>OY735245.1:15355185-16638680 GCA_963457695.1 Neria commutata | reverse complement strand
GATCGTGATCTTAACGCTCTCTCATCGACAACATGCATACACACATACATACGATGCAGCATGTAGCATGTAACGTATAGAGAAATTGCATGTCCAAAGCACGCGTCGATGCAAATGCATACTTCTTTATCTCAAGAATCTGACACGGAAATACCGGCAGTACGCATATCGGTCAGCAGGCAATGAAATCTAAACACTTCTGTGTGTTTGCATGTGTGTGCGTGCGTGTATGTCAGAGCTCACTAACGAACGACGACACAATTTTATTAAAGGCAACGTTTCTGCTGCTGCTTGCTGCAAGCTTAGTGTTGCCAGCTCTGAGTAATTTTGCATAAGACAAAAAAGTTTAATAGATATAAACTTAAATAAAATTTAAAAAATCGCGCTAATTGTAATAAATTGCATATAAATTTTTATTCGATTTTGGTAAGAGAGCACCGTAGTTATCGCTAAAGACAAATTTTCCCGATTTTTACTTAAATTTAACTATTATAAAAAAAACGTTCAGGTTTTTTAATTGAAGTTTTTTAAAAGCACCAAAGACAATCAGCGGCTTTTAAAAATACTGCAGAAGTTTAAATTTCTATAAGGCAGCTTACACCTAAAGATCAGTTTTACAAACTAAACTTAAGTATCAATTTCTATTCAAACTGCTTTCATATGTTTTTTCAATTGCATTTAAGCTATCAAAAGTGAGTGTTAAAGCTTAGTTTCTGATCTCTTAAGTTTTGTCTAAGAAAATTTGAACAAGAACAATTTTTTTTAAGTTCTGCTGTATTTTTTTTTAGGAATTCTTGAAGAAGTTTTGTGTAAATCTAAAAAGAAGAGAGAATGTTCATAACTTGATAAAAACTGGCAACTGAATTAGACAGAGCAGGTTCGAAAATCTCTAAGCTGGCAATACTGTTCGAACTGCTATCCCCAGCAAAAACAGCGCCAAATGACAAAATAAAAAGCCTGTAACAAGCTGCTGAAATGTCTAACAAAAACAAATAGCATAGGCAATGTCAACAGACCAGGCGAAAACATGGCCTAGGCCTAAGTCTGAACTTCAGCGCCAGCGCCAACTCCAACATAGCCACTGCCCCTGCCCCTGCCCCTGCCAACCTAACAGCAATCGCAGCAGAGACACACATAAACAATGTTTGCACATGAAATATTTACGATCGCTTACAAAATATGCCATTTAAAATGTTGTTGTTGTTGTTTTTGCTGTTAATGTTGCTTCTATTTGATACATTGCTTACTATCTGCCTGACCAAGTGCAGAAAGCAGATATCAGCGTTTGCTATTTGAGATATGACAACAACAACAACAACAAATAGCTTTGGCGCATGCACATTTGGCAGGCGTATGCGTTTTGCTGTCAATACCTCCAAAAGCATGTCCATTTCCCAGCGGCCCATTTGCCATTGCAATGGATAGAATTCTTCGCAGCGTTGCTGGCGGGGGCAAGCAGTTACGATGGCTAGGAGTGCTGCACCGTCGATGATTTGGCATCTGCTATAAAACATATTTACCGTTGTCACACGCCAACGAAATATGCCAAGTGCATCTGCATCTGCGCCTGCGCCTGGAATGTGTGAGCAGTGGTAAGGCGGCTTTTCAGTCGTAGTTGCGTCGTGCAACAGGCTGGCAACAATGTTGCTATTCTCGCTGTATTTTTTGTTGTTGTTGGGTTATGGGTAGCATTAAAAATTCTCGAAAGTGTGTAAAAGTGCAACTTTGTTGCATGGAGAAATGCGTTCAAGCATGAATTTCACATTCCGCCATTTCCTGGCAGTTGCCAGTTGCCGACATGCCACAAGCGAAAACGCAACAAGATTTAATTTTTATGATTCCGGCAATTTGCTGCTGCTGTTATTAGATTGCTGTTGCTAGTTAATGTAATAAAAAGGCTGATGAATAGTTATAGAAAGCGGACGGACGAATGTAGTGTATACACCAAGAATCTTAAAGCGGAGGGCTGTCCAAGAAATAAAGAGCCAGGACACAGAAACGAATGAATCCATAGACGGTTGATATACCCAAGCTAGAACGAAACAAATGAACTTTAAGACGGAACGACCCATTGTCGAACGGATAATACCAAATACGAACTAAGACACGCAGAGAATGGACTCACAGCTCAAAGGAACCACAGAGAGACGAAACAAACCAAGTACAAACGGACTAACGAAGCAAGAGTCTATGTAACTAAAGACCCACTGACGAACGGACGTACTAAAAGATATAACGACTCAAAGCTGTTCTCAAAGACCGACCCAAAACCAAACACACACAAGGAATGGACTTACACCTCAAAGGAACCATAGATAGACGAAGCAAACCAAGTACAAACGGACTATCGAAGTAAAGATGAGCTGAGATAAGATAAAAGACATATAGACCTGAAGCTGGTCCAAAGCCAGACTCAAACACAGAGGACTCCACCAACAAACAGAGTGACCCAAGGACAAACGGACGGACTCAAAGACGGCCATAAAACAGCAATTGCTGTACGCACATGCTGGTGGCTATTAGAGGTCTGCATGAATGCATTTGAAAGAGCGACCAAGACATTCATTCGGGTTTGAATCTTTCGCTCGCATGTGCACTTATTTCCAAACACGTGTTGAATAAGCACATATGCCTTAAGAGTGAATGGGATAGCAAAACAATTGAGTAAATTGTAAGCGCAAGCACATTACTCACAAGCAGTGTACCCACTATTCAAATGTTTTGGTAAACAGAGTGCAATGCAGTGGGTGCACCGAGTATTTAAGGGGCTATACGCAATTAAGAGGCTGAGCTTATTTTTAAAGAATTTCTGATGGAAAGACGTTTTAGTGTATTAATTATAATTTCTATGCATATTGTGGTCATTTTAAACATTATTTGCCGAAGAAAAGACTTTCGGACGATGCATTACTAACCGGCGCGCAGCAGCGGCTTCGCCAAAAATTCTCCAGCTTACAATTCACTGCACCCACTTTACCCACTTCACTCGCTATACTATACCGATACTTTGTTACATTCGTTTTGTTTGTTTCGATTGTAGCAAATAGAGCAAGATAACAAATGCTGCTCTTACTCTCTTTGAAAATAATGGCACGAGTGGGTATTAGTTTTGGTATTGAGAGGTTTTGTGAGTGTTTCACCCATTCAAATGTTTCACTCGTGCGCCGAGTGCAATGAAATGGGTAACAGTAGTGCACAGGCAAACCAAATGCATTCATGCAGACCTCTAGTGGCTATTGCTGTCGGCTATC
The DNA here is from genome assembly GCA_963457695.1 of Neria commutata. Taxonomy (NCBI): domain Eukaryota; kingdom Metazoa; phylum Arthropoda; class Insecta; order Diptera; family Micropezidae; genus Neria; species Neria commutata. The sequence continues at coordinate 16,635,429 of OY735245.1, read as the reverse complement.
GCTTGTTTTTCTGACGTCGGCAAGTGCAGCAGAAAATTAGTGAGATTAATTTGAAAAATGCGGCCGTCTTTTAAACTCGTTTCGCGCATTAAAGCGCCTGGCTTCTTCGGTTGCTGGCGGTTTGGCGGGTGCGCCACTTCGCCGGCTTGCTTATTTGCTTGTGCGAGCTGACAGCCGCATTTACAATTACTGACAGCAATTGCGGAAATCGCCGCTTCGGAATGTTCCGTAATATCATAAGAATATGTTATCTGCTGTGCGCCTCTGAAGAGGATTCCTCCTGCGTGCCGCTGGTATTATAAAAATAACAGGAGAGAGCTCATTGCATAATATGATTGGAATTTGTAGAGAAATTTGTTGTATTTATTGTTGTAATTAATTTGCTAGCATTTGTGCTAATAACTTTAGTGACGTGAGAATGTGACGCGACGATAGAGCGCTCAGGTAGGAAGACGAGCAAAATGTGCCTGTTATTGACAGCATTTAATTGAGATCTTGTTAGTGATTACATTCTCTCAAATAAAGACTTAGACAGAGAAATTGTTTAAATTACTAAAATTTAAAACGCTTTCACAAAGTGGAATCTTTTAAAAAAGTTAACTTTTTCATTAATATCTTTCGAAATATTGTGTATTGACTTCGATGATTCATGTTCTAATTTGGCCGGACGTAATTTTCTATATAATAGCTAAACAATTCCATGCCAATTAATACGCTAGTTTTTCTATGATTAGAGCCGGTCAACGAGATTCTTTTTTACTATCGAATTTAAGTACAAGTTAGTAGTGGACACTCTCTTGGCAAGGCTTTGGTCCTATTCTCTAGCGCTCTTGCTGCTTGCACAGAATGACTGTCGTTAGGACAGCGTGTTTGCTGGCAAGCAACACAATACACACACCAACAAAGAACAACAAAAATAAGGGCAGTGCGAAATTAATTCGCTTAAACTTGTAAATAATTTGCAGTGTTGTTATTTACACTAATGAGCGCTTGAAATTGTACAAGAATGTGCAATTAAATTGCAGATGGCGCCACTCGTCATCGCCACAATTACCAGCAGCAAAATAATACACTCACACACACCTGCATAGGTAAATGGCTTAAGTAGCTATACTGTAAAGCAGCACATACTTAGCGAAAAAATGCGGTGGCGGCGACTAAGGCATTTTAACAAGCAGGCGAGAAGTTCCTAACACGCAAGCTTTCTGCTGCTTCTTCTTGCGCTTTTTCTGGCGTGCTCTTAAATTATTTTGCGCCTTTGCGTCGGTCGCTGTGCAGCAGCAGGCAGCTAATGTTGCCAGCAGGAATTTGATTACGACAATTTGCGAATGTAACAGCATGGCACACACACACACACACACACACACTCACTCACAGCAGCATACATGCAGATGCAGATAAGGCGCTAAAGGCGGCTGGCATTTGTGGCATGCTGCGGTGCGGTGTGGTGCAGGCAGCTAGCAGCAGCCGGCAGCTTTACGGTTCGCCGCTCGAGATTTAAGACGGCTGCGTGTAAATATACACTTTTGACACTATTTACACTAAAAGTTTATAGCAAAATAATGATAATTAGCAGCGGCAGACAGACAGACAGAAGCAACAACAACAACACAAAGCAGAGAACTGCCGCTGCCAGATCGCTATCGTCAGTGCAATGACTCCTATGGCCAACTATCGTCTGTCTTCTCGCCTTTCCACATCCCTTCGCACCGCCGAACAACAGCAGCTTCACATAAGGCTCATTCTGCCTGCACGTTGAACTTTTCCGCCTCTTTAAATTTTGCTGCTGTTGGAACTGCTCTTGTTGCTTGCTGTTGTTGTTGCTGGTGCTGTGTTTATTGTTGTTGTTGCTTGCCAGCGGCTTGCTAACCTGAGTTCAATCAACTCTGGCGCGTTCAAACTTCGGTCTGGCACCTTTACGCATCACATGTTGCTATTACTGTTGTTGTTGTTTACGTTGTTGCTGCTGCTGAGTAGGGTTCTCCTGCCTATGCCAGCAACTTGGGTCAAGTAGTCTGCTGCTAACCAATTCTAACTAGTATGCCTCTTATAATTATCGCTTTGCTGATCTTGCTTGGCGTTGCGTCTGGCGCGGCGGCCGGCAACAGTTCCGGCCACGCAGCCGATGTCGCTGTTGGAAGCTATCTCTGCGCTAGGTTTATCAGTCCAGCTGCTGGCTCTTGCCTCTTAACATGAGCTGTGCCCTCTTGCCTGTCTGATATTTAGTCTGTCAGCTCATTTTAGTGTTTGTCTAACTTTTCATTCGTGCGTCCATCTCTCTCTCTCTCTCTCTCTCTCTCTGACGGTCTAGTTGGTTAGTGCGCCCGTCAATTCGACCATCTGTCTGCCTGTCGTGATTTATTTTGGCGGAAGAGCAGCTGCGATTGCTTTCGGTGCACTTTAAATGCACATGCGCTTATCAAGATTTGTGGCAAGATCGTGTGGCAAGTTCTGTGCAAATCGTAGCCGCGTTATGAGAATTTGCATTTTTTTGTTGTACTTAGTTCACTGCCGCAAGGATATTTGCATTTGGCGCTCACTGCTTCGAACACACCCCGTTGACAGCCCACCTTGGGGCGCGCTCACGCCCGCCTATTGAAATTCTATTGTGCGCTGCTGCGTGCCACAAATTATGCTGCCACTTCCGCCAGTCGCAGTCGAACTGCTGCTTACCAAAGTGTGGCAGTATATCAATTACGAACCGTTAAGCTAGAGCGCAACGAAGCGCCAGTGCCGTCAGTCAACCAAGTGCCAGTCGGACATGACGATCATCGGAAGGGTCTAATAACATGGCACGCAAGCGCCAGCATGCCGCCGCCGCGGAAACCGTCTGACAGCTGCACGCTCCACTGATGGTCATTTATCACAGCGTGCGCAGGCTGCCAGGCGGACGGACGAAGGAACGCGGGCAGGCAGTGAAGCAGCTTGACGCAGCACCTCCGAGTGTCTGCTTAGCGGTCGATTGCACGCGCTGCTTTGTGGGCTCTTGCTCATATGTTGTTGTTGTTGTTGAGCGTCGTCTTGATCTTGTTTGTGGTGAAGTGCCGTAGCCGCGACCGTCACCGTCCCTGTCGCTCATTTGCAACAGTTAATTAAATCAAGCGTAACATAAGCCGCCGCTAATGTGTTTTTATAGTCGTCGTTGTTGTTGTTGCTGTAGTGCTGCTACCTTTTTGTGTGAGAAATTGTCGCACGCGCTCGAATTGTATTGCATCGACGCAAGCCGTTTTAATTTATTAATGTGCAATATTATCGCAGCATAACAGTTTTGGTTGTTTTTGTTGTTGCTCATATTTATACAGGCATACATGTTGTCAGCAACATTCAATATGGCACATGCGCGACTTGAGCGCTGCAACCGGTTTACGCGAAAGCGCACAACAGGAAATATCTGCTGTCAGCAACAACAGCAACAACAGCCACCACAACAACAATGACAGTAACAGCAAATAACTGCAACGCCAACAACAATTGCAACAATAGCAACAACAGCAATAGCATCAACGTATGTTGTAGGCAAAGCTAATCGAAGTGTTCGGTGCGTATGAGTAACAGTGAATGCTTAAACTCGTTTTGTGCTACCTGCTGCCCCAGCTATTGCTGCTGCTGCTGTTTGCTGCTGGCTGCCGACTGCCAACTGCTGCTGCTACTGACACTGATGTGTCGGCTACTATTCGCTGCAGCAATCTATGCTCATTGATCACACCAGTGCACCAGTGCAACACCGTTGCATTCAGTTGGCGCGTGTAGCCTTTTGCTCTAGTGTTGCTCATTTGTTGTTGTTGCCTTTGCTGTTATGTTGGCGTTTGTTATTGTTGTATTTTTTTTGTTACACTGACTTTGAACTTCATTTCTGTGTAATTTGTACGCTGTTATCAATAACAGTTAACGTCATAATGATTGATTCGATTTTGAAATCAATTTGCTTACACTTAAACGCTGACGATCCTCTTGCCACGTATCCATTTACGAGCTAAGCATTGAGGTTGCCTCAATGTGAGGTTGCCATTCGAGTTGAATTGCAAATTTCACAGTCGGTTAAGCAATTAGATTTGATATAAATCGAATTGATTATTGTTTTAGAAAAGCTTTGAAGTCGTATTGAATGAAGTTGTAAATCAGCTGTATGCATAATTTATTACGTAAATTGAGCGATCTACGCTTTTCAATTGGCAAATTGAAACTTTTATGACTTATGAAATTTACAGTTTAGATTCTGCAGATCTTTCGTTTTTATGTTACATGCACATTTCTTAAAATATTGACATTATGTTAGTAAATTTTAACACCAATTTCTCTCATCGACTTTTCGGTTTTAATAGCATCCAATACCATGTTTGTACTTACTACTAACAAAGTAGATATAAAATGCAATCAGTGCAATTTTGAGGCAGAATCTATTTTTCGTTAGCTACATATATTGAAACAGTCATGATATGCCAATTGAGAATACTTGCAGCGGCAATCTTATAAAGAAATTTACGAGAAAAGTAGAAATTTCTTCAAATTAAAACTCGATGTAAAATTTTAGTTTTGGTTTTTGCCAAACAAATTTGAAGTAATTGATTTTTTTATTGACTTTATTAGAAAATGTATTTGAAAAAGGTTATGAATCCTGAAGGCATTTGCTTTTGAAATATGAGTATATAACTTTTAATCAAAATTTAAATCAATTGTACTAAAAATGTAGCTCCTGCATAGATCGTTGTCAAGCTAAAGTAAATAGCTAAATATACTAGAATTAAATGAGGGTGGTTTGAGGACTTCGCTGCAGATCAGTACAAACTTTGAAGCTATGAAGCCAATTATAGTTGGGTAGCAAACGTAGATAAACTTTTAATAAATCTGTGCTCAAAAGTAAGTCAAAAATGAAAATTTCCAGTAAAAACGTTTTGAAATTTGAAATATTCTAAAAGTAAACTGAAATGGGCTTGGTAAAATTTACTATCGCACTGCCAATTTCTTGTTTGCCACACCGAACGCTCTTATACTTGTATGTGTGCTTAATCTATGCGTATAAAAACCCAATTTTCAAGTTCCAAAGCGTAATCTCAATTCTCTCTTTTAAGTGCCTTCTTTCCTTGACAGGCGCAAGCTTCTTCAAAGTGGCTGCATCACTTTTGTTGCGCTTGTATTTTTTTTATCTAGCTTCCTATTCCCAGAGCACTTGATTTGGATTTCTTTTCAGTTTGCTTGCCAACATTAATGTTCACTTTTATTTAACTGCCTTAACCTTATCTTGTCTGCATCATAACTTCCGCTGGTATGTTCGTTGTACACGCTATCGGCGCTCTAAAGCAAACATCCTTTGATTTTTCTTAAAGCGCTAACAAGTTTGCTACGAGTTGCCAGCTTTGATTTTTATCATGTTGTGCCCACTCTGCTTAAAGTTATCGCACTAAATATGCATGAAAATCATAGCAAATCACGTTTATTCTATATTAAGAGCAAGTGCAGCTAATGCAGCCAATTAAAAGCGGCATCCGGCTAGCAAATGCACATATTCCCAGCGAATGCAACAGGCGCGTCAATCAACGTCTTCACGCAGCATCAAAACACGCTCACACAGAACAGGGCAAATACAAAAGACTTAAGACACGAACGCGCCGTTCTCAGTCTGGCCCTAATACACGCTCCCCTTGCGCCAGAGAAGCCCTTCGCAATTTTATAAAACAATTTAAAATGCACTTATAAAGGACCCTTCTCTGCATGCACAATATTTTTTGCGTTTACATGCATGTAAGTGCGCAGCGTCAGGCTAGACTTTTTGCCAGACTCCGACTGGCCGAGCTGTCTGTCTACCTGTCGGCCGGAACGATGCGCCGCGACGTACAAAATGTGGGAAACTACTTACAAGCCCTTAACGAAGCGCAAACCCTCCCATAACATGTTTCGCACCCAAGCCTTGGAAACTTCGTCGTCTTCATCTTCATCCTTCTGCCCTGTGCTCAGACACAAGATAGTCGTCCCTTCCTTAACTTCTTAATTACACTGCCCGACGGCTACGGTTGCACATCAACCGCATAAATTCCTCAGACTCATTATTATCTATTAACAGCAAACTGAGCAGCAGCCACTGCAGCAGCAACAGTGTCGGCAGCCAAAAAAAGGCAGCTCGTTGCAGGCAGCCAGTGAACGCCTGGCAAGCAAGCAAGGTAATACCAACATTCGCATCTAATGACACCATCAACTTCTTTTGCATACTTGCGGATTTATCTGAACTTAACTGAAATTGCATGAAAATGCAGTGTTGAAATATAGCTGCGCAACAACAACAACAGCAGGCACAACAACCACAACAGCAGGCACAACAACTTGAGCCTTCAACACCAATTACACTTGGTCCATGCCCGGCCGCCGCAGAGATTCAAGTAGTATCTATATCTATAGCACACACGATTTCAGCAAGCTGAAATTTCCATGTAGCCAGCAGCAACAGCGACAACAACTGCTCGCTCGTCCTTCCTTCCTTCCTTCCTTCTGTACATCCTTGCGTACGCCCCATTTTCAACAAATGCGCGCTGTCTGTCCGGCGGCGGCGTAGACTCGTGCACAAGTATCAGCGGCTGCCATCTGCAAGACAAAGAGCAGTGGCTGAGCAGCAATAGCAACTGTTGCTATTGCTATAATTGTTGTTGTTGTTGTTATTGTTACTGCTGCTGAGGCTTCAATGTTGCTTCGTGTGGCTTGTTCTGTGGCTCTTGTTCTTGGTGTTGTTCTCATGTTGCCAGCGCTATTGTTGTGCCTTTGTGTTGTTTTTGTTTCGGTTGTTTTGTTTTTGTTTTAGCCATCGTCTGATAATTTTGCAACATTGCGCAGTGGCAGACAACCTCAGCCTGCTCCTCCGCCTACCCACAGCTTCCACTTGGCCTTTGTCTAATCTCTACCCTAGCGGCAGTTCTATGCAAATAGGCATGTTCCTGTATCGATCTTACTTAACTCAGCTCATTGCGCCGCTGTGGTCCCTAAAGTTCCTTCGCCCCTTTCTACAGCAACAGTTGAGACTCCTGTTGCTGCTATCTATCTGCTGTTTAGTATTCGCAGTCGATGTGCGATTTCTGGTAATTGTTTCATAATATGCGAAACGTGCAACTTTCGTACAGGCGGCCCTTTTGCCTTCATATGAAGACTTCTCAGTAACTTCAAGCACACACACACACACACACACGTAAACAATTACACGCCGATTTTCACAACTCATTGCTATACAGTGGCCGAACCTTCTGCTGTGCCCTGTAGGAAAGGCAAGCAATTGTAGACGATGTATGATTTAGGGCTAGGTAACAGTTTTTGATCTCAAAATTTTTTATGAAAAAAATGTCAAATTGATAGATTAGATAGACAATATAGATTTTTTACGCATCCTATAGCACATAACAGACATCGGTCATAGCATTGTATGAACAGAAAGAGAATGACAAGTTCAAGGATACAGCCTTCTCTTACTAAATAATTGTCACAAGTTATGATCCTCTACACATAGCACTCGCTCCCCCCCACCCACTTACCTATGATTCTTTCTAAAGCAACAAGTGCAAGTTATTTTAAAAAATTTTGATTTTTTTATAAGTTAGCTCAGTCGTAAGGGCCTTTCAGTCGCTACTTTTCCTATTGGGCTTCTTTCTTAGTACATATATAAGTGTTTGTGTGTGGATACGTGAAGACAGCATAGCGCTGGAAAATGATAAAACACATCGTGACGCCGTAATATTGCTGCAATTGCAGCTGTTGCTACCACCAAATCATGCACCAAAATACGGCAACAACAAATGGAAAATAGCTGCAACTAACAAACAGCATCGCTGCAATGTAACTCCTGCAGGCAGCAAAGCCAGCCAAACTGTGAAGCTTATCAGCTCATTGCCGGCTTTAACTACAAGCCAACATAGGCCAGAGGCCAAGGCATCCAGAATTAGAAGAAACCCACAAAAGGTGCTCATAAAGAGAGCAGGTTTTCTTCAAAATTCTTTTTTTAAAGTTCGTTTACTGTTTCAAATCTGAATGTTAATATTTTTTTAAATTCTAACTAATTTTGCTGTTGAGAATTTACTAGTTTCCTAGACCAACAACAATTTACCTACCCTTCTTATAACAATTCATTTTAAAAACGTTTAAAACTTTTCTACAGCTTAATATTTTGATATTTTTTTCTTAAAATTTAACATATTTTGTCGGTTTATGTGGCAAAATGGAATATGGCTCATTCTTTAATTTTAGATAAATGATTCCGTTCTTTACTTTTATAATATTTTTAAATTTTTTATAAAACAATGGTAAATTGGCATATCCTTTTTCCAATATTGCATCAAAGCCAAATACATTAGATTTTTCAACTGGATAATAAGATTTCAAAATTTTTCCCTACTCTGAAATTAAGCCGTTGATTCCAAGATATTGCAATACCAATTTTTACGTTTAGTTTTCCCAAAAGAACAGAGCGTTCAAAATTTTCAAAAACTTAATTCGGCCCCACAGCTGCCAAATTCATAGAGACGGCACTGCGCGCATCGTTACCACCCTGTTTCAATGTCGCTGCATTAAATGATGTTGCCAATTTTTGCAGTTGTTGTTTCTGTTGTTGTTGTTCTTGCATTTTATTGCCGCTAGCGACTGCTCTGCTGAGTTAATGCGCACGGCATAGTTCTTTTGCCTATTCCAGCCAAGCCATGCTCATGCCGCTGCACCTATCTCACTTACCAGCTCGTTCATCCATCCAGCCAGCCAGCCAAGCGTCTATACGTCCGTCTGCCAACTGCTGTGCGAGTACGTCTTCGACATAATCATGTAAAATTACTAGCGAATTCATTTGCTGCGCAATGTTGCCGTTGTTGAGTGGAGTCACTACTTTGGCTTGGGCATGAGCTGCTGAAAATGGCCTGGCCTGGCCTGACCATGACCATGGCAATGAAGATGGTGTTGCTGATGCGCTGATAGTTTGTTCGCCGCCGTTGTGCAATAAATTGGCAAGTTGCCTGTGGCAGGGAACCTGCCATTGCCGATCGTCGCAGGCTGAGCTCTTGGCTGTTGGTAATAAGAGAAGCCTGGCTTCCCCACTTAAGTTGCGCTTGCCTGCTGCCTGCCTGCCAACTCATCGCTACACAGCGTATCACATCACATCGTATCGCTGCTCATCATCTCATCACAACTCAGCAGCAGCTTCCAACTCAGCGGCAGAGTCAGAGCCAGCGTCGACCTCAACGACAACGTCATCGCAGGGTTATGTGATCAAGGCCATGGAAAATGGAAATTATTATTTTTGCTATGCTTATGTCGTGTCTACCTGCATGTTGTTGTTGTTGTTGCGTTTTAAAAAGTGCTATCCCTCAGGTGCATTTTCGTACTTATTGTCGTTGTTGTTGTGGCTGTTGTTGTTCTGCACATGATTTTGTGGAATTGCATAGAATTGCATAATTGAAGTTAACAATTATTTTCGATTTATTGCATGCGCTTGTTGTTGTTTCTGCTGCTGCTTGCTGCTGCAGTTATTATTATTGTTAGCAAGTATTGTTGCAAGTAAGATGCCGTGCTACATTTCTAGTTCGTGCCGCTGCTGTTGCTGCTGTTGCTTGCCTGGCTGATGCATGATTCCGTGCAATTATTAGACTTAATATTATGTCTTTCAGCTGGGATTTGCTATCCATCATAGCAATGCTTTTCTGAGAATTTCTGCGCGCTGAAAGTGGCATGTAAAGCTGACGGGCGCTGGCCACTAAGACTGCTCCCAGATGCACAGACAGACAGACAGACAGACAGACAGACAGCGAGGCAGGCAGTCAGCTCATTCCCAGCACGGCCTGGCAGCTGGCAGTTGCCTTGCTTGATTGTCTTGTTTTAACCGTTTTATGAGGCATAATTGCCAGATTGCCGGCCCGTCCTATCAGCTGCTCAAATTATTTACGCTGATGAGCTTTGCTGCCACGAACTCCATTCCACCATTTTTTTATTGTATAATATGCGCAGGAAATGCATTTGCTTTGCAACTTAATAGCCAATTGCGCATATTGCGTGGGCAAGCCATTCCAATTGCACTTGTGCGCCTCTTGATGGCAAGCATTTCCGCGATACAATGCTTCATAAGAATATGCAGAACTTAAAATTTTCAGTTCATAAATTTTTGAACAGCTTTTTTACACTAAAAATGCTTTGAGGAAGAGGCAGCATAACTTAAGAAACTTTACATTTTTAGACACAATTTTGTTCTATACTAAATTCCCAATAGCAAAGGCTGCAATTTGTAAAGCATACCAATTGCATTAAATTCCAAAATTCTTTAGAAATATGTGGCTTGACTATTTTCTAGCACTTAAAAATTTTAATTGCTCAAAGTTTGTTGAAATTGAGGTCAGTTATTTCATATCTTTGACATTATTAATTGCCTTATTTTATGCTCACATCTTTTTATAGCAAGGCATTACATTTTAGAAAATAGCGCATAAAATCTATAAATTCCACAAACACTTGGCCATAAGTTGCCGCCTGGAATTAAGAACTTTTAGCAGCTTTGGGCGCACACAGTTTTAAGCAAGTCACTGGAATTTATTGCTTTGTGAAAGATGCCACATAAAATTGCAAGCGACTGCGACACAAGCGAGCGCACTTTCGGAACTGCATGCACACACACATGCCGCTCTACGGACCACCAGCCGCACAGCACATACATACGTTGGTGGCCGGGCAGGTCAGGCATGCAATCAATGCCAACTTTCAGACATGCCACCAAATATGTGCCGGCGCAGGCTACGGCAGCTATTTGGAACTGGCGTAAAGTGGCAGGCTGCGTCGGGCTGGCCAGCCCAAAACTATGCGAGTTCACAGCAACAAAGTGCAAGCCGTCCAGGCAGTCAGGCGTTGTGGGAGTGGCTGCCAACGGAGCAAGGCAACGGCTGTCGCTGCTCGGCCACTCATTGTGGCCGTAACAAGTTTAGCAAACAAACAAAGGCGGCAACGGCGCAGCTGCAGACGCACGGCCGCAAAGACTTATGAATGTGGCAGCAGTCGAAGGTGCCTCTATTTGTGGGCAGGCATCCGGGGCACAAAGCACCTTATTGTGCTGCGGCACAATTTCAGTTAACTGCGCTGACGACGATGACGACGCTGACGACGACAGGGAGGATGGGGCGACGCGCTTCTGCTCTTGGCCAGGCGAACATAGCGGAAAACAGTTGGAAACGCAAAATTGCACACATGAGTAAAATGGCGCGGCCCGACACGACACAATGATGCAGCGCCATGTGGCATGCTTGAGGTGACCATATAGCATCGATTTGTATTGCTACAACAAAAACTTAACTTTTACCAGAGCCGCTTTTGCCTCTGGAAAAGCATACTGAATACAAAAATACCAAATCTGGTCACATTAGGCATGCTGCTCCTGTTAGCCTCTATATATGCCATGTAAGCATGTGTGCATATATACATATGTATGTGTGTGTACTTTATGAGTTGCGTCGTCCGAAAATAGTTGAACACTCGTGAGGCTGCGCTGGTTGTTTCGTCTCTTGTGAGCGGCTTTGGGCAAAAGTATTGCTGATTTCCTGTACAACAACTTCTTGCTTATTCTCATTGTTGTTGTTGGCAATGTCGTGTTGTTCGTTGTTGTAGTTGTTGGCTACGCACATTGTAGGCGCTTTGTTATGGCCATTATTCTTGCATGCTCAACAGTTCAGTAGTTACAAAACGTATCGTCTACTCCCACATGCCTAACCTCTTTCCCTTCTACCCCGCAGCAGCAATCGTGGGCAGCCTCACCGTTGTTTTATACATACATATAGCAAAAAGTTGCTTTTAATCGTTGGTCAAAGTTATCGTTGAACAAAATTTATGAGCGGTCTTAACAATGCGAGTCACTTCCTTTGTGCGCTTCAAGCCGCTGCCGCTCCTCGTGCATTTCCAAACCAATCTGGGGTCTAGTTAAATATTTTTTAAATAAAAAAAATATTTTTTTTAGAAACGCAAATTGCCATATTTTAGTTTCCATACCTCTGTTATTTATATGACGAAAAATCAACAGCTCTAGAGCTTAAGGCTTTTTATTCATAGCTTTAGAAGCTAATCGCTGTTTTATAACTAGTATATCTTATGAATCCGAAATTGCTTGCTTGCTTGCTTGCGAAAAGCTTTCGATATTGAATACCAGCCACAAAATAAACATTCCATTTTATTTCGTTGCTTTTTATGTACAGAAAATTATATTTACAAGGAAAAAGTTTCCCACCATATTTTTGCCATTCAAATGAAATGATTTGATAAAGCAATAAAATTTCGAAAAAACGCATTTATAAAAATATTTCAAGAACTGGAAATGTTGCCACTTTGAATTGTTCTCATACATGCCAACACTGAACATTTGTTCCCTTTGTGAACAGCATCTTATAGTGTAGCATGCGAATCTTATCAGCTATAATTTTCTGATATATAATCCATATTATGCGTATATGAATCATATCTACAGACATCATATAGCAGAGCTTAAAAGCAACCATAAAAACGGAAAAGAGAAACTGAAGAAATGATTGCTTCAATTTTTGTCGGGAAGCTCCGAAACTACTTAATGCTAAATATATTCGCTTGCAAACAGCAGCTCATAATTCCATTTCCAGTCTTCTTCTTCTTCTTTGCCTAACCTTAACTTCACTTGATATTGCCTTATTTTACTATTGAAGTCGCTCTACTACTTCTCTCATCTTCTTTGATTGCATCTCTGTTGATCTGCTGCTACCGGCCCGCTCAGCTTTCTTCTGGCATCCAGCCAACAACAGATTGTCACATATAAACACACTAACCAAGTCTTCTGCTAACTGGTCTCCCACAGCGAGACTATTAAAAGGCCGCATTCAAAAGGAATTCTGTACGTCGGTTGTTGCTGTTGCATGTTCTTGAGTGCAGCTCAGTTGAGTTGAGCTGAGCTGAGTTGACTTGTATTTTATGGTTTGTGTACACAATTTTTGCACACACACTTTGGGTCATTCAACTTGAGGTGCGATGGCTGGCGGCGGCAGCAATGCACCAAGAGCCACCACAAGTCGCACCGCGTTACAAGCAGCCAAAGGCGCAGACCAAGTTCTGCCTGAAACTGAAGCTATTTCGCGTGCTGTCATTTGGAAACGGCGCGGCGTTAGCAGCAGCCAGCAGCAACACAAATACAATCAACAATAACAAGAACGCCATCACCACCTTCTTGTTGCAGGTTTTATGTGTGCAACAGCAACAACAACAACAGCCAACTAGACACATAGAGACAGGCTGGCAGGCGGTAGATTCTTGTACTTGGCCATGTTAGCAACGGCGCGCAATTTCTTTGGCAACCACTTGTTGTTGTTGTTGTGTTGCTGCAATTGCACATAAATACATACACACATCATGGGCTTGCAGCGCCGAAAGTAGCAGTGCATTGCTTAACAGCAGCAGCAAAATTAGCAGCATAAGAGAAAGACAGTGCCGGAATGTTGTTGCATAAGCGCTTTTTTCCAGCCAGTCACACGCCCACTGCCGCCCGTCTGCACATGCAAAAATCGCTGCTGCTGCCGCCACGTCTTCTATCTATGCCACTTTCAACTTGCCACTTAACCACCTTCTGGCAGCTGCCAGCTGCCTCTTCCTGTTGGCACTTTATACTCGCCTTGTTTGATGTACTCCACTCCAAGTTACATGCTGCTGTTTCACTGTTGTTGTTCTTGTTGCGCTGTTGTTGCTCGGCGGCTGGCCAAGAACTTAAGCACAATATGCTCAAATAGCTTAGCGCAGATTTGCTACTCACGCTGCTTCAAGCAATATTAGCGTCTCTTTATGCACTGCCAGGTTTTACTGCTGCCACTTGAGCGCTTGAGCGGTGTGGCAAGTTGCACGGCGCTGATTTGCAAAGTTCCTTGCTTGGCTCGTTTGGTGTTGAAAACTGAAATTTGCATCCGTTACTTGTAGCACACACACATACACACACACTCCAGCGCGATGCCATCATATAGCACCAACAGCCACTGCCACTGCCACTGCCACAGCAGCAACACGAGCCACATAAAATTGCTACTCTTTAAAAAGTGTTGTTGATTTTTGCAGGCATTATTAGCCGCGACAACAACCGCCGCAAATTGTGGCCGCCACGCACGATCCAGCGATGATGCCAAGCGTCGCTTGTTCCATCAAAACGTTCGTTGGTTGAGTTGGCTAAGTTCCTTCGCTCGTCTCGTCTCATTTCGTTCATTCGTCAGACCAAATAAATCTTTATGCCACAAAACAGTTAGAATTTTTACAACAGTTGCACTTACCTTTGGCTGCACATATATGTGTGTGTATCTGATTGTGTTTGTGTTACCTTATTTTTTGCCACTAAATTGTTTCGAGTTATAAAAAAAATGTTAAATTGTTGCGCCTGCAATTTTCTGCTTACGGAACCGGCAGTGTTGTTGGGTTGGGCCTTCTCACCAAAAGAGGCCTTCCGCGAAAAATGCACCATTCCGCTGTCTTTACGGCCTTTTCGTTCGCCTTGCACTGCCCAACTTGGAGTGAAACCTCTTGGGAATCGTTATGCACTTGCAGGAATTTGTATTCCTGTTCGCATTCTCGTATTGCAAAAATTTTAACAATGTTTTTCTTCTCTTCCGGCAACATCTGCTGGTACTTATTGTGGCAAAATTTGTATTGCAATTGCAGAAAATATTGGCGCAGAAATATCAGTGGTTATTAGCTTTGTATTTGCTTTATCTATAAATTTTTTTTTCCTATAATTGCTGACGTAGTAAGTACGATATTTGTTGAAGATAAGCCTAGTGATTTTTCCGAAAGTAACGCTTGTATGCAACTTTATTCTATTGCTGTTTTTGTTAAGTTTTGAAATTGGTAAAGAGTGGGCAGTACTAGTATTGAAGTCACTGCGGCCGAAAAGCCAATTGTGATAGTGCTCCATGAGATTTCAGTTGCTCATGGCTGCATAGGAACCGGAATGTTTAATTTCCGCCTTCCAAGAAATTCAAAAAGCGAATATTGTAGTAACTCTTCATGTGACTGACAGTAATGACAGTCTGAAATTTTGCAATGGAGTAAAATGTAGCTGCAAACTAAGCTATCTTTTCTTCCTATCTATTCTAATTAATTTGCTGTAATTTAAGCGCATTTTTCAAATTGCTAAAACTCTCAAAGCGAAGCTCTTCAAATAAAATATGACAACAAGCAGAAGAACAGCAACACAAACAAAAAGTACATAGACCATTATCATTATGATTATTAATAGGTTCGCCTGTAGCGTGTAGCATGTAGCAACAACAACAACATGCAATGCAACAAGTGTGCGCCACAAGTAATTCATAAAAACAATTTGTCAAATCATTTTTCTCAGCTTAAGAACTTCCTACTTTGCTGCGGTTGCACGGTGCCACGATCACATGGCTGCTGCTGCTGCACCCCGTCACTGCCGCCGTTGCCAATCCAACAACAACAACAAACAAGTTAAAAGCCAAAGAAACTTTAAACTTTAAAAAGTAAAAAGAATTTTTCACAAAATAAAATTAAGAAAAGAAAAAGAGCCACAAGTGCGCTGCTGCTACTCATAAACGCCACTTGCTGCTGCGGCCAACAACAACATTAACAACAACTGCAATTACTGCTACAAAAATAAAGACAGTAACAACAACAACAACAACGCGCTGTGTTGTGGCTGCAATGAGACACTGAGCCCATGTTAACCGCATCTAGCTTAAGATGCTCATGCACTACACATATACACTGCTATACATACACATACACACACTTGTGTGTGGCACGTCTGCTGCTAACAATCTGTCAGTTTAAACAATTTGTTTAAGCATTTCTCACATAGAAGCACGGCGACTGCAAGCAGGCGGGCGGATGAACTGACGGACGAACGCTCCGACACTCACTCATATTCATATGAGAGACCGACGAACGCGCCGGCAAGTTGCCACACACTCACACACACACTTTGACATTCTTGTCGCTGCTGGCTTTGTGGTCAAATGCAGTGGCAGCTGCCAGCCACAGCAGCGTAGCTGTATTGGTGTAGATTCACAGCGCGCGCGTGTGCGTGTGTGTGCCTCATTGTGCGGTAATAACACGTTCGTGCCTCTTCTTCTAACTCGATCACTTGTTGCGTGCGCTATGTTGCTCTTGTTGTTGCTGCTCATTGCTGGTTGCAAGCATATTTTCCGCCATTTCCATTGCTGCCACAGTCACTGGCACAGCCGCCGCTGCAGCAACTCTTGCAACACTGTTATCAAGCGCGCAACAACTGTTAAATTTCGCTCGCAATTTCTCTTCTTCTGCTTTGCTCCACAATTATTGCATTTTATGCGTTTATTGTTGTTGTTTTTGTAGTATATGATTCGATACTTGCCGAGTGCAACAATTTATGCAAATTCTTCCGCACCGTTTTCGTTTTGCCACAAACGGCGTCATTATGGCTCTCCAAAGTTGCCACATCTAATTTTAGTATTTACTTTAAATCATGGTCTGCTGTGGGCAACTGCAACAACAACAAAGACGCTCGTTCAACGATTTTCGCGCTTGACTGCGCTGCCACAACAACTAATTTAGTTATTGCCTTTTTTCGTGCTGCTTTTAAACACTTAATAATTTATCAAAATCTTTAAATTTTAAAACAAGTTATTTATTTGAATTATTTGTTCTCTTATTTACAGCTCCATTACAAGATGGCACTGAAATACAACAATATTTAGGTAAGCTCAAAGGTTCTAGTAAAAGAAGCCATTGCAGACCTGATACAAGCATATATCAGCATTGGAAATGTGTGCCACAAATCCGCACATTCATGATATTGCTTTTGGAAAACTCATTTCTAATATATATACTTTTCGTTTATAATCTTTCGATTGCTTCAACTTGAAGAATTGAAATTCTAGTTTTATTAGAATTTGGAATGGAGAGAGAGTAGAAAAAAACGAGTCTTCTGATTTTAAACAAATTTCATTCACAGTTGCAAATGAAAAAACAAACATGCCCTTTATTCTTCCCTAAGCAGACATACCTTTTTGGTCGGGGTTAGCTTCCTTCTTTGTTTTCAAAGAAATATAACTCTTTATTAGATATGTTAATATATTATTTACAAGCAAATAAATCTTTCTGCTTATACATGAATTTGATACAAGCACATTCTTGAATCAACGGCCAACTGTTAGCAACTATTACATGGTCACTTCAAAATCCTTGCACAGCTCGACACTCATTTTCTTACTTTTTTTTATTATTTAACTTTGTATTTATTGTACGTCAGAAAGCGTGGCTACTGCCATCTATATATAAAATATTTAACTTCCCAGTTGAAAAAAAAGCTATCCAGTATGCATGCTGGAGGCATGCTTAGGAAGGTCAGCAGGCCTGCTCGCCTCCATACCCGCTTGTATCTTTTTTCTATAGGCATGTCCTAGGACGGAAAAAATAATTAAAAAATCAAGAAATTCTTTTTTCTATTCTAGTTTTGGAGAATTGCCAATTCATCGCAAGAAGTGGCGCCGCGCAAAGAAATACATAATTTGAAAACAAATTCTCTTTATATTAGATTTTATATACATATGTACCTCTATTATATTTTATGTGCCTTGACTGAGAATTGAACCCGGGCCTCCCGTATCAGGAACCAAGTGGCTCATTCACTGATCCAACGTGACGCGTAGACTTTGGTTGCTTAAAATTAACCAAAATGAGAAAATTTTTAAAATTTCTAAAAATAAACTTTTGAAATTGACAACAAAATTATAACCTGCCACATCCCTTCCATCGGCATGCCTTCCTTGTTTTTCAACTGGGTTGTTTCATTAGCATACTTATATTGTTTCTGTAGTAGACATCCAGTCTTCTAGTCAATACGGGGCTGTTATAACATATGACGATGCCTCAAGAAATACATATATAAAATTAAATTAGGTTATGTGAAATTCTAATAAAAATTTTATATTCGCTATTTCCCAGTGAGCTTGTATCGTTTTTACCCCGAACGGTAATTTCAAGCTACGTGCCAAAGCATTTCAGTGCACACTCATGCGTTTTTCGAAAAAAAGTTGAAGCATTTCTCTACAAATATAATTTTTTCCTAACATTTCACCCACACAAAGTACAAACTCAAAATATGAACAATCAAACACAACCACAACAACAACAGCAACATACACGGCACAGGTGTTGAACAAACAATTAAGCGCCAACAATAAATTAAACACCTGTAAATGCCACGAAATTGTCATCATAAAGTTTAACGATTATGATCGAAGCTGATAACTCACAATTCCAACCAGTTTGCAAGCACGGACGACGGCGGCGTGCTCGTTTACTCACCGGATGCCACCCGCCATAAATTTCAACCGCTTAACCTCAGTTGTTTTGGTGTTGTTGCTTGGGGGGTTATTTTTGTTTTTGCGGTTGTTGTTAGAATGTGATTGAAATCTTTTTGACACTTGAGTATAAAAGAAACCTGTAACAACTCATTTTCGTTGCCCCCCAAAAGCGCTGCGGCGGCGGCGGCAGGCGCGGTAGCAATGGCGCTCACGTTTCGAACATAAATCGTAAATTTTTATTCATCGCTTTAGCGGCGACTCACCTCGTCCCACTTCGCCGCTGCTGTGCCGGCGCGCAAGGTAGTAAATTCAGAGCGAGCGACCGAGTCCCGGCCCGGCCGGCACTTTAATGTGGTAATACCGGCTGGCGCGGGGGAGACACGCTAACCAGCAGCCGTTTGTGCGGCTAGTCGAGCATCAATTACCGCGGCCGCGTTGATTAGGCCAAGCGGGCCGGTTGGTCTCGCCCGCACAGCTGCCGGCACAACTGAATGTGGTGTCTTATGAAACAGCAGCACCATGTTCATTAAATTTATTACAACTATTACAGTTGTTGTTGTGGTACATGCTGTTGTTGTTGTTGTTGTGGTTGTGGTTGTCAACGTTTAGCACTTGCAACTGTGTTATAATATAGAGTAATGCGTACACTTCGTAATTATGTCTAATTTGTCACTTATGCTAGTTTTATAGCTGATTAAAAGCTAAACGATTTATAGCTGAAGATAATGAGCTAATATGCGGAAGTGTGAATTCCTCATTTATGGCCATGCGGGGGGGATTGGCAAAAGTTCTTTAAGTCGACAATTTTTGTACCTACTCTTAACATTCTTTATTTCGATGGCTACATTTTAAAGCAGACTTAATAGATCTTAACCTTTTTTAATAAGCTAACACCCTTTATGATGTGGGAATATTGCTCTAGTTTTGCAAGAGTCAAATTTATCAGTCTTCCAAAGGGCTTGGACCGAGCTTTCTAACCATCTCTATATAAGTACATATTCTAATATACCCTGAGAATCAGAATTAAGACACAAAAGCTTAGACTTCCGAGCCTAAATATTAAGAGCTCAGCAAAATTTCAAATCATTCTGGTCGATTTTGCGAGAGCTTAATCCTCCTCTTCATGACTTTATGACTTGTAGCCAAAGATATACATATATCTCCCCTGACCGATGGTTATAAAAGAACAAACAAATCAGCCCAATTCCGAAGTTTACTTTCAAATCCAATTTTAAATCTATATCCTGTAACAACATCCCAACTGTCTATGAAAGGCCTGCAGATTGGCTTAGTTCCAGTTCACGCAACATATCAAAACTATGCCAAGTGCTAAACGCATCTTGCACTAAATTCAAGTTCATATAAACTAGTTTTTCAAATCGGCTCAGCAGCTATATAAATATATGTATTTGTAGAGTCAGTGCGTGCGCGATTATTCATTAACCTTTTGCATATGCAGCAATGCACTGCATACTCCATTTTCGCTGGGAATAAAGCTTCAGCGCCAAGCAGTGCCAGCAGCTTCATGTCTAATTCAATAAAGTAGACCAAGATTGTGCATTGTCTTGATGCTAAGTAGTGGTGGCAGCAACAGCAGCAGCAGTAGCGGCACACGCAGATGCACGTAATTAGTTAAACAGTTAATTCGCTATTCTTTATGCCATTTTCGCAGCACGAATGAGGCATAGAAGCCGCCGTGCCACAACTGCCTGCTGCCAAATGGCTATATTTAGTTTAATAACTTTTGCACTCGAACAACTGACATTTTGCCCAGATATTGCTCAACTATGCTGGCGC
Source organism: Neria commutata (assembly GCA_963457695.1). Taxonomy (NCBI): domain Eukaryota; kingdom Metazoa; phylum Arthropoda; class Insecta; order Diptera; family Micropezidae; genus Neria; species Neria commutata. The sequence continues at coordinate 16,615,336 of OY735245.1, read as the reverse complement.
TTCTTTCCGCACAAAAAATGCAGAAAGTGCTCTTCTGATGGGAGCATTCAATCCCCTCAACAACAAATTGCATTGTGCACTGCAACTAACTAGTTTGCAATCTACATGCACCATATACTAGTTACATATTACGTCATATAACTGTAATTGACAAGCGTTCTTTCTTCTCTTTCTAACAACTTGCAGAAGGCTGTTATTATAATTATAATCACTACAACGAAGGCGATAGAATATTGACAAATGAGCCATGCCTCAATTGCACTTGCCACAATCGCATGCTCATGTGCTACTTGCGTGTGTGTCCGTTCACGAAGCCGATCGGTCACGACTGCATCGTGGAGAAGCGTGAGGATCAGTGCTGCCCCATAGTCACATGCCCAGAAGGTAAGCGTCAAAATTTACAACAAATTTGTGCACATCATCACGCCATTCTGTTGCAGTTCCAGTTGATGTTACCCATCACGCTCCCGAACCTGGCACTGAATTGAGCATTCCCGAGAAATACGGCTGCAGCATTGACAGCAAATTCTATCCAGAGGGCGCGCAAGTGCCGTCGAATCCCAACAAGCCCTGTGAACTGTGCTATTGCATTAAGAACCGCACGTCGTGTCTGATGCAGGAGTGCACGCTGCACATCGACGGCTGCACGCCCATCTACAACCGCGGTTCGTGCTGTCCCGTGCGCTACAATTGCGGTAAGTGTCTTCAGGTGGCTGCCTGCTCCACCGTCAGCGAAATGTGTTAACTACAATTGCTCCACACTCTGTTGCAGATCATGAAAATGACATTCTGGAATTGGAGGATCATTCGACAACCACGACAACGGAGCGTCCCACTCCCGGTTTCGTGCTCACCACCACCATGTCGCCGTCCGTTAGCGCGGATTGCATACACAACGGTGATGTATACGCCGATGGCGCTTCCATCAGCGGCAAGAGTGCCTGCGAGCACTGCTACTGCATGCGCGGCGACATCGTCTGTGCGGTGCAGGAGTGTGAAATGCCCATGATGTCGAGCAGCGGCAAGTCCTGCCATGCGCTGGCGCCAGCCCCCGGAAAATGCTGTCCCAGCAGCTATGTCTGTGAAGACGATTCTGCAACCACTGAAATTATTCCAGTCACTTCCGCCTCCATCATCGACGAGGAAGACCGCTTTACTACGCATGCACCGGTCAAAGATCTGCATGGCTCCATATCCGAGGAAGACATTCAGCTGCAGACGCACATCGATGAAGAGGATGACAAGCACCTGGCAACAGAGGCTCCACAGCAAGATATCGATAGTAAACCGGACGAGTTGGGCAGTGGCGATTTTGAACCTGTTGCTGATATCGATGTTGAACGCAAGGCCACCATCGCTCCGGCCATAGAGGAGCATGAAGCAATTGCTTCATCTACGGAGGCAGCGATCACTGTTAGTCCTGCTACTGACGCGACAGAAGACGTGCAGAAGGAAGTTGAAGATGGGGAAATTGAGAAATCGCGAGATACGACAATCAAGCCATCCATTGCATTTGAAGATCGAATTGATGCCACAACAGCTTCAACTGCAGCAGGGGCTGAGAGTGGAGAACAGCAAGAAATTGAGCACACTACGGCCAAGATTGCAGTACCTGAGTTGGAAGCAGGAATTGAAGGTACAACCGATAAGCCAGCAGCGGGTACACGGGGTGAAGACGAGAAGGAACAAGAGGAGTTCGCTGCTTCCACTGCTTACCCCAGCACTGTTGGCAGCAGCACAGCCGCTGCTCCTATGGCAGAATCTTCGGAAGAACCTGCAGAGGAAACTGCTACAGACTTGCCAACTTCGGCAATAAAAGAACACGAGCCATCGGTCGATCTTACAGAACAGCTTGCCACATCGACTGAAGAGCCTGAGCTTGGCAGTACACCAATATCTGGTGACACCGCTGACAAGTTCGCAGAGGCTACAACAACACCCGTTGCAGAAACAGATAAGGAGCACACTGATGCTGCCGCAACTGAAGGACAGGAAGGTGCAGCTGAGGTCTCTACCGACAAGACGCCACTTCAGACTGAGCTTCCTGAAAAGACTGAAGCGGAGGAGGAGGAAGTCACTACCGGAAAAATTCCACTTCTGTCTGAGCTTCCAGAGAAGCATGAAACCGAGGAGGAAGAAGATATATCTACTGACAAAATACCCGTTAAATCCGAACTACCCGAAAGTGAAGAAGATATATCTACTGAAAAGGCACCCGCTGTACCTGAAATTCCCGCAAGGAGCGAAGAAGAAGAGGTAACTACTGAAAAGGTGCCCATTGTACCTGAAATTTTCGAAAAGAGCGAGGAAGATGAGGAAGAAATATCTACTAAGGTACCAATGGCGGCCGATCTTCCCGAAATCAGCGAAGAGGAAGATGTTTCTACTGACAAAATTGCAGTTACATCTGAAATCCCCGAAAAGAGCGAAGGTTCAGAAGAAGAAGTATCCACTGAAAAGACGCCCATTGTATCTCAAATTCCCGACGAGACTGAAGGTGAAGTGGGAGAAGTTTCTACGGACAAGATTCCTATTAAATCCGACCTCCCTAAAAAGAGCGAAGAAGAAGAAGTATCTACTGAAAAAGAATTCACTGCGCCCAAACTTCCAGAAAAGGCAGAAAGTGAGGAAGAAATCTCTACCGAAAAGATTCCAGTTCAGTCTGAGCTTCCCGAGAAGAGCGAAGGTGAAGAAGAAGATCTGTCGACAGAAAAGACGCCTATTGTATCGACTGAAGGTGAAGCGGTAGATGTCACTACTGACAAGATTCCAGTTAAACCCGAAGAACCCACGAAGAGCGTAAGTGAGGAAGAAGAAGCATTTACTGATGCAAATGTGTCTATTGTATCCGAGACTCCCGAAACGATTGAAGAAGAGGGAGAAAAGGCGCCAATTGGACTGGAACAACATCCTCAAGGTATTGAAGGCGAAGAAGAAATATCTACTGATAAGATCCCACTCCAGTCTGAACTTCCCGAAAAGAGCGAAGGTGAAGAAGAAGAGGCTTCCACTGAGAAGGTGTCCCTTCCTACTGATATTCCAGAAAAGATTGAAGAGGAGGAAGAAGTTACTACCGACAAGATCCCGATAAAATCTGAGCTTCCCGAAAGGAGTGAAGAAGAAGTCTCCACTGATAAGATTCCAGTTAAGTCTGAGTCACCCGAGACAAGCGAAGAAACAGACGTATACACTGAAAAGGTACCAATCGATCACGAACTTTCTGAGAAGATCGAAGGTGAAGAAGAAGTATCAACAGAACAAGTACCAATTACCCCCGAAATTTCCGAGAAGACTGAAGGCGAGGAAGAATTCACTACTGAAAAGATTCCAACCAAGTCTGAACTGCCCGTAAAGAGCGAAGGTGAAGAAGACGTCTCTACTGAGGTGTCCACCGTATCTGAAATTCCTAAAAAGGCGGAAGATGAAGGGGAAACGGTATCAACTGACAAGATACCAGTTATGCCAGAAGTTCCAGAGAAGACCGAGGGAGAAGAGGTATCTACTGAAAAGATTACCATTGCACCTGAAATTCCCGAAAAAGGTGGAGAAGAGGAAGAGACGACATCAACCGAGAAGGTGCCAATTAAGGAAGAAATTTCAGAAAAGACTAAAGATGAGGAAGAAGAAAGCTCTACTGAAAAGTTATCAATCGCCACAGAACTTCCAAAGAAGGCTGAAGGCGAGGAAGAAACAACTACCGACAGGATTCCAGTACAATCTGGTCTTCCCGAGAAGGGCGAAAGTGGAGAAGAAGAAAAGGTGCCAGGAGTTCCAGGAAAGGCTGAGAGTGAGGAAGAAAAGGTGTCTACTGACAAGATCCCAGCTGAATCTGAACTTCCCGAAAAGACCGAAGGTGAGGGAGAAGAAGAAGAAAAAGAGGCATTTACTGAGCAGGCACCAACTACCCCTGGACTTCCAGGAAAACCTAAGAGTGAAGAAGAAGAGGTGTCTACTGACAAGTACCCAACTAAATCCGAACTTCCCGAAAAGACTGAAGGTGAGGGAGAAGAAGAAGAAAAAGAGGCATTTACTGAACAGGCACCAACTGCGCCAGGACTTCCAGGAAAGCCTGAGAGTGAAGAAGAAGAAGTGTCTACTGACAAGATCCCAACAAAATCCGAACTTCCCGAGCAGACTGAAGGTGAGGGAGAAGAAAAAGAAGTATTTACTGAAAAGGCACCAACTGCGCCAGGACTTCCAGGAAAACCTGAGAGTGAAGAAGAAGAGGTGTCTACTGACAAGATCCCAGCTGAATCTGAACTTCCCGAAAAGACCGAAGGTGAGGGAGAAGAAGAAAAAGAGACATTTACTGAACAGGCACCAACTACGCCAGGACTTCCAGGAAAACCTAAGAGTGAAGAAGAAGAGGTGTCTACTGACAAGATCCCAACTAAATCCGAAATTCCCGAAAAGACTGAAGGTGAGGGAGAAGAAGAAGAAAAAGAGGCATTTACTGAACAGGCACCAACTGCGCCGGGACTTCCAGGAAAGCCTGAGAGTGAAGAAGAAGTGTCTACTGACAAGATCCCAACTAAATCCGAACTTCCCGAGCAGACTGAAGGTGGGGGAAAAGAAAAAGAAGTATTTACTGAAAAGGCACCAACTGCCCCAGGACTTCCAGGAAAACCTGAGAGTGAAGAAGAAGAGGTGTCTACTGACAAGATCCCAGCTGAATCTGAACTTCCCGAAAAGACCAAAGGTGAGGGAGAAGAAGAAAAAGAGACATTTACTGAACAGGCACCAACTACGCCAGGACTTCCAGGAAAACCTGAGAGTGAAGAAGAAGAGGTGTCTACTGACAAGATCCCAACTAAATCCGAACTTCCCGAAAAGACTGAAGGAGAAGAAGAAGAAAAAGAGACATTTACTGAACAGGCACCAACTACGCCAGGACTTCCAGGAAAACCTGAGAGTGAAGAAGAAGAGGTGTCTACTGACAAGATCCCAACTAAATCTGAACTTCCCGAAAGGACCGAAGGTGAGGGAGAAGAAGAAGAAAAAGAGGTGTTTCCTGAAAAGGCACCAACTGCGCCAGGACTTCCAGGAAAGCCTGAGAGTGAAGAAGAAGAAGTGTCTACTGACAAGATTCCAACTAAATCTGAACTTCCCGAAAAGGCCGAAGGTGAGGGAGAAGAAGAAGAAAAAGAGGTGTTTACTGAAAAGGCACCAACTGCGCCAGGACTTCCAGGAAAACCTGAGAGTGAAGAAGAAGAGGTGTCTACTGACAAGATCCCAGCTGAATCTGAACTTCCCGAAAAGACCAAAGGTGAGGGAGAAGAAGAAAAAGAGACATTTACTGAACAGGCACCAACTACGCCAGGACTTCCAGGAAAACCTGAGAGTGAAGAAGAAGAGGTGTCTACTGACAAGATCCCAGCTGAATCTGAACTTCCCGAAAAGACCAAAGGTGAGGGAGAAGAAGAAAAAGAGACATTTACTGAACAGGCACCAACTACGCCAGGACTTCCAGGAAAACCTGAGAGTGAAGAAGAAGAGGTGTCTACTGACAAGATCCCAGCTGAATCTGAACTTCCCGAAAAGACCAAAGGTGAGGGAGAAGAAGAAAAAGAGACATTTACTGAACAGGCACCAACTACGCCAGGACTTCCAGGAAAACCTGAGAGTGAAGAAGAAGAAGTGTCTACTGACAAGATTCCAACTAAATCTGAACTTCCCGAAAAGACCAAAGGTGAGGGAGAAGAAGAAAAAGAGGTGTTTACTGAAAAGGCACCAACTGCGCCAGGACTTCCAGGAAAGCCTGAGAGTGAAGAAGAAGAGGTGTCTACTGATAAGATACCAACTAAATCCGAACTTCCCGAAAAGGCTGAAGGTGAGGGAGAAGAAAAAGAATTATTTACTGAAAAGGCACCAACTGCGCCAGGACTTCCAGAAAAGCCTGAGAGCGAAGAAGAAGAGGTGTCTACTGACAAGATCCCAACTAAATCTGAACTTCCCGAAAGGACCGAAGGTGAGGGAGAAGAAGAAGAAAAAGAGGTGTTCACTGAAAAGGCACCAACTGCGCCAGGACTTCCAGGAAAGCCTGAGAGTGAAGAAGAAGAGGTATCTACTGACAAGATCCCAACTAAATCTGAACTTCCCGAAAAGACCGAAGGTGAGGGAGAAGAAGAAGAAAAAGAGGTGTTTACTGAAAAGGCACCAGCTGCGCCAGGACTTCCAGGAAAACCTGAGAGTGAGGAAGAAGAGATGTCTACTGACAAGATCCCAACTAAATCTGAACTTCCCGAAAAGACCGAAGGTGAGGGAGAAGAAGAAAAAGAGGTATTCACTGAAAAGGTGCCAACCGAGCCAGGCCTTCCAGAAGAAACTGATGGTGAGAAGCAAATCTCTACTGACAAGACTCCAGTTAAATCTGAGCTCTCCGAAAAGAGCGAAGTTGAGAAAGAACTGGTCTCCACTGAAAAGGTGCCGCTTGTATCAGAGATTTCTACAAAGACTGAAGATGAACAGGAAGATACATCCACCGATAAGATTTCACCACAATCTGAACTACCCGAGAAAAGCGAAGGAGAAGATATATTTACTGAAAAAGTGCCAATTGAACACGAACTTCCAGAGAAGAGCGAAGGTGAAAAAGAAGATGAAGTATCTACTGAACAAGTGCCAATTTCTCCCGAAATTCCAGAGAAAACTGCAAGTGAAGACGAAGTCTCTACCGACAAAATTCCCGCAGATATCGGTACTAAACTTTCTCAAATACCCGTTGATGAAGATCTTTCAACTAAAAAACCGGTTTCTAAACCTGAAGAAGAAGGAACTACAATTGCAACACCAACTGAAATTTCCACCGATGAAAAAGATGAAGAGCATAAGGTTATGCCAGATATTGGAGATCACAAAATCGAAGAAGAGTCTGAACAAGCCACCACAACTCGTTACGATGCTCAACCAGAGGCTGAAGTCGATGTGGAAAAAACAACAATTTCTGGAGTACATCGGGGTGATATCGATCTTCCAACACTGTCACCAGTTAAAGATATTGAATCACAGCCTGATACCACAAAAACTGACGAAGAAGAAGGAAAAGGAGAAGAAGATCGACAACCGGTCGAACCTTCTATTGATCTATCGTCTACCCCTGCTCCTGGTACTCCTGCCGAACAGGAAATATCAGTAGGAGAAGTTTCAGCGAGTACTGAGCTTGCCGAAGAAGAACTTCATAGCACTGTTGCGCCGGTTACTGGTGCCCCAGCTTCGGAACTACCAAAAGAAGATGTTAGAGATGACGTTGATATCGAAGAAATGCCTGAAATGCAAATTCCGGCTATCATTCCCGGCGAAGGCGACTGTCTATCTGGTGAAAGAACATACAAAAACAACAGCCTTGTTCCGGCCACTAGTGAATGTGAGATATCCTGTATATGCATTAGCAGCATTGTTTCTTGCCAACGCGTTGAATGTGATGTACCTGAAAACGTTGAGCAATGTGTTCTGGATGAAGCTAGCTCCAATAAATGTTGTCCCAGCTATATATGTGGCATTGATGGTATGCCTCCCAAAATTGGTGCTGTCGAGTCGGAAGAACTTGGAGAAGAAGAGGACGGGGAGATTTCATATACGACTGTCGAACCTCCAATTAAAATACACCTTCCCTCATCCACTGAAGGTATTGCTGCACAAACTTCAGAAAAAGAAACTGATTCAACTACAGCTAGACCTGAGTTACTTGACAATGAAATTGAGGAAGAAATTCCAATCACGCCTCCTGCTATCGTCGTACCTGCTTATAGCACAGAGGAACCTCTGTCTCATGTTAAGGATGAAACAGCAGAAGATGGAGAGCCCGGTACAACTAACGTTCCTAAGATTGATCAGCCCCTTTCTGCTACAGACGGTCCTGCTGTTGAAGAGACCACAGGTGGTGAAATTGTAGAGAAGATCACGGCCAAGCCTGAGAAACCAGCTGAAGACAAACTCGACGTTGTCGAAAGCAGTGAAGCGCCTACACCTCTGGAAGAAGAAATTATTGCCCAGACCATGGTACCACTCAAGGCTGAACCTGTTGCATCTGAAGAAACGCCAGAAAAAGAAGCTACGGAAGAAAAACTGGCAACAACTGTGACTCCCTCAGTTGAGGCAGATCATAAAGAAACTATCGATGAGACACTAGCTCATACAGCTGCTCCTGCACTGGAAGACGAAAAAGAAGGATCAGAAGGCGAAAAGGAACCCGTCGAGGAAGCAACTGCTGCTCCTGAAGAAGGTGAAAAAGAAACTATGGTCCCAGCTGTTGAGACTGATAAAAAAGAAACTATTGAAGAAGAGGTTGATGTCACTCCAACAAGTTCTCCTGCAGTTGAGAAGGCCGATCAAGAATCTGTCACACCTTCACTACAAGAAGTTGACGAAGAAACTGGAGCAGAAGGCGAAAAAGGAACTGCCGATGAGGCTTTGGCTACAACAGTTGTTCCTGCACTCGCGGAAGGCGAAAAGGAAGAGGGTGAGAAGCAACCAACTGAAAAAGAAGGTGAAAAGGAAAGCACCGAGAAGGAAACTGCTGCCCCCGCTACTGTTCCCACTCTGGAAGAGGGACAAAAGGGATCTGTGGGGGCGACGACACTGCGTCCTATTTCCACAGAGGAAGAAAAGCAAATCGACGAGGAAGCACTTTCAGCAACAAGTCTTCCAGACACTGAAGATGGTCAAAAGGGACCTGCTGAAGAGTCTTTGGTACCCACTATTTCTCCTGCACTCGGAGAAGGTGTGGAAAAACCAACTCAAGAAGGCGAAAAGGTATCCTTGGGAGAAGGTGCTGCTGCAACAGAGGCCCCCATACTTACAGAAGAAGAAAAACAAACTGAAGAAGGAGCTACCGGGGTTAAGCCCACAGCCGCTCCTCAAGCTGATGAAGGTGAAATGGGAGCAACTATCACGCCGGCTGGTGAAGAAGGTGAGCCAGGATCAGTTGGAGAAGGCGAGAAGAAGCCAACTGTCGACGATACAGTTACATCCACCGGGGCACCATCACTTGAAGACACTGGCGAAGAAGTTTCAGTTTCTACTGTTGCTCCCACATTGGAAGACAGTGAAAAGGAATCTGCTGTAACTGCTGTTCCTGTACTTCCTGGTCAAGATAAGGAAACTGGAGAAGAAGAGGGAGAAAAGACACACACTGAAGAGGGGGAGAAAGAACCCATTGAAGATGGCAAAAAAGAAACTGTTGGCACATCTGGAGCTCCAGCACTCGAAGAAGGTGAAAAGGGAACTGATGGAGAAATTGGAGCTTCAACTCTTGCTCCTGCGTTGGAAGAAGGCGAAAAAGAAGTTATGGGTGCAACGGTTACTCCTGTCCTTGCCGAAACAACAAGCGAAGAGGTACCTGCTCCCACAGTTATTCCAACAATTGAAGAAGCTGAAAAGGACGCTGCTGAAGAAGTTGTATCTTCCACTGTCACTCCAGCAGTTGAAGGCGAAGAAAAACCAGCCGAAGAGGATCAAAAGAAACTGCTCGAAGAAGGAGCTGCTGAAGAAGTCGCGCCTACTACTATTTCTCCTACTGCTGAAGCAACTGCACCTTCAACTGTTTCTCCTGCAGCTGAAGAAGACGAAGGGAAACCAACTGAGGAGGGCCAGAAGAAGCCTATCGAAGAGGAAGTTTTCGGTACCACTGTTTCGCCTACTGTTCCACTCAAAGAAGAAGGTGATCAGGCTATTGAAGAGAACATTCCAACAACAGGTGCTCCCTCGCTGCAAGAAGCTGAGAAAGAAACTGCTGAAGATGGCAAAGCTACAACGCCTGCGCCCGAAAAGAAACCAGTTGAAAAGATTGATGAAGAATCTGAGAAGGAAATTTACGCTACTCTGGTTCCTGAAATTGCAGAAAAAGAAAAGCTACCAATTGGTGAAGCTATATCCCCTACAGAGATTCCCGAAATTACAGAAGGTGAGACTGAATCTGAAGAAGAGCTATTTGAACCTTCAACTGCAGCGCCAACAGTCGATGAAGGTAAGAAGGAAACTGAGGAAGAAATTGCTGCTACGACATCAGCTCCTAAACTTACAGACGAAAAAACGACATCCGAAGAAGGTCTGCCTTCAACAATTGCGCCCGGAAAGGAAGGCACTACAGGGACATCTGCTGAGGATGTTGGCATTGCTACTACTGATGCAATTGAAGAAGCACAAAAGACAACGAGTGCTCCAGTGCACGAGAAGGAAGGTGCAAAGGGACCGGTCGAAGATACTTCAACGGCGGCTCCAACAATTACAGAAGAAGAGAAGGAAGTCACAGATGAGTCTACATTACAAACAGCTGCTCCACCAGGCCATGAAGATGTTGGCGAGGAATCCTTTGATGTAACTCTTTCACCTGAAGAAAAACCTGTTGATCACACGCTGCCCGACGTAACTGGCGCGAAGATACAACCACCTTCAGACGTTACTTCTACATCTCCTATTACAGGCGAGGAAGAAATATCCCCTGTTACCGATAAGGAAATCATTCCAGAAGCCACAATATTGCCATTGTCTGAAGAGCCCGTATCACCCGAGGTTGATGCCATGCTCAAGGAGCCTGCACCAACTAAGGCACCTACCGATGAATCTGAGATTCACACAATCAGTCCATTTGAAGAGACTAAGACTACGCGTCGCCCGTCAATAATTCCTGGTCTAGAATCGACCGAAGAGTCTGGCGAATCTTTCGAATCTGAAGAAGAGGTCACAACTCCGCACAAAGTACAACAAATCGCACAGTTTGTTACAGAACGCATAGAAGAAGCTGTCACAGAGGCAATGCCTACAGGCGACGAAGAGCTTTCAGGTGAAGAAGGCGAAGGAGAGATACCTGACGAGAAGGACATTGTTAGAGATACGACTATAAAACCAGTCTCCGAAACGGCTAAGCCTGAAGTTCAGCAAGAAACGTCAACAGTAAAGGACGAAACGCTGGGAGAAAAGGAAGCAGAGGTAGAAGCAACTGAACCCCCAACCGGTATCGTAGAAGAGCAACCACACATATCAGAAGAGCCTGTTGAACATGCTTCCGTGAGCGGTGTTGCTGGCGAAACGTCCACAGAAGAGCCCAAGGCGTCCGAAGAAAGCGCTGAAGAGGAGGCTGCACCAACCGCATCCACCGAACAGCCGCTCTACTCACAGGCCAACACTACAACACTGCTGCCTGTGAATCTCGACGACAGAATCGATGTCTCAAATGCGACGGATGTTTCACCACAGCTCGATGTTGAGGAAGGTCAAACCAGCGCCGTTCCAATTATCACTCCACCCAGCACGCCAGTGAGCGAACCAGAAGTCAGCACGGCCGCACCGCTATCCCAGTATCAACCACCGCCTCCGGTCTACGGACAGCCTCCTCACTATCCATCTTATTCCGAGGATGAATACACCGATGAGGACGAGAGCGAAGTGTTCGGCCCCGGCACTTGTCGCTACGGCGGAAAACTTTACGTGTCGGCACAGCAAATACCACGCGATGATCCCTGCGATTTCTGCTTCTGCTTCAGAAGCGACATCATTTGCCTGCAGCAGTCGTGCCCACCGCCAATCTCCGGCTGCCACGAAGAGCCCATCAGCGGCTTCTGCTGTCCGCGATACGAGTGCCCCGTCTCGATGGCGACTACACTGAACATCACGACCAGCACTACCACCACCAGCACAACACTGCCGCCACACTTCCTGCATCACTCCTATGGAGGCGCAGTGCAGCGAAACGGCTGCCAGATCAACGGACGATCGTACAAGGTGGGCGAGCTGATCGAGTCGAAGAGCGGTCCATGCATTAGCTGCAAGTAAGTATAGTCTAAATACAGCAAGTCAAATTATTCTCCATACGAGTACGAGTCCATTTTCTAAATACTCTCCTTCTCTTTTTCAATAATTCAGATGCGGCGGCGATGGCAATATGAAGTGCGATCCTCAGGCGTGCGTACCGGAGCCAACGATGCAACAAGTGATGGCAGTCGTGGCGGCAGGCCGCAAAAGATGAACCCCCAGCCATGCTAATTAAAAATAATTATTAAATTTTACAAAAAAACAACAAGTAGAGCAACAACAATATCGCACACAACAATCACAGCAGCACCATTTAACAGGTGCCAACGGAACACCACTGCAAATTTCGATTTCGATCGATATGAATTGAGGCAAATTAGTGCAGAAGAGGCCCTCCGCAAAATTGCAGTGGCAGTGTGGCACACGAATTTTAAATTTTAATAATTTTAACGGTATTTCTATTAATTAGCTTATGTGTGAAGCAACCAGTGATATTGTGCTGTATACATAGTATAGGTGCAATTAATTAAGAACGCACTTACTTAATGAACGAATTGCAAACGAAATTGATAGGTATGAGAAATGTATGAAATGTTGTCTTAAAGTGTTTGTAACGTAGTTCTTTGTGCCATGCAACTCCTCGCCAATCTGCTTTGCTATTCAAGAGACTCACTCCCCGACCCTGCCCCCTGAGGTACACGATGCGTTTAGCATGTGGCAACACAGCTAGATGCATTCGGCAATGCCACAAAGAATAACGTTATGAAGTTTTAAGATGCGCCATTTTCTTTTTTAAATTTTGTATCTTATCTAAACTTATTATTTATGTCTATGCCTACTTTTTTTACTCTCTAAACAAATTTAGTTTTAGTTGTAAGCGCATAATTTAAGGTTTTTAAACAATTTTAGCTGTATTTGAGCCTATTTGATAAAGTTTTATCTTAATTTTTTTTTTATATATGAACCAACGAAATTATGATAATTATTTTTGTATTGTTGCTTCTAGTCTTCTGTTGTTGTATGAGCAATAAAATCCTGTACCCGCTATTTCTGTGTATCGACCTTTCAAACTTTTATATACCTAGCTCATTTTTATACGAACGAATCTAGTTTTTATACATAACAATTAAAAGAGTGACAAACAATTTAAAAAAAATGATATCCACAACAACTTTTACTTTTCTAGTAAGTTTCGGTTGTGGATCTATAGCAACAAACTGACAATTTTACTACGCAGCGTCCAGACCTGCAACGTTTTTCATTATCATGAAATTTATGTCATGAAAATTGCATGGCACTTCTTTCATGATATGAGAAATTGAAGCTTATATACAATTTTTTCCTACAGTTAGAGACGCAGCATAACACACAAAATTGCAACGGAATAACTTAAAAAGAATTTTAACTGTAGTTTTGGTTTCTGACATGGTTGGAGTTGCATAGCGTATTGCACTTACATGTATTGCTATCACTACTACTACTGTAGGTTGCAAAGTATCTTAGTATTTAATTAAAAGAAGAAAAAAGCACACACACTATGAATTGCTAATGCTCGACTGATTGAAAGTTTTTATATACATATGTAAATGTATATCATACATATACAAATGTACACATGCATGTATGTACTAATATTAAGTAATTGTAAATGTAATTTTATAAATAATTTTTATAATGAGTGAAAACACAAACGCAATTAAACAAATCAATATCTTAAGCACTTTTAAAGTAGAAAAACAATAACTTTTAATGGAATTTTCAGTCACTTGAGCTTTAGTGGTAGTGTAATCGGATTGCAAACCATGTAACATCACAAAATACTAGTTTTATCTATATAAGCAAAAGATACAAAACATAAATTACGTGCATAGCCATTAAGTATTGTGAATCGATTGCGAAGGAAATTAATTACTTTAATTTTTAATGCTTTTTAATTTAATTTATTTTTCAATTTTGTTTGAACAGCTCTTGTCTTCTTTATTTTTTTAATTAATATTTTTTATTTTATTTTCTTTACTTTCGCTTGCATATAAGTTATTATTTGCAAAAGAATTATTAAATTGAATAATAACAAATTTATGAAAATGCTGATTGTCCAATATAAACTCAACACAATGACAAAGTAAAAAAAAAACCAGTAACGAAACGGCCGTCGAAAAGTCGCGGCGACATAAAATTGGCACGCAATTGTAGATATTAATTAATTATGATGCAACAATTTTGAGAATTACTGTGTGTTAGATTGTATGTAAACTCTATTGGATATTGAATATTATTATAATTTTTTATATTCTGTTTAAAACGAAAAACAATAAATAAAAATAATGAACACAAATATAAGAGAAAAGTTGTTTGGATCAATAAATTTTAAAGATTTGTAGGATTTTAAGGAAAAAGTGAAGGAAGAAAGATCTCTTGCGAAGAGTTGCCAATAGGCCGGCCTGCATAAATTTCTGTCATCCTTATTTTTGGCTTTATATTTCAAAGTGCAGTAGTCGCACGAGCAATGGCAACTGCGGAACTTGGAAGGTAACACTTCTCGCGCTTGCCGAAAATATCTTTCTAGTAATATGTGGCATGCAGTTTAAGTGTTTCAATAATTATAGCTCATTTGTGTTGGCCCAAACTTATGTACTTCAAAACGACTTAGGGCCAGTTTCACAGTGGATGTTTAAACTCTGATTGCAGTTTAAATAGGGAATTTCAGTTTCACAGTGGGAAGTTAAATACAATTTAAATGCCCGGTTGTGGGCATTTAAGTACGGCACAGAGTTGCAATCGAAAACAAATAAACAGCTGATTTCGGATGAGCAAGCAAGCTGCGTCGACAATATTGCAATTTATAAGCGGCCAAATTAAACATACAACTGCATGGTGTAGCACATATAAATGATCCCGTAGTATTATAAATAATATAAACTGTGGATTCTTTGAAGAATAATTCACTTCTTTCGGTCGACGAAAAATTTTTAGCTCGCGCTGCCTCCATAATTGAACAATTGAACATATGTTTTTGGCAAGTTGTGCTGTGTTCAATTGTCAAATATTCGAAGTTGCCATTCATTATTCCGTATTTAAATAAATGCACTGTGAAACTCAAGAAAAGTTAAACTAGATTTAAACTCAATTCGCAAATTAGATTTAAACATCCACTGAGAAACTGGCCCTTACTCATTTAACAATTGCAGCCTAGAGTATGTTTCGGAAAAGAGTAAGCCGAAGAACTCCAGTTAAGGCTCGTTTTAATCATCTTACAAATTCCTAATTGAGTTCCTCTCTTGGTGAGTGATTTCTTGCATACGATAAAATCCACTTTAACCTATTATTCCAATCCATGATATATTGGGATTAGTAACTGATCGCCACATTATCTGTTTATATATAAGTTAAACATTTATTAACCCGATTAACGCTACAATGTACTTAAATCTCCTTTTATAACTGTTAAAACGGTTTTATTCCTTCTTCTTCTTCATTAAAGTCATTCACAGAACTCTAAAGTAATTTATCGATAAGCGATAACACTTTATCATCAGCTGATGCGGTGTCTTCAATGGGTTGAGTTATTTTTACACTAGTCCGGACAACAACAGAGTCCTATATATTTAGTTCCTTGTCAATATGGCGCCTAATATTAACACAATAAATTGGCTTTTTATATGTGGACTGTCGTTTTGCGTCGGCGGAGTTGTTGTGCTTAGTCTAATGCCTCTGGGCTCAGGTATACGAGCAACAGCTGAATTAACTGCTTCATCTATACATTTTTTGCTCTTTCTAGACTGTATTTGCCCATTCAGTAAGGGTCGCGCAAAAACAGACGCAGTGTTTCAGCTGAAGACCCCGCCGCCACTGCAATTGGCTCCTCATAATTTGGCCGTACTCGTGCCTTTTCGGGATCGCTTTGAGGAGCTGCTACTATTTGTGCCACACATGACGCAGTTCTTGCAACGGCAAGGCGTCGCGCATCACATTTTCGTGCTGAATCAGGTTGACCGCTACCGCTTCAATCGAGCCTCGCTCATCAATGTGGGCTTCCAATTTACACACGACGTCTATGACTACATAGCAATGCACGACGTGGACTTGTTGCCCGTCAATGATGACCTGCGGTACGAATATCCAAGCGAAACGGGCCCGCTGCACATTGCGGCGCCAGAGCTGCATCCGAAATACCATTACGAGAACTTCGTCGGTGGCATACTGCTCGTGCGGCGAGAACACTTTAAGCAGATGAACGGCATGTCCAACAAATACTGGGGATGGGGTCTGGAGGATGATGAGTTCTTTGTGCGTATACGAGATGCAGGCCTGCGAGTGAGCAGGCCACAAAACATAAAGACTGGGATGAATGACACTTTTAGGTGAGACAGCAGTGTGATGGGCTCTCAGCTGGTTTATGGCTTATCTGCTCTTTTTAGTCATATACACAATCGTTATCACCGGAAGCGGGACACGCAAAAATGCTTTAATCAGAAAGAGGTGACACGAAAACGGGACCGGCAAACCGGGTTAAACACATTGCAGTACAAAATAATTAAGGTGCATGAAATGACCATCGACGGCATTTCAATAACAGTTCTCAATATTTTGCTGGACTGTGATATGAAGGAGACACCCTGGTGTGACTGCTCAGGGGCAGCAGCAAAATCCAAGAAATAGCGTAAGTTAAGTCGGTGATAATGCAAATAAAAGTCGTCAAACATTTTTATGGAAAATCGCTCCCAATTTATTCTAAACATTAAATTATAAAGGAGAAACAATACCTAAACCCGACTGTTTAGCAGTTGCGCACTTCAGTAAACGTGAACCATGCCGTAGAGGAATGTCCAAAAAAGCACATAGGTGCATAGGCCTCCCAAAAATCCATTCGTCAGCAGGCTCTGCCTGTTGATAAAGAATTTGCGCCATTGTGTGCCAGATTTTACTAGCACCAAAATCCACAGCACAACCACCGCCAAAAAGTAGAAAAGAAAACCTAGCAGTCCACTTAGGCCCAGAATACCTAAAAAAGGAGTAGCTATGCTATTAATTTGATCCATTGAGCATGCATCGTAAAATACCAGCGGCACAGCCAGAAATTGCTGCCAACGACGTACGGCAATATTCTACCGCAGACAAATTGTTCCGTATCGCTGCCTCACTGTACGCAATGATCTCCCCGGCCTTTGTTTCACGAGTTTTAACGCGATTGCTCATTTTTTATTAATTTTAATTAATCAATGTCCAATAAAACACGACACGGCAGAAAGTGCAAATTTATATTCGTAGTCGTTGTCAAAAACAGCTGATTGCTAGAACCAACTATCGATAATTCCATGGCAGTGTTTAGTATTTACAGATCCTGTTTAGTAATAATAATAGATGAAAGTGCAGGGTTGTATTGAGGGGGAGAAAACTGTGCTAGTAACTTAATAATGAATAATGGGCAGAAAGTATTATTCAGTAACGAGGAAGGGACCTTTTTTTTGCTCATCGAAGCAGGGAAGCACTCACCCCTCTTCTTAGAGATTTTTTTCCAGGGGGACCTTTTTTTTGTTCATTAAACCGAATTCATCCCCATCCGAAAAAATGTATTCTTCCGGTACGAAATTTATGGAAAAGGTACGCTTATTTTAAATATGGGGTACGTTTTTATTTTGGCCCAGCCCAACCCTGGTAGTAACGTTTGCAGCGAAGTAGATCAATTCTAATTGGAACTTGAACAATTAGAGAATGTTGTGATAAAATAAACCAATTCGGACGACACGGAACAAAATTTACTTGAAAATATAAAATTTTTAAAATGTTAAAGAGACCATAAAAGAGTGAATATATATTGAAACTAAATGTTTTGGCGGGGCACCAATAAAAACATAAAGAGATCTGCGCGTCTGCAGACTGAAAGTGGCCGTGGTGTGAATAACGATTAACATAATCAGCATGTCACCACCGAAAAAGTGCGCCGTGTGTGGGGATAAGGCGTTGGGCTACAATTTCAATGCCGTGACTTGTGAAAGCTGCAAGGCCTTCTTCCGAAGAAATGCGCTAGTCAAGAAGCAATTCACCTGCCCGTTCAATCAGAACTGTGAAATAACAGTCGTTACAAGGCGCTTTTGCCAAAAATGCCGCCTCAAGAAGTGCCTCGAGATAGGCATGAAGAGCGAGAACATAATGTCGGAGGAGGACAAGCTGATAAAGCGTCGTAAGATCGAGAATAATCGGGCCAAACGACGCCTTACCGATACGAAGGACCAAGACAAAGGTAAGATCGTACGGAACGACAGTGGTGAGAAGGAGCAGCAACAACCTGCCGATAGCAGTGGTTACGATGCATACGCATCCTGCGACTCACAAAGCTGTGGTTCCTTCGACAGTGGCACGGGACAGGGTAGCAATGGCGCGGCGACCAGTAGTTCCACAGCCGCGCTGAACGGAAACTCACGAGAGATTAACGCTGAGTTGATGACGGGAGAAGAAATGGTTGAGTACATCGTCAGCGATCCAGATCGCGCATGTCAAGCCATAAGCAAATTAATGGGCACGCCAACAGAAGGAATGGCCTGTCTGGACAAGATTTTAAGCTCGCAGAAAGAAGCATTGCGCCTTATAGAACACTTGATTGCGTATCCAGGTGCGTGCAGGGACTCATCATCATGAACTGTACATGTTCTTTCTAACTTTTGCTTTTTCCAGGCCACGCACTGAAGATCATCTCACAAATTATGAACTCGCCCTTCAATGCCCTCTCAGTATTCACGAAATTCATGAGCTCGCCCACAGACGCGCTCGAGATAATTTCCAAAGTAGTCAGTTCACCACAGGATGTTCTCCAGTTCGTGAAGAATCTTATGGACTCACCAGAGGACGGGATCGACATCATGAATAAGTTCATGAACACTCCTGCCGAGGCATTGAAAATTCTTAACAAGATTTTTAATGGCTCCAATGCACCAACAAGCAATGAGTTGCCACCGTCGCACGCTACAGTCACAACAGCGGCAGCCGCGCTAGCCAGTGGTGGGGCTTTTCCAGCATCACCCATGTCACAAAGTTCGATACAATCACCTGAGACTATTCACGGCGACGGCAAGAACTCTCTAATACATTCAATGCTGAAATGCAATGGATCGCAGAGCATGTTGCCACCGCCCATGACAACGTCATCTCAGCCAAACACGCCTCTAACACCTCATTTGCCACAGCAAATGAACTCACACACGCCACTCACACCGCTCACATCTTCGGCTTCTTCGCCCCAGCAAATTAGCTCACCCTATACGTCATCCCCACAGACAAGTATATCGCTGGCTTCGCCCATGTCTGTAGCGTCTGTCGATATGCAGTATCATTCGCCGGCCAGCAGCCTGCAGCATAACGAACTGCCTAGCACCTCTGCGGCAGGTTTGACGGCCACCTCACCCTCGCAAATTTCGTCCGAAGTAAATGAGTTTGCTAATGAACATTTTGACATTAAGAGCGCCATGCAAAATGCTGCCTTCTGTGACGAGAATTCGATGAGCGCGGGATTGGGAGCTTTGGATAGCATTAACTCGCTGGAGTCCGTGCTCACCGAAGTGATACGTATAGAGTACCAAGCATTTAACAACCTAGCCCCCGAGCCGCGTATTAAACAGGAACAAAAAATGCTGTCGTCGCCGTCGTCGCAGCAGGCGCAACAACGACAACAAGATGGCTTTGGCACTTGTAACCCGCACGCGCCAAGCCGATCTATTTACGCGCACCCAACGGGGCGCGAACTGAACGAGGCCGAGCAAATGAAGCTCCGCGAGCTGCGTCTGGCCAGTGAGGCGCTCTACTATCCCGTCGACGATGACCTAAGCATGTTGATGATGGGCGACTATAGGATCAAGGTGCGTGTCAAATGAGGCATTTGTGTTGTTGTTTTTTTTTTATTTCACTAATTTCCAAAATTTTGTATGTAGCATTTTCATGATTTTCTATTATATTTACTTTGCGCTTTTATCAGTATTCGAATTATCTTATCAGTTGGCGGCAAAACAAAAAAAATAAACCACTCGATTTATTGAACACCTGCGGTTGGCTCTCTTCGGCGGCAGCCGGTGGCATGAATCAGCGGCCATTAACGCTGACAACAACGTATCGGCCACCTGCAACAAGTGGCATTTTCTGTTTCCCCAATCATTTTCGCCTTATCATCACGCTTCATTCATACATTTCACTTTTCCCAGCTGCCAGGGCTGAGGGCTTTAGTCATCTTCATATTGCTCGCCCAATCAAGCTGTTACTGGAACAGCCAGTATGCGTGTGGCTGGCTATCAGCGGCCTCTATCACATCACTACTTATCATTATCGCCTGCCTGACTAGGCGCGCATGAATGCCGCGAATTTCGTAGACACCAGCCGCAATCACAGACCCCGTCTGCCTTCTATTTACAAATGAGAATTTCGCTTATAACTTTTCTTCTTGTTATTGTTGCCTGTCTTTCTTGTTGTTGTGTTCATTGTTGTGCTATTGTTATTTAATTATCGCCCTTTTGTGTGTTAATTTGAGTTATGAGCAGCTTCTATGTAATACACCAAATGCTCTCGTTTTTTGTTGTTGTTTACTGAGTTCTCAATTTATACTTCTTTCACTGACCATTTAGCCAGAGGACACTCAACAAGATCCTAAGCTGCTGCAAGTGATTAACCTAACAGCGGTGGCCATAAAGCGCCTTATAAAAATGGCGAAGAAGATAACTGCCTTCCGCGACATGTGCCAGGAGGACCAGGTGGCGCTCCTCAAAGGCGGCTGCACAGAAATGATGATTATGCGATCTGTGATGACCTACGATGGTGATCGCCACACGTGGAAGGTACTCACATGCATGAACGAGAGTCTGCTCATTCTAATTGAAATTTTCATTTTCTAGATTCCACATACGAAAGAGGACATGTCCAACATACGTACCGAAATCTTGAAACTCGCGAAGGGAAATGTGTATGAGGAGCATCTGAAATTTATACGCACTTTCGATGACAAGTGGCGAATGGATGAGAACATTGTACTCATACTGTGTGCCATTGTACTCTTTACTCCCACTCGACCGCGAATCATTCATTCCGATGTGATAAGATTGGAGCAGGTGTGTTTGTCCAAATGCCAGTTGCAGATTCATGCGATTTGACAAATTTGTATTTTCACTTGTTGCAGAACTCCTATTATTATCTTCTGCGAAGATACTTGGAAAGTGTTTACCCCGGCTGCGAGGCTAAATCCGCCTTTATCAAGTTGATACAAAAGATTTCGGATGTGGAGCGTCTGAATCAATTCATAATTGGAGTTTATTTGAACGTGAATCCTTCGCAAGTAGAACCCTTGTTGCGCGAAATTTTCGATCTAAAGAATCACTAAGCCATTGCTGTCTACGCTTTAACAATTTTTAAAATTCAAATAAGCTTGCTTGCTACGAAAGATCCTTAGCTTAGTTTTTAAATAAATCAATCAAAGTACATGTGAAGAATGTACAATTCTAATTAAATACGCAAAACTGTGCTGTTGTAGATGTTTGAAACATATTAAGTGCATATATATAAATATTTTTATTTTAGTACTAAAAGTTTTACGTAAAACATGATTTATATAATGATTATACTATAGTACTATAGCTAATTGAACTGTGCAATCTGTTGAATGTTGTTAATGAATGCAAGAGAGCGTATATTTTGTGTATAATAGAGCATGTGTTTTAATCATAACGCGGAATGTTCTTTAAGGTAGCTAAAGCTAAAATCGCTGTGGTCATAACTTAAATCCAGTTTCGTCCAACACTGCCCGAGCGACGCTTACTCGACTTGTCCCCTGTTACGTCTTTACGGCTCATAACCGGCGAGCCTCCTCCTGACCCTATATTACGTATTAGCAATTTCAGTCCACGCGCCTGTGCTTCACTGGCTTGTGCCAAATTATTCACTTCCGAGGCAATTATGCAGAAATCATCCACCACATGTCCCGGCGGACTGACGTCGAAAGGTATAATGTCACTGAGACTCTGAGGTGGTTTATAGGCGGAACGGCGCCGCGCTTTCGCATCTCCACTGCCGCTGGCGGGAGCTACATTCAAATTGTGTGTGCTGCCGCAGCTGGATAACTGCTGTTGCTGCTGTTGTAGCGTATGTTGCAGACGGTTCTTTAACAGCGCGTTCTCCTCTTGCAGACGGCGTATGTGGGCAGCTTCGTGTTCCGCACGCACAAATGTAGGCTGCGGCAGACATTGGTAGATGGTACTGAGAAAATTGCGCAATGAAATCTGCAAAGTGTCCTGCCACTGCTTTGAGAAGTAGAGTGAAAATGTGGGCGACTCTTCGGCATTCTTGCAAAATGGAAAATCTGAAAAACAAGTAGGATTATAAAGTCCAAGTGTATGTGGAAATGGGCAGGGGAAACGCTTACAGAACCAGTCCTTCCATTCGCTTTGTTGTTGCAGATCAGCAGCTAATGTGGCAAAGAATTCTGTTATCTTGTCCGCGCGATTGTTGGAGTATGCGGTCACTAAATAGAGCTTTAAAATACTGTTCTCCAACTTCTTCACAGCTACAATTACGTTGTTTGTTGGCAGTTAGGAAACATTATTTTCCACTTTTAACTTACCCATTGCGTAGGTGTGCTCCAGCTTACTGAACAAATTGTTGTCCAAATGTATCCACAATGCGCGTAACGCTTGCAGATCTTGCGCCTGTATGGACTGATTAAATTGTTCAAGTATTTTCTCTGCCCGAAAGCTTTGGTCCTTCTCATTCTTTTGCTCAGAGTCCAACGCCTTCAAAGTGTTCGAGAATCCGCGAAATACCAAATATTCTTTAAGTAGGTTGTCCAGAAAAGCTACTTGGGACATTTTCTTTCCCAATTATAATATTTAATTCGCTGAAACACAAAATCAAACTTTGCAAATTTTACACAAAACTAACAGCTGATTGCCATATGTAGCCAGGGTGTTCAGTCCTAGAATCCCGAACTATCGGTGCCTGGATATTGACTGATTTCCTGCTTTTCTCACTTTACCACAGGTCTCAGCGTAATTATTAATAAATCCCTGTTTTCATGCAAATTTGAAAACATAATGCTACAGAAATCGAATATTAGGTAGGAAAACTGTTCGGGATTGAACGCTCTACCGTGTGTAATGAAATCCCAGAGCGATGCAACACCTCTTCAAGAAAAGATTGCATTTTAAAATTAAGTTTTCAAATTATAGTGATTATGCGAAATAGAACAGTTTCAATAGATCGAAATTTTATTGCAATTGTTTGTTTAAAATTGTTACTATTATATATTAAATATTGCAGCAGAAGGTTTTCAATTTCATCTTCAATTGGCAGCATAAAATGTTCAGCTGGCAACTCCATTTAGTGACAAGGCTACATTATTATTGAGAAAATACTTTTATAATATTTGGATCTAAATTGCGCTCAAATAAATCAAAATAAATGCAGTTGCCCGTGAAACTTTTAAAATATGAATCGAAAGGAAGCGAGGAACCAAAATGATATTTCGATAATAATCGGGAATTTGCCAAAACGACTGCAAAAGAAATTTGCTGATGAAGTTGGTGAAATCAGCGTGGCCACCAACAACAACAATCATGAAGCAACAACAAAGGCGACGATAATACCACGGAGCAGCGCTGATAAAAAGCCTGAAGAGCAGCAAAGTACAAGGACAACACAGCGGGAAGGTAAGTACAATTTGCGACATTCTACGTGATTCTACAATTTCACAACTACAGCTTACTCGCGCTCGACAGCATGTGGTAGCGATGTGCCGCGTATTGATTTCTTCTTGAAAATGTGCGCCAAAAGTAAGGATGAACTGGTGCCTACGCCAAAAGCGGTAGAAATTGATAAAGACCATCTCGCTACCATAGTGACTGCTGCAAAAACAGAAGAGAGAGAAGTCAAAGCCGATGGCAGTCTAGCCATTCCGGGAATACTGCGTTTGAGTGTTACGGAAACGGAACAGTCAAAGACGGACGGGAAAACATTGGCGACTCGAGAAAATGGACGCAGATATCAACGGGGACCGCGTTATGAAATTCTGCCAAAGGCTGATTTGCCGCAGTCAACAGTATACCAATTACCAATGGCTATACCACCGCATCCGGACTGGTTTGACGCAGTGGACGTGTGCTTCGCGCAGGAGCTGAGGCAGCTCTACGACAAGCTGGTGACACTTATGCAACAAAAGGCTGTGCTAGATGTAAGCAAACTCCTAACTTCTAATGAAGCCAGCTAACTATTTTACATGGTTTCTATTCTTGCAGAACTGGGAAAACTTTTGGACTATTCGGCAGCAAATGCAGCGCATTTTTACTAAACTTTTACTGCAGCATTTGAAATTCTGCTGTGAACAGAAAGTAGATAACTTCTTTTGGAAACTGCTCTTCTACAATGTGCGCGAATATTTGAAGCAACAGACGCAAACACAAACAGCTGCCAACTACACCCTGTTACTACTCGAAGATGGTATCAAGTTTTATGTTGAGCTACATACTCGACTAGCCGCTAAATATCTGGATGCAGGAGAGGTGCAACAGTCAACAGTCAACGCACAGTGTCCACAACGATCAGCTCACAAGTTCGAATTCATTGCAAAAGTAGCGCTGCAAAAGCTGCTCATCTGCCTAGGAGATTTGAGTCGATACAAAGCAAATCAGCTGGATACGAATGATTATGCTCAAGCCGCTAAATACTATCAGCAGGCACAATTGCTGATACCCAGCAATGGCATTCCATACAATCAACTAGCCATTGTGGCCATTCATGATGTAAGATTTGTTTGCTTGTTATGTTCGGTTTAAGTAATAGCTTTAATTATAATTTAGCGCAAGAAATTTGATGCTGTTTACTACCACATGCGAAGCCTGATGTCTTCCAATGCCATATACTCTGCTAAAGAAAGTCTTCTGGTGCTTTTTGATGAGATTCGTAAGAAGGTAGTGTAATCTATA
Source organism: Neria commutata (assembly GCA_963457695.1). Taxonomy (NCBI): domain Eukaryota; kingdom Metazoa; phylum Arthropoda; class Insecta; order Diptera; family Micropezidae; genus Neria; species Neria commutata. Next base: position 16,590,641 of record OY735245.1, on the reverse strand, counting down.
TGTCACTTGAGAACCGCAACCCCGTTAAAACACACATTTTCTTGCATTAGCAGTATGAAGAGTCTGAATTAAAAACGTCGCCAGTACACCAAAATGCCAACAACACCATTAGCATCAATTCCAAGTCAATGCGCAAGGAAGTGTGGGTATATCCGGATGGCGTGCGACGCTTACATCGCACCAATATAACTGGCAACAAGTCGAGCCTAAGCGAAGAGAATCGTCTGAATGCATTGACAACTGATGATGTATGTGGATGGTTTACAAGTTCTAAAAATATTTTCAATATTCGAGTGTTTATTTCTTTCAGCTGCTACGACGCTTTATTTCCCTATATTTGTATGTGATTGGAAAGCTATACACGGGCATTGGGTAGGTCGTTTCTGCTGTTCTCTTATTTGTGTTTAATTTAAATTTTACATTTTTACAGAATGGAGTCGATACAGGAGCATCAAAGAAAACTACTTGTACATTTGCATTGTGCGCTCAAGCGCAGTCCTCTGGTGCTTACACGATTTAGATTGCTCAAAATTGTAGCACTCAACATTTTTGTACTACAGCAATATATGCACAAAGGTAAAAAAGTTAAGCCCATTTAACAGTGGCGGTATAATTATTTTTCTTCCCAACAGATTCCCGACGTGAAATGCGTTATCACGCCTTCAACTTCTGCAATCAGTTCTTTGGTCTGGTGCTACGCAAATGCAATCAGTTGTTGGCACCGTACTTGGAGTCAGCAGAGCAAAGGTGAGGCCACCTTGTATTGCATAATATACTCTAAATATATGTACATATAATTACCCTTGTTTCTAGTTTTGGCGATTTAAATACTGTGCTTAAATTTATAAAAATTTATGCTGATTTTCTGTCGCAAAATGTGCACATTTGGGAGCCCATCAGAAACGAAGAGTGAGTTCTTTATAGACATTATTTTAGAAAAAATTTGTTTACGTGCCTTTCTTTAGACATGCTTTCATTGATTGTTGGGCCGAGCTGCAACGCCTCTTTCCGCAATTGGAACGCATACCAACTGAAACTATTGACAACAAGGCTGCTGTGGTGCTCGAAGAAGACATTTTCTTAGCTGGTTTTACGCCACTAACGGCTTTAAATAAAAGCAAATGTCATGCTGTAGCGTCTAGCGAAACAACACAATTTCATGCTAGAATTGCAAAGGTCCTCGACTTCCAGAAATGCTTTCAATTGAATCGTAAAATCGTTGAACTGCCTGAAGAATCGCATTTTATTTTGGAGCAATGGAATGCTGCCTTTAAAAGTGCGCTGGAGAATTTACAAGCCGAGGATGAAAACAGTGAAAATATTGTTGCAAATGGCGAGAACAGAAGCCAGTCTGGTGCAGAGCTGAAAATAACGCAAGCTACAAACGCTGAAGACGCACAAATTTTACAATTAAGCAAGCTAAAGAAGGAGCTAGAGGCCAAGACCAACGTCAAGAAGATGTACAATGCCAAGTTAGAGGTAGGTGTGCCTTTTGATTTGACGATTAGACATTTTCTTTTAAAACGTACGCATGCTACAGGAAATACTAAAATTCGTGGACTCGAAAGTGTATCTCGAAGTGCGGCCCAAATATTTGCTGCCAGACACCAACTGCTTCATTGACTGTTTGGAAGACTTCGAACGTCTGGCTAGTGAATTCAAACGCTATACGCTCATTATTCCACTCACAGGTATGCAAGGACGCGTTTTTAAACAGATAAATTAATAATAAAAATTGCGCTTTTCAGTTGTTAAAGAGCTGGATGGTCTTTCCAAGGGCGTCAAATTAGAATCGTATGAGAAGTCTTTGCAGAAACATCGTATTCATCACTTCGATGACGTTTCAACGCGTGCTAAAAAGTCTTTGGATTTTATTAAGACCGCCAAAAACAACGTCAAGTATGAGACAAAAATGTTAACCTTTGTTATGATTTATAGTCAAAATATATCTACTCATTGTGCTGTGTAGGTGTGCTACTACAAAGGGCTCCATCATCAATGCTTCACTCTTTGCGCTAGTTGAGGAGGAGCATGTGTCCAACGACGACAAAATTCTTGCCACCGCCTTAGCACTATGCAAAACGCTGAGCACGGAAACTTGCAAAGGTTGCTGCAGTTGCTTACATATTAAAACATTTCATTAATTACAATCTATCGCTCGTTCTCTTATTGCAGATGGCAAATGCTTCGTACAAACCGAACTGGTGCTCATTACAACCGATCGTAATTTGCGCGTGAAGGCGCTCTCGCGTAATTTGGCGGTCAGTGAATTGTGTGAGTTTCTGCAGTGGGCCAAGGACTGTCGCGATATTTAACATACATATATGTGATGCACTCTATATAAACACAACAACAATCCCATCTACTATACATATAATACATACATACTTCTTTAACATTTACTTAAAAGTTTATGCAAAATTTTGAGAGGGAAATTTTTTTTATATTAACATGTAGCAAAAGAAACAAAAAAAGTTGTATACAAATTGCGTTGTATGTGATTTTTTGTGAGTACATAGCATCTTCCGGATTATGGCATGTATGTATGTAGTAAACTTTTTTGGTGGTAGTTATTCTTTTAATACGAATAAATAAATAATAATAAATAAATTCGTTTTACTTATTTTTTTTACTTATTTTCGACGCGTCTATTGCTAGTTGAGAAGAGAAATTTCGCTGATACCACAAAGAAGCAATGAACATTTTTTAACAATGGGAAACCTTGTGACTTTTGATACTTACATTTTCTCATACATATGTACATAGATATCTTCTTACATGAAGCAGTAAAACAAGCAAGTTTTTTGAAGTATTTATATTTATTGCTTACGCTTGTTATGTAAGCGAAAGTTCAAATAAATTTTAATGCTAAAGCTAAAAACTATAATAAATAAGCTAAAAATTTGCATTTAATTTGAGGATTCTAAATAAATTAGCTTGAGCGTAAAAGTAGCTCCCACTTTTTGTACAAGCTGCAGTAATTGCATTCATTAAAATCAAACTTTATAATTATATAAAAGCTTAAGCATAGAATTATATTTGTTATAAGTTAATCAAAAAAATAGCAGAATAGTTTAAATTCGAAAATTATGAAAAATAATAAAAATTTTAAAATGCAATTTAAATTTGAAATCCAATGTTGAATCTAATACACGCTTTAAATGCGAATTGCGTAAATACATTTTGTAAAGTATCCCATGAATGCTTGCGACATTCATGATGCGTCTGTATTTGTTTGTAACTGTAAAAGTAAATGCAGTTCTCTGAGCTTAAGCTAACTTCTCGCCAATGTAAATACAATAAATTAATTACGAGCTATAGGTAATATAATTGCATATGTATGTATGTATGTATGTCTGTATGTATGTGAATTGTCGTTAAGCATTTTATAAAATTTGATATTCGCTTTGAATTCGTTTCGTTCGTTCAATTCCGCGCGCCGCAGAGAAACAGCAGTTCGGTTAGGTTGATTGTTGGATAGAATGATGGCTGGCTGCATCTTCAGTCAGCATTGCTTGTGTACGTTTGGCGCTGCGCTACGCAGCTTAGAGCGCTGTTTCCAGCGCAGGCATCGCCGAGGTCGTGCCTTCGCTTGTTGCTGCTGCCGTGCGATTGCTGCTGTCGGTTAGCGGCGTCGTCTTTAACGCGGCTGTGGGCGTGACCGTGCCGATTGGGCCGCTGACAAGCTTGCTGCCGCCGCTGCCAGTGTTGTTGGGCGCGCTCTTGCCGAACGCCGGCTTCAGCTCGCCGCGCATGAAATTGTTCTCCTCCGTCTGCAGAAAGAAGTTGCGCTTCAGATCGAATTTCTGCTGCGAGGGGTCCAAGTCAACGGCTGCATGTTCCCGCTCGACGACGACGCAGTCGCCGGCCTCGGAGCTGGCCTTGGAACTGCCGCTCGTGCTCGAGTGGTCCTCCTCGCTGTTGGCCTCCGGTATGGTGGTGGACATGATGTCGTTGTGGCGCCACACTGCGCCCACGCTGCCGGTCGACTTCAGCTTCGGCACGAACGTCTTCGACGGCGAGCCGAACTGGCCCTGCCGCAGCATGCGGCGATTGGCAAAGGTTTTCGGCGAGCCGCTCAGATCGAGCAGCTTCATGCTGGAATTAAGCGCCTGCGTCGGCGCGGCTGCTGTGCCGCCGGCGGCATTGGCGCTAGCAGCGGCGGCGCTGTTCTTCTTTAGCAGCTCGACGGCGGAGAGCTTCTTCTGCACGGGACTCGTCTTGGCGGACTTGGCCAGCAGCAGCTTCTTGAAGTCCATCAGTGTGGTCTTGCTGTGGCCGATGCGATCGGAGCAGGTGTTGAAGCGCTCCGGCGAGTTGTCGTCCCACTGCACGCCGCCATGACGCCCTGCCGCCTCGTCCCCCTTGGTGGGCGTGGACGTGAGAAAGCCAGCGGGATGGCGCGGCACCACTATGGGCGAAATGGTAGCGCCGTCATTAACAGCAACCGAGTTGGCGCCTGCGCGTGCCACACGCTCCGAGCGACGTATGGGCGTGGCGTAGAGATCGTCGCGACACGTGATCACGCTGCTCGTCGGCGGCTTCGTTTGCCGACGATTCTGCAGCGTCCAATAGATGGGCGTGTTGCGCTGGAAGGGCGTGGCAGTCGGCGGGTTCGCTCGCTGTGATTCCGGCGGCTGATCGCTCGCTTTATAGAAACGTTGATAGCCTGCGGAATAGAATAGAATTGAGAGGCTCTTAGTACAAGCATACTCCATGAGCTACTAATGGGCGTTTCAGATACTCTGTTAGTTGGAATTAAGCTACAACGGAAGTGCGGTTAAGGTACAGTTAAAAACGAACAGTTGCAAAAATACACAGTGAAAAACACGTGCGGCAAACAGCCAAAGCAGGCACAGATAAAAGAGCAAGAAAATATCGTACTTACCTGGCAGCTCCGCAGAGAGTGTGACGTTGTATGGTGGGTGCATGAGATGAGTTGGTGCAATTATGTACAAATAAGCTATGCACAATATGGGTGCCTGAGGTGCCGTGTATATGAGTGCAAAATAAAACATTGATGCGGCGGAGGAATGGGGCATGGCATGAAGGAGCAAGTAACCGATTCCAGACGTGTGCCAATGCCAATGAACAAATGCAAGTGACCTTTAAGCTGTAGGCCCACGAATAATGAGCAGTGGTGCCCAGCTCTTATAATTCCATCAAATGAAAATTTCAGCATACAAAACAAAAAAAACCATTTCCAACCAGGAGCGCCCAAACAAATTTTTACAAAGAATTTTCCAAGCCAAATTTGGAATTCCGTGTTGTCGAATGATAAATAAATTAGCACAAAAAAAAGATATATCACCGTTTTGAAGGCTTCGAAAGTGCATAAATTTCAGTGCTATGAATTTTTATTAAAAACTTCGTTGGCTGCATAAAAAACAAAAGCTTACAAATACATTGACATAAAAAGAACAAACATACATACATACATGTTGCTGGTAATAGTATCGATAGTGGGGGCGTTTATGTGCCCAAAATGGAATGTGACCTTTTTTGTGTGACTTAAGTCTAATTTCGCAAAAAATAAGCATACGAAAACTTTTCCAGAAGGACTCATACACGTAAGGAAATTTTGCTTATACGCTGAAAAGGGTAGCAGGCACTAATTTTTCAAACTACACATAAATTTGTTGTTAGTTGCAAGCGCAATTAGTAAAAAAGAGTGTTTTTACAGGGAAAGAAAAAATGTGTAAAGAAAAGCCAAAAAACTACTACTACTGCATTCACACATACAATGAAGCGTAATAGAAGTCTTTTGCACGGTTTTGTTATTATTTAAAGTTTGTTAAAAAAATTACAAAAAATTTATATTGTTAAGTTTGAAAAATGAGTGACTGCTGCACTTTTTTCTTACAAAATCGTAGCATTTAATTTACAAAATGTGTGTTTTAAATTAATTTATAATAATTTAAAGAAAAAATATTAAAATAATTGAGTTGCTTCTTTTTAAAAGAACCCTTTTGTATTTTATTCTTTTTTGTGTGTACGAAAATGGTGCAAAAAACTTTACAAGTGTCGCTGTTGGTGTGACATGTTAATTTTATTGTAAATGCTAAATTTAAAAAACTTAAAAGAGTTATAAATAAATGTTTAAAATAATAGCTTGATCAAGAAACACATAACATTTGAAAATGCACATATTATACATATAAAACGACAAGGATTAGTGACAAAAGAAAGATCCTGCCCATTATAGAATTCATCGCAGTTTCATTTTTAAGCGAGATATTTTCACGTCACATGCGCGTCTACACAGTTAAAATATTGAGCTTTTATGTTATTAAAATGCTCTCCTTTGTTAATTAAAAAATCGCCAAAAAGTGTAGTTTATAAGCTGAAAAAATTGTGCGTGTTATTATCATCACGTGAAAATTATGTTGCCGGATTTATGTTGTAAAAATTCACGTCAAAGAACTGGCTTTCAAGCTCAGTTAGTCCAGACGTATCGTAATTATGTTTAGACGTAGAAATTGGCTTGTTCACTCTAAAACGAAACGTGTCGCAGATTTTGTTAGTACATACTGCCGAAGAATTTCGTGTAATTTGCTTTTTAGGTAAAATTATGCATTTAAAGAGCAGTGGCAGCACTTTTTTGCAACAAAGCAATCAGCTGACGAGTTTTTACGTAAACGTATCATAACGTTACGATACGTAAAAATATGTTTTGAGTAAATGCATATACAGAGCTCGGGTTAAGCAGACTGTATCAGCTGATACGATACGATACGTCCGGAGTAACTGAGCTTAACAATGAAATGTAAAACGAACTGTATTTCGTTGTAATTAACAAATCATATGATTTCGAAAATCAGATTTTTTATTTTGAATGAAATACAAATACAACTATTAGCGACGAATTCTATAATAGCAATGAAATTGTTTGTTTGTATTATACAACTTAATACACAGACAAGCAACATTGCAAGCAAGTGTTATTAAAAAATAAAGAAAAACAAATACAATGAACAGACAAAATTTAACAAATTAAATTATAAAATTTGGAATTTTTTACAATTACATATTATTTTTTATTTACAGTTATTTTTAATGAACAAATTTGTAATGCAAAAGATTTATTTCCAGTGTACACTTTTGCGAAATCAGCGTTGGCTTTCTGCTTTGAAGGACAGTTCCATGCATTGTGATGGATGAAGTTGCAGCTACCTATACATATACATTATTTTATAGGACAGTGTAATGCCGGTCGGGGGTAAGGATACGTGGGCAGAGCTTGCAATGGCGAGCTGCAATTTCAAAGAAAAGCGCGGCTGCCCGTGTTGATTTAACAATTAGGCATTTGTCGCACGGTTGGAGCCACTTCAAGGCGCATTCAAGGCGCATTCAAGGCGCATTCAATGCGATAAACGACAGACAAATAAGCCGACAAAACGACGAGCAAACAGACAAATGAAGCGTAAACCTATATGTGCAGTTTTTTATGTAAACGTGTTGAGATTATTTTTCTACGCTGTTAAGTCATACACATTAAAATTGCCATTGGAATGGGGAGGGGGTCCGGCTGGAGGGGTGCTGTGTGCATTTCTCAGGCATTAACGAGGAGCGCCAGCAGCAGAAAGCGAAAAGTGCGCAGCGAGAAGATCAATGACGGCACTTTGCGGAAAATATGCATAAAATATGAAAACAAATTTAAGCATAGGCAAAGGCAAACAAATTAATCACGTACGCAACATACTCAATGAGTAGACTATGCAGCTTATACTACCGCCAACTAATATTACGTGCAAGTGTGTGTGTGTATGTGTGCATATGCCACATAACGAGGCGCATTTGCTTGCCACGGCGAGGCTAGAAAGGCAAACACTTTCAGCTTGATTGCTAAAAAAAAGTGCCATAAAGAATGCACTCACACAAACACTACTATAGTACAAAGCAAGTAGGTGTGTGTGTGTGAGTGTGTCTGTGTTGCAGCATAGCTGGTATGCGGCTGCGGGGAAGGGTATGTGGGAGAAGTGCAACTTGAGGTTCCGCATTGATGTGACATTGTCACAGCAGCTTCAACGTACAACAGACAATTTAGTTTTGCTGCTGATAATGGAAGCTACCCTGTAGGAAACTGCAGCAGTCGCACAGGCACGAGTCGAAAAGGAAGCTAGCTTGTAGTACAATGTATACAAACAAATTTTTTGAGATGCGACAAAAGAAATTTATCAAATTACATAGTAACTATAAGTAATGAAAGGTTTGGTTCGATAAATTTTTCCGATTTCATAAAACGTATCATAAAATATCTATGATGTTTTGTTTCTGCAATTTCCTATGAAACCAGCCAGCCCACATGTTTTCTTGCTTTAGCTTACATTGAAATTTCTGCTATTATGAAATCATTTCTTGCTCGTGAAGACACGGTGTTACTGAAGCGTACTAAGATGAAGACAGATACTAATATGTGTGACCATTAGCTTTTAAAAATGACACATGAAATTCTCACTGTCAATTATTGCTATCAATTTTTAATAAGACTGAATATATGGCATGATTTTGAAAAGCTCATTAAACTAAAGATAAAGACAATAATGCGATAAAGTCGGATATGTTGAAGACCTATCAATGTGATTTTAAACAAATATAAATCATAAGCGAAGTCGCTTTACTACAAACTGATGCTACTCTGCATTACAATTGAACCACTTCCGAACCTAAGTACATTTTGAAAAAGTTGTCTGCGCCAGTTCGAAGGGATATACATACACTACTTTGTTTCAGCATTACAATTGAAGCACTTCTGAGCAGTGCCTTTCTGACAGGTTGTACAACAGGTTCCTCTCAGCATTACATTTGCACCACTTTCGAAGAATATCTTTCTTAATTACATATGAGTGTATAAGCTACGGGGACTTTTTTGACAATTGTCTGCTGCAGTCCGGCAGGGAAGTGGCCAGATTGTTTGACAGTCGAACCAAGAATAAGCTGAGCGGAGTGGAGCCGAGCTAAAAGGTCAAGTTTAGATACGCTTACAAGTGCGAAAATTTCTCAAGATATGCAAGCAGATAGACAGACAGAACGACCGTCATATATGTAGGTGGAACGGTGAGATGCTTAAAGCAATAATGAACTGCATTGTGTGCGAGTTCATTGGCCAGCCAACAGCTACACCAACACTGCAGCTACATTTCCGGCTCACCAAATTTCCGTCACATCGAATTTCTGCAAAATTCTTTGTCTACGTGCGCCATTCTCATCGCTGGGCAGAATTATTTTGAATGGTTTGAGCAGCACATGCTCGACAAAGGACTTGTGAAATTTCAGAGTGGGCAGCGAGGGCGCAAAGTCCAATTCCGAATCGGAATCGGAATTGCTCGCTGCCGCTTTGAGCGTTGTTGTTGTCGTGCTGTCGTCTGTCACGCTGGCGGCGCTGTCATTGAGCAACGCTGCGGAATCATCGAAATTCTCGAGCGACTTATTGCGCAAATACGAGGAGTCCATGGAGTCCGTGGTCGAGAGCGAGAACTCGTCGACCAAACGTTCAAAGGACTTGGCTATTTTGCGCGGTGCAGTCGCCTTGTTGCCGCCATCTTCCGGCTGATTTATGGCATTTTTCACTCTCAACGAAGCCGAAATGGCATGCGGCAGCGTATGTGCATTGACGCTGACGGGGGCCAGCAGCGCGGCGGCAGAACTGTCAAAGTTCTCCTTGTTCATTTCCAATTTGAGTTCGTCGTTGGCGAGTCGGTAACTGTTATTGCGTTTGAGTACGCGCTTTTGGGGCGCAGTCAGTGCTGTGGGCGTGCTGGGAGAGGCAGCTGATGGCGTTGCTGTTGCACTTGCTGAAATGGAAAACTGCTGCTGCTGCGTCATTGCAGCAATTGGGTCAACAGTTGTAGAAATCGATATTTTGCTACTACAGCCGCCGTTACTATTGCTGCCATGACGACTGCTGCTGCTGCGCGGCGATGGGGGTGGGAGTGGAGGTGGGAGTGACGTTGGCAGCATGTGTGCATCTGCTACGCCATTTACTTTCCCCCTGGGCGGCAGTGGTGGGGGCAGGGAAGTGTCTGCTATGGCAGCGGGGTTGTGTTGGGAGTTGGAATTGGAATTGAAGTTGGGCGGCAGAGGGGGACCTGCTTTTGTGTGTGGCTGTGCGTTCGGGCAGTTTAGGGCGTGCGCGGGATCTGCTGATTCATGATTTTCAACCCCCACAAAGCGAAGCACTTTTGATTTTGCAATCTGTACATTGGAGAGGGGCGCTTCCGCCTCGTTTAAATCACAAATTTTACGCAAGTTGGGATTGTTACTGTCGTTGTTGTTAATAGTATTTGTTTGTGTTGTTGTTGTTTTTGCTGTTTTTGTTTTAGTTTCTGTTGCTGTTGCAGTGTGTACATTGTAAACAGTATTATTTGAATTATTATTATTATTATTTACATTAGCGTTAGAATTTAAATTTAAATCAAGTTTAGCTGCGGGTGCAGGAGGAGTAGGAGCAAGTGTAGTACCGAAAGTGTTCAAAAGTGGTAGCTTACCTTCTTCCTTGGACGATGCCGAGGATGAGCACGAGCCGCTGGTGTGCGTGGACGTGCTGGAGGAGATGGTCGAGCCCGTCGATGATGTGGACTTGGTGGAGGGCGAGGGCAGCATAGCGATTGCTGCGGTGGCGGCGGCTGCCATGTTGGACTGGTAGAACGGATTGGTTTGGTTCGCCAGCAGATTCTTGTTCTCCTGATAGTTGTAGGCGGCGTTAGTCGTGGCGGCCTGCTGCTGCTCCAAATAGACGCCCGTCGTAATGGGCATGCTGCTGGGAATTGTGGGCAGGGCGCGTCGGGGCGCTGTGGCGATTATGGGACGCACATTGGCGACTTTGCGGTTGGCCGCGATGCCACCGTTCAGCAGTAGTAATTTGGCGGCGTTGCTTTTTGGCACTGAGTTGGAAAATGGCTGCGTCGCGGACGACACACTTTCACCGCTGGCGGATGTCGCAGTCGCAGTTTCGGCCAGAGCACTTTCGCTTTCCTTCACGTACGGTCCAGGTGCGAATGTGGTGTGCGCGCCTTTGCGCCGCTTCAGACTGTCGGAATCGTAAATGATTTTACCCTCTGCATTTATGCGTACGCGCGCACCCTTGTGCTGCGGCTGCTGCTGCTCCGACTCCGGCTGGGGCGACTGCAAGGCGCACAGGGGTGCGGCGAGCGGCTTCTCTTCGCGCAATTCGCTGATTTCGGCATACATCGGCACCACGGTGGCGCTCTCCCTTTGTTGCTGCACGGCGTCTGCGCACTCGCGCTCGTGTGCACGTCGCTGTGCGTTCGTCTGGTTGCGTTTCGGGGTGGCGGGCGCTTCAATGTGCATGCCGAAGGCACTGCTTGCTCCGGCGCCGCTGCCGAGCTTACGCAAATGCGCTGGCAACTCATTCAGGGAAACGTATTCCGTCTCTCGCCGTGCCGACGTGCCGGGTTCGTTAGCCTTCGCCGTCTCGCCAGCCACGTCGAGCTTGCGGCGAACTATGTCATTGGAATAGTAGATGCCCAGACTGCTCGCGCCCAGCGTTTTCGGCGCTGGCAGCTGATTGTGCCGATTGTTGTTGCTGATGTCCGCAATGGTCACATATTCGCCCGCCATGTCGTACAAGTCGTCGTCGTTGGCGTCCAGCGCGGCGTTGGCGGGTTGCGAGCTTTTGCCGGGCGAACGCTTCATGTTGGGCAGCACGACTTTGAGCTTTTCGAACATGTTGTTGAAGCCGCCGTAGTTCGAGTTGCGCTTCAGCACATTCAAGTTGTGGTCTTTGCACGTCTCAGCTTTCGCAGGCGTTCTCGGCTTCTGTGCCGTGCCCTCAGCGCTTTGGCAAGCTTCCGCTGAGCTGTATGCCGCAGCTTCGTATCGCATGGCCGCTTTCGCGCTGGCTGAGCTTTCGTTGGTCAAAGTTCGGTTGGGGTCGTAAGCGCTGCTGCTGTCGCTGTCCTTCGCCTGGTTCTCGTCGTCGCTAGTCGTCGGCGTAATGATGCACATGGACGGTATGCGTTTGGCATTCAGAGCCGTCTTCTGCTTGATGCGCTCAATGCGTTCCACACCCTCCAAGTCGGAGCTTTCCGAGCAGTCCACCTCGCAGGCCAGCGTCGCAGCGGCATTTGGCGGCAACGGCAGAGCGCCACGTCGACGCAGCGGCTGCTCAAAATTAAAATCGTCCTCTTGGGACTCGGGCGTCTCCGAGCTGTCCTTTTCGTCGTGCGGCAGATCCTGCACTTCAGCGGTGGCCAGCTTCAGGCCGGCGTTCACGTTGCGCTTGATGGTGCCGGTGCGCTCCAGAGTGCTGCCGATGGTGCTGCTCGAGTAGCTGCGCTCCAGGGTGCTTGTGCTGGCGCTGTTGCTGTGGCTGCTTCTGTTCAACTTGCCCAGCGAGCTGATGCGCTCGGGCACGTCCGGCCCCCCGAGACTGCTCAGGCTGCTCTGCTCGCCGTTCACCATCAGCGTGGTGCACACTGTGCCCGCGGAGCTGGTTGTGGTGGACGTGGAGCCACGGCCGAACAGTTCGTACTCGTTCTCCGCGGACAGCACCGTCTGATTCGATTGACTGCCGAAGGAGTAGTTGCTCGTGTGCAGATTCTGGCCGTTCTGCAGCGCCAGCATTGGTGGCTCTTCCTCCTTGAGCGTGCGCAGGCCGCTGTCCATGTGGAAGGAGGTGTAGTAGCCCTCCGTGTCGCAGGAGTAGGCCGAGCTCGTCTCATCGTCCAAATGATTCGGATATGTGCCGTCTGTCACCTGCAGGTCGGGCGTGGCGGTGCCCTCACTTGTCACGCTGCTCGAGGCGGAAGTGTTCAGAAAGCGCCGTCGGCTCAGCATCGACGACGGCGGCCCGCTGCCCGGATGGAAGCTAGACACATTCAGCGACGTGTTCGAGGCGCTCGACTTGGGCTGTATGGTGATTTCGCTGCCGATGGAGGCGCGGCCCGACTCCGAGCTGGCGCTCCAGTTGCCCGACGACGAGTGCGGCTGCTCCTCCTTGCCGCTCAGTCCGTTGCCAGTGATACCGCTGCGTCGTTGGCGATTCAACGACGACGTATCACGCAACTTGACATTGCCACAGGTGGCCAGATGCAGCTTGCCCTTGAGGTGGCCGCTGCTGCTGACGCTCATGCTCTTCTCAGAGGAGGAATATGAGGGTTTTCGTTCGTGCGAAAACCGACCTTCGCTCTTCTGCGTAATCAGTTCGTGCACAACGCATTCGTCGTCGATGTCAGCGCCAGCGGCGCGCACTTTGGACGACAGCTTCGAGGAAGTGCCGCTGCTGCTGCTGCTGCTGCCAGCGGCGTTGCTTGTTTGCGCCTGCTCGGTGAAGGTGTTAGGGCAGCCGCTGCTAGTGTCGAGGCTTGTTAAAGCGCCAATGCCGCCGCCGACACCACTGCTGCCGGAAGGTGACGACTCCTTGCTCTGCATGAATTTGAAACGGTTGCGGCCCCACTGCTTCAGCGAGTTGAGGCGCGTCAACGTGCTCTTGCCCTTATCATATGGCAAGGCAACAGATTCTTTTTTTAAGATATCGCTCGATTTGCTGCGCCCGAACTTCTTCGATTTGTCCGTGCCTCTGGCGTCCTGCTCGTTGGCGTCTGCTCCATTGGCACCGGCGGCGGCGCTGCCTAATGCGTTTTTAATCTCGCCGCTCGTTGCCGTCGAATCGCTATATTCAAATAATGTATTTTTGGTTGTGGTTGTTGTTGTTGTAGTTGTTGTTGGATGGAGTGTGGAAAAAGAAAATATTTATGGTTTTTGGTTAGGCTCTGCTCAAGGAGGATGCATGATATGAGGATGAATGATCGAGTTGAAAGATTTCAGTATTACATTTACATATTTGGATTTTTCATTTCTGTGCACACAAAAAACAGCCATACACACATACAGATAGATGTATGAATGGCTGGCTGCGGGAACGGCAGAAATTATTGTGATTTCAAGAAGTTGTTTCTGTTTTCGTTAATACCACACTTAAATTGCATTCTTATCGGAAGCGCCGAATTCAGACAGACAACGAAGAAAGCTGCAGGGAAAAGACACAAGCACAGGCAAAGACACCGACACACTGCGCGAGAAAGAGACAGCCATATACATACGTACATATAGAGAACACAACGATTTCATTCTTTAATTAATTAACAAAACAGTTCACAGATTAATTTCGGGCAAGGGGATTATGGCTCTGGGGAAAGATTACACAACATCTTTTTCAATAAACAAGTTCAGCCGGGGGCATGCCATGTTTGTATGCCATAATGGAAAGTTGGTTGTTGTTGCCATGGACTGGCTGACTGACTGACGAGGCGCACACATACTATAGATTGCTCTCGGCGTTGCACTTCACTGGCATCGACTGCATATGGCTTCTTAAGTGCTTTTATTGAAATAACATAAATTTGGCCACTTCATCGGTTTTGGATGCGCACAATTGAGCAGTTGAGTTAGCTTTAGTTGGCAGTGTTAGTGGGTTCAACTTTGGTCAATAATTTGGTTATAGTTGACTTATAATTATTTACGACATTTATTATTTTGATGTAGATTTTCAAAAAGAGTCGGAGACTTCTTTAGCTTGGCATAAATATTGACGGCTTTATTCAAGAGTAGACGAACAGCTCTCCTTTACGGCGAGGCAGTCACAATTAGTTACCACTTTAAACACAGCGACTTACTAAGCTATTCGGAGAAAAAAAATTATAGAGAAAGTAGTTACTAAATTTGCCAAGTAGTTAATAAAATTCCAGAATGCATAAGAGCTCTGAATTAAAAACCAAGTGTATATTTTAACTAGGTAAACCAACTAATTAATTGCAGCGTACACTTGATTTTCTATTAAGAGTTCTATAGGATTTATTAACTGCGCTCTGTAACATGAAAAAATTTATATTTCGAAAATATTTTTGAAACAATATATAATAACTTCATAGAAAAAAGTATCAATTGATCTGAAATATTGAATTGCCGCATTTGTGACTGTCGCCAGAATATGGCTGTAACGCTGACAAAGCTTTTGGGCATACGTTCTCTGAGAATCGCACTCCAATACCGAATTTTTCAACTTTTTCAAATCTTTCAATTGTTGATATTTTGTTGCATTTTAAATGTAAATTTGCTGAACTTTCAAAATTTTGTAAAAAAATTTTAGTAAATTTTTTGTAAACAACGTTTAGTTTTATACAGAAAGAGACAGCTGTTGTTGTCTTTTCTATGGCGGAAGTAAGCGCAACAGATTTTCTTCTATAAACCAACTAATTTTTATCATATATTGATTACAAATAGTTTTTTAATAAACATAAGCATTGTTAGTGGAGTCGACCAACATTAGTTCAAGTGTTCCAGTGCATTAATAGCATATAGAATTAAATTTAAAAAATCAGCCTGTACAATATAAACTTCTTTTGAACAAAGTCGTCGATATACGCCAGTTAGCCAAATTCAATGTTCTGCCTAAAGTATCAATTATCAAGTGCTGAAATTTGTTGTTGTTTTGATTAAAAACCGACGTAGCCGGGCCGAAACTAACGCATACAATGAACATGAGGTGGAGTTCGTGCCGTAGCAAACGCTTGGATGCACGCCTGTGTGCGCTGGTCCAAGCGCTCTACACGCTTGCTTGGCATATACATAAGCATTTTTCATGCTAGTATGTGTGAGTGTGGAAGGAGACCACAATTTCTGTGCCAATGCCGAAACGACATTAAAATTTCGCTACTGGCGCAAAAGGTCTCAAATTGCACCACATAAATTCATTGAGTCGGAATAACTGCATCGGACAGCAGAGAATTTTCGCACTGCGGCTAAATTTATGAACCTTTTAAGTGTTCCTTCTATGAATACGGTCAGAGTGGGCAGAGCTTTGGAACGCTGCGTCGAACGTACGAGAAGTGAATTGCTTTCAAGGCTTTGCCGTAGGAGCGTGGTTTGTGCCGTAATACTGAAATCTTTGCTTATGATTTATGTTGATGTTTGCGGTTAGTAAAACTGCATATGTTGTTGTGCTGTTGGTTGGTGATGTTGTGTTGTTGTTTGTACGTTATTGCTTTGATGATGATGATAGTGAAATGATGTCGCTGACTGTATGTAGGTGTTTAGTTAGTATGTGAGTATGTAAGTATGTGCGCATGAGGTCGGACTGTCTTTCTCATATGTGAGTGCATGTGTATGTGTGTATGTGTGCATGAGTGTGGTTGTATGTTGTAGAAAATGATTGGCATATATGTATACGAAAAATATTTACATTTTACAAAATATTTTTTCTTTTTGCATTAATTTGTTAGGCTGTTATATTAAATTTGGTTAAGCATATTTTGACTAGTACATATTTGGAAAAAAAAATTAATTTTAAATTGTACAATTATTTCAAACGACTAAGGCAAACGCATTATGTACACTGAAAGAAAAAGTGTTTGACATGCTGTGCAATAAAATTTTGGTTTTTAACACAACATCGAACAATTCAAAAAAGATTAGCTAATTTTAATTTGAAAGAAAAAATGTTTGACTAAATAAAATCAAGAAACGAAAACAGCATAACAAATTATTAAAATCACAATAATTTCGTAGTTATTTTCAGACAAAAAAAATCAAATAGTAGATAATGTACGAGTATATACGAGTATATATTGTATGTGAAATGCATTATGTATATGGTAAATATATATGCAGGGTATATGTACATATATGCATGTATATTGCAAAATTTATATACAGTTTGTCTAGTTGTGTGTTTCGCTGCCGGTTGCCATGACAACACACAATACAATACAATTCTACTCGCATCGCATTGAGGGCACTCGGGTTTATGCGATCGTTAACATTATTTCAAAAAAATAAATGCAATAAACATGGTAGTTGTACTTTGGTTGTTGGTATCTATAAAGTGTGCGTATAACTGATCGCAGCGATCGTCGTTTGGCAGCGGCAGTGCCACGCCGATCGCTAATGTGAACATACCCATTTGCTGCCTCTTGTATTTCCTTCTGATCAGTGCCAGCGATCGTGTTGCGCCGCTTGCCGCGCACCTTGCGCGATCGCGAGCGGCGGCTCACCGTTTGCACGTCGTCGTTCAGATTGTTCGCATCGGCGATGTTGGTGAAGCAACCGGTTGTGGACTTGCGCGCCATGCACATGCGTTCGAAGCGCTTGCCTGATGTGTCCACTGAAATCACTTCGGCGGCGTATCTGTGGGGTGGTAGCAAAAGGGGGGAGGTTAGTTGCGGCCATTATATTAAGCATACTTATAGGCAAGCATATTGCTTTTGCTTGAGTGTGTAGTGCGAGCATAAAGATAAATGCAATACAAATACATATGAAAACGCTTGATTATGTTTAATGTTGTTGTTGGCGTTGCTGCTTTAAAGAAAACTGCAGCAATAATAGCCAAGTCAAGCAGCAAGCCAACGCTTGTTACATGTTGCAGAGAGCCATTAAATGCTTGCCACATTGTTGTTGTTATTTTGTCCTTTTGTACAGCTCATTTCTTTCTGGGCTTGAGCCAGGTTAATTGCATTCTCAGCATTTGTGGCGAGGTCACGAAACTATCTTGCAAATTCATGCTGCTGTATCTGCTCAAATTGACCATCATTATTCAGTAGCATAGAAGGCTGCAAAATAATATGCTAATCATGGTATTCTGCAGAGCTGCAGAGCATGGAAGATGTGCTGGCAAGCGGCTGCAGCCAGGCAGCGCACAGTTTGCGAAGCATTGGATCAGAGTAAGAATGTGTAAGCTTGTTTAGTATATGCTCATTATTTTTAGCGTACTTGCAACAAAATGTTATACAAATTGTTAAAATTGACGAATTTTTTTGGTTATTGTTTCATTTTTTGCTCAAATTATTAATAAATCCAAAATAGCTGCAATTGTACATACAGAAAGCAAGATAAGTTAGCAGCAAAACAATGCTGCAAATATCTAGACTCAGGGGCGTATCCCGTTATTTGATTCATAGAGGACTGCTGTGAGTCACTTCTAAAGTTACATAGATCTGTCCAAAACTAGTAAAATTATACAAAGGTCCCGCTTTAGGGCAAAATCGGTATCTTTATCATTGATATTGTTGTAGCAAATGTTCAGAATCTCTGAGAGCTAAAAGAACAAAAGCTAGTCTACACACATCTCCTTTCAATATTCCTCTCTTGCATACTCGACTTTTTTAAAGGAAAAATTTACGCGTGTGAATTGGAACTTTGTTGTAAATATGAATTATGTATTTCCTCTTCAAATCTCCTAAAGTTTATGTTATGATATCTTCTACATATTTGTTTTTCAGACGAGTATCTGCAATATCAAAACTTTGTCTGATAAAAGATACCTTTATCTTTCTAATTACCAACGCATGATAATCTAACGAATGACATCTCTTTATGGTTTAAACGAATCGTTTTCTTATCAACGAAGAGCATTTTTTTTTATTTCATCACTTTTCTATTTGTACAAACAAAACTTTGTCTTCGTCTTTTAGAGACATTATCAACATACTAGATACATATATATTTTATACGGGCACCTTTTTCAAGTGACTGCGAAGACTTTGGCTACTTTTTGGCATTATATTTAAATTTTTTTTTATTTTATGTTCCAATAGTTTAATAACAAGCTCTACTTTATTAACATAACGATTTCGTAAATACCCTGCACTTGCTTTTAGAATCTAAAAACGCTTGCTGCAGCGCTTTAATGGCAAATGAAATTGTTTCACTTGGCCCCCCACTTTGCCTGCTGTGCAATTGTCTATGTTAATTAAATCTTCACATAACTCTTTTGCTTCAACGAAATGCGGTCAAAAATCAACGGACCATTAAATAAAACAGTAAATTCTGCAATTTAAGTTCAACGCTCCCCTGACGCTGCTGCTCCTCTGCACACACATACAAGCATGTCTAATTGCTGGTATGCATTCTACAATAAATTTAATTAATTTATTTAAATCTTTGAATTTTCCAGCACACACACATACACAAACAGAGAGCTTCATATATATGTATGTGTGTGTGTTTTTTTTAGACAGAAGCTTGTCATTTAACAAATTGAAATTGTTTGGGCGCGAACATGAACTGGGCTTGTATTATGCCATAACGGTAAAATAGCAGCCAGCCAAATGAAAATGACTTAACTTGCAATTAGCATAAATAATGAATTGCCACGCTGGCGCGACCGGCAAGCTGTAGGGCTTGTATGCAAATGCATTGTGGCCACGCTTGGATTTCCATGCGTGCCCCTGCAGCGGCTGCTCGCTGGCATAAATCAACTGAGCCAAAAGCAAGCAGCCACCAACAACAACAACAGCTACAATAAATGAGGCGAATGTGGCACGAAAATAGTTTGGAAAATTCGTCTACAGGGAAGGGGGAGGTGGGTTGGTTCATCCCACTCACTCACTTACCTTAAAGCTATGATTTTACACTGTTCTTCGGGGGAAGGCAATCGATGATTCAAAGGCACATCTTTATTGACATCATTAGGAATACTCTGTGTATTATCAACGGCGTTACTAACATTAATGGAATAGAGGGCATCAACAGCATCGGCTGATAGCACGGACGGAGAGAGGGCGGGCGTGAGAATGCCATTATCACCAATTATCATGGACGTGCAGATCGACGTGTCCACGTGATGCATGCAATCGGGCGTGACAGTTACATCGCCCAGAGCCTCTGTGGAAGTCCACTTACGTAGATCGTCGATGGCGGCCGGCTGCAACAACAACAAAAAATATACAAAATTAGTTACAAGCTAAAAACATAGATTTTGTAATAAATTAGAGCGCAACATTGCACACTTGCATGCGAGAGCATTTTGCAATTAAGCCATGTTGTTGTAAATAGTAGCTACTAGGGGCAACCTTTCCCCGCATGTCCGCTGCGATCATGGCATGCGTTCATTTAGTATAAGAGTGACAGGCAAATATTGCACATTTCAACGCATTTCAAAGCCGTCATTATGTTTAAATTATACAGCATTAACAACACTCATAAATCGCATACACACACACATGCACACACACTAATTTGCCTAAGTCCAAACATGCAACATGCTGAGAAGCCATTCTACACTGTGACATAAGGCAGGCGGCTACTTGGAAATTTTCCTTTGGGGTAGGAATCATATCTTTTTTTAAATTTACATCAATTTGATGTATTTTTACGTAAAATTTGAGCAATTAAAAATTTGGGAAAAAACAATTTCTCGCTAGAGAATTCCATTGATATTGTTTCGATATTATTGACGGTATTGAAAAGTCAAAACAATTTCGATGCTGTGTTTTGTTTGAAACATAAATTTTTGTTTGTAAAAGTTTGTATGCCACCATTCTTAGTTTCGAGAAGAGGCGTCTCTGATGTCTACGGTGCTCGATCAAAATCACAGTAAACTTAAAAACAACACAAAAAATTTATAAGATGGTACAATACAAACTCATATTATTCGAAAGGGTTCCAACATTAGAAAAATACTGAACTAAGTGCATCGAGTTAAAGGAAACTATTTTGAAAAATTAAATAAAATTTTTTTCTAATCGAAGCTATATGTCATACGATCCTCGTAAGTATAGACTATCGGGTAACAAAGAGATGATAGTAAAGAGATGGATTTCCCAAGTTGAGGCAAAAATATAATTTTAAGAAAGGGAGTCCATCACCTTACGCAAGAAATAATTCGAAAACCGATTCGATTCACTTTATTTTTAAGATGGTGTAAGTCAGCTGGAGATCGAACCAGGGACCTTTGACCAAGCGCCTATTCACTGGCTGCTGGGAATCAATCTGTTATAACCTTTTTGATGTGGGACACTCTGTTTATTAGACGATACAGTGAGATTAACCTTTATAGAGTCGTTTTCATATGTTGGCCTCTGATACATAATTCGTTGTCTAGCATGCCTCGATAGCTTTACTTGTCGTTGGCACAGCTTTTAAAAATATTCGAGCAGGAAATTAGCACTTAATCCATCCCCCTAATATGCACCACTGCCTCACGCATAGCAGCTACCATATATTCCTTACATTTTTGTAACTTTCATATAGTATGTATGTATATGAAAACTAACCCCACCAAAGACGAAGTGAATTAATGAACTGCCACGGCGACACGCTATGCCGCGGGCCTGATGCGGGCCTGATGCGGGGTAAGGTCAGTTTCGGTCAACATAAAAATGAAAGTCTTTGCTTACTGCCATCAAGGACAGCGAAAAAGGAGTGAGCTGGCAAGAAGGCAGCAGCGCTTATCAGAAATCAAACGAACACAAAAGCACGTGAGAAATGAGAAGGAAATATATCTCAAATTTACAAAAGTCACGCAATAACGTGACTTCCTATTCACGGCAGCAAATTATGGGATTAAACGGTTCGGGCGGGTTGTACCAAAGCACCTAATGTTTTCTGTGTATATGTATAAGTATGTATGTACATATGCACATAGAAAATTCAATCAACTAAATTAAAAGCATAAACGAGTTGAGTAAGAAGAGGCGGGCAAGTTAGCAGAATTAGAGAAATTGGAAGTAAATGGCAGAAAATGAAGCAATCTGCGAAATCGCGCTAAATTGCAAATAGACCCAAATCCAAAGCAGCGAAGTACTACAAGAAAAAGTACTTAAGTAAATAGCATGGCGTCATTGTGCGCGCAATTCAACGAGAGCAAGTGACGGAGCTGCTTGCTCTCGGTTCACTTTACGTTGAAGTACGCTTCTAATTTATGCATTGATTGCCGGCGGAACGACTCGACGGCCAGTGTCGCTCCTCTAATCTGTGGGTCATAAATAATACGCTTAAGATCTCAGCAAGTTTCGCAGAATTAATGTGTGGTCTTTGCGTCCGACAAACAAGCCAGTCAGCTCGGCTCAGACCAGGCCAGACCAGAGGCCGTAATGTATGCGGCATTTACAGGCGATAGGCAGCAAACAAGCCAGGCAAGTCTGCTGGCTGCTGGCTGCTGGCTGTAAGCCGCAAATACAAAACATTTTGTTAACGTGCCTTGTCGAGCTGCTCAAGCAAGCGGGCTGCGTTTAATTGGCGTCTTTATTACATATACATACGCATTGATCGGGCACATATGTATGAGCTAAGAGCCAAATGCAGTCTTTGGCCAGCTCTGAGCGTTTGCAATTAACCGAAAAGTCATGGCAGGAGCAGAGAAGAGAGCCCGCACTAAATTTGGCCATTTCTCAAAAGGCAACTTGGCGCTTAATAAGGCAGTCATCTACTACTTTGCGCTCAAAGACGTGTGCGGGTTCTTGCAGCTTGGCCTAGTTCACTGTCAAAGTCTTGGCAAGAAGAAATGGAGGCAAATGGAGGCCTTCTCGCTGTAGCTGTTATCTTAATAAAATGACTTTTAATCCTTTTCGCATGCTAACGAACAGACAGACAGGCAGGAAGACAGAAACATGTTATTGAATAAGGAATAGGCTGGGTCTTTTCCGCCAAAGCGACAACGTTTGCACAACATTTTCTTGGCCAACAGACACTTCACTTTTGTGCCTCGAGTCTGTTCGGAACTGGCGCAGATAGAGTGGCGTGTAGTGGCCTGGAGTGACGATGTCACTTAAATAACATTATTATGTATTGACGACATTTATGTGCGAATATGTTATCGTTAAGGTTGAGTGGAGTGGATTGAGACTGAATGGACAGCAGTGGAAGTGGAAGTACAGAAAAGTTCTGTTGTAAATTACAATCGAGATTAGAAGCTAATTATGGCTGAGTGGGATTCAAAGGAAGTTAGCGTTAAATGCCAGCCATTAAATTAGTAATAAGTGCACGGGAACTTAATGAAATTAGGAGATACGGTATTGTTATATTGTATGACGTCATAAAAATACAAGCGACTTTGCATCTAAAGAGCAGATAGCAAACGCGTGGACAAACATGTTTTGCATGATTTTGTATACATTTTAAAAGTGATACTTAATATTTCTTCAAGCTTTATTTGAAGCAGATTGGAAGATTGTAACAGCTAAGTACAGTAGATTAATAAATCAAAACGAATCAGTTTAATATGATTTAAAGCAAAAGAAATCAAAAAACTCAATCAGCAGGTCAGTACGAAGCAAAAGAAAATCAAATCAATCTACAAGTACATATCAAAACAGAACAAATCAATATTAAATTTAATCATTCAATCAAATTAAGTGAAATGAAACAAAACAGATCAATTCAAATCAAATTAGCTCAATTCTAAATAATTTATATCACATCAACTCAATTAAACTCATATTAATTCAAATTAGTCAATTTAATTGAATTTAAATAAAATCAAATCAAAACATATTAAATGAAATAAAATATCTTTAAATAAAATCAAATCGCGTCAAAACAAATGCAATCAAATCTTATCAATCCAAATCAAGCAGCAAAGCAAATTAAGTGAAATCAAAGCAAATAAAAGAAATCAAATAATATCAACTGAAATGCAATGAAATCAATTCAATTCAAATTAAGTCAATTCAGAGTTATTCAATGAAATCTAAATCAAATCACATCAAACCAAAACAATTCAACAACTTGAATCGAAATAAATCATATCAAATTCAATCAATTCAAATCGAATACAAATAAATGCAGAGCCAGAAACTAGAGCAAGTGCACTGAGAATAGGTTCAATGCGTACCATTCCCATAACTCTGCTACAAAGTTCCGTTAGTTGGCTTTTAAAGTATGTATCAACAAATGTTCCAAATATACGCATGAAATGCAGCACACAGCTTCCAACTACCGTTGTCCACATTACATATGTATGTGTGTGTGTATATGTATAACCTACCAGGCTTAGTCTATGCTGTATACTGGACTTACCAATCTTATTTCAATTTCAGCATCAATTCGCGTGCGCATCTTGCGATTGGCCTTTCCAAATACGGGCGTACAAACCAGTTCGTCGCTGCCAGCAGCCGTCGCAGCACCTGTATCGGAAAAGTCCAGCACACCGTCGCCATTAGCGAGGCCGCCGCTGGCAAAAGGCGGTGAGCGCGGCGTCGTGGCCGCCGAGCAGGCCGGCGCGTACTCCTTGCCCGCATCTTCGTACAGCACACGGACGCTGCGCGGACGTGTGTCGGCGGTGAAGAGCTCCTTGCGCAATGCCTTGTCGCTCTCGTAATGGATTTTACGTTGTGCGAATGTTAAGAGGTCGCTCTCAGCTGGAATGACAGGATGAAGCAGAAAATTGGCAACGAATTAGATTAGAGTGTGGCACGGGGATGCAGGTGGAGGCAACATTTTTCGTTAGAAATGTATGACTGTGCAAATTTGTGGAATGAAATTTTACGAGCTGGCAAATTGATAAAAAAAAAGTATAACATAAATGTAAATTTCTTGATTGCAATGGCAAATTTTCATTTCCTGCAGACAGCGTAGGTACATGTGTGGGTTAATTTGTTTATGCAACGGCAGCAATACACAAGCACGCAGTCAATATCATAAATTTCAATCCATAAATCATGTGGAAAACCTTGAATTTACAAATGTATCTACACATTGGATTGTGCTCCTTATAGGCCTTTGCCGTCGATATATTATGTCGCTATAGCACAATATAGTAGACATGGCGATCTGTAAATACAATTCACGAGAAAAATGAATGTAAGTATGTACATACATACAAAGAAAAAACCGAAAGCAAAAATAATATTACAAAAATGTAGGCAAAACACATTAAATCAATTATTGGCAATGATCAAAGATCGGCTGGATCGGCTACGTTTCTGGGCGCGCGGCACTTTAAGGCCAGATGTTGAATTTCATGCCCCAGACCTTAATGAATTTACACACATACATACTGATAGATACAGCACAGCAAGAAAATTGCGGAATGGAATTTTAAAATGCCGTAAACATTTGCTCAAAAAACCATAAATTCTTGCAAAACTAGACCAATTGATTTTGACCAGGCTCATTTTCGCTGCGCTAATGTGTTTCATAAAAATAACTATCTAATTTAGTAAGTAGAGTTAATAAATCAACGAAAAATCAATCATTTATTGCGTTGCTGGGAGTCTTCTAAGTCTCAGAAAAAGTTTTTTATTTTTATATTTTCGATTATTAAAATCACTTCTTGATCGTTATTTTCCCGACCAAAATTAGAAGTCACTGTTCGATATTTTTTCGCTCATCAGCATGATATTGCTCAAAAGTGGCACTGCCCAAGATATGCGCAACTCTGATAGTAAAAGCAATTTCTTATCAATGATCAAAATGAAGCCTTCAAAAGCTTCAAATAAACTTCTGCTTTCATCATGGCAATTAACGTTTCAGCTCTCAATTAAATCGTACGCAAGTTTATGGCTCATAAGGACATGGAAATGCAAATAAAAGCAGGTGTGCTGGCGTAAATGAATGCGCTGCCAAGCACGACTCCAAACCACTTCGTTAAGGCAACTTTAAAATAGACGAAAGCCATAAAAGTAGGGCTGATTCTTGGCACTGACAACTGAATGCGCCCCAAGTTAAAGGCTTAGAATTGCTCAGTTCTCGGACTGCTGCGCTGCATTCAATAGATCTCAAGTAGCAGCCGCTTCTGAACCCAGTTTGAAGGGGAGTGGGAGAGAAGTATGGCAGCAAATCAAAAATGATTTCTTTGAACGAATACGAAAACGCCACAAAATGACATGAGAAAGTTCAGAAGCAGAAACGTTGCCAAAATACTGCAGATTCCCAAGCAGGCAATGGCTGAAACTATTTGCAGAGATACAAACACATACACACACACACTTGCAGGGACATGCTAAACACAGAAGCTCGTTGGGCTGTCATGCCGTGTCGTTGTTGTCGTATCTCGAGTTCGTGTTGTCTGCCCCGGGTTGCCAACTATCCAACCATTCAGCCATCCATCCATCCAATGATCCAACCAAGTGGTCCTTACTTCCTGCCTTGCCGCGCAGTCCTGCTGCCCGCCACAGCCATGTGCATGTTCGTCTGTCCGACGATCGTTGGACGGCTGCGGCCGTTTATTTGCAGTCTGTGTAGCAATTTTATGGAGTCATTACGATTGGCACCACAAGTGCCCGCCCGTCCAACGACGCCAACATCAGCAACGTCGTGCTCCCATCGTTCCATCCTCACTCGAGTAATACAATTTCAATTTTCAATTTCAAGTTCGCAACGAGTAGACGACACCGGCCACGGATGCATGCACGCTGTCGGTCGCCACGTCACGCTTGCTACGGAGCGCGAGTGGAGCAGCATGCAACGGGTTCGAGGTAAATAGATTATGCTGCTGCCGCGCGGTGTGAAGCCGTTGTGTAAATGAAAAATTTACTTTAGTGTTTATATTTTTCTGACCAATAAATGGTAGACCGCCTGTGATTGATGTCTCTGCTCCGGCAGAAGACAGAGTTGTGGCATACAGCCGCAGCCACTGCTGTTGCAGTCGTAGGGTTGCTTCATGCCTCTTTGGTGTAAATTGCACAAAATTTACATTTTTTTCTAGTTCAAGGAAGTGCAAATCTGTCGCATGAAAGTGGACAGCTTTTCGCTGTGTGCGTCTGGTCCTGGGTCCGCCCTGGCAAGTGGAAATTTATGGCGCCTAAAATATGTACATATGTACGCTATTTTTGGCAAGGAAATATTTACGAAATTTGCAATTTCTTTTTCAGTGTGTCGCGCCCATGATGAAAATTTAATTGCGCGAACCGACGAGCGAGCGAAAGTGAGTGAGAGAGAGAGCACATTGAATCACCAGACACTGTATTTCAAGTTGTACGGGGAAAGTTTGATGAGCAACGCTTGATCATTTCTAAATTTAAAGCAATTTTATATTTAAAATTTCTGCTTCCTTATGTGCGAAAGATACTTTTCTAAGGTAGCAAAATTCAGTTGGAATTTTTTGGTATTGTTTAAGATTAACCAATTTCTCCTCAAATCTAAATTTATTACTCATTAAAATATCTAAAATATGAAACATTTGTTATTCACTTTACTCATAAACAAATTTACTACATACATTACATTTTCGTGACTAGGAAATCTTATATTTTCTTTATAATTAGAGGCTGGGTTATATAAATTTTCCCATGACTTGGTCTTGTAATTTCACTGATTACCATTTGAACATTTCTTTTTTCACATTGAAATTTCAAGAGTGACATATAAACTTCATTTTATATACTATATATAGCCCATGGAGCGAGGCTAAGACCAAGCTTTCTGACACTAACTTGCATAGTTACGCTCTACTTTAAAATAACAGTTACTAAGATCTATACATTTATTTTATAGACAAGCCCGAGCCGGAAGCTCTTTTGTGAGAAACTTTTTATCAAGGCGAAGAATGAACTCTCGGAGAGTGGCCAACACGATGCGAAAGATGGCAAAGCACGCAAATTGATCCGAAGTCTTCTCATTTTGGGATTTGATCCAGCGACTCCATACTTTAGGCACCGGGCAATTTATACACTGATCTACAGCGGCGAAGATTGTAACAGTTTCTTAAAAAAAAAACATGGGTGATACCACTAAAATATAATTCATATTTTTTCTCGTGAATGCATTTTTCCAAAAAAGTTTTTAAAGTTAGTTTTATAGAAAATGTATTTTATAAGGAAACAAGCTCAAATATAATTAGGTATTGAAGAAATTTGTGAACTTTTTCTAAGATGTCGCCAGTTTAAATGTTAAAATTTAAAATTCCATTGCAAGTCAAAAATTTTAGTTCGCATATTTTTGGACATATTCACCGAAAAAAATTTTACATTTTTGGAATTGAGTGCAATTTCAATTAGTCAAATATTCAAAATATATAGTTCAAATTCTGCGAGCGCTTTTATTGCCATTCTTTGTAATTTATATGAGCCAGCCGCTGAGCAAATTCCCATTATATGGCATACCAAATGTCGCCATTATATTTTCATTTAAACGGAATTATTGTGCTCATACACGTTTGCATTGTATTTAGTATGAAGTACTTTGTGCAAAGTTCCTTCAACTCGGTGCCCAGCTCCAGCAGAATTTTCATCGTGTTCAGTTTTAATTCGAATTCATTTCCAGCGAAATAGGCACTTCATTGCCTCTGAATAAGCGCCGTCACGTCTGGCTGACGTAGCAGTTTTTGCAATTTATTTATGTCGCACACATGCACACTCGCACGCACACACACACACAATTGTGCATATGCAAACATTTTAGCGTGTTGCAATTAGAATTGCAATTTCTTAAACAATACAGATATAGAAGTTGACGTTGTTGTTGTTGTTATTGTTATTATTGCTATTGTTATTGTTGTTGTTAATGTTGTTGTTCACGTTGTTGTCATTGTAGCAATCAGCTAGTGTCACCTTCAAAAGGCGTTTATGGCCTTTTTATTTGTTGCAATTTGCTTTGCACTGCAATTTACAGCTATTGCCGGGATATTAAGAGGCGCGCATGCGCACTTATGACACAATTATGTTGCTCTTTTTTATGACGGCTGCAAAACATTTAAGCCTTTTATGTTGCGAAAGTTTCGAACAAGTAGTTTTGACGATTTTCAGCCAAGGCTCGTCGACTTCAACTACAATAAAATTACAAATTACATGCAATTTCTTTTTTGAAAAATTATATTTTTAGTGCCCAATTTTGTTGCCGTTCACTAGAGCAGCAATCGGGAAGGTGAAGTGAACGCACTTGCTCGAATTCGCCAACAAACGTGCAAAGTAAACAAAACGTGATATTTTGCATTTGTTGGCCTGGCCGCCAGTTGCCAAGAATTAGGGCGGTTGTCGTAAATTTGAATGCGCCGTTGCCGCACCAACAAGGAAGTAGCAAATTTACAGCAATGCGAGAGTGTGGTGCAAGCCAATTGCGTGGCCATTTGTGGCAACTTGTGAAAGAAATAAAATTTTGTCCCTTGGCATGGCAGAAAGAAACTTTGCAGCTAACTTCTTCAGTCTGTAGATGCCGCATTGCGCTTGGAAGGAGGGGTGGTAGTGGCAGAGTGAGGGACTGATGCAATAATTGCAGCGATTACAAAACTTATAAAAGTTTCTCGCTTGCATATTTTTATAAATTTCTTGCTTTCCTTTACTTTTGTAATGTATTTCTCTCTGCTTTCTCTCGATCCAGTCGTAAGCGGAAAAAGTTTTATATAAACTGTTGTGAGAAGTTGCGAAACTGCTTTATTTCTCTTCAAAATTTCGTACTTCCCTTTTTTAAACGTTTTTTTATGTTTAAAATTTTTGTAATACCTTTTTTGTTGATAATAAAATATGCATTTTTTAATCTAGATAATGTTGCCAACATTTTAACATTTCCACATATGCCATCAAAATCATAAATAATTCGCGTCACAGCGCACACATGAGTGGCGGCTGCTGCCGCTGCTGTTGTCGCGCAGCTGACAATATTTTGCTTTGCCACTGACACGACGATTGATGTTGACATATGTTGGCTCAAGTCGCAGATCAATATTTCAAAAGTGCATTCGAATGCAATCAACCAAAAGTGCACAAGCACTACAACAGAACTGCAGGGGCGTAATAGAAAAAAAAGAGGAGAAGCAATTTTTTAAGAAGTTGTTCCAAAATGAATTTTATACTTTTTAAGAATAAAATTTAAGGCATTCATTTCATTTATTTAATAAAAGTTATACATCAATTGAATATTATAAAAGTGAATTTAACTACGCCAGTGGAGTGCATAAACCGTAAAGCTGTGCAGAAAGAACCGGATTTGTAGCAATAATGTTTACGATGGTTACATGATTTTTGTTGTTGCCATAAATTGACACTAACTGAATTTGTGCATACGCAACAAGCAACCTTGTAGATGCACAAGCCAGCAGCATCATTGGGGGGGAGGGAGGCGGAAGAGGACAGAAGCACAGACTGCCTGCTTGGTTGGTTGGCAGATGAGGTGAGGAGGCGCTCTAAATCAACATAAAAGTCAAAGCGTCAATGCAGCCGTGCAGCAACAACAGCAGTGCAACAACAGCAGCAGCAATTGTCACTTGTTGGCGCGGTCGCAGCAGTTGGCGGAAAAGACGGGCCGACATATTCGTGTGTGTAGACTAAAGCAGGCAATGCGACCGGTTGGCGCATAACTTGCAGCAAAAGCACCAAATAGGCGACAACATTTTTACAGATGAGGCAGAAAGCCGTTTACAACATGCCACCATATTTTGCAGCAGCAACGGCAGCAGCATCGCACAGTCACATGCAACAAAGTGTCACTTGAGTATAGACGCAAATATGGGCAGCACACAAACACACACACACACACTCGAACAAGCATGCAGGCTGACAAACAGACAGGCAGTTGGACAGACAGAAAAGACTCGCACAAGAGTTAGGAGCAGCAACCCCTCTACCCTACTACCAACGACAATCATTATGAAATCAGTTTCAAAATTTTATGAAAATTCAATTTTAAGTATTAAATCTTTTAAAACTTAGCTACACTTTTTAGCACAGTTTGGAAATGTTATGCCAAGGATATTTTAAAAATATCATGCCTAGAAACTCAAACTCTTAAATTTTATAGAAGTGTTAGTTAAACTTAGAAGTTAGTTAGCAAAGATTATTAAGAAACTAAAACTGGGCTATTTCGAAATAAAAATTAGATTATAATAAAGATTATCATATAATCGTCATTGATCAGAAATTTGTTCTTGGTTTAAAAAAATGCAGTTGCTTATTGAACCGAGTGCCGATTCTTTTTAGCAGAGAAGCAATATTATATGTGGATAATACGGAACATATTATGTATATGTGAATGTGTGGCCCCTGTAAAATTATAGCCAGAAACAGACGACACATCGTGCAGTGATGATTTCTTACCACGGTGGAGACTAAAAAACCCTTTTGCAGTGGAAGTAGCAAGCTTCCAAAGAAAGGCAAAACTCATATTTATGGGCGAAACATCGTATTTATATTTTGTAGAAAGTGAAAATTAGGTGTTACATAAAAAAAGAATAGTCGCGGGGCCGCCGTCAACAAATCCCCTGCACGCCTCTGTATGCGCAATTTTGCTTTTGTCGTCTTACGGTTCACTTGTCATATGATTGTATGGGTGCGAGTGCATGTACATACATATGAGTGTTTGTGTGTGTGTGCTTGAGAGGAAAATGCTGTCAATGAAAATGCCATAAGTTGCAGGCTAGCAGCAAGCAAGAGAAAAATTAGCAAAGCTAATATCTTTGAAGTGCATAAAGTCGAGAGCAACGACAGCAGCCAAGACTGTTCTCAAGACGCTGCCTGCCGCTGCTGGCAATGGCAATATTAAAGTGACTCTTGAGCTTGCACAAAAACAATTTACAGTTGCATTAGTAATTGTTGTTGTTGTGGCCAAGCAATTCAGCAGAATATTGCAACATATTGTACAACAACAACAACAAAAGTGCAATGAACCTGCGATGTGGCAAGTGCACCTGCTGCTGCAGTGCCTGGCTTAATGAGCAGCAACATGTCCAACAAATATTTTCGTAATTGTCTTAAGCAATACGGCGACAGCAGCAACAACAACATGCGGCTTGAGAGTCTCACAAGCGGAAGCAGCCAAGCCGGCGGCGGATGTTAAAAAATACAAAAAAGGCACTTTCGTGAATTATGACTGTTGCATGCCACATGCTCTGCAAATATTGCTGAATTACAACACACTTTTTTTTGTCGTTTAAGCGAATCTTGCGAATTTCGCCTTTTTAAGCATTTTTAATTGCATTAAGCAGCGGCGACCCGCTTGCGTTATCAACAGCAACGTTGGCGACTTTCATCCTTCTCAGCATGCTGATGAGTGGCGACGACGACAACGACCAAGTCCACAACAACAACAACAACTACAAAAAAGACAACAATCCCTTGCGGGTGTGTCACTGCAAGTGTGGACACTTTGTGATACTCTCGCATTTGGCACTTGCCACTTGGCAGTTCGCAGTCGGCGGTTGCTCTTAATTACGTGCGCGCTTTGAGCAATTGGACAATTGGCCACATGCGAGCAATGTCTTGATTTTACGTTCTTGCTTAATTGGACCGCAGCCAAGTTGTCTGCTGCGAGGGTATGAAATTTCATTGTGGTTTCTTGCTAAATTGTAACTGCTTCCGAGCAGGCTGAATGGTGGTTGAGAGTGAGACAGCAGGAGCAGTGCATCGCATGCAAGTTGTTGTGTATATCCTGTGCGACGCAAATGTCATAATAACATTTTCGCAATTGTGGCAAGTTTTGCGCGTTAAGCGTTTTGTTAAAAAAATATGAGCACAGGAAGTGTCTGTGGTTTCAGTCTATTACGCAGCTTATGCTGAAAAGTGGAAACTCTAGCACTGAAAAATTGCTTGGCATTTGATTTAGCTTGTAAAGTAGGTAAGTAATGCTTGTCATTTAAAACTGAAAAGAAGCTTGAAGATGGAATCGTTAGTTTCATATTTCAGACATTAAAGTCATCTAATAGCTGTTCAATTTGTAGTGTTATCAGCTACACCGAATTTTTTTCCCTTTTTACCAAAGCTAACCAACTTGTACAGTAATGCCTCCATTTACTTGCCTTCCGGAAAATTACGACGGTATTTGTTATGGCGGAAATCAAATTCCATTTTAAGCTACATATTTTTCCAAAAAACCACTTCTCATTTCTGCCAAAAAAAAAGCTTGTGCTTTTCGCATATTTAAGTCATTAATTTTATGGCATTTGATATATCAGCATAAACCATGAAATCAATTGTTACGCAAGTTACTAGTTCAATTAATATAATATAATTTGAGAATTGCTACAAAATTTTGTTTTCCAGATATCTTCTACATTAAGTCGGCGTCTTCTATAAATTCGATTTTTTCAAAGAGCACTTAATAATGATGCCGAGTGAGCAATTTTTTTTTGAAAATACAAACAAACATTTGATTCAGAATTCTTAATAAATTTAGGCAAAAATTTTAAACGGGGATTCCCGTGTAACAGCGTTGCTTTCGTGACGTGAATTCAGAAAAGGAACGTAGATCGAGAATATTTTTGGAGACGTACATACATACATAAGACGGCTTGAATAGAGATATGAAACGTATTTTTCCAAGCCGTAAATCGAGTTGTCGTTAATCTCAAAAAATTCCAAATAAATGTATTTACATTAAATGTACTATATTAAAAATCAAAGTTGACAAAACAAATTTTATTTATTTCTTAATGTAGAACAATTTAATGTATGTTTATTGCAAAAATTTGCATAATTTATTACAAAAAGAAAAACCAATATAAAATCCGTGTTAAAAGCAAATAAACATAAACTTACAACGCCCACGAAAGCCGCCCCTTCCCACCAAAAAGGCCAACACATTCTTTGCCATTTATCACAGCAAATTTGAGCAAACAACAAATTCAGCAAATACAACAACTATGCCGCACGAAGAGTAGCAGCAGTAGGCAGACTAATGACCGACATCAGCGTTATCACTAATCCAGCTGCGAAAAACGAATTGCTGATTTATGCCGCTCGCGCATTAATTTATGCCAAATGATGCAACATATGAGGCAGAAGGCAAGGCACGCCCGGCAGCAGCGGCAGCGCAAATTATATAAAAATAGCACAAGAAATGCGAATTTATATGCCCAATGAAGAAATAAAAGCAAAGGAGCAGGGGAGGAGCAGAGGAGGAGCAGAGAAGGAGCATAGTGGGCGCAGCATTCCGCGTAAGGCGTATTTCTCATATGCTAAATA
This sequence comes from Neria commutata, assembly GCA_963457695.1. NCBI lineage: Eukaryota > Metazoa > Arthropoda > Insecta > Diptera > Micropezidae > Neria > Neria commutata. Next base: position 16,557,075 of record OY735245.1, on the reverse strand, counting down.
AAATTTTTGGGTGCAGTCGGAGCGATGAAGCGAGCAGCCGCTGAGGCTGCCGAGCCGACGTGATTTCTGGCATTTCCATACACTTCTTCTTGTTGCTGCGTGCTTGGAGTCGCATTGTTCTTCTTCTTCTTTATGTGCTTTTTGTAGGCAGGCGAATTTTCGCAAGCTACGCGCCGCCAGGCTAGAGCTGCAGGCGCCACCACGGGCAAGTGGGTTACGCCGCCCCAGACGCAGTGTGGCTATGTGGCAAATGCGCGCACACATGGCTGGCATAAATGCTGACAGCGGCCACGAGTTGCCGCCACAGCCAATGTTGAGAGGGTGCAGCTCACTCTAGCCAGCGAATTCAAAGTGCGGCACGAAATGGCTGGGCAGCGGCGTCTGTGGCAAATCACATTCGCGTAGCTTCTGTATTTTATGATTTAACATTTGTATACTTTTATATTATCGCATGCTACTGCTTTTTATTGTTGTTGTTGTGTTGCTTTATTGTTGCTGTTGGAAGCATGTTAATGTATGCAGGCGCACGTTTTATTCGTTTGATTGTCCAAAACTCAAGAGTTGTGGAAAAATGCCAAGGAAGTTGAGGCCTAAACAAAGCAACAACAAAAATTGAATAAAACAGCCATTGCCTGCGAGTCATTTGGCACTGATTTATGTCACATTAAAGAGCAATGGATTTTTAAATACCCCCTCATGTGGAACGCACAAGCACTGTGCAACCGACAAAGTTGCCACAAACGCCGCCAGCTCATTAGTGCGCTCCATAAAAGGCCATTGCGGCATTTTAGTCTTATACGCTCGGAAAAATACCAATTTGTGCATTTTTAGTGGCACTCTGACTGAAGTAAACAAACTTTCTTCAATTGCAGTTGGATTTTCTCATCATAAAAAGACCATAGCATACATACATACCCCTCCCCTCCCTCCCTCAGACTGTTTGCCGTTCCTCTATAATATGCCTTACTTCACATAATGAAGTATGGCACAACAACAACAACGTCTTTATTCAAATGAATTGTAATTGACCTTTAGTTCGTCTTGAGTTCGCATCTCAGCAATTAGTTCAGGCTTAATTATAGCAACGCCAGCGTCGAGTTGTTTTAATTAAATTTCCGTTTTGAACTAATTTTCATGCGAAAGTGTCATGAAATAATTGACGCATAGCGAATGTCTTTTAATGACACTTCAAACTTAATTAATTAAGTGCGTTACTTACTGAAACTCGATAGAAACTGTGCCAGGGTCAAATTTATAGAGGCACAATTTTTCGTAAAAAAAACTAAAGACTTAATTTTCGGGCGTCGCGCACAAAAATCAGCTGATATAACAATCTAACAATCTTCAACGTAAAACTTAACATTTATAAAAATTCGATTGAGCAGCTCAATATAGTAAGTTTATATATGTATACACCTATAACATCATCTTCGTCTACAGAATAACCATGGAGTCTAACATTAAATATATTCTTAAATATTTCTATGTATTGTCTTTACTAAAGTGCCAAAAATTCGATTGAATCGGAGAGGGGCCATTAAAAAATTAACTCTTTTATTTTCATGGATTGTTCAGCGCATATTTGTATGAAAATATATTTTAATTTGAAAAATGTTAGTTATCTCAAACCTCCATTTTTCTATACTAGCTTTTTAATTTCGAAGTCACGACATACGCTGCTTAAGTATGTTTATTGCCACAGATACATATGTATATCTCTGTAATAGTCGCTTGAAATTTATATTTTGTAAACATATTTATTAATATTATATTGCATTTGAATTTTGGCTTCTGACTTTTTTCAAATTAAAATATCTATGGAAATTAACAGCAGTGCGACTTTCAAAATGACAATCAAATATTACCTCAAACGAGCTTAGGAAAAGGAAGGCATTGTTACATCGAATAAAAAATGGTCTTTTCAAATGAAAAATTGTACGCTTTTGAAAGTCTCTCAGAAAGCAGCACTCTAAGCAAACCACATAACAATAAACACCTAAAAAAGCTATGAAACTCAGCGTTGCATGTGGGCCGTAGCAGTGACACGCAGCCACACACGAAGCGTCTTAGAAAATAGTTGTAAATGTCGGCACGTGAGCCGCAGGTAATTAATGTAACACACATACATACACATCAAAAGATATACATAGTAATGCATGCAAGCCGGAAACGAAACGCAGGAAGTGAAAAGTCATAATTTCACTACGATTTCAAAGGCAGAATTGATGAAGTGACACGCAAACTGAGGAGCAAGGAAGTGGAAGTTCTCTTGAGCATCGCATCACTATCGCTGGCGAAAATGTCATTCACAACAAATCAAGCTATTTAGCAGCAGTACATACACACACACACACACAAAAACAAATATGTATTTAAACACTGAAAAAGAAATGTGAAGAAAATTTCAACAAAAATGCCAAAAAGGTGAGACGTGATGTAAGAAATTTTACAAAATATTTGAAACAAAAAGGAACAACGAGGAAGCCTTAAAAGGAAGCAAATGCCGTAAAAAATTAAGGGGGAACCACTTTCGTGTGTATGTGTTTGGGAGAGAGAGAGCAAAATACAAAAACAAGCTGGAGTAGTGTCACACGGAAATTTTTTACAAGCGTCGATGGCAGTCGAAAAATTCGAATGTGCCACAAAAGATGTAACTTAATGGCTTCATCCGCCGCCCCGATCTTCCGCGCATGCTGAAGCGATGAGAGGGGGAACGTGGCTGCTGTGAGCGGCAAATGGGGAAGTGCGAAGCTGATAGTGTCACTGCTCCTAAATTATAAAATATTTTTAATTTTAGGCATTTTCCATGCTATTTCGGAAGCGCGGGCGTGCGATGTGGCATGCAGTTGTGTAGGGCAGGGTCGCATGTGCATCAGCAACAGCAGCAGCAGCACTTCCTACACAGTGCGCAGACGCGAGCGCACATCATGACGATCATAAATTTTATGTGCGTTGCAGGGAAAAGCATTTTGGGCTGCTCTCAAAGTGCATTTTTCCGGGGGGACGAACCGACAATTTTCCAACAGCAACAACAAAAACAAAGAGCCTAACAAATATGCACTTTAATGATATCAGCAGCAAACGATCGCGCATCTTACTGGCTGCATTTTATGTGGCAGCGAAAATGCATTGGAAAATTGCTGTGGCTACCAGCAAGAATAGCAGGCAAGCAACAAACTGCTGCATGGTGGTTGCTTACAAGGGCTGTCATTGCTGGGATTTCAGAGTCCTGCAATGCCAAATTATGCTTAGTCTCTTATAAAGTGCCTTGACTCTGTTGAAAATAACAACATTTTTGAGCTAAACTTTTTTTTAAATACAAAGTATGAAAAGCACTGAACTGGAATATTATGAATTTTATGGCTATATCAAGAAGCTGATATATCGTGGCTTTCCAATCGAGAAATCTAGAGATTTCTGTGAAATTACAGCTTTTTCATAAAATTATTTTTCAAGCTGATTTTTCAATAGTCTAATAAGGTTCACATAGCTATCTAAGAAATAAATTAATAAAAATTTTTTAATATTTATTGTTCACTTATTCCATATCAGAAATGAGAATCTTTTCGCGCTATATTAGCGAAATTTGAAATTTGTCATGCATTTAAGAACTAGCCTTAAAAAAATTAAATAAATTAAATTAAATTTCTCAATTACTTTTTTTTAATTTTAAGAAGTCTATAAGAAGTCTGCAGATAACTGAATTAAATCATAAAAACTCTTTCAGAAGTACAAAATATTATTTAAAATATTGCATCTCAAAATTGCACTATCAAAGCTGATTTCTGCTTTAGAGAAATGAAATCGAAATGCAAGTGAGTAACTGAATAAATAAATTGTTTTTAATAAATGTATCATAATCTAAATCATGTAGATCGTGGATTCTATTTGTATGGCAGTTTTTCAAAAAGCACAACTTAATTATGAAAAGTCTTGCTAATACCACTCTGGAATTTGGCAATTCCCGAAATCCCGATATTTCCAGCCCTAACACATGCAACACATATCGCATCACATCGTTAGAAACTTCAGTATCACAGCAGAAAACTAAAAATTTTAGCTAAAATCTCTTTTGAGGCGGCAGCAAAAATAGCGGCGATCCCCATTGCAGCAGGAGCAACCGCAGCAGCAGCAAAAAGTGCTCGTCATTCAGAATTTATTGTTGCTGTGGTTTTGTGCGGCGACATGAAATTGAAATTGCTGTAAAATAAATGCAAGATTTAGTGGCGCGATCGATCGCCTCGATCGGGCTGATCGGGCAATGCAGCGCAGATCGACAACATCAGAGGTCGGGCGTATGGAACAGTTGTGAAATCGATTGATATATGTGCCTCATGATGGCTTCCAATGAGCTTCAACATGTGGCGCGGAGGGTTGCCCACGCACGCGTCTGAAGTAGTATAAATTTAATTGCTTGAAGACTGCATCAAAACATGCTGGAAAAGTACGCAGAGTTGTGAAGCAACAGCAAAATATTTACTTTTGTTTTAATTTCGATGTCATTGATCGATACTTGTATGAAATAAATATTTACTTGGCAGCACGAGTGCAGTGTGATGCGCCGCTGATCATGCCGCGATCATTACTTCACAGATGAACGTCAAGCCACCACTTCTTAAGTCAACACTGGCAAAGAGCAAAAATATATATTTTCAAAATCAGCTCACTCCTTGCAAACTTGCCCATTAAACTTTAAATCATTTCCAAGAGCATAAACTGTTAATGCCTTTTTATGACTGCTACGCCATTGGGCGTATCGTCCATTTGCACCCACGAGTCTACAATTTGTCATAAATCTCAAGAGTTCGAGCGGTAGGAAATAAGAAAAAATTACATAAACAGAAAGAGCATTGTGTGGCCCGATTTCTAGGCACAGCCCAGCTCGCCTCAGCTCAGCTCAGCCCGGCAACGCAAGCGTAAAGCAACGAAATCTCTTTGAGTAATGCTTTAAAAATGACGGGTTAATCTTTTTCCTCAGTATCTTTTGTGATTTGTAGATTTTTCTGATTTTATGATAGCCTGTTGTGGCTATCAAGCAACTTTCAGCACATATCTTATTACAAGAAAAAGATCTTGCAGACAGACAGCTTTGTAGGTTGATTTGATGGCACGTAGGCAGGCAACTAATTCAGCAGGGGTACAGCTTTATGACTTTGCTAGTTTTAGCAAAAATTGCAAAAATATTTAACTCACGAAAGAGCTCGTGTAAAGAATACCGGCAAAGAACACTCTTACAGAGTTTACAAATATTCAAATATTATATTTTTTAACTGATGAAGATTTTTAAATCAAGAAGAAGAAGAAGTTAACGACGACCATTTGATGTCTAGTAGAAATTCCAGCACTATCATTCGATATGCTAAATATAGGTATAAATATTTTGAGCCAATATACACAAAATTGTTTCCAATCCTAGAGAATGTTTATTTCATGATCGATAGCAAAAAATTCCGATATTCGATCGATAGAAAATATTGATATGATGGATGATAGTTCTGCTTTATATTTTTTTAGACAAATCATAAATTAAAGCAAGACACAATTGATATCTGGTTATAAAAGAAATAACTTCTGCTAATTTCCACAAAACAATATTCGAAAAACTTTAGTATTCGTGCTAGAGTACGTATTTTTTATTAGATATATGTTATATCGATAAGTTGCATACCGATATTTTTTATATTGATATAAAGCATGGAAACATTTGATATATAAATATCGATACGTACTTTAAGATATATGGCGCTTCTCAAATCTTTAGTTAGTTCGAGCATCCAACTACGCGCCTGGCTTTTGTAGCACTTTTGCTTTTTGAGCTCAGCTTTCAGCTCGTTTGCCTTTCAGATGAATTTACATTTTTAGCCGCAACGCAGGCAAAAATTGTGCCATCTCTTAAATTAACCAAGTGCCCCATAATGATCTTTTAGTTTCTGTATAATATGATATTTTTTGTTGTTTTTCCAAAAATTCCAATGTGCGCAGACACTTAACTACTATTTTTGGCTGAAGTGCTCTTTTGAGATAAGTAGCAAAGAGACGTTTGCATTTTTGTAAAAAAAAACTATTGACCATTTCAAGTGGACATTTTGTTGCTGCTCATTGAAAATGTAAAAGATGCCTGCAGCGTTGGAAGTGCGTGAAGTCGTCTTAAAAGAAATATTAGATTTTTCGCGCGAAGCTGGGCGCATTTCTGAGAATCGAAATATAATGTTTACATATCTTCGTCACGTTTAATATACAAGCGTGTGAGCTTGTGAAGCGGAAAAAGGAAGCTAATTGATTGCAGCTGAAGCACACTTACATACATACATACATATGTACCTACATATCTCTCATCACAAGTCAGTTTTTCAGTTTTTTCAGAAGATCAATTTAAATTTTCAAATTCTCACTGCAATATATGGATAAACTATTAGGTTTTTTGATAGATAATGGTCGTGCTAAAACAAATACAAACATTGAAAACAATTTTGTCTTAACTCGAGTTAGGCCATTATGTTTTGTGGTAACTGATATATGTACAGTCAAACTTCTATAACTCGATCTTCTATAACTCGAATTTTCTATAACTCGAACTAAATCGGGTGACAAAAGCAAAAGCAAATAAATAAATTTCATTAAGTCGAATTTATTCTTTGAATAATATGGATTCGAGTTATCGAAGCTTGACTGTATTCATTAAGCCACAGTTTTGAGCAGCACACTTGGAAGAATGCTGATTGCGCCACAATTTAGGCCACTCACAGACACTTAACTAAGCATTTGTGTGCTATAAACTACATATTAAATGATCTTAACTAAATTGAAATTAAAGCTATAAAACCTCGCTTGAATTAAAGCTCAAAAATAAATTGCTTTGAAATGCGAGAGTAAGGGCAGTAATTAACAAATAAACTTGATTACGGCGTTCCCGCTCACAATTTGCACAGCTCAAATGCTAAGACACTAATTAAATATTTAGATGCACAGCTTACTGCGTTCGTCCGTCCCCCTCGTTTGTTCGTCCATTCAAGCCTTTGGAACGCTGGCAACTTGGCAGCTCTGACGGTCTTGTAATTACTATTCCTCACGTAGCCTGGCAGAGCGTGCGTATCACTTTACTTCACTTTGTGCAACAGCAACAACAACAACAAATACTACAAAAATTGCAGGGAAAAAAATGAAAAACAAACATGTCCTTAGGGATTTTGGCGTCGCCTGGCATGGGTAAATGCATTTTGCATTAACTTCGCAGCGGCAACACTTAACGTAATTTCAGCGCATACTTTTGCGCTGCGCCGTGCTCCTCCTCGCAAGGTGCCAGTATCAGGTTTGCTTCACACGTTCGCCGAAGGAAAGGTCGCTCCGTGTGGTGTGTGAGGGTCTCAGTCTTTCAGCGCTGACGACAGGAAAATTTGCTATGAGTTTTAGGCAGGGCTGCCAACTGAAAATTCTGCGATGCTGCAATAGGCTTTATAGGCCGAAGGAGAAGAGTCGATTCCTGCTCCACATACCTACATATACAATATTGTTTCCAAATACGTAATAAATTTATTTTATTATAAATTTGTATGAAAAAGTCAATCCAATCTCAAGAGTCTTTAAAAAGGAGCCGATGATATAAACGTTCGATCGATTTTGTTTGAAAATTCACTGAATTGTTTTGGAATGATTCTCTATTCCTTATTGAGGATCGCAATTTCGTAATAGTCGGAATATTTTACCTGAACTGGCAGCCCTGTTTATAGCCAGAAAGGATGCAAGGCATAAAAAGTTGTAAAAAAATTAAGAAAATGAAAAATAAAGGACGAAAACTTGGCAGCTTGGAATAATGCCAAAGGAGCTGGCATGAGTTATGTGCTCTGCTGGCCGCGTACAACATGGTGTTGATAGACAACGGTGTGCATAGCTACAACAACAACAACCACGACAGCGCTGCTGAATGCAGCCGCCAGTGGAAGAAGAGCGACCGACGACGAAAAAAACACAGCATGCATTGCGACAGCAAGAAAATTGGGAAATTCCTCATTGCGCTCGCAGCATTAATGACAGCGACAGGACGCTTGGCATGCTCGTTAGTGTCCTTTGAATTATTTTTCAGGCCTGTGTGTGTGTGTGCAGCTGCGCTGTTGCAGCGCGAATGCTCGTAGCAAAGACAAACAGTTGAGAAGTTGTTGAGAGCAAAGCCAACAACAACAACAACAACAAAATAAATAAACAAACAGCAACAACAAATAAATGCACGAAAGGACCTTCCACACAGAGCGAGATTTTCCCGCATCGCGTGCAGCAGGTACAAAGCTGCAGGAAGTGCGTCCGCGGCAGGCAGGGGCAAATTCAATTTAATGTGGCGTTACGCTGCGCTGCATTACGTTGCACTGCGCCGTGCCGTGCGGTTCCAGAATTCCCGTGAATGAAATCCAAGGAATTATAATTTAGCTGCGCTTCGATTTTTATGGCTTCCTGCCATAAGCAGAATGTCGCATGCATATAACAACTACAACAACAACATAAAGCAGACAAGCTCGCAACGCAGGATAATTATGCATTTGTGAGAATGTGTCTGCGCGTGTGTGTCTCTTAAGGATGACGCGCACAACGCCTAAGCCAGGGAAGCCCTACTGCAGTCTTTAAGAAAGAGAAACAATGCACAGCCCTCTCATATTTTCAGCAGCTCTGCCTCTACTTCTTCCCATGCTCATGCCCTTACTAACGCTGTTGTCCTTACAATTTGCCTACACACACACACATACACTCATACAAACATGTTTACCTTCGTCCTGACTGCACTCGTAAATTCATAAAAATGCAAAGAATGTATTAAATTACGGACGTAGCAGAGAATCCGTCAGTCTCGCCGTCAAGACATGAATGACTGGAAGAGTAAGGCATAAGCAGTTAGACAGTAGCAGGAAGATTTGCATAGCATGCGACATTGCAAGGATATTGGCTGGGTTGCTTGTTTGGCTGTGACGAGCGCTTCACTGGAATTACGCGAAATAGTTTGATGCGTCTGAGTGTTAAATGGCTTAAGTTCCTTATAAAATGATGCTGCGGCATAGGCAGACAGGCAGTCGCCTTCAGGCAGGAAGGATGTAAGAGAGAATAGCACGCATAAAAAATGGAAGGGTGCCACATTTAACACCGTGAGAAAATGGCGCTGCCAGACGGAAATGGAGACAATAAGCCGAATCCTATCAAAGGGAATTAGGCAGTATGTGAGTTCCTTTTTAAAGAATCACAATTATGTGAGAATCAAAGTAAAGCAAGGAAAAGGACAAGCGTATGACAATGATGAAAAATAGTTGTAAACCAAAAGGATTGCAAACAAATGCATAACCAGCAAATTCTTCGGTGCTCTTAAAATTCATCGAGACAAGTAAATACTTGTATTATCTGTATTATTGGATTTGCAATAGATACTTCTGTTCTGAAGGAAGTTAATTTGACTTAGGTCGACTGTTAATTTATTACATAGGTACATGTTTAAAAGCGTCATATCAAAATCAATATTCTACGCATTCAAATCTAGTGGAAAAAAACGTAGATATATCAGCGAAAAGTTATTCCATGTGAATGTTGAGGGAAACCGAATCTACGGAAAAGGAACCAAGTCGAAGAAGCCCTATCTAAATTTCGAAGCATGGACTGTAGAAGGCGCGAGAAAAGGAAGCGCCTGGCATCGCACCGTGACTACCCTATACGCCAAGTACGCTCTAGAAGCTTCAAAATTTGCAGGCCTCGAAAAGACATTTTGTTCTTAGCTGATTATTACTTGTTGTTGTCTTAAGTTCTTTCTCCATTTAAAAGACTCTGTGTTACATGTGAACATTTCATCAAATAAATTATTATAATTGCATCGACGAAAAAATTATATCAGTTGCTGAAAAAGGCCTTGAAATTGTCTTTAGTGTAGGGTACCGAGTCTTTCAGTCGCGGCAACGCTGGTAGAAGACGCCGATAGCTGCAAGTGTTTGTTATGGCCAGATAATTAAGTAAAGTATTTATGTATGTATAAATAATTCTTAAGGGCTTTCCAGTTCAACAGGGAGAAGATCCTTGACTCACCCGATTCTTTCTGTTTGTATATTATACATATATAGACAATAGATGACATGTTGAAGTAAACAATTTAAAAAACGAACATCTGCCTAAAAGAATTTTAATTTTCTTATAAAATTTGGAATTTTCTCAAAATTTTTAAATAAAGTAAATAAAGTGAAGTCGGTTATGTATAAAGACTTTTATTGCCATAAAAAATGGCTAACTCCAATTTCCTTTTAATTCAAACTTAGCCACATTTGGTGAAAAAAAATAGAGAAATTGTTTATGCCAACCAAAAGTAATTCGATACAGAAAGTGCTAATTGAAAACTTTTGCGGCGAGTGAAGAAAGTTTTTATTTGTTGCTGCTTAATGCAAAAATAGCGAAGTACATGCCAAGAAACCATTAAAAATCAACGCCAACAAAAACAAATTCAACGGGAATAGAAGCAGCAGCCGCCGCCGCAGCCGCAGCTGCATTAAAAAGCAATTTCTAATGGTAATTAGCGGCAGAAGAAGCAGAGAGCAGTAGTTGTGCCTGCGTATGAAATAGCAGTGGGTCTGATGAAGCAACAAAAGGGCAATGGCGGAGGTGGAGATGGAGCCGGAGGAAGAATTGTGGCAGCCACATCCGCAGCAGCGAAACGCGCTGAAACACGACGCTGCAAATGGAGCCACATTTTAATGCAACGCTGCACAATTTGCGATGCAAGGAGAAGCGCTTGAATTGCGTGCGTAGGCAACATTGTGGCACGATCAGCGGCCCCACCGCGCTCTGCTTCAGCACTGCTGAAATAGGAGTGAAGTGTGAAAAGCGCACTTTTCGTTCGAAGTGCACTTCAGCAAAATCAGCGACTGTGTGACAAAAGGGGGGAGAGCGCAGGGGCTTTAATTAAAGTAAGCTGCAACTGCGGCTTTGCCTGTTGCAAGCAAAATGCTAAGTGGCATTTGCGCAAAATGATAAATGCATTCAAAAGCTGTCATAAGCGCTCACAGACACACACACACACACACACACACATACACAAATGCATTACAAAAGCAAACACACGCCGCAAAATGCAAACAGGGGGCGCTCACAGTGCGGTGCAAACAAAAAATGCAAATGTCGCAGCTAAAACGTCGTATGCTGCCACTCGTCGGCGTTGTTGTTGTTTGTAGCTTGGTAAGCAGTGCTGCTGTGTCGGCGAGAATTTTGATGGATGCGCTCGAAGGCGCAATAACAACAACGAGCAGAAGAGGAAGAGGCTCCGCGAGTGGTAGCACCTGCTCTGCGCTGCTGCTCCTGCAGCATTTCCGCATTCTGGCAGCTACCGCATTTGTTGCATGCAACATAGTCGCGGTGGCAGCAGACAAATGGCACTGCTTTTGCCGCAGTGCTTTTGGGCTGTCCGGCAAGCAGCATGGTCGCTGGCCGCTGGCTGCTGCCTTCTGCGGCAACAATTTATTTTGACAACAACTTATTTGCAGTGAATGCAAGGCATATTTAGCGGCAACTTTTCTTGAAACTTAAAGCGAGAAGATATCAAATTAGAGATATCGCTTTAATAGGTTAAACTGCCTGCCTAGAGCACAGCTCCAACTCCAACTAAGACTATTACATCTAATACAATATTTTTCTATACTGATATTCCTAATTTAGCACCGATTTCATCAAAATATGGAATTTTAATTATGCAGATTTTAAATTTTTTTATAAGGATTTTTTCGAACATCAGCTGTAAATTTTTTTATAAAACAAAGAAACGCAGTGCACAACAACTACGAGTATCTGTCGTTCAAGAAAAACTCTCCAGGGATCAAACTACGATACCTATTGTACTTTTTATCTAGTACCACTTACTAGTGTTGCTTGAAGTTCCTATGTAAAGCATATGGAGGTGTTGAAGTCTCTAGAATGAAATCAGTTTGACTTTAGAGAATCCAAAAAGAATTGAAATCAAAATTATTGCTAGTGAAGAACTTTATCGTATATATACTTGTGCCTAATAAAAGACAAATGAAATGTCAAAGCAAAGTATATGCAAGGGTGTGGCCGCAGCAAAGCTGCAACAAATGCTTGCAAGTTGCAACACAAAAGTCGCATAATTCGAAGGACAGAAATTTCTACTTTCGCCGTTACAAATGCGCAGCATGACGGAAAGTCAAAGATCGCAGCCGCAACGAATTGCACACGGTGATGCCTTTTTTGAGGCTACTAGCCAGCCAGCACATGCCACATGGGGCAAGAAACTTAGAAATTTACTTTCGCAATTGACAAAACGACAACAAAAACGAAAAAAATTGAGTTGTGCGCCACGAAAAGTGGGGTTGGGGGCGGAACGAAGTTATTTATAGAGAGAGAGAGAGACTGTCCTTGTTCAGGAAATTGTCGTGTCGTTGTCGTTGGCACAAATTTTCGCCACTTTCGCGGTTAATTCGCGAGATTGTCATCGCTTACATTGTCAACGGAATGTTTTGTTGTTGTTGTTGTTGTTACCACAATGTGCGAAAATTTGCGGAAGTCCACAAGTTAGAAAAAACAATACATCAGGAGAGCAATAAAACCAGCGTCTTCAACTGCTTTTGCCCTGGCAACAGTCAGACGCGCTCTGTCCGCTTTTAATCGCAGCCTGAGTGCCGCGACGTAGACAAACGACTAAGCGCAGCTGGAGTCGCACTAAGCCTCGCATTAAGCGCATGGCTTAAACTGCTTTAATTAAGCAGCAATGGGGCAGTTACTAGCTAGAGCAGCCAAAACAACAACAACAATCGCAACAGCACTTAACCACAGACGAGCAGCAGCACTTTCACGCAGATAAGCAAGATTTAAATGCATATTAAGCAGGAAGCAGAGTATGTAGATGCCGCGCAAGCGGTCTGAATATACAGTGCTGGAAAAAAGTATAGCAACAAATGCCAACTTATTTTTAACTTGAAGGCTGGCCGGGAAGCTCTCGAGCAACTGCTGTACCTCTGTACCTACTCTGTGATATTATCTATATATCTAGCCAAACTCTGACTTGGGAGCGCCATGGCTTACAGCGCTAGAGTAGCCCTCAAAGCTGGGATTCCATTCTCTGTGGAAGTTTGCTAGCGACGCTCGTATGCTGACAGATAACATTTTTGCCGCACTTATAAAGGGATAACTCCGTAGTTGGATCCTAGGACCAGAGACAATTTATAAGATAATGATGATAATAATAGATTATAATGAATTGTTTCAGCTAGGACCCAAGGAAAAACCCGGGTTTTCCTGACATATTTGGCCTACCTGCCTATTAGCCTATTAGATTAAGATTGTATTTGGAGTAAGCAACTAGTTTACTAGAAGCTGACACTAATTACTGTTATTTTTTATGAATGTATCGAATCTTTATGGTTTTCCAGAAATAGTACAAGTATTTAAAATTTCAAAAGCTAAAAATTCATTGCCAGTATTTAAAAAGAAATTTATTTCCTAAAGGCATAGTCTTATTATTGCTTAATATTTTCTTCAACACTGCATACATAAATCCCAGAATTCCAAACAATTTGGCAGCGTATGATGATAACATCAAAGCATTTGAACCTGTGCGCGCATCTGCCACAGTCGCTACAACAAGTATACGCACAACTACAATTTTTCAAACGATTCAATATGTAAAAGTGTTAATGTGAAAAATAAATAAAATACGTAAATATGTAAATAAATATGCAAATAAATAAAAAAGCGTTTAAATTCCGCTTTCGACTCGCTTCCCTTGCCTGCTCGTTGCTGCGGGCTGGAGAATGAAGACGACAGCGTTTCAATTTTCAAATTGCTGTCATCGTTTGAATGGGTGATATTTTGTGCCGGCGCGCCGTTGTTTCTGCCTGAATGGATTGTACGTGAGTGTGTGTGTGTTTTTGTTTATCAATAAAGTTTGTCGCTATTGCTACAAAGCGTGGCAGATAAAATGTCTATGGAAAAAAGTTACGAAAACTGTACGAGTAATGCAATATTTACAAAAAGAATCATTTATTGACAGTTTGACTGCGACTCCACACTGAGCTGTTGTTGTTGTTGCTGTTGTTGTTGTTATTGTTGTTGCTGTGACGGTTTAGTATGCGCGGTAATTATGTCAAAATGTTGCTTGTCGCGCATATAAATATGGTCTATGTGTATATTTGTGTGTGTGTGTGTGTGTGTGCATTGCATACAAGTGTCGAAAGGAAATCGTTAAAATATTTATTGTTGTTTAGATGCGTGTGTGTGTGTGTCCAGTGTTGAAATCTAATGCGGCAAAGTGTCAATGCGACTGATAACATTTCAATTCAATTCATTTCATTTCTTTTTCTCGCCCTTCAGTTTTAAGTCGCTTATACTAAAATAAAATCTTTTTAAATAGCTTGAAAGCATTTCCTTGCAGTTTAAAGCAAGGCTTATAGAAGGAAATACATATGAATGCTTGAATTGCCAAATCGATTAACTCCAATTTCTGAATTTCATCAAATTTTAATTACAATATCATTTTTGACTCCTAACTGAATAATATTTAAAAATAATTTCTCTGAAAATAAGACTTATTATCTTGTATTTAATATCAGATAACTTTGTTTTGAATATTAATCAGATAGAATTCGGCAGTGTTTTAAAGTTAAAATCGAAGAAATTGTAGTTAATCGATTTCGCAATTGAAGCATTCATGTAATGCAGTATTATATTTTACTATAAAAGCCTTTATCGATTCAACGAATGATTTTTTTAAATTACATTCAAAATTGGGGCCCTGCGCAGAAAATGAGCAAGTTTGCAAAAAAATGGTAAGGGGAGCAGTTGAACAGAATATCACTGAAAGAATTTCTTATGTTTATTTATTTTATTTGTGTTGCCTTCTAAGAATAGTTTGAGTGTCATGAAACAGACTTAAAAAGAACTCAATCATGCGAATTTCATTGCAGGCATTTAAAAAATCTGCTTTCATTGAAATTGAACGCGCTTCAAATCAAATTATGATTTATTTATTATGCCGCAAAGAGAATTACAGCTAAGCATTCTGATTAATAAATATAAAGTATTAAAACTATGCATAAATCATAACAGATTTAATTGAATTGCATACAGAAATACTAATTCATTCATGAGAGTATCATTAATTATAGAAAAGCTGGAAGCAAAATTTTACAGAGTTGCATTTTTATTATTTTTTTCCGATATGCTTTCATCTCAAATTTTTTCTACTTATAGGCAAGGCAAGTGTTGGAAACATATCAAAGGGGTTAGCAAGTGTGTGTGTGTGCTTTTGTGTGTGTGCTTTTGTGTGTGTGTGTTGGTTGTTTACTATGAACGGAACGGGGCATAAACTTGTCACATCATTGACTTTAAATGCCGACCATCATGACGACAAATGACAAATGCCAGTATATGCAGGCAATTGCCGCAATTCAATTTCATCAGCACAGCAAAAGCAAAAGCAATGAAAAGCCATTGCTCTTTTTTTGGTAGGGGTTTTTTTTTGGAAATATGTTTTCTTGCGATAAAAAGACAAAAATTCTTTATTTGAACATTTTCTCAAGCTAGCATAAATCAAAACCATTTGTCTGCCATGGGAACTGATTGAAATTTATGTACGCTGGAATGACACAAGGCACCAACACACACACACACACACATACGACAAGCGAGATTGCAAGTTGTTAGATACTTTGTTTGTTGGCCGTGTGGCATTGAGCATAGCGTTGAAACGAAATTAATGAGCAAACGTAAACAATTTCAATTGACGTGAAGTTGTAAAATTGTAAAATTACTTGCACGTTTACGCTGATAGAAAACAACAAAACAAATAACGAAAAGACGGCAATGGATTTTCATTTAATTACAGTTAAAGTGCAGCGTGGCAGGCGGAGAATCTTGCATATAGTCCGTAGGCTAGAATATACAATCCAACAGTGCATTGCGTCAGCAGTGGAAGTAACAAATGGCCACACAGATAATTTTAATGATCTCACAACTCGACAGCAAAAAAAAGAACAATATAGACGTTGAAGATTAAACTGCCTTGGTTTTTGAATGAAGTATCATTTAATTACAAAATTTGTTAAGCCATCATTTTTTGTTGGTATAGAGAAGAATTTAAATTGCTGGTCGTCATAAAAATTAACCTAACAAAAGCTACTCATATATCTGTGGTCATACACATACACATACATAACTAAATTAATTAGAAGTGTTTGTAGAATCAAATTTTAAAACGTTTTTTACAAAGAGAAACTATTGATGTTCAGAGGCGCAGTCGCAGTATTTTATTTCTAGCAGCGGAAGGGATATTTTAGTTAGTTTGGAAGGGGAATTTTCAGAATTTAAGAAAAATATGTTGCTTTGAAAATTACAAACTAAAAATTTGAATCTTTAGATCAGCGAGCCGAAAGCCCCCTTTGTGTAGAATAGTAATTTATTATTATTCTTCATGTAGTAAATAAATCAAAAAATAAAAATTTTATTTGAGAAAATAAGACATTGTAATCATAAAATCTTGTTTTTCCATTTACGTGTCTGGTTGCAACAAAAATGTAACATGATTTAAAGAGTTTCACTAACATCGACGACTCTTTGGTGAACAAACGAAATATTGGCAGCAATAAATGATAGCATCAGCGCCACAAAATGATGCAAATATATTGAAACACATGCACACACGCACACTCATACAAAGGCACACACAATCACGCAGCTTGCGCTTAGGCATTTTCAGCAAGTGTCAAAAAAAATTATGAAAATTGTCGAAAATGTTTTGCCGCGTAAATGCCACTTGCAGCATATTGCATGCTGCTGTAAATCAACAACAACATGTTGCCAACAGCATAAGACAACGTCGCAGCGGGCTGCTTCCTCCCACCCTCCCCTCACACCGCTCCCTCACACGCTGTGCCATGCTCATAATAATTACGCACAAATTCATTTACACGCACTTTTTTCCGGCTTGTCTTTTCTTTTTGAAGCAGCGGTGGGGTGGGGACGGGTTACCCCCTTCTTAAGTTGAAGTTGTTTTGTGAATTTATTAAGGCATGCCAGCCGGTTGTTCTGTTTTCAGTGCTTTTGTTGTTGTTTTAATTGTTGCTATTTTTGTTTGCTGCTGCGCTTTATGTTGTTGTTGTTATTATGCTGCTTCCCCATTTTTGTTGAGATGAAGCTTAAAAATGGTGCGCACAGCTGTTGTTGCTCTGTTGTTGTTGTTGTTTGCTGCTACGCAGTGCCGCGGTGAGAAAATGCTGGAGCAGCAAGCGGTTTGCGGCGCTGATTTCATTTATTTCATTGGAAGCGCTTACGCTTGGCTACAATCCGCTGGCCGCAGCGGCAACTAAAAATAAATTGGAGCACCAAGGCAGATGCATTGACAGTTAGACGGACAGATTGATAGAAGAATGGCGTAAGATGAGGGAGCAGCAACCCGGCAATGAGTTATGCCATTTGCCTAATATAGCTCGTATGTGGCGGCAGCAACAACAACAACAACAGAGCACCAGCAGTTCATTAGCCTGCGAGCAACTTTGCTGGCTTCCATCTCTCTATCTGGCATTCTAGACTTGTGCATGTACATACATGCATACATAAGTGTGCCATTAATTGGCAAACAAAGCGACCCCTTTTACACAGATTCCTACTCTTCCCCCGCCCCCTCCCCTGCAGTTGGGAATAACTATTGCAATTAAATGCAAATTTGTACCATCAATTATCTGCTCAGGCCGTAAGTGTGTCAACTATTATAATTTAACGCCACTGCCTCCCATCCCCCACTCCCCCTTTCCACAGCACTCACACAGCGCGGCAATTTATTACAATTCATTACACTCGCCTTCAAAGTACTCTCGCATCCATTCAGACGCTCGGGCGCTTGCCACTCCGGCTTCCGCGTAGCATGGAAATTAATTTGAACTTGATGAACTTTATAAGTTTATGACGGCAATTTGCCGCGTGTTATGGCGTTGAAGATGGCCTGTAGCGCCGCCGCGCCACTCACAGCCGTTGCCGCCCAAAATTCAAATGCCGCCTTAAAATTCATCACACGTTGCCACTGCGTGTGTTCGAGCTTAATTACAATTGGCGGCAGCTTTGATAACAGCTTTCAGCCGACACGAACGGCAGCAGTGACTGTGACACGCCGCAACCAGTCACAAAAGCAGTCACAAAAATGTCACTCAGCGACTCGGCGGCTTCGTTGACAGTTGACAGCATTTGAACGGCTATTGCCGCTGTCACTTTTGGTCTTGGCCGTAAACCACTTCATGTAATGGCAACGCCGACAACAATTTTGCCTATAATTTTCCATTGCTGTCGCCGCGGCTCAATAATAGCTACAACAGTTTAAATGAGTTGCATGTTTTTTTCGTACTTTTTTTTTATTGCGTTTCACTGGTGGCGAAAATTGTTTATGAATAGAAAATTGATTGGACATAAACGGCGGAAGTGCCTAATAAAACGTGATCAAGACGAACGAGCACACGGCAACGCGGCGATGCGGTCTTAGAGCGACTTACTCGCACATGTCGCCAAAGAGTGAAATCTTGTGTCCATCACATGAATGGACTTTCAGTGTCTATGATGAACACTTGTCCGCCCGCAGCTCTTTCGCAAAGCTGTATGAAATGTCATTAAGTGTCATCATCATCTTGACAAATTCCCATACAAAAGAAAGCGTTTAAGTTGCTAATGACAAAATGATGGACTGCTCATCAACAAATCAAAAACTATAATTGAAAAAAAAAACAGTGTTGGCGTATCGACAGAAATCAATATAGTCTTTTCTTATGTTCAATTGAATATATATATGTATGTATGTATAACAATAATTCATAATTATACAAAACTATTTCTACTATATTTAGAGATATAAGAATATATTTCTACTATATAAGAATATATTATTAAACATATTATGTACCGGTATATCAGAACAGTTAATATCAGAATCGACACAGTAATTATTGGGAGAAAGATATTATAAAATCTCTTTTCACTATTTTTTAATTCGATATTTCTTCAACAAGATAATCTAATTTCATGCTAAAATGGAATTTCTAAGCTCAGAAAATTTTATTATTCCAAATTCGTATATCAAAAGATTGTCAACAATATAAACAAGATCCTTTATACAGGCTATTAGATTTGATTATAAAGCAATTCTAAATATCGTTGTATAAATACCAAATCACCATCAAAAGTATAGCATTACATATACAAGCATAAATGTATTTTTAGCAAGCGAAAATTTTAAAGGCTTTGCTGAGAAAAATCAAGTAAAATATCAGTTTCAGCACAAATCATAATATTTTGCTGTATTCCAAAACTTTTAGTCATTGGTATATATTAGTAATATCGACATGCCAACACTACATAAGAAACTCATTAGCGCTCATTTAAAGGAAATGAATGACTTCACCCTCAAATACAGCAGCATTTACAAAAGTAGCAGTTACTTCTACTTCTACTTATTCGAATTGAATTAAAATGTGTTTGCACTTACAATTAAAGAAAATTTAGTTCTAATTTTGAAAACGTTATGATTTCCGAACTTTGCTGGTTGTAGCAATTTCCATGATTTCGCTCAAGAGTAGACTAATAGCCAGAAAACACTTTAATATTTTACGACACATTTATATAAATCAGCCAAAGGCGACTTAGTCTGCATTAGAATGGAACGGCCGCTATATGTGACGTCATACAAGCACATGCTTCAATTCCAAAATTAATTACAAAATTATATAGTAAGTATAAATAAATGCCAGAGTAGAAGCATTCATTCATCACGCGTTCAATGGCAAGAACTCAGCACTCTGCGCTAAATCTATTTCATTTCATTTAATGGTACTGCGGACGAACGATTTACGAGTTCTTTCGCTAAGCTATAATTTTGCACAATGAAAATTCATTTTGCATGTAGCGAATAATTGCGATAATGCTGCATGGCTCAACTCCTAAATAGTCAGGCAAGAGCCCGAAGCAGGGTGGCGCAGAGGTGCGCTACAACAACACTTCATGTAAATCGACGCAGCAAATCAATTACAAGATTTTTGTATTAAACTATCTAGATACACATACATGCAGTACTTGTATGTACGAGTATATTGTATAGCAATGAGAGCGTGTATCTGTATCTGTGTACTTTTCAAATATTTGTCAATTAAGCGGCTATTGTTAACACACGCCCGAAACGGGGTTGCCACTTCAGATTCAGAGTTGGGCGATTGCATG
Source organism: Neria commutata (assembly GCA_963457695.1). Taxonomy (NCBI): domain Eukaryota; kingdom Metazoa; phylum Arthropoda; class Insecta; order Diptera; family Micropezidae; genus Neria; species Neria commutata. Next base: position 16,536,864 of record OY735245.1, on the reverse strand, counting down.
TATTTTATGACTTTTCTACATATACATATTTTTGTGTAGAAAATGTAGAAAACTGGCATACAATTTGGAATTTGTAGAAAAACACTTAGACAAATGTAGTGTATGTCGAAAAGGTTTAAAAAAATTGAGACTGTCAAAAGAAATTGCAGCATAATATGGTTACACGAAAAGCCTTAAATTTTAAATCTTTCTGGCCGAAACTATAAATTATAGTAAAATTCTGACTGTATGTTTAAAAATCATTAGACAAAATATACAACAAACACAATTACAAAAGTTCCGTCACATAAATTAGTACATGTTTTTCTATGTATATAAATTTAAAAAATTTATTCAATATATTCAATTGCCTTTTTCTATATAATTTCCCTTTTATGACGTTAAGAGTTTTACTTGTAATTCCTAACGTGTATAAAACTACATTTGTATTCTACATATGAAGACAGTTCGGGTCAGCACTGTTCCGAACCGGAACTGACGGCGGTTCCGAGTGCAAGCGGAGGCAGCATAGCATATGCGAGAGGCCCTTTCGGCCAACTCAATGCTCAGCTTGATTGACAATATAGCAGGGCGAGCCTGCCTGCCTGCCTGCCCTTCCCCTCATCTGCTCTGCTCTAAATGCGAAATCGCTGATACGCTTTGTATTGCTACGGTTCGTAGAGGCGCTTTTGTTGCTCGGCACATTCGATTATGATGCAAAAACTGTGTCAGCAGGCCACATCCGAGTAAGGACCAGAAGCTATGGCCTGCCACATATCAGCAGCGTATTGAGTGTTTGAAAGCCTGTTATTTATGAACCAACCCTCTACACGCGCAACGAGTGCATAGCAAATTGCGTCGCCTTATGTGCCACTAATGCCGCATGCAAACGCATTGTGGCTTGCTTGAGGCACATACAAATGCATTAAAAAAACAACAACAACAAACATTTTAAAACCGTTTGTGGCTTATAGAATTGCCATACAAAGGTCTGCTCTATTTCAGCACTAGACAGAGGCCAACAGACGCCGACGCGAAGCGGCGAAAAAAGGAGTACGCGGCAAACGTGGCTTGAGTGCCACTCAAGCGTTTAATGTGTTGGGCTGCATGCCTCATAAAAATTTCAGCATTGCAAGCAAACAAAAAACTAAAACAAAAACCAATCGACAAAAATGTTTGTGGCAGAGACGGAGAGAATTGAAATTGCGGCGACAATTGCACACCCGTAATCGATACCATTTAAAAGTGACCCATTTTCCATCATCAACATCAACAACAACAACAAGAACAACATGCAGCATTGTTGTGTTGTTGGACGCGACAGCGCTTTCTTATCAGCAGCAACAGGAGGAGCCAGCACAGTGCAACAGCATAACAGCTTCTTTTGCAGCCTTTTTTCCAGCAGCGCTCTTAACCTCAAAATGTCAAAAGCGAAAATAAGTGAAATATAAAAGACAAGCAGAAAAGCAGAGCAGAATGAGGGGGAAGATCAAAAAGAAGCATATCATTTAAAATGCTTAAGTGCACAGCACTGCTCATAAAATGTATTACAGCACACACACACAGAAACAACACATACATTACCACGTCGTGAATAGCGATGCAAATGTGGCCACTTGCCACCGCTTCAAACAGCTGAGCCAAAAATTTAAACTCGTCTGCAACTACTTAAACTTTTACTAAACTCAGTGTATCGGCACTGCTGTATTTCTATAGACAGGCATGTAGTCAGGACAAAGACTATGAGTATATATAAATTGGTCTGTTTATTGTTAAGATCTGTTCGATATTATTGTATTCCGTTTATTATTTAAAGTAAGAATATTAAGATGCACCAACCAAAAGGAATATCAGCATATTAAATTTTTTCGTAATTAATAGTACAGCTATTTAGATCTTGAAATTCTGTTTAAAAAAATTATTACTGCAATTTAAATAATTTCAAAAAATATTGTACTTTAACATTTCTGTTCAAGTCACCAAGAATTTTGGAAAGAAACTGCAGAGCCATAGAACAATTTTTTGGACCACGTTAGACAGTGTAAATTGTATAAAGGCAAGCTGTCTACCAGCCTCTATATCTCTGACCAGCCCTCCTCCCTTCTGTCATGTCTAACTTTCTTGGGCAGCTTAAAGTTAAAGTACTGTTTTGTAAGAATTTCAAATTTATAACTTTCATTTTTCAATACATAAAATTTTTCGGGATCACGTTTTCAATATTTAGAGTCATATTCTGGCATTTCAGTCACAATTAATTGTCATTACAATTGCTATTTATTCATATTATAAAAAATATTAAGTCATACGAAAAAACAACATCAATTGATACAAAATATTAATTGTTAGTGACTGTCGTCAGAATATGGCTTTTGAAATGAGATTTTTTGGTCGATAAATTATGCTTTTGTTAATGTTTTACTTTGGGTAACTGTATACAATTTACATACTCCTTATTCCTTTGCCAAAGACAAGCTTTCTTTTAACTAAGCTTTTAAATTAGTTTCTAACTACTCTGTTAATTACAAACCAAACAGTTTCAAGAACATGCCAAATCAATCAATCAATAAATTTTTTTTACATACATTAAAGTTAGCTTTAAAAGAAAAATCCAGGCAGGCTAAGGCATGTGGCATGCATGAGAATATGTATCTGCATTTCGTTGCACAACAAAGTCTCGTGTCTGCATGCAGTTTCTCATAAATTCTTGACGTCTGCCGCTCCAGCTTCTCCAGCTACTCCTACTGCCATGGCTCCAGCAGTTTCACTGCTTCTACGAAATAATTTACGTATGCTGCTGCGCTTCATGGCCGCCCTGCCTTGCCTTGCCGGCTGCTGCGCGGCAACAAATGAAGAGTGAAACGTCTCAAGAGCAGAGAGCATAAAATGAGCCAGGAATGCCACCCAAAAAGTATCTACAATATTTTTTTTGCTTAATGTTAGCGAAGTAATTGCATTTCGTGCTGAACTTCGGGAAATGAACTTCATGCCACGCCAGCAAAATTGGCTGCCACAACGAATGGGATTGTGGCTGCCATTGCCGCTGCCAATACCGGGCCACAGCCCGTGTTGCACTGTGCCGCATTGCATGCGATTCGTATTTTTGTGCAGTTTATTATCTGCGCGGCGGCATCTGCTGCCAACATCACAAAAAATACAACAACACCAAAGAAAAAATTTAAAAAAAACAGCCGAACATTTCAAAAAAGCTTGGCCGCTGCACTTCTTATTTGCCGCCGCTATTGCTGCCTCTGCCTCTGCTGTTGTTGCGGCTGCAGCTAAAGCGACAGGCGAGTGCAAATCGTGCGGCTTTTGATGGCGCTGTTGCGCTTAGATTTTTAAGATGCTTGCGTCATATTTGTGTGTTGTTGGTCGTTTTTGTTGTTGTTGTCAGTAGGTACTTGCGTATTTGCCGTTTTTATGTCGGCGTTTAAGCGCGTCTTTTGTTAATCGCATTTTCGCTTCCTTTCGCTTTACTGCAGCTTAAACTTGCAACATTCAAGCAATATCCGTTTACTGTTACTTTCTAATTAGATTTTTTTGCATTAGCACTAAAAGAAATTTATTGGAAGTTTATTTCATTCCAAAAAGCATTTAGCGGTAGTTGCAAATATTTGATTGGAAAACGAATTCTTTAACGTCGAAGCAACATTACAAGACTAAAGTCCCGAGCTAAATGGCAACTCTGGCGGTTTCTAAATACATAATATAGTAGGAATGTATATATGTACATTAAAAAGCTAGCTTTTATCTAAACAAAAAAGCCTGCATGTATTTGGAACATGCCAAATTCGAAAGTGCTGATGACTCCTATTCGCCAGTACCGACTTTTCGTTGTTGACACACATTCTATGCTCTGGAATCTACAGTGTAGATATAATTGTAAAGATGAACAAGCTATAAAGCCATATACTCGTACATTTTCTCAGGGCTTAGCATATTAACATTGCTTTGGTATAATTATTCGTTTACAAGCAGTTGTCGTTTGTAAAGGCAAAAGGGAGTACCCAAGAGAGCAACCCCTCAACCCTCAATTAAGTAGCCAAAAGTACATGCCACGTAAGTGCAGCTGACATGCCGAAGTACCCGAAACAGTGTTAACACTTCTCGTCCAAATCGTACTTTGGTAGATAGATTTTAACAAGAAGTGATTTTAGAGCTACAGATCAAAAGCGACAAGAGCGAAAAAAAGATCTCTGTGTATTATGTATGTAGTAGCGAACAACAAAGAAGCACGCCAAGATTGAAATAAATCTGATTTGATTGTTGAGTGCTGTAAGCTTGATTGTCAATTACATAGAGAAGAAGGTGTCTAAGTTCAAGCTCGATCAATTTGAAAGAAAATATTAGGTCTATTGAAAACGTTCAATATATATAACAGCTATAATGATTCCAGTAAAATTGTAGAAATAAAAATTTCACCAATATTTACTATTTTCTTCACCTTTATAATCACTTTAGAATTTTAGAAGATTTAAAGAATGCCCTTCAAAAACTATTTAGTTATTGATAAGCAAAATTCTTAAGTTGCGATTAAAAAGCAGTTATATTTTATTCAAATATGTGCGAATACAAATATTGGATTTTAAATATGATGTGATGTTCTGAACGCTATTCGCTCACTTCGCTAGCCTATTTCCTAATATTGCTATTCTTATTTCCTAATTTTTAGTTTAACCAAATATTCTGACTTATTCTATTATAAATACAAAAGTGACAAACTGACAACACTGACACAGCCGGCACAGAAGGGCGCGCATGTGCGGCAGGATACTGCGGCAGTGTTTGTTGGCAAAGGACTCGTTCCACTACAACAAGCAGCAAAGAAGCCACAGGGAGTGACAGCGAGGCAGCAGCTGCTGGAGTGCAGCACTCCAGAGATTTAAGGCATATTGCCAAGAGTAGGTAGTAGCAGGGTTGCCAGATGCACAAGCTGTTTTTATTGTAGGCATTTATTATGAATGAAAAGTACATGTTGTGAGTAACAAAGTTGTAAATTTTGGTTAGTATGTATAAAAAAAAGCGAGTAGAAGAGCGTGAAACACATGGCACAAGAGCAAAATACGTGCCAAAGGGAAAATCCCAAAAAAAAAGCGGAAAAACCAATGCAAGTGTGGAAAGCGTGTAAGCCGGTTGCAACAACACACAGATACACACGCATACACATATACAATTTTTGGTATATGCTGTATCTGTGTGCATTTGCAGCAGTGCGCAAGTCGGGCGTAAGCGAGTGTCATGGATGAGCGACAAAAATTCGTTGTTCTCGCTGTTGCTGTTGTCATTGTTGCTGTTGCTGGTAGCGTTATTGTTGTTTTTCCTTTTGTTGGGCACACTAATTTCATATGTGCACAAAACCGTAAAACGTTGCATGCAACCTTTTGCTGTTCGCTTACTCCACACACCCTCCCTGCCCCTTCACCTTCTTCCCCCTTATTTCTCGTCGCACTAGCGGCACACAACGACACGAACAACAAACAGGCAAATGCATTCACCTGTGCCTTCTCATTCATGTCAGCCCCAAAAGCCCAAAGGCAAAGTCCAAAACTCAGCTCAATGTGTGCGTGTGTGTGTGTGTGTGTGTATGGCTTGGTGTGGCGGCCAAGTGTCAGTCCAACATTCAAACAAGCGCCGCGTAGCCAGAAATTGAATTTTTAACGCCACGTTAACTTTTTTACGAAATGGCTGTTGCATCACCCGCCCGCCCGAGCTGAGGTTTTTATTTGTCTATGCCATTTGCGACATTGCCAGGCATTTCGAACGTCAACGTTCAACACGAATGACTTGGCATTTAAATCTGAGCCAATGGAACCAGTTAATCCCACGCACTCCGCTTCTCTGCTTCTCTGCGTGACTGTGGCCGGGCTGACAGTGGTTTCCTGCCAGCCGTGGGGGTTTTTGAGCCCAACTAACGCCTTCAAGCGCCTGCGTGCCTAATTGGCTAAAAGAAAAAACAGCACATGTCAAGATTTATGCATCTCTTGTCTTGCCTTGTCAATCAGCTTCGCCGAAGTCGCCAGGTTCTGGTTTCGGTGTTGTTTAACATTTTTCATTTTCCCTTTGTTTGCCGTTCCTGCGCCGCTTGTCAACCCACCACATTCAATTTTATGCTAATAGAAAAAGAGAAAGCGCTGCTCAAAACCGCAAGTTGAAAGCAATAAAATAAAATTGTACGTTTTTTTGTATTTGAGCGCCGTTTCTTTCAATGTAGCCAAGCTCCGAGCAGTTTTTACCTTTTTCGTACATTCGAGTATGCGCTGGAAAGGCTCGCCTGTTATAGGGATGGGTTGTGCTCATGGGTGTATACCGAAATATCTTGCTGGACGCAGCTGATTTTGGCTTAGTCACTAAAATAGGCATAAAGTCGGTATGAGAAAAGTCGTAAAAATCACAAATAATTAGATAGATTTCAAACGAAAAATTCGACAGTGAATAAAAAAATTTCTAGTGAGTTATTATATTTTTTTTATAAGTTTGTTAAGTATTAGTTAAACATGATTACAGATTGAACAACATAGTTTCTTGTAACTGTGTGAAAAATTTATATTGTTTAGTATAAATCACGACTTTCTCAAATTTGTATTCCAAATGTACCCTCTCCCACCACCAAGCAACTTTAACGTTGTCTGCTTTCTCATTATTATGTGTCCATTCTATTGACTTAACTAAAATCAGTCCTACAATTTATATTTCGATACGTCCATCGTGGTGACAATTCTGGGATTCCGAGATTCAAAAATCGTAATTTCGCAGTCCACTAGATTTTTCATTTCGAATAAAATATTTGGTTTTCATAGAAAAGCAGCATAAACGTTTAGAAAGCTATTTCATATTCATTATTCAAATAAGAATCAAAACTTACAAGAATCAAATAACACTGAAGCGAAACAAAATTAAAGCTAAAAAATTACAAGCCCTTTACATAAAAATACTCAAAAACTTTTATCAGAAAAATAACGAAAATACGGAACTTTAGAAATTTAGATATTTTTAGTTGAAAAACTAAGGTATCCCGGGATTAAAGCACTATCTATGTACCTTCAAAAAAACTCACTAAAAAAAGTTTGCTTTTATATTGAAGCAAGTATGTAAACCCAAGCAACTTGTAGTCAATACAACTTCTTCTTCTTAATTGGTAAGTAACAAACCGTTACACTGCTACGACCTGATGTAGAGCTTCGCTCCAAGCGCCCTTCTCCAATTGGAACTGCCAAGCTTTGTGAGTGTCTACTCTACTTGGTCTTTCCGACGGAGGCACGACCAACTTCGTCCTCCAACTGCCATCTCAAATACGAATAATATAAATGCCAATACAAATATTTAAATGCAAACAAAAACATCAAGAACCGCCATGACCCTGAAAAACAAGTTGCCCAAACCACTGGCAATCTGCTTGCTGGCCATTTGACTGGCAACTCTGTCGCCTTGCTGACTCTTTTGTCACTGCACAAAAGTTGTGCGCCTTTTTTCAGGCATTTTGTTGTGCCACTTTAAACTGGTAAAATGTCTCTAAACTGAAACTTTGAATGCTCCAAAAGGAGCTGAACTCAACGTGCAACACGAAAAATTTCACTTTTTCCTTATGCCGCATTTTTTATGTGTTGGCCTTCTGCTCCAGGTTCAATCGAGCAGGCAGGCAGCACTTTCGTGGCTCAAGCAGCGTGAACAAGTGAGCATGCTTTCGTTACGAAAAAGAAATCTTGAAAATGTTGCCTTTTTTGTATATTTTTTGTGCGCTCTGTTGTTGTTCTGTTGTTTGTTAACATGCCGAGATAAACATCGGAAATGATGTCAGTCAAACGATTTCGAACAATTCAAGTTGGCCATAATGTTTGGCCTTAATCGTGCATGAAATGCATGGAAAAAAAGTTAACGCAGAATAAATTGCCGGCATATTTTTGGGGGGCTGTTTTTGATTTGCCTAAAAGATTTCAGTGGAAATACGTAATAAATGTCCGAAGGATTTTGGAGCTGGCACGAAAAATACGCTCATTATGTTTGGCATAATTACAATGCACAAAATCTTATATGAGAGAAGTAATGTTCTTTAAAAAATATTAAAGGAACTAGGCTGAGATTCCTCGTGCCTCTTTCATATTTTCTGTTATGCGAAAGAACTCATTGAAAAAGCTGCTTTATGATAGATGATCAGAGCTTTTATTTGGTTGGTTTAAGTGGCTAGTCAGTCTGACTAACAATTAGCACTGAGTGCCGTTTTGCTAACACGCCTCGATCAACCTGCAGGCATTTGGTGGAATTCAGAAATTTTAAAACATTCATGATTTTCATACATTGGATGTCAATGATGTTTTCTAGACAAGGCTTTCCTAGTATTTTGAGAATTCCTCTTGCTACGGCAGGACATTTACACTGGAAGTGATCTATCTTTTTCTCTTCATTCGGGTTTTCGCAACTACCACAGTACCATTTAAAGGGAATGCCGAGTTTAGCAGCATGCTTACCTATGCCCCTGTGCCCTGTACATCCTTCTTGTTCTTTCTGAGAAGGGTACGTGTTTTCCCAATATTATACGTGCACCAGAGCTGTATAATAATGATTTCTTTAAGAATTAATTTTTGACTAATTGCCGATTTTGAATTGGATTCTTTTAGATACACATAAAAGGAGGGACCACTTTAATTCTACCAATAGCCAATTCTGCATTGTATTACTTTAGATGCACATCAAAATAGTTCATTACCTTTTAATTACATAGAAGTAATTGAAGCTATTAATTAAACTTTGCTCAACGGTTGCAAGAACAGAGCAACAAGAAGTTGTTGTTGTTGCTCTGCAATTTCTACATTTATTAAGACAGTGAGGATTTGTGTAGATATTTTAAGAGCTTGTCTACATACAGAAAGCCACTTTAAATTTATTAGCATGTTCAAATTCCACAATTTCTACACCGAAAGAGTTCATTATAATGCGCTTAAAATATCTTATCTTTTTTATTACAAAATAAAATTATCTCTGCCTTGTACATACATACTATGTATATACTCATATCTTACCACTTCAAGTCATTAAATATGCATGCATCTTAAGTTGTAGCACATTCATAAGCTGCCACTTGACAAAGCGCTTTCGAAACTAATATTCCTCACTAGCATGAGAGATTTAAGTAAATACGAAATGCATTTCAGCTCACACGGAATCTCTTCATTTTCCAGCGGGCGTGTAGATTTCAATCTCTGCGATTCTATTTAAGAGCTCCACAGAGGCGCATGAAAAGTGGAGGCATTGTGTGGCACATAAGCCACGTCACTATGCCACAACTTTCGAATCAAGATATTTGCATAATAATAATGATGTTATTAAATTTCTACGGCTGCAGCGTAAAACTGTCATGTCGCAACTGCCTTGGAATGTTAAAACTTATTTAAGACGCGACGCGCCGTGTGCAAAACGTAGAACGTAGAACGCAGAACGCACTCGAGCTGTGGCTGGAGCTGAATTTAATGGAATTTAAATTAAATTTTCCAAAGGTGCGCGAGCCCAAACGGAACATGTTCCTCCAAAGACACGCATAAACTATGCGGCCAGTCGCGAAGGCAGATAAGCCGCACAATTCTATGCTTCGCCTGGAGTGCGGCACAATGGCGGAGCACAGAAATCAGCGGACTTATGCATGTGGAGTCTGTGACTTTGTGGCTTTGTGGCTCTGCATGCTGTGCCTGTGGACGGACAGACGGACGGACGAACGGGCTGGCTGGCTGTGGTTAAGCGAGACAGCATACAATTGGATACGTGGAGCGCATCTAGCGGCAGCGTACGATTGTGCGTTATGTGGCAAGAAGGTGTTCTAAAGCTGTTGTTCGCTCGTGCGTTTCGCGTCTATCTGCACAGGATATCGTAGGCGATAGCGCATGCACTCCAACGTATGAAATGTAATTTCGTGTGCGTGCGTGTGCGTGTGCAGAGGAGTTGCAAAGGTGCAAATGCAACACTCGCAGACACGCTAAAAGCAATAAAGTGCCACACAAACTCGGCTGTGCGCTGGAATTCCCTCGGCCGCTGCAGCAACTGCAGGTAAACTAAGGCTGAATCTAAGGCAGCGGCAGCCAGGAATGCGCATACTTGTCAGGGCCGCAGCCAGAACTCAAGGTAAAGCCACCTGAACTGCGCAGCGGCGAGCAATCAGCCAAGTCAAATAAAACCCAAAAACAATAAGCCCAGAAGCAGAGCAAAAAGAGAATGGTGAGAGAGAGGGACAGGCACGTAAGCAAAGGCTGACTGCAGAGGGACCGCACCTCCTCCTTACTGCCAAATGAAGGCAGTATCGTCGATAGTCAAGCAAGTATCTATGCACGAAATAATTTTTTTGAATTTAAATACATTTATTTAACAGATACATAAATAGCTATCTGTAACTAATATAACTACTAAAAATCGGCTCTTAAAGAATCACTTTTAAGCCTATATAAAGCAAAATTGTTAAGGTATTTTTGTTCAAAACACTATTCCTGTATATGTATTAGTGAAATTCACTCCTTTGTGTTGCTTGAAATACATAAATTTACAAAATTCATAAAAAAAAATTCATGGGTTGTACAATCCTGTAAACTCTGTAATGCAAATCTACCCCTTTTCGACGAATAATATTTACGTTGTTCGAAATTTTTACTTTTCGAATGAATCTTGTTAAAAAATAAGATTACGCACTTTTAAAAAGTCATCAAAATTTTTCATTTTATATAAATGCTAGTTAATTTTGATGTTAGCAACATTGTTCACCAATTTTTGAAAAACTTTTCTAATATTTTCTTTGATGTTATGACTTCACTGACTCTACTCCCAAAGTGAATATTTATTTATTTATTTATTTCAGTCTACAGAATAATTTTCTTACAGACTACGACAAAGTGCTTATAAATATATATTAAGGAATTCAATTTAAGATTTTAAACAAATTTAGCTTAAAGTTTTCTTTGCTAGTATTAAAATCTAAAAAGGAACTATAAGTGTTGCAAAGATGAACACATCTAGCGATCGGTTCATTTCTGCAGTAATTTGTCCTATGCAAATCCTCTATAAATAGGCGATTATTTCTCAAGTTCCTGCATGGTTCAAAAACGTTAAAGAATTTTAAAAGCTGAGGACAATTAATTCTTTTAGATAAAACATTATATACAAACAACAATGATAAGAATATTCTTCTATCACTGAGTGATTGTAAGCCCAACAACTTCCGCCTAGGCAAATAAGATGGGAGACCATCTGGCCAAGGTATTTTGCGAAGTGCAAAACGTGTAAACTTTTTTTGCACCATTTCGATTCTATTACAGTGAATGTCATAGTAAGGGCTCCAAATAATAGAGGCATACTCCAGGATGCTTCGGACCAGAGCTACATAAAGTGCTTTAAGAGTTAATGGATCCTTGAAGCTCTGGGCATTTCTTTTTATAAACCCAAGCATGGCGTATGCTTTCGAGGTGACATAATCAATATGGCACGTGAAACTCAGTTTGCAGTCAAATATAACTCCCAGATCTTTGAACTCATTCTTTCTTGGTAAAATAGTTCCATTGAGAGAATAATTGAAAACATATGGAGATGTACTCCTAGAGTAGGAGACTACACAACATTTTCCAATATTAAGGTGTAAATTGTTGGAAGTGCACCAAATAAAGAATTTGTCAAGGTCGATTTGAAGCATGTTGCAGTTTGATATCTTTGTAATGTTAAGAAATAATTTCACATCATCAGCAAACATCAGGCATTTTGAATGTATGATGTGCTGTGGTAAGTCATTAATGAACAGTAAAAACAAGAGAGGTCCACAGTGCGTTCCTTGAGGAATTCCCGAGGAAGCATCTACGGCAATTTCAGAATTGACTGTTCCGATTCTAACAACTAACTTCCGGTTAGATAAAAAACTTTTGAAAAATTGTAGCAATATACCAGCAATTCCGAACTTTTCCAATTTATATAGCATAATATTATGATCCACTTTGTCAAATGCTTTAGAAAAATCTGTATAAACCACATCAAGCTGTGCATGCTGTGCCATGGCAGAAACAATGTTGTTCGAAATAAGAGTTAAATTAGTGACTGTGGATCTGCCTGGGCAAAATCCATGCTGGCAATCGCAGAGAGCCATCTTAATATGGTCAAACAGTTTATTTTTGATGATGAGATCAAATAATTTTGCAAAAATACCTTGTTTGACAATTGCTCTGTAGTTAGTTATATCGCCTTTGTCACCCGATTTGTATATCGGTGATATATAACATAATTTCCAACAGTCCAAGAAATAACCACTTGATAGACAAGCATTAAATAGAAAAGTAATTGGCTTGAGCACACCATCAATACATTTGATAAAAAATATAGACGGAAATTCATTGGATTCATACTTAAAACTTGGTTTCAGTTCGTTAATTGCTGATGCAACATCTTGGTTGCTGATGTTAAACATATTGATTGTTCGAAGTTTCGGGGATTCAAAAGATGGGTTAGGTGATTGATGATATATTTCATAAACTTTTTGGAAGAATTTTGCAAACAAATCACAAGTTTCACGTGTATTATTTGATATGTTGGACTCGTATTTCATACTAGCGGGCAAACCATTACTATTTCGCTTAGAATTTATATAATGCCAAAACCCAGATGGGTTAGACTGTAAGTCTGATTCAATTTTGAATGTATATTGCTTAAATAGAAAGCTATGCAGGAAATTAAATTCTGTTCGTAAGTTTTCAAATGTTTGGCGATCTTCAGCAAGCTGAGATTTTCTAAATTTTTTCAATGCTTTATTTTTCTTATTTTTTAAATTGCTTAACCGGGAATTGAACCACGGCGGTTTATTTCTCGACGAAGGGAGCTTGCATGGAACAAATTCTGAAATTAATGACGAAAATTTCTCACAGATGTGTTCATATATTAGCTCTGGCTTAACAGATTTATTTGAGAAATTCCAAACATGTGATTCTAAGCCAACATTGATTGCTTCAAAATTGGCCTTCTTAAAATCGAAAAATTTAATATCATTAGAAGTGTCGACTTTATCAAAATTATAAAACTGAAATAAAATTATTAAAGCTTTGTGATGCAATGTATTGTTAGATATTGGGGATAGATTTAGTTCACAAGATGCTTTTAAATCATTTGTAATAAATACTAAGTCTAAGATCCTTCCAATATCATTTTTACATGAGTTAAGTTGTGTAAAACCATTAGATAGGAAAAAGCTCGTTACAAAGGCCTCTGTATCTGATTTTATATTAAAGGGTAATAAACATTTATCATCTAAATTCCAAGAGATGTTGCCCAAGTTAAAATCACCCATGACAATTAATTGTTGATTTGTGTCAGTGTTTTCAGAAATAAGGTTAATATTATTAACATATTTTTGATAGGTTTCCAAACTAGCACCAGGCGGTATATATAAATTTATAATGGTAATAGACTTATTTTGTGAAAAATCTATTTGCACACATAATAGTTCAATATTGTTGTCGGCGAGTGGTAAAGTTATAATTTTACTTGGAAGATCAGCTCTAACTGCTAGCAAAACACCACCTCCCCGGTTTTTACCAGTGGTAATTGAACACCTGTCCTGGCGATAAACGCAGTAAAAGCTGTCAAAAAACTCCGCATTGGATATATCCTTATTGAGCCATGTTTCCGTAATAGCAACAATATCATATTCATGTAATGACATTGCAAGTTGAAAGTCCCTAGATTTAGTCCTGATACCGCTAGCATTTTGATAGTACAGGGAATACTCAAATTCGGGAAATCGTGAATCAATGTCAGGAACCTTGCAACGTCCTAGGAGGCTGGATGTGGGGCCTTGGTCCGCCGAAAAAAACGACGAAATGGACGAAACGGGCTTACTTTGATATTAGCTGGCCAAAGCACCGGATTGAAAAGTGTTCCATAAAACTGTTCTGAGATACCAAGTTTGAAGGAAACTCTGCTGAGGGAGTCAAGCTGTACCCCTTTTTTCATTAACTTGTAACAAGTGATTTGTTTTGCATCTATACCCGCATATTTCACAATATGATTGATGATGGTATCTTCTGTAACAGAAGTCTTAAATGACGAGAGATGCAGCCATTTCCTCTGGGTGGCAGCCTCAAGGTCGTAATTCGTATTCGAGCCAATAACGACCATATCGCTGTTGTTTTTTCTATTTGCGTGGTTGTTGTTAGCAACTTCAAGAGTGTAATTCATATTAGAGCCAATAACGACCATATCGCTAGTGTCTATAATAACTTTTTTTATAAGTTTTACTGTTAACTCTTCTACAAAGATTTGAATATTTGAAAATGTCTATTGTTACTCGGTTTGGCCCCCCTCACCTAAAGAAGATTAATGCTAGAGCCTACGTGCTCGTAGAGCAGCCGCCACAAACTGATCATAAGATCTCGTAGCAAGTCGCGCCACTTGCTTCTCGGAAATCGCTTTGCTTTCCAAGTGAAGTAAGGTTCAACAGTTTTGGGCAGTAATTTTGTTGTTGTTGTCTTTTGTTCAATGCCAAGCTGAGATCTATACACACGCTACTCGTACCTCTTAACGTAGGGCTTTATTTGAGTACCTCACTTCACTTCACTTGAGCTGGGCTGAGCTGAGTTCTTTTCACTTCACTGTAGCCTACACATTTTTTCAAAAGTGAACGAAGTAACCACATCAGCAACAACAAAAAACCCTACACGAAAGGAACTAAGCCACATGCGTGTATCTAATGGATGCTGTATCTGGTTGCAGTTGGGTTTATTAAACGGCGTTAAGAGTTTAGCTTTTATGCAGTTTGCTGAAAAATGCAAGAAAATTAACGCAGCTACGGGAGTAGCAACACCAGCCGGTGACCACAGACCGATGAGCTATGCCGCAATAGCCAGTAATCGAGTTGGCGTTGGCTGGGGGCCTTCTGTAATTACAGACCGTGCGGGACACTTCCAGCCAGCCAAACAGTAATAGTTTCACTTCCTACGGTGTTGTTGTTGATGGGCGTTAAATGAAATTTAAGCACTCCCTGCCAGCGCGCACACACATACATACATATACGATCCAATCAATGAAGAGGCGTTTTCGAGTCAAAGGAATACGAAATTCTAAATTGATTAAAGGAAAATATTGTCATCTTTTTACTCGGAAAGAATGATATTCATTAATTTGACCAACAACATTTTCGTTTCTAAAATTTTTCCATTTAATTTGATTTGAATGAAAATAATTTTGCTAAAATTTGAAGGCTGGAAGAATGATTTTTAAGCTTGATTAGAATATTATATATGGTATATACTACATAACAACAAAAATGGCTTTATTAAATCACCGAACACATACAAAGACTATGAGTTCATGTTGCTCTAACTACAGCTTAATATTTAACAAGCATTTAGAAAAAAAATCGAAATTCTATAAAAAAACACCATGTTATTTTCTACAGCTGCAGATAAAAGTCATTAGTCTTTCTGCAGCATTCGTCAAAATGTCAGTTGCGTCTCCTGTTGTGAATTTCCGGACGAGTGAGTGCATTCGCAACATAAGCCCCTAATTACATACATGTATGTGTGTGTAAGCATACATACACATATACATACATATATGCATATACTTTAGAGCTGAAGCCTGCAGATACGCAATCTTCCTTGAAAGGTCAAGCATTATTATAAGAAAATGTAGTTGAAACAAAAAATATATTGCAGTTGTATACGAATTTGCAGAATTTGTTATTAAGCCTCCCTGTAGATAAATGACTGCTACGTGCCTGCTGCACATACATACATGTAAGCATGTACATGCATGTGTATGTGTGTGTGAATATTGTGCACAACATGCCACAGCAGCGCAAAAAGCAAAGGTGTGCAGATCATGGCCAGCAGGATCGGCGTACCCGAGCAAGAGGAGAAAATGCAAGCCTTTGCTCGCTTCTGCTTTCTGGTTTTTGTTGTTGCTTTTATAGTCTGTGTGAATCCAAGAGATTTTCCTTTAAGCTTTCAAGTGATGCCCTTAATAAAATAATTTTAAATAAAATTTGTGCACAAGTCTCTGGAGGGCAAAACAATAGCTTCTTCTAATAGCAAGAGCCTCCACTTCCACAGGTTTGATGCTACTTAAAATTTTTATTATTATTATTATTTTTAATTTTTCTACAAAGATTCAAAGATTAAACATCATATATATGTATGTATATTTGTGGAAAAAAGCATAATTTTTAGTAAGGACAATTCTATTGATGTGACAGCTCTTTTTAGTAGAAGAAGCTGAATTACGAAAACTTTTGTTCCTGTGTATGTCATGCATATTTTTAAATTTATTTAAGAAATTTAATGCAAAGCAAGAACATATGAACAAATGCTCGAATTTGTTAATTAAATGATTTTCAATTACAACAAATTATAGTTTTAGTAATTTTCCAATAACAGTTTGAAACTTAAAACCGAATTCATTAATTTCCAACCTCCTCCCATAGAGAATTTCTCTATAAATCAATGCCTACAAGCGCTGCGCTCAGCCAGACGTCCATCAATAACCGAAGCTATATGTGCATTCTAGCCGCTGCGCCGACCAAAGACCAACGACCAGGCGTACAAACAATCATGCTAGCTAGCACTAGACAGAAATGCATAGCTTAAAGTTCAATGACTTGGCCGTGCGCGAGTCCGACCGCCGGTTATTTATTTGAAGAACAATAATAGTTAGCAGCGCGACGCAGGGCTTTCAGAACGCCAGCAAAGCTAGCTACAAGACGTTTTCCTCGATGCCTGGCCAGATCTCCGAAACGAAAAGCTACAAAAGGAAATACTAAACTCGGTATGCCTGTCGCTATTGTGGAGTAGAGTGGAAACCACAGCGCGCTCTTGGAAGCAAAAAAGAAGAGGCGAGAAATAAGGCACAGCAGATCGGCCGCGGCGGCAGAGCAACGGGCTATAATGAGCGCGAACGTGAGGTGAACGCATTTTTGGGCCGGCAGACCAACCAACAGAAGTGCTCGAAGTTCGAGCCATTGGAATTACCTAGAGCTGGGGCAAACAAGAGGAATGCGTCTGCTGCAAGAAGCGCTCCTCAACGGGCACGCACAGACACAAACAATGAGGCAGCACAATGCAATAAATGAGGGGGGAATGGAAGGAAAATCAACGTGCGATCGCTAACGATCGCTGTTGATCGGCTGCAGGGCGGCATGCTTGAAATGATTGGAATTCGTAAGCAGCGGCAGTGGCAATGGCAGAGTGGCAAAGCTTGCGGCTGAGAGGCTGCAACAAAGTTGAAAGACGAGACAGGGAAGGCACGATCGCAACGCAATCGATCGAAAGCAATTGCAAAAGGCAGGCAGCCATCTTAGCGTGCACTCTTGAAAGTACATATCTCAAGTATCTATGAGTACTATGAAGCGAGCAAAATAAAGCAGCTTCGCACAAAATTGCGCAAAAATTGAAAATGCAACAAGTTGAGGCACATACACATGCATGCACTAGCGATAGCTTCCAATACTCTTTGTCTTTGTCTCTGCTTAATTCTGTTTTTTATCAAAAAGCCAACATATCAAATTGTTGTTATTATTGGAAAGGTATACAATTATTGAATGTGGCAAGCGTCTGGCTGCATCTACGCCACGCTGCCAAGTGCGTCTGTTGAAGTCTGCCTCAGTTTGAAGAAGCCACCCGAACAGCGCAGACAGCTCCAACTGCCAGCACAGTTCCGTTCTTTTTGTTGTTTTCTGTGCGGTTTTAAATGTGAGAAAAATGCTGGAAATATAAACAAAAGCCAAAAAAAGAACACTACAATTACAAAGTGGGAAAGGAGCAAGCAGAAACTTTGTAGAAAAAATAATCAAATTCTCATCAAGTTGAACACTTGAAATGCGTTTCTTATTTCCCCTCACTTCTTCTTCGCATGCTTTGAGTAATTGTATACGCTTTGCTTTGCGTTTTGGTAGCAAGGGTGGCATGAAGTTAGGGTGGGGGGAAAGGTTTATTTTTGTTGATTTGCTTGGAGGTTTATTTTCGCTTTTGTTGTTTTGTAGTTGTTGTGGAGCCATTTGTAGCACACGCATTGCATACATATACGCACATATACGCACAAGTTGGCAGCTATACACAGGTATTAGTATTAAGCTATTTTCAAATATTCTCCGTAAATTTCTTGGTAGTAAAGGTTTACTAACATGATTTCGTTTTGGTAGTGAAAAATTTGAAAAAAGTCGATGCTGAAAATATGTTAATAATACTTTTCTTTAGACTCAAAAATTGTGAGAAGCGGGATTTGAAACATCCTGAAACTCATGCCTGTAAGCTAGGCATTTAACATATGTACATATCTGTTTAGCTATGGCAGCGACACACTTTTTTTAAAAGTTTTATATCATAAGCCAAAAGAGCACCCAGATTACATCGAACATTCTGTTAGTCTTGATACCGTCATAAATTCTTACTTCCGTTTTCAGAAATATTATTACTTGTATAACGGGTATTATTGTCTATTTTCTACCTTCTTCTCATATTCTCTTTATTATTCGTTCGATGTTGAAAAACAAAAGACGAAATGATAACATCGCTAAAAGTAATTTCTTAGGACAAAATAAGGCAAAGAATGTAAGATAGAAGAAATCCCCTTCGAGTTTACACCAAAAGGGTAAAAATTATAGCAGTCTTTATCTCTATATTATAAGAAATGTCCTTCAAAGCAAAACTATCATTTGTATGAAAAATGTTAGGAATTTCATCTGCCAGAATTTAGGTAGAGAGGGATTCTGCTAAATTGCCACATAATTGCTAATATAGCATTATGAAAAATATTGCAAAAAAATAATTAACTTTAGGTCAAAAACTTTGCTCAATTTCTAGAAAAAATATGGAATATATCTGCTTATATTGCTTTCTTGAATTTTTGACAGGCAGTAGTATTGCATAAAACTGCTATGTATATCTAAGAAACGCCAGTATTGTTTTCGAAATATAAATCAATTTCAAATAATAGTGATAGTAAAATGTTATAAAACTTACAAAATCAATAAGACTTTTTTCGAACATAATTTTAACATAATTTATTGGCAATAAAATATAACAACTTTGTGCCAGAGTGATTTTTTTTGAACTTTTAAAATTGCAAGATTGATTTAAAGTAAGAATTTCCATAAGAAGGTCTTATGTTAAAAGTTAAAGCAGAGAAATCCTTGTGTGGATGTATTCAAACACCAAGTCATTCAACTTAGCGCACATGTTGCTCATAAATCCCAGCAATTTGGGGAATTCAAATTATGCCAAAAGACAGAAGAGGGGTTCCAAGCTTCTTTAAAGCATTGCTCAAAATTCCCAACACATGCCAAGCGGTTCTTTTATATTTTCGCTTTTTTGTTGCTTTTTTCTTTTTCACTTGACAAAGATATGCACACATGTTGCCCTTTAATCAAAACTAAAGCACAAAAATTCAGTGTCAATTTATTTATTTTCACCATATTTTGGAGTCACCTTTTTTTGGTGCAGAGGCACACTTTGAGCAGCGTTGCTAAATTGTGGCGAAGCTTGTTGAAAGCGAGGCAAAGTTGCTGGGCACTTGTCTGCCACTGCTGCGACGACAATTTCTGGAGGAAATGTCATGCCGGGTTAGTCTTAAGATGGAAAAAAAATTCCCAGCAGCACAGAGCGGGCTGCCATGTGGCACTATTAAGAGTCTTGTTGCGCAAAGAAGGAAATACACTTTACGCTACTTGTAAGAGGCAGGCTTCCTGTTTAAGAAGTTACCATATAGGCCGACAAGTAGTTGGGTCTGCCATAAAAATCGACAACGCCGTCGTCGCCGTCATCGTCAACGTCGTCGTCAATTATTGTGCAAAAAAGCATGACAACTCATTTGCCACGTTTCCATGTGCCCATATGCCCATGTCCAGCATGTTAGTCACGTTATGGCGGCAGCAACATGACATGCTGCTTCTCCTTTTGTGTGTGTGTGGCTGCTGCCGTGCTACTGCTCGACCAGGGCAACCAACTGAAGGTAGTGTGCGAAATACCTGCAGCTGAGTTTAATGAATTTTCCAGCAGCCTTTGCACCGTTACTGATTGATTTATCACATGCATATGTATGTTTGCAGTTGATTTGTGTGTGGAAAGTTTTGTGAAAAATATTTCGCTAGGAATGTGTGCCGGAATGCCGAAAGAAGAGAGACAGCAGCCAGACGGCAGTCAAACTGTCCCAGCCGAAGCATATGCTTTTTTAATTCAAGCACAGATTCTCATTTTATAATGATTTCGCATAGTGAAGCCCAATTTTTAAGGTTTCCGAAATTCAACAAATATTTAGTTAAAACTACAAAAATATTTGTCAAATGATTTGTCAAAAAAAAGCACAGAAAAATATAAACTCTACAAGTTTCCAAAACTCCTTGAAAAATTGACAAATAATTAGTTAAAATCTACAAAATCTTTTGTCAAAAATACAATAAAAATCATATAAAAACTTATTTAAAAAATGCAAAAAATTACATTCAAGCGGTAAGGTTGCTCTTACTGTGCATACTATAAAAATTTGACCAATATTTTCTTGAAATATTTTGTAGACTAAAAAATATTCGTCAAAAATACAAAAAATTCGTATTCACTCATTTCAGCAGGAATTTTTATGAGTGTAATGTAAGCACTAGGAAAGTTTAAAAAATATTTACTTAAAATCTAGGAAAATTATAATCAAAAATTTGTTTACTTTATTAAAACCAGTGCCATAATTTTGTTGAGTGTATGGGCCGTTTATAATACATACAAACAAAAACTGATTTGAGTAGATCGTTTTGGATCGTGCTTGTATAACTTTCAGTGCACTCAAATGGAAATACCCTCACAAAAGCAAAGTTCACATAAAATTTTTTTAAACGAGCGTTTTTCATGTGTATGAGTGTGCATGTGTGTGTTTGTTTCTTTCTTTACCGATGTTGTTTTTGTATGTATTATTTATACGTATGTACATATGTATAAACGTATTTACATTTTGCGGGTTAGTGTTACACACGGTTGCACATTATGCTACCGCACATTATAATTATCGGCGGCATTAGCATTTTCCAGCTAACAACAACAACAACAAGCGACGCGTCGACTGCCATATGCAACTGCTAGTGTATGTATACATTTGTATATGTATGTATGTATGTGTATATAAGTATTTTGTGGCAAAGCCACTGACCCCACCGTCAAAAACAACAAAATTGAAACATGAATGCTTGCAGTCATTGTCAATTTAGATTCAAGCCCATGCTTGCTGTCACATTTTGTTGCATGCCACACACACACATCAATAGTTGCACGCATCTATGCGTACTAACGTTGCCGTTTTTTTTGAAACTGGCTAATTTCATTGCTGCTGCTTTGCTTCCCCCTCGTGACGGCTTCCGTTTTGTTTGGTTGCACAAACAGGTGATGGCATGATGGCATCATGGCATGTTGTACGGGCATGCGACATGCCGCTGTTGCCGAAGTTCGGCAGCTACTTTGTCCCTATGTAATTAGGCGCATTGCAGCAACATTTTTATGCGCAGCTGCCGGCAAATGTGGGTCTTTTTTGCCCTACAGAAAACTTAGGAAATTGGTGTGGCAAGCTGAAGAGCACGTGGTGCCTGCTGTATGTGTATTCAAGTATGCTTTTGTGCATGCACGTCAGTGTGTACATATGTGTGTAGGGATGGGCCAAGGTGTTGCAAATTCGCAGCTGACCACTTCCTGTAAATGCCGCCGACAGTGACGAGCATATTGCTTGCCACACAAGTTGCTCCTTTACAAAACATATGCCTGCCCTGCCATTCACTCACACATATGTAATTCGAAATATCTTACTGCAATTTAATCCAAATATGCCCATCAATATTTGTTATGAGTTGTGTGTGCTCATAATTTCTTTGTTCGAAATCAAAATATCTTTCATCTTTCAAATCCAATAAGGCACAGGAAAAATGCCACAAATTCACCATTTTTTATATAGGGTATACTTTTCTATATTCACAATCGTTCATATCTGAAACTTATTGGACTATGGAAAAACCAGTCCAAGCACCTTCTTTATGGCTCATTGAACATGTCTGAATTAAAATGCCATTATTTAAGATCAAGATCAATTCGATTTTAATGTGTTCATTTTTTCAACTTTGAATAATATTTTTTGAGACTTTCACAAGCAACAACAACATTTATTCAACTTAAATAAGACAAGAGATACAGACACAGTCTGCATAAAAAGTGCAAAGCACTCAAAAACTTGCTTGCTTAATCTTGGAAATAATTGCTCAATGTTTTCTTTTATTTGATTTTGCAAAGCTCCATACATAATATATACATATACTATAGGTATATAGTCGAATATGTGGGTGTGTATTTGTGAGTTTCTGGAATTTCTGAATGCCAGCAATTCACATAACGATTGCCAATGGCTACCAATGAACGCCGCCAAATTCGAAAAGAATCGCAAAATATGCAAACGAACTGGCGAACTGGCGAACAAACAAAAGAAAATGCTTACAGCGTTTTATTTGATTTTCGTTGTTGTCTTTGTTGTTGTTGTTTTTGGTAAATTTTTTGCACAATTTATTTGCTCCCGTTTGGCATGAAGTTAAGACATCAGACAGACGCCAAGTGGCAGACAAGTGGCAAGAGTTTGAAGCAAGCGCAATTTGCTTTCGAGTTTAGCATGACCAAAGCCAAGCAAAAATAGCGCAAAAGCCAGCGAATTGCATTAAATCGAAGCGAATATTTTTTTACAAAAGAGGTATTGAACAGCGCAGCCTGAAATTCGACTTTTTGTCGGCATAAAGGCTAAAAGGCATTTTTTACGATTTTAAAATGGTATTTGCTGATTAGCAGAAAATTGTATTGAGCGATTTTGTTATAAACCCCTTTTCAATAGAGAATATTACAAATCGTTAGCCTGAAATGGAAATGACGTAACTCGCATTTTCGGAACTTTACAGTAAAAGAAAAAACTCCATAAAATCTGGCACACTAGGTATTCAAACATTTTTTAAATGCAATTGCCAATAAATAAAAATCGACAGATTTGTTGTAATACTTTTTTTTCGGCTTTTTGAGATAAACTTTTTTGCAAAAAATGCGAGTTAGGGCTTTTTTAATTGACTATAACTTCGTTATTTTCGATCATAACATATCCAATTTTTGCAGGTTGGTGTATTTGAAAGTGGCCAACCAGAAAAAAATGCAAAAAACCCGAATACGAAAAAAATATGTAAATACGACTTTGCATACGAAGCTAATGAAAAATTGTTGCGATATCGTCAGCATATCGAGACACTTGATTTTCTTGACTATCGTAGGAATTTGTAAAATTTTCATAGTTGTGATATCGACGCAATTGCAAAAAATCGCACATTATCTATAAAGTAAATATGTATGTATACATCCATGTGCAACATATACACATTATTGTTTCTGTAGTGAAAGGAAAAACAAAAACAACATACATATCTACAGTGTTTCACAAAAGTATTCGAAATTTTAATATTACAGCTAAGTTAAGCTACTTTTTCACTGTAACGTGTTGTCATCACTTTTGCACATAAATATTACTAACAATTTTGTGTGTGTGTTTTTTGAGCTTAGCACTGGGCAATTTTCGAAATTGCATTGCATACGCAATTAGCATCGGCAAACAGAGGCGTTAATCTTTCTTTTCCAACACATTTGCTGTTCTCGTATGTACTTCAAGGCCGCATACATTTCGGCAGCACCTGCAGCGCCCCTCCTTCACCCGATGAAAGCACCACAACACAGACACACCATTCATTACCCGTTTAAACAAAAGCTCACGCGCAATTAGCGTTCTTCTTTGGGCACATCATAATTTTTCTGCCCCCGTATTTTTTTCCAGCGCAGCCAACAACAAAGCTGTGCTAATTTGTATTTTAAGTCGCCCCCCTCCGCCGGCACCAGCACTCCGTCCCGCCGCTAACGAGGCTGTGCATATATAAATTGCTGCTGTATTGTTCGGGCTGGAAAATAAAGGGGCCACATTTATTTGCGGCTTTTCGCAAATAAAACGAGAGATAAGATGCCTACTGCCTTGGCTTGCGTTGCCCACGCCTTTCTTGTGCCTCCTTTGCATTGCTTCAGCCCGCGCGAGGCACAAACGTGTTTCTCGTGATATCACAGCGAAACATAACAAGTGCTCAGATAAGAATTGATAAGCGGCGACGCACTTGATCGCTTCGACGGCGCTGAACTGACGATGCCAAGCATGAAGGTCTGTCAACCTGACACCGTGAAGGTGGCACTAGCAGGCTAGAGTGGGGTAAGTGCGCGTGGCAGACAAAATGATGTGGCAATATAAAAATAAAATAGTAAAGATAAAAGTTGACTTAAAAGCTTTGGTTGGGCAGAAAGTTGCTCTACTTAGATTTCATTTTTCTACGAACTACGAACTTTCAACTGAGCTTGTTTTTATTCAAACTCTTTGCCAGAGAAAAGACAACAATTTTCCTGTTACAAATACTGAAAAATAGCACAAACTCTTAACTTAAATTTTTCTTACATACATAAATGAAAGTTGAATTACAGAGTGCAACAAAAATGTGAATCTCAAAAATTCCCAACAGTTTCGATACAGTTTCAAGCCGCT
The DNA here is from genome assembly GCA_963457695.1 of Neria commutata. Lineage (NCBI taxonomy): Eukaryota > Metazoa > Arthropoda > Insecta > Diptera > Micropezidae > Neria > Neria commutata. Next base: position 16,512,321 of record OY735245.1, on the reverse strand, counting down.
GAACTGGTTCGAACTGAATTGAATTAGTTAGCCAGAGCAGAACGAGCAAAACGGATGTCAGAATGGTATCTGACGAAGTTTTGGCGTCTAATCCTATAGGGATCCTGTATATGCAAATACATATTTATAATGACTGCCAATTTTCTATTGAACCAAAAATTGCAATATCAAGGTTTTTTTCCTACAATACTCAATTTGTTCTATTTCAGTATTTTACTGACTAACAACCCTATTCTGGCGATCCAGTCACATTTGACTGCTATTCAATTGTTACTTTTACATAGGAAAAAATTTTAATTGATACAAAATTTTTTGTGACTGGCATGGCTCTCGTCAGAATAGAGCTGTAAATTAAAATTATTTCCACTTTTGTTGCACAATTAGTTGATATTTTTGATGCACATCCGTTCATTATATCGCTAAATGCTAAAATAGATTAAATAGTTAAATTTCTGCAAAAAATAGTTATTCCACAAATTCGCAGTCTTAGAAAATTATTGGAGAAATCTAAACGAGCAATTAAAGTAGGGCGCCACTTACGAACTGTGACCATTTTCGGATCGTAGGCACAAACGCGTCGCTCCACGGCGACCATTTTGCGGTGCACGGCGCGCGTACGCTCGCTGATGCTCTGCAGCTCGTGCTGCAGATCGTCGAAGATGTCGCTGGCGATGAGCACCAGCGAGGCCAGCTGCCGCAGCGCATTGCTGAGCGTGATGTTGCTGATGGAGTCGAACTCGTAGCCGGGTATGATTTTGGCAGCGGTGGCTGATCGCGGCGATTGGGGGCTGGTGGCGCGGCGCTGCTGTTCCGCGGTGCGCTGCGAATGCGACGAGGCTTCGCCGGCACGCGTCAGACTGCGCGCGGGCGAGGGCGCGCTGGAGAGGAACTCCACATGCTGCTTCAGCTTCTTCATGGAGAGCGTGGGCGGAACCGGCGATGCCGGCGAGGGCAGCGACAGCACGACCACTTCCTCCTCCGTGTCGGTGGCGAAGCTGAAGCTGGTTGTTGTGGCCGCAGCGGCGAAGCCATTAACGTGCTTCAGTATAGAAGTGGGATGGGGGGCGTGGTCGTTGGCATCTGCGCCATCGCCGTTCAACTGTGGCGTGTGCACAATCGCTTTCGTAACAGTTGTTGCCGCGTCCTGCTGCTGCTGTTGTTGTTTGGTTGGCGTGTCCTTGACAGTCACATCCCCCCCGTTGACGGGCAGCTCTCTTGCGCTCTCATTGCGCTCTCGCTCACTCTCGCGGTTCAGCTGCAGCTGGTTGAGGCAGTTGTTGTTGTTGTTGCTGCATCTGCCGGGTATGCATTGTAATTTGGGCGCGTGTGTATGGCCGGCAGCGGAAGCGGATGCGGCGCCATGCGCAGCGACCTGTGCAAGATTGACCGGCTGCACGACGCGCTGTACGAAGGGCATTTTTGTTTACTATGCTTGCGCGTTTGCAGCGAAGGAGCGGGTTACCCTATGATACAGCAAGCATTTCGAGCCGGCTACAAGGCAAATTGCAATTGCTAATTTTTGTTGTTGCTTTTTTTGTAATTAATTAGGCACTATTTTTATATTATTCAAACTAATTTTAAGCACTGGCACTTGTTTTCTCTTTTATTGCTGCTAGGCATTAATTTTTTTTCTTCAGCAATTTCAACAATTCCACTTCAGCGACTCCGATTCTTTACTGCTTTTATGCTCTTCAGAATTTGATTTAAGACTCAAATACAACAACAACAATGGGACAAAAACTGGACAAACAACTTTGACCACATCAAGCTGTGGCCGTCGTCGCTGCTCTTGCACTCTGCTCCTCTCTGCTGCTTCTTCGCCTTTATGGCCTTTTATCGTTGGCAGCTTCTTCTCCTATGCTGTGTCACTTATTGTTGTTGCAATTGGCCTCAACATACGATCCACTTTTTCGGCGTTTTCTTTGAATTCTTCTAATTTTTAGATATTTGTGTTGCTGTTGCTTTTGCTTAAATAAAATTGTTTTTTATGTTGTTGTTGTTTAATATAAGCTCTTTATAAGCGCCTCTTTTAAGTCGCTTCTACTTCTGAGACTTCTGCTGCTGTGCTTTCGCGGTGGAAGAGCGGCAAAGGCGGCAGGAAGCTTCGCTTTATGTTTGAAACCGGCGTTTGGCTGTCGGCTCGGCAGGCGGTTTTACTGGTTTTCTTGTTGGTCGTAATTATTTTTGAATTAACGAACTATTGAGCATGCATACACAAACTCACATGCAAGTAGCACATTCACAAAATTTGTTAAATATTTTCAATTTATATTTTGCTCATTGCATTTAGTTTATAATTTTTATTCACTGCCAAGTGCACTCGGCTATTTCCAAAAGATATCCATTCATTGCGCACTTTATTCGGTTGCCACACGCTCAACCGTGCTCCGATTTCTACAACAACTCACTACACCGGTCTGCACACGACTGAAGCGCACATTTCATGAATGGATTGTACGCTGCTGAATGCACAGCAGAGCCAATTTTACCTCGGCTATTCACCACAAAAAAGCATTGCAGTCCGTCATTGTTGTTGTTGTAATCGTCTGCAAACCAAATTATACGTTATTTCATTTAAAATAAATATTTTAAAAAAAAATTCGGAAATTATATAACTTATTAGCAAGTATGTACGGGGTCTTAAATAAAGTATTATTTTAATATTACATAAAACCGTAAGATTTTGCAGAAAAGTGGCGGCTCTATGTGCAACCCTGTGCTTTTCGAACCAAGCAACCACCCTTCCAGCTGAATTGGAACTGTCAAACTGCTGAATATGCGCAAACGTTAATTCTGCTTAGGGATGGACAACCAAAGCAAAGCATTTAAGTTTTAAATCGGAACGAATTATCAGTATTTCTCTACTAACACCGAATAAAACTCAACAAGCAATAATTTGTGAACACAAATTTCTTTTTTGCCAGATATGAATGTTTCGATTCATATTTTTGGCTACAAGTCAACAATAATAAAACGAATAAATAACAAGAATTTCAAAACAATTTTATTAAATGTATGTATATACATACATTTTTTTCTATATGTTTCCTATTATCAACTTTTGACGAACTGCGATATGCAGTAGTAGTCGATTAAACAATTTATGATTTTGGGAATATGTAGACTAATCGATTAATTCCAACAACTGCTGCCCATCCCTATTCGAGTGACATTTGCTTTCTAGATAGCGTCAAAAAGTAAAGATTGTCTAAAATTCGTAAAAATAAACAATTAGTTTTCTGATAAATCTTTCTTATTTGGCAACAAAATGCCAAAGTACTACTGCGATTATTGTGACACGTACCTGACACACGACTCGCCATCCGTGCGTAAGACTCACTGCACCGGCCGCAAGCATCGGGACAATGTGAAGTTCTACTATCAGAAGTGGATGGAGGAACAGGCGCAGCACTTGATCGATGCCACCACTGCTGCTTTCAAAGCCGGCAAAATTAACCAGAATCCATTTGCAGGCGGCCCGAAGCCCGGCGGAGTGTCGATACCACCTCCGAATATGGGAGTGCCGCCTCGCATGCCGCCGGGTATGAGTGGTGGACCAGGCATGCCTCCCATGATGATGCCCCACGGAGCTGCTATACCGCCGCCCATGATGCGTCCGCCGCCAATGATGGGTCCCATGGGTATGATGGGACCACCGCCGCCCTTGGGCACACTTGGCGTGCGTCCACCTATTATGAATGGACCCCCACCAAAATAACATCGAAAGTGGGCTAAGGGCGAATAGTTTTTAAGACGACGATAGAAACGGCACGTATCTGAAAGAAAAATTTACCATTAAAAAAAAAAATCAATTTTTTATTGGAATAGTTGTAATTCCATCAATTCCATTGATGAAATAAAATGCGCTAAAATTAACTTAAAACTTGTAACGAGTGACTCAATTGTTTGATTTATTACATATTTATATTCATGCATATTGTGGTTATTTGATCAATAGCGAGATTATACAACTCGTCCCAGATAATCGTTTTTCTTCCAATATATTCTTACAAATAAGTAAATTTTGATTACAATTTTAAATGCATATAGCAGCAATTTTAATACAAACTAAGTGCACAGAACAAACAACACATTGCCGATCTGCAAAATCTTTTTATACCCAGGCACAACGATTTAAAAAACAAAATAGACGCAACTCAAAAAGCAGATCCAATTCATCTAAATTATGCATAATCTTACTAATGTATTGACGGCGTTTATAAATACATGTTGGGCCGACAACTTAAGCTACAATTGCAAGGAAAGTAAAATTGCATTGTCATAAATAGCGGCTTGTCCCCTAGCTGGAGACGCGTTGGCGTTTACTGGGCGAAACTAGTACCGACGGTGGAGTATGCTGGTTTTTCTGCTGCTGTAGAGATTCATTTATAATACACAGTTCGGAACGTTTGTATTCCTCCCCAATGCTTTCGAGATCCAAATTAGCATCCAAAACGAGCACCTATATGGGATAAACATAATACATGCACTATGCACTAGATATGTACATATACGCAATTCAAAAAGACGCACCTTTATTTTACTGCCCATACGATTGTGTATGAGCCAGTCCTCGTGCAGCTCATGCAACTCCTGTAGGTACTTTAGTGGCACGCAACTCTCCTCCGAGCGAGCACGTTTTCGCATGCGTTCATAAACGACTTCCGGCGAAGTTCTCAAATAAACTATTGCACAAAAAAATTTTATCAAAAAAATATTGTTAACACCACCTGAAAAAAATCAATTAAATTTACCTATAAGATCTGCCTGTATATGTATGGCCTTTTCAATGAAATCGTACCACTCTTGCAGCACATAATACATGCCTTCGTCTATAGTGCGATTCCTGAACATATTCTCCACAAAACAGTATCTATCGAAGAAATTTGACGCTGAATTGTGTATAACAAGCATATCCATTTACACTTACCTGGAACTATAGATGGATCTTTCCATTAGCTTCACTCGCTTCTCCGTCTCAAGCGTGTGGCTTTGTAGCATTGTCAGTGTGACATAGGATTGAAAAGGGAAAGCCCAGCGGTTTGGCTCTTTGTACATCAAATCCTTCAGAACAGAGAAATTTAATGACCTATGTGCTTAATCGATTTCGCGTCCAACATACCAGCAAATTCGCACCCCTCAAGTTGCGCCATTTCTCTACTGGTTCCGTCACCAGACACACTTCGTCCTGGAATCGCTCAAAGTAGTTGAGAAACGTTGTCTTACCACTGCCAATATTGCCCTCAATCATCACTGTGAATGGTTTCAGTCCGGCGGCATATTTGGGCAATTTGCTGGGAGACATCGACGAAGCGGCCATACTGTAGCGTCCTAAAGAAAAGAAGATATCAATGCTTGCAGATGGCAGTAATCAGTTTTCATTTACGTTTTTTCTTTGTAAAAATTATTTATTATTTAGCACTTTCGTTTGTCGTTTTGAAATTTAATTGAAAGGAACTGATATTAATTTTACTATAATCTCAAACAGGAGAGAAGCGCGTGATTCAACTACTGACAATTTCTGTCATACGAAAATGGCGGGATCGACGGATTGACGATTGACCGCCAAAATGTTTTCATTTGTTCGTTCCATATTTATTTACGCAGAATTTTCCGACAGCTGTTTCGAATTTCGAGGAAAAACAATTTGTGTTTAGGAATTGGCGTCATAGTTACCACCTTTTATGATGACTTGTTTCTAAGTTTTCAGTATGGCAATATTATCCGGCGGCGTAATTATAGGAATTTAGTATTTCTATTTCTGGGGTTGATAAAATATATATTTTGAAAGTATTTGCGCCAGATATATTAGTTTGACTCGAGCTGGCAATCCCAAGGGATTTTGAGAGTGAAAAATGCAAATAAGATTAAGCACAAAAGTTATTACTGATTTTGTTAAAAATCTAATATTATTTTTCCTGTTACTATAATCCTAGATAACGTACACTACGAACTTAAAAAGAGAAGCTCATGAAGCAAATTTAGAAAAATTACCCAAAATTAAGTTTATTATGCATATGCAAAAGAAAATAACTCGTTTTTGTGTTAAATAACAGATTTGTGTCAGATAAGAATGCCTAACCATATTAACGAAAAATAGCTGATTATTTCAATAAAAATAATTCTATGGCTTTATGGAATATTACAGTGCGCTCTTAAAACTATGTTACATTTTTTAGTTTTTAGCCTTTCTTTTTATTGCAATTCTTCTATTAAGTATGTCCGCTTTTACACGATGCGACTCGGCCCCGGAGACACGGAAGAATGTAGGAAAGAGGGGTGAAACGACAGGGGAACGCGCAAAATCGCTCGGGCAGCGATTGTGCTGCGATTTTCTGATTTTCTGACGTTCCTCTTTATTCGTTTTCGCGCTTCGCGCTGTCGACTGTAAATTAAAACTTGAAATCGAGTGAATACGTATTGCAAATAAACTGAAAAATTTACAGAACTTTACGCATAAAAGTAAATATAAAGAATAAAATGAGCAAAGAGTGGAATAAGTGCTTTAAATGTTTATAAATTACACAAATAAAACCAGCTGCAAACTCTAGTGTCAAAATGCTCGACACCAGCGAGTCGCATCGTGTAAAAGCTATGCGCGATTTCAAAGCGGAATGCGAAAAAATCGCCGGGGCCGAGTCGCATCGTGTAAAAGCGGACTATAGAAATGAAGAATATCGACATTTCTTGCAGTGTATCGTGCATGCACACTCGTTACTTATCTTCAGATAACTTAGCGGCGACTTACGAAAAATGTGTCCAAACATATTTGCATTCAATAGCTTTTATGCACTCAATATTCAAATGCATCAAATTTTTCCTTTGCTTTGGGTTTAAATTTTTTTTAGAATTTCGGATTTTAAATCGGCTTATTTCATTTAATTCAATTTAACACGCAATTCTACGAACAAATGAAAGCACCTCGAAAGAACAACAGCTGATAGTAATTTCGCAATGTTGTTGCTCTATTGGGGGCTGAACTTCAGCGAGCTGCCAGAAGTTTTATTTATGGAGTTACAAGTTTTACAATTAAAATTTCCCAACGATTAGTTTTAAATTTTAAGTTAAATGTGTGTTTGCTAAGGAGATATATGCTTTTATTCTTTTAAGAGCTCTTTGTGCAAACTTGTATATATACATATAATCCAAAATTATGTTTTGTTACTTTGCTAAATTTAGGAAGGGAAAACAACAACAACAGCGGGTCATCCGATTTGAAGCGACCCTTTGCATAACTTTTGTATAGTTCTATCAGGAACGTACTGCCTCATTGCAACCCTGAGTCGATTATTATTGATTTGTTTTTGGTTTTCGCTAAAACAACGCAGGGAGACGACGGGCAGAATTAATTCATAAAAACTACCAAAACGGTGAAAACTTGTCGCGTTTGTGTTGATTCGTGTGAAAAATTCAAAGCTCAACATTCTGCATAAATAATTGACAGCGTTGGGACAAGCGAGAAGTACCAGTGAAAAGTGAGTGTGTAGAGAAATCCCTTTTTTCGCTTTTCTGGTATAGAGAGAAAAGAAGCCCGGCCCAGCGCTTACGTGCGCTTGCTTGACTTCTACTTCTTCCATCTCTTGACCAGGTTACCAGCAAAAAAGGTGTAAATCATGTCGAGCTATAAATTAAGATTTCCTTTTTACGATACCTATTTTTAACAGATCAACATGACCAATCTAGAAAAACAGCACGAAATGGTAAGGCGCAGCTTGGTGCAGTTCGTTAGTGCACACATACCGGGCGCTGACTTCACTGTCGTCGATGAGATTGTGCTCTCCTATGTTATTTCCATACTGGAGGAGGCATCGCAGGACCCCTGTTTCGACGTGGAGGGCTTCGTAGAGATGATGAGTGCATACTTTGCCGAGTTCTCTTCTATCGATCAGGGCGTCATTTGTGACTGGATTTATAAGTTGGCTACTGAGCTTACGCATTTGCAAAAGAATCAGGAGAACCGACATTCGGCTCATTTGTCTTTGAAGTATGATTTACGTTACTTTTGTGTGTTTGGCTTCTGACATGCTTTTGTTTGTAGTTCCTTGAGCCTCTCTGACATCATACCTGAGTCTAAGTTGCGCGCACGCAACACCTCCATCTCGGATAAAGATGATTCATCGCTAAACGGTAGTGGAGGTGGTGGGCAAAAACGCGCTCAGCACCTTTCGGAAACTAGTGATGGCGGCTCAACCGATAGCTCCACTTGTGACTACTACTTGGATGAGTCGGAGGTATTGCAGGAAATGTTTCCGGACACCTCTTACGCTGAGGTGAGTATTTGTAGTTCATTGTCTGAGTAGATGGAATCAACTTCAGGAAAATATACAAAGTAAGTGCCACAAATATTTGATATAGCACATCTATCTACTAAGCAAGAATAACTTACCGGCGATAACTGGAAGTATCTCCCCAGTTGCCACTTCCGTCTAAAAAAATTCCGGCAATTATTATTTCCAAAAATATTTTTATTCATCCTGGTGCATATCTTGTGATATCAAATCAAACTAATTTTAAACTTAGAGTCAACTGCTTCTAGCATTTTTTGGTACAACCGGCTTGACGTATAATTTTGTATTCCAATTATATTCGCAGGTGAAGCATTGCATTGCCATATCTAAGGGCGACATTGATAGTGCCACTCAAATACTGCTGCATCGCCAGGAAACCGGGCAGAGTATTAGCGACAAGTCAAACGGTCTAAATATTCGCAAGAATGTCGTGGTCAATGACACCGAGCTCAAGAACCGCATCATAGCCAGGTGACAAAGCAAAAGCCATGCTTCGAAAATGTTGACACTTATGCATGCTCTCATTCCGCGCTTGCAGGTACTCCTACGTAGACAAGAATGCCACTCAGCGGGAGTACAAGCCGATGGTGCCCAAGGTGGAGCCGAAGAAAATGGTGCGCTATCGCGACAATAAGATCGTCTCGCTCAAGGGCGAACGCTATACTGAGGTGAAACGCGACGAGGAAGCTGAGTTAAAAAAACCCAAAAAGCAGATTCAACCGTAACTAAAGATGATGAAAATATACTACAAGTATTTCGTCAAAAAGCCACAGCAGCAGATACAGTTGCAGCAGCCACAACAATATTTACTATATTCGTCGAATCGTATGCAATTAAGCCACTCTAAAAATATTCTTAACAATTACTACTACTGCGCCAGTTGTAAGCGCCCAACTTTGCCCACAACCAAACACTACACGCCACACACACACAGCCACACATACATACAAATCAATTGCTACATTCACTTGCCAATATGCAATTGGAACTGTGCTGCACTAGAAGCATCCACGCCAAAGCCACCACCGCCATCATCGCCATCAAAGTTGCCAGCGCAAGCGTTAGCAGTTGCAAACGCACGCGGCGCAAGCCCTTTTGTAAAGTTTGTGATCATTACTACTACTGCTAGGATAATTGAGTGTTTGTTGTTGCATTTTTTAGAATTTCAATTTGAATTTGAATTCGAATTGAAAGGGAAATGGCAAATTGTATTGGAACTCATGCACTATTATTTATTTATGTTTAACATTAACGATAACTCAAAGACTTTATGTACCAAATTAGCGTATGCAATGCTTAAATTTAAATTGGTTAATTTTTACAGTAGAAAGTTGCGCGGCACGCACGCACCTATGATACGTGCACGGCGAGCGTGTATTATTATATTTAACTTTTTATGAGTTAGATTTCATTTAAGTATGAGTTGATTCTACAACTATCGATATTTGCTATTTAATAGAAAGTTATGACAAATGTGTGTGTGTGAGTGTCTTGTACGTTTGAGACAAATCAACGCGAGCGATCGTGCGCCTCTTTGAGAAAAGAAAACGTATATAAATTGCAATTGGTTGCAATGTCGAAAATGGTACTTCACGATTTTTATATGATATAGAAATACCTTTTGACTGTTAAACTAAGCACTAAAGTATGCATTTTAACTTGTTGTTTTTTTGAAATTCACAACTTTCTATTGCACTTTCATTCCTTGTTAGGTATTCTCTAATTTCTAGGCACCTTTCTATTCCTGTTCGGACACGCTTATAGAATAAAAGTGTAGGTCGCATTAATTTATGCTTAAATATAACGAGCACACAAAAGTCAATGAAAGAAAGCTAGGCCTAAGTCTCATTCGCGTGCAGTTGCGCCTATTATTTAATTATTTTTATTTTGTAATTTCTTAAAGTGGCACACTTTCAAAGTAACTACGAACATGCAGTCATTATACACACACACACACACAGTTAAGACGAGCTCAAATAGACTAGATTTATGAATTTTTGAATACTATAACTCGCAAGAGTGTAATTTATAAAGTTGATATTTTTATGGTACTATGAAGTAAGTAAAGAAAAAAAACTAGCGGAAAAAAACGATTTTGAATCGTTGCAAAGACATGCCATACAAAAGTAAGCGCATTTGTTGATACATTTCGTTTTATATTTATCTGAATTGCTGTATAGGTTTTTTTATTTTTAGTTCTTAAAAATTTTAACAAATTGAATCAACATGTATTTTTTGTTAGCAAACAAACTCAATTGTCAAAGACGCAGCCACAGTCAGTGGCAACAAATCGCCTGTGGCAGTTAGTGGTCATGTGGCAATGAGCACAAACAAGGCGCGCAGCTGTGACGCTACGCGCTCCATCGATGGCAAAGTTGGCATTATCACAAACACACATACACACAAACACATTTAATAGCATACATGCAATTCACAAAAGTCGCAGAACGTCAAAAAGCAGATACACAAACAATTTCACAGCAAAGCACATATGCGAAATATTAAAAGCAAAACTAATTCATGCAAAATTTAATGGCGCATTATAGATATAACTAACTTAACCAAAACGAATATCAATGTCGTAATTTAGTGTGCTTCAATGTAATTCCTAAAAACATCACAAGCAGAAAGTGAACCAAAAAAATAATAACAATAACATTAAAAATTCTTAAACTTTGAAAAACCCCAAAATGCGGCCACTTGACAATACTTTCAAAACGTGTGCACTTCCTTAACTGTCAAGTGATGCAAAAACAAGAGCGGCGGCGGCGCAGTTACTCTAAAAATTGGAAACCCCGAAAATTTTCCCTCACACTGAAACACACTCTTTTTTTTGTTTCACACTTGCTTTCACATTGCATTTTAGCCAAAGTAGCAAATTTGCTTTGCTGATTGTCTAGTTCTCGTTGCACTTGGCACTTTTTTACATTAAATATGTCTTAATTACTTTTTAATTAAAATTTAGTTGTACTCTTTGTATCGTTTAGTTTTAAGCAAGAAATGAAAAGCCCACTGCAAAAAGTTACACCACATAAATGTAAACATATCCGGTTACTTGTTACGACTAATGATATTTTTTACAAAAAAAAAATTGAATTTTTAAAGAAGCCAGCCAGCAGCTTCCCTGCATGCCCCCGTGCAGCAATTCATAAAATTTATATACATATGCATGTATTTAAATTTAAACAAGAAAGTATTGAAAGAAAAGAGAAATATATTTAGAATGGTATCACTTACATTTTAGTCTTAGTTGGTCTTAGGTACATGTCTAATTTTTATTTAAGCTTATTAAAGCTACTATTTCAAAATCCTTACACTTAGCCATTGATATTAATTACATTATTAATTTAGATTTGTTCTCTTGGCTTAAAAGCGTTACTTTTAGTTTATATATTATTTTGTGATACTAGCTTAAAAACAATACACAAATGGAAAAACGAAAACAAAAAATCACAGGCAAAATAACAAGAACACGAACCAGAATTCGCTCGAATACATACATACATACAAACTATTCAAGAAAATATGTACTTTTCAAAAAATTTACGCTAAATAAATTACTAAATAAATAGCTATCAATATAAATGGATATTCAGAAAAACAAAAGCAAAAATTGTTGTTTTCATTTTAGTGCATTTTCACATTTTTTAGGAATTTGAAAGCGTATTCCGGCTTGTGCTTGCACTTTTGAACCGGTTACGGAATTGTTTTATCGTTGGCGAAATATGCAACAAAAATATCGCCTTGTTAATTTTGCTGCCTTTGCATGCTTTAAGTTCGGTGCAAGTATTTGGCCTTGGCAGCAGGAGCACAATTACACGAGCAATTTAAAATTTGCAGCAACAACAAAATTTCCAGTTCTGCGCTTGTCGTTTTATACTGCAACGTACATATGCACGACAGCTTCCGAGCTGGAATTACAAAATACATACTCACTTTAAGTATCGATACTTTCAATTCAGAGCTGCTGTGCATTTTGGAAAATGTGTGAACGAACTCCTTTCAGCAAAATATTGAGGCAATGTCGATATAGTTATCATGATCACTAGGAGAGATTAACCAAGCAGCGTAGATGAAATTTGCTGATACATTCACAGCCACTTAGTCCCGACTTTTTAATTTTCAATCCTTACCTACAACCTACTGAAAGCTCTTTCTTATACAATTAGAATCCTGTTAATAATGTCTCTCCTTTTTATCAGAACTTCTTATCATTTCTCTCCTATTTGCATTTACTCCGATTTTTCCACTCAATATCGTCTCGTACCCTGTAGGAAATTTAAAAGCAGAAAAATACACTTTTAAATAAGCAAGTAAAATTGAGATGTCTATGGTATTGACTTCGAAAAGATAGTTTCCAAAAAAACTTTAAAGTTTCCAAAAGAAACTTTAAAACCCGAACGTCGGTCGCTTGGTGGAAAGTACTGTAACTTTATTAATTGTTCGAATTTTTTCAAACAAAGTACATACTTTTGTTCTAAATTTATGAAATTGTAATCTTTCAAAATAGCTAATAAAAAATATATTTTTTTTTGGAATCGGAGAGCTAGTAGGCGCCTTAAACTGGGTAACACTGACCACTAGACATCAAAGGTTAGTAGGTTAGGTTAAGCTGGCTGCATAAAAAGGCAACGCATAGACTCTGGGTCAGTAAGAGTTCCGTTTAGGAATGGCCAAAGGAATGATCTGTCAGAATTTGGGCGTGTTCCTAAATTTCCAAAGAGGCTTGATACCTATGTAGTTTCGAGATCTGTTCGAGCTCTGAAAAAAGAGGCGCTTCTAAACAAGTCAAACGAGTTCTAGCGATGGCGGGGCAGGAGCACAGTGCCAGTATCTAAAAGAGGATACAAGTACAGCATGCTTTAGATTGTTTTCAATAAAATGCAGAAGAACTCCATATGCAAAACCATACCAGTCACCAATTCATAATAAAATAACGCTTTAATTAACAGCATAAAGCTGCTACATTTCATTGCGGCAATTGCTATAAAAACTTTAATGCGTTAACTTTTTGTTTACAAAACAACAAAACAAAACAAAATGTGCAGAAGTGGGCAAACACCGGCAAGCTTCAAAAGAAGGCAAAGTTATCAATTTTGATGTATGGCGATTTGAGTGGAAAATGTGCGCTTGTACGTTGTTCCGCACGAGTAGCAGCGCGGGCGGAAAATCACAAAGGAAATCGATTACCACCAAAGAAATTGATCAGTGGCAAACATAATTGATGCCCAAAGTCTAGAAAAGATAAAAATACAACAACAAATGCAAATGCAAAATTTGGCATGGCACAAATGAGTGGGTGTAGATGGCAGCTTGGGTCAGAGTTGATGCGCCAGGCACGAGCGAGAGAGTGTGGCTGTTGGGGTTGGCGCGCATACGATAAGCGACGATATGCACGCATATTTGAAATTGATTTTGGAGAGCGCATCGATGGCAACTCACGCACACACACACACACATGCAGGCAGAGACACAAAAAACACACACTCATGGACGTAGACAAGGAGTGTCAGGAAGGCTGCCCCTAAACCTATGAAATAATTTAATTATTTACAGCCCTATTCTGACAAGAGTCACAAGTCACAATTTTGTATTTTTTATTTTTTATTTATTAAAGGGAAAATAATAACCTAATTACAATTTAACTTAAATATAGGAGCGCTACACAATTTTGTATTTTCTAAGTATGTATTGCTATTTATTTATTTTTTCCATAAATGAAAGTGTTTTTAATGTAAAAATAAAATTTTATGATTGAAAGATACCAAACTCGGGGTGCATTTTAGTATTTTAAAATTTTTAGCATTTCATACCATGCTCTTAATTCATCAAGTTTACATCCAAATGCTAAAGATACTAATTTTTAGCATCATACAGACAATAAAAACAAAAAAAAAACGATACGAAAGCTCTAACGACCATGATTATAACATGGTTAATAATCGATATATGTATGTATATGTGGAGATGAGGACCAATAATAATAATCTTACACTATTTTTAAAATAGTTTATAATTCTGGCTGGATATAGTTATGAACTAGGTTAGTCATTACTTAATTTAGTTTCCGTATTTCCGTAGCTTAAAAACCCAGCAAAAACAGCTCTTTACGTTTTCTAAGTTACGTCTTGAGTAATGGCATGCACAGAGTTTCCGTTTCGGCCCAAGTTTTAAGTTAAGTAAAGTTAAGGTACAGCGAGATAAGTCATGAATAACCCCACCCTTAGACAGAGAATAAAATTGTACAATTTCTTTTAACTCAACTGCTCATTTGTTCCCCTCTAACTGTAATAATGGCTACAGCCATGCACACGCTGCTGATCACTCACAGACGCGGCGACACTGCCGCTGCGAAGGCGAGCTGAATTTCGCGCGAGCACAGGAACTCGCTGCCAGACGTTTAGACGTTTGCCTGTCGTCGACGAGGCAAGTTCGAAAACTTTTAATATCGGGTTTTTTTCCAAAACTTTTCGCCTTTTTTGCAGTTGATTGGGAACGGTAAGCGAAGGCAGCGCCTGGACCTTGCGGTGATAAGGCCGGCCTGTGTGTGAGGGTGCGTGCGTATATGGTGTGTGTGTACCTCGAGAGCAGGGGCAAAGCAGTTAACCGCTTTGACTAAACAGCTGAAATGACAACAAACAAAATCTAATTACAGAAAACGTGCAAATAAATCAATTACTAAAATCATATGGAACTCGGAAAATTTACTTTTGTGTGTGTTTTGTAATATGACAAAGCGAAAGGAAATATAAAAAGAGAGCGCCTGCATTTTTTGGCATTCTGCTTATTACCGATTTCATGCAAATGCAACAAGTGATTAAAATTTAAATTGATGAAATCGCGGCGGCATCGAATTCTGCTGACGTTGCTCGAGATCTGTGCTGGGCTTGCAAAAGGCACATGCGAAATGCACTTAACGATCGTACCGAATGTTAGTGCCATGTTGCAGTCTTCCCCTCCTCCCGCTATTTGGTCCATGCATTTGTTCCGCCAGCTGCGGCGCACCCACTAGTTGATTTCACGGTTGTCTACATTCAATTTTTGGTTTTTTATTTTGTTGTTGTTGTTGTTCTTGGCAAAATTTCTACACAAAACGTATCGAAAATAGCAATAACAAAAACACACGAATTCATTACGCTTCATACTCGTGCAGTCGCACTGATTGTCTGTCCGTCTGTCTGTCTGATTGTCTGTCTGTCCACCTTTACGATAGTCACGCACAAGTTTCAGCCTTATGCCACTTCGACTGATTGGATTTGAAAGCGTTCGTGCAACCTGCAGTGATGTTTTTTTTTAAAATCTGCCCAAATTTCAAATTTTTTTGTAAAATCAATTAACTCAACTGTTGAGAATTGACTATAATAAAAGTTTTGAGAAAATTAAGTTTGGGATTTTTATAAAAACTTGTTTAGTATTACCAATAGAACCTTCTTGGATTTAAATGCCAGCTTTTGTATAAAGAGTCATAGCTTCTTCTTCTTAACTTCTAACTAGGTTCAACCTTGTTAAGGCATATTATTTAAAATTTTCAAAGAATAGACTTTTTTTAATTGCCATTAACTGCTCTATTTTCTGTTATGGCGATTTTCCAAATTTCTTGACTTTTATGCAAAAAATGTATTCACACCCTTTTTACATTCATTTTAGAAGCGGTTTATTTAATTTCAGAGGTAGTCAAATTGATTTCAGAAAAGTTGAAGTAAAATCGATAGAAATCAGAATTCGAGTGTTACTGAAATCAATTTAACTGCTTTTGAAATCAATCTGTCTAATCTGAAATTAATTTGGCCATTTCTGTTATAAATTCGAGTGTATCTGAAGGCATTTTGAACATTTCTGCAAGCAATTCTACTGCTTTTTTAATCAATTTAACTGCTTTTGAAATCAGTTAGACTATTTCTGAAATCAATTTGTGCACTTTCTGAATTAATTTGCAAATTTTAAGATCGACTTAATTATACTTTAGTCTTGTTTCGATAAAATTGTTTTAGTATTTGATTAAAAGAATTTTATTTCATTAAAAATATATATTCTTTTAATTGAAAATATGCCCGTAGTTTTTGACGGATTATAGCTAATATATTTTGAAATAAATGTTGTTCAGTACATAATACAAAAAAACATCAATCGCATTTTACCGTGCAACTGAGTCTTGTGTCTCGTCAAACTTCAGCATGGCACCGCAATCAAAAGACCCCTGCTCAGATTAATGCTAAATAAGCAAGTGACTAAAATGACAAAAAGCCAATAAACAAATGAAAAGTAAACATTACAAATGGCTTGAACTCAAGAAATTGAAATCTGCCATGCTGAATGGAAGCCATATGGAATACAGCCTCAACGGCAGATTGAAGTTAATTAAATTGAAGTGAGAACAAAAATTTGGGGGCTTCTGACAACTGCATTTTCACATTTTGACAAAACAGAATTTGTAATAAGTTGAAATGACTTGGCTTGAAGTAGATATTTGATAGCGAGTTGAAAACCTTAAGTAAATTATGGTAAGCACAATGGCTAAAACAGAGATACTTAACTGTAATTAAGTGCAAGGGCGAGCGCCTGTAAAAGCGCTCATGTTTAAATATCGATGGCAGATAATATATATTTGGTTTGGTCTTTTGAACATTACATGCAAAATTCAAAATTAAAATTAGAGAAAATTCGAAAAATTCGAAATTAGGTTTTCAAAGTTTACAAATATGTATGTATTGACATTGGCTGAAGCTATTGCACTTTGAGCTATTTGCAGTTGCCGAGTATACAAAATATTTCGACATCAACTTAGTTTACGCACACACACAAACACATATAGAAAGCTAAACTAAAAAGCACAAAAAATAATGCCAAGTGAGTTTATATGTTAATCATTTGCATTTGTTCTTGTTGTTGTTGTTATTGTGATTTGTATTTTATGACATCAGTTTTGTACTTGTATTCCCCCTTCTGTTGCAATATGAGTTCGGATATTTAAGCCATGCAAAGCAGCACACATACATATGTACACAATGCACACACACCTGCATACACATTTTGTGTATACATATAGCCAGCAAATTGAGGCGTGTAGCAAAAACATTTTAGAACTTCATGTTTTTTTTACATTTCGTAAAAGCAAACGCTTTGAATTTCAATTCTTGTCTCTGGCTGCAATGTTATGCGATAAAAATAATAAATAACACTGACCGACATGGTTTAAAGTGCAGAAGCAACTGTAGCTGAGTTAGACTAAAATTACACAGGTCCAAACTTTTTTTGAAGGTGCAGCCGTAAAATTAAATAAGCTACTACATTAGTTTTGCTATAATGTTTTTTTAATACAGTTGAATGTCAGAAACGAACACTTTCTACATTTTAGAGCATTTATAGTGTGCGATTTATTTAAGATGAAGATTGCATTTGCAGTAGCGAACAAGCCTCCTAGTCACCGTAGAGCCATAGTGACAGTTTTCCAAGTACTTACAGACCCTCATGGATGCGTAGCTTTAAATTGTGTAAATTAATATTTTTAGGAATCTTTTATGATTGTAAGTATCGGTATACTTCGGTTTTAGATATATACTACCTATGTAGGTAACCAAGTCTGGTCCTTCCTAGCTAATCTCAGTGACACAGAATGTGTTCTACTAATTCTACTACCCTTGGTACATGTCTTTTCCATTACTCCAAAGTGTCCGGCCAACAGTCTCGAATGTGTTTTCTGCTAAGCTCGTTTGTTCTCTTTTGAGAACTGTGCAAACTCGAAGGAAGCCATAAAAACATTTGCTGTGCTTTTGATATTAGCTGATCCTTTTGTCTTTCTTATGACAGTGTCCAATACTTAACCATGAGTAAAATCTGATCTTTAAAAATTGAAGGATCGAACATTGTGTTCACTATGTAGCCTGAACAAAAATTGAATTCACATACTATTTCTGATGTTTAACTACATTCATCTGAAAAAAGGTCGAGCTGATGTAGAAAAACTACATAATATCAGATTCATTCCGATTCTAAAATATAAATCAACATAAACCAATCGGAAGGAAAGGCTTTCTAGAGATGTGAATTTAATTTAATTACAAATTGTTTTATGGCACAAAATGAAAAAAATGTTCTCTCACATTCACAATTTGCAATGCAAACGAATTAATTTTTGTCTGCTGAAAAGATAAATGGCCGTCGATAAGATAACACAAAATGAATGAGTGAAGACGGGCACTATACATATATTTCAATTTATTTCAGTTTTTGATTTACTTAGTTTTTTTTATTGTTTCAACGACAATTTAAGCCTTGCTGCTAGACATACACACACATGCTGAGGATTATATGATATGTAGGCATGCGGCTGCTCGGTGCGTCCGCCTGCTCATGCATGCGCCATGCCGCCATGTGGCCTCATTGTATCACATGCCCCCACATTGACGACGGTAATGTGGCATTAATGTGAGATATAAAATTCATAATTGAAATGAAAAACATTCATAAAGTCTGCCGATAGGTACACTTGATTAATTTTGAGCTTTATAGTTTTTTATAAATTCCAATTATTAACTCATTAAATTTAATATATTTTGCGGATTGGGGGGCTGTTGAGTTGGGGTGAACAACATTTGAGAATTTTGTTTTTAGCGCAAAATATATTTGAATTTTAGGTATAGTCGAAAACTGGGAAGTTCAAAATAAGATGTAAAAATTCGAATTTTTCAAAATAAAATGAATTTTTTTCAAAAATACCAATTTTATCGTCTTCTTTTTCAACAAGTGACTTTTTCAATCGTACTTGGTTCAAAACTCCCAAATTTTGTTAGTAAATTTTATGATGGTTTTGAAGGGAGCTTCACAAAAACACATGCTCTGCAAATTAGGATTCTAGCTACGGCCCTCATAGATTAACCTTCAAAAAATTTTATATGAACGCTAAATTTCAGCATAATTAAAATTTTCGCGACTTTTCAAATGTTTAATTTCTTCATCTAATTTTTGTACCACTTTTACAATTGAAAGATTAAACCCAAATCAGCGTCGTCCGACAATTCATTTCGGAGGACGCCCTTGTTGAGGACACAAATATGTTAACACTAAAAATCAGCCCAGTTGGGCTTTGACTATTCTTGAAAGGGGTTATCGATAAGTTTCAAGTTTCTCACTCGCTTCAGGTTCCTTTTAAAAACTCATATATTAAAAGATGTTTATTTCCAATCTCGTAGTTGCGCTGGTCTCACATTGTTTGCAAACCTGTTGGCTCTTGGTGGCCGATTTCGAGTGCAATGTCGAGCTGCTTGCCAAGATTCGGTTGGTCGGTATGTGCGACACACTTTGGCATCTAAATTTAAAATCCGCTGGGCCGCTTCCCTCGTAATGAGCGAATTGTTGCAAACAAAGCAGCAGAACGAATGTGCCAATGCATATTACATTTTTCTCAAAGAATTGTCTGCGATTTGTTCATTTTTACATTTGTCTACCTGCAGCAGCAGAGTCCGCAACATAAGTCATCAAGATGGGGGACATGTTCCGCAGTGAGGAAATGGCATTGTGCCAAATGTTCATACAGCCGGAGGCGGCGTACTCCTCCGTGTCGGAGCTGGGCGAGACGGGATGCGTGCAGTTTCGCGATGTAAGTGCCGCTCAAAAAATAAATATTGTATCTACAAACTAACCTATTCCAATTCTACTTGCGCGCAGCTGAATGAGGATGTCAACGCGTTTCAGCGCAAATTCGTCACCGAAGTACGTCGCTGCGATGAGCTGGAACGCAAGATACGCTACATCGAGACTGAGCTGAAGAAGGACAACATCGTGCTGTACGAGCTCATGGATGACTTGCCACGCGCTCCCAATCCCAGAGAGATCATCGATCTGGAAGCGCATCTGGAGAAGACGGAGAACGAGATACTTGAACTGGCTCAGAACGCTGTGAATCTGAAGTCCAATTACTTGGAGCTCACCGAGCTGCGCAAGGTGCTGGAGAACACGCAGACCTTCTTCTCCGATCAGGAAGTGCTCAATCTGGACTCGAACAATCGCTCGCAGACGGGCAACGAGGATGCACAGAATCGTGGCCGGCTGGGATTTGTCGCCGGCGTGATTAGTCGCGAACGCGTCTTCAGCTTCGAGCGCATGTTGTGGCGCATTTCGCGTGGCAATGTCTTTCTGAAGCGTTCGGATCTAACGGAGCCGCTCGACGATCCCACCACCGGCCATCCCATCTATAAGACCGTTTTCGTGGCGTTCTTCCAAGGTGAACAGCTGAAGAATCGCATCAAGAAAGTGTGCACCGGTTTTCATGCCTCCATGTACCCTTGTCCCAGCTCGCATGCTGAGCGTGAGGAGATGGTGAAGGGTGTGTGCACGCGTCTGCTAGACCTGAAGATGGTGCTCAGCCAAACGGAGGACCATCGCAGCCGTGTGCTAGCCACCGTGTCGAAGAATCTGCCCACTTGGTTCATTATGGTGAAGAAAATGAAGGCCATTTATCATACACTCAATCTGTTCAATATGGACGTGACCAAGAAGTGCTTGATCGGCGAGTGCTGGGTGCCCCTTCGGGATTTGTCGATTGTGCAGAAGGCGCTCTCCGATGGTTCGGCTGCTGTGGGCAGTACTATACCGTCCTTTCTGAATGTGATCGAGACGAACGAGCATCCGCCGACCTACAATCGCACCAACAAGTTCACGCGCGGCTTCCAGGCGCTGATTGACGCCTATGGCGTGGCCACATATCGCGAAGTCAACCCAGGTCTGTACACTTGCATTACTTTCCCCTTTCTGTTCGCCGTCATGTTCGGCGACATGGGCCACGGCTTCATCATGATGTTGGTCGGCGCCTGGATGGTCATTTGGGAGAAGAGCCTGAGCAGAAAGCGCTCCGGTGAGATTTGGAACATCTACTTCGCCGGTCGCTACATTATCCTGTTGATGGGTATATTCGCCATATACACCGGCTTCATCTATAATGATATCTTCTCCAAGTCCATCAACGTATTCGGCACCACTTGGCGCGTCATGTACAACACCTCCACCGTGCTCTCGAACACCGGCGGCCTGCAGCTGAATCCCACCTACGCTGTGGAGGGCGTTTATCCTATGGGCCTGGATCCGATTTGGCAGTTGGCTAGCAACCAGATCATTTTCACAAACACCTACAAAATGAAGCTGTCCATCATCTTTGGCGTGATTCACATGACCTTCGGCGTTTGTCTCTCCGTCGTGAACCATGTACACTTCAGGCGTTACGTCTACATACTGCTGGAGTTCATACCGCAACTGGTGTTCCTGCTGCTGCTCTTCGGCTACATGGTCTTCATGATGTTCTTCAAGTGGGTGGTGTACTCGGCCAAGTCACCGAACGAGATCGATCAACCCGGCTGCGCACCCTCCATCCTCATCATGTTCATCAACATGATGCTGTTCAAGGGCACACCGCCGCCACAGGGCTGCAATCAGTACATGTTCAGCGTGCAAGACCAATTGCAAACAATTTTCGTGATCGTTGCCCTGCTCTGCATTCCATGGCTACTGCTCGCCAAGCCATTCTACATCATGTGCAAGCGCAGGGGTCAAGATCATGTGAGTAGCTTCTGTAACGGGCTCTATTGAATAACTTTAAATTGTTGACTTCTAGAGCAAGCAGGTGGAATTGACTGCCAATGTGGAACTACCCGATGGAGAGACCGAAATCGTCATCACTGCCAAGAAATCCAGCGGTGGTGGCGGCGGTGGCCATGACGACGAGGACGAAATGCCCATGAGTGATGTGTTCATTTATCAGGCCATACACACAGTCGAATACATGCTCAGCACCATCTCACATACGGCCTCTTATTTGCGTCTGTGGGCGCTGTCCTTAGCTCACGCAGGTGCAATTGAACGCACAGCTACCAAAATTTGTATGTACTACATATACAATTTTTACAGAATTATCCTTGGTGTTATGGAACATGGTGTTGGCGTTGGGTTTAAAAATTACCGGCTTTGGCGGTGGTCCAGCGATGTTCTGTTTCTTCGCCGCTTGGGCCTTTTTCACCATATCCATTATGGTCATGATGGAGGGCTTATCCGCTTTCCTGCACACGCTGCGTTTGCATTGGTAAGTTTTCATTTAAGAAAAACTCTCGAAAATCTAGAATTATATATGATTTCCTTGCTTCTAGGGTCGAGTTCATGAGCAAATTCTACCAGGGCTTGGGCTATCCCTTCCAACCATTCAGCTTCAAGATCATTCTGGAAACTGAAGAGGAGGATTAAATCATCCAAGCTACTCCACACACTATTCGATGCGGTTATGCATATTTTGAAACATAAGCGTTATATATTTGTTGCTTTTTATTAACTTTATGCACCGATTTCGTTTCTTTATTTCAATGATATTAAAGGCAAGCAATAATTTCAAAGTTCGCTTCATATAACCAAATAAATCGAACCAGCAGAAATATTAAAATTCTCGTTTTTTTTCTAATTCAAAATAATCACCGAAACAATCAATCCACTTTAAAATAGGCTAACTCGACTTTAGTTGAATTCGAAAAGTTAGAATGTATATTCTAATAACGGGTTGGGCTAAGTCGAATGCTAAGAAAATATGCTTTTTTTATCAGAGGGAAAACACGGTAATTACCCTACTCTGTCAATATGCGGCCGTTGTTAGAGGCAGAGGGAAGCCTACTTCAACAGCTTGAATAAATTTAAACGGCTCAATATCGAACTCTCTAAGTGATTCTAGATTCTCCTTTGATATCCAGTGAGTACGCTGAGTCTACACATGGACCTACACATGGCCTTAGTGTGTCCTTCTGGTAGAACATCCGTGCTCTAGACAGCCACTATTATATAACCAAATATTCTTTTAAGAATATTTCTGGAATTTCATAAATTTGTTATGGTCTGAGTTATATGCTGTTGTTTTCAACAGCTATTCCAAATAATGACAAGGATAAATCAATTTAAATTAGCTAATATTTGATCGATTTGTAAGTTGTGGTCATCTGCAAGGAATTCTTCTTCATTGCCATTCGAGGTATCATTTGGCTCACCAATATACATATGAATGTTCCATTCAAAACTCAATATAGTCTATGTATATGATAACAGAAATATTTTCTTCTGTAAATGCTATCGGGATTGGGATATAAACCTTGTCGTCTTCTGAAAAATAATACATAGCATACTCTTGAACGAAGCAGACGATATGATATTGCCTGAATTACATCATATGAATCACTGTCAATATATCAACGTCAAAGTCAACCACATTCAGCCAAAGGCCAGACCGGCCAGACCTACAATATTACAAAAATTATGCACTACAGTTTTCACTTGAAAAGAGCATCGGTTTCATATGGAGCAGCCGCCTGCGCGCGTGTTTTGTAGGGCTTTTTATTACCCACAGCCGCGTTTGACTTGCTTCAGCTACCTCCTCACCGAACTACTCCAAACTATTGCAAGTCGGCAAAACGGAATCTTGCAAAGTCGGCGAAATTCTTCGACCTACCTGCAAGCACCATGAAAAGCCACCAGCAGCTGTTTCCGCATTTGGCAGAACTTGCTGAGTTCTGGTTTCCATAGTGAAGAGCAGCCGAGATTATTTAGTGCTCGCCATGAGCGGTCGCAGCTGCAGTCGAAAGTCTACATTATTCGGACGCGTTACCACTTCACTTGCGCCGCAGCGTGAAAGTGTTTAGCCAGAAATGTACTTCGTAAGGGCACAGGCTCTGGTAGCCTTCCTGCTTGTGGTACTACGAACTTGCGTGACCGATGTGCTGGTGCAATTGAATGTGAATCGACCGTTCAACGATGTCAACGAGAAGTTCATCAGCTTCGCCGTCAAGCCGGAGGATCTGTACCGCGCGCTGGATGGTTCGAATAGGTGTGTGCATCTTGCCAAGCTTTCGAAGAGCATATAATATAGTGATTTATTTTTCATATAGAAAGTCGCTTACCCGCATGGCAGCCTTGTTGGGTGAGTCCTATGTGAAATTTGTGGGTGATTATTATTTCGCTGCGGATTTGGAGAAGAAGTTGCGCAATCCGACGAAGGTCATGTGGAAGGGCTTCAATCGTTGGACTAGGTACAGTAGCAAATGCTTATGCACAGTAACTGTATAACAGACACTACCATATTCCTAGAGCTGTTAACTGGACGATGATAATACCCGTGCCGTATTCGCCAGATTCCTGGGATCCCATGCTTGCTTTGAAGATACTGAATAGCTCATACTCGACTGGCATAACCGATTGTATCTGGCAGTTGGGCACTGGTGAGTGGCAAGCAAATGCATTTCTCATATTAATTTATTTCTATATGCTGAATATTGCAAATTAAATAAGTAAATATATATTTTTCATTCTCGGAATGTTTGCGCAGACTTCGGCGCCACACACGCCAAGGACTATGTCACCGAGCTGAATACACTTAATTTGATGGTGGATTCCTTCAGGCCCTATGTGGACGATTGGCAAATAATCGGCGCAGATATTTCAGCTGGCAGTAGTGCTGAGGAAACCAGGCGTTATATCGAAATGTCGAAGAATTTGAATGCGGCTTTCGGTTGGACACAGTAAGGACATACAGTCGAACTTCGCTATAACGAATCTGCAGGGGACCAGAAGCTTACAGTCGAAATTCCGAATAGTGAAGATCTTTATTACGAGCGCAGCTTCCTCGTTCTATATATCAAAGTAATTCGCTACAGCGAAGTTCGACTTGAGCGTATATTTTATTTGAGCTGATGTTGTGCTTTAATCCGTATCTTTCGCCGCAGTCCCGCAGAGCTGTCCGCCTCCAATAGACTGGGAAATTACATATACAGCAACGATGCCGCGCTGAAAGTGCTGCTCAGCAAGAAGGTGCCCGTGTGGCTGAGTTTGCCATCCAAGTCCTCGAGCCAAAAGTCCAAGCGATCGATTGCGAATGATGTCAGCGAAGCCTTAAGCTGGGCGCAGTCTTTGGGCGATGCAGCGAGTGCCGGCTTCGATGCGATCTTCAAACGCATCGGTTTGTCCGAATTGGAAGCACCCGATCATAGTTTCTATGTGACTGCACTCTTCAAGAAAGTCATGGGCTCTCGTGTATTCCCCGCCAGGCCCTTGGGCCTATTTGCGCATAGCAACAAACTGTATACGCATTGCGCCAATGCGGTCTCTGGTGGCATTGCCTTTATGGTGGTCAACATGGAGGACATGCCCGTGCAAATTTCCCTCAGACCTATTACACAGCTGACGGCCGACGAAGTGTGGCAATATACGCTGACTTTCAAGGATAATAAGGCCTGGCTGAACAATGAAAAGCTGTCGTTGAACTCCACAATGAGACCATTGAAAAAAGCAAAGAATCCACTGAAGCCATTGCAATTGAATACACCTGGCAAGTCGGTCGGCTTTTGGGTGCTGCCCACGGTGAACCTAGAGCATTGTGAGTATACGGAGATTGAAGCGGCGGATATCCAAAAGGACACTGCCTCAACGGAAGATGTAAGAGACAAGAAATATTCGTCGTCAGATAAGCTGCTTAAGAAACTAATACGGGAGTCCGCGCTATCGAAGAGTGCACTCTCTCAAGCCATCAATCGTAGGCGAAGATACGCCACATTCTCCAATCGCCCCAAGCGTTTTCTGCTGGAGGACTCACGTGGCAAAGCTGCGAAGGGATGGGGCGGTTTCTTCGAAGGATTCAAATTCGAAGAGAAGCCACTGAAGAAGCGCGAGACCGCGCTGAAAGAGCGACAAACAACTATGCTGGATTGGATACAGAGTCTAATAGAAGGAGCCTGGCGCAGAGATGCGCCGCTGCTGAAGCGTGGCACGCGCAGTGCTGACAGTTACTTTGGTACTTTCTTCGCTGCAAAGGACAACGAGCCAACGCCGTTGACGAAGAAAATATTCGACATAAAGAAGCCAGAGCAGAAAATCAAGCCGATCTTCGATCAAGAGGACTTCGACGAGGAGGCATTCTTCAAGAAAATGGGTGAACGCACTGAGCCGGCGTATATGCGGCCACCGGAAGGCGATGTGCATATGAAGCACATAGACACGCTGGATGGCGAGGAAATCGAAGAGAATAAGCAAGCACATAAGAAGCCCACGAAGAAGGCAAAGGCGCTAAGTTTCTCCAAGGAGGCTTTCAGCGAAATGAAGCCGCTGCGCCTGCTGCCGACCGAGTTCTATGAGGCATTGCCAGGCAACGCCTTCAAAGCAGGACTCAACAAAATGCAAATCGGCAGCGCGCTGAATTCACTGCTGTTCCCGGAACCCTTTACCAAGAAGGCTGCTAAGGAACATGCCAAGCTGAAGGCGAATAAAGAGACTGAGCCGCAGTCGAACTCTGACTCGGGAGTGGAGGAGGTGGGCACGGCTAAATTCCAAAAGAATGGGCGACTAGCGGAGGACTTTTTGCGCGCGCAGAAGGAGCTGGGCAAAACGTTTCTGAGCGACAATCAGCAATTCGTGGCTGAAGCGGAGAAAACAGAGAAGGCCGAGAAAGCCGAGAAAGCGAAAGAGAAAGAGAAGGCAGCGAAAGACGAAGACGAAGAGGTGGAAGAACTGCAGTCTGCAGAGTATGACAAAAGGGAGTTGGAAAAACGTAGGTTAATTGATTTTTTAGCGCAAAATCTGGAAAGCTACTTCGGCGAAAGAGTTGAAAAGTTCGAAGTGACAGACAGCCCACAGAAGCATGGCGAGGATGTGCCTTGGTGGCACTTGAGTGCAACGCACAAGCAACGTGCTCGACGCGCATTGAGAATAAATTTACCGGACGACGCCTGGCAGGACAATATGATAACCAAGGAAGACGAGCTGACGCCCTTGGGTGCCTCCACGCCGGAGAAAATGGCCATCTATGAATATGTCGTGGACAATGAGGTCAAAAATAAGCCCGAGCAAACGAAGGACAGCATGTCGCATGCAATTGTGGCCACGGTCAAGAGAAAGGTATCCAATTTCGTGGACATACTCGCACGGCACGTCAGCGAGTGGTACGGCACCTTGGTCAAGCACATCGAAATCGAGACGACCACCGCTCGAGGCAACAAAAATTAAGTGACGACACGAAGAGTCGCAGCGAGTGAGGTGCTAAATTAAAGTCTCGTTAGATTTAAGCGGAAGTGCTTAATTTATTATTTTTTTATTATAAACGATTTCTGAGCACTTGTAGTTAATTGCATTAATGCTTATTTATTTGTATAAATTGTATAGAATTCATTAACTTTATTGTTGCTATTTTAATAAAGTATTATAATCTCAGAACAAATTACAAGTCAGGGTATGAATGAAACGTTTGAGTGTAGCAACAAAACAAAAGATTTAAGACACAAACTCTGTCAGTGTTGCGCTCCAGTGTGGTTAGTTGAAAGAAATCAACTGTTTTACAATAAAAGCGGCGCTGGCGCTTTCAACAACGAATGAGCAGAAGTGTAGAAAACGATTTTGTGAGTGAAGTGTAAAGTGAAAATGATCGAGCGTAGATCTCTGAATAGTTGACACAAAGCAAAGTCGGCATGGAAATTTACACATCAAGATACAAATTGATAGCCGGAGGCCGCCATTTCCGACTGCAGCGCAGCTCGCTCAGCTCTCAACTTAACTCAATAACAATAAAGAGCAGCAGCGAAAAGCACCACCAAAAGAGCAACAGCAATAACAATTATGGCAACAGCTCCAATGGCTCCAACAAAGACAACAACAAAACGCAACAGCGGCGGGAAACAACCTGTTGTATATAATTTCAATTTGATGTTGCTGCGGTTTTTGGCCAGTCTCAGGCGAAACGTTCAAGGCGAAGGTTGTTCCAAGCTCAAATAAAATCATCGTTGTAGCCCGTTCCACAGTTGAAATCGTGCAGAGTCATTTTAATTGTAGCTATAGAAGAAGCAGAAGCAAGGGGCAACAGCAAAAACTTTTCAGCCACTGAGCAGCAAAAGAAATTTTCAACAAGGTAAGTGAAAAATGAGCTGAGCTAAGCTGAAATTGCTTGTAAGTAGTGTTTTTAAAACAACAAAACCACAAAATAGACCAAGCTCATACAAACAAAAGAAACGAAAACGCTGAATAATTGGAATATTTCATTACAAACTGAAAAAAATAACAATCAAAAAATGAGGTCAACCGAAAGCAGAAAAAATATACATTTTTTACAAGTTGAGATTTTTCTCTATCTCTAGCTTATTTTCATAGTGCAGAGCATTGTGCGAGGAGCGCTCGACATGAGCGGAAGCGACAGTATTCGAAAGCGAAGCAGCAGAAGTCTTCTTTACTCAGCGCATACCATTGCCAATTCACGCTTGTACGCTTGTACATACGTTTTTTAGTGACGTGGAAGATGGCTGGCTGTATTTGTTTTTGTTGTTGTAGCCGGCATTGAACTCGGTTCGTCATTTCAATTGGCATCTTTTTTTTCTCGAAACCTCGCACTTTGTACTCTCAAGTTTTACAACAAGTTTCTGTTGTCGTTGTTGTTGTAATTTGCGCCCCCCTGAACTGTGTTAATGCAAATACAATATTTCATAAGAGTGAAAGCAAAAAGTTCCAGTTCGTCGTGTCATAATGTCGCCTCATTAATGAATCGTTTATGTTGACTTGACAAACGCATTAATTAACATAAAATATCTATGTATTTATATGTATATAGGGAGTGTTTGGGAGAGTTGCGATGAACTTTGGCGCACGTTTATACCAATTGAGTGCAGAAAACTTTCCAAAGATTTGCAAGCTTCAATATTTATAGTTTTCTTAGCTCACTTATAATTATGGCTTTGAAAGAAAACTTTTGAACACTTTTGCAAACGAAATTTTAAATTTACTTTCATCGAAGCTCAATGGCTACTTTGCACTGCAATTCGGAAATCGGCTTAGAATGTTTCTTACTATTTATAACTAGAATGCTAAAAAGACATTTTGTGCAAATCGAACTTTCAATGGAAACATTAAAAACGTCAACAGAAGCCATATAGCAATACAATGAATTGAAAAAATTAGTTGTTACGACAAAAAAAATCACCTTCGTTTTCAAGAAAATTTAAGTTTTCGAACATATGGGTATGCATGCTTTAGTGTTATCCAGAGTATGTACCGTAGATATTTATAAAATGTTTACCAAAATTATAGTGTGAGCAACAACATATATTGCTTAAAATTTCTAATCAGAACAAAATTTTTGCAGAACATTGTAAGTAGAAATGTATCTTAAGTAAACTAGTCTGATAGTTACGTCTTTGACAGCACATTCAGTTGGTCCATTTGACGAGAGTAACGAAGCTTTGGAAAATTACGCATGATCACTTTCTCTTGCGTTTTTTTTTAAGTCTTACACTTCCACACTATTTCACTGCGGTGTACACTGAAGACTTCTTATGTACTATATTATGTACATGGTTTATACTTGTAAATTCAAGAAAATTCTTTAAAATCAATTAAAATTTTTTGTAATGCTTTTACATCAACAGTCTCTACTTACATTTGTTTATTTTTATGCAAAATATTGAATTCCTACTTTTGTGGCTCTTACCAGAAAAGGGCTGTAAAATTCACATTTTTTTTGGAAGCACTTTCTTCTTTTTACGTATTTTTCCCTTTTCCCAAAATTATGTTCCACTTTTATTGTTTTAATGAACTTCCTTTATTTGAATTACAATTTTCCAAAATTCCAAAAATTATTTACAGACTTTATTAAAGCAGCTTATTTTCGCACAAAATATTTGTAGATACTTTTTAAATATCTTATTATGTTACATCTTATTTTAAAGACTTATATATTTTATTTTTATTCGAAATTATGATACAATTCTTAAAACACTCTCTAAGACACTTATATAATATTTGAGAGCTTCTTCGCACTTTTGCAATTCACATAATTTTTTTGATATTTTTAAAATCAAATACATTTCTCTTTTTAAAAATACATATACATTACAAAAAAGCAAAATTGGTTCAAGCTCTCTCTTTGACAGCTATAATTCGTCCCCTTTTCGCACTTTCGCCATAATCAAAAAATATATAATTTATGATTTCACTAATCGCTTAAAACTTACAAATATTAAAGCTAATCAATAAGTCAAGTTTTGATACATTTCAAAACAACAACAAAAATGTTAAGCCACAAAAGAGAAACACTGCGAAACACACACAGGTACATACATAGAGACACAAGCAAGATCACACTCAAATTCATGACATTTAAATACACACACACATTGCAACACGCTTTTTTCACATATTCACTTTATAACACTTGGAAGTTATTTTGAAGATTATAAAACACAGTTGAACTTTGTCTTCACGAATTATATAACATGAGTTTCTGTTTCATTGTATTTGGTGCGTGCATTTTAGATGGGTCTCTTGGGTCTGCTGCCAAGCGATCATTATGTGCGCGATCTGTTCGTGCTGGCGTCTTGCTCGGCCATGATAGCCACTCTGCTGAGCATACGCTTCTACTTGCGCATTACAGCGGGCAGATGCTTTACAGAGGTAACCAAAAAGCAGCGCTGCTTATCCAGCTGCCTCCTTTGTTGGTCTAACCACCCCAAATTCCCTGTACATTCGCTCGCTTACTCTGTAGCTGCCAAACAGAAAAAGACAAACTAAACTTAATAACAATTTTAGACACTTTAATTGCTTTTAAAAAATTTAAATTAAAAGATGGCAGTAGCTGCCCGGCTTGTGTGACCAGTTGACCACGTGATTCCTTTTAGTATATGTATGTAGTTATATTACTAGTATGTACTAGCATTATGGTTTGTTTTGTTTTGTTTATTTTTGTACATTTTTTTGCTAATGTCTGCTGCTGTCTTAAGTAGTGCAAGTGCCAAAGTGACAGCACGCGTCAATCAGGTTTCACATTACATTACAAAAGTAAGGTACCCCAGTGAACTCGTATGCAAAACATCATTACCAACTAACTGTAATTAAGCGCACATGTTAACTTTCGTTATGCATAAACTTTTCATTCGCATTCTTTTTACAACAACGAATAAGCATTTTTATATAGTTATTTTATCTATATATTTATATGCAATGAAATAACTGCAGAACAATTAATCTCAGTTAAGTAGCTTATTTAATTACAAGTTTTGCTGTTGTTCTCGAAAGTTTCCGTTCTTATAATTACATTAAGTTAATTGAAAACGTCTGTTGTGCACGGAATTTAAACCTTTGTCATATAGCAACTTAAATAAAAGCAAAAGGTTTTTAAATTAAACTAACAATTTCCGTTTGTCAAAAGAAAGTGTATGCAAAAAACTAGTTTCAATGAAAGCAAAGCACAAACATCGATCGTAGCAGCTGAAATTAAAAGAAATTTGCCACCTTTTGTTGTATTTGTAATATTTTGCATGTTTTATATAATAATATTGATGAACAATTTTGACATTTTTTGTGGCAAATTATCGATTTTCTACATCTTGTATATTTCTTCATATGCTGCTTAGCTTATTTATTACACGTGCACATATAAATAGAGAGATATGTAGATAGATATGCATATATACAGTGGCATAGTCCAAAATTTATTGTAGGAAGGTGGTGAGGGGGTTTGTGAGTTATTGCATGTATCCATAGAAGATTTTTATCGGTTATCAAAAAAGCTAGTTAGACTCATGAAAACTTCAGCTAGAGTAAAATTATTTCAAAGAAGGCTTCTCATTTCAAAAAAATTTTAAATTCGTTGAAGCGTAATACCATTGTCTGTAGGTTGAGCTATGTATGGACCTTTGACATAAGCCAACTTTTCTAAAATTAAAGTCAATAAAATTAAAGAACTTAAAATATTTTACCTTTAATGGCTCTCAAACGGGTTCAATTTCTTCTCTGTAGATGAACCAGCACACACAGCACATCTTCAATATTTTATGATGTCAATGAAATTCTCTAATATTTTCATAGAACGATGTAAATACTTGATAAAACCCTCAAAATTGACGTCGATGCGTCCCTGTACAAACAACTTTCGTTTGTATTAAAATAGCATATACAATATTATTACCTCGTTGGTTTGGCATTAAAAACTTCTACTATATATATCTATAAGAAAGTTCCATGTTCATGTACTCTTTTGTTAACTCTTTTATTGGCCTGTATATTAATATATTCAGCCTTCCTAACAAATTTTTGAAACAAGTTTGGTTGCCCGGCAAAAGGCGAGAACGAAATTTGCCGACTTATGCAATACACGTCTTTCAGTCTGCTGGCATGTGCTGTCTAAATTGAATGGTAGCGTGGCGAATAGACATGCATACAGACAGCCAAACATATTTCTTACATATAAGTGTATTTAAGTTAATTGTTCCGGTTTTTGTTGTGCACATTGAAGTCCTCTATTCCAATTACCCAACTGCCAATATTCTTATCTAACTAAAATTGCAGGGAACAACTTATTTATTATCTACATTTCGATACTTGCAGACAAATATGGAGGGCAAAACTGTAATCATTACCGGCGCCAACAGCGGCATTGGCAAGGAGACCGCCAAGGACCTGGCCCAGCGTGGCGCACGCATTATCATGGCCTGCAGAAACTTGGAAACGGCGAATGCAGTTAAAGGTTTGCACATTCTTCCAGGGAATTTTCGTTTTTCGTGTGATTTTAATACGTCATAACTTTAACTCTTTCAGCGGAAATTGTCGAAGAGACTGGCAACAACAGAATCATCGTTAAGAAACTGGATTTGGGATCGCAAAAATCGGTGCGCGAATTCGCCGCCGATATTGTCAAGACCGAGCCCAAAATCGATGTGTTGATTCACAACGCCGGCATGGCGTTGGCCTTCCGTGGCCAAACCAGTGAGGATGGCATTGAACTGACCATGGCCACCAATCATTATGGTCCCTTTTTGCTGACGCATCTGCTGGTCGATGTGCTGCGGAAGAGTGCTCCCTCACGCATCGTCATCGTCGCGTCGGAACTGTACAAGTTCGCTTCGGTCAATTTGGACAAGCTGAATCCCATTGGCTCCTTCCCTGCTGCCTACTTGTACTATGTGTCCAAGTTTGCAAATATCTACTTTGCGCGCGAGCTGGCCAAGCGCATGGAGGGCAGCGGTGTCACTGTGAACTACTTGCATCCCGGCATGATTGACTCGGGCATCTGGCGCAATGTGCCCTTCCCACTGAATTTGCCCATGATGGCAATGACAAGAGTCTTCTTCAAAACAACCAAAGCGGGCGCTCAGACCACCATTTACTTGGCTACTTCGGATGAGGTGGCCAATGTGTCGGGCAAATATTTCATGGACTGCAAGGAGGCCACACTCAACGCTGCCGCCATGGATGAGGAGAAGGGCAGAAAATTGTGGGATGAGTCAGTTAAATTGGTGAAATTGACCGATCAGGATCCGAAGATCTAAAATATATGTGACTGAAATTTTTTGAAAATTTTTTCTTTTATATGGTTTTTGCTATTTTAGTTAAGAGTAAGTCTTCTAAATAATTTTAAAAAGAATGTTCACAATTCCCATGCACAAAAATAAAGAAAATATATTTAAAGGTACACCAAATATCGGCAGATCTTGAAAGGATTTAAACAGAAATGATTATCAGCGTATTTTAATTCAGACTCTTTGACAGAGAAAAGACAAGAACTGTCTACTTTTATATTGAAAACAAACGAGATTAAGTATATAACAAAATGATGGAAATATTTATTCACATGGAGTTGGTCCTAAGGCTGTTTCGCTTTTGTCAGAAAACCTCATTGATTATAATGAACTTTCATTGGGAATTTTATATGCGAAAAGCATAAATTTTTGAGATTTTAAAAACTAATTGCCACATAGAAACGTTGCGCACGCAAATGTTGTGCTTTTTAAACTTTAAAGTCGAATTTACTTATGTATGTGTGCATGTATGTTTGCATGTATGTTGAAAGCTCAAGCGTTGAAAAGCATTTTGATAAAAAGCGCTTAACAGTGGCTGTAATCGCCATGTTAGAATTCAAAGCTTCTGTTATGTGTTGAAAACGTAGCTTGCGCTGCTAAATTACAGTGAGGTTATAAAATACAGCACTTACATACATGCTTGCAAAGAAGAAAGTCCTTTCATGAGAATGAGCAAAAGTGACAAATCACAGCGGAACATGTAATTCGATAGGCTCAAATGAAATCAAGCACTTTATCGAACTATAAGCCAAAGTTCAGTCAGAAACCGGTTGGCCAAATTAATTTTGGACAGCGATGTAATCAAAGCGCACGAAATTTCCCACACCAGCAGCAGCAGCAGTAACCAGTCACCTGTTGAAGCGCCAGCCAAAGAGATACGCCAGTGAAACGGCACAATTCCCAAAAGGACCTCAAATGAGACATGAGACATAATCTGATAAAATTGCGTATCTTTGCGGCTGCGGAACTCCCCTTTTCAACGCGCTCACACGCACAAACACAGCAGGGCGCTGCACAGGATAATGACAACTACAAAAAGGCGCAAAATACGGGCGGTCTTTGTGGTAGATTACAGAGTGATGATAATGCGCGGACAGGCGTTTCGCATTCACGTGCAAGGAAGCAGAAGCACACGTGACTCTTGCTACTTGCCGCACTGCAGATCGGAAATGATTGCCGTTTTGTGCCGTTTATCGCGGCTAATAACATTTTAACAACTATAATTGAAATTTAATATTGGCACAAAATATTAGCAAATTATCTGTTGGGCATTTTAATCAGCGGGGATCTTAAGCCAGCGGCATGTAATAACAGCAATTTTCAGCATGCCAACTTAAGTTGGTAGCACTGCAGAAAGTATTGTGGGAATTCTTTGGGATTTCTGTTGTTTGAGTAAAGGATTTTCGAGTGGGTTGGCGTAAGCACTTTAACCAGTAAAATTGCGTGGTAATGAGCTTACGCATTTATTCTGTGTATTCGAAGAAAAAGTTTGCGTTGATGCTTTTCGTGAGGGAAGTATAAATTTTTCCGAAATGTTTGCCTTTATTATTTTTGTAAAATGTTTCACTTACACACTCTTCTCTTTTGACTTTTAACGGGCAATACAACGGCACTTTTACGCTCAGACCCTGACACGAAGACGTGAAGTATGAGAACCCTTTCAGAAAGTATCACATTTCAATTAATTTGGCGCGCTTCATTCAAGTGTACTCCGAGTGTGTGTGTGTGTGTACTGCGCATTTTCTACACACACACAAAATCAACAAAAAACACAAGAGTAGCAAGAACAATTAAAACAAAACAAACAAAAAAAGAAACACACAACATATTGATGGCTAAAATTAATATGTAATTCGAGCTGTATCACTTTTATATTAGCCACTGTGCATTGACAGTCTTTCAACTGTCACATTGACTTAGCGCGTTGTCAAAGTGGTGGATGACTTTTGAGCGTGAAAATTGTAATGTTGAAAAAAAAAATAACAACAACACAACGAATTCCCTATAAATACCCAATACCTTCAGCAATATGTCTTATTTTTAATAACTTTGCGTTCGTTTTTAAGAATGAAGAGTTGGAATTTCGTAGACCAGCTGTCAGCAGAGCGTGCGCGCACATGCCACTCCAAGTCAGAGGTCACATACTGCCAATGGTCATTGATACTTTTGGTTGGGCAGATGCGGCCGGCAAATGTTGGCAGTAGTTGAAAGCGGATTAAGCCTGGAGAACAGTTGGAAAAATAGTAAATATGCATAGAAAATTCAGTTTATTCGAAAAGTCTTTCAAAATTTTATGAGTTCTCCCTTGTTATCTACATATATAAATTAGATATATGTGTGTATATAATTGGCACAACAGCCCGTGTAAACGAGGCATAGGCCTAAGCTAAGCTTTCTCGCATTGACTCGTACTATTTTAGCACAACTTAACGGGACCTAAACATACATTTTATAGCCATATCCGAACTGGATTAAGAAGCTTTATTTTCAATGCAAAGGGTACTCTCGTGAAGTTGGTAGTTCTTCGAGAGAGATGGCACCGCGTAAAGAAAGAATTTGAAAAATGGATTCTCATTTTTCCTATAGGTATGTATATGTATGTAAGTCTGCTAGGATTTGAACCTGCGAACTTTCGCATCAGAGACCTAGCGAGAATAACTGCTCCTAGCTCCTAGCTATCTATCCACTGAACGATTGTGGCGCCTGAACATTTTAGCTACACCTAAAATTTAAGAGTGTAATGTTGAGCTTCGACTTAACCTAAAATTTTTGCCTTTCAGTCTTGACCTCCTCAGAAACTGCCTCTACCATTTCTTGTTTCCATGTTTTTACTAACAACGAATGTTTGTAAATAATTCGAACAGAAAAGACACAACCTAATTACAATTATTCAATCGCCTTGTGCAGTCTGCTCTTTTGCCTACCCACAAATTGCACTGTTCATAGCTGGAAAATTACAAGCATATACTATATAAAAATACACACAAAAGTACGAGTACATACAATCATATATAATATATTGGAATTTCTATTTACATTTTACTATGAATAGCGAGCAGCAAAGGCAAAATGTGGCCACATGAAAGCCAACATGCCACATAGGCACAGGAAGCCACAAGAATGCCGCCAGAAAAGTATTTCATTGATTTTCGAAACCTGTGCAATTGGGGAAATGCTGTTGCCAAAGGAAAATGCAAAAAGCGTTGTACCATACGTTATATTCTGCTGTTTTTTTCTATGAATATTTACACAAGTCGTAAATTAAAATCTTGCGAGAACGTATGTTCAAGTGTGAATGCCACTCTTCTCCCCCCACCATTTTGACAGTGATTTGTTTGAGAGCGTAATTGTTTGCTGCGGCTTGTAGCAAGTTGTAGACAAAAATATCAAGTTCTTTGAGTAAATAACATCACGTGTTCACAATTAATCCATTTGAAGTAGCACAACGATAACAGGTATCTCTGGCCGAGCTTGCACTCAATGCGGCAGCAACAATCAACGACATGTTGCCATGGATTCGCGCGCATAGTTGCAGGCATTTCGCTCTATTCGCTTGTATCAAATTTTTGTGATTGATCTGCAATATTTGCACAAATTCTTAATTTTATACAATTGCGCGGGGCATTCGCAGAGGGTTGTCGGTACGACGGCTATTTTTGGGATGGTGGATAGAGCAAGGGTGTGTGCATAAAAGTATCACTGTTGGCTCAAATAAAAGTAACAAAAAGTTGTGCTCATGCTAATTAACAATTTGTATGGCATAATTTTGAAATAATTGTGTTTACATTGAGAAACTAACTTGCAATAAAGTACATACTTAAACATTAGCACAGCTGACACCTGAGAGTGCAACCTTTGAAGCTGATGTTGAGGTGCAAAATTCAAAATCAAACACCTTTCGATTCAGTCGTGAAGAGACGCGGACCATAGAGTTGATATTACCTACAAAGACGATACTGAAAATTGTTATTTGTGAAGAAAATATTTGACGGGATTTAGAAAGTAGCACTTCCAATAGGCAATGCATGCTAATCTGTGTTAAGCTTTGCCAGAGCAGTCTTTGCCTTTTAGAATAACAAGAAATTATGCCTGAAACACGTATGCGTGCTGTACTAATGATATGATAAAGACTGACATTTTGTATTGCTTTCTTCGACATATAGACGGGCTCCCAAACCTTTGTCAGTTCTGGAGCCGTATGAGAAACTTGTACAGCAGACCATGCCTGGCGCGCCTGAGGAAAGCCAGCTATCACGTTCAGGAAATGCAACTTTTATCTATGTCGTAGTTCGAGATACAACAATACAACAGACAACATGCTCGCATCATCCATGAATGGTAGAGAGATCTGCGGAGAGTTCGAATCTGAACTGTGAAATGTTGAGTCTCGCGTCTAGAGCAGGGCCGTGAGGGGTACTAATTAAGGGATGAATACTAAAGATTAACTATAAATACGACAAATTTTTTAAAAGTGAATAAAAATTTAAGAATGAAAGAGAAGGCATGTTCAAAATTGATTTCAAAATTTGTATATTTAATACAATATGGAATTGAAAACTAGAGAAAACTCTCTGCAATAAAATACGTTGTTATAAATATTGATCGTTTCTGATTTGCTTGGTAGCAACACCAAATGATATCATTGATGTCACACACACACAAACCGAAAGAAGTCAGCCGCTGCTGGCGTCGCACGCCTCATCAGCTTAATGCGAAGTGACAATCAGAAGCAGGCAAGAACATTAAGGCATGTTGTTAACCTGAAATTTAGACGCGCTTAAAACTGGTTTAGGTACAACATGGGCAAAACCGTAGAAGAGCAAGGGAACAAGTGAAAGAAAAAGAAGAAGAACGACAACAACAAAGGAAGGTGACTTTGATTATGTTGCAGCAACATTGTCACACACGTTGCACGCTGGCTGACTGGCTGGGACACCGGAGTATATCAAGTAAGTAAATTATTCCCACCGTGGAACATGATATCGGTTGCGATCACCGAATGCCTCACACTCAGCTGAATCGGTAAACTCGAATTTTTTTTCTCTGTGTAAAGTGTGTGAATTTTTCGGTGGAGCAGGCCAAAGGCTGTTGGAGTTGGTGCCATGCAGGCAGTGAACATTCCAAGAGCAGCATTGCCAAAATTATCACAACTAGCCAAGCTGAAGCAGCTACGGTGATATTTGGCGGGCATGCTGCGGCGGCCAGCAGAAGGCAGAGATATGCCGCCTGTCATTCGATATTGAACGTGCGACCGCATTCTCTGCCGCCGCAGCATTCTCGGCTGCTGCTCGTGGCCATTTCAGCGCAGTTGAACGCATTTTGCAGAATAGCAAAATATCAACATTTACATATTTGTATTGCTGTTGTTGCTGTTGTTGTCATAGTGCGGTGTAAAACAGTAAGCGGACGGCACTTTTAATTTCCTTGGCCACAAAAGCAAATAAACGCAAACGCAATAAAAGGAAATTCAATATGGCCGCCATATGACATGAGCACTGTGCTCGTGTGTGTGTGTACTCGCATGTATGTGTTTTCCAATGGGTTTTGTGAATGGCAGTCAAATGTTGAAGTTGATGTGGACGGGCTACATAACTAGTGCGAAGGCATTTGGAACATTTGGAATATCTATTCATGCTCGCCCCCTTCTTCCAACTCAAAATCAAAAATAAGTTAAGCTTGTTCAACTGCAAAATAATAAAAAAAAATCGAATGTCTATGTTAAACTTAGCTCGTAGACCAAATCGATCAAATCAGTATAGAAAATAGGTCAAATTCATTTAGCACCACCATGGCTGAGAAACTATTTTGTGATTAGTATTGTCCCACTGACTCGATACGAGAGCGGTTCGCTGGAAACTTGCACCATTAGATAAGCTACGCATCCATCAAGATCTGTCTATACAATTAGAACCGTCACAATAGGCGCTGACTAGCTGACTGGATTCAAATTCTAAATGCAGTTTTAATCTGATTCATTAGATACCTTGAACGCATCCCGGAGAATCTGACTAGGATCTGACCTAGATCCCTAATCCAAATACTATCTTAATCTGTGTTTAAAAGCAGATCCGGTAATTACCTTAAACCCTATTGTAACAAAAAGAAATATTAATGTAAGGTGTCAGATATAATTTAGATAACTATCCATCAAATAAATACAATATAGTTAATTTTACATATTTATGCATGAGAATTGAGAGAAATTTCTTTGTTTAATATGTAGCTATCTGGATCTGAAAGATCTGCTCTAACATGCCTATTCTATTGGTCGAGTGACAGTTGATTACTACTTTACAACTGTTATTTTTTTATATATTCATATATGATTTAAGATTCAAAAGTATTTATCAACCTGTAATTAAAGGTAGCCTAGTTTCAAGCTTATACTTTGGGTATAAGAACTTCTACTAAAAACTTATAATTAGATATTAGCATAAAACTGTGCAACCACTTTTGAAATACTTTTTTCAGGAAACTGTAGCGTTCCCGACTCACACGAAAATAACTATATTATAAATGTCTATTTTATACTATAATTGTATAATTACGAAAAGCATTTAAAATCTCCTTTAAGATCTTTTACTTTCATATATCGCCGCCTCCTACTCTGATGAATGGCTTGATAAGTGCAAGCAATTTTTATACGTTTCCGACAGAACAAAAAAACGATTAATATATATATTTAAAATAAATTAAAATATATATTTTCTTGTATCAACATTTAGCTTTAAAATAAACAGCATATCCAAAAATTACAACTATTTTATTTTATTTGCCTGTTCTGAAAGATTATGATTTTCAAATTTTTTTTCCAATCAAATTTGGTTTTGGTTTTGTTACGATATTTTTCCGGTAAGGCATCAAGGCATAAAGCCAACTTTTTCGATTGAATTTCATTATGATTTGAAAGTATTAGTTTGGAGTTTGCAAAGCGCTGTAAAATATTTCACAAGTTCCAACCGAGCGGAACCGCAATCCAAACACAATATCGTATATCAGCGTAAGCAATTGGAGTTTGCCACTGCAACCAGACCATTCGTCCGCCTGTTCGTCCGTCAGTGCGACCGCGCGTTCGTTCACGCGGCGCAGGTATTGGTTGTACGCCGGCAGCGATCGATACAATCTCAAGGCATGGAGGCAAAGAGGCACAAACACACAAATGGAAATGAAAAATAAAAACAGAAGCGACGAGGGCATTCATTGGCTGAACATTTGAAGGGTGACGG
Source organism: Neria commutata (assembly GCA_963457695.1). NCBI lineage: Eukaryota > Metazoa > Arthropoda > Insecta > Diptera > Micropezidae > Neria > Neria commutata. Next base: position 16,471,467 of record OY735245.1, on the reverse strand, counting down.
GCAGGCGGGTGCACATTAGCGGCGTTGCACACAAACAGTCACATATAGACACCAATTCAGAGACGGAGTACAAGAGGCGAAGAAAACGAACACCAGAGACACTTCAATTCATTTGAGTTCAGCTCAGTTCGAAATGCATTCATGAGATACAATGTAATGTAGGGAGCTTCTGTGTGTGTTTGTCTGAATGTGAGTGGCAGGAACTAAGCATGTGAGCGTTCGGCGACGTGGTTGTTTTTGCAGTTGCTGGTCGATAGATAGATGAACGGACGAACAAATATACTAGTTGCAACCCACACACACACACACACACACACACACTAGCACGCTGTTACGAATGAGCGCCCCAAAGCGTGTTCGATTGTTCCAAGCAAAGGAAGTCAGCCCTCGGCGCAGGCAAGGGGAAAGGCAGCGAGCGATCAATGGCTAAAACTGCCCGCCAAGTCAGGGTATCTGGTGACTGGTGACTGACTGGTGTCTGTCTGTGCGATGTGCCGGCAATGCGTCGTGCGACGAGTAATGCCACGATATTGAATGACAAGTAAAAACTACTCGGCCGCCTCGGCCGGGGGTAGCACGTTTGCTGGTGGCACAGCTACTGCTGCTGTTGCTGTTGCTGTTGGTGGCTGGTGGAGGGGGAGGGTCTTATTGCTTCTCCCTGAAGGGCCACATATTCTTTTTCTTTTGTCTTCCATAGCTTGTTAGCAATTTAGTGTTTTTGCTGGATTTTCATTTCGCTGTTGTTGTTGCTGTTCGTTTGTTATTTTGTGGTTGTCGCTTTGCTTTTGGTGTTGCGGTGATATTTCTGAGCCGTCTTGAACTCTGAAATTAGTTGCTAACTTCTGCTCGTCGTCGCAAGTCGTAAATCTTAGAAAGAAGGCTTCCAAGGCGGCACTAACGGTCTCGCGCAACGGTTCTCCAAATTGACCAAGCTTAGATTGAGCTTCCAATTGTGATCAAAAAAGTGTTCCTCTGAGCATTGTTTAAGAGCATGCATTTTCATTTCAAAATACGAAAAAAGTGAAAAATGTAAAAAGGCCGAAAGTTTAGAAAAATGCAAGATTCCAAAAAAGATATTCGCAAGGTTATATAAAGAAATATAAGTGCATGCAGCTGAAAAAAAGTATTTAAAAAAATATATACTAAGCTGCAAATGAAGAATTGAATTTATGCAACAAGTTGTTTCGAGGATCAAAAGGATACGCTCACAAGTTACCATGCTGGCAGTTCAAAACTTAACAAGGTGTGAAGTAACTGGAAAAAAATTTAAAATGGATTATGTTATATAACTCTTTATATTATAACGGAAGAAATGCATGTCCTTCTAAATTTGGCATACTATTGACAAAAATCGTACTAATTAGAACGACAATGCTTTTCGGCTTAAATATTTGGAGCTGGCATCCGTATTACTAGCAAAATACAAAATAGTCGTATGTTCAACGTTAAAATGTTTCCAAAAATGTTTCTATTATCCTGGAATGATGTTTAGGCTCATTATCAGTTTTTTGAGAATAAAAATTTACTTTAGTATAGTAGTCAATTAATAAAATATCACGGAAATGGACATAAATTTACAATAGACAACAAAAAATGTCCTTCGAGGTTTTCCGATTATACGCCGTGCTGAAATTTCTGGTTCAGGCAGGAAAAAGACACATAATATCAAGTGCTGAAAAAATGTTTGAGTCGATATGTGGAAAAAAAATTAAGGATCATGTTTTGAGAGTGAGTGCTGCGGAAATTTTGAAGGAACCAGCACATTTGGACGTCAATTAAATTTTTTAAATATTTGGTTTTGGAAAGTAATATTTGCAAAATCATGTTTAATAAGATAGGCAGATATGCAGACAGAATATCTTCGGTGCACGTAATATTCAAAGCCGGCAATTCTTTGATTATCGCGATATTCAAGGAGCTCACTCAATTTTAAAAAAATATAATGAGTTATTCACAGCAAACCAATCACGAATTTACTCAACTAAACGGATTCAATTTTGGACTTTTTTGCAGGTGCCATAAATGCAAAAGACATGAGACGTAGAAAAACCAGAATAAAAAAATCTAACAAACGCGCCCTGGAAAAGGAGTCATGTCATGGGATTGCTATATAAAAGTTCCAAACTCTTGAAATTAATTCTGGGTGAGTGTATTCACGTCATTATCACTATATACTCTCGCAAATGCATTCATACATACATACATACATATGTGCACAGACGATATGTATGTGGGTGAGCATGAATGTTATTTGTGTAGCTGTGTGTGTAACTGCAACAACAACATAAGCCGCTGCTCGTCTATGATAGACACCACTACTCGTACAACTAAGCAGAAAGCTAAGGGTGTGGTTTATGGGAGGAGCTTATAGGTACAGTAGTCAAAAGACAGCAATTCCTTGTCAAAATACAATTACAATATTAAAAATAAATTTTATGAATTTTTTATTTAATAACAAAAAAATTTATAGATCTCTGTCGACGTACATTTTTTCAAACATCCAAGGATGACATACATAGTTTCGGTCTAGCCGATATGTATTACACATGGAAAAAGTATAAGATAAGACAGACAAAAATTAATACATACAACTTTTTTATATTTTTATTTCAAATGAATTTTATTGTCAGTAAGGATTTGAAAATATTTTGAGAACATTAACATTTTAAATGTAAATAGTAAAATATATGCAGCTAATCGCAACATAGTTAAATCGATATAAGAATAATTGAAAATCTCAGTAAATTAATCACTCGATTAAATAAGCGAAATAGCCGAATATTTGCAAAAAAATGTTCACAATATATTCTGAAAAGTGAAAAATGAGTGGCCAGAAATTTCAGCCGAAAAACGAGGAAAAATAATTTTATATTACATTACGCATGAAAAATTTTATAAACATTTCAAAATGCAAACTTTTTAGGAATATGTCTTTCTTGGGATTTAGCATAAGTTGATTATACTGACTATTGATCAAAAGAGTTTTATATATGTATTTTTGTTTGGTACCAGAGCAAAGTTTGTGACTGCAGAGCTATTCTAGTCTTAAAGTCACACCAATTGATACCTTCCATTGGAAAAGTATCAACTGATACAAAATATTGAATTCTGACAATTGTGACTCTAGCTCAAGCATACTCAACCTTTTTTGCCTCCGGCCCGCATTGCATCTTTGTAAAGTAACGCTGGCCGCATCACTACTGGTATCACGCAAAAAATCATGGAACCACCTCCCCTTTATAACAAAACATTTTTGAGATTATAAAAATTATAATAATAAATGTGTTTAGGGCCGTACGTAAAAGCCTGCCGGAGGCCGCAGGTTGAATTTGGCAGCTTTAGCTGAAATAAGACTTATAGAGTAAACAGTTTGTAATTTTTTTTCAAGTACAATATAAAATAGTTCACAAGTAACACTTTTCTATATCATCTCTGTTTAATCTTTATTGATTTGAATTTTAGCACACGCAGAACTTTTGCTTTTGACTGCACTCTTTAGGGGCACCCTGTATTTTCACCTACCCTATATTATGTTTATGATACACACACATGCATGCACATTACTTTATATAAATATGAAATTTGCTCAGGTGGTGGTTTTAATAAATTTTCTCATTCACGTCATTTACATAACGCAGATTCCCTGGAAGATCAAGAGGGTGGAGCTATGTACATATCGTGCGATGTCTCAAATGGAGGTCCTGTGGAACCAGAAACGGGATATGTCCCCAACAATCCATTGTTCGGCTTGTCGTTGGATAGTCCGCAGGTAGTTTTGTGAAGTCGCTAACGCAATTTGCATAAAATTGCAAATAATTTTTTCATGAAATGCATAAGTGCTTTAATTGTGAAAAGTTCGACTAAATTGAAAAGAGAAAAGTTATTCAAAAATTAAATCAAGTCTTAATATTTAATGTAAGAATCGTGGAGGACTAAGAAACCCTCAACTAAGTATCATAAAAAAAAGCAACTGAAACTGCACCAAGAAAAATTTCGGCAAGGACGACGACTTTTGATTAAGTCAGTCAAATAGACATAAATGGAATGTGCGTGCAGAAAAAAATGTGTTTGGGCATATAAAAATAAATGAAATTGTTTAGCACTGCTCTGCGAAAATTTTATCACTTGAAGCTGCTCTCCAAGTTTTGTGCTCTCCAAGTATTGTAACTGATAAAGCCTATTTTACTGACTGAGCCAAAGCACGCCTCGTCCGAGAATTGTTTCCCATAGCGTGTCCTTTGATGCCAGTTCTTGAGAAAATTTCTGTGATGTTTTTACACTTGACATTATCTTCAAATAAAGAGAGATACACCAAGCTTCAATCAAAATTCGTCCTAATAGCTTTGAGCTGGTGATTTCAAAATAGTAGAATTATACTTATAAGTTATAACAAAATTCCTTCGATTCTAAGGGCAACACTCTTGAAGAAATCATTATCATTAAGAAATATTAAAGCTTCTATCAACTTGAAATGTCTACAGATGTCTGAATTCTTTGGAAAAAATTACACATGTAATAATATCTGAAAAAATATGTTTCAAAACTTCGTTCAGTTGGATTAAATCGATAATGTCAAGTGCCACGCACGGAATCGGAGCAAAAGTGCAAAAACTTATTTGGTGATTATTTGAAATTTGCATCGATTTAATTTTTCATATCGTGATTTTAAAAATCAATCGCCCAAAGTGATTTTGCTTTTAAATATTTGGTCCAGCAGTGTAATAAACTTCATACTTTGCAAATATGTTTCCACAGTGGCTCAGCGGATGTGTGCTCGGCCTTTGTTGCTACAGGGTCCCTAGAAAAATATAGTCGATCTCGACTTAAGTAAAATTTTAAAAAGGAAACTTTATTTGAATTGTTTCTATCAGCAGCGCCATCTCTTACGATCAATTGGTATTTTCTCCAAAGTATTTTTGCCTTCTTAGTCAAGTCTCGAACAGATTTGGATATAAAGACTAAACTCGAAAGTTGTAACGCTCGTTTATTGAAATTTTTTGAAAAGTCTAATCCTTTCCAACATATGAACAATTTGAGAAAAAGTTCTACCGTTGAAGTGAAGCTCAAAACTTGATTGTGTGCATTTTCTGTTCGACAGCAAGAGTGCGCAGCATCCTGCATCGGCTGCCTATCCTGCCAAGGCCACACCGCCCTGCCCATCCCCTCATTAACGTCCAACGACTTCGATTGTGGTTCCTGTTTCGATCCGACGGCGAGTGTGCTCGAGTCCGCACAAAACAACTCACAAGGCGGCAATCTCACTGGCCACAGCAACACCGCCGGCAACAGCTACTGGAGCACCGATGAGATGGCCTCCACATTCCCGGGCCTGCCCTCGCTAGACATCGATCCACTGCCCAGCCTCTTTCCCTTCTCGCCGTGCGGCTCCTCCTACAACTTCACCGCCAACCCGCATCAGGCATCGCTCTCCTACACCGTGCACCCACACCAAATGCTCGTCTCACCCAGCGGCCACCAGCAGCCACAATCCCAGCAAGCTTCTGCCATGCACGGCAATGCACTCGGCAGCTCCGCAGCGCAGTCCTGCTACTATGATCCCGGCAGCGCAGTCGTGAGTGCCAACAGCGGCGCGGGCAGCTGTGGGCAGCACATGGCCACAGCGAGTGGGCCTCCGCTCTATCCCAGCATGAGTGTGAATGTCAGCATGAATATGACTATGCACGGATATGGCGCAGCCGACGGCACCATGCCGATGCAGTGCTCACAGGTGAGTGGGGAAAGGCAGCTGAGCAGCAACTAAGTATCTAAAAAAACATTTACACAGCTGCAGTGGGCACAGCCGAACCCTTCCAACTCGGTCAATGTGCTCTATCCGCCGCTACTAAGTCCCTCGCACTACCCGGCGGCGGCCACATACTCCTTCACTGCGGACTTCCGCACGCCCAGCTTACAGTCCGGACAGAGCGCCGGCAACGCGCTTACAGCGCTCACAGAGCCGCTGGAAAAGGAATCACCACCGCCACTCGCAGTGACCCCGAGAAGCTTTTACGCCGCAAACGCACAGCTGGCGCAAAGCTATTCGCCGCCCTCCAAGAGTCCGCTGGATACGCAGGTGGGTTCGAACGCGCGAGCAAGTTCACAAAAGCACGTATAAGAATAATCTTCCACTGCTTTGCAGATACGCGACACCAAGTCTTTTGGCAGCGGTGGCGTCCCCTACGAGGATGAGGACAGCAACGAGGAGGACTCCTCCGACTCCAAGCCGAACCTCTGCCGGCTGTGCGGCAAGACCTACGCACGCCCCAGCACGCTCAAAACCCATCTGAGAACGCACTCGGGCGAGCGGCCATACCGCTGCCCCGACTGCAACAAGAGCTTCTCGCAGGCGGCCAATCTCACCGCTCACGTACGCACACATACGGGACAGAAGCCGTTCCGCTGTCCCATTTGTGATAGACGCTTCTCGCAGAGCTCCAGCGTCACCACGCACATGCGAACTCACTCCGGCGAGCGTCCGTATCGCTGCTCCTCGTGCAAGAAATCCTTCTCGGACAGCTCCACTCTCACCAAACACTTGCGCATACACAGCGGAGAAAAGCCCTACCAGTGTAAACTGTGCTTGCTCCGGTTAGTTCCCCGTTTTACAAGTATACTTTCTATCCCAATCTTTTTACTTCATCTTTTTTTTAAATTTCGAATTTTATGTAAAGTCCTTTCTATGCCATTTTTGATTTGATAAATTTGTTTAGAAAAGTTTTAATAGATGTATCTTTCTCGTCGGTATATAAATAGTAGACATAAAAGCTTATTTCCTTGTTCTTACCTTTCCTTTCCTTTCCATTTTCTTTTTCAAGTTATTTAAAATCTTTCAATTTTTTATATTGTGCAGACACTTATATGTAGTATATGTACAACACATACATATATACATAGACATGTATGTGTGTATATACTTTCATGGGTTTGTTTTTTTTATTTTTTTTCTACTTCCAGATTTTCGCAGTCTGGCAATCTGAACCGTCACATGCGCGTCCATGGCGGCAATAACAATGGCAACAACTTGATTACATGACAAAAAGCGCGCAGTGCAGGCGGTTTCCAACACTATCACCCCCATGCACATGCACACGCCCTCAATCACAGCCACAGCCATCACACCCACGCCCACCCCCACGCACACCATGCACATCCCCATCTGAGTGCCGGCAGCTACAACGACTACGGCAATTACGGCATCGGCGATTACACTTCACCCGGATCACAAAACTATTCAGGGTATTACTTTTGTGCGCTCAACAAGCCCAAATTGGAGAGATTCTACTAGGAGACAGTGGACAGAGTGCGTCCCACTCCGAAGTACAATACAAAAACAGCGAATGCCATTCATTACCGCGTAATTACAATACAATTACAATACATACAATATTTAAATGTAATGCTCATTATCGTATGTTATTTATGTGAGAAGAAACAAACACAACAACAACAGCAACAAAATGTATAGTTTATATGCTCAAATTCCATTAATTTAATTGCTAAGTCTTTAAGTGTAAATATTAGTTGGAAATGTAAGATTAATGCTAGTTTAAGCTGTAGTAATGCATGTAATTAAATTGTGTTAAGTTGTAATCAGTTTTGCAAACCACGCATAAATATTTAACAATATTAAGTCTATTTTTAAGTTCATATTTCTAAATTTTAGCATTTATTCTCTGAGATTATAATTATCAGAGCGAAAGTTGCTAAAAAAAAGTGTAATTTCAATTCAATTGAAATTTGTAAGTTCGGTGCTTGAACTTTAGTCTGCTCATATTAAAGCTATACTAAATTTCATTTCCTTTCATTCGTTCTGAACATTGCTGACGAAAGCGAATTTCCATATTAAAACTACACTTTGTAACAGCAACAATGTTACCGACTTGGCATTGTTTAAAGAATTTCGAAACTCGATAGCGATCACAAAATTTTCATACTCGGATTTTTACTACCTTTTTCCAAAGTTGCAATTTGAAAATTTTTAAATCCGCAGCAAAATTTTAATAACGTCGTGTTAAAGCAGATCTTTAGAATTTTTACGAAATGGCATTTGGTACTTATTTTTCATTATGTTTGCATTTTGTCCTAAATCATTTAATTTTTTTATCGAGTTTTTTTTATAAAATATCAATGCCAAAAATTTCAGCACCTATTATAAAATTTGAAGCTTTGTTAACTAGTGTATTTATTTTAAAAAGCGCTCAGTAATCTTTCTTCATACTCTAGTCACTTTTTATTTCTGCGCTACTTTCCCCTTCAAGTTCGAAGAAATGTTCAAATATTTTGTATAATTCTGAATGAAAACAAATTAAATTAATATAATCAATAAATAAAAAGGAGTTGTTTTCGAATGGTTTTTAATTGGCAAATTCAAAATTGAATAAAAACTGCAAGTAAAAGAGTATAGAATTTTATAGCTAAAATACGTTATCGACGAAGTAGATAGCTTCGCTGTCACTGCCGCAAATGATTTTTGCTCCCTGCGAATCGAAACTGTTTATGGATTTGCGCAGTTCCGATATGAGTGACGTCACACTAATGCGGCTCTTTGCACGCTCGCCATTCAGCCAGGGATTAGCATTGTCTGCTTGCTGCGTCTGAATGCCATTTGAGACTGTCGAATCCATCGATGGATGTTGCGACCACAACCACAATTCGCCGCACTCGGCAGCCGTGAATAGTTTCGTTGGTTCAGCATGATGGAAGCCTATTTCGGTGATTGTACTTGTGTGCGCGCTGAGGTAGGATGCAGGGTAGCCTGGCTGTCGCAAATCCCATACGGTTATGGAGCCTTCCTCCGACCCAGCTAACACGACATGCTTCTGTGAGGGATGCGAGACTAGACAAGAAACGAAGTTCGAGCACTTCTCGTCTTCGCAAGAAGTCATAAAGGAAGCAATCGGTGTGGCCTCTGCGGAGGTGCGCACATCAAACATGCGAATAACTCCCATGCGATTGGCCGTTAGAACCTCCTGCGGGTTCACGTAAGTTACGGCGGTGAGAGCGCAACTGTCTGCTGCTATTGTACGGCGTGCTATGTGTAACGACTTTGCGTCTAAAATATTTAGCCGCCCGTCCTCACCCACAGTGGCAATTTCCTTGCCGTAGACGGAGAGTGCAGTGCAAGGTGCTGCTTTGTCGCCAGCATTGAACTTGTGTAATAACGAGCTGCGACCTTCCTCCTGTATTGTATCTTCTTCCACAGCTCGTCTTATTTTTACTAGTGTGACATGTCCTAAAAATGACAATATGCATTGGTATGTTCTGCTTTGCAATTGTTCGCCAAAAAGTACCTACCATCTGAGCAGCTGGTGGCGACCACATCATCCGTTACAAATTCCAAGCCAGTCACGTCGCCTCGAAACTGAATCTTATCGCTGCAATGCGGCACGAATTCATTGTAGTCATCGGCGTACTGATTTCGATGAAGACGCCAGATCCGCACAAAATTCGCGGACATGTCCCAACTTCCCGTTAAAAACCGTTCACTCTCCTTCAGCTGCTCTGGCACCCATCGAACTTTCGAAATCTTCTCAGAGACGAAAAATGTATTGACTTTAGGGTCCATTCCTTTCAATAATAGTAAGATATGTAAAATTTTGACCAAAATCAAAATTGCTCAAAATCGGTTTTGTTTATTGAGGTTAGGTTGCAGATTGCAGACTTCAACAAACAGCTAAACAGCTGTTGGCTGCCGCGTTGCCAATCTCGACTTGTTGTGGACCTGTAACCAATGCTGCCAGATTTTTAAAAAAAAAACTAAATTTCCCAAAAAAAATTGTATTTTCAACCAAAAAACTGTTACCTTCAAAACGAAAAGATTTTTGTGAAATTTCGATCATAAATGACAAGCAAATTGCCGTATCGAAGCAGGGCGACAATGTAATCACAGGGTTAGTCCGCTTTTACACGATGCGACTCGGCCCCGGAGACACGGAAGAATGTAGGAAAGAGGGGTGAAACGACAGGGGAACGCGCAAAATCGCTCGGGCAGCGATTGTGCTGCGATTTTCTGATTTTCTGACGTTCCTCTTTATTCGTTTTCGCGCTTCGCGCTGTCGACTGTAAATTAAAACTTGAAATCGAGTGAATACGTATTGCAAATAAACTGAAAAATTTACAGAATTTTACGCATAAAAGTAAATATAAAGAAGAAAATGAGCAAAGAGTGGAATAAGTGCTTTAAATGTTTACAAATTACAGAAATAAAACCAGCTGCAGACTCTAGTGTCAAAATGCTCGACACCAGCGAGTCGCATCGTGTAAAAGCTATGCGCGATCTCAAAGCGGAATGCGAAAAAATCGCCGGGGCCGAGTCGCATCGTGTAAAAGCGGACTTACCGTGAAATTTTTTTTTAAAGCTGAAAAAAAAATTTAACATTTATTGTAATTTAAAAAAAAAACCGAAAATTTGAAATTGAAAAAAAATGCATTTGTACTAGGAGGTAATTTTAAAAACTGTAAGCTTGTCCAAAAACTGTAATTTACAGTTAAAACTCTGAATATGGCAACATTGCCTGTAACGAAAAATTTCAGCAGATGGCGGTGCGCGCGTCGCAATCGTTATCATGGAATAGCCCCAATAGCCAATAGATAGTCTCTTTTGTGATCGTTATTCTTGTTCCCGAAAGAAATTCGCGGGTGTAAATTGTTTATTTTTAGAGAATAACGAAACTCGCTTTATTTTTTGTGTTTAATTTTTTTATGGTGTTTTAATTGATATTAAGTAAAGTTTAACAAGAAAGAAATGACAACAACAAACATGACAAAATTTGAGGATCAGGAAAATCCACCAAAGCGCAGGAGCGCGCGTCTTGCGCGCAACAGCTCTGATGAGCTGCCCAGGTTGCGAGAGCTGCCGGAAAAAAAAATATTGCCATTTATCAACTATCTCGGGGACATAAAATACTACACTGAGTTCCATCATATTGCAGAATCCTCCGATCTGTTAATGTAATCTGTCAATTTGATCAGTTAATTACATTTTTATTTTCCGAAGTATCTTTCCGTCTTGCAGGCAATGGGTAGACAAGCAGTGTCATTTGGAAATAGTGCCAATGGCATTTGACATGGAGTGGCCCTTTTCCTTTCAAACCGGACCAGGCAAATCCTCCGTGATCCAAGTGTGCCTCGAAGAGCACTGCTGCTACGTTTTCCAATTGAGCAATCTCAAGAGGCTGCCAGCTGCGCTGATGGCCTTACTCAAGCATCCCAAAGTACGCCTGCATGGCGTCAACATTAAAAAGTACATACATACTAGTATGCCTTATTTATTTCATCGTTCTACGAAATAATCTTCATTATATGTGTTTTTTATAATTTTAGTGACTTTCGTAAGTTAGCGCGTGACTTTCCCGAAGTGAGTGCAGAGGTGTTGATTGAGAAATGCATCGACTTGGGTGTCTGGTGCAATGAAGTATGCCAGACCGGCGGACGCTGGAGTCTAGAACGCTTATCCCATTTCATTGTGAGTCACCTAGCTTTACCTTAACATGTTAACTGAAAGATGATATCAGCAATGAAATTGAGTCACTAGCTTTGATAAGTGGCAAAAATGACTTACAAAAAGTTAGAATTTAAATTTTTATAATTTTTAGGCTCAACACGCCATGGATAAAAATAAAAAAGTGCGCATGAGCAAGTGGCATGTTGTGCCATTGGACCAAAACCAACTAATGTACGCAGCCATTGATGTCTATGTAAGTCATAAAAGTATTGATAGTAAGTACTTGCTGCACTATTAACAATTGTCTTCTCTTGCAGATTGGCCAAGTCATTTATCGCGAGTTGGAGAAACGGGAAAAGATTAAGCTGAAAAATGAAGAAGAATTCAAAACACAGAACGGAGAAACTGCATTTAAGGCCATTAAAGCATTGGGCGAGACGTTTTTGTGAAATCAAAACGACGCTAGTATTTAATAAGGAGACTGTAACCTATTCGATAAGCTACTGTTCCAATTTGTGTACTTTATTCATGTGCCCGTTTGTGAACGTAAATGTTTAATTAAGCCATTGACGACGTAATTTAGCCAAAATATGTTTTATTTGTAACTCGAATATTATTCAAAATAAAATTTTCAATTGCAGAAATTTTTTTTCGGAATTGTGTTATTTGGGTCTTCTGAGTGAAATTGCCTCAATCTTGCGCTTCAATTTGTCATTGTCCAAGTCAATTTGACGCTGTTGTTTCTTGCGATTGACAGCGGCGCTAGTGACTCTATTTGATGGTGGAAACGGGCCGCTCTGTAAGTTGAATTTTTTTTAGGAAATATTTAACTGAACTACTATGTAGTCTAACCTTTGGTGCGCTCTTCTGAGGTACATAAGTCGGCTTCTGCGTGAGTATCTTTCGTAGCAAAATCTGGTTCTGGCGCTCGATCTCACGCACGCGCTCATTAGAAAAGCTCCAGCTTTTGCGGTTGGTCGTTCTAGATCTGAAATCAATAAGAAACCAGGTCAACACTAGACAACAGCGAAAATGCGTTCCTTATTCATCTCACCTGCATTTCTCACTGCTCGCGTTCATCGCCTTCTTCATAAAATTCATATGGAACAAATAGTCATCCGAATTGAAGCTGGTGGGCGTTTCACTGTTGATGCGCACCTCAATGTTCGGTTTGTAGAACTCATCGACAGAGATGTCGGTTTCCGATTCCGTCACTGTGGTATGCTCTTCGATGGTGTAGTAATTTTCTGCCTGTACCATCTGCTCACACCTGACGATGGCATGCAGCTCGTTGCTCTGCTCTGCTTCCGTCTGCACTTCGTGTATGTCCGAGAGCTTTTCAATATCCATATCAGGCTGCAGCATCTGGCTGGTTATAAGTATGTCTGATTCGGTAGTTACAACTGCATCCTGATATGGATTGCTTTGCTCCTGCAAAGATATGGCGTCGAATTTCTTGTGCTCTGTTGATGCAGCAGCTTCGAATTCGTAGGGTGACTTAAGTGCTGTTCGAAATTCAGTCTCGGAGTCGGACTCGAATTCGGACTCTTCGCTAGTTCCACTGCTTGCTTTGGTTTTTGCCGTCTGCAGTAGCTCCGTATCCGGCATCTCCTGCTCCTCGGCATCATCAACATCAGTATCAGTGCTGTGTTCACTTTTGCTTTCGTCTGCATCCGAGTCCTCGCTCTTTTCCTCTGATCGCTGTTGTTCCTTTACCGTCAAGACGCTGTGCGTTCCGCTCCAATTAAAGATGGAAGAAGGGGAGTTCTTGTGCGAAGCACTCGATTTCGGCGTGCCCGCATCTTCCATGCACATGGGTTCCGTGTTGATCTCAGCTATCGTGTGGCTAATGACCACATCATCCTCGTCTTCCGAGGAGCTGCTGTAGGTAGCAAAATCCTTTTTCGAAAAACTATTGCGGCCGCCGAAATGATTGCGCGAGTAGATCGGGTTCTGTGTCTGTGTGTGTGTGCAAGGTATAACCATTTAGCTGTCTTCTACAAGTGCTTCTGACACAACATACCGTTTCCTTTTTCACCTCATTGCCACTCAACGCTTCATCCGATTCAGAGTTCTCGTGCTCACCAATTTCCGTATCCGAATCATTCTCAAAGGACTCATCTGCGTATTTATCTTCATCAGAGTTGTAAGTGACCGCGTTGTCCGCCATTTAGAAATATCGTCTTTGCTATAATGGCGGCTTCTAAAATATAGTCGAATATAAAATTAGTAGAATTGAATTTGTTTCGGTTGCTTTGTTTATTGCTGGCCTGTGTGACTTTCATCAAAATGCTTACATTTATTTCAAAGAGTTCACAATAAAAATCAAGCCACACAAATTGAAACTACTCGCTGCACTGGCAAGGAGCACGCAGTTGGCTCACTGTTGTTGACGTGACGGGGTAACATGTTCTTCGTTGCTTGCCTCGATAGTTGACGCGTTGTTGTTGTTGTTTCAGACAGTCACAGTGCCGCTTTCGTAGTTTCGCAGGGTGCTTAGGTTTTGATTAGTTGTGGTGTGCAGCTGCTGAGGGGCAAGTGTTTTCTGTTGATTTGCGTGTTGTTGGCTTGTTTGGGCAATTTTTTCCGATTCCCCAAATTTACAAATTTTAACATACTAACATATTTTTTATAGACAGATTCCTTCTCAAGCCTTGTCCTTTTGCTTTACAAATACCTACCGTTACATAATTTTCACTGATGAACTAGTTCATTTAAACATATTGACCGCATTTCGTTGCTTTTTAGTGTCTGGCTAATTATAGACATGTGGTTCAATCTCTGTTCTTTCAGCCAAAGCAATCAATCACACTACTTTTATTTGTTTACACTAAACATACATATCTAACTCATATGGCAATGGTCTTTGCTGGATGGTCTGCAAATGGTGCTTGGTATCGGCGTTGCTAGCAACAACAGGCGACGCATGCGCGCTGTTTGAAGTAACGAAGCAACTCTTGGTAGAACTTCAATTTAGCCGCGCTACAACTGACACTGAGCGAACCTGCAGGTTATCCCTTCTGCTTATGCGAAAGCTTTAGCCTTTTTGTCCATGCAAAACAGTGATGACCTTATGTAAACTTTCTACCGTGTGCTGATTTATCTATTTATCCTTATAGAATAGCAAATATGTATGTAGTTATCTGAAAATGATCTGATTATTGAAAATTCAACCAACATGGCCGCCTTCAGGAGGAGTACACGATATTGTATTTTCACTGTCACTGTTCCGTCTACATGAGCATCGAGCGTCGCTAGCTGGTTGCTCAACAGACTTCCGAGTCTCTACATATCTACACTGTATGCACTTTTTTCTAAACTTTCTTTACTAAAGCCAATTCTCAAAACAGTTTCCTTTTTAAAGGTTTCTCCAGAGTCATCGAAGTACAATGAGCTTTACAGCTTGAGTGCTTGAGGGTTAGGGAGATACTCGACCTAGTTTATTTTATATATCTATCTATCTAGCTTATCATAATGGCGACTGTCTGAGATGACGCTCATACTAAAAATCAACATTGTTTTGTCTTAATATAAGGCCTTCTAATTGAATCTTTATATGTACATATGAGGAAGACGATGGTGCAACACGAAGGATATTTTCTATCGCTTTATGTAAAACAAGCCGTCATCCACAATGTGGACATATGACCGATTTCTTCATGCTACAAATAGTAGCCGTTACTCTCCCAATTTGAAACGCCCTGCAAGCTTTAACTTTGTTGCGCACCTTCGCAGCTTTTGTAATTTTGAGCTTTCATTAGCACAATTTTTTTTCTAATTGCAAGCATTGCAAGTGCAACCAACTTCAATCGTAAATATTACTTACCAAAACATAAGAAGAGAATGCGCTCCAGCGTCTGCGCAAAACGCGCGAGCGGGAGCGGAAGCAACATGCCGACACAGATATGGCAAGTGGCAACTGCCAACGTCTACGCAGGCAGCAGGCACTCCGACGAAGCCAACATCAATCGGCCAAGAAGCTTCGTCGTGTGCGGGTGTTGCTCCGGATGAAAAGCCAAATCGAAAAACGAGCCAACGAAAGAAGAACAACAACTTTACAGGAAGTCAAGACACTTGCTCAGAGGCAAAGTGCCAAATTGTGCTGTGTATGGTTAAAAAAAGGATACACTGCTACACGCGGAGTGAGGATGCGTGAGAACGTGAAAACAAAAGTGTAAAAAATACAGATTAAATTAAAAAAGCGCAGCCAAAAAAAAAGTGTAATAAAAGAGTGATGCGCGTGTGTGTGTGTGCAATGAAGCGCAATGTATGTTAAATAGAGAAATGAAGGGATAACGCGCGTGACTTCCCTATGTCCCTCCTCCTTCCATACACACAAAAAATTAATGGCAAAGAGAAAGTACGTGTAAAGAAAAGTGGCATTATACAAAATTGTTAAATCAATAGAAAGTGCAATTGTGCTAAGTTGCTTAGTGAAATGCTAATGAAGAGGAGCATGTTCATAAATAATGCTCTTAACACAGCAGCGTTAGAGAAGGAGCTGGCAATCGCGAGGGGGCGCGGCAGTGTTTAGCTGCTAAACTTAGACGACGCTATAAATGTTACAAACGATAACAATAAAATAAATACAAAAATAAAGCATAAAAAAATCAAAACACAGCAAGTGCTGTGCGTGTATGTGTGCGAAAAGGACACGCAGATACGCGCCTGTGCCACACAACCACACAACGCCCAGATCGCGTAAATTTGGCTGTCGTCGAAAGTTGTAAGGCAGCAGACCAGGTTCAACATTGGCAAGGCGCCCAGCTGAAGGCGCGGCAAGGCTTCAGCCGGAAGGATTGCCGCGCACTAGCAACAACAGCAATAAGGACGGCAGCAGCTACAGCGCCACTTCCACTTCCCACTTCAAGAGCAAACCATTCAATATTTTGCTGGGAAATTGGATTTCGTTCAGGACGCCACTTGCCTCGCTGGCTGTCGGGCTGACTGGCTGCCTGGCCCTGCGTGCATTTAACATTTGGAACTGATGTGGTTTTTATTGATTTTCACTTGGCTTAAATGCGGCCAATAAAGCAACGTATCAACGCCAGACGGCACACGAGCGCCACAACGCAACAATTGCAGGCGGCAAGTGCGCGCGTGCCCTAAATTTCTTGCCCACCGACCGAACGACCGACCGACCGACGGAAGGCAGGAGACAGCACGGCACGGCCAACGTTTGCACGAGAGCGCGCCGCATAAATTTTCAAATCTACAAGTTTGTTGTTGTTGTAGTTGTAGGCACTGGCACTCTGGCACTGGCACAAGCAGCGTAGCATGTCAAATGTGGCACAGATCTGAATGCCCCCCGACTGTGTCGTTTTAGCCAATTAAGCGTACACCAGCAACAACAACAACAACAACAACAAAAACACACAACAACAAAGAAAGGAATCACTAACCAAGGCACGCAACTACAAAAGGCAACATAACAGTGAAAACAACAACAACAAACAACAATAAAAGCCAACAAATTCCAATATTGACAAAATTGGCGTAAAATTTCCAAGTGAATTGTTGAACAGTGTAACAGTCATACATATTACATTGTGGAGGGCGGCGGCGTGAGGGCAAATTAGCAATTCATAAAAATTTTTTACATTTTTAGTGTATTTGTTTTGTTGTTGTTGCAGAAAATAGTGAACACAAATCAGCCGCTTTCTTGTTTACATTAACATTTTGTTTGTCAGCATAACAACAGCAAAGCCAAAGCCAACTCCAAGAACAACAACAGCTACACCAACACTAACCAGCAGCCGCAGTGCAACAAATTGGCACAACAACAAAATTTTCAAAATCATTTCCATCATTGACCAGAGTCGAGCAGAGTCCAAGCAGAGTGAAACAAAAATCATCACATTCGAGCTACATTAAAACCACATCAAAGCGCGTTCACTCACCCACTCCAACCATTCACCCCCATCTAACAGACATACAAAAAAAAAACAGCGCTATTAACATACCGACAGTCAGCCCTCCCTCAGCCTCAACCTCAGCATATAAGCTCCGTAATACCATAAAGGCCTAAAAAAGCGACGATACTCGCGCTTGGAAGAACGCTCCTCCCTTCCATATTACTACCGGACTTCTGTCGCATTTAGGTTAATGTGCTTCACGTGCAGGCTGTGCTAAGCCAATGCCAGCAGCTCGAGGCTTCCAGCTTGACGGTGTGACAACGCATCCAACGTGTCCTTCGTGGCGCAATAATCTCTGCCATCAGCATTATCATTATTCTGATGATGTTGGTTGTATGCATTTGCACTGGCACTGATACAACTGAGCATAGGAAAGAAACTAACCACAACAACAACAGCACTCCATTCTTCCTCAGCAACATTTGACGCCAGCAACACTTAGGCGCAACACCCTGCTACCCACGCTCATTTGGCCAAAGAGCATTCTTAGCTCGGCGCAGCTCACTGAACCTATTGACGCCATCGCAGGCGCTGTGCCAGCGACTCCACATCGTCCACTTCGTCACGTCATGTTAGCAGCTGTTCGAAGCACTGCCTCGCATGCACTTACAACTACAACAGCCACGACAGCGCAGCCATGGTTCTGAGCACCGAATGGTCGCAGGTGGAAGTAATCGACTTGGTGAACGACGGCAATGGCTTGGGTTTCATATTGGTCGGTGGCCGCAGCACGGGCGTAGTCATCAAGGCGCTGACGCCGGGCGGCGTGAGCGAACGGGATGGCCGTCTGCAGTGCGGCGATCATCTGCTGCAGATCGGCGAAGTGAATTTGCGTGGCTTCAGTTCCGAGCAAGTAGCAACGGTTCTTCGTCAGACTGGAGCTCAGGTGCGATTGATTGTGGCGCGGCCGGTGGAGCCGACCGCCATCGACTTCCATACGCTGGCTTGTCATGCGCCCATTATTCCAACTAAGCTCCTATCCGACCCGGAAGAACTGTCACGGCATCTCTTTCACAATCCGAGCTTTGCCACGAGCGTTACTAGCGTTGGTAGCGTTTGCTTTCTAACAACGCCGGACACTGAGCTCGCCGATTTGCCACTGCCACCGATACCGTCGGATGTGCCGGCGTCGCGCATGTGCCCCCTGGATCTGGACATTGTGCCATACGCTATTGTCTCATCGCCATCGGCGGCGGCAGCGTCGTCTCTACCGCCGCTGCCGCTGTCGCAGAGCGCTGGCACAGCCGGCTCCATAGCGCGACTATCGCTCACCATGGACCACATTGTAACTGTGATAGCTGACAACAAGGCCAGCACCCCAACCAACCCCGATAGTGCCGGCGATGTGGCGGCGGCTGATGCCGACGACTGCTCCATAACATCTTCCAGCTATATGGACTCACCGGAAACGGAAACGTACGAGGTGGTGTTGCACAAGAACGTCTACGGCCTGGGCATCACCGTGGCGGGGTATGTTTGCGAGGAGGAGGATCTTTCCGGCATATTCGTGAAGAGCATTATCGAGGGCAGCGCAGCCGAGATGAGCGGCCAGATACAGATCAACGATCGCATAATGGCCGTCGATGGCAAGCAGTTGGCCGGCGTGACGAATCACCAAGCGGTGGAGCTGCTGCGCAACACCGACATCGAGGTGCATCTGACGCTGGAGCGTTTCCTGCGCGGTCGCAAGTTCGAGCATTTACTAGTTGCCTTGACAGAGCTGAAGGGCGACAGCCAGTCGCAAGCCTCTCTGCCCGCCTCGCCGTCGATCGCGACGCTGTCGTGGTTCCCGCCAAAGTCCGACGCCGATTCCATTGGCGCCGACGGCGGTGCTTTGGTGATAATGGACTTCGGCGAGCTGCCTTCCCGCGAAACAGTCGACTCGAACATGTCGCGCATGCTGGACCGCAGCGATCATAGCGGCGCCAGCAGCGCCAAGCGACAAAAGACGCCGCTGACGCCGAACGCCATGCGCCTGCTGGCAAACGGCAATGCCACGCACTGCAATGGCAATGGCAATGCGGCGCACGACAGGCATAACGACGACACGGACAACAGCAGCAACGAGCCAACGTCAGCCACGCCCACACCAGCGCAGCCGCCGCCCAGCAAACAGCTGAACGGTGCCTCAAAGACGCACACAATTGAGAATATAGCCCCGGCGGCAACAGTCGCTCCCAACGCTACCGCGGCAGCGACAGCGACGGCGGCATCAACGACTAGCAAAAAGCCGCCGACCGTGCCGCCGAATCTGGAGTCGCTTAAAGTGTGCTGGAAAAGTGAGTTCCCTGAAAGTGAAATTTTTGTAGCCGAAATAAATAAACTTTCAGGTCTAGGAATCAGCCTGGAGGGCACTGTGGACGTCGAGTGTGGCATTGAAAAGCGTCCGCATCATTATATACGCTCCATACTCGAGGACGGTCCAGTGGGGCGGCAGGGCATACTCAAGCCCGGCGACGAGCTGCTGCAGGTGAACGAATTCAAGCTGCAAGGACTCAAGCACATCGAAGTGGTGAAAATACTCAAGGAGCTGCCGACGCATGTGAAGTTGGTGTGTGCGCGCGGTCCAACCGCTCCATCGGTGATCAATACATCACAAAATCCGGAGGCGTTCGAAACACGCAGCATACTGCCGGGCGGCCATCAGAGTCTGCAGAATCTCATGACAAAGGCACAGTCGGAGAGTTCGCTGTACACCTCGAGCACGGCCACGCTGACCGATCAGCAGCGTTCGAAATCGCTGGAGAATGTATCGGGCTTGGCGCTGTGGAGCACCGATGTCACCAATATCGAAATTGAGAAAACCGAACAGGGCTTCGGTTTCTCCATACTGGACTATCAGGATCCTTTGGACTCCGAGGGTAGCGTTATTGTGATACGTGGGCTGATACGCGGCGGCAGCGCGGAGGCGACCAGCGAGATCTTTCCCGGCGATCGGCTGATAAGCGTGGGTGAGCAGAGACTGCACGGGCTCGATTTGGACGAGGCCGTGGCGATACTCAAGGGCATGCCATTAGGAGTTACTAAGCTCGGCATATGTCGGCCGCTTTCCACGTCGGACAGCAATGTGGCCTCGCCCGCCGAGGAGGCGGACAACGACAACGACAACGGCAACAGTAACAGCAACAGCAACAGCGATGTCGATGGCGACTCACCGAGCACATAGCTTTTAATCGATTTCTATTGTAAGTATTAAATTACAGAACCACTCCCATTGCCACTGCCCTACCCTTTTCCGCCACTTGTCATGTGCATGCCTTGATTTATTGAAGCACGCAAGATTGAGATTTGAGCTGGCTCGCGCCCAGTGCAAGCATTCCTGCGCTTGTGAGTTCAATGCAAGGATTCAATGGCGCATATGTACATACGTACCTGCGACTATATTTCTTCCTCTGCCAGAACAAACTCTGACATGTCACTGACAAATGTTGCAAATCAATATGTGCAGCTCATAGCCAGCACAGCCCGTTCCAGCCCGGCTGCCAAGCGCAGGACTACTAGCAGCCTACTAGAAATAAAATGCCAAAGCAAGGAGCAGAGCAACTTTTATGTGGCACTGCAGTCCTACTCGTGTCGTGTGTGTGTTGCTCCATTTTTTCTGCTGATTTTTTCCATTTCAAAGGGTTACACACAACAGTCACACACACTCACACACACACAGACAACACCTTCGCATTTATTAAGATTGTGATTCCAAGTCAATATGTGAGGCTGTCTGCGCTGGCATATTAAATAAAGGGCATGCCATGCCAGGCAGCTGAAGCCTGTGTGTGTGTATCGAAGTGGACGAGCGTATGGCCTGGCCTAGCCTGCCCCGACCTGGCTCGCTTCGGTGGCGAAGTGCTCAAGCGTTGAATGAAAAATAGAAATTTGATTTTGTCTCTGCTTGGGATTTAAAAAGTAGATTTATTGTATTGAGCCTTTTTGCACTTCAGTTAAGCAGATTGCTTTCGTTCCTCTGCCGCCGCGCCGGCAGCAGTGGGCGTGTAGATGGCATATTGCTGGGCAAGCATATTCGTGATAGACAGGCTGTGACTTCAGAAACATGCGCTAGCTGCCAAAGTTTACTAATACTCGTTTTGTGTGCACAAAGGACATGCTCAAAAGCTTAATAAAATTTGAAAAACAACTCTTGATATGCGTAAAAGTTAAACGAGTGTACAAAACAAACAAAGGACTAAATACGCAAGGCACTAAATACACAAAGGACTAAAAATATACATGTATTATAACAGCCCGCAAAGCTCAAGTTGTTAAAGTATTGTTTATTTGTGTGTATGTGTGTGTGTTTGTGTTTTATTTCGCTTTGCGTGTATCGAAAATGAATTTCGTATTAAATGCCTACCTTAATTCCCAGACCAAAACGTTTGGCGCTTTGCGTTGTGAAAGTTTATACAAAAAGTGGTTGCATGCAAACTTTTTGATTGAATTCTGTTTAGGTAACAGATAATCTCTCTGCTCATTGACGCGATGGTCTCTTCTGACCCCAATTGTTGTGTTGTATGTATGTATGTGTGTCTGTAATTTCGTGTGGTGTCACTTTGTATGGAATCAATAAAACTTAAGATTGCATAGGCTTACGTTCAATTAGCCTATAATCAAATAAATTAAAGGGCATTGCTATTTTTCGTTAGTTTATTTGATTACGAGAACTGCTAAGGAAAAGGCATACCTTTGCATATGCACACTTAGACAATTATATATGCATGTGTATAACGAGGCAGCATGTCGTACTTGCAGGCTTTTTTATTTATTTGTTTAAATCTATTTGGCTTAGCTCTAAGTAATAACTTAAATTTTACAGAAAAATAAATAACTTATTATTAAGAGAAATGCCTGTATAGCTCCTGCTTAATAGTGGTCCTACGCTTTTGCAAGTCTAGGTTCCTAGAAGCGAAGTTGAAGAGACTAAGGCGCCTGGTAAAAGCTTAATGACTTCCATAAATAGTCCTGTCATAAGGATTGTGAGAAATGTGAAAGTCTCTGTAAGCGAAGTCTTCGTTTGCCAGGTTCGCTTCTGTAGAACACTTTCTGGGTTTGTAGGAAATTTTCACTCGAGTGATCATATCGCCTAAACATTTCAATCGTTATCTCCGAGAATTTTTTTCGCAACTTTGCTCGACTGTAAAATTTTGTTTGTATAAAACTTGCAAGCAATTATCGGCTTGCCAACGATCTTTCCCATAAAAAACTTAACTATGCGATCGAACAGTGAATGAGATTGAATAGGAGTAGTTTCTTTGGTAAGAAGAACACAGGCTGATGAGGTCCTTTGTGATGCCAAGTGGAGTTTAGCACTATCATTAAAAACATTTGATGCAAGAATGATATAGAATACTCGTATGCTATATACAGCGAGTTCTGAAAGCTTCCTCATCTTACGAAGTAGTTTCTCTGATGGATCCTTCCTTTTTTGGCCAGTTTGGGTTTGAAAGCATTTTAACTAGCATTTATTGAGCTGTTCAATGCACGAATTGATCAACTCCATAAAACAAAACGTTGAGAAAGCGACGAAATAATGTATGTACATTGTTTTTTAAAATGCCCTATGAAAACATTACTTATGTTCAATGGCCAAAAACATTTGGTCTTTACATGGTGCTAATCTTCATTATTTAGGAAAGTTATTAAATATATAAAAAGTAGTGACTATACCAAGTGCTTTGACACTTAAATTTAAAATATTTCAAAAAGTGAAGGTCGTCGATTTGTGCATTGAGCGCCTCAATTCTTAAATTTTGACACCTTAAATTCTTTGTGGCAGGGATATTCGATGTCTCTCATTTGACAAGATTGATCGCATTCCTGCTCAATTCTGGCAGATTATACTTAAGCAAACAACAAATATTTCAAATACATACATGAACAAAATTAACACAGTTGTTTTCTACAAAATTTCAATATTTATGTGGCACGTGTCAATGCGAAACCTTAACCCCATTAAGGCATATCGGCGCCGTTAAAACGCTGGGATTATTGGGCACGCATAAAATTCAGCAGAGTAAATAAACAACTCGAGTATATTTTGACGAGCTATTTGAGGGGTGGGTGGGAGCAATAACACTCGCATTGAAGAAATCACCATCGTCCGGGTGAAAGAGCAACGGCGCATAAACGTTATGAATCATTGAGACGGTACACGATGTGCAAATGGTGCTCATAAAGATTTAGAGGCCATTAGGAAAATGCGTAATTTACGCTACGAGGAATATGCATGAGTTTGGGCTTTGGAAATCAGCATTCCTGCAATTTGGCAATTTCGCAGTTGGGCAACATTGGGCTGCGAATGGTGCGCACCGTTTGTTTATTTTTATAAGCGTTTCCGAAAATATTTAGCAGCAATTAATTGGTAATTAAGGCACGAAAAATGTGCGTTCAGCAAAATATGCTCCCTTGCCGCCGTACCTTCCCTTCTCATCAGCCTCTTTCTCTGCATATAATACTCTTTCGACCATGGTCTCTTCGCGGTTTAATTAAATTTTTTGCGCATGTGTGTACTTTTTGCTTGCTATTTGTATATGCATATGTGTGCATGTGTGTTTGTTGTTTCGCAATTAAAATTTGCAAGGTAAACAAAGGTTTTTATTACTCATATCGCGTGTAAAGGCAGCGCTGCTGCTACATAATATTTGCCTGTCCGGCTATATTTAAACTCTTGCGCCAGCTAATTTGGCCTTTGCCATTTTCAATTACCATTAAATTTCCATTTTATTGCCGTTATTATGTCAATTTTCCAGCACAGTGTTGCATTTCTCTTTTTCGCTTCAATTCTTTTGATAGCATTCAACGCATTGCTGCTTTTTGGCATTCTTCCCACGATCAACAGACACACACTCTCTCACACACACACACACACACGCCCGCAGAGATTTGAATAAAATTTTATGCACATGAATTCAGCTGAAATTTGAAATTTGAATTTTGAATTGTGTGAAATTATTTGTAAATTTGAGCAGCCCGCGCGTAAATGAAATAACTTCAAAGCTGTGCCGCATATTCACTAAATAAATAATTTAAACACTTCGTGTGTGTGTGTGTTTGTGTGCGCGTGTGAACGCTTATTAAAGCATTCATAACGCCGACAGCCACTTGACAATTGCTGCAGTGCATCCATGCATAAATTGTTCGACAGTGGCTGGCAGCTATAAACATTCTGTGCATGTGTGTGTGTATAGCAATTGTAGCTGACGGTATTAACATGCATTGGCACAGTATCACACACACACACAAACACACATAAATTTGCATATTAAGGCCCACACACACTTTCCACGTCAATTGGCTTGTCCGTCCACCGATAAATTGGCAGCTCGGTCCATCGATCCAGTTGTCAGTCTGTCAGTGCCGTTGGCATGTTTACATTTATTAGAATAGCTTGAATTGAGTGAAATGTATTCTGAATTTTGCAAATGACCTTTTTGTGAAATTTTACGAAATTATTTGAAATTTGCATTTCAATTGCATTATCTTAGGCAGTGTACTTTGTAAATTTGGGAATTTGTTTTCAATTATTTTAGCGCTAAATTGTTTATTTTGCGTTCAGAAACTTCTTTGAATACGACAAATAAATTTTCAGAAAATTAACAAAAATTGCGCTGACTAAAACCGCTTTCGGTGCAAAGTAGATCAGAGCAGATTCAGAATAAATTGGTATCGCTTAATAGAAAATGTTGAGCTTTACCTTTCGACAACAACTAACTTGATGTATTTTGTAGTTGTTCAAAGAAGATCTGCTCATTTGCCCTTTCGTCGACCAGTTTCTTAACGAAAAGTGTCACTTTGCTGGGTTTGGTGTTCCATATTTTCCGTGGGGGCACCGAGTAGCCTCCTAGATGCATGTTGCTGAGCGTACTGATTGCAGAAGAATTACAAGGGATATGCCCGGACGTTTCACTCTCCTGTCTCGCATAGTCGGCTCATATCCGTATCCGATAGACCCATCTTGATTTAAGTCTTACGATGAAAGTGACAATCTGTAGCCGATTCTACCATACCTATGGTGATTCTGATATCCCCCTCCCCCCCATTTTCACATGGTATTCCAAAGAAATATAAAGTGAATTTCATAGCTTTTGAAAAAAGATTTAATGCAGTCCATTTTTATTGTACCACATTTTATTGTACCTCCCTTACATTACTTTTACAGAAGCCAACCTTTCTTCATTTCAGCTTTAGCTAAATTTTTGAACTAAAAAAATTCGTAATAGGAATTCGTCCATTTAGGAAACTACATACAGAGATATGAACATATGTAATTATTTCGTCTGCTTCTCTACCTTGAAAACTTACAGTCTTCATTTCCATCTTTATTTCCTGCCAGCCACTTTAGTTGCTTGACTTAATTTGTTGTTATTAAAATTGAGCTTTCTATAAAGTTTAGCAAGTTTTATTATATTGTTGTTGACAAATTTCAGCAATTCATTTTTCAAAGCTCATGGCAAGTCCGACACAGCACGTGCCATCAAATACATTAATCTGCTGCCGCCCGCCGCGATTCGTACGGGTTTGTTGAGTCAATTTCAAAATCCATACAAACAACACAAATTGTCAAATATTTACTAAGATTTATTATGCACGAAGAATGGCTGCAGCATCCGGCCGGGCCAGCACAAGGCATAATAAAGTGTCAACTATGAAAATGGGATTTTGGACAACAACTGGCAAACTCCAATGAACAAGCAATTTTCATAGCCGTAATAAAATGAGCGTAATTTGCTTGTGCAGCTGGCGCGTTGCAAGGGAGGGGAGCTGCTAGCTTGTATCAGCTATCTCGTATCTCGTGTGTCGTAACTCGTATCTCATTGCGTGACAACGGCATATGTTCGGCATGTCAAAAATGTCATTGCTGCTACTCCCACACACACACAAACACATGCTCGTGTGTGCGTGTGTATGAATGCAAGAGAAGCCGCCTACAAAGCCAAGCACTCTTCTTCTGCAACAATGCAAATATTTGCTGTGCTTTGCTTTGGCCTCGTCCTCATCATCAGCGTCATCATCATCGTCGGCGCTGTCTTTGTTTTTCGTCATTTTACTTGCGCACGTAATTCATAACTTGCGCCATAAAGTACCCACTAAAGTGTCCTGGCAGCATAATTAAAAGCGTTAAGAACTGCTGAATCCGCATTCCATTGAACTTGGCATTACAACAGCGGACGGACCACTTGCACGCCTCAAGTGTGCATTTTCAACAGAGATAGAGAGATTAAGCTTCCGAGAGGGAGTTTCACCAAACAACAACAACAAAATGCAAAGCACGCCGTCATTATTCACTCTTGCAAGTACTACAGCCAAAAGTCCTGTTTAAGCCATGCTCAAGACTGCATCAAGAGCCTTTGGAAAGCGTATGAAGTGACAACAGCCTGCAAGTACCTACGCATACTTGTCGATACGCTCTTCACAACGATAAAAGAATTTATGCACATATTTACGGCGCTCTACACACACACATACACACACACACAATGGCAGCACACAAGCACTTCAGCCGGATAATGTGCGGCACACACACACTTACAGCAGCGATTTTTCATAGCTTAAGACGTAAGTTACGGCTTTTGTTTTGATCAATC
This sequence comes from Neria commutata, assembly GCA_963457695.1. Classification (NCBI taxonomy): domain Eukaryota; kingdom Metazoa; phylum Arthropoda; class Insecta; order Diptera; family Micropezidae; genus Neria; species Neria commutata. Next base: position 16,444,537 of record OY735245.1, on the reverse strand, counting down.
TTCATTTCCTGAAGTGCATCTCGCTTACAGTTACCATAAATTCTTATATGTACTAGGTAGATGTTTTAGAATTATATCTAGGATTTAGTATTTTTTATTTGAATGCATAATTTTACAAGTTCCAAGCATCGCACCGTGTTTAAGTTGCCTAGATATATTAGATGTAGGGAAAAGAAAATATTTTTTTGCATGAAACTGAAGGCTTTATTTAGTATAGATAGAGTGATCCGATTTACATAGGTCATCCTGGCCAATCGAAACAGTGCTCACATGACGGTCGGACTCGATGATTTCCTTGATTTTATCGACATTTTCGACATTTGAGCTTTCAGTGCGTGGTCCACCTTTGAAATTAAAATTACCGGAACGGAAACAACGAAACCAAAATGGCACGAATTTTCAGTACCATAAACACGATTCCAATTTTCAGTCACCTGGCTTCCGTTTTGGCCTTTATTGAAGAAAAACTGTAAAATATGGCGTATTTTCTCTTTGCTGGTGTCAATCGTTGAAGCGCACTCAAAAAAGAACTGACTCAAGGAATCATTAAACTGTCTGACAAGTTTTTCTACTACAAAATCTTAACTTTCTAGTGACTTTTAGAGTAACCTGATTACACTTTTACAAGACGAGATACAGGTTACTAAAGCCATTCCTTTTACCACACCTGATATTGATATGAAAAAAATCAACAAAAATTTAAATATCAAATACCAATCAAAATTGGTATGATTTTATTAAGGAAAATACTTCAACTAAGAAAATTCCTAAATAAGCTATAAATTCTGTGTTGTTTATAAATTTTAGTATTTAAATCAGCTTTCATTTAATATCTGACAAGTATTCAAAAAGCAGCTATGGCAAAAGGACTGGTTTCCTTACCCACTTTCGAGAACCGATTTTGAAGCTTTAAACTCAAATCAAGCACCTCAAAAAATGCAATGTTCTTAAATTTTTGTGGTCTGTCTTAATTAGCTCTTAAGAAGCTCACTTTTTATAAATTTTATTAATGTAATGCAGCTCGTTTAATTTTCATCTCTTTTGCTAATTCGGGAAGAGCGGTTTGAAGAAGAAGAAGACCGCCAACCACACCTGCTTCAAAAAAGTGTTTCCCCGTCAAGCATGCTTTCAAGCCCGATTGGATCACTGCATGACAAAATGTATTACCTTTATTGCTGGTATATTACATATGCACATATACATGCATAAGCAATTGATTTATTTTCTGCATTCTTTATAAACTTGAAAAAAGCTGCACAATAAATTTGGAAAGTGAATCTGTAACGCTGAACGAATTCCCATATAAATGAGTTTTCTTGAGTGCAAATTGTTGAATATTTCGACGTCGACTTTCATTCATATTTCATAAAATATGTGATATATTTGTGTATGTGTGTGTGTGTGTGTGTGAGCATATTCATGCATACTCACATCGCACATTGTATGCATACTTCAAAGGTGGCATTGTTGCTGCTGTCGTTGCGCTGCACAACTATATGGGAGCACACAAACACAAGCAGACAGAGATGCCAACACAAACATACACACATGCATACAAGCATGCTGAAGATACTTTTGCTTTGAATTTTTCAAAAGATAGGCGCAGTGCGGGCCTGGTAAAGTGGAAGCATGATATAAAATCTGTTAATCGTAACGCTAGGCTACACACATACAACAACAGATGTACACTCACAGGCACACAGACAAGCGGACGAACGGACGGACGAGCACATATGTATGTATGCCATGCATTTTAAGTCAGCTGTGAATGTTTCGTTCGAGTTCGTAGGAAAATTCATTAAATTTTGCACTATATAGATGCGATGCAGGTGCCTTCTTATGTGTGTGTGTATGTAATATTGTTTATTGTTACTTGCTTTGCATTGTTATTGTTTTTCTTTCAGTGTTGTTGGCGTGAATTTTCCGCTCAGTCGCAGCGACTATAATTTGATAAAAACTCTACGGCTTTTACTCGTCTGTGTGTGTATGTGTTTGTTTGCATGCATGTATTTTACTTATATTGATCAAATCAACGGCAGTGGAAAAGCGTAAAAACGCTGTTATCACAGCTCATGCTCACGCTCACGCTGAAGTTGTGCGCTTCCGTTGCAAATTTGCATAAAAGGGGTAAATATTTATGCATAAATATAGTGTCTTGATTGATGTTGTGCTTTGTTGGCATTATCATTGTTGCTATTGTATATGTTGTTATTGTTATTGTTGCTGTTATGCCTATTATTGTTGTTGTTGTTATTGTTGTTGTCTGTACAATATGGCTTATTGTCATTGGCAGACCATTAAAATTGCATTGTTTGCAGCAGCTCGTTGCGCAAGTGTGTGTTTGTGTGTGTGTGTGTGTGTTTGTCTGTATACGTGTACATATGTTTGAGTGTATTAATAGATTTGCCAGTCAGACAACAGTTAACTGATAACGCATAAACGTTACAATGTCAACAATTACTTTAATTGCCATCATGTGTGTGTGTGTGTTTGTGCGTGTATAATTAAAATTTGCTCACTGTTAAGCGTAAACTTGACAGTTATGCCTTAAATTAATACTGCCTCGTTTAATGCCTACTCACTTAATTGGCTATGGACATGCCGTTACGGTGTTACGACCTGCTGCAGCGCCTCTGTTCAGGTGTCTAATTTAATGGCAAACTTTTAATTGAGATTGTTAAAAGTTGTTAAATTAAGCCATTAAAAAGTGCAAATTCTACAAAAGCAAATTAGCTGCACACGAGCACGTCGCCAATGGAACTGCAGTGGGTCTACACGATTGAGTATTGATTTGTAAATATGTTAAGAATGTTTTAATGAAGCTTGATAAATTAAATATTGGATTATTTGCCTATCTTTATCTGGCAGTTTATATGAACGCAGACTCTCCCAACAATAGAATGTAGAGCTTTCATAGGTGCACTAACGGTACACTGCCTGATAGCAGCGCCTGCATATAGGATGGGTATAAGGAACGACGACAGCTGCAGGAAATGCAATGAAGCGGGTAGCAGGGAGACCTTGGAACACATACTGTGCTCCTGCCCCGCCAGAGCTCGTCTGTCTTGTTAAGGAGCGCCAGCCTTTTCAGAGCTCGAACTGATCACGGAACTAGGTATCAAGCCTCTTTGGAAATTTGTGAAACACACTTAAATTTCAGTATCAGGATTTCAGATATCAAAATTCAAAATCAAAATTCGGTAGAAAAAATCAAAATTCGATTAAAAGATTTCTCCAAGTGCAGATATGACTGCAGCATTATAAGTGGCTATTGTAGCCGTCATGAGTGAGTGGGCTAATGTTCTTTATTTTACAATTAAAATGTCGTCAATTTTGCTTGAATAATTTAAACAACAAGTTAACGACTTGTCCTATGCCATCCAACGAAGTCAGCTACAATTTTCACTTTCCACCTGAAATCCCCCACGTCATCGCCTTTAAGTATGAGCCCTTAATTTGGTATGCATGCCCAGCGCAAAGGCATAAAAAGCAGCCCCAAAGTGGGTTATATGTGGTAGGCAAATCCTCCGCACGAAAGCCACATGAAAAGGACACAAATTGTAAGAAAGTTGGAAACCTTTTCAAAGAACCATTTAGAACCGTAGAGACAACAAAACAATAATTTAATATAATTAAATCTGAAAGGAAATTGCAGGTTACAAGATATTGAGCACAAAGTTGATTACTTGAGTAGTGCCTTAACTCCTCCCTATAAGTACATATAGTACTATTGCAGGCGCTGCGCACTGGTGGCAAGTTGTGGAGAAGCGCTCTATTGACATTAAATTTAGATTGCCTGCTATAGACAGCAAAGGCAGCAGTTTGAAAATAACTTTCACTGGCATTTCCACTTTAAATTTATGGGGGGAAATATTTTTAGCTGTAGATAGCTGCCTGATTGAGTTGTTCCATATAATATGAGCTTTATTGTAATGGCTCACAACTTAGCAGAGTTGCGTAAGCTCTTTTGAATTTGCAGAATAAGCGATTTTCTATGTGTGAAAATTTCTCGTAGTTGAATAAGAGATGTAGTTATCTATTATTTATTTGAAGACCGGCGCTTAGTTCAGACGATCTAGAGAGAGTTGCATGATAAATTATATATCATTTTAAAGATTTCGAGGTCTATTATTTGACAGACATGCCATTATTCTAAGAATGGGCTTTTCTAGACGGTTTAAGAATTGCACAATATTGAATGATACACCATTTTGAAAGTTTCACCATGAATTTTCAGGCATAAGTTCTCGAAGATTGTTTGAAAATGTTCTAAAATATTAGAGTTTTTAATTTCGAAAGTTTTGTATTGGGTTATTTCCTTTCGAGATAAAGCCTGCTGAATAGATTTGGAAAACTTTGGCAACAATATTAAGTAAATTTTTTTTAAACTTTATTTAGCTATGTCATAGGGCACACCCGATAATCGGGAGTTATTACTAGTTGAAAATAATTTAAAATACTTATGTAGGTACTCTACGATTTATGTATTTATTACAAGCTTCTATTGTAAATTTTGAAATTGTGTAAAAATTCTGCATTTTGCCACAAAGTAAAATATCTCTCAAAACATAAACTGAAATTCGGACAGCCTTGCTAATTGAAAGCAGAAAAGCCAACTTTTCAAAGGTTCAGCCAAAGAGAATATAATAGATCTATCTAGAGAATATAATAGATCTATTATATTCTCTCTGGTTCAGCTTTAAAAAAACCAGTCGACTTATTTTTCTTTTCATACCAACACACAGAAATTCTCGCAATTATTTTTGCTACGTAAATTTTTCGATATTTTCGATCGTTCAAACTGTTTATTTCGATAATTGAGCTGACATAGTCTTATTCCTTTTCTATGTGATAAAAATTCTAAAATTTTATGGAAACTACAGTTTTTGATAGTTTTGTTGAAATTTTACTATAATCTGTTTAAAAATAGCAGATAATGTTTCCTTTTTCTGCATTTCTGATGCCGAATTCTGTGATGACAAATTAAAACTGTCTAAGTCTAGTTTTAATATTTTCAGAAGAGTAGTTTAAAGTTTCAAATTCTAACTGCAAAGCAACTTTAGCTGTTAAGTTTTTGATAGATAATTGCCGTACTCAAAAAGATACCAACATAAAAAATTTATAGCAGATAGATTTAGAAACGCGACTAATTTAATGCCTCAATTTCGATTTAGCATTCCGCCCAAATCGAAAGTGGACAGTAACAACGTACTGAACATGAACAAACGTAAACTTTGAGAGCGATTATTATCATGTGCTTTGGCGCCTGATGTTGTGCTCTACAATCGGCAGGCTTCATCCATTGTCAGTTTAGAACGCAAGAAAACTATTTGAGGTGTTGTGCATCTACTTGGCTTTTCCATGGGCACCCACGGCTGCCTTAGCCTTTGCAACAGTCTCCGGATCGCCCAAAAATTGCATCGACACGACCGGTTTAAAATTGTCATCCAGCTCGTAAACGAATGGGATACCATTGGGAAGGTTAAGCGCCGTTATAGCATAGTCAGAAAGACCTTCAAACCAATCAATATCACTCATTTTGATTACTGCGATAAAAACTCAATTACATATGTACATACCATCCAAATATTTAACGATGCCGCGTAAGATGTTTTCATGTGCCGCAATGATAATACGCTTTCCTTCTTTCATCTGCGGAATTATTACATCATACCAGTAGGGCAATGTGCGTGCTATGGTAAGTTTCAAAGACTCGAACATGGGGAACTCCTCTATTTGTGGGCCATCGGCGTAACGAGAATCCTTCACAATAGTATCATAATAGGCATGTTACGGCTCCATTGGTGGTGGCGGCGTGTCGAAACTGCGACGCCAAATATGTACTTGATCCTCTCCGTACTTCGCGGCTGTTTCGGCTATATTTAGACCAGTCAAACCTCCGTAATGGCGTTCATTGAGACGCCAAGTCTTGCAAATCGGTATACCCAACTGACCAGACTCGCGCAGTATGGCATCCAAAGTGGCTTGAGCGCGCGTAAGTACCGACGTGTGAGCGATATCGAATTTAAGCCCCGCGTCCTTGATTGCCTTATCCGCGGCCTTTGCCTGCTCTTCGCCTTTGTCGCTCAAATTAGCATCGTACCAGCCGCAAAAAAGATTCTTCTGGTTCCACTCGGACTCTCCATGACGTACCATCACAATCTTGTATTTTCCGGCCACCTTGCAATTGCTCAATTTACGCACTATTCGCATAATCGTTTGAGCTTTTCGGTGTGGCTTAGGGATATAGCACAGAAACGCGATCGAAGCAAAGCAATGGCAAAAACCTGCGACGCTAGAGCTAAATTTGACCTACAAACGAGAATCGGAAGGTCATTTGCTACAGGACAGGTTGATCATAGTTTAATAAATAGTACAAGGGACTACAAGTATAAAATTTTAAAAATTTCCAAGGATTGCCAAAAGTTTTATGAGACCGTGCGTAAGTGAAAGATGTGAAGTAAGTTCCAATTTAAACGGCGTTCAACTTCGGCGACTTTTTATTTGCTTCTAGCAATGGGAAACGTATGCGTGGGAGCCGCACAGACTTCTTTTAAAGAAGTAAAAGAAATTCGGCTAACGCAAAATTTTAAATTATTTCAGTTGAATTCCGTCGCAAGTCATCATTCGGTCGCTTTTTAAAGTTTACGATCCCTGCAAGTTAATGTTTTTTCGGCAGATTATTTTTTAGATAGAATAGTTTTTATTCGGACTTACTTGCCATAGAGAAATGACAATAGCTGTCTGTTTCTGATCTGAAGTTTACGATCTCTGAGGCAGGCATACATACCTGTGCTGGCATCATAGCTCAACTCGACTGTCTTTACTACCCGAAACGGACGAAATTTTCATCTGTAATACTGCAATATGCAGCTTTATAACAGTTTTTTTGATTGGTGGATTTACGGTCTTTGTTTCTTGCCTTTGTTCTTTTGAATTTATTTCGAATAAACAAACTAACAGCAAATGCTAAGATTTAAAAAAATTGTTTAAAAACTAGTGGAGAGAGTAGACGTAACCGCTAACTGCGATCAAAGCGGAAGCGAGCTGAATAAAGCGGCACGAATAGAGATCACACATGAAGCAATTTTCATAAGGTGATATTTCAGTTCAATAAAAGAACCAGCCAAGTGGAATTCTTAATATATTTTTGAAGACCCGAACTAGGTGCGATTCTTTCTGAAGGATGTGCCGTACTGTTTATCAGACCAAGTCGAACTGATTTATCGGTGGTGGTGGTGTCCTGCGAACTACAAATTCAACAAATTCAGGTTGAGCCGCACTACAAAATTGAAGATTTGCACAGTGTGTGCAGTGTTTCGAAAATCAAGGTATTTCTCAGGGCTCAGAAGGAATACGCAGAGACCCTTTAGGGCACTTTAATGCAGGACTCCAGGTACATGGTTCCATCATTCCTTTCGTGCCGTTATGATATAGAAGTGCAGAAATCTGGAATTGTTAACTGAGTTAACATTAAAACACGATGGCACTAAAACTAAATTTTGTGCTAATTCGAGTTAGTCCGTTATGGTTTGTGACCACTGATTTAGAAATTAAGGTTATGTTGCCAGCCTTTTGAAAAAATACAAAAGTATTTTATAGTATTTTTCCAGCAATTGAGCTTTTTTCTACCCTGTATGCAATTATCCAATGGAAAATACTTTGTTGTAATGCTCCCAAATTTTGTCTACAATACAGTTAAAAGTATTTTTCGGGCATAAGTTGTTTACCTACTGTTTTTGCATATTAACTGAAAAACGCCATCTAACTCACGGTTGTGTTTTGGTAGATATTTCAACTTCTGACAATGATTGATAGCGCTATCACATTTCAGCAATGGCCACGCAATGTTTATTATGTCATGCTCTTGTAATGAACATTTAATTACGCACTTTTGTAAAATATGCGCGCAAAGGAAATGTCAGCAGGCAGAGTCCAACTATCGCTGAAGTTGTGTAAATGTGACAAGCCACACACACAAACACACAGGCGCACATTTCTCATACACACCCATAACAATTTGCATAAAATGGAGCAATTTACCACTACAGCAGCCACTTCCAACACGACCACTATTTTTCCTACCCCAGCTGTGTGCTTTTGTGACACCTACAATAACAACAACAACCACACCACCACCACCCACAAAACAAATCATAAAGTGAAACATGCAAACATTTGCCGGCACTAATGTTTTAGCTGCGTGTTGCATGTCAGCCTCCATGTTGGAGTTCCTTGACGTCTCATGCTGATTGCACTTCTGCCTTGCAAGAAACAAGGAAGACATTCAATACCCTACGAAGAAGGTAATAGGCTCTATTAAACTTTTATGAAAATTTAACGCTTTAATGAAAGAGTTCTCATTATATATGTATGTATAAGTAGTGAAATAATTTCCTTGTTACTCTTTTAATGAAATATGTATATGGCATTTACATAACATTTTTCAGTTCCTTCAATTGATTTAGTTGGCGATTGAACAACGGCAGTAGTCATGCGCGTCCCCAGGAAAACAATTGTCGGACGAGGTTGATTTTCGTTTGGTCATTAAAATCGATATAAACAAATGTGGAAGCAGATAATCAAGTTGAAGGGCAAGGGGCGGCAAAATTTTCGAAAAGTTCTTACAAATATTAAGCATTTTAAATTTCTATTCAGACACACAAAAGCCCACTCGAAATATTCATACTGACCATCGAATTAGCAACTGAGATTTAAATTGTTTGTGATAGTCATGGAATTTGGCAATTTGATCGTCCTGCTCTCACTTCTTTCTACTTTCGCATTTGTTTATATCTATTCTACTGACTAAACCACAATTGGTGCCATCCAGGTACTTCTGTCTAAATTCGCCCATGGTAGTCGCTTTAGGAAATGGAACTTCCATTGTGCCCCATTTTAGAGACGAAATAAGTACGGAGAAATGATAAGGCTGTAATTTCTAAAATGATATCGGCTTGTCCGTCTGTGTGCTCTTACGTCTGTCTGTACAGAATTAAAGAAAAAGAAGTGAATTATTCGTCTTTTAGCCAATATACACTCAAGTTGGGATGTTCCTTAGGTTATGTTATGAGATGATTTAAATCGCATAACAGATTCGGTCACGACTATTTTGAGTGCATTCATTTTTCATATATTTTACTATAAAAAGTCTTGCGATCCTAAATAGTTGTATCATTACATATATAATTTTTTTCTAATTGAAAAGCAATCAAAATTACTCTTGTGGGCAAGCCCGTACTATGCATCAACAATGTTTATCTGTTAATGTAATTTACTCATTAACGTATAAAATTCTTCTAAATAGGGGTAATAATTACATTTTAATTGCCCAGCGCCTCAACTCGGTTGGATAATATAGAGCAGACATTTGGCATATACGATTTTGAGGTTATGGAAGTGGATGTAAAAACTTTATTTCCGCGTTAGTTATTTTTCAGGAGATCTTTCTTCAATTGCGCTTATTTCAGAGCCACCATATGAATTGTTTTTCCGTATGCAGCCACGGTGTAGCGCATTACACTGTCGATATAAGCCAGCTGAAACTTGCTTACACTATACTACTATTTATTCCGCTTTATTTTATGGATTGTTTATTTTGTCTTTGTTGTTGTTATAGTTGTTGTTCTTCCTTGGCTTGCTAGTATTATGACAGCCGAGGCATTTAGTCAGCGGTTTGCTTTTAAGTTTGACTTTATCAAATGCTAAAGTGAAATTACAGCGTTCCTCAGCAGCTTCCCTGCCTCCCTCCCTCGGCGCAGGCACAGTTCTATGACTGCTACATTTTGCTGTTGCATGCCGCATTTGTTATACAACTACGACGCGCGCACGCTGATGTAACAATTGCTGCGCTGCTGCTGTGCGGGAGTGTTGCCAGCAACCGCTGTTGTTGTTGTTCATGTTGTTGCTGCTGCTACTGCTGCATTGCAGTACCTGCCTTGGCACTTTTAGCCGCAATTATTTTTCATGTGTACAATCAGCAGCGTCGAATTAAATTCCAAAAGCGTCTTGCATAATTTAAGCGTGCTCCTTTATGCGTCCATCCCTTCCCGCTCTGCTGGTGCTTTCATTGATTCATTCGTTCATTGCTCATTTATTCATGCGTTCCATCATTCCTTTAACTACGAGTATTCGTGCAAAACAATCATTCGCTCGCTTTTGAGTGCGTGCGTCTGTCTGTCTGTCTCTGCATCCGTCCGTCCGTCCGTTCACCTTTGCAATCGTCCGTCCCGCTGTTCGTGCGTTCCTGCAATTTACTTTGTTCCCTTTTAATTTTCCATTACTTCAAGCGCTTCTTTTCAGTGTTCATTCAACCTGTTTAGCCGCGGCGACACAAACACCAACACGACCCACATTCACACCAAGCGTCAGCTCCTGCCTGCCCCCAACCACTGCCAGCGGCCGCAACACCCCCAACAACTGATGTCACCAAACATTAAGAATTCATTGCGTTACGTTACGGAAGTGTTTGCATGCTGCCGCACCGTTAAATGTTATGTGGTGGGTAGTTGGGGCAACCGGGTGGGGGCGGTCGGTCCGTGGGTGGTTGGGTGGTTGACTCGGTGTGCGCATTCTTTGCGAGTTCTCTTTCAGATTGGGCCAGACGGCAGCAAGCCAACTGTTAGTGACAAATTAGAGCTGTAAGGACTGGCAGTGGCTTTGTCTGCCTCGCCGGTCAACAAAGCCAACACACACACACATACACACACACGCACGCACACAATGCGAATGCCATTGTCGACTACAGCAAGGCACATGCGCACCTTTTCACAATTGAATAAAACCCTTTATTAACTTTCAGTTCTTTTAGCAATAAAAATTTGTTGTCCTTACCATTTCTTGCTTCAATTCCATTTCCACTTCCTTTCATATTTGCCTTTTTTCATTGCATGTTTTCTCTTTGCCTTTGCCAAATGCGCCAGTTTTCAATCTACAAGTGGCTGCCATTGCTCATATTTTCTACTTATGCAGCTTCACGTCGTTCCGTCCGCGCCAGCTCCTTTATTGCGAGCCCACTCGCTCAATCAGTGGCAGCACTGCATTGAGCTTGCCAGCATGAAGTGTGTCTCTTCTCTGCTTTGCAGCTCGTGCGCCATTCCCGTTAAAAGGCAGCCCTGAAAGGCATTCTTATCTTTGTCTGCTGCCAGCGTGCCAGCGTGGCTAGCAGTCGAGTGAAGTGTAGTGGAGTGGAGCCGTAGGCACTTTTGTTTTTGCCGCCGCCGCATTATGAAAGCTTTTCACGAGGCAGCGCAGAGATTTGGCCATGGCATGGGTGAGCTGGGCTCGCTTCAGCTCAATAACTGCTCTTATCGGTATCTATTTATTTAGTTATTGCGGAAAATGGCTATTAACTGCATAGATACATACAAGTAGAGAGCGATGGCTCAGAGTTAATAGCCCTTGCTATTGATTTGCCATAAAAGGGTTGCCATAATGGATCCATAAGAGGCCGAAATAAAGGCTGGCTTATTGCTACGTTCGAATTCTGTGGCAATTTAAAGTGAATCTAAGCTGGCAGTGAATGCTTTTAAAATTGTTGTTGTTATTCCTTGATATCCTTTCATGCTTGAGTATGGAGTTTTAGTTACGTAAGCAAGCAGAATTTCATCAGGAAGCGGAATTCTTAAATGCCTAATTTTAGGACTTTCGTTTGTGTGAATACGTGCAAGTTGTTTGGTTTTATGTAATGTTTTATCGTGGTTAGCGGGTTCAGTGAAAAGGTAATTGATCTCTGATGCAAAAGTCAATCGGTTCAAGCTCTTTCCAAACCATTTTACCCTTATTAAAAATTTATAATTAAATGTATGATGAAACTATGCCAAAAGCTATACCATATTGTTGCATACTCTTCACATAATCGAATTTGTCAAATTAATCCAAAAATGATATAATTACTTTTTTTCAACATCGTCACAATATTGAATCACTCAATGCTAACGATGTGCATATTTTCGATATCGGGCTTTAACCCCTATTAAGTAGTTTCTTTAATACACTTTTTTAAACATTCTATATCCTTCCAAAAATGTACCCTCACACATATGTTCCTAGTGTCACATTACGGAGCTGAGCTGAAATTTATCTCAGAATTTTGGGGCTCTATTGCTGTGTGCTTTGACAAATCAGCTATCATACAATATTTCTAGTGCAATGTGAAAAAGAAGGAAAGATTATTATTTTCTTACATTTTGTATATGTTTTACAATCAAAATGGTTAAACATTTCAGTTGATTGGCAAACAATTTTAATTTTCGATTGATGAAACTTTTTTATACGCTAAAAGTTTATTCCCTCTGACGATGAAGCTAAACCCATTCCCTGGTATGCTTTTACAACAGCCAAAGTTTTTGAGCCTTTTAAAATGGTTTTAAAAATTAATACACCTTTCTTTTTCGATCTCCAAAAAATGATTTTTAAGCTTCATTCACAGATTACTGATTTTCTGCAATTTTTAATGGCGCTTTAAGGTTCACTTTACAAACTCCCAAATCTGGTGACTTTTTGCTTGTACGGGCGTGCGGCTGTGTGTAATATAAAAGCCATAACCATTATGGTTGTTATTATTTGCCATACGAAGCTAATTAAAGTATCTAACACGAACAGAAGTACACACTTACACACGTGTGAGGGCCATTATTGTGGCGCAGACGCGTACACTTCGACTGCTGCCGGAAAGCCTCAGCCAAATCTGCAGGCGCATTTGTGTGGGGGGTCATGTAACACATGCCAGTTACAAGTGTATGTGCGCGCGTACGTGTCACTGTGTTTGTGTGTGTGTGTGTGTGCTTTTATCTGGCTGTGTGAGTGGCGCTGCTTTAGCGTAGACAAACAAAGAAATAAATAAACAAACCATTTTATGGCCCGTCACAGCACGAGAAAGAGAAGACAGACCACTTTACGATAACGATAAGCACGACGAGCGGCCATTATGCGTTTTAATGTGCGTTTAATAAAAGTTTGGCATAACCGAAAGATACCATCTATATTGACCACTATTAAGCTGGAATGGAAAATCTGTTGCAACATGAAAAAAGGCGAGCCCACATGCAGACAGATGGTCCGATGGAGAGACTAGTGATGGCGAACAAAATTTAGCAATCGGTTAATTGATCATATGATTAATCGAAAAGCCCGATTATTAATTGCAATTAATTGCAGCCAAATCAAGCAATTAATCGTTGTTTAAAGCAAAAATTAATTACAAAACTAAATTTTTGACTGAATACGAAAATAATTTTTTGAGCAAGAAAATCGAGTGTTTAATTCATTTAACTATACTTAATGACAAAAAAAGTTTACATTACTTATTTAAAACTAAATTTGAAAGCAAGAGTTTTGAAAGGCGTTTCGTCGTTAATAACTGCTTTGGAAAAAATAGCATTTCGATGAAACAAAATTTTTGAGGGATCGGATCTCATCTCTTCGATTGTTTCAGTTTTAAATGCATCATATTGAATGTGTTGTTAGCGCACATTAAAATTTTGTGGCATCGCTTTTCGATTATTTTAGAATTAATTGGCTAGTTTGTTAATTTATCGAAAGGGAAAATACGATACAATTAAATCTTTAACCGAAAAAAATAACCGATTAATAAAAATTTCGGTTAATCGTGCCATCACTAGCACAGACTGGCATGACTGCAGGCAGCACGAAACATGTCGCAGGATATGACATGACAAACCACAATGACTGACGACGACGCCCTCACCGAACACCCACTCACATTCACAGACACGCTTCAACCGGCAGACAAACACATTTCTGTCAAAATGACAGCAAAATGGAATTTTATTTACGTATAATGCGGAAACGTGCATTTTCGATGCCACTGAACTGCCGAAGTGAGCTGAGCCGAAATGACGCGCAGGCTGGCAGTGTGGCTGGAACAGAGCTAGGGGTGTCCAAATTACCAAAAGCTGTGATTTTCATGAGAATTCTTTGTTTCCTAAAATTTTTCTTAAAATGTCTGTGATTTTGCCGCTTCACATTTCCCACACTTGGCGACTCAAACTGGTTGGGGCCTAGAATTTGGTATTTTTGAATTTCAGAAATGACGAAATGTATTCGACAGCCCTAGATCGAAGAAACTTTGTTTTCTTGTACGTGTGGCATGTGAGCGGAAATTTTTATGAGAAACTCACAGTGCAAGTGCGAGCAAAGTCAACATGGTTTATTGCATAAGTTTGTCGGCATGTTTGCCAACACGAACCGAAGCCAGACATGCTCAACGTTTCTTTTTTATAGTTTTGCGTGCCACTGTTGCTGTGCGCTCACATACACGCACATATACCCTTACAAATACATACATATTTATCTACATATCAATCGCCTACATAACGACAGAGTGTGACCGATTTTCATTTCGAAATAATATGCCCTTCACGTTGTGCCTCATAAATTCACGCCTTGAAAATGGCGATTGCCAGTCCGACCGCCTAAAAGTATGCAAGAGTTTTATTGTCAAAATGTCACACACAAAAAAGAAGTGATGAAGGCGGATTTCGTGGCTTGTGCAATCCCTTTTCTCTGCCACTCTACGAAGGTCCTCGCCTTGGCCTGCTCTGCAAGGCCGGAAGCACGATTCCCCGCCATGATTGCCCAGTTCAGCTGTCAGCCTTCGACACGCGTCTTCCGGCGGCTGCTGCCGCTTGCCTGCCCACCCCCTTCCCTCCTGCATACGTGCATGTGTATATATAAATATTTGATTGGTATTATTTTATGGCGCAACGGGGAATTTGCGCCTGATTTCAACTGCTCCAATATTAAAAAGCAGTTGTGCCGTTGTCGACAAGATACTCACACATAAACACACAAACAACTAAGCACACACTCACACACACACACTGTACACAGCCACACTATCCCAAGCGGAAGTCTGTTCATATCCTTGGCTACATTTTTATTATCACTCAATTCAATCTTGCGCTTGCTCTGGCTGCGACATGACAGTCTTCTCGCACTGCTTGACTCTGTCTGGGATTCCGCCCACTAGGACTATTTTGCGCCTAGATTTGAAGCTGGATGGTGTAGCCATGCCACGCCACGCCACGCCACGTTGCGACACAACGTTTGTGCACACCGGAAAGTGGAACAAAACTTTATGACTCCAAGTGGATGCGGATGTTCTTATGCCCGCATGCAAGTCCCATGCCCCTGCCCTACACAATGCCAATGCCTATTTTTGTGTCACTGTCGTCGTCCTCGTCTAGTTAAGTGAACATTGTGAACGCATCATTGGTGGGCAGGCAGGCAGTCGGGCGGGCAGGCAGGCAGTCAGGCAGCAAGCAGCTGCCAAACAAATTTCCAACTTCTCTACGACAAGCAGCTCCCACGCCACGCCACAGTTCAAGAGCGCAGCAGCGCTTTCGTAGTGATTTCCATGGCGCACACAGACTCAGGCGAAGTGAAAAAAAGGCATAATTAATACTTATTACGGCGTTGTTATGAGCAAATTCGATTTCCATTTCGGCATGCCGCGTTCCTGCGGGTCTCTCGCTCCCTCGTCCTTTTGTGCCATTTAAATTGTTAATTACATTTGAAGCGGAAGGCAGTGAGCGCGAGCGCGGACTCTGACCCGGCCCTCAGAATGGCATCGTGGCAGCTTATTAATGAAGTGATTATGAATATTTGAAATAATTTGGAGAGATTCAGTTAATGCTCCAAACAACGCAATGAACATAAATTAAAGCTGTCGTATTTTGGCAGCGGAAAAACACATGCAGCCGTGCGAGTCGAGTGAGTGTTGTTGGCGACATTGGCGACCGTTGGCCATATTGCCAGCTAGTGACATTTACTGTTTTCTTGCTCAGAACAGAGAACAAACTAAGTGGCAATAATTTTAGCTCTTGTTATTCGAATATCGGAATTAATAAAATGCCTGAAAGATCAGCTTAGCTTTCTAATACAAAGTGATGCCTACTATAAAGTTATTTCTGATTATTTAGAATGAAGAGATTATTAAAATGAGAATAAATTGAATTTATAAAATTGTTTCTTCTTTTTATAAATCTACATATGTACATACGTTTGCAATACATATCAGCTGTAACTCGTAAAAAATTTACCATGTCCACATACAAAAACTCATTAATATTAAATACAATATTTCTAGCTAATTTGTGCTTAAGATCAAAACACATTCAGTATTGTTTACGAAGATAGGTGAGAATTCCCTTCGAACGACAAATAATAAAACTGGAAGAAACGTCAAAAGTGTGCCACTCAAAAGTAAAGAACTATTGCATGCTTTCGGTATTGTACTTAAAGTAACCTGGAACAATGCAACAATTCTTAAAATACATTTAAGCTAAGAGCTCTAGCATTCCCGACACACATGCCAAAGTAATTATGTATGTGTGGTGACAAAAAACGTAGTTCTAACATTTCCGCCATGAGTTTAAAATACTTTAAATTCCATGGCAAAGCACTTAATTTAATTTACTCAAGTAGAGGTTCGAATTTGGCCGTTTAACGCTACTTTCGAGTTCCTCAAAAATATGTAAAAATATATGAATATTTTATGACCGAACATGGTTGGTATTTTTAAGTACCGTGCTTCGAAGAAGTGACGCCCAAAACTGAAGTGGTCTACTTCGATATCTGAAAATTGGGAGTGGTTCAAATCGATAAAAAGGGAATATGCTATAGAAAATGAATTGCATGTCTTTTGAATATTTTCACGCAATCCAAAAACAGTAAAAAGTAAGATTCCTCGATTATGACTTAGGTTTTCGAAAGTATTGAAGCAGCTCACCCAACTCTATATCTCTCTCTGCTGTAGTTTTAAAGTAGTCTCTGCCCCACCAACGTTGCAAGTCTTTTCTTTGAGTAACTAAAACTGTAGCGCAAATTCTTGGCAACTTCAGCTCAGCTCATTGTACATTAAAGATAATTGTCAACTGCACATTTTCTTTAAAATATTTCGCAATAGCAGCTTAAAAGATTTTCAGCTCACATTAAGATTATCACAATACTAAATCGCACAGAAACTCGACACTTCTGACTTTCTCCCTTACCGGGTTTTTCGATTCCACTCAAAGCTCTTAGCACTGTTGCCTTTTTGGCGCCGGTAAATGGAGCCGAAATGCAAGACAATTTTACCGTTGCCTTTGTTATGCGCACACTTTTAATTACATGCACACCCACACACATATAAACAGCATTGTTTTTGGTTAATAGCAAACAGCAACAACAATAAGCTTTTGTCTGCGCTTTTGTCAAACAATTCAATCAGAAAAATTGAAGCTTCTGCTGCGCTTTCAGCTACCAAATAGCCGCACAAAGTGAGTCCTTTTTTGCGTCGACCGGCAACAACAATGTGAGCATACAAAAGTCGTCCATTGTGTGCGCGCGGTAGATTGATTGTTGCTGTTGTTGTTGTTGTTATTGTTTGGAACGCTGTTGCTACACTGTTGTTGTTGTTGGTTGCTGGTTGCTGGTTGTTGCTGTCGATTGTGGACTTTTGGCCTTCATTAACATGAGTAGCAAGACTCGTTCGTGTTGCTGAGTTGTCGCTGTTGTAGCTGCCTTTGTTGCTGTTGTTTTTGCTGTTGTTGTTGTTGCCGTTGCTGTTGCGCTTGTTTATTTTAGCTTGCCACAATTTTTAATTTCACTTGAGCCTGCTCTCGGTTGGGCTTTTGTTTGTTTATGCTTTGCTTCTTCTTCTTTTTTCGGTTTGGTTATGCAAGTGTAACAATGTGTGCGCTCATGTGTGTGTGTGCGTGTGAGTGTGTTATTTTGGCCTTTTCGCAATTTTGTGCTTCACACTTGTGCTCAGGTTTGTTGTTGTTGTTGTTGTTGATATAGCAAACGCAGCAACAGCCGAGCACGTTCTGTGTCCTGTGCGTCCTTTTTCTACACGTAATAAAAGCCACATTAAAAAAGCAACAACAGCAAGATATCACTGCCAGCTGCGGCTGTGGTTGCTGCCAAACAAAATAAAAAATGTAAGCTTAGCATGTAATAAAAGCATTCTTTTTGCAATTTTACGCAAAACCTCAAAATAGAAAAAAAAACAGACGAATAAAACCAACAGCAATGAGCAAGCAAACAAATGCGAAAAAGTTGAAAATAACCAAAATGCAAAATGAAAAAATGTTTTCCAAAAAAGTAACAACAAACACAGAAAAAAGCAAACAAATCTCACATTCAACGCTGTTATGCAAATGTATTCTGCTTAGCAAGCTAACCAAACAACAACAACAACAACAGCAACAGCAACACGAATAAAATGGGCGTGCGGACGCAGCTGTTTGTGGTTACGGCAACGGGACAACGGGGCGTATGCGCGAATCAAGCAAAATCTGCTTTCATTTAATTCACTTAAACAACAGCGACTAGATACAGCATTTAAAACAAAATTTGATTTTTTATTAGTTTAAGTGCTAAAATGTGGCGCGCGTGTCGCTGCTTTATTTGCACAGCGCCTGGCCGTGGGCTGCGGGCCGTGGGCCCAATTGGGGCGCGCCTAGCTGCACGCTTTCAACACGCTGAGCACTTTTCATTTGCTTTTGATTTCCAGAAATTCAACAAATGAAATTCTACTATATTTTTTTCTTTCTTTTATCTTTACAGATTTCATCGCTTTATCTCGCATAGAGAGTCGCTTGTCCGGAATATTGCGGCTACCAGGCCATTGCCTCACACACACACACTCACACGCGCACGCAAGCACTCACATTAATTGGTACTAACGGAACTGACAGTGCTGTAAATATTAACTAAGTAATAAGCCAACTAGCACTTAAAATATGCCTAAGCATTCTCTACTGTTAGCCAACAAGGCAAGCCTCCCTCCCCAACAAGATAACACTCTAACATATACTTAGTTTAAAAAATATATATAGTATATAGCATAGATCGCATAATTCGCCGCAGCATCTAGTCAGTAAGTGCGAGCAACTCATAGAGAAATTCTAAATTTATATTTAAAACGATTTAATGCGTTCTTATAATTACGTATTTACTTAAATCTCAGCTGAGAAACGAAAGTAGCGAGCGGTGTAGCAACATTTGAAATTAGCTGCATATTTCCCGGGCAGTATGAATATCAAAGAAAGCATTACATTAAAATTTTCTGCACACCGACACACGTAAATTTAACCCATTGAGTGGTGTAAGTTGCTTTTATGGTCACACTACTTACTCTTTATAATAATTGGCAATAAATCAACTTACATGAAATAGTTGCATGTTCAAAAGCAACATTAACATAACTAAAATTTAGCTTAAATTTGATAATTTTTACAAAAATGAGTTTAATCAAAATTTGTGTACTGAAGAGAAGCATTTCAGGAATGCTTTGAAGTTATGCAAGCACTACTTTTCAACTGATGGCATCTCAAATTGTGGCAACTACATTTCTATTGAAAAGGATACAGTGAAAAATTTTTTTCAGCGATTTTTTCAAAACTATCAAGAATGGGAAATGACAATACTTAGTTGTCTATTTCTGTTCTGAAACAAAGCAATTTTAAGTGTACAACAACAAAGAATTAGAATTATTGCTCACATGGGCAGGTCATATAGCTATTTCGGTTTTTGCCAGAAAACCTCATCAGTGACTTTTAATGTGAATTCTAATAATTTCTAAACGACTAATTACTCGAAATAGAAGCATTAATGGTAAAGTCTGTGAAACGTAGGAGTTGAACCATGAACCTATGACGTAGTAAGCGAATGCGCTAACCATCACACCATCGGACTGGACGACTCTGCGCTGGCAAACATCACAACCGAAATAGCTATATGACCTGCCCATGTGAGCAATAATTCTAATTCTTTGTTGTTGTACACTTAAAATTGCTTTGTTTCAGAACAGAAATAGACAACTAAGTATTGTCATTTCTCTTTGGCAAGTCAGTCCGAATAAAAACTATTCTTTCTAACATTCAAGCTGCCGAATAAACATAAACTCGTATACTATCAAAAATGTTCAAAAACGGAAGGCGCTTTCGAACAAAACACCACTGAAAAAGTCACTTTTGTTGCAACAAAGACTCTAAAATAAACATAAACTCGTATACTATCAAAAATGTTCAAAAACGGAAGGCGCTTTCGAACAAAACACCACTGAAAAAGTCACTTTTGTTGCAACAAAGACTCTAAAATAGACAGCAAAACTTTTATTATTTCATTGTAAAATTGTAGTGTTTTCTTGTGTTTTTTCATCAAAAGTTACTTTTAAGAACTTCCCCCTGAAAAAGAATTGTTTTAAACTTCCAATGCAATATGTACCTTAATTTGCCCAAATCGAAATCAACAGCTGACTACAGCACTCAATGGGTTAATAACAAACATACGTATACTATTTAAATGATTCACAATTGTTTGCATAAAGAACTTGTTATAAGTTCAGAGTAAGCAACATTCGCATGCTTATAACTCGTTAACTAAAGCTGAATACAATGCGAATAGTCATAGTCACACGCACATAAACAAACTTATACATATGCGCGTGTGTACGTGTGCATGCAACTGTGACGTTTATGAATATATAAAAATGCTGAAGAATCGTACATTCATTGCCTTATTATAATTGCAAACTCACACACATTCACACAAAAACATATGCACATGCATACAAATAGCTTATATCGCATACACATACATACACACATATGCTGAAATTGTATGCTAATTCAGCTGAAGTACCCAAGCGCGCAGAAATTATACGAAAATGTAAATAAACACACGCATTAAAAAATTCTGAACACAACACAACTAAACAATTATTGTACAATTAGCGCTATACTCGTACACAAACACAGATACGCAGCTCTGCGCAGCTAGCGTAATTGAATGACGACCAAGTAATAATTAACATTAAATCTAACTTAAAAGCTTAGTGGACTATGAAACTTATTGAAATTGTAACTATTTAAAATCGCAACACCATTAGTGAGTACCGTTAAGCTTAGCGTTACATACACCCACACACGCACACTCACACACATACAAGTGTAAGTGAAACGTTTACGAGAGAAGCTTGTTAGTGATATTAATTTAAAATTACATATACGCATTAATCTAAATGAAAAATTAGAAATTTTGAAAATTTTGAAAAATTGAAAATTGAAAATGGCAAATCATTAGAGGCACCCACTCACTCACTCAACTCTTAGTCGATAGCTACGAATTCGCATGTAAACGCGCTCACACTTTACACTTTACTCACAGCGAAAGCGAAACTGTTGCAATACTTTTTGCAATTCCTTTGTTTATTTTCATTTCGCTTTCAACGATTCGGCATATTTTGAAAATCTGTGATTTAGAGCGCCAAGTACTCGTAATTTTTATTTCATTTCGTCTTGATGCTAAATTATGCTTATTATTAAAAATATGTTTGATGTTTTCTTTTGCAAAAAATCATAAATTTTGTGCGAATGTGTGAAGAACATGAAAAATATTTAGAAATATATACATACTTATGCCATATGAAATTAGTGTTCTCTCTTTTAGAATTGATTTGTTGTTGAACAGGCAAAATTTTGTAGGCTTGAATGAATTAATCAAACTTAAAGTGGTTTATTTATTTTTGCTCATTTAACAAGCTTTCTATATAAGATATCGAACTTGTAGCAATAGCATTTAAATGTTTTAAATTATATAAAATCAAAAGAAATTAGTTTTGCTGCAATCTTTTTTTTACAAAATATATCAACTTTCATTTATGTGTTGCGCATTAATTTTCTTTAGCTACAGCGCTTTCGAGTTATAAATTATTTAAAAGTTTAAACAAATGCTCTCTTTAAAATGTAAATACAACAAAAATCAAAAGTCAAAAACAGACAAAATTTGCATAATTCAATCACAGCAAACTTCAAATTAAGAGCGAAAAAATGCAAAATTCCAATTTCAACAGCAGCAAGATTGCAATAAATAACGCTCATAAAACTCAAACTCACACACACACACACATACAAATATCAAAACTATTTTATTTCAATCAAAACCAAATGAGAAACATAACGAACAAGGCACACCACTACAAACGCATATAGTGCATATGCATATGTATTGTAAAGCAGACAGAACTAAGAAGCACTGCAGTAAGAGCAAAACAATGAAATTCAAAAATTGTAAATCGAAACGTTAAATAAACATATTCAAGCAAAATAAAAACATTGAACTTTTGTGCTCGTCTTCTTTTGCCCGGCATTACTAAAGCAGTTCAGGCTGCAACTAACTGGCTTAATTTTTAGATGCGGCCATAAAATCCGTTTGGTCTAGCCAGGGGATGGAGCGCATCCCCACAGACACATTTAGTTTGAAATGCGTGTCTGGAAAAGTGCGCGTGGCTGAGAGAAAATGAAAAAATAAAAAAGAGAGGGGAAGGGGAAGGCAGGGGCAGGAAAACGTACAGCAGCTGGCAGCTGCAGTCGCACTTAATTGAACTTCCGGAAGCAGAACAGCAGAGCAGAGAAAAAATGAAATCAAATAAAATTCCGTGACCCAAATGCATGCAGCAACAACAACAACAACAGCAGCGGCAACAAGTGAAACGTATGGCATGCACACACACAGCGCACACACTCACACAAAGGCAACGGCACGACCGACCATCAAATAAATTAAATTAGAAATATTTGCTGAGTGCGTGTAAGTGGGAATTTATACTTCTGATTTCATTACGCTCAAGCGAACTGATGACAATCGGAAGTGGTCGTTATGTTCCAAAAAAAAAGTTCGTAAATCGTTTAAGCTCTTTTCGAACATAAAAAATCTGCCATAGACAGCATAAGTGAAATAACTGCATTTCTATATGCAAATATTCTAACAGAGGCATTTTGAATGTGAAAATTTATTGCGCAATTTGGTTTTGATTAAATTTATTGATTTCCTCGGTGTAGCAATATTTTTGATGGTTAAGAAAATCATTGCCAAAACTAAACTTAAAAGTGCTTTATAAAACATATTGTTTGCTTTTTGCTTTAAGCTCAAGTTTTTAGGAGAATTTCAAAGTTTTATCATACCAAAAAATTTTCATTATTTCGACTGTCAGCGGCAAACTTTTTAATTGACTTTTCAAAATAAATGGCCTTTATGAGTCTCAAATTCCTGAATCTTAAGCCCGAAGCAAATAAAACGGTTTATAAACTATTTTTGTTTTGAACATAAAAGTGGAAAAATCGAAATAGCATGCTGAGTAAAATTAATGGTTTTGAATCCTTATAGGATTGTAAATATAAGGTGGTAATGGTGAGTAAAGTTAAAAATATGTATATTTAAACAAATGTCTGCACTTTTGTTTGTATTTGGAACATATTTTCTTGAACTAAAGTAAATATATTCAAATATGTACATAATGTGAGCAAAAATTTATGTCTACTTGTGGCCAGTTAAAAATGATACTACACAGCTAAGTGTATATTCATATCTGACATACCCAACAGCATACCTTCAAGTGCAAGATATTTTTGGCAGAAAATTAAGCAAAATCTTTACCAATTGTTCGAGGTAGTACGCCGAAAATTTGTCAAATAATATCACTTGATTTATGGGCGGCTCCTTTTATCAAATTCGAAACAAGTCTTTGAAAGCCCAAGAACTACAAAGATGTGCACAAGAATATCTATATAGCTAATATATATCGTAGCATAGCTTCAATAATCAATAACATCAACAGTAATTGACCAAGGAAAGTTTTACATTTTTTAAGACTCAAATTAAAATACTTTGGTAGAAAAAAACCATTATTCAAAATATTGGCCGATATATCTTTAATCTCCTTAAGCAGTTCGAGCTCTTATTTCATCGTAGAAATTTTCTACAAAACAAATACCTTTTAAATATTCTTTCTTCAATATCCACTCTTTCTTCAAACCTTTTATTAATGAACTCATTTTATGCATCTTTTTATCTGGCATCTCCTCGCATTGTTCGCATTGGTTATAATTGGCGATTCTTGTGCACACAACTTTTCATAAAGTCACATCAGCAGCCTCTTTTTCTAGCCATATTTTAAACGCAGATTAAAGTTGGGCACTCACTTTAATGTCTACGACATTTATTCAGCGCAAATGATAAAAACGCAACTCGAAGCCGGGAGCCCCTTCAATTTCAATTGTCAAAAGCATTTCTGAGGCTCTCACGTTTTGCATTTGCTTTTGCCGGTGCCTTCGCCTTCGCCTACGATGAAGCCGCAGTCACCCCTCACCCGCACCCTCACCCACAACTCATCGCACCCCGGCAGCAGCAACATTGCCAGCATCAGCAGCGGTTGAACCGCTGGGAAATCCGAGCATAAATTCGAAATGAAATGAAAAAAAGGCGCAGAAAATTGAACAAATCAAAGAAGAGTGCGGAAAGCGGTAAGCGCTGACGCCGGAATTAACGTGCAAAACGCCATGAACTTCAGTCGCATCCGCAACGGCCTGGTGTTTTCTGCTGCTTATTTGCTGCGGTGCTGCGGGCTGCCTGCCTCTGATTTTCGCTTCGGCTGCCGGTGCTGGTGTTTCTCCCTCCGGCCTCAGCTCTGCGGATTATGATTCAATTACGGAATGCTCACTGCTCACTGTGCACTGCTCTTATGCACATTAACATTGCGAGTGGGCTACACATCCTCCATCAGTTCCAGCGGCAGCTTCAGAGTAGTGCGCGACCCGGCCGCAGACGGAGCAGCAGCAGCAACAGAAGCAGCAACGGGAACAGCAGACGCAGCGGCATTTAACTGTTGGTCGTTGCGCGCATATTTACCTGAACTTGCCGTGAAATGGCAATGCTATCGACATCAGCGTCGTAATTAATGAGAACGCCACCTTTTTTAATTTGGCCAGTGCAATCATTTTCCATTTTCGCTTTAAATTGCATTTAACAAAATCGCAGCGCGTCGCGTCTTCTGGAATCGAATCGAATTGAATTGAATTGAATTAAAGGAAAGAAATTCGACGGCTTTACACTTTGGACAAAATGGAGAATTTAATGTCAATATTCGAGAACGCGGATCCGTTCAAGACCTGGTGGCCAACCATAGCCGCGGTCGTCGTTGGAGTGCTCATCATGGTGCGGTGAGTGTTACATTGTTTGTCTCATTTTACATGCCATGGGCACATGCGGAATGGGAGTCAGTCCTCCTGCCTTTATATGCAAATTTTTTTATTAGCGCAAAAAGTGCACAGTTGGAAAAATCGAAAAACTTATGCGGCTCCGGAGTGCAGATTTTCTTGGCAGCATGTGCAAAAGTTTTAGCGAAAGCACTCGCACAATCGCAATTTGCATACATTTGACAAAGTTCTTAAGAGTCTTGCATAAAACTGTTGAAAATATGTATGTATGTATGTGTTCGCTTGTTCTTTTTCTTCGCCGCTGCTTTTGTGTAAATTGAAGCGGGGCTTTGCAGGGGGAAATTGTTTCTGCTGCCTGAGCAAAATGTACGTAGTTTTTTGTCACAATATTTTTGACGTCAATTAAGCTCTTTGGTGACGGAATACTGAAAAATCCTTCAGAAAATTTTGCTTGAAAGCAAGCAAAAAATATTTGATAAAGACTTTTTTAAATGTCTCAAAAAAAAATATGAACAAAATGAAAAAATATGACAAACATTTTTCCGAGTCCTCCAAATAATTCTGTTGATTTCGCTATTTCATATGCATACTTTTTCGCTTTCCAATCTGCATATTGATACGTTTGCCACGAACAAACGCGCCTGCATATTGAGACATTCGATTTGCAGCAGCTGCCTCACTCACTCACTCACTCACAGAAATCGAGTGCATTGCCCGCGGACTCGCGGGCTACAGGTCATAGGCCACATGCCTCAGGGTACAGCTTCCGTTATAGTCGACCGCATGCGCACATGTCGGCTTCGGCCCAATCCGCCAATGCGGCCGTGCCTGCAGAGCGTGAACAAATCCACAATTTCACGCTCCACTGGCGTGCAAGCGCCTGCCAGTGTCACCACTCAAATGCGTTTTTCATTCGCAGCACCATAATGAGCGGTCAGCGCTGCCCCAACGACAACCAAATCAAGGAGCAAATAGTCATCGTGACCGGCGGCAACAGCGGCATCGGCTACGAAACGGCCAAAGCGTTGGCGGCGCGTGGCGGACGCGTCATATTGGCGTGCCGCAACATGGAAGCGGGCGAGCGCGCCGCGGCCATCATCAAGCGTGAACTGCACTGCCGCGACACGGCACAGACGGGCGATGGCTTTTTCGTGGAGGCGCGCTACCTGGACCTGCGCTCCTTCGACAATGTGCGCCGCTTTGCGCGCAACATCATGGCCGAGTTCGAGCGCGTCGACGTGCTGGTGAACAATGCGGGCGTGATTTTCGAGCCGCCCAGCAGCGGTCCCACCGCCGACGGCTTCGACGTGCATCTGCAGGTGAACTACTTGTCGCACTGGCTGCTGACGCAGCTGTTGCTGCCGCATCTGCGGCGCTCGGCCAATGGGCGCGTAGTGAACATGTCGGCCCACGCGCATGCTGCGGCCAAAATCGATTTCGACGATCCCCTGAATGTGGGCACGTGGTCGGTGAAGTTCCATGCACGCGACGCATTCGCGCACTCCAAGCTGGCCGTGCTACTGGCGACACGCTGGCTGGCACGTGAGCTCAAAGGTGAGTACCGAGCAGGGAGTTGCTGAGTTGCTGAGGTGGAAGCCCGAGCTAGGGGCAGATTTAACAAGGAACAAGTGTAAATACACGAACGCGCTTTTGGGTCGTTGCCAAAAATTGCATGCTTGCAAAATCAGGCCTGCGCCGGTCCCCAACCGGATGTGGCCCATTCCAGCCCGACTCGACTCGACGAGACGAGGCGGCTACCATTGTTGTGCATGGCGCGTTGAGGGTTGCGCAATTTCAATTTAATTTATCTTAGCTTTTGTTATTTTCGTTGTTGTTGTCGCTGCCATTGTTTTTATTGTATGCCTTTTTAAAATACGTTTTCTGCTCTCTTTACGCCATGTTCCAGATAGTGCGATAACGGTGAACAGCTGCACACCTGGTCTCGTGCGTGGCACCGCACATTTAAGAAAGTAAGTGGCTTTGCATTTAATTAATTAAAAGCGTTTGCAGGCGTGAATAGGCTTAGCGATACGAGCCAATACGAGCGGCTTTTCAGGATAAAGTTTAAAGTGAAAGTTGGAAAAGTGGCACACACAAATTCCTTATACGGAAACAGTTTCAGCCGCGCATTAAAGGCATATCCAACTTGAGCAAAGTTGTGCCTGGAAGTTTCGGATCTGCTTTAAGCTTAAAGCTTCTGCGCTACCATCCTTGTTAGTTCACATTTCAAGTGAACAAATCATCGAGAGTAAAAATTCATCATATATGCCATCTCACTGAATTTTACAATTTTCTTTTATATTAAGCAAAAATAATATTGATCGACATATTCTCCAATTTCTTTGTCGATTACGAATGTCGTTTTTCATATGTTGATAGCTTTGAAAAAATTGAGCAAGTAGTGCCATTAAAAAAATTTCGAATTAAAGTTGCATTAGTTGGGTTGCCAACTAAAATTTAAATAGTTGTCTTTTAAATCCTTTTGCCTGGTCAAGCTTAGAATAACGAGCAGGAATACATCTCAATCAGCTGACTGAAGTTCAATAATAGTACTTTTTATGAAAACGCAAAACTTCGATTTTTAAAGCTAAACAACAACAAAAATGTTGTTCCTGAGAAATTGATGCCGAAAGCTCAGAAAATGAGGAGAACTGCACTCACAATAATTTGCATGTGATACTGTGCCATTAAAATCAGTTCCGTTCGTCATTTTAAGGTATGAATGTAATGAATTACCAACTGAAACGCCATTCAGTGAGCTGTCAAATTTTTTTCGCTATTACTTTTTTACACTCCTTTCACAGAAACTGTATAAATATTTTTTTGCCCGATTTTTTTTTGGCTTTGATTCCGATTTTGTACCAGTTTCGAAAAAAACAAGTACGTAGTGCTGATTTATACAATATGTACATTGTACAAATATGGCGATTAATTGGCTATTCTCCGAGAGTATATTCTTTGCCATGAAAAACTTCTCAATGTGCTCGGACAGGGATATTTGTAGGTCCCATTAATTTATGCGAGATATAACAAGCACACACAAGATAATGCGAAAACAGCTAGGCCTAAGCCTGTATGAGCTGCCCATCAATTATTTAGTTTATTTTATTAAATATCGATTGTAATTTTGTTCGATGTTGTTGTTCAATTGCAGTTCCATTTGCAGTGCAATTTCTGTAAATCAGTTAAATTCTAAAACTGATTCTGTTTTCTCTTTGCTCATTTACATAATCTGGCTATCTGAGCTTTAAATAATTATTCTCTTTCGATTTTCCATGCCACGGGCCGCAAAACTTGCAGTTACTCATTGAGGATGACAGCCACCCCAATTTGGCTGCTGCTGCTGCTGTTGAAGTGCCGCAGAGCAATCTCGAAAGTGTAGCGCAATTCAATTGATTTATCACACTCAATTAACAAGCGCCAGCTCCTTTGCATTTTCGATGGGCATTCAAAGCTGAAAGCGGCAGCTCATTTGCATACGCGCACTCAGCCCGAGAGACTAATGCACTGTGTGGCTACACCATTAATCCCCGACAGCCATTTGAAGCAATTACCGAAATGCAGTGGATCAAGCATAAATTGCATGAAACAGCAAAAAGGATGGCAGAGCATGTGCATCAAACGCAAGCAACAGACACAGGCGCTCGCACACGGACACTTCAGCACTTGTGTGCGCTACTCGAGTGTGGCAAGTGGTGGGAGGGCGCGGCACATGCGGCAAGGCAGCACAAATCAAATGAACCGAAACTGAGCACTGCGGCATGTTGTTCATCTTGTCGTAGTATGTAGTTGTAGTAGTGGTTTTGTTGTTGTTCGTGTTGTTTGTGTTATTGCACAATTGAATATTTCGCACTTCAAATCTTGGTAATTAAAATGCCAAGGGCCGCCACTGCCACGGCAACGACGGCTGCCGCAGCTTGTCTGCCACAAAGCATGCTATAATCCCTGCGCTAGGGTTGCCAACTTATATTTTATAGTTGTGTACCTCGATACATAAAATACTCCGCTTGCCAGCGAAATTTGCCGGCACTCACAACTACATTCTGCAATTTTTTTGTATTCCGAATAATTTTGAACGCTTCTTAGCATCAAACCTTATCTAAAGCGAAGCATTTTATGCTGTGGGATCAGAAAACAAATTTTCATCTTTCAGCGTAGCTACTCAAAATATTTCTAGCACATCTGATTCGTTCTTCATGAACACTCGAATAAGTCAAAAGTACTTCTCATTTATCCAAAAGACTAGACCAGCTTCAAGCAAACTAACGACAAATTTCGTTTCCAACCCTTGAAATTAATAAAAAATATTTTCTCATAGTAAGAACTATTCCAAATCAGTTTTGAAGAAATATTTGAATAAAGCTTCATTTGGCACCTAAGCTACAATTTCCAATTTGTTCGACTGGCTGTCGAGTTTTTTGAGTGAGAAAAAACACGATTTTTTTGTACTTAAAACGGTTTTTCTCTCATTTTTTAAGACCCCTAAAAACTTTTTTCACTTTGTTATATTTTTACCAACAGAAGTCGTAGCCAACCCGTTCTTGCATTTTGAGCTGGTTGCGCAGGTAATGGATCCAGTTTGTAAGTCCACACGTTCTAAAGTTGTAGTAGTTCTCCATATACATGTATGCATACTCATAGATGCATATCTTCAAAAGATATGAGGCCACTTTCTTTGGAAATCTGTGGGCCACATACTGCGGTTGTATATATGTATGTGCATATTATCTAAGTAAGTCTGTTGCTTACTAGACCATCACACTGACACAGGATGTGTCCTTCTGTTTCTTCATCATCGATCCTACACATGCTATCCTATGTTTCATTCCGTTTAGAAGAATCCCGGGACCATTCCAATGCGTTTTCTGCTAAGCGTTAATAGCTCACTTGTTCTCTTCTGAGAAGCTTCTGGCATACATTTTTTTAACAGAACACGTTAGCAATTCATCGTTCCTTCGCAAACTTTTCGATTCCACTGCAATCGGGCAACTCTTCTCGTGCAGGCATCCATGGTTTGCATGCGCGTGTTTGTTTGAGTATGTGTATGTGCATGTGTTAGGAGTGTGTGCGAATAGTTTGCAAGTTGTACACAATTTCATCAGCTCGGAATAGCGCCACCTCGCGGCTCGCTCGCGTCTCTTGACACATGCTATGAGTTATGGATCGTTGCAATGCTTTTTTTGGCAGTGGCTGGAAGTAAGCTGAAGGTGCGGTGCACAGCTGAAAGCAGTGGGTGTATGTGCACATCTCATTCCCCCTTCATTCCCTCCACAGACTGCTCAGCAGCACGAAGAAAAATTATTTTTATTATGAAATGAAATGGAACAAGTTCGTGGTCGTGGTTGGGTTTTCTCTTTTACTTTCTTTTATTATGAAAGTTTTTCTGCATTTTATTTTTTGCTTTTTACTTGCGCGCGTAAATAGAGCAGAAGTGTGCATGTGTGAATATAAGCGACGGTGTGTGTGTTGGTGTGTCTGTAAGATCATTCAGAATTCATCATGAAATGAGGAAATGAAAGTAGTAGAAAAATATTTCAGTTTTAATTTTTACTTTGAATTGTAGAGTGCAAGGCCAAATAAGAGCGGGGGATAGGTTTCAAAAGTTTGTACAACACATTCTAAAGCGCATTTGGAAACTTATAAGCTCATTTAAAATTTCTCATCAAGTAAAGTGCACACAAAACGGCAGAAACTTTTAAGCGGGGGTGTTTTTTTAACTTAGGAAGTATACGTTTCTTTCTGTTTGGCAATCATTTCCTACGATAAATACTTATATAAATAAGTTTTTGTAGGGATTTGTTAGATTAAAATGCTTGCAAAATTTCTTGCAAGTTGAACAAAGTTCGAAGTGGACAAACTTAAATCCACTGCTTTTGTCGATGCTGATGCTGATGAAAGTGGCTGCGATGTAAGTGACAAGGCAGTAATCAATTTGGCACTACTTAGGCCACTCAGCAGGCAAGCTCATTAGTACATTAACATACTGGTAAGCCATGCAGCAGAGCCAATTCTCTGAGCAGTGAAGGCCAGTAAAAGCAGTGTCGAGAATAGATACTTGTTATGTCGAAAAGCACACACACACACGTCGTTGATTTGGAGTAGTGCCTTCTTAATCGAATCATTTAGCTGCAGTTCCTTTTATAATCTGCAATATTTGCAAAATACATTTTAAGCCTTTTTTTATGAGTGTTAAAAAGTACATACATAATTGCGAGAGCCAGAAAATATCTTGGAGCAAGTTTAGTAAGAAATATTTTTTTAAACTATGTACTTTTATATGATACGTGTCTTTTTATATGAAAATCGTCACGAAGTTCGTTTAGTTACCGAGCGAAACATTCAAATTTTTATTAAATAAAACTTATTGAACTTTTGCAGCGTTCTTTTCTTCTTTTTTACTTATATTTTTCTGTAACATACGTTAACAAAATGCTGCTACTTTCAACAATAAGTTTTTATTAAAAATTATTATAATTCACATTAAAAGTCACTGTTAAGATTTTCTGACACTAAACGAAATTGATATTTGACTGTGCCCATGTAAGAAAATTAATATATTTATAATTGTGGTTGTACACTTAAATCTGTTTAGTTTCATATAGCAACAGGCTATATTGCAGAGAAATTTCAAAGAAATTCTTCTTCCAAAGCCGCCAATAAAAAGCTTTTTCTACTAGCTACGACTGATTCTTGATTTCCCTTTACAAACCAAGAACGAAATATATTAACTTTTTCTCTTTATTCAAATTAAAAAGGCCATTTGAATTTTAAAAGAAAATCTTTCTTTGTTTTTCTCAGTTCTTCTCTTCTTGCTGATTTCTGCTAACACAATCATTAAAACACTTTCATATTTTATTGAAGTTTCAACAACTGCTCTCGAGTTAGCCAAGATTGCAGCACTTATGCATGCAAAATCACAAACTCCAAACCAAATTTTATATGACATCGCACACATCACTCAGCAAGAACAAGCCTAGTAGCAACAATCCATCATGTGAGGTAGCTTCTTCCCAAAAAATAAGTGTTAACATGCGTCATTACAATTTGCAAACTGACACGCTCGACAAGAAAGGGCATACAAAGGCTACAAAAACAACAAATGATTACAAACCAATCATTTGAAGGTAGTGCCACGCAAGCTTCATAGTGACCAAAACGCCCGGTCAGTCTGTGCACCATACCTGCTTCTGTGTGGGCGCCTGTTCTATGCACGACCAACACAAAAGCACGTGACCAGCACAAAAAGGAAGACCAGCAGAGCTGGAATGGAGACAATGAACGAGCGAGCACACCGAACAACTGTGGAACCCTGGCCAAGGAGAAATGCTAACCGTGCCGCACATTTCCCTGCCTTACAGGATGTGCTTGCTTATTTTTTGTGTGCTAGAAATACATGTTCCCAGTAGGAAATTGTCGGTTGCATGAAATTGATTAAGGAAGAATTTCTCAATAAAAATTATTGAATTAATTTTGAATTACAAGGAAATGCAATTGGTAGTGTTTAGAATGCAAATCACAAAGCTGAGCGAAGTGAAACGACGAGTTTTGATCGTTTATGCATTCGTATTTCGCTACCGTTAAGGATTATATTGCACGAAAGAATTCTTTTTCAAAAAGTAGAAATTTTGTATATTGTTTAAAAATCGAAAGATGAATTGATGGATGTATGAGATATGCAAAGGATCTAGAATCACAGGCTGAAATTAGAGTGGAGAAGCGAAAAATCATTGCTCGTTCTAAACTTGGTCAGTTTTACAAGGATGGGTAAAATTTTAAAGAAGATTATCACTATTTGTATACAGTCAAATTTCCATAACTCGAATCACTATTATCAAATGGAAAACTTCGACTTACGGAGACTTCGACTTAAAGAAATTTATTTATTTGCTCAGTAAACGCTGTTGCCACCCGGTTTAGTTCGAGTTATAGAAAATTCGCGGTGGCTCAGTGGGCTAAGTGCTTGGTCGCTGACGCGGAGGACCTGGGTACATCTCCCGGGTCCGGTAACATCTAATAAAAAGAAAATTTGTTTTCAAATTGTTTCTTTGCGCGGCGCCACTTCTCGCGGTGAATTGGCAATTCTCGGAGATTAATCTTTGCCATGAAAAGCTTCTCAAACCCGTTCGGATTCGGTAAAGTAGGTCCCGTTAATTCCGGTCCCCGGGCTGTTGCGCCAATCAATTATTAATTATAGAAAATTCGAATTATAAAAGTTCAACTGTATTTGTAAAATTCGATATTTTTTGGATCGTTTAAAAGATATAATACTTTTAAAGTCAAGTTTTTCTTTAAAAAATATACTGCATTTCTTGCTCTTGAAATCCTTACTCTGAAAGACATCGCTGCTTCATGTGCGCTTGTCTCACTGCTCCACATTATTTTAAACATGAATTAATCAGTGGCGACAATTTTTTGCACTGGGTCCTTTTGCTGTTGCAATAGTGCTGTTCTTTTTTGTTGTTCGTGTTTATTTTGTGCTGCTTGAAAATTAACATTGTTAGCCTGCACAAAAGCAACAATAGCAACAGCAACAATGTGAACAACGATCGTGACTCATGAGTAATAGCTACAAGCGTCCTGCGTTGCTGCTGTCAAGCTCATCTATTCATTATTCAGCAGCGTGCGTTTTTGTGTTGACCAACGTTCGTTCGTCCAGTGCACTCCACTCTGCAGCAGTTGCGCAGTGACGGTTGGGGTAGGGTGGAGCGGGGTGGGGTGGCATGAGGTGCACAATACAAGTAAAGGTTCGCCTTTATTAGCAGTCAAAGGTATGTGAACTTTATTTACGCCAACAGCAATAGTACAACAACAACAGTTGCTGCTGTAGCAACTACGTTGAAATCCTGTAGCACAGCCCCTACCTCACTCCAACGTATAACAAGGCATGCCTGCCCCATATCTGTAGCTACATACATACATACATATGCCGGGCAGAGATAACACCTTAGCTAGGCATTCGCATTCACAGTTTCATATGCCAGCAGCCACTTTGCACGGCTCGCTTGCTCATCAGTCCAGTCCTTCTCGTCTGCTCAGCTGCTCATCTCCTGTCTCACAACACAACACAACACAACACAACAGAACAGAACAGAGCAGTGTAGCTAAAGGTAGGCACAAATGAAAGAGATAGACGCATTAATTATTTATTTATCGCCGCATTTCTATGTCGAAAAGTCGGTGAACCGGCTGCTCTGTTGTCGTGTGGCAGCTGCTCTGCAGTGCCACCCTTTCCTTTCCCTCCCCCCAGCCCTCTTGCCATAGAAGCGCTACAGCCTTGTTAGAGCATTCTGTAGCTGGAAACTGTGCATTGTTGATTCCATTTAAAATTTTAATTACCACCGCAACAAGGACACTCCAGCGCAACGCATCTCAGTAGCACGTCCTGCGTGCGCTACAAGCGCCTTTAATCAATTTCTCTTGAATTGCCAAAAATTCGCCGTTGCTGCGGTTTCTTTTTCGATTTATTAAGAAACGCGATTGTGTGCCTTCTCACCGATAATCTCGCTTTAATTAGTTTACTTCCAACTGCGTCCGCAACAATGCCCATTTACCTTTCAGCAACTTATTCGCCCCTCCTTCAGCCACTAAACGCACGTGTAAAAAGAGTCAATTTAATTGCCGAAAAACTTTCGCTTTAAGCTTTAACCCCGAGCCATGTTGACTTTGACCCGGCCTTTCAAATCCGCCTTGTGCTCGCACTCGAAGTCACGTTTTAATGCCATTTACGCCCGCTTTCGGCTCTGCTTTCAAAAACAGCTCTCCACTAATGTCCTCCATTTGTGTGAAATTGATGACTTTTCCGTGGATGTGGCTCTTCATGAAGAATGCCTGCGAGGGAGCTCAGTGCAGCATTCGGCTGGCCACGGATCCGCAGCTGAAGCATGTTACGGGCGAGTATTTCAAGTATGTATGTCCCCTTTCCGCTCTCTGTCTGCTACTGCTACACATTCTTCTTCTTGCTGTTCTAGTATGTCCTCTTGCATTTTTTATAAAAATTCACACCATAACTTTTAATGTCTTGTTCTGCTGTTTCAATTTTCCCCCCCATTCCCACCAACCATCCCCATCACACTGCTCTTTTGTATCCTCTCTTTGTCTCTTTTCAGCGATTGTGAAATTGCCCCCTCCTCGGAGACTGGTAAGGATATGGAATTGGCTAGGAAATTATATATGCAAACCGTACAAGTGCTGCAAAAAGTTACCAAGTTGGAAATTGACAAAGACGACGCAGAGCAGAAGGCAGTTAAAGTGGATTGAGGAGCACATCGCACACTCTTATTTAAATATGAAATATTGCCATAAATTTTTTTAATTTTTCTTATCTATATGAAAGATCATTAATAAAGTCAGTCAAAAACTCAGCTTTCTTTGACTAAACTTTTATTTTAATTACACATTGACAGCTTCATTTCGGCAGTTAATTTTGAGCAGAACTGTTTAAAAGCTGTCGTTTTCATGCAATTTTGTTTGTGAATTATTCTTTAAAATTAACTTTACAACTTTCGATTGGCTGCACGGAGGTCATTAAATTGAATGAGTATATAGGCTTCGACAATTGTGAAACGAAAAACTAAAGGAATCATAATAAGCCTTTCGGACCGCGATGACTAAGAGGCTGGATCTCTACTCCAGAAACAATCAACGGAAGCTTGGACCAAAAATATCTAATTTTCGTTTCGAGAATATCAGTCTATGGATGCAATGAAGCTATTACCAGGTGCCTTACTCTCTTCAACTACGCTTCAAGGAGCCTAGACTTGCAAAAGAGTAGGGCTAGTGTTAAGCAGAAGCTATACAGGCATTTCTCTTAATATTAAGCTATTTATGTAACTGTTAGATTTATGTTATTACTAATCTGTAAGGGCTAAGCCCAGCAGATGAAATAAATAAATATTTTAAAAAATTAAGAATTGCTTCTACAATATCTGTAAAATATGTGTGTAAGGAAATTTTCGATGTTCGAAGTCGTTGAAAAGTTATAACCGTAGAGCAGAGCAGCTATTCGGAAAGTACGCGTTATTGATTTTCTATTAAATATGTTTGTAATACGCGCCGACCTCAACTTCGACCTGTAATTGACTTATAAGTGGAATGAAAATAACTAAAAACCCAATAATATTTACCTGGCAAATGCTCGTCATTGCCTGTTTGAAGAAAGCAACATCAATAAAACGACATATCAAATTTCAAGCTATTTACATGCAATCAAGTGTACTTAATAAATGTACGTCATAGCAGACAAACAAACCAATCCCACACACATATACATACATATACATGGATTATTTACATTTACAATGGCGATGGAAACTGCTTCTTTTTTGGCTAATCAAACAAACTTAAGACGAAGGAATCAGCTGAACGTCTTGAATTGCTACAAAAATTTAAGAAATCTGAGCAGAAACGAAGTAAGTTTCTGTGGTCTTTGCAGAAATCTTTTTTTAAAGCCTGCAAATCAGGCAATATAAAATGGTTTATGAATTGGCTGATTTACATTCCGATTTTAGATTTTTTTGACTATTGCCAATTGTTAAATCTTTCTAACTTTCATTTCAGCATTTATTAAACAAAATAAGGTAAACAAAACGAGTTAAAATACAAGTAAAATTTTTTTAAATGTAATTAATTTCGCACATTTCCTAATACTCGCAGATCTAAGAAGATCCATATTGAGATAGGTCAGAGCCATGCAAAGCTCACAATCAATTTGATTATTTGCGCTTTTGCTATTTCTGCATTTTTCTGTTCTTTTTTTTGCTTTCAAACTCACACAAAAAAAGCCAAAAAAAAATTCGTATCCTTTAAAAGGCTCAACCCCACCCTACAATCGCGCACAAAGAACAAACTGTTGATTACGCTCGTCTGTGTATGCGTGTATAACTGCGTCCTTTACGCACACGCTTCCAAGCCGTTTTTCATTGTATCTGTTAAGCGATTTGCACAGCGCTGCCATTTTTCGACTCACGTTCTTCCTGGGCCCCCCCTTTTCTATGCCATCGCTTACAGTTTGTTACACTTTTGGCCCACGACGAGGTCGCCTTCAATTTGCAATGCGTGCGTGTGTGTGTGTGTCAGTGTTTCAGTTTAATACCATGTCCTTGCAGCCTTAAAAGTGCGCGGGGGAAGGGACTTGAATTATTGCCAACATTGCAGTTGCCATTTTATTCCTGGCGACCGATTTCGCGCAGCACACACAAAAACCCATTTTCATGCACGCATGACAAAAATGTACACACACGCACGCACTCGCAACACACACACACACACACACACATGGCATATGCTGTCCTTACTTCATTCGTGCACTTCCTCTTTGCAAATTGTGGCGCTGCTTGGTTTTTTCTATATTTGCTGCTTTATCTTCATTATTCGCTTTGCCTTTTTTGCGCTTCGTAAGTGAAGAAAAGCGGAAAGCTCTTCGGGTGATTACGTTTTTCATTTCTGCAAGCTTTCACATCCGGTTTACGCAGTGTCCCGTAATCGCGTTGCCCTGTTCGTGTAATTCCGCTATTCATTGCCTTTTACGCCAGCGCAAAAAGAGTTCGTACTTGGCATTGGAGCCGCTGCATGGCTGCTCTCTTCCAAGCACACTCAAGCGCGCTCAAGAAGCTTTCAAGCTCATTTTTGTTAATCTGCTTTTTCCTTTGTTTTTTGCTTCCCTTCCTACCGCCCTATCGCAAACAACTCATTTCCAGTCGCAACTCAGCAGTTTATATACATACGAATAATTTGTTAATGGTGCTGCGGCATATGTTGTTGTTATTATTTTACTCGCCCAGTTCTCGCCCAGTTGTGCATTAGTATGTTTGTCCCCGCTCCTTTAACCCGCCCTCCGAACACTGTGCATATGTATCTTGTATCTCATTGTGGCTGCTCATTTGACATACACATTGTCTAGCTGCCTGACTGCCTCTGCCTGTCAGCGCCGCCCCTGCCACAGGCGCCGCGTGTGTGAGCTATTAACGAGCTCGCTTGAGCCCTTTTTGCTATCGCGGATTTTTCGGCATTTGGGCAGCTTAAATGAAACGGAAAATATTCTTAGGCCATCGAATCGTGCAGGAAGTTGCCGCACTCGGCAGTTTCAACTGATGTTCCCTTCATTTAAGTAATGCAAAATTTTCGAAATATGTTTCTGATTGAATAAGCACATGTCGAATAAATAGCACATTTATTTTTATAAAAAAGTTTTACTTTCACTTTTTATGTTAAATATTTTAATTCATATTTGAAATAATATTATTTATAACCGTTCAAAAAGGACGTTTTGTTTTTTTCGCAACCGCTTTGCTCTCTCTATTGGAAATTTTACAAAACTTTTTAAAAATCCATTTCATTTCCACATTTTCCTTGCCCGTCGTCTGGCAAGGAAATGTGGAAATATGACAAATTTTACTTTTTAAACTAAAAGTAATAACTAAAAGTGTTGATTGGATCCACACGGACATTTTCCTTTCCGGAAAATCGAGTTCATTGGCAAGAGGAAGAACGGAACGTTTTTCCCGCATGCGAAGTGAATCTTGGTTATTGGTTAACCAATCTTTTTTTTACATTATAATTAATTAATATGTGGACGTTAATGAAATGCCCTAATGAATTGTGCCAGAAAATAGAATTGAATCAGCCACTAGATTACCACGTATTTACGGTTGCAAAGCCACTTGGATTAGCGAGAGCATGTTCAGACTTTGGACTGCACA
Source organism: Neria commutata (assembly GCA_963457695.1). Classification (NCBI taxonomy): domain Eukaryota; kingdom Metazoa; phylum Arthropoda; class Insecta; order Diptera; family Micropezidae; genus Neria; species Neria commutata. Next base: position 16,405,836 of record OY735245.1, on the reverse strand, counting down.
CTCCTTCAACAGAACAAATTACGTTTGTAACTTTATATCAGTGGTGGGCCAAGCCCTATACTCTATATACTATTTCAATACTCCAAAATGGGTATACTGTGCCCAAAAAATTCTGATGTCAATGAAGTTAATGAGCAATTTCTCAAAATGTTATTTGGTGACACAATGGTACATATATATGTACCTTAGCACGGATTCTATCGAAGACAGTGATGATAACGATAAACAAAATTACCCTGTTGAATTTTTAAATAACTGTTGTCCTCAGGAATGCCGTTGCATAAATTGAATCTCAAAATTGGAAGTAAATTTTTTGTCGTATATTAATTCTCTATGATTTGAACCCGTCGTAGGACGGGCTTTTTTACCCTAGTAATATTATAACCCTTCAAAAAGGACGTACGAGTCAAAAACATTAGCCTAAAAAAACGATTACATATTTTTAGAACTCGAACTATTTTCGAATTATAAGCCTAAAACTATCAACAGGCCTTTAAATGCATTTGGTCAAAAAGCTACAGCGTTCCCGATGCACTTGGCAACTGAATTAGTATGTAGAAAAGGAACATACATACTATTTTGTTATTTCGGAACAAACATATAGCAAAGCCACCTCTATTAATGCAATTTTCGATGCCTTGATTTCTATTAATTTCGTTAAACGAGATTGCACTGTACTTACATTCGAAAAGAGTGAAGCTACTACTTGTAAAGCAGATGAATTCATTTAAAATTTTTGTATATCTTCTGCAAATGCAGAACTAGCTTTAAATTTCATACTTAAGTTACGCAGAAAGTAATTTGTATATCATACAAATAGGCAAGCATAATATTATGTATGACAAGAGCTATTTTTGAAAAACCTTGTCATCAAGCAAACACATCAACATTTATTAAAAAACTTTTGATTTCGAGATATCGGCTATGATATTAATTTTGAGGGAATAAATCATTTTTATTGCTTTTTTAAAAGGCGCACTTATCCGAGATGATAGTTAAATCGTACAATATTAAGTGATGTACCATTTGAAGGATCTGCACGAGTAGCTACGTGCATAAACACATTGATTATGGGTCAAGGAGGTCCAGAAACAAAAAAGTTTCAAATTTACGTTTATATTTTCCAGTGAGCGCCACATAAAAAAATATTGCTGTGTCTATATTCATATTAAAAAGGTTTTTTTTTATTTCCAGTAATATACATATATGTATACCGACATTAAATTTTTATTTGAATGGACTAAAACTAGATAGAGTTCGAACTTTTTTCTTGCGCTCTGGTTTTCAAATAAGTAATTACATTTGGTGTTGGCAACATTTTCTTCTAAACAAAAAGTTCCCTTGCTCACTTTGTTGCTCTTTTGTGCGCTCTCTCTCTCTCACTCATTCTCTTTCTTTTTGTCGCCTGCACTCTTAAAAATCGTTTAGCACAGCAGTGTTTTTTTGCTGGTATGAAGTGAAGCAAATGGACTAAGCTTTCCAGTGTTGGCCAGCAACGGCAACAGCAAAGAAACAACAAAAATAATTCACGTGCGACAGCAACCAACACAAAAGCGTCAACAAAAAGACCCAAAAGGCGAATGAGCATGCCAGCGAAGTAGGGGCAAGGCAATGAGAAGAAGAGGAAAAAGGTGAATCTTTGTTGGCGATAAACGGAAACAAGTGGCAGTTGCCAAAACGAGTGAGCCAACAGTTGCATGCGAAGGAAGGGCGGCGAGTGGGTCGAGAGTGGATTTGGGGACAGCAAGAAGAGCGGAAAAGCTGGATACACTGCCTGGCATGGAGCAACGTAGAGCAGAGAAGGGAGCACAGCGGGAGACGTCGGTGAGCCGCAAATGGCATGAGCAGCGCCGATTGTGGCTGCTGTTGTTGCTACTGATGGGGCCAGCGCCAGCAGCACTCACTCACTCACTCACTCACGAAGGCGCGCAAGTCTGCGTATCAGTAGCGCTGCAAACGGACGCACGGGCGAACGTGCGAGTCGACTGAAGAGGCTCAGACGGCATTTTTGCTTAGATAGAATTAAGTAGTGTGAAATTTGTGGAAAATCAAAGCTTCTCTGACGAAAGCAGCAAATCATTGTTGAATAATAGAAGTGGTTCCCACAAAAAAGGCAATAATTTTGGTAAATAAATACAACGAAAATTATGCGATATTAAAAAAAGCAGCAGCAACAACAAACACGCATAGCTACGCACAAGTGCCACAGTTACTTGTATCTTGTAGATGCGCAGTAGTAGTCAGTCATAGCTGTTGAATAATAAACGAGCTTGCATTGAATTTGCATGCAATTTTAGCAAGTATCTTTTCATTCCCCTTCCCTTCTCCGAAAAAACCAATAAGGAAAAATTTGAAAATAATTCGTGTAAATATTGCCAAACAAATAGAGACGATCGAAGGCACAGAGAGACGGCAGTGAAGTGGAGTGCAGTGCGGCGTGTGCCGGCGTCGGCACGAAAAGCACACAAAAACCATAAACAAATAGCAACGGCGAACGGAAAAGCAAATTAACGCATAATAAATAAATCGAATTACAAGTTACACAGCCACTCGCACGAGCAGCAGATACAAAACGGTGGCAGGGTACACTCGCGCTCGCAGCGTAAAGCTGTGTATCTGCACGGTAAGTGGCGGAGCTTTGGACTCGGCGCGCTGGCCACGGCAGGCAATAGCAACAGCAACAGCGGCCAAACAAGCGCCAGAACTAGAACGGCAACAGTCACAGCCTTAGCTGCTGCACACAGCCGCAGATACACAGACACAAAAAACGTACGATGCGATGCGCTGATAATAATCAAGTTCACACGACCGTAGAGATACGGGCGCACGGACTTCAGCTTCAAATCAGACGGTCGCTCGTAAAGCACGCGTAAAGCCATTCCAAGCCAAGCGCAAAATCGAAAAGCGAAGGCAGCGTCGCGTATCTGTATCTGCTGGCCGCGACACCGACAGCGACGGCAGCTGTCTATCGCGTTCGCATGTGAGCACTTTTTTATAGGCGAAAAATAACCAACAATAACAAAAAGTAGAATGGCAACAAAGCCACGATAACAGCAGCAACAACGGACCATAATTGCTGCCTTGCGTCGGTTCGCCTGGCCGTGCTGCCAACCTCGCATGGCTTACGCTGCGTATACGCAACGGCTAACATTTTGCGACCACATTCACTGGCGGCCACTCTAGCGCAGTTAATGCGAAGCACGCACACACACTCACATAAATATACAAAACCCTACACACGAGCAGCAGCAGCAGGCAGGAGCTGTTCTTCTATGCGTTGAGTGAGTGGTGGATACGTTGTGTTGTGCCTAGAACTGCCCAGCCGGGAACTAAAATACCAAAATCGAATAATCCCGATTAACTTTTAGTGCCGAAAAATCTATAATTATTTCAAAAAAAATTATGGTATGCTTCATATTTTTTAAAAAATTTAAGAATTTTACTAAAATTTGGCCGATCTTCAGGGTTGCAGACAGAACCAATTCTTTAAACTTACATCAAATAGTAAAATGAACGTAAAAAGTTGAGAAAATAGGAGGGAAGCTTGAATAGAGAGTTACAAAAGTTATATATTCATGACATGCAATTTAAATTTACGAGCTTGATATGCTTTGTCTTAAACTAATTCTTACTTGTATTGTTGTAAATTGTGCATAATTAGAATTACTCATATTGTATGGCGGAAATAAAGCAAGTTCATATTTATGAAAAAGTTCCATACTAAAAGACCCGGCATTAAAATTTTGTATGCCGAAAATTTCGATAATAAAAAAACCATTTTCGGTCTTGACAGCCCTAGTTGTGACGTGTGTGGGGCGCTTGTGCAGTCAATCAATTTACTCAGTCAATCACTCAAGTTGTTGTCATTGTTCTTTTGTTGTCATTGTTATTGTTGCTGTTAATGTAGCTTGTAAGCGCTAACCGCTATACTTTGCAAGTGGCATAGACTGCCGAATCGAGAAATAATTGTTCGAATTTGTTCATTTCTGCATTGAACACCTCAAAATCAGTGTTTCCCAAGTTAAGTTGGAAGAAAATATACAAAGACTCGACGGAAAAATCAGATAGAGTTTTGCTCTGCTTACAGCCCTATTCTGGGCTTACAGTCACAATTGACTCATATTTAAATAGTGATTTTATATAATAACTATATAATTGATAATTTTCAATCACTAGTTTTGATAAAAGGCTGTTTTTATAAATAAGCATCCATCTTCTTAACTACCGTTACCTCATCAAAACCTATATCATATCTTACCAGAATTATCAACACTGCATTTTAAAAGTTTTTTTTTACTAAAAAGAGATGCTATACAAATTAATATAGAAGCCAAACAAAAAAGTATGAATAATTTTTTAAATTTATTCACGAAAAACTTATTTATACATAAAGTTTGGCTTAAAATTTAAAATTTAAGCTCTTGCGTAGTAATGTTTTTTAAAAAGTTTTAGTAGTCAAAATATTAGCGTTTTATTTAATGTTCTCCGTGTACTTTTTTCCGCTTTATTCATACAATTTACGTAATGTATTGAAAACAAAAACTTTGACTGCTCGGCCATTTAAAAATCGCTCAAGCACAGTTATGACAGTTTTTTGATCAATCAATCACAGTTTGCTGATATATACGCGCATATATAATAAATTGATTTAGTAGTTTGCCTCGGCCGCCTGCTTTGAAACTTTCATAATTGCCATTTGTAGCAGTTGAATAGCGCAGTTTTGAACTTTTACAGTAAACTTGTTATAAAAACTTATTTTTAAAAAGTAAAAACACAACAACAATGCACAAAACTTGGCAACTCTCTTAACTAATGCATGGCACAACTTTACCGCAAGGCGGGAGAGAGAGCAATAACAACAACAATAACGACTCACGCTGCTAACACAAAATAGTGACTTCAATTGTGCTTACCAACTTTGGACACTGACATGGTTAAAGGGGACTGGCAGCTTGCTGCTAGGACTTGTGTTGGCATAGACGGCATGCTGTTGTTGTTGTTGTTGTTGTCACTGCCTGTGAGTTGTGAGTTCTGTTGTTGCCTGCCAGCGCTGCTATTGCCGCTACACTACGAGGTACTCTCAAGACGCAGCACGTCCCACCTCTGGCTGTGCTGCTCAGCTTGGCCAACTGCCTTTGGCTCTGCTCTCTGCGCGTTTCGTTTCGTTTTGGTTTGGTTTGGTCTTTGGCAGTTTGTTTGCTTGGTTTGCGCTGGTAAAACGAGTTTTCGAGTTATGATTCTATTTTGTTCTTTGTTATTTGCTGCCGCTACGGCTGCTTCTTGTGCGCTGCTTGACGATTTCCCCAGCTGCCCGTCAGCCCGCCCGCTCGTTCGCCAGCCAACCAGCTAGTGTTTGTGTAGCTGTGTGAGTGTTGCCAGAAAAGACTCACACAATCGCCGCTTAGTCAAGCTGGACGTAGAAGTCAGTCAGTCACTCGCTCTTTTGCCAACGTACGGAGGAGTAGCATCGTGTGGACTTGCGTTCTATTAGTCTGTCTGTCTGTCGGTCGCTCGGTCGCTCGGTTGTTTCCAAGCAGTAGCAGGCAACAGTAAACACTGGCGCTGGTCACTTGAGACGCTTTTCACAGCAGTTCGCTTGGTTCTTTCAGTTCGCTTAGTGCACTCGCTCGCTCGCTATAAAGCGTGCTCAGCATGCTCACAGCCATAAAACTTAATTGAAAAAGCAGCGGGGAAAAAGAAAAACAGCTACACATCCGACAGATACTGCAGAAGTCAGTGCACTTACGCGCATATTTTCGAGCAAGATATTGGCAGGAAATCGTGCAAGCAAACGCATTTGCTCGGCAGTTGCGGAAAAGCTTCTCAGCAGTGGCAGCAGCAGCGCTGCATTGAAATTCCAGCCACCAAAAATAATAAAAAATTTAGTGTAAAAAAAACGAGCTAAAAAAAAGTGGCTAGTCGCGTTTTGTAAATACGTAGAAGAAGAAGAAGTAGCAGCATCTTTAGAGTGCAACTTGTGGCTGCCACAAAAAGTCAGCGGCACTTACAACTACAACAACAAGCACGGCCATTCCAAGCCAAAAAAGTGTAAAAATTAAGTGGTAAGCGATTCAATTTATTAGCTCATGCTCGGCAGCGCGGCAGCTCGAAATTGGTACGGGATGATTTTGTTAGCAGCTTTTGCACTAGCCACAGTCTAATTGCGCTGCTAGCCGCCAGCCACTAGCCGCACCCAATCGCTCCATATCTGCGCGCCCGCTCAGTCGCTGCGACGTTCCGCCAGTTCGGCTCGGCAGCATCCCGGCCCCAATTGTAATACAGAAGACGTACTCACGCTCGCATTGTAGTATTCAGCCAGAACACAGCCACTTCAAATTTAGAAAGTTGTTTCTCACACAGAGTGCACTACTCCGCTCCACTGCCGCCTCATCAAACGCTCGCACGAACCGACAGACGGACAGACGGCCGCTTTTTACTCACATTCTTCGTACCTTTTTTAATTATTTTAATTATTACAACTTTTTTCCATTACTAGCATGTGTGCCGTATGCCAGTCTGTCGATCCGCCCATCCGTCCGTCCGTCCTTCTGCGGTTACCTTTTTTGGGTCAGCAATATTATTTCATTTCTGAATTATGTGCGCTTGTATCTGACTTTAAGGAAATCTTGTTTTTATTCGAATTCTTATTTGTCTCTTTTTCTTTGGCATTATGCTGTTAAAGTATGACTAATCGGTTTTTTTTGCCGTTTGTTGTTGTTGTTAGCTGCTCTCGAGATAGCCATAAATATTGCGCTTAAGCCTTGGGAGCGGCTGAGAGCGCGGCATTGTAGACAAACTATCAATTGTTTGCTCATAGATAGCATCGGCGCTTAACATATTTTTCATGAGCGTGTAAGCGTTTTTGCAAGTTGCCGCCTTTTGTTTCAAATTAAGTAATTATAAGCTATCATTTAAGCTGCGTATAGAGCATTTAATTTTGTAACAAAAATGACACATATTTGAAATTCGAATAAGGCGTCTTTACACTGGGAATCAAACTCTCTTGTTGATAGCGAGAGCGTTTTGATGGCTAGGAATTCATTTAATTCTGTTTCAGAAATTTTGAATTTTATAATTAAAAGCGCTATATCTTTTGAAACGGGTTTAGTAATGAAAAATAATTCCATGGGTTTATCAACCAGCATTAAAGTGAACTTTCCTTCCGCACTTTCGTTCTGTGATCATCTTGGGATTAAATTTGTTGCATTCATTAAAATAATCTATTTTATTTCTTCTTAACGGGGGAATGAATGGAAATCGAAAATGAAATCAATTATGTTATCTTTGAACTAATTGTGCTTAAATTTAGTTCACCTCAATACACATACACATACACATACAAATATTCGTCGTTACAGCCTAAAGGGATAAAGTCGATTTTTTCTCAGTGTTGTGCATTCGTTTAATTATTCCATGTTTTCTTTATCAATCGTAGAGGAAAATTTATGTAGATAATTGAAGCGCATTTATAGAATAAGGTACATATATTCTAATAGAAAACGTGCAAGCTTTTAAAGAGGTAAAACCCAAAGTATGTACCATAAAAAATTAAATCGTATGCAAAATACTATTGTTAAATTAAATATATTTGAATATTTATAAGTTTTGACTATGAGTTGCTTTCGAAAAAAAATTTTACATAACACTCTCTGTATGAGCTCTACGCCGACATTGACATAATCAATCGGATCACCATCCAACCTTTTCAATGGCGGAATCGTAACCCTAGTACTTATTGAAGAAGAAGAAGAAGTCTATCAAATCTGACAAGATTTTTAAAATGGTGAACAATTTGAAAAGATATGAAAATTTTAGTAAAATTCGACAGACATTACATATTTTTTTGAAATTTGAGATGTTAGATGACAGCTCTCGAAACTCTTTAATTTAAAAAGTATAAAAATAGAGTGATTTTCATTTTAATTTTAAGTTTATTTTATATGATATTGAAGATTGGTATCAAACTTTAAATTATTCTACGTAATACGAAAAAGGTTTCTTTAAAGAAGATAAGTGTATAATGTAAAAAAATCAATTGCTATGTTTGCAAAAATGTGAGGTGACGAAGAGCGTTTTCAAAATATTTATATAAAATAATTTTGAGTTTTTTTCTCTTGTTTGAGATGATTAAGATACACCCTGTGCCTCAAATGCACAACAATAATAGTATGCTAGAAGTTAGAGAACATCTCCTATATCGATGTACATTTTTCAAATGCTCGTTCTTCCTGCTGCCGCGCATTTCAATTTAACCAACAACTTTGCGCTGCATTGTATTGACTTAATTTCTGCTCTCATTTCCCGGCAGCAAAGCAACTTTGAAGGCTGTCGCCAACACGCGTACACGCACACAGATGTACGCAGAAGCATTTTCAATTACGGGGCACATTTGATGACAACGACGGCTGCAGCTAAACCGCACCGCGCCACGACAAAGGCCAAGTGGGGCCTTCAGTTACTCCAACAGCAGCTATTTTCGTCCACTTAAGGAGCTCGTTTTTCATTCGGACCAAAGTGAACGCGTCCTTGGCATTTGTGGCCAGCGGTAGGCAGCTCGAGTAGCAGCCACAGCAGCATCCCAGTAAGTGGCTGTAGTTGCACGGCGGACGCACACGACGATTTGCTGACGCGACACTGTGGCACTGCCCTCCGCCAGTCACGATGGAGGGACCAGAGGTGACTTTTCTTTTTCAATTCGGCAGCTTAAGGGATGCAATATCCGTGCCCGCCAGTACGCTGACGCTCAGATCGCTCAAGGATTTGGCTTGCGAGTTCATAAATACGAAGGTGAGTTGAACATATTTCGGTGGAGTGGTGGAGCTATGGGTGGCGGGAGAAGGCCAGTAGTAGGGGTGCAATTGATTATCGGCCGTAACGCTGGTATACGCTGCTGTCAAATTAAAAATTAATGTTGTTGTTATTGTTTTTGTTTTTTATTAAGCGTTGCTGAAATTGCGTATGCCAGCAACTTTACTTAATTACTTATTGGCAAGCTCAAATTTATTGACGGCGAATAAAGTCGCCTCACAGTTGGCGCTCGCCCAGTCCCTGCAGAGAATTGTAGCTATTCACGCACACACACGATTAATACAAACATACACTTGCAAGAAAATGCTTTCTCTTTGGAATATGTTGCCGCAAAAAAGTTTAGCTTAAGGCCAAAAAAGGCACGTTATTTTATCCTGAATGTGTGCTCAAATCCCGCAGGATTTTAATCGAACACCTACACATACATATATACGCATACACAATGTGTATTACACATACACGCGCAATGCCCCGCGCGCTGTCTAACAAGCACAGTGGCGGCTCCAGCAAAACATTTTGAGAAGGTTGCTTGATATTGTTCAGTTTTTCACATGCCATAAAAAAGTGAGAAGAAGAAAAATTGCTTTTGAGATAATAAACTGAAAAAACCGTCTTGAATATGCATTATATATTTATGTTAGGGTTGTCCGTTTTTTAAAAAGAGCCTACAAAACAATGAAGTTGAGTAAAACAGCTGATATTTTGGTTAAAGTCTCAATGCTAAAAAAATAGTTGATATTTAAAAAAAAATTAAGGTGTCTTTAAAGTGCTGCTTCCCGTATTTTTTTCCGCATTAACATCTGATGCATGCATATTTGACTGACCGAGGCAAAATCAAGGCAAATCTCTCAAGTTGTTTTTTTCTGGATACGCCACTGGACACGCGCATCCGTTATCAGCAGTCAGTTTGTGCCACCCCCAATGCGTGTGTTTTTCCGACACGTGTGTATGTGTGTATGTGTGTATGTGTGCATGAGTTTGGCTGCTACACAAATTAATTGCGGTCCATTAATTATTTAATTTTATTGCAAGCGCGCTCATTCCGGCGCTAATTTTGATGTTTTCGCTCCTACTGCTTAATTTGCGTTCATTTAAATTTTAACGCTGATGGCGCGGCGTACCGCATATGACCCACAAACTCGTTCCTTAGCCACTGAACGCTCATGTCCAACGTACATGCAAATGCAACGTTATGATTATTTTTGTGCAATTCCGTAATGAATTACGGTTTCTTTGGGGCGCTTCTAATTTTTCGCACTTTGGCATTTTCATTGACACGCTCTCTCTCTCCCTCTCTCTTCTTCCACCTGCAGATACCGGACAGTGGCCTGACATACCTCTCGGAGCGCATACTGCTCTTCCGGCACGACTACAGCAGTCCGAATGTGCTGCACATCATCAACTCGGCAGCGGAAGTGGTCGACGAGACGCTCGTGGAGATTGTGCTCACAGCGAGTCGTAAGTTTCCGCTGCTTTTTCGCTTCGTGATTGGCAGTTTGCACGTTAATCGAAATCTTTTATTTCCTTTCTACACGCTCTAGCCATACTCTATCCCACATCGGAAATGCCCACTCTGCGACCGCATCTGCTCAATGTGCACTCGTACAAGGCGCCGACGTTCTGTGATTTCTGCGGCGAGATGCTGTTCGGCCTGGTGCGCCAAGGACTCAAATGCGACGGTGAGTCTGCCGCCGTGCTGTGGCCTAATTAAAGCACCGTAAGCTTGCTAATACACGCACTACTCATTAACGAATTATTGCAGGTTGCAGCCAAAATTATCACAAGCGCTGCGTGGTCAAAATACCCAATAACTGCACACGCTCCAATGAGACTAACAGCTCACACCGCTCCTCCGCGCTTCTGGTGCCGCACGGCAGTCCTTCGGGAGGCTCCACACAATCGCTGCAATCGAACGATGAGCATGCAAGGAACGACTCAGGAACTTCACTGGTAAAGCGGATGTCAGATCTGATGAGTGATATTATTAAGAATTAAATAATCACGCTGCAATGAAAATAGTTGAAGAAGTGTTGAAGAAGGCAGGAGAGTGTTGGTTATAACCATCTAATAAGCATGCTTTAACATTGATAAACTTTGGACGGCCAACTTTTGAGCTCTTAGCAAATAGTAAGACAATTTAAAGTCGATGCTTCTTAGCGAGCCAAGATCTGTTCGTGTCTATTAAAGGAAACTAGTTCGCCGTACAATGGATCCAAATAAATGGTCCGAGTATTTTGCACCCTTCCGACAAAAAAAAGGCAAAAACGAAATTAGAAAGAAAGCAAGACTTTTTACATTTTTTACCTTAAATTTCTATAAAATTTGTGTTTATATTGACTTTGGTGCAGGGATCTAGGTCTCTAGTCACCGTAGCCTTTACATTTATATTGACTTTGGAGCAAGGAACCGTGGCCTGCCTGTCCTTCGGTGACAGTTTTCATATACATATTTGCGGAACCTCATAAAAAGGTATACATTTTCCATTCCAAAGCTCAAACTCAACTGTTGGTCGTCTTAAGTTAGCCAGCTAAAGTTCAGACCAAGCCATTCAACTATACACTTGATTCTATTTTTACACGGATTGGTGAGACTAAAAAAACCTTGTTATAAAACAAATTCCAGTTCAACTTCCATACGAAATTGCTTATTTTGGGAAAATTCAAAAAAAGGAAGCACGGAGAAAAATCCGAATTTCAATGCGAAATTTCTTAATGGAAGAACGTAAGCAAATCAATCTAGCGATAAATAAATGAAAAAGCTGTGCACAAAAACCCGCGTAAAAACAGCATCAAGTGTATATATTTCAGTCTTTCGCACACGATTTCACTAGGCAGTTCTTAAAGTTTTTGGTGCTGGAAAATTATATAATTCACATAGACCTAGGCTACATATAATTAATTTTTTCGCAAAAGTTGCACCTTAAGATTCCAATATTAAGATCTGATTAAGAGTATTTTTCAATTTTACTTCAACTCGTGTTTGCTTTTGTTTTTTTCTAAAAATTATGATTTGTATTTCTTTATTATTAAAAATATTGTGAATAAAATTTGCCTTCTTTTGGTATATTTTCAATTGCATTTTAATTTCGGAAACTTTAAACGTTTATAATTGTTTATAAATACTCTGCATCAGATCAGAAGATAAAGATATTTTAAGCGCTTAATTTTTTTAAAACGTTTTAAAATGAGCAATGTTTTCATCAAATTGTTCCTTCGGATAATTTTCTAGATAAATTATCGTTAAGAAGATTAGAATTTTAGATTTGAGAAAAAATGTTAAATGTATTTCAGAATTATCTTGAATTTAGCAAAATTGTAAGGAAAAAGTAATAATGGAGTTCAGGTTAGTCGAATCGATTTTAAAAACTGTTAAATTGAGTTCAGATTAGTCAAATTGATTTCACAAACAGAAATTACGAAATTGGTTTCAGATTAGTCAAATTGATTTCAGAAATAGTCAATCATTTTAACTTCATTCACTGTTTCTGAAATCATATTGAGTAATCTGAATTAAATGTGTACGTTTCTCAAATTAATTTGGAATTGTTATAGAACAGAACTGTGAATCTTTCAAAGTTCAACCATCTCATAATACAATTTTAAATTGGAAAAGAATCGAATGTGGAGACTGAAAAGGACCTTTCCGGAGTACTCTAAAATAGTCTTGATTTTTATTTTAAAAGTTAACATGAATCTCCAGTATCGAAAGTACCTCAAAAGTTGTTGTTACATTTTGCTCCTCCTCTTGCAGAATGTGCCAAACTACAGAAATCATCAGCGCAGTCCCTCGACGGGCAGTCGGAATGGTGGCCACAGCCCCGGCTCTCTGCACGCCGGCTTCTTCTCGTCGCAGGCGCACTCTGCCTACCGCGAGAAGATACGCATACCGCATACGTTCATGGTGCACACGTACGGCATACCGACGGTCTGCCAGTTCTGCAAGAAGCTGCTGAAGGGGCTCTTCAAGCAGGGCCTGCAGTGCCGTGACTGCCAGTACAACACGCACAAGAAGTGCATGGACAAGGTGCCGCACGACTGCACGGGCGAGCGGCAGCTGCACATCAACGACTACAACGACACGACGCCGACACACACCACGCAGAAGGAGCGCGACAACTTCTTCCGCGAGGAATTCGACGACAGCGACGCCGACGACGCGCCCACACCGGACTACTCCGCACCGCGCGGCTACATGCCCGTCGGCGCTGCCAGTCTCGCTGCGAACGCCAAGTCCGGACGGGGGCTGAGCAGCGCCAAGACCACGACAAATGCGCACAACTCTCCGCCGGAGCTGGTGAATGGCCTGATTGCGGAGCAGGATCGCAAGTCTGCGTACAGCGACGCGCGCAGCAGCATCGGCGAGGGCCAGCCGGCGGGCGGCTCAACGCAGTCGGAGCAGTCGAGTTCCTCCTCCTCGCCCAGTGCCAACATACCGCTGATGCGCATCGTGCAGTCGGTGAAGCACACGAAGAAGCGTGGCGGCCAAGCCATAGAGGAGGGCTGGCTGGTGCACTTCACCAGCTTGGACCGCGCCGTGAAGCGCTACTACTGGCGCCTGGACTGCAAGACCATCACGCTGTTCGTGTCGGAGCAGGGCAGCAAGTACCACAAGGAGATACCGCTCGCGGAGATACTGGCCATCGAGCCGAATCGGGATGTGCGTGTGGAGAACAACTTCTGCTTCGAGTTGCGCCTGCCGAATCTGAGCTACCACGTGGGCCAGGACCCGCTGGTGGGCGTGCGGGAGGAGCAGCCGGTGCGCCTGCCGCCGCCCGAGAGCGGCATAGGTTCGGACATAGCCAAGAGCTGGGAGACCGCCATCAAGCAGGCCTACATGCATGTAACCAACACGCGTAAGTGACCTGCCAAGTAACAGTCCAATGCTCAATTACTCAACTATATCACTTCAATTACAGAGTGCTGTGAGTCGGAGGAGAACGTGCAGGACATGGGCCAGCTGTATCAGATCTTTCCGGATGAGGTGTTGGGCTCCGGGCAATTCGGCGTGGTGTACGGCGGTGTGCACAAGAAGAGCAAACGCGAGGTGGCCATCAAGGTCATAGACAAGCTGCGCTTTCCCACCAAGCAGGAAGCTCAGCTCAAGAACGAAGTGGCCATTCTGCAGGTTCGCAGCGCAAAGCTTTGCCAATTTTGGCAGCAGCACCTCAAACCACTCTTCTTCTTCTTACATACTCCAACAGAACATAGCGCATTGCGGCGTGGTGAATCTGGAGCGCATGTTCGAAACGCCGGAGCGCATTTTCGTCGTCATGGAGAAACTGAAGGGCGACATGCTGGAGATGATACTGTCGCACGAGCGCGGACGCCTGAGTGAGCGCGTCACCAAGTTCCTCATCACGCAAATACTCGTCGCACTGAAGCATCTGCACAGCCAAAATGTGGTGCACTGCGATCTGAAGCCGGAGAATGTGCTGCTCTTTTCCGACGCGGAGTTTACGCAAGTGAAGCTGTGCGACTTCGGCTATGCGCGCATCATAGGCGAGAAGTCCTTTCGCCGCTCTGTGGTGGGCACACCGGCTTACTTGGGTGAGTTCTCACCACTGATTAACGGGGTTAGAGAAATTTTTCGGCTCAGTTTCAACAACTTTTTCCTATAATCTTTTAAAGAAGAAGAAGCACAATAGGCTCGAGTCTTCTGTATATTAAAAAATATGCTTTAGATATGACCATAAATTCTCTTTGGGCTCGAACTTCGCTCGGTCAAAAGATTTTTTACATTAATTTTTTCAGTCGAAAAACTTCTTTGTCCTCTTCATGTAAACAATTTTTTCTAAAGTGAGCCCGTTCGGCATCATTTCGCACTTGCAGCGCCGGAGGTGCTGCGCAATAAGGGCTACAATCGCTCGCTGGACATGTGGAGCGTGGGCGTCATCATTTACGTAAGTCTGAGTGGCACTTTCCCCTTCAACGAGGAGGAGGACATCAACGATCAAATTCAAAATGCCGCATTCATGTATCCACCCAATCCGTGGAAAGAGATATCATCGAATGGTAGCTACCACAAACAGTTGCCACCACTGAAACCCGGCTTCGCTAATGTCCTGAATTCTTTGCTGCTTTCAGCCATCGACCTGATCAACAATTTGCTGCAGGTGAAGCAACGAAAGCGCTACACGGTGGACAAGAGCCTGCAGCACTACTGGCTGCAGGACAAGCAGACCTATCGGGATCTGCGCACTCTGGAGGGGCAAGTGGGCACGCGCTATCTGACGCATGAGGCGGACGACATTAGATGGGCCAGCAGCGGTGACATGTGACCGAATGGCACCGATGTACAAGCACCAAGCAAAGCAGCTACACAAACACACCCACAGACACAGACACCAGCGCAGACAAGAGAATCGCAAGCGCCGTTGCTGGAATCGACAGCGGAAGTGGACGCAGAGTCGCAGGCAGAGGCAGCTGCGCAACAAAATCAACACAAACGCAAACATTCCATTCCTAGGCCACAAGATGGCATCACTTGTGGCTGCCACAGTCTGCCGGGCACGCCTACCAAGGTGGAGGCTATCGGCGACAAGGCGCTCAAGTGGATGCGCGGCCACTTGTGCCGCAACATAAAATGAGCGGCTGGGGGAAGATTATAGCCTTTTTCATTTAGACTAGCTTGCTTACTTAAATGTAGCACTTAAAGTACCTACTCCAAGGAGTATCCAAGAATTTTGAAGCCTTTTCGACTGCTTTTAACTATACTCGTACTGGCATATTGCTTATCCTTTAAAAGCTTGCATTTCTTTTGTTGTTGTATTGCAGCGTTTTTTGCTGAGCTTCTTTGTAAGCGTACTTTAACCCCGGTCTCCAGTTTTCTTTCACTAAGAATTTCACGTGGGGATTGTGGCTTGCATAAGTGTTATAAATACGGCAATTGTTACACACACACACACACGCTAAAACATACTACATGCATGCATGCTATACATATGTATACATACTTACATATACGAATCAAATTGACTATTTACAATTTTAAAGAACAAACTCAACTCAAATGAACAAAACTAAACTTAACTGAAGTTAATCAAACTGCTTGGAATATATATATATTAAACTCTTGTGCTAAAATTTTTCGTCTTAGAATGTATATACCTAAATACAATATTTTTCAAATAGTTATTTAGATCACTATGATCCAACAATATCTCTTATGATGATGAATTATTAGCCTAATATTATTGATTATAGTAAATATGAGTACTACTCATCTTCTTACATTATATAATTTTAGAAATCAAATGTTGAAATAAACAATTTTCTTTTGCTATTAGTGGACAAAATTTTAATTTTATTCGACAATTATTTTTTCATATATACCATATTTATACAAGGTGAACTTTGAAAATGGGATTTTTGCCGCCAGCAGCGGGGCCTTGGGATATATGTACATATATCCAAATCGGTATTTCTTATTTACAAATTTTATTACATCCGTCAATAGTCAAGCAAATGTTCATGCTACAGTTCTTGAAGAAAAAAAAGCCATTTTCATGCAGATTCTTCAGGAAACATTACCAGGAGGCAGGATGTATTCAACAATGTTTGGAATACATTAAAGTGTTTTTCCACATTTTGCTTTGGGGTATTTTAAATTGTTTTTGTTCTCTAACTTTGAAAAATACTTTTTTATTTCGTCATAAACTGACGTCTTTATGGAACTTTTTTACTTTTACTTTACTTTTTTTCCTGTATTCTCAATGGAACCGTATTCATACATATACATATGCAAGGCACATATGCCTTGATACATATGTATGTATTTTTACCATTGCTGAAAATGAATATTGAGAATAATTTTGGTCGATATACTCGAAATCATTCAGCAAATATCTTCCAACAAGTCGCGCACAGAATACGTTTCAGTGTTAGTGTGAACACGGCCTAAGCCTAAGCATTTACACATCTTCAACCGTTTAAATTTGTTTTATTTGAACAAGAATGACTAAAACGCAATATTGCGAGAGAAAAAAACTATGCTAAAGCGGCAATTTATGAATTATGACAGCCAGCCGCATGCAACGAATGACATCTTTCCAAGATGCCGAAATCAAGGGACCGTGGAAATGCGCTCATTGCAGCCTGCTGGCAAGCGTTGTCACTCGAGAGCTGCAAGGCACGCATCCCCAGGCCACTGCAGCAGTGAGCCAATTGTTTAGCTGCTGGCTAGAATGCAGTCTTAAGAGCAACACTCAGCGAGATGCATTGCCTCCGGGTCGTTGTTATACTTGCACTCGCAGTCAGCTGCAATAAAGTAGCCTCGGAATCGATTGAAAAGTCCCAAACGAGTGTAGGTGCAAGAAATCAATCGATTGCAACCCATGGCAATATTAAAGTTCCTCAGCAAAGCGACGCGCTTGTGTTGTACAATAGGGAAGACAGCGGCACGCCCAGTCCCGAGTGGCTGGAGTACCAACGCGAGCGTTTCGGCAGCAACAAACCAAATGCAATTTCTCAAAAACCGAACATAAATTCGTTGCTGCCGTCCAAAACAGCGCCCAGCAGTTCCACGCCCAAGCCGAAGAAGCAAGTTTTTCAAACAAAAAGTCCGGGGGTAGAACTTCAGCAAATACCCAATCGTGTGAAGGTGGAGACGACATCGCGCCGAGAAATGTCCTATGGCGAAACAGCACAGGCAGAAGAAGATGCTGGCAATGAAAACGCTGCAGAAATGGATGATGATGAGGAGGACGGAGAGGAGCAGGCGGATGATGTGCCTGCAACAGAGCAAAGCTCTAATAATCAGATACAATTTCCATCTATACAAGGTTTCTTTAAGTTTCTGAAGTCCATTAAACACAACTGGCTGAAGAAATCCGGTTTTGGCATAGAGCAAAAAATTAAATTACTCAAAACCCTGCGGGATAATCTGTTGCGAACAATAGGTCCGTATGCCATTACTTTTTAAAATATACCTTCTTTATTCAAGCACATTTATTGAAAATTTGATACTTAACCAATTAATTATTTTCTGCAAATTAAAATGCATTCTTCTTAATACAGCCAAGCAGTTTGCCATATTGTGGCAGCCAACTGAGCGGCAACGGCGTCGACGCAAGCGCGGTCTGTTGGATGAGTCCAATTTGAACTTTCCGCCGCAAGCTGCACTCATGAGTCTCAACTTTCTCACCTTCGCGGTCTTTCTCATCAAACTGGTGCTGGCAAGTGAACAGCCGTCGAGCTTTAATTTTATTAAATAATTACCACATTTGCTGTTGTTGTTGTTATTGCAGCAAGTCGTGAACATCGTGAAGAGCAAGCATTACAGCTTCACTGGTTTCAATATGAATGCGCAGCCCGTCAGCAAAACCACTTTGATGCATCTAAAATGAACACGCACTTTATAAATTCATACATATAGAAAGAATAGTTTTTTTATTCGGACTTACTTGCCAAAGAGAAATGACAATACTTAGTTGTCTATTTCTGTTCTGAAACAAAGCAATTTTAAGTGTACAACAACAAAGAATTAGAATTATTGCTCACATGGGCAGGTCATATAGCTATTTCGGTTTTTGCCAGAAAACCTCATCAGTGACTTTTAATGTGAATTCTAATAATTTCTAAACGACTAATTACTCGAAATAGAAGCATTAATGGTAAAGTCTGTGAAACGCAGGAGTTGAACCATGAACCTATGACGTAGTAAGCGAATGCGCTAACCATCACACCATCGGACTGGACGACTCTGCGCTGGCAAACATCCCAGTTACCTGCTGTCTATATCAAACGCATAGTGTTTGTTGTTATTGTACACTGTCTAATGCAATTGTTTTTGCCTTACTTGAGAGCTCCATCGGAGCACATACTTGAGGCAAATGAATGTATCAGTTTTTGTTTCTGTAAGAACATTTCTTCGTTTTTACATTATGTTTACTTTCTGATTTGGGTGTGTCCTCCCTATCATATTATACGAGTTTATGTTTATTCGGCAGCTTGAACCTGCCCATGTGAGCAATAATTCTAATTCTTTGTTGTTGTACACTTAAAATTGCTTTGTTTCAGAACAGAAATAGACAACTAAGTATTGTCATTTCTCTTTGGCAAGTAAGTCCGAATAAAAAAACTATTCTTTCTAACATTCAAGCTGCCGAATAAACATAAACTCGTATAATTCATACATATACACAAATGTTCTAAGCTTAATAAAAAAATCGTATTATACGTTACAAATTAATTTAAATTTAATTTAAATAAAACTCCAAATGCAACTCTGCGGTTTATTGCTAGCGAGTTCTTTTACCAACGACTTGACATATTTTTGGTGGAAAGGTGGCAGCGCTGGTTCCACGTGCTGCAGCGCTTAATTAAAATTTTATTTTGTTGAGTTCTGCTGCGAAATGAAGAAAAAAGCCATTATAGAATCAGCTTACAAGCACCAGTCGGAAGAAAATACACCAACATTGTGTATGCAAGAAAATACTCTAAGATTTTCAGTGTTCTATATTTTGTCCCTTACATAGTAAAGTTCCAGAATGGAAGTCTGGGAATCATAAACAAGGAGCACACGCAGTACTGCCGCATGAGGAAGAATAACAGCATAAAGGCAGCTATGGTGGTAGCGCTTGGACAGGTGTACCATGGCTTGGTTGGTGCAGCTGGTGGAGCTGCGGAGCTGGAAACCGACTTGTATATTTGTGTGCGCAATAAGAAAACGAACAAGGTGCGTGCGTATGGCATGTAGCAAGATAACCGGCGCAGTGCTTTAATTTTCACAACTCTTACAGGTTCGCATACTACCAATTGAGCATGTGTGTCTTAAAAATCACATCTACAATGACCTCAGCAAGGCGCAGATGAATAGCCTGTCGACGGAGACTGCAATGAAGAAGATGCTGCAACAGTTCGGCGGTCGATCGGCTTCACGTTACCTCAGCAAGCAGGAGAATTTGAAAATGGACATTGACTTGTTTAAGGACGAATTGGAGGAGACTGTGCAGGAGGCAACCATTACTGAAGATGACACGGCAGTGGATGACGACAAACACTTGGACATTATTCGGCCTAAATGTAACAAGGAGGCTAAGCAGCTGAAAGATGTCTATGATATTGATGATGTGGTACCGAAAGAGCTGTTGGCACGTTTAGAAGAGGAATCCAAAGCAGTTTTCGGTACGAGCCTTAAGGAAATGCCGTGAGTGTGGTTTGAGTAGTTAATTTAAATGCAGACAACAAATATTTCTGTTGTTTTCAGGATCAATTCGGAATATCTTGTCAAATGCATAGAGAAGCTACAAAAGGCCACTGCTACTGCAGAAAGCCTTCTCAAAATTAAGCTCATCATTTACATGGACTGCCTGCTTAACTTGATCAATTCGCGCGTGCGCGCTATGAAGAAATACGAGCTATCACGCGTAACGGAGAAAGTTGAAAACGATGTACGCACACGCTTTTGTGATCCCAACTCCAAAAATTGGTACGTATCCTACTTTTTCGCTTCACACGGTTGGTAAAACGATGCATCTTTATTTTAGCATGCGCACTGCGCTTTACTCCGAGAAAGCCTTGTGCTACTTCATTGTGCTGGCCCTACTTATTAGCGACAACTATCAAGTAGACACGAATGTATTGACACAAGAGCTGAGATGTGCGAGGCGCAAGATCATAAAGTTTGCCCAAATTGTCAATGCACGTCCCAAGAGGGGATCTGATATTCTAAGCATGTGTTTACCCAGCAAAATGTCACCGTTGCCAAATCTTGGTAAAAAGCAAAGAACGAAATAGTAATTTTACTTGTTTTTTGCCTCACGAAAAGAGGAAGTAACAAAGGCATAAGAAATAAATTACAGTTCGTATTTTAAAGAATGAAGAATTAGTTTTAATCCAGTTACCCTCATTTAAAATATAATAAACGCTTTGCCCTCACTTTTGTGCTCAACTGCGTCTAAATGTGGTATAAATTATAAATGTACGTCGCAAATTGCCACGGCACCAAACATTAAATTTCCATACACTCAAGGTCGACAGCCGCGAGTCAGCTTTTGTCAATAAACGAATCTAATCGAGTGCGTCACGCCAAGTAAAAAGCCGAATATTTAGCATGAATCATGCAGCAGCTGGGGAGATGCAAAGAAAAGGGCTCGTAATAAATCAATTTTTTGTGCTTCATTGATTACATTTTATTTTAAGAAATCTATGTCCAAGTGGCAAATATAAAGCATTTTCTCAGTTATAACAATTTGCAATATTTCTTATCTAAGCTTCAGCAGTTTTAATTGAAGTATGTATTTCAAAGCTTTGAGATTTCACAATGAAATCACCAAAACAAGTACAAAACTGCAATACAATTTTTTAACACATTCGTAGAATTGTACGCAGAGAAATTAGGCTATTAGCCAAAAACACTCTTATCGCAGTTAAATTTGTTCGAATAATAGATGCGAAAGTAGCAGCAACTTGGAGATAGAATTGTTTTTATTACATGTTTTATAGTTTTTAATTGTAATAATTTTTAAATTTTTATTGGTTTCTTCTACGTTGGAATATGAATACGCAAGAGTCTGTCCATCCCTCCCCTTTACCAGAAGCGCACGCAGGCACCTACGCGCATCGAAACAAGCGTCTTAGACGGCCAAACCGAATACTGAAACTATGCAGTACATGGTTTTGTTCTCCCAGCGCACGGTGCAGCTGCCGTCAGTGTCATTGTTCCAGTAGCAGGAGCTGGCCGTGTGCAGGCCGGCGCCGTTCTTCTGCATTATCATTGAAGTCACAATGTACTTGTAAGGTTTCTGTTCCTTAGTCAATACGCCAAGGCAGTTCTCCACGACTTGACCGGTCCAGTTGTTTACCTTGTCATGCTGGTAGGCGTTTCCACCAATAACACCTTCGATCGCCTCCTTGATGATTTTGCTTACATCATCCACAATAAATTGGCTTTCCTCGCGCCCATCATCCATGGCTGCTGTTTCTGTATGCTGGTGTTTTGAGGGTTTTCCTTAATATCTATTGGAAATTATATTTATTTGCCTTTTGTTTGTTATGAAAATATGCCAACTTACGAGCTTTTAACGCTAAATTCTCCAATATTTCTAAATTATTGTAGATTCCAGTTTGTTCGCTTCTGCACTCTTAACGAAATGTTTTTTATGTTTGACGTTTACCATTTTTGAGTTGGTCGCAAACAGGGTTGCACGATCAGAAATACGAATTAACTGAATTTTTAGCAAAAACGTACCATTTCAAAATTAAACGTACTGAAGTCAAAAACAGTATTGTGTTATTCAACCCGACTATTTGTTATTCAACCCGATTATTTGTTATTCAACCCGACTATTGTGTTATTCAACCCGACTATTTGTTATTCAACCCGACTATTTGTTATTCAACCCGACTATTTGTTATTCAACCCGACTATTGTGTTATTCAACCCGACTATTTGTTATTCACATTTGTGAATTACGTCGTAATTAAGGGTAATGAACTAATATCGTTACAAATGTAAAAACAATATTCAGAGTAAGCTTCCCGAGCTTCCCGCCTTCCCCTTGACGAGTTAGCCTTGGAGCCGAGGAAATGTCACTGAAACCCCGTTAAAAACATCTGACCATGAGTACGTGACGTGAGAACAGCAATAAACACAACAACAAGAGACGTGATAAGAAAAATCGTGAGACACAGTTGTGCAAATAAAAACCCAGGATATTAAGACAATAAACTATAAAAAACTCAAGAAATAATCAATAATGTCTGCATCGGCCTTTTCAAGTTCCGAAACGGCGGCGCTGGAGCGTCAAGCGGATGTAGAAGAGGCTCAAGTCACGCTGCAGGCAATCTGGTCTGAGACGCATCAGAAAATCTGCAGTGGTTGGGCGCGTCAGAATGGTTATAAACGGGTGAGTGGGGAACGAGTAAAATCTGATTGTTAATTCATTAATTATGATTTCTTTCGTTTCTTGACCCCTAAAGATCTGCTTGCAGTTCCCCGATCACTACCTTCCTCACAGTAACACCATAAGCGATAGCTTGAAGGCAGCACTGGCAATCGATGGAGAAGAGTCGGAAGCCAAAGTCTTTATACTCGCAGACACTTCTTACGGAAGCTGTTGCGTGGATGAGGTAAAGGGCTCGTTGGTAATTTGGCTTTGGGAGGCTGACGTAAATTTCACTTTTCCAATAGATTGCGGCCGCGCATGTAGATGCTGACAGCATCATACACTTCGGCAACGCATGTCGAAGCAAGGTTTCACGCCTACCAGTGCTGTACATGTTTCCACAGTTCCTCATCGACATGAAGCAGTTCTATCAGCAGCTGGAGACACTCAAAGAAACTTGCCAGGATAAGGAATTGTGCGTCTATCTAGATATTGGTTATCATCAACTACTGGAACACCAGCCGGACGCAGAGGAGGATTGCTTGAGCAGTAAACTGAGGGAAATACTGCATTATAAGCAGCTTTATATCGAAGCATATCCGTCTGCAGAGGATGACCATGTGGCACCGGAAGCAACTGGCACTACTGCGCGTGTAAGTCTTTTTGTTGGTGGCGATAACAGTCGCTTCGCCAACTTGTCGATGACCAGAAAGGACGTGCAGCAGTGGTTCCTTTATGATCCCAGCGCAAACTCGCTTCAAGCCAAAAATCCACTCACCGCCAGTTATATTCGTCGTCGCTACTTCTACATCGAAAAATGCAAGGATGCGCAGACCCTCGGTCTGGTTGTTGCCACACTGAGCGCACATGGTTATTTGGATGTGATTGCGCGCTTGCAGGAGATGGCCAAGCGGCGTAGCATCAAGACGCAAATCATCTCGGTGGGACGCATAAACCCCGCGAAACTGGCAAATTTTCTTGAAATCGATTGTTTCGTGCTCATTTCGTGCCCCTTCAATAATGGCTACAACTCAAAGGAATACTATAAGCCAATTGTGTCAGTCTTTGAAGCCGAAATGGCGTTGAACCCAGCTTGGCACATGAAGTACCCGGATGCATATGTGACCGATTTCAAGGAGCTGCTGCCAGATGGACGCAGCTTTCTGCCCTTCGATGAAGATAATTTAATGGAGCAGGACGTAAGTCTGGTCAGTGGGCGCTTGCGAAATGCAGCTGCCGGAGATACACCCGAGCTGGCAGACACTTCAGCACTCAGCGAGCAGCAAAGGTCCGTTGTATCGCAAGGTAGAATGGAATTAATGAGCACCAGTACGGGACTAACATTAGAGGACCGCACTTGGAAGGGACTAGATCCGGCATTGGGTGCCACTGAACCCGCTAAACTTCAGAAGGGGCTGACGGGCATACCGATTAATTACACACATGATTGAACATACTAGGAACAGAAAAATAGACTGGAACGAATCGATTGTTAATTTTCTTATAGAAAATAAAGCTTTTAATTTGAATATGTATGTATGTATTTTAGACAGTGAAATGTTCAAGCCTGACCAGACGAGTTTCTGAGCTTTTATTAAATTCGTCGTAGATTTTCTACAGAGTAGTTGCTGCTGCTGTTGTGTCAGTTAAATTCTGATTGAATTTCTATTTTGATTTGGCGTTGCTGCTGCATTTGGTTCTGCTGTGGTTGCTGCTGTATTTGCACCTGCTCCAGAAGCTGATTCTGTTGCTGAAACTGTTGCTGCAGTGTTTGTTGGTGCTGCTCCAGTAGCTGCGTCTGTTGCTGCAGTGTTTGTTGGTGCTGCTCCAGTAGCTGCGTCTGTTGCTGAAACTGTTGCTGCAGTGTTTGTTGGTGCTGCTCCAGTAGCTGCGCCTGTTGCTGCAGTGTTTGTTGGTGCTGCTCCAGTAGCTGCGTCTGTTGCTGAAACTGGTGCTGAAGTTGATGTTGTTGCTGCTGTAGCGCCGAAAACGAAGAAGCTGCCTGGCTCAATACGGACTCTGTACGGATCTGCTCTTGCTCCAGCGAAGAATTCGCGTTGGTATTGATCAGCGGAGGTTGACTTTCCAAGTGGAATCGTCCAAGTTCTCTTTGTCCAAAATGATGCCACTGCCTACGATCACTAAGGATTCCAACTAGTATATAATTATATATTTTAAAACTTACTAATTGGTACGCTTCCCCTGCGGAGCATCTTCCCCTCTATATCCCCTTTTTTGAAGTGATCCTCGCACACGAATATTTTCCAGTTTATGATTGTGTCCGCTGGCATCAAAAGACGCTTTAGCCACTCGGCGCGCCTTTCCGTTTGAATTGGAAAGTGGAAAAAATGCTTTGTGCGTGTTTTATATCTTTGGCAAACGCAACACTTCTTATTATAATACGGCCTAGAAGATGTTAATAAAATATTAGTTATCACAAACAAACATAAAGTGAAATTATGTCTTAATATATAAAACATATGCTCGTGTTGTGCTCCGGTGACACAGCGCGAAATCAAGAAGCATCACCTGTAGCAATCGAAACGTGTCCTACTGGATCTAATTAAAACACTGACGAATGATATACTGAGTGGAGGGCAGCACCAGCAAAAAAATTGTGCTGCGGTTTTGCCATTTGACATTTTCAAATCACCACGAACCACAAGTGCCTGTTTTGTGCGTGGACCAAAGACGTCGTGGTAACGCTTGCCCACAAAAATGTACTTTTATATGTACTTACAGTTTTCGAGACAATTTTTTTCCGGCAGCGGATTCATTTTATCCTATACACTAAGTAATATTCACACACACACACTTTTTATTAACAAATGGACAATTTGAATTTAAAACTTTTCGGACGTTCACAGTAGCACACTAGCGCAAAAATATCACGGATACATTCACAATAGTTTGTGTTTCTCTTTAGCGGGGTTTACATGGTCCTATATGTCGTCCAACATGGTGTGACGGCGAGTATAACTGTAAACGCACCCCTACGTATACACGGTCGCACATGTCGTACAACAGCACTTTCTTCAAGTTGGCAAGCGAGACGCGAGACGCACGCTAAATGGCCAACGCATTTTTACCGTCGGGAAATGATACTTTTGAAAAAGAAGAGGAAGAAAAGACGAATCAAACAAAAAGGAAGCGCATCTGAATAAAAGAATGTGCGTTTTCAGCTCTCGTCGATAGCATGAACGAAGAGCGCTTATTTTTTCTTCGAAGTTTCTGTATTGGCGGGGTTTAGACGATCCTACATGTCGTCCAACATGTAGGACAAGCAGCGATGTTGGATCGTATATACGCAAGAAACAACTGCTTGTCACACATGTGGGATGGTTTTTAAAATTTTTTGATATTTCTGCTCGCTTGTCAAACCATCCAACCTGTGTAAACACTTGTTGGTCAAGCCTAGTGTATTTTGTCACTTTAAGAAATTGTCCGTACTGTTAACATGATCACGGACAGTAAGAATTTCAATGAGCTGCAGCCTGCATTTGGTTCTTACTTTGAAAATTACATTAATTACAAAAACTTAGGGTGGTATTAAATTAAATGAATAAAAATTGGCTTTATAATTGTAATGCTATAGCATTTCATTGTTCATCACTATGACAATGAATGCTATGCACAAAAGATGCAAAAAAGAGATAAAATAAATAATTTTCCTGAAACTTGGAAAATTAAGGGCGGATTTCATAAAAATAGAAACGCACAAAATAAAGTGTATGTAGTGCTTTTAAAGAAACTAAAAGAAATTGAGTCGAACGCTATCGACGAGAGCTGAGAACGCCCATTCTTTTTCAAAAGTCTCATTTGCCGTCGGTAAAAAGGCTTTGGCTGTATGCGTGCGTCTCGCTTGCCAACTTGAAGAAAGTGATGTTGTACGACATGTGGGACCGTATATACGCAGCGGCACGTGTACAGTTATTCCTGCCGTCAAGCCATGTTGGACGCAGTGATGTTAAATAAATTTTTGAAAAATCCCTACGTAGCCCAAAAAAATCCCTACTTTTCTCTACGGTACAAACAAATTTTCCCTACAAAATTCCCTACATGTTTTTTTTCTTCTACTTCTACTAGAATGAATTATATATAACGCACAAAACAAATTATATGTTTTAGTTTTGAGTGAAAGTGCATTTTGTAACACCTTTCATATAATTTTTTATTTTAGGTACATAAAAATATACATTTTTACAGTAGCGTGCATAAAAGGACAAATAATTAGTTTTTATATTATATTCAGTTCTTTTTTAAACAATAACTTAAAAACAAAACATATTAATCAGTTTGTATTGGAAGTAAATCCAGCAGCTTAACCACCACTCGCTCGCTTTCCTCATCGAAATATCTTACCAAGAGGCACATGTGTTTATTGAGCCCGATGTCTGTACTCTCATCGACCATAATGGAAAATTTTTTTGCCTTCAACTTATTTATCAATTTCTCCTTTTCCACCTTTGCTAACACATTTTTTATAATGCTGGTGCACTTATTTCTTCCAAGTTCTGAATTTCGTATAATTTCAGAATCAGGCACGATCTCTTTCAAAAGTGGGATTAAGTGATCAACCACTTGTAGCGCCACATTGTGTTCTGCAAAGAACATGCTCAGCCTGATTTCGAAGTTTTTCGAGGCATCTGGCTTATTCGTTTTCTTCGTGAAAAAATTATTAATCTTGGATGTCTTTTTTATTGCCTTTAGGTTTTTTTGGTGCATTTTAGTTTCAGCATGTTTAAGCAAATCACTCTTGCCGCAGTTCAAAACTTTGTTGCATGCAGCGCATTTGCATTTAAACATATCGTTTGGAAAAGCTTCCAACCAGCCATTAAAATTGTCATCTTCCAGCCATTTGTTGTTAAACTTTTGCTTTCGGTATTTGCATTTTTGCCCCTTGTTTTCCTCCGAAGACTCACTTGAAGTGGAAGAGTTCATTTCTGCAAAATATATTCACTTTAAATATAAATAAAAGCTGAAAATAAATTTTTTATACTTAGGGCCAGTTTCACAGTGGATGTTTAAACTCTGATTGCAGTTTAAATAGGGAATTTCAGTTTCACAGTGGGAAGTTAAATACAATTTAAATGCCCGGTTGTGGGCATTTAAGTACGGCACAGAGTTGCAATCGAAAACAAATAAACAGCTGATTTCGGATGTGCAGGCAAGCTGCGTCGACAATATTGCAATTTATAAGCGGCCAAATTAAACATACAACTGCATGGTGTAGCACATATAAATGATCCCGTAGTATTATAAATAATATAAACTGTGGATTCTTTGAAGAATATCCAATAATTCACTTCTTTCGGCCGACGAAAAATTTTTAGCTCGCGCTGCCTCCATAATTGAACAATTGAACATATGTTTTTGGCAAGTTGTGCTGTGTTCAATTGTCAAATATTCGAAGTTGCCATTCATTATTCCGTATTTAAATAAATGCACTGTGAAACTCAAGAAAAGTTAAACTAGATTTAAACTCAATTCGCAAATTAGATTTAAACATCCACTGAGAAACTGGCCCTTACTTCAATAGTCGAAAATTTTTGCCAATTCTTGCTACCAAAAAGCGCGCGTTAGTTAAACAATGTGGCCACAGTGTACATTCAGATAGTTAAGTTTTCCCACTATGGCAATGATGCCATACAAACAAAAGGTTAAAGAGTATTGCCACAAGTAGAATGTTTGATTTGACATCTTTTTTGTGTTTTTAATTAAGTACTTTTTAAAATTTTCCGCTAGTTTTTAATTTTTTCGACCTCACTTAAAAATTCCCTACATTTTGATAATTTTAAAAAATCTGTCCTTTTTTTCCCTACACCCATTTTTTTCGACGAAAATCCCTACATGTAGGGAATTTTCCCTACGTTTAACATCACTGGTTGGACGACATGTAGGATCGTCTAAACCCCGCTATTGGCATTCGACTCGATTTGTTTTAATACACTTTATTTTGTGCGGTTCTATTTTTATGACCTCCGCTCTTCAATTTCCAAGATTCACGAATTGGAGGAATTGGATTCATTTCATTTCATTCATGGCTTCTGCCACGGATTGGGTGATACTATTTTATAGCAGTTCTTCGAATTCTTGCGTGAGTTTCTAAGGGGGATCGGCTGTAAATGCGGAATTAACTTTACGTTGTTTCCTTCAGAAAGAGAAAAAAATGTGCCCATCGCTAATACACGTTTCATATTTTTCATACCGTAAGCAGATTGTTTCTACTCAAGAATCAAATATCACAATT
Source organism: Neria commutata (assembly GCA_963457695.1). Classification (NCBI taxonomy): domain Eukaryota; kingdom Metazoa; phylum Arthropoda; class Insecta; order Diptera; family Micropezidae; genus Neria; species Neria commutata. Next base: position 16,376,953 of record OY735245.1, on the reverse strand, counting down.
TCGGATGTAACTGTAGATGTGTATTAATTCTTTATTTATATCGGCCAAATTCTTAAGGGACAATTTAAAGCATGACTGCTGCTTCTGCGCTTTGCGCCTTCACATTTGCATACTTAGTTGAAATTTAAATCGTAATATTTAGCTTTGAATTGAATTTATTAAATGGGTTTTGTTGCTGTTAAGTGTGTAATTTTCTGCATTTATTATAATTAGACTATGCTCTATGCAACACTCGCTTGCCTCTGAATTACTTTCTGCGCCGTGCTTAAACTCTCAACCAGTACATGGACGAGCGAATTCTGTTGTAATCGGGCAGGTTCTCAACGGGGCCAACTGCAGCGACAGCTGGGCACCTATCATAAATGTACTTCATTGCGACGTCGCGCACATTCGCCACACTGACAGCCTCAATGCGTTGCTCCAACTCGTGCAGCGGGATGCGACGATTATAGCAGAGCATCTGGCGGCCAATATCTTCACAGATGGGAGTGGTACCATCAAGCTGCAACAGCATGTTTGTCTTCAGCAGATTTTTGGCGCGTTCCACCTCACCCTCGGTGACCATGGTGCAGAGACGCATCCACTCGTTTTGCACATTATAAAGCATGTCCTGCAGATAAATTTAAAAATTATTATTTTAGAAGTGTGATGCGAGTTTAGTCAAATCAAACCTCGCACTGCAAGGGATCGCAAACAAAGTAGATGCCCCACAACCCAGTGTCCTTGTAGCAGGTGTTGAACGACTGGAAGCTGTGACACAAATCTTAAAAGAGAGAAATCGCTTAAGTAATTTTAATTAATTAATCATAATAATATTTGTCCACTCACTGTCCTCGGCGCTGGCACGTGCCAAGTTGGAAGCGTTGTTGACCCCGCCACCCTGGGAGCGATCCCAAGCTCCAATCAGAGTATTGGCTACCATCAATGGGATGTTGTCCTGATCGGTCCAGCCACAACCTTCCACAGCTATGGCTATATGGGCCAAGGGAAGCGAGTCATCGCGCACACGCACTTCGGAGCCAGTAAAGCGACAGGCGGTAACACCCGGTGGTTTTCCGTCATAGGTATTTTCCAGTTTACCCAAGTTCTGTTCGGCGAGCTTAACCAAATCATCATGCTTGACACCGCCGGCACCAGAGAGCACAATGCGGGAGGCCTTGTAGTGTGTGTTGATGTAGTCGGAAAGATCGTTCTTACCAATGCATCTGCAAAGTTATATAATAAAGTAATGTAAAGGTTTTAACGTTGACGAACTTACTTGATGTTTTTGGTGGGGCCCAGAATTGTTTGACCCAGAGGTGTGCCTTGATAGGCAGTGGCATGCAAGTGATCAAAAACAACCTCTTGCAAGTTGCTCTCGACCTCTTGCATTTCGCGCAGAATCACCGAACGCTCACGTTCGATCTCAGACTCTCCCAATTTCGAATTTTGTATAATATCAGCTAAAATTTCGACTGCCTTCGGTACATCCTTTGACAAACATTTCGCGTAGAAAACAGTTTGTTCGCGGGACGTGTACGCATTCAAATGAGCGCCCATGTTCTCGACTTCCAACTCCAAATCGGTTTGGGAACGTTTAGAAGTGCCCTGCAAAGAATACATACTTCAGTTAACCGAAAATGTAATAAAAACAAAATTGTCTTATTATACCTTGAAGGCCATGTGCTCCAGGAAGTGCGCAACACCATTATTAAGCTCGGTCTCGGAGCGTGAGCCAGCGTCAATCCAGAGACCCACTGTGGCTGTAGAGGCGCCGGAATCCTCACTCGCCACGCGCAAGCCATTGTCCAACAGAGTTACCTGAGTGGCGGGGATGTTAACAAGCGTCTTCTTCAGACCAGCGGCGTGAGACTTGTAGCGCTGTAAACATTAACAGTAGATATCTGTTATTATGTCAAAATCGATGTGGAGCCTCTGCGATGTGCACATAACCTCAAACCCACACAAAGTTTGCAATTTTCACACGACAAATTGCAAATTGTCAAAACTTTCTATCGTGTAATTCCAATGTTTTTGCCGAAATGTAAGGACTCTTATACTTTACAGAACTTATTTGAAGAATTACGGTCTTTTTACTGCCTTTTCAATTACGTAATGTCAATTTGAGACTCTGTGGTGTAATTTCAGAAATTGTTGGATAAATCAAAGAAAAATCTTTTCCATTCGCTCACCTGCAGCAAGCTGGCTCCCTTTGAGAGATGACGCAGATTTTGTGAAACTGAAAGCACACGCAGCGCCATTCTTTTTTGTTTAAAATGTAGTTAATTTATTTAAAATAGCTTGAATAATTCCGTTTAGAACCACTGCCTCAGTTGCTCATCCGATCAAAATTTTCACACTGACAGTAAAGCTGCCACTTGAAAATAATTGAGAAAATTCATAAATTACGTCAGGAATTAAATCCTATGTAGTAATTCCAAAAATATGAGAAAAAATTTCGCATTTCAGAGATTACCATTATTACATCGGGCTCTTTAATAAGTATCAATTCATTAATAAAAACAGCAGAAAAGCAAATATTTTGAAATTACTCTTTCGAATAAAAATAATTTGTTCCGCAAAGGAATTTTGCCAACAAGTGGCAACGCCTTTAGAGTGCTAACGTGAAGCTTGTTGTTGTCAATTTATATTTCTGTGGTCAAAAGCAATAACGACTTAAGTCGACTTAAGACGAAATTGAGTTGACGTTACCACTGTATTCCTGACGTTGATGCGCATATTTTGTTCAAACCCCGGTATCTGTACCCATCTCAGAAAAAAAGTTATTTAAAAAAACACATGCACTTATGTACATGCACTTATGTGCATTTCAAATTTCGAATTGCATTTTCTCGAAACAGTTGTTTTCGACTTAAGTCGTTATTGCATATGACCACAGATTTAACCACTGCAAATAGATCTACCACAATATTTGTTTATTGGAAAATTAAGAGAAATTTACGACAAGAAAACAATATTTTAGCCACCAATTCTACGGGAAGGTAATTACTATTGCCGGAAACTGTAGACAGAATTTTCCATACACGGATTTGTGCATCTCCGGCCGAGTTCGATCGTTATGGCTGGAAATTTCTGGCAGAGCTCCCACTCGCAACAGTGGATTTTGGATCGGCAGGATTTGATACGCGAACGGCAGTATGACTTGCAAGTGCTTACCGAGGACGAGTATCAGAAGGTATTTATTTTCTTTGCGAATGTTATACAAGTGCTTGGAGAGCAGTTGAAGCTGCGTCAGCAGGTCATAGCCACCGCGACCGTGTACTTTAAGCGCTTCTATGCGCGCAACTCGCTGAAGAACATAGACCCGCTCTTGCTCGCACCTACATGCATACTGCTCGCTTCGAAAGTGGAGGAGTTCGGTGTGATCTCGAACTCGCGTCTCATATCTATCTGCCAATCCGTGATCAAAACGAAATTCAGTTACGCCTACACGCAAGAGTTTCCCTACCGCACTAATCACATACTTGAGTGCGAGTTCTACTTACTGGAAAATCTAGACTGCTGCCTGATCGTGTATCAACCGTACCGTCCACTTTTACAGTTGGTACAGGACATGGGCCAAGAGGATCAGTTGCTCACGCTGAGTTGGCGTATTGTAAACGATTCTTTGCGCACGGACGTGTGCTTATTATATCCCCCATATCAGGTAAAATTTGAATGCATTACCCTCCGCAATAAATTCACATACATACTTATCAAACAGATTGCTATAGCCTGCTTACAAATTGCTTGCGTGATCCTGCAAAAGGATTCCATGAAACAATGGTTCGCCGAGCTCAATGTGGACTTGGACAAAGTGCAGGAAATAGTGCGCGCAATTGTCAATCTCTTTGAACTCTGGAAAGACTGGAAGGAAAAGGACGAAATACAAGTACTTTTAGCGAAACTACCCAAGCCGAAACCAGCACCTCAGCGTTAGAAAGCATAATCTGAAATTGTATCTAGTATTTTCAATTCTCTAGCATATATCAAATTATTTAAGTATAAACGCATGTAAAATATGCATAAACCTACTAACTATTTATATATCTAACTTAAAGATATTTCGTATGGCCAGTGGCGAATTTCGTGTTGAGAATTTTGGCCTTGTTCACAATTTGCTTCGTTTGATTGCTGTCGATTTTATTCAGCTTCAAATCGACATCACGACTGAACGGACGTCTGTCGGGTTTGGCGCCGGATGCAGCCAACTCCTTTTCCTGCAAGAAAAGACACATCTTTCAATATAAAAAGAAAAATTCGATGCAGCTAACGTACCTTCTTCCTTTGTTCCTTGCGCAACTTCTTTTGGTGTATCTCCACCATCGATTCTTCACGCTTGTGTTTTTTCTTATGTTTCTTCGCAATAAGTTCTTGCTCCGCGTCACGTTCACGGTCATACATTTCTTGGGCAGTGCTTTTCAGTGTTTCGACCGCGTTTTTAGATGTACTTGCCTTTTGTGGATTGGCTTCACTTTGCGGTGTTTTGGTCCAGGCAGAGCTGTTGTTATGAAAAAAATTTCATTATTGTTAAAAATGGAGATGATTTATGGAATACCTACCGATCCGTGAAATCAGGACGCTCTTTGCCGTGATGAAATGTTCGCTTCATATTTGAGAGTGCAGCGAGGCCACCCTTCAGTCCCACTGCTGGCAGCTCAAGCATCCACTCCTCACGCTCAGCTTGATCAAGGCTTTTAGAAGAGGCACCCTCAATGGCGGCCAGTTTGAGTTCCAAAGCGCGTTGTTCCAACTCAATTTGGGCCGTACTCATTTCACCTGTGGCAACTGGAAGTGGTCCATAGGATCCGGTCAGATCGTCATTATCGCTGGACACATTGTCGGAGCGCGCAGTCTCATTTTCAATTGCTTCCTCGGATAGTTCACTCTCCGCTAAGGCTGAGACAGTGAAACTGCTTGGCAACACAGGTCCGATTATTTGTTTTTGTGCCGGCTCTTGTGTCGGCCGCTGCAGCAAGTGAGGTGGCAGTGCCGGGCCAAATGCATCCACATCTCCCGTGCTTGAAGACGCGATTGCTTCTATTTTAGGCAACTTTGCTGGCGTTGAATCATCGATGTTGGAATTTCTTCTTGAGTGTTTCTTTTCTTTGTGTCGCTTCTCTTTCTTTTCCTTTTTATGTTTCTTCTCGCTTTTTCGTTTTTGTTTCTTGCTCGATCTACGCTCGCGTTGATCTTCTCCTTTTGATGAAGTTGAGGTGGATGTGTCCGTTTCGTTGGACATGGCGCGATGTGTTGGACGTTTAGGAGGTGACAACGGAACTAGAAAAGAAGAAATGAAACTGCATTTACTCGCTGTTATCAAACTAATGCTCTACTTTATTTCACACTCCTTTTTTTTATATCAAAATAAATAACAATAAATCTATAACACTGCTCAAAATAATGTCAGAAACATTGTAGCTTAGCTTATGGTAAAAATAAAAAAAGTATTGCATTGATGTAGGAGCAGACAATATCAAAATATCAAAATATTTGAAGATAACACTGCTCCTAAGGGGACAAAATTCACAAGTTTCAAAATAAATGCATTTGCTACAATTAAAAGCTGCTAGGGCGCACAAGCTCCAGCTCAAGTATTAAATAAATATTGCAACGACTACTTTGGTTTACAATTGCACACAACAACAACGCCATGGAGACGACTACATCCCACCCATTTACTTGCTGAAAGTCTTGAGCCCTTTGCGGTAGCTGTAAACCATAGATTTTAACAATCCGGCGCTGGGTATATTCTTGAGCGACTGCGCGATACTGCTCCGCCAAACAATGTCGTTAACCGAAATTTGCACAATCTCGTTAAGGTTGTACGTGGACGCCAGCTGCTCCACAATGTCCAGATAATTGCCATGAAAAGCAGAATTACGCACCAGACGCTTGCGTAGTTCCGCTGGCACATGGCGCAGATGGTATGCAATGGCCACTTGCGATTTGTCCTGCTCAAAGCGCACAATGGTGTCATCGGTGCCCCATTCCTTCGCATTGAAGTCCGCAGCCACATAATTTGTCAGACACTTCATGGCCGGTTCATAGAGTTTTAGGAAGTCCTGCTGCTGCGCCTGCACAATGTTACGCACCTTTTGCTTGTTTTCGCCAAATATCATGCGAAAATCGCCCTTATAACTGAGATTCGAGATAGCATAGAAGAGTTCGAAGGAAGTGAATCGTTCGGGCAGTAGCAATAATGCTACTCGAAAAGCGCTGAGCAAATTTGAATCCAATGCTTGCACAAGTTCTTTATTGTCCGTTGGCGGCACTATATCATACACTGGTTTCTGTAACCTTCCGGCCAGGTACAAGTTCCGCCACTCCAGTAGATCTTCCAGCAACTTTTCCTGCGACACTACTCCGTACTTTATAGTAACTCCAATATCCTGCAATGGCACGAGCGTATTAAAATACACTCCGGCGCCAAGATTCTCTTGGTAACTCATCACAAAACTCGGCCCCAGAAAACGTAACGCAGAGTAATGACTCGGATGCCGGTCCATGTTTTCCGCGTGCCAACCAAATGTGTCGCGCACACAAAACACCAAATCAATTATGTTATTCTTCTGTTGACCGACAGCATCGTATCCCACCTGCTGTTTCACTCCGGAACCGTAGGCGAAGACATAAGAAAGACAGCCGCGTGGAAAGCGCGCTATGATATCCTTATAAATTCCCATCTTCCGACACTCGACACTGATACTATGGTATATACTCAACAATTACTTTCAAACTAGCGAAGTAAGTCGGCTGGGCTCCTTCATCGGTAGTTTCTGCAACCTGATGACCTCTTCCTTAAACTGCGATGCTGTTTTTGGTTTTTGGGTATGTCCAGTGAAAGGCCTCGAAATCGTATCAGCTGTATTTTCAGAAATCGCATAAGTTTTAAATCGTTCTTATTTTAATATACATATAACTTTTAAATATATTTTATTTTTTTTACTAAAAAATTCGAAGAACAAAATAACTTGATAATATTAGCCATACAATTTTCCAATCAATGTCGATTAAAATTTTTTGAGGTACATGACATTTTTTTCCGCCCATATATTACTTCTTTTCGATACACGAACAGACCTAATTTCATTTTTTGAGCGAAATTTTAAAAACAATTCGAAAAACGAAGATTTTTCTTTTGCACTACTCGCTCGAATTTGGCGAATTTATGGCATGCAAGCCAGTTTTCCATAAAATTTGAGTTAGGAGTTTAGGAAATAAGTCACTTCCTGTTTTTAGAAAAACCGCTAAACAATTTAAAATAACATCACTGCTTCCGTTCTTAACCTCACTTCGTAGTTTGCTGGTCTGGTGGTTTAGGATTAATATTAGTCCGCAGAGTTTTTTATTGTATTTATAATTTAATAAATACATTTGTGAATATTATTCAGCACAGTTAAAAAATGTCACCTACGGAGTTGGACAAAGCAGCGGCGAATGATGCTAAGAGCTCCACATCCACCAAAACCAAAGCGAGTAGTCAAATCAAAGTTACTCCCATCGGAAACTTTGAGTCCATTGAACAATTTACAAAGGTGTGAAAGTGAAGATAAGTTTTCTTCTAAAAATGTCACTATAAGTTTGATACTCGTTGTATTTTAGAATGGCTTGGCGGAAATTATAGAGGGAACCAAGTCTGTGAATTTGTATCCACAGGCTGCCTCGCGGGATTTGTACTGCGCCTATCCTACATTTGGCAGAATCATTGATCAGCAATCGGACCGTATTTTAGGGCTTATATCGAAGGTTCTCAAATGGCAAAATATTAAGGGTAATATACAGCGGTAAGTTGTATCATTGCACTAACAAAATGTATTTGCAACAAATTGAATATACGTTTTTACCGGTCAGTCGACAACAGGACGAGCAGTTTGAGATGCTGCTGGAATGCAACGATGCCATGCTAGAGCGCTTGAATTGCAACTTGGACGAGTTGGCAGGAATAAAAAAGAATCCACAGACAATTGTCATTGAGTCCCGTTTAAACACATCGGTTGCGCCAACGGGAAGCTTAAGCATAGGCAAAGGAGCCGGAAGTTGGAATTTAAAAAAAAGTGAAATGAATTCGGTGGCGGCACGTCTCATCACTGCAAAAAATATTGCACGACCGCAAATAAAGTTTAAAGTGCCTGTGGACAACAGGGCGTCCACACCCTTCGTGCCAAAACTGAAGGACAAGCCCAATTCACTGAAGCCACTGGCCATATTACCGGAATATGATGAAGCGGGCAACATTACAAGGTAAGTAATAGCATTTTTCTTCTAAACAAATAATTTTCAGCAAAATTTTGCAGTTATTTACATCCATACGAAATTGAGCTAATGAAATTCGAAGTGCAGCAGTCGCAGCTGCAACCCAAAACACCTCAAAAACCAGCAGTAGTAGCAACTACTGAATTGATGTATGTAGATTCGGTGGCTAAGTTGCGCGAGGCCTTGAAGGAACTGCGACAGCATAAGGAAATCGCCATCGACGTGGAGCATCACTCCTACCGCACTTTTCTCGGCTTCACTTGTCTTGTTCAGATTTCCACGCGCGTCAAGGATTATATTTTCGATGCACTAGAACTGCGCGAAGAGCTGCACATACTCAATGAGGTATTCACCGATCCCAAAGTAGTGAAAATATTCCACGGCGCCGATTCGGATGTTGAATGGCTGCAACGCGATCTCTCGCTGTATATCGTCAACATGTTTGACACGCATCAGGCAGCCAAGGCTCTGAACTTCGCGCGTCTTTCGCTCGCGTACTTGCTCAAGCACTACTGCGACATCGAAGCGGACAAGACTTTCCAGCTGGCCGATTGGCGCATACGTCCATTACCCGCCGAGCTTGTGTCATATGCGCGTCAGGACACGCACTTTTTAATTTACATTTACGAGCGAATCTCGAATGACCTGCTGGATTCGACACACCAGCAGACGAACCTGCTGCGTACCATATACCAACGCAGCACGGAACTCTGCAAGAAGCGCTACATCAAGCCCGTGATGGGGTCCGACTCCCACATGGAGTTCTTCCGCAGGTCCAAACGCATTTTCGATAACCGTCAATTGTTTGCATTGCGCGAGATATTCACGTGGCGCGATACAGTTGCACGCTTGGAGGACGAGAGCTACGGCTATGTGCTGCCCAACCACATGATGTTACAGATAGCGGAGAGCTTGCCGCGCGAGATGCAAGGTATACTAGCCTGCTGCAATCCGATACCGCCGCTGGTGCGCCAGCATCTGCACGCGCTGCATCAGATTGTGTTGCGTGCGCGCGAACAGCCACTTGTCAAGGTAAATTTACACGAATTTACACAGAATCAAACTATAATGCAGCTAATCTTACAATTCTGCAGCCTATATTGGAGACAGACGTCATACACCGTGTTGCCGTGACCAACGTGAAGGACTACAACAGCAAATTATACTGCCCGCACGACCTGTCCCACTGCGAGGAGTTTCGTGATGATCTGCCAACTTTGCTGAATTTCGAAAGTGCCGACGCACTGCAACACACACAAGCGGATGCTGTTGTAGTTAGCGCGGTGAAATTATGCAAACCAAAACTAGCTATCTTTGACACACCGGAGCAGTCAGAAGAGGTAAGACCGGTTAGAGTTGTTAAACTAAAATCTGTTGTCAATATGTCTTCTATACAGGAGGAGGGCTTACAAAAGCAAAGAGGTATTTTGGAGAACATACACTTCATAAGTCCGTATCAACGCTACATGGCAATGTTGCCGTTAGTGGAGAAGGAGAAACGAGAGGAGGCAGCACGCATCGAGGCAGAGAACGAAAAGAGACAATTGTGTCCAGCTGCTACTATTCTACCAGTGAAAATTGAGGTAAGTTTTAGGGAAAGGTTCTAAAAGAACGATTTTTAAATTTTTTACTTCAGGCCGATTCAAAGGTAGAGAAGACAGCGGAGGATGACTTGTACAGTTTGCCAGTTAAGGAATTTCTTAAACGCAAGTACGAAGAATCTGTGGCAAAGAAAGCAGCAAACGCCACTGCAAATGATGCCCCAAAGACGAAGCGCTTTAAAACTGCTGCCACGCCGACAGATGACAAATTGAATTTCGCGAATTTGCCGCCGAGTAAAATGCGACCAGAAAAGTCTGCAAGTCCAGCTAAGAAAACCAAGCGTGATGTACCTGCTAGTAGCAATAACACTCAAACAGAAATCATTGTTGTTGATGACGACGATGATTCAGATGCACCGCCTGTCGAAATGCCTACAACTTCACAGGCACAGGTACAGCCACCGACACAACAAACGCAAAACAAGCGCAATAAATTTAAGAAAAACAAATTTAAACACAACAAGGCTCAACAATCCTCAGACAAACCGGTGCCGCAAAGTTTCGACTACACAAGTGTGGACTTTAAGAAGTTCCAAGGTGGTGGAAAACGTGCTAAGGGTACCGAATTAAAACCGCAGTTCCATGGCAAAGTAAGAGCAAGCATTTTTTTCTTAAATTGTATTTTAATAATACCCGTTTTGCTTTTCCAGGGCAATTCTAATAAGGCAAACAACAAAAAATTCAACAAACTCTTTACGTTTAGCAACGTAAAAGGAAATAAAAAATAGTTAAGCACTTAAATTTTTATCTGTGTGTATATTTTGTATCGCAATCAAGCTTCTTAGGACTATGTCTTACTTCGACAAAGACGCTGAAATAAAATTTGTTACTTTGATACCTAAAATAAATTGTACTTTTTATCAGCATATTGAAATCAAAGATGAGCTAATTAAACATTAATTTATTATTTAAGGACGAATATAAAAATACATTTACGTTACGTATGAAGTTACAAAAAAAGCATGAGTTCATTAATTTTTCGTGGAATGCCTAGTGATTTTTACGCTGGTCTATATTTGACATGCAGTTAATCAATTTACACACACAAGGTTTAGCGTGTTACTATGGAATTTATTTTCAAAAATCTTAAAAGTCAAAAATAATGTGCGTAAATTTAATTTGCAGGGAAAAAATACATTTTTAAAAACCAACATTTATAGTCTTAAACTAAAAACAACTACTAGATAATTGACGTCCTAAAAAAGATAAAAACATGCGAAATTTATAGCAACGATGGCACGAAAAGGCCGTTATGGTATGTGGCCACTGATTTATGCAGTGCTACTCCTCGTTAGAGTGTCTTAAACATTTTGTCACCCTCCCTTTCCATGCAGTACTCCACGACGGCATAAACAACCAAAAGACGACGCTCAAGAGCCTGTTTGTGCTTATCTGTAATCAAGGGATATAGAGCATCGGGTTTCGAGAGACGATCGATGAGTTCAGTGAGCACTCCGCCAGAGAATACTTGCAAACGATCCCAAGTAGACTTGCGCAATCTATAAAAATAAAGGAAATCGTTATTAAGATTCAAGAAAGATTTTAGTACGCACAGGCAGCATTGATACAGCGGCGCTAAAATATCCAAGTGATCTTTATGGGGATTGCCGAAGGATTTACCATTGTCAATCAACACCACACGCTCTTCACGAGTCTCATAGTGGTGCCGATCGCCGTTCTGTATCAAATAATCGAATATCGCCACGTCGATGAGGTCCAGCAGTCGAATAGTTTCCAGCTTGTTTTTTAAAGCCCTGGAAAAGGAGTCATCGAATGAGCAATGTTAAAAATTGAAGGAAACCCACTGACTTGCAGTAGTTCATGTCGTCCTCCCAGGCAGCGCGTTTGTCATCCTTGTACGTGCGCTGCCAAGGTGAACGTCGCTTGGTCAAAGTGCCCGGTATTATGTAAATAAGCACACCTTCGATGTTGTTCTGCTCGTCGCCGCAAACAGTCTCCTCTGCGTTGCAGTAGTGACACTTGCCGTAGAGGCAGAAGTGCTCGGTGTTATTCTCAGTCGTCGTGATGGTCATAGTGTTCTGTAGTTCGACATCGCCCTTGTCGTAGATGTCTGACTTGAGGTTGAACACTCGCCCAACCACAATGGGCGTCCAGCGAAAATCCAACACGGCGCCCAAGTAGAAAGCATATACCTCGGCTGTGTGCCTATCCTTGCCGCCGTAAATAGGGCCTTCGATTACCATTTCGCGCTCGTACCACTGCGGCTTGAAGATCACTTTCTTCTGGTTGACCAAACGCATGAGAAGCTTGAGCTGCGTGCCTTTGGGAAAATTTGTGACTTTGGTGATCGGTTCTAAACGCAACGTCTGCAGCAGTTGCCCCATGGAGGAATCGTACAGAGGATATATTTCGTTCTCGTTTGGCCACTGACAGAGAGAGAAAAAGAATTCTTTACGATGTCGCATATTATGGAATAGCATGTCGAAAAATCTGCCTTACCCAATTGGCGATGTCCCAAAGCACGGAGGCGTTTTCGTACGGCGCCGGCTTGTAGTTACGCAGCAGCTTGTTCCGATACATGAAGAAGCGCGGATTCCGATTCAAGTAGGCCGGCTTTAGGTGCCGTATCTTCTGCCGTAAGACATTCTCTAGCGCACGCGTGCTGGACGCCAACTGCGCGCTCTCCTCAGCGTTCAGGTAGTACATAAAGTAGAAATTCGCACCGATGACCACGCAGAGGAAGCACACCAGTGCCACAACAATGATCGTGGTGCGCTTGTTGGCCGTCATCTGTTGCGCGCCAAATTCAAATGTGAATAAAGCAAATTAACGCCTCGCCGCAGTGCGCTGTAATAAATTAAGGTGTTGCACGCGTCCGACGGGCTGAAATCGCGTTGTTGTTGTTGGTGATGACTAGCAGAGAATACTGTTGTTGTTGTGGTTGATTGCGGCTGTTTATATTTCTTTCTCTTCATTTGAAAAATGCTTCTGCTGCGTACAGAACAAGGTGCAACAAAAAATTGCAATTGGCAGACGCGCACCAAAGTTGACAAGAGCAGCAACAGCTGTTGCCTTTGTTATGTGCTGATTCCCAACGCGTCTCTAGCCCCTCAACACTGTTCTGCTCCTTCTCCGCCGTACTGATTGCATTGAGTGCTCCTTCACTTAGTTGTTTGGCTTGATTTGTCTAATTGGGTATGCTGGCAAAATGACTAAAATGCATTTGGGCCGGTCTCAACGAGTTGGCAGTTGTGACACGTGTCTAGGGCTGCTAGTATATTATTTTTATAATTGCTTATTGTTGGGTGATTTTTGCTTAAATTTAGACTAGCAATCATTCTTGTTGTTGGCATTTGGGTTTGATATGGAGCGTTTCTACTTTATCTCAGTTCATATTGTTGCATTCTAGCCGCTGCCTTCTAAACAAGGAGCTGATCAACATAAACTTTATTATGGTCACTTTAAAGCACTTATAGCTGTTTAATTAGTTCATTTATTTTTGATGTACGAGGAAGCGTTAATTTATGGTGACGCTTCAAGCTCTAACCTCGTTCTTGTGCGATTTGGTATTTTATTAATTTTTGATGGTTATGCGTTGAGCATTCAAAGGGCATGTCTATGTTTTTGTAGTATGTGGTATTTTTAAGATGGCTGTAAAAAGATAAAGTCACATATTATATACATGTAGTTATTTTCGAATTATACAATTTAGTTACGAATTCTGTTGTATAATGTTATTCTGAATAAATGCTGTTCAAAATACTTTCAAAACCGAGCTGAATCGACAGTTCATAAGTTTAAAGCCACGAATAAGCAGTATCTATTCGCCTTGGTAGATGTTTTTACAATGTCCAGCAAAGGAGTGCCAGGCGGACATTTAAACATATCTCATTAACTTGAAGGGCACTTGATTCACGTACAATTAAATTAAAACAGTTCCACATGCCAACTCAAAAAGGGGTTAGAGACTTTTAATTGTCTGAAACACCAAAACACTTTCGCAAACTCGCGAACCAGCACGGAAATAAATCTAATTTCGTACACTCGAGCCGAGCGGACTGCTCCTGCTCAACAACGGCCGCAATGAGCACTTATTTTCGCTAGTAAAGTGGTTCTTCGCGCGGCAACATGCCACGAGACTCTGCTAGATGCAGCTGCCGCGGCGTCTTCTGGTACTGCAGACGCAGGCAGAGAACGAGCTGTCCGTCCGCTCGTTATTATAATAATAACTCATTAATAATGCTACGCCATGCCTGCCAGTGTTAATTAAATTGTGCTGCGCGAATCGATTTTCAGCTACATGTCTACGTCGTTGTATGCGTTGTTCATCACAACGTTTAAGTTGGCTTCTCTTTTAGATTTTTTTTGTATTGTTGATGGAAAGTGGAGTGGATATTGGCAAATTTGCCTTGAATCTAGCTTCCGCACTATTCACCATTTACGACTAAAGAGCGTGTTATCTCTGTAATCCGTTGTGCGTTGGAGTTTTGTTGAAACGGTGAACCCCGCTCGCCAAGTTCGAGTTGCTATAGAAAAGCACTGCTATAGATAGAATAAGCAATAAGCTCTGATATTTCTTATCGGCTCGGTGTTGATAAAAAAAAAGAGAAACAAATCACCAGACTAGAAATTAAATGCACTCCAATAAAGGCACCGGGCAATCAGCTGGTTTTGACGTAAATGCAGCTGTGAGCCGGCCAAGAGTTTTTTGAAATTAAGGGCTGCCATCAATCGACAAAAAGGCCGCTTATCAAAACTGAAATCACGCTTTTCTGAAGCATTTTGATATTTAGTATTTGTATTTATTGAGGACTTAAACATTACTACAACAAGAAATAAGTTCTTTTACAGTACAACAGGAGAAAATTTTGACACGTATACATACATATATGCATGTAAATATGTACTTAAATATTTAGTGATAAAATGCTTGATTTATAATTTCGCAGTTTTTGGAACCAAATTTACCAAATATTTTAATCCAAAAGCAACCATGAGCAATGCTATTATTATTTTGAAACATTAACGTGCTCATTTTATAAATCACCGTGATCGAACGCAACGCGAACACGAAGCCAACGCCGGGATCAAAAAACGGAATTTTATAAATCACTGCGTAATTGCGTTCGTCGTCTTACGGCATCACATGAGCTGTCACGTTCTTACGAAAAAGAGTTGTATTTTTCTAAATTTATCAGCGAAATACAAAACACACAAAATTTGCAGCATCCATTGTATACCTTCCATAGCCTAGTGGTTAAAGCATTTGACTAGCACGCAAGAGGTTGTCAGTTCAATCCTCAACCGCGATACTTTTCTTTTTTTTTGTGATTTCGACCTCAAGCGCAGTGCTAGTATTTTCCTTTTTTTGTACTTTTTTCTTTAGTATTTGTCTTTAAAAAGTATTACAATACTTATTATTTGCTTCTGCATATTACCACAAATCAATTTTCACTCGAAATTACCAAAAATGTTGCGTTTAAAAAACTGAAGGCGAGCTCAAACCCAAGAGAACGATTTGACAGTTCATGTGAGTGAATGCTTAAAATGTCATTTGGTATTATACCACAGTTAATACCATGGAGCTATAAAAACCCCTATAGCTATTTTATAAATATTGTAATATGATCATAAAAATTAACTGCGCCTTTTTTCTGCTTCGCTTCTTTGGGATGATCTCATTTTGTTGCAAGTTTAAGTTTACATTTCGCTAAACTGTAAAGTTTAAACGATTTTGTTCAAATTGTACGCTGCATTCTTGTAAAACCTATTAATTATAGTTTTCTTATTGAAGTCCAATTTTTGAACTAGTAAATAAGCAAGTAATAAATTTATTTAAGCGAAAAACAGAAAAACCATTGCAATCCAGAGATTGCAAATATGTACATGTGTGTATGTTAAGAGTGGAAATTAAAATTTTCTGTAATGGAATAGAAATATATTTCTGTTTGATTACGCAGAATTGCAAATGTTACTGCCCGATCTTCAAGCTTTTGTATTGGTATTGCAACGTCTCCAATTATATAATTAAGGAATTGAATGAAAATATTACAAATTAGTAATTCCTAGGATGCAATTGCATGCAATGAACTAGGATTTCAGGCTAGAGGCCATATGTAGAAAGTATACAATGAAATTATTGATATACATATATTAATCCATAATATTTTCTTACAAATTGCAACTTGAATATTGTATGGAAGAGCACTCCTTAACTTATTATATGAAGGAAAACACACACTAACACAAAATGTATAACATTTTGAAATATTAACCACGTGCACACACACACATTCTCTCCGTTTACATACACAGACACACCGAAACAAACACACACGCACTCATGAATTAATAAATATAACAAACATGCCGCCAAATGCTAAAACATGCCAACGTCAGGCTGTCGGCTTGCCAGTTGGTCGTTCGTTGTGGCAACATGTTGGTAGCTGCAAATTGCCGCTGTTGCTGTGCGCCTTCCAATTTTGCTGTCGTTGCTCTTTCTGCTCGCAAGCACGACCTCCTACTTCCCCACTTCTGGTCGCCGTTCCACGTGCTGCGTTTGCGTTTAATATCCTTTTATTGCACATGTTTCAGCCGAAAAAGTACCGAATTAGCACTCTTTCGGCGTTCGTGGCTCACGCGAGAGGGGGACGGGGTGTGGGCGGGAGCTATGTACATCGACAGCTCCTCCAGCAGTCAGAGCCGTTACAGCAAAAGCGAAGAAATCTTTAATGGCAGGGAATATGAACCGACAAAAGATAACGACACTTGAGCCGTCAGCAATGAAGGATAAAACGTACCAAAATTGAGTAAATAAACGCAATAATGGCGGCACACGAGTAGGAAACATGCACACACACATCTTCTGTTTGAGACGCTGTGTTACTTGACCAAGGTGTCTTCCACTTTCCCCGAATGGGTCAAAGTGGCACGCAGACAGTCGCTCAAATGTTGATGTAACATGGAAGGATCGCAATGTAGACTGCATTCTCAGAACAGAATTAAAAGTGAACCCTCGCCTGCCTGAAACTTGAAAAAAATTTTTGGAAATATTTATTGTACATAATTTTTGAATGTTTGGATAGTGTAAAATATTGTCTTATTATGTAACGATTTTCTATATTCGAATTTCAAACAAAGTAACGGTCAGAAATTTCAATATCAAAGAGATTTTTAAACGAGTTTTCCACGGAGCAAATATTTTTCTTAGCTATTATTTTTAGTTGCGCTAAGATCGAAAGATATTCATATAGTAGTGTGATCTTTATGAGAACTTATTTATCTAAACGAATTTTCGAAAGCTGATACCAAATAATGAAAAGGAAAAATTACGGAAAAACTAAGGATGATGCTTGCCTTCGAATCCCTCTCTCTTCCCTTCGATTTTTCGCCATTGTAAAAATTTTAACTACAGAGTTGTTTTTGTTTTTGTTTTTGGAAGCTACCAAGAATATGAGTATGTACATACTATGTACATATGTAGTTCTGTAGCTCCCATATTGCCTTTGCATGGATATGAGGGACAACCGAAAGTGGAATAATTTACTATTTGAGTTCTCTTTCTGCTTATGTTATTAATTCGAATAGGGGGTAAAATGGACACATTTGTTTATATGCTCCAGTTCGTGCTATTTTCTGTCTTGTAAGAAGGCTTTTGAATTTCCTTAGCTTCCCAATTAAATTCTTTGCAGGACTTTATTTACTGTTAAC
Source organism: Neria commutata (assembly GCA_963457695.1). Classification (NCBI taxonomy): domain Eukaryota; kingdom Metazoa; phylum Arthropoda; class Insecta; order Diptera; family Micropezidae; genus Neria; species Neria commutata. Next base: position 16,359,446 of record OY735245.1, on the reverse strand, counting down.
CATGCATATATGAAGTACGTATCGAAAGTAAAGCTCCGATATCTACTCAATCAAGAAATGGCATTTGCGTGCAGCTACCAGCAGTCACAAAAAAAGGCCATTCCAACTAATTGAACTGAACTTAATACCATTTAAGCCTGTATCCGGCCTTCCCCAGACATTTAGACAATTGCACAAATACAACTAAAGCGTACACGCACTCATCATCGGAATGCCGCTGCCCCTGTCAACTATGACCAGGGCTGCTAAGATTTTTGGGGGAATACCAACTATTCTGGCACAGTAGGGACAAACAAAAATCAAAGAGAAATTAAAGAAAAGCAGAAACGGTGAAGAACAAGCACCAGATAGTAAACGATATTTATTTATAAAAACCAGCCATGCTCTAGAAACTGAACTGCAGTACCAAAAATTTCATCCTATTGAAAAAATCAACAAATGCCACAAGCTTCTTGATACTAAAGAGCGATCGATTCTTGGCCGAAGTTGAAGTGATTTGAGAAATCTGAAAAAATTTCTTGGCATTCCTGAATATGAAAACCCGTGGTATGGGAGCATTTCTATATTATAAATTCGAATTGTCGCTCGAGCGCAAGAGGATACTGCTGCCGCTGTTGGCGCAATGCTTCCAGGCCACGTTGATTGATGTGCCGCTCTGCAATTGTTGATAGCGCTATAAACGTATGGCAAATATCAAAATAATAGATGCGCATACCCAGCAAACAAAATAATATCGTTTTGATATCGAGGTAATACCGAAATTATGATAATTTATATCGGGAATGACATTCGAAATACTCGATGAAATCGATGATGTTGAAGAGCAGTGTTCAACCAAGGCTCCAGCCTTCCGCTTTTCGGAATTCGACTAAAATTTGATCTTCGGCTTAAAAATGCTTTGCTTATAGGAATATTTTTAAAATTTCTGATGAGGCTCCACTATTTTAAGCTAGGACTGTAGACATCACAGACGTTTATAAACTTAAGCAAAAAATTAACTTAAATTTTTCCATACCATAACAATTTCTATTGTCAAAATTTTGCAATGATCGAAAAAGGGAAAGAAAATTGTTGGCTGACTTGCAATTTGTTATTACTGCTAAAATGCATTGAAACTATAATGAATTTAAAAGAAGGATGGGTAATGTGCTCTAGCCAGAAATTATTTGCAGGGTACATATGCATATGTATGTATATATGTGTATGCTTGCATGTGTGTGCACAGCCTTCCCTTCCACCTGTTGCACATGCCTACTGCTGGTAAAAGATAAAATATCGAGCGAAGCAATACAAAAGCTGAACACAAATAAAACAGCTTCAACGGATATTAACAGAACACACAGCAACAACAACAACAACAGCAACAACAGCAATAAGGAACAGCAGCACATAAAATTGATATGCTGCCATTACGGCAAACGACTGTCATGACATTTGAGCGCGTCAAAATGACAGCCAAAATTACAGTTGCAATGATGGAAGCCAGAATGCAGAAATGACAGAGGTACCGAATGCGATAAAGTTCATAGTGTGCAAAAACAGCAATAAACGTATAAAAAACAACAACAACAAGAACAACGCTAATCGCAGCAATAAGTTATCAATTATGTAATTTCCGAATAGGAATTTGTGCTCGGCTGCCACGATTCACTTTGGCTGCTTTATGCTTCTCACTGCGTATGTGTAATGTAATTTATGCGCCCCTCCCCTTCACCCCACAACCCCTTTTTCGCGCCACAGCGTGTAAAAGGGGGGCGTGCGCTTGGGGCGTGCGGCCGTAAATTAACGGCAAAGGCAAGCGCAACAGCTGCTGCCGTGGTTGCTTTTGTTGCCTTTGTTGATTTTATTGTTGTTGCGTTGTGGCGGCTGCTCTCTTTGCCGTTCCAATTGGACGCTACGGAAATGAAGCGCTCGGCATGGCTGGCTTGCAGCGGAAGGCATTAACTTTTATCGCGCTTTAATTTGTGTTAATTGTTACTGCTGTTTTCCTTTCTGCTCGGCAGTGGGCCCACTGCTTTCGATGAGACGACCCGACGCCCAGTCCCTCCGTATGGGGGTCCCCTCGTTCGCAAGGGTTGCCGAATTATGGCCATTGTGCGGCCTGCATATGTTGAATTCGAGTATTTGGCCAATGCTGCTGCTAATAATCTCACGGCACGCTTCGCTTTAGCAGCGCTGATTGTATTAGGTGCATGCGTGAGTGTGTTCGTGTGTGTTACAAGGGCGCATGGCAGCGGCTGTAATGTTATTATAAATGATTAATTAACATTTAATTCGTTCGATTGCACGCAAAAATGCGCAAATCAATTAATTTTTTGTTTGTTTTTGTATTATACTCCTTTGAAGTATGTTTCCTTTTGTTGTTGTTACTTTTGAAAAAAGTCTATAATACGTTTTGATGACTCTGAACCAAAATATAACTGGGCAAGAGAAGAGAAGCTTGTTGGTTGGCAGCAGGACTGCGAACAGACCATTTCCTTCCTAAAATAAAATTTGAGCCTTAACAAAAGAAAACAGTTTTTAAAGCCTTCAAAATGGTAAAATTCCAGGGTGTTTAAGTCAAATCTGTCTACTGTGCAGCTCCCAACTACAGTGAATGATTCTCCTGCTCTTCCCCAGGGAGGCCGTATTCATTTTTCAAGAAAGCGCTGCGCGCTGAACACCATAACTCCTTGGTCTCCATATATTTTTTAATAAATAAATTTATAATTTCAAAACCGACATCACCCTCCTATCTTTATTTTAAACCTACCACCCTGCACTTCAATACGCGTTAATTCGAAGGGATTCAACTAATAACGATTTTTATAGTTAAATCTCATCATAACAATTATCATACCCTTCCGTCTGTCTGTCTGTCAATCTGTCTTCCGCAGAATAGATAGAACCAGTTGTCCGATATGAATAAAATATGGCACTCAGTCACTCAAAACTTATTATTATTACATAGTAATTATTATTATGATTTTAAAATACTTAATAAAAATTGATACTTAAGTTCCGAATACATTTGATGCTATCACGGCACCCATTAAAATGGCACATTCGGAAAATGTACGAAACCGTCAAAACATAAACAATGTGTGGCCAAGGAAATCACACTATAAACAAACACCTACACAAGCAGGAATTTCTGGAGTAAAAGCTTACAAGCACGAGTTTCTAAAAGCGAAAAAGCTTTATTAAGTGGCACAGAATCGTAGTAAAAAGTAGTAACGACAGAGAAATTACGACTGCAAAGCAGCTGAAAGAGCATAAAAGGAGAGAGTGAGAGAATAAGACACATTCTCTGACGCTGCTTCGTGTTTGACTTTGTTTGCTCACAGGACGCCACGAGCCGAGCCGACAGAAGCAACAGTGTGCTCACGAATGCATGTGAGTGTGAGTGTTAGTGTGAGTGTGAGTGCTAGTGTGCATGTGTTGGTGTGCGTGACTGCCGCAGTAAATGACTGGGGAGTGGAGCAACAGTTAACGGCGAAATGGATACACACAAGCCCAGCGTCCGAAATGTCGAACACCCCAGAAGGCACTACCCCATCCAATGTCGCCTTTACACCTGAGTTGTTTGTGGTGGCGCTGCGTCTAGTGTATGAGAGTATATGTGTGTGTGTGTGTGTATGTGCATGCGTGGCTGTGTATGAATAATTGAGCGCAATAAGGAGCAAAAACAGCATAGCGAGAGTGGGAACGCACACTCGAGTGGGGAGCAGATAAGCGCAACAGCGTACGGCCACTGCGACTATGTGAGTTAGTGGAGCAGTGGGCCTTCTGCCGCCAAGTAGGATGGGAGAGTGCGGCGTATGAGTGAGTGTATTTCGGCACCCACTGCAAGAGAGCGTGCATGCTTGATGCGCTGCCCGCAAGCAGAAGCAAAGCTTAAGTCCCGTGAAGACAAGCCAAACAGCCAGCCAGCCAGCCAGCCAGGCAGCCATCCAGGCTAACAACGCTTGGCCGTGTTGCACGCTCGAAATTTTAATTCAGTGCCTGGATTGTTGTTGCTTAGTTAAGATCGTACGCTGTGTAGCGAAATAGCAACTGGCAAGTGTCGGCCGAAGTAATACGGAAAACGCGTAGCAAAACGAAATGAACCCGTCTTCTTACTGTAAATGTGCTCTTTAATTGTGGTCGAAAGTGAGTGGCAGATAAATTATTGAATTTTTTCTGTTTTTATTTCGAGTTTTTTTGGCCTCGTTCAGTTGTTAGGGAATTCAGAAAAGTCGTGATTAATAAATTTTAAATGTGTAAAAATTAATGCTTTATAAGAAATAACTGCTTTTAATTCAAAGAGATTTAAGAAATGCATACTTTTTTTAGCCAGCAGCCAAGCAAAATAAAAAGATACTACATTTTTCGGAGTCATTAACCTGCAAGGAAAAAGGTATGTAAAAACGGCACATTTTACAATTGGATTGCTGCTACTACTGCAATTTTTCATTAACTTGCTCGCTATTAGCACTAATTTGATTGTAGTAATATAATTTAGAATAACAACTCCATTATATACATGCACAAACAAACACATTTACATGCCTGCATACATACATATACGCGCAGACAATTCAAGCGCTATGCCTGTGTGCCTTTTTGTTGGGCTGCGTTTTGGTGTGTGTGTGTGCGAGGCAAATGTCGGCATGATTGCTTCGCTGTGTCCACGTTAAACTCCATGGAAAGCCATGCAGGCCAGCCACCAAGCTCTTGATTCGTGCGCTGCTGCAGTCATTTCATTGCCTTCATGTGTGTGTGTGTGTGCGCGTGAGTGTTTTCTTTTTTATTTATGTGTGTGCCTGCTGTTGTACAACTCACAATTTTTCACTTTAAACTTTTTTGTTGGTCCCCACTGTTGCCCCCCCCCAATGCTCGATTGTGTCCATAAAAGCTAGCGTCGTTCAAATATCGCGAATGCTCTCGGCCAACACGTTGTATGCGCAACGTTTTTTCTAACTCCAGTGCCGTTTCGCTGTTTCATCGTCCCACCCTCCCCAGCGCAACGCCAACACAATAACTCATCGCCCGCATGACACATTTACAATTTATTAGCATGCGTAATCCCCCTGAAGTATGCTACGATTTTGCGGTTTTTTAGTCTGTTGTCCTTTCATTTATTACGCACTGACCGCGCGACCGCTTCGAAGCGCTGCTGGCTGCCTCGCTGCTCGTTAAGTGTCAACAGCTGCAAGAAGTTTCCTGCCGACTTTTTTGTTGTTCCTTTCTTTGTTGGTGTTTCTGCCTAGAATTGTCAGCGTGTGGTCTACGGCAACCATCAGACATGGTGTCGTCTATTTTGTCTGCCGTTCCGACGTTCTACCCCACCACAAAAAGTGATGAGCAGAAATTTGTTGAGGCGAGAAAAAGAATCTTATGAATTTGTTGTGCTAGTTTGCGCAAAGAGTTGCCACAGAGTGCGAATATATTGAAAGTTAAAATGGAAAATTTTTTTGGTTATAACATTAGTTATTATATTATTAGTTGCAACTAACGGGCACTTTTCCGTTAATTCAATAAATTTTATATTATTATATGATGATAAAAAGTTAATTTCGAATAAATCTGTTAGTTTTTACCTGTTTCAGCGGTATTCACTCAAAATTGGAAGCAAGTAAGAAAGCGCAAATAGAAAAATCGCTCATTTGTTAAAAAAATATATTTTTACTATCTTTTTCTGTAAGTCGAAATCGTCTAAAATCCGCACGATAGTAAAGAAGGAGCGTTCGCAAATGAACGAATCGTTGCCTCGTTTAGTTCGTTCCATTATACAGAAATCGCCTGTGATCGGACGGGACAAACGATGTCCTGCCAATTGTCATTTTATTGTTAATAAACAACGCTCGGTTTCCTTTTTACACGTCCCTTTAGTATGGCAACACGCGCTGCTTCGACCGAGCATTGTGAATCCTGTAGGCTCTCTCTCTCACGACACTTTTCGCACTTTGTGCTCTTCACTCACGGCGCTCGCTGCACACGCACAGGCAGGCGCAGAATCCGCTCGCACCACGCGCCGCTGGCGCACACAAATTTAGCGCGCTTTTGCAACACGTTGCTGCGGCGTTGGCGGCGCCGACGCTGGCAGAGTGGAATTTTCTCCCTTGGCACTTGAGCCAATAAACTTGAAAAAGAGCAACAGTTGCCTAGCACGGTTATCCTTTGCCCTGGCAGCAGCAGCGGCGGCACAAGCAGCAGCTTCTTGCGCGCGTTCGCTCATTCGTTCCGTAGCGCACGGCATAACACGGCTGCTCGGTGCGGCACGTCGGTCTATCGGTCGCTCACATTGTTACGGCCTACCTGGCCTGTGCTTTTGTATTTGAATTTGTATCTGTGCGTGAGTGTGTGTATTTGTGCAATCGCACGTACGCGCTTTTCAAGCGTTTCGTTTTGTTCAACCGCGCTTGTAAATTTGCGTAGCATCAGTTTCCTTGCGAAATAATTAACGCGTTCGTCGCCTTCCGCTGGCCCCCGCCTTCAAGCAAAATTCCATAAATAACAAATAAAACCGCATGCAAAATATGCAAGAAAAAACAACGCAGCAGTGAAACGGTGAAAAGTGATATTTTTGTTTGGTACTTTTTCATGGGAAAAGTTTGTCGAAAGTTGCTTTTCATTAAAAGTTAAGACATTCGCTGCATCGACAAATGACAAACAACAGCCTGAGCTAAAAAGGTTCATATTACGGCGTCGACGTCTTCAGCTGCACTGTCAACGTGCACCGTGACCTTCTGCTCTACTTTATTTGGTATGCAAATTAAAAAATTACGCGGAAGTCATTTGAGCAAGTTCTGCAAGGATATGAAATGTACGCAATGATCCTTTGTAATGTTTTCATTAGGCGCGCTGACAAAGGACCTTTCGCTTCGAAGAAAAGCATAATTATTCATACATTACAGTCAAGTTCCGCATTTAATTGCTGTAGAATTAGAGAAAGCGCGTGGAAATCTTTTGTTGTTGTTTTGCTTGGCAAATTAAAGAAAAATATTTCTTGCTTTGCAAATGAATAAAAATCAAAACGTCCGAGTTTTGTTCTTCAGCTGCTAAATTTTATGAAAAGAATCGATCATGCGCCATCAAAAGCGATCGTTATTGAAAAAAATGTTGATCGAAACTGAAATGTGGCACACCTTGAAAGCAAAAGTCTTAGCGAAAATTGTATGTCTGAGAAGTAACTTTTTTAACGAGACTGCTAAATGTTTATTTGATGGAAATCTATCAGAATTTGCATCTTCACTATAGCTTAAATTGGTTTTCTATAGTATAAAAATAATGCCTGATTTGCTTTCACCAATAGCAAATGTCAGGCATCAGCATACAATTTTTCAGCTAACCAAATTCTATTCTAACAAAAAACTAGTTTAGCTTGTCTTACAATATGTTTGTACCGCAACGTGCTATTATTAATTAGAGTCGTTATGTAACTTATAATTCAACAAATTCAATTGTAATATCTAGCAATTATAAAAGCATTTCGGCTCTCAAGCACATGGCAGTTCCGAAAAGGCGTACGAGAATATATAATTACGCATTTGAATAAAATGACTATCTTTTTCAAATTTACAATCTTTTTAACTTACTATTCCGTTGCCGATCTGCCCCATTCGTCCCAACTAATAAATAGAAGTCTACTTCGAACATTATTTGCATTTAAAATTTTTCAAAAAGTACAAAAGAGTTTTGGACGAACTTTTGTTATATGCGCTGAAACAGCTGTATAATCGTGTTGCCCCTCTTTCATCAAACAGCGTTCGGGAAGGTCATCTACGTTTTTACTCGTAAGTATGCTCCTAGTATCGTTGAGTCCTTTGAACGGAATCGTTTGTTTTTGATGTGAGGGGCACAAAAATGCTGCCTCTTAACGTTTCGCGTAAGCTGAGCTAATTTTGTTCTACTTGCATTGACAACGAGTTTTCGAGTCACATCGAAATGAATCGACAAGCGCGAAGTTGTACTTAATTAGTACAATTGCATCTCCAAAAAGAAACAAAAATATTTCTTTAATTTCAGACATAGGCTGTATATGAAAGAATCTCAAGTCCCTACTTGGTTCACTCTCCAAGAAGTTCTGGCAATTTCTTTCGGCTGCCTGACTTTGATATTTCTTTTATATGCTCTCAACAGTTTTGACCAGATACTAGCATATACTTAAAGAAATCAAGTTTTTTGCACATTCTTTGCAATCAACGATACAAAAATTATCTACATACTTCTATAAGTTAGATTAAAATTTTAATTTTCTTTAGTGTTTGGTTAGTCACGAACTAAAATTTAATTTAAATATAAAGCGCAACAATTTATATCAAGCACTTAGTATTGCATGTATAAAAGCACTCACAACAACAACAACAACAACAACAACAACAACAACAACAACAACAACAACAAGCACTTACGCCATAAAATTGTAGCAATATACACGTTGCTCTCCTAACGCCGCTAATGTGTTGGGATAAAAGCAAAAACAACAACAACAACAATAACGGGCACTACTTTGAAAGGCAACTCCATTTCAGCTGCGCTACCTTTCGCCTTTGAACTTTTAATGTTTGTGTGTGAAAACGGAAACTAAAGCTAAAACGCCGCGAACGACGGAAGTGGAAACGGAAACTAACGCTCAACGCATTTGTAAATATTTACACGCACACATAAGTGTGTGCACTTATGCCCCTCACACTGATAGTATATGTACCTTACGTATTAAAAGCATGCGCGACTACTTACCAACAAAAGTCATTAAAAGTGTTGTCATTCAAAACTAAACAAAGCTGAGCACAGCTGAAGAATTAGCCGCGACGCAGGGGAAAAAATTATAACTAAAATTAATTAACAAATATTAAATGTGTTTATGTGCTTTTGTGAGACTTATAAAAACTTTTGCAAGTAACAGCTGCAAAATACAAAAGCTTTTTGCTATCTTACCGAAATATTTTGAAATTAAACAAAAACATTTAAATTCAAATGTTAGAAAAAATGTTGAAGAGATATTTTTAAAATAATTGTGTAATGTGCGCGTGGGCGTATACTCAATTTAGCACACACTCGCGCATACATCAATACACAAATAACCCCTTTTCGCTACCATGTACATATGCAACAGTGCACCTACACGTGCAGCGTTTGCCGCGAGCGTGTTATAAACAAAACAATTTGAAAAAAAATTGCAAAAGACTGAAAATAAAAATAAAAGCTGCCAAGTTTTTGCTTTCTTAAAGTGTTTACATAAGAGCACATGTGATAAGCAACGCGCTCGCATTTCGCATTGTTGGTGAGGCTGTCGCTGGCAGTATTGGTTTCACTGTCTGTCGGCGTGACTGTGAGAGTGACTCCGACATTTACGAGATTTTGACGAGAGCACGCAGGCACTTTTCCGCTCAACACGCCCACACATGCACACTTCCGCAACGCGCGACTCAAACAGATAAGCAGACACGCTAAACTGCGCTGAAATTTTGCTGATATGTTGAGCTGAGCTGAGCTGAGTTGGATTGAATCGGTTTGATGATGGAAATTGTAACTGGAAATTTCAATGTGTGCTGCAATGCATAAACTTAATTACATTCCCATCACAAGCAGAGCAGTAGATATGCGCGACTGCTGAGGGCGTTAGTTTTCCAGATAGCAGTCAAATAATTTTCACTTGGACTTGAGAATTGATAAATTTGACATGCTACACTTGTCCCACAGCACTTTACACACATGCAAACAATTAACATATTTGGAGAGAGCGACTTAAAATAATGTAATTGTGCCTTCCAGGTGTTCTAGATCGTTTAAAATTCAAATTAAATGTAATTAAAATTACTCATACCACCCGAATGCCATGTAAAGAAGTTCTATTTTTCTTCCATAACACAAAAGTGAGAGCGCGGAAAGGTGATTAAGTCACTTTTAAATATCAGTTAAAATGGCAGAATGAAGCCTATTTTTGACTAATTATACTTTCAGATACTTAAGTTTTCTAAACATCTTAAAAGAAGCTAACCAACTTCGAATCTACAAATACTACTGCGCTAGAACTGACCGCGTGTTGACTTGGAAAAGCATTCAAGAAGCAAGTTCAAGTACTTTCTTTGTAATATTTCCCTATACATATACATAAAAGCATATAAGCAAAAGCATTTCATATTCCAATTATGAAACATCACTTAGTAATCAAGGTTCATCTGAAATTCAATTGCAGCCCAGATTAAACATAAGTTTTGGAATTTTTTTAATATGCCCGTAAGAAAGCACGACGATGAAAGATAATTTCTTTAAGATATGCCGTCAATTTTGTTCCATATTCGATTCGTGCAATGTCCAACTCTGTCCGTTCCTTGAAGTATTTTACTAAGTAGTTGCTTCAACTTTTTGCTTGTACTTTTCATCGCCTTCTTCTTCTGTCACAGCAACTTGAAAGGGTGAAGCTACTTGGCGCAATAAGTTTTAAGTTGTCTACAGTGAACTTGAGTAAAGTTTGAGTACCATTGCATTTTGTGAAAGTGATGATGATTTTTTTCTACGCTTTTCAATGCACATTAATGCGAAGAACTTTATTGAAGAAATCTATTTTTGGTAAAAAAAACTTTCACAAAATTTATTTGCAATTAATTTGAACAGCAGACAAATGGAATGAATCGAATGGACATTAAGGCATTTATTCTCAAGAGTAGAAATCTGCAGATAAAATTGGAATCCATTTTTGATGTGCTTTTATATGAATTTGAATTGGAAATATGAAGTTCTGAGTGCAATGAATAATTCAAGAGAATAGTTCATTTAAGATGCTTCTTTTACAGCAAATTTATATTTTTAAGAATTCTGCATTCGTTTTATTTCAATTGCAATGTGTGAAAACCGCCAGATTGTGCCTAAAGTAAAATGGTGGAGGAGTAGGTACCTCGCCAACTCTGTAACTGTTCGACAGATTCTAGATGCAGAAAGAAGCGCTTATGTTACTTTGAATTACCACAAATCAGTGAATATCAGGCAATTTTTGAGCTTCATCCAACCATTAAAATGGCTTGAACAAGGCTCGTTTAATTTTTAAAAAAATTAAGCGAAATTCTCTTTTGTGATATCACAACAGCCATGCACAAGGGTTAAGCTTGTTTTCCCAGGAGAACTTCTATACGCTAGACAGCTGCTATAACCTAACTTAATCTTAACTAACCTAACCTAAGACCACTCTATAAACAAAATATCGCGCTTGTGCCTGAATATAAATTTTGAATGATTCTAAGCTACTTTGTGCAGCTTTATTATTTTTGAATGCCATTTTTCATATAAAAGCCATAATACAGGAATTTAAAATTGCATACTCTTTTATTTATAAATAATGAGTCATTTGACTTATTTTGAAATTGCCATCATTTTCAATTCTCTTGGTTTAAATCGCTTTTGGTGTGCAGAAAATTCGTGCATCATTTATTTTCTTCAGCTCAGTGAAAAAGAACACAGGCCTTCAGGCAAAACATAAATTGCCTGTAAGCCGCAAAATGCTACCTCCCTCCCTCCTGCCATCGGTCATCAGTTGTCTTTATTACACATGCTGCTCCATTTGATGCAGGTGACTGCGCTGCTGCAGATGATGACGTAGCAGTTTCAATTTACACAATTAATCTGACATGTCAGATTTTAATTGAAGATGGAATTGACGAAGCGACAGACAGCCAAGCAGAACGAAGGCACACAAAAAATAGCATTAAGCAGCACAGAGAATGCGGAAATGCTGTGGCGGAAATAGACGCAGCCAGTGGATTTGAAATGAAATGTGTGCAAGGCTGGCGGACAAGTCAGAGCCAATGTCATTTCGAACGATTTAACAAACACGAAACACACACACACACACGCACACACATACAAACACATGAACGGAAGCATGGCATGGCGTGCTCTAAACGCAGGAAAAAAAACCCACACACATGGTAGGGAGAATGATGGAGCAGAGGGTGGCAAAAAATAATAAAAATAGCGCAAAAAGGTAATACGCACACAACTTAAGGGATTAGTGGAGGATACGGGAAGCATCAATCTTTGAATGTCACTGCACACAAAAACAAAGCAGAAAAAAGCGTGGAGCGCAACGTTACAAAAAAATAAAACTCATTACAACAACAACAACGGCGCGCTAGTGAAGAGCAACATTGACAAAAATGATGGGAAATTCAGCAACACACACACACACAAAAAACCTATGTAGTTGTATGCGAAACATAAGGGCACTCTGTATTTGTATACGTGTGTAAGTAAACTAGGAATGTAGAGAATGCAGCTAATGTAGGATAATCGGTAGTCGCAAGAATCAATATTTTATATGATTATTCGCAAAAACGCCTACGAACATTTGTCATATACTAGAAGAGATACAAATTTATTCCGAATTTTTTTGACTTCAAGTTTTCTTCGATAATATTCGATTTTTCGAAATAATTTTTTTTTTATTATAATTCGATGAATTCGTGCAAGAGTACAGGCAAAGGTTAAGTGGAAATATGCTTCTAGTTCTTTAAATACTTACGCCTTTACTTATATGGCCCTTAGAAGCTTTTGTAGGGCTCCACCTCACGTATCAGTCCTCCTTAGGCGCCCCTGCTTTGCGCGCGCATTCTGCAATCCAAGCTTATAGGGGACTTCTTATAAGCCCATCAAACATTTGAACCATAAATCATTGGCAAAATATCGCTAGAATCTCTTCAAATTTTTTCTCAAACGATAAATCATATATGTAATATCTATGTAATAAAAAAGGCAATAAACAGGCGAATTGATAAAAAAATCGAAAATTTCTTAAACGTGAAACCAAAAAGAGGAGATCTCCGCATGATTAGTTCATTTATTAGCTCAGTCACTTTTTATGAATTTGTAAAAGCGAATAGTACGAATAATTTATATGAGAGTTCGAGTATTAAAAATACTTGAAATATTGGCTCAGCAAGTACCTACCAATACGAGTACTCGGCACATCTCTAGTACGTGTATGCATCATAAATCCAAGTGAGATTAGCATGGCAAGGAGGCATGCCACACCACGCTGAAAATGTGGCTATGGTTTTGTTTTTGTTGTCTGCTTGCTTTTGTTTTTTGTGAATGGAGCGAGGGGGCGAGGGGAAGGGGACGAGCTGCTGTTGTTGTATTGCTGAAATGTAATAAACATTGATACTTTAACTGACATTAAGGGCGGAAGTGTAGGCGTGCGGGTGGGAGCGTTCGGTAGGTTGTCAAAGTGATAACACAATATGACAAATTTTAAATTGATCGCCATGTGGAAACTGGTAATTAATCAATGTGCTATGAAGTGCGTTGGAGTGCGATGAAGAGAGGGGAGTGGCAGTGTGAGTGAACGCATTTGACAGCTGAACATGAGCTTTGAAGGCGGCAGTGTGTATGCTATTTACTGAAATGGATTCCTTTTGTGTACATGTTAAGCTTGCTTTGATATGCTCCCCCAGGAAGAGGGCAAGCGCTGCTGTTACACACACACTACAACACAAATAAAGGAATAAAAAGAAAAAAGTGGTAATATGAAATCCTTAATCGCAGCAATTTTGACAAATTATACTAATTTATAATGCACACATACGGAGAGAGGCACCCACGCACCCACGCACACACACACACCAACATTTCAACACAGCGGCGAACTCACTCAACGCGTCAACGCACAACCGAAATCATTCAAACACCAAATCAAATTATCTGGCATGCCCACACACACACACACACGCGCACATGCATAGGCATGCATACAAACAAATAAATGCACAAATTGACAGTGGCAGCCGAACACAAACAGTTAGACAGGCCGACAGTTAGGCAGACACACAAATGTACATAAATGCCATCAGTGCACACATACACACATACTATATATGTATTTGTAGGCTCATACCGTTTGTAGCTCGTAAGAATTGGAAATAACATTTCAGTGCTAATGGTTAAATCGATATCTTACTTCGGCTCTGGCTTGGTTTGGCTTGGCAGGGGTACTCCTAAAATAGAGCACTGTATCTGAGAATTATAAATTTTCATACGCTCATCTTTGCATGCATCGGTTTTCATAATGTTCCACTTCCGCCAGAGATAAACCACAGACGATACAATTGATTGGCAGATTTAGTATGATTTAGTGAATTGCAAGGCTGCCGGCAGAGTTCTCTAAAGAGAGATTAAAATAGAGATGCGATATCCTAGCGATTTCGCAGCTAAAACAGATTCTGGGATAGCGGTGATTACGTTAGTTCATATTTTTCATAAACTATGTAATAACAGTAAGTTTCTAACAATGAAATAATTCTGCTTAGAGATGGACTTTCTGCAAATCGATATCAAAAATATCGCATTTTCCAAAAATCGGCATCGAATTGAAATACTTATTGACAATTATAGCTAAATTTTCTGCATTCCTCTCTCTAAAGAAATTAATAGCAGTCTTTTCAATTTCATATATAGACAGATCAAAAACTATTTGCTCAACATTTAACTTTACTAGAAATTTAGCTATTAACTACTTTCTGAATTGTTAAAAAAATGTTCAATTAATGTTTGATACTCCCTCTTCGATACCTTCGCTACAACTATTACTTATTTCAGCATGTAATTGAATAGCTACGTAGTTTTTCCTTTTGATCTCACCTACTTTTTATAAACAGCTACTATTTGTAGTAGTTTAGTTTAGTTTTTGAATTATTTTAATGACAAAAATATTGCAAATCATAAAAAATGGAGTTATGCCATGGAAGAAGCAATTAATTAGCACATATCACTTTTTGACAAAGAAGATGGATCAGATTTAATTTCACTAAAATTAGCACTAAAATTAAATTTTTCCGAAAGCTATTTTTTTTTTGTCGGAATAAGAAAACTAAATCGCAGACAGGCATTTGTTCATTGTACTGATAAGTAAATTCCTTTTACTGAAATCTTCCTGCTCTTTTCGCAAAGTGGAGGATTTCAGATAATGCCAAGGAACGTAAGTTGCTGATCTATTCTCACACCGTCTGACTCCAGCAACTGCAATCGCTACCTGGAAAAGGCTCGGCACCTGCACAAGAAGGCGGTAGACAGAATCTTAAGTACTTACCTAATAAGTTGGTCATTACAAACACCAGCATGTACCGTTCTTTATCGAATCTGAAACTGAAACGATAAAAAGAAATTTTTGTTTCCACAATTTCATATAATTTCAGCAAAGATCGAAATTTCTTTCTCAACATGCTTGGTTCATAATTAAGGCACAGCTTTCCAAGCTGGTTTTTCAAGTTCAGTAAATTGGGTTTTAATAGTTGGATATTACGGAAGGGGCAGTGCGTCGGCATCCCTCTCTTCCATAGCATACGCTCATGCTTGTATGCTTGGGAATGTGTGCCGCATGCCACATTTAGTGTGCATGCCACAAAAGGCTTCAACGGCATGGCATGATTATGCTAATGTCCGCCGGCTGGCCGCGTCACTTGTTGCTGTGACGGCCGCAAACTGTTGCTCCATTTAAGGCACAATCGCCTGCAACTGGCGCTTCTCTGCCACATGCAACTGGTGTGCTCAATTGCCACATGCGCCCGTCGTTGGCAGCATTGGCATAGTTTTCAACATCTTGCTGAGCATTCATGGCCGTTAGCTGCGCCACATGTCTACGTTCCTTGAACTCGCTTGAAGTTAAATGCATTAATTTGTGAATTTTCCGAAGCTGCGCAGCGCGCACAAGGACACTCTCGTAAATGATTTCAGCCCTAAATTTGAATGTTGTTGCTGTTGGCAGCCTTTGTTACTAAGCAAAGTAAACATGCTTCCCAGCAACAACAATAACAACAACCACACTACAAATGCGCATCGCATTGTTATCCTGCCTGCGCCCTTGCATCCTGAACAAGATTGGTACAAATTGCGGCCCGGCAATTGTTCGGCTGGAAATAATGTGATTTTTCAAAAGTTCCATCGATTCGTTCAATTCCCTGCGCCGCTGCTCACTCAACCACTCAGCCAGTCACCCACTTACAAGCTGTTCACTTTTGTTGCAAGTTGTCTGTCGATTCAACGCTCTGCTCGATAGTCCCCACCCTTCAACCTAATTCAGTGAACTTCTCCTTTGGCTGCTACGTTGCTCAGTTGCTCTGCTAGTCAATTCGATTTTCCCTGCTGCACACTTCCGCTGCACAGCTCGTTCTCAATTTTAAGTTTTTCCGGTTTTAGTTGTATTCGAAAATAAATTGAGTTTTTGATTTTGACACTTGCCTGCGGCTGCAATCGAAGAAATACGCTGGAGCAATTGCATTCGAATGAAAAGGGAAAACGCTGAAAAGTGTTGACATTGCGCAGTTGTCGGGGGGCCTGTAGTGGTGTGACAGCTGCTCAAGGACACGGCTGCCATTGCGAGCACTATTCTCAAGGTAATCGGAGATGAAAATTGCGAGTGTGTGGCGGAAGGCACAGAAATGCGAACTCTATTTATAACTCGCTCTAACATAGCTGTAAGCGTGAATCCCAGCTGTGCTTAAAAAAATATATTTATTGAAAAGAATTTATATAACCATAAATTAACATATAAATTGAGCACTAAGCAGCACTCTCGACTGCTCTTTAAGATAATATATACATACATACAATGATTCCAAGCAGAATTCATTTCTTCATTGCAAATAATGGCTCTTTAGATATTCGTAAAAGGCAGATATTTAATGAGAAATTATTTTTAAAAATATTAAAAAAAATTCTACTAATGTTCCTGCCACTAATACTATACTAATTATAGAATTCCTAAAATAATTGCTACCTGTAACACATTGATACCTTTTCTTTTCATTCATTTCGACCTTAATTTGACACCTGTTTCTGCTACATAACACAATCTCAAATCGCACAAAATGTCCACTACAACGTGTTTACTCTTACAATGCACATACATATGTACATACATACAATTTCATAAGCTAACAGGTTCCACTGAACTAGTATAAGCATGGCAATAAATTTTCATGAGAAGAAACATGCGCTGTCAACGAAAGCAAACGGGCAAAAATAAATCCATTCATTTATGTCATGCGATTTGACAACTAAAAACGGATATATAAGTGCCTGATATTACCAATAGAAACACAAACACATGCACATTCATGTGTGAGCAATCGACCATATCGCTGCCATGAATGTGTGCTAAAAAAACATACACACTCACACACACAAAACACACTCCATTCAATATCCTTATTTGAAGCATACTACAGGGCACAAAGTCCAATTACGACATCGAATTTGATAACGATTCAAAAAAATCGATTTTCCTTCTTGATTTTTGGTAATTTTGTATGGTTTTCTTTTTTTTATCTCGAATGTGCTTCACTCTATGCTTTTCGAAATTGAAATTAATTTTTTAAAACACTTTACACAAGCATTCGATAAATTGTTAGGTTATGTCAATGAAAAGCTCATGGCTGCCGAACTTCGATTTTATCGAAACTTGTGTCGAGTGGGATATTGCACGAATGAAAGCGCAAAGCCCGAGCCAAGGGGAACAGCGGCACTATCGTGGGAACACGCTGTCAATAATTCAATAGCGATAAATTTAATGTCAACAACATAGCGAATGGCAATTTAAACTAAAACTAGCAACATATTTCAGCGCAATTTTGCACTGCGACCCAACCCCTTCTCAGTGCTCATACTCGACTCGCCGGGGGTGCAACTAAGCAGCACATAAAATACATTTTGAAGTGGCAATGCGCATAGAAGGAACAAGACCGCCGACAAGTGACGGGATAAAGGAAATAGTAAGGAAGCAGTCGAAGTGCCTCGGATACTGTAGTGTAGTGTGCGAGGGTAGGGTGAGGGGGGGGGGGGACTTTCTGCAACTAGCGGCAGTCAGCTTAAATATTTACAAAGTAGACATGTGCAACGGAAAGCGCGGCGGGGCAGTTCAACCAGGCGCGAAAGAGTGCCTGTTGTAGTGCGTGTAATTTGTTGTTGTTGTTGTTATCAGATTGTGGCGGTGTCAGTGTCGGGCCGACAAGTGCGTTACTCAGCAGCTGTGAGCAAGGTGAAGTGGGATTGAGTGTCAGCAACTCGCTTGGCTGTAGCATTGGATGAACGCGCTGGAACTACGATACGCCACACACACATGCACACACCCATACACACACTGACAAAAGACACTGCACGGCTCCGACAAGAGGCATAGCCGACATGAGCCTGTACGTTCGACCGACATGTGTGCATGCCCGTGCATAAATGTAGGTCAAAGTAGACTAATGCCGCCGTCATATGGCAGGCAAAGGACATTTCCAGCAAGATTGTCAGCGCAGCACAACAAAGTGTTCATTTTTATATTATAGCCTGCATTTCTAATTGTAGTTGGGTATGTTAAGTGTGTGTGAAAGTTTCATTGTTGTGAAAGAGAAATTTTGATAACTTTTCGCGCTCAAATTAAAGAATATTAATTTCGAATATTTTACAGAATATTTCTTTATTTTGAAAAATAGAATGGTATACCTGATGCTCCACTCTCTGTAGGACTTCTTTCTATTTACTGCCTATTATATTCACTTCATAAATATACTCATATGCTATATAGAAGGCATCAGTATTTGGTGGGTATTTTGTAATGAAGTGTCGCTTACAGTGCCCCAAAAATATACCCGATCACTTCTACATACTTCTCACAGAGCCTACCAAGATTGTTCCTTGTACAGGATATTACTCAGTTGCCTTAACCCTGTTGAATCTATCTAACTTATTAAGCATGTATGCGTACATGCATATGTACCTATATATGTATGTATCTATGCGTGCGAACTGCGACAAGCTTGCGCAACTGAACTCACCGACAAGCAAAAGATGTTCGCTAGCCGGCAGAATACCTTTTTTATGTGTCTACACACATGCATGTATAAGTATGTACATATGTGTGTTTGTAGAAGTGTTGGAATGCTCAAGTTAAAGGAAATTGTTAAAGCACTGTTAACAGCAAATATACGTCATGCTCATCCGCCGCAGCAAGGACACTCAATGTTCAACATGCCCATTATGTGTGCATGTTTCCATTTACATGCATGTGTGAGTGAGTGTGTGTGCCATTTTCGTAACGTAAACTGCGCATTGACATTAGAAAAACAATGTGCCATATACTGCTACTTTCATCGCACTTATTCACACATGCACATATACATACAAATGCACGTATTTGCTGGCACATATCAGCGGAAACACTCTTTCGACACGGCGGCGTTTCCGGCGGACGACGTTGTCACTCTCTTGCGTTAGCAATCAATTCTTTTTTGTGCAATAACTTTCTTAAATTCTTTTCTGATTTGACATGCATGACAGCGGTGAAGAAGAAGAAGAAGTTGAAAATATGTAATATAATTTTAGTTTTTGTTGTGTAGGCCATAAAAATTGGCTTCATCTCGCAGCTGAAAGTCGCTAAAGCACTCAAAGATGCCGACATATTTCGTGAAAATTTATGGCTAAAAACGATTTGACCAAATCTGAAGATTTAGCTTACCCGATTCCATATGCATAAAATATAATTAAACTGTTCTATTTGTTTAGCTTTAAGTTCTTTTTCAATGCACTTAATTGCCTTTGTTAAGCTGTATCTTTCTGTCACTTTTTTCATATTTGTAAAAATTTTTGTAGTCCTTTGATTTCGTTTAAATTATTTTCTGTAGCCCTATAGCTGAAAGTTCAGGCTCAGTAAATGTAGAAAAACAATCTCTTTTTATTCTTTAAATAAATAATGGAAATACAACAGTTAAATGCACTGATTTTGTGGCCATTGATCTTTCAATTTCATTCGTGTTTTTCTTCTCTAAATGGTTTTAAAATGTATCTCGATTTCTATCAGCGCAAAAAGAAAACTCTTGCGCTTTGGCATAATTTTTTTGATACAGTTATTCTAGTGTCGAGTGTTTTTTTAGTGAAAATTTATTATATAATGACACATTTCTAGTGATTTTAATTAAAAAGCATGTACCTTTTCATTGAATCTCTGCCACAGAATTCTACGTAGACGGCTGAAATGCAATTTCCCACTTGCTTTGTCGAGCGTTTTAAATGTAAAAATATTACCGAAGAGTGCAAAAAGGCATAAACAGTGTTTCATGTTATTCTTTGAATGCGTAAAGTATCGTTGTTATTTCTGTCGAAATGACATGCCAAAAAGTTGAGCCTCTCAATGCGGCCTGTGTGGCAGGGAAGGCCATTACCTTCGTTTATTGCCGCCACAAATAAAATTCTCGCCAACTCTCGAAAACGAATTGCAAAAATTGCATGTATACATATTACATACATAATGCATAAACATGAAGACATGGAATTTATGTGCGACACTACACGACGTATGAGTAACATAAACTCTTTTTCGTTTGCGGGCAAAAATTGTATGTCAAGTGAATTTAGCGTGCGGAAAGTGTGTGTGTGAAGCGTGCCAAAAACAGCATATGCATGTCTGCTAATAGTGAGAGGAAAGCGATGGCAGTGAGGCGCCATAAATTTATCAAATCGAATTTCGAAAGCAGAAGTGATTGAAGGGGCAGGCGCAGACGAAGCGGATTGGATAATTAGAATAAGTAAAAGTGCTGTAAAAGTGAAGGCCCAAACTAGCTTTGAGTTATAAAGTTTCATAAAAAAATTTTATGCAAAAGCCTTTTTAGGTTTAAATAGTTGAATGACATGGAAAAATCGAGGAAGCTTCATATTCTGCTTCAATTTATAAAACTTTTACCATCGTTAGGTTTATAAAGTGCTTGAAAGCATATTTTTTTTGGGGGGGAGGGGTTGCATTTTCGCAATTTTGTAAGCAAATTTTGTTGAAGAAATTGAGAAAATTTGCCTGCAATTTCTTTAAGCTTGTGTCGTCAATTCTCTCAGAAATGCTGATGCATAATGGGAAAAAAGCGGAGGAAAGTGATAATGTTTTTAATAAGGCAGCAGAATAAGAATTATAAGTGTGTTGCAGTTTTGTTAAAAAATGGGCTATATTTCAGGAAAATTATCAAAGATTAATTTTTGTCAGTGATTTTTATGTAATTTCTAAGAATTTTTTTTAAACTAATTGTTCAAAGTAGAGATATTTTTGATAAAGACCGCTGCATACAAAAAGACGCGAACTCTGAACCCATGGCATGTAAGGCGAAGATGCTAACCATCACACCATGGACAGCTGGGCATTGCGCTACCGAATTCCAAAGTCTCACTACTTGCTCTTCTACGTCGATCGCATAGTGTTGTTGTAAGTGTACACTGTCGACTGCAAGCCAACTTTGTAAATGCATTTTTAATAAGCTTGTAATTGCATTTTTCAAATAATTAAGTAAGTTAATATCTAAATTGCAATTAAAAGCAGAAACAATTTTGAGCTACTTTTATAAGAAAGTCTAAAGTATTCTCGACAGCCACTTAGATGAACAGCTAAAGCTCAACAGCTCGTCGGGATTTGGGCGAATTGCAAATTGGACTGCGGTGCGTATGAGTAACATGCACGTCGATTTCGCATGTAATGCAAGCCCGGTAGGGGAGTGGAG
The DNA here is from genome assembly GCA_963457695.1 of Neria commutata. Lineage (NCBI taxonomy): Eukaryota > Metazoa > Arthropoda > Insecta > Diptera > Micropezidae > Neria > Neria commutata. The sequence goes on along the minus strand of OY735245.1, from coordinate 16,337,973 downwards.
GGGGGGTGGGTGGTTGATTGATTGATTGGATGTTGATGCCGCTTTCAGCTCTTATATCTGATATATTACAGCGTAATATTCTTATGCACTGCTCTGAATGACGCTGCAGGATTCAGCGTTTTTTTTGTTTATATGAAAAGCGAAAGTTATTATAGCCATTGAAAGGCATAATCATGCCAACGCAGCAGCCACATTTCCATAGTGCCACATTTCAAAAGAAAATTGCTTAATTACTTTTGCATTCTTTTTTAAAATAATCCTTTTTCATGTTCAACTCATTGCCTTTTGCTGGCAATGCAACAAAAAGCTGGCTTTCAGCCGAGCGCAGCGCAAGGGCAGGCAGATTTCTGCAGCTGTATTGTATGCATGCACATATATGCAGTTGGCATGTGTGTGAGTGCTTTGTGTGACCGTTGTTGTTGTCATTTACCAACGACAGTGCTGCATCGCGGCATTGAGCATTGCAGCGCTCAATCGCACATCCGCCGCCATTTTTCTTTGTGACATATGCAATTTTGATGGCTGTCTCATTTCTTCACACAAAGCCACACTCACACATATGCACACATGCCACAAATATGTTCGGCTTTTTTTGCAGTCGCTGTTATCCTGCCGCTACATTCATATTCACATGTCGGCATTGAAATATTGAAATGTGCCCGCTTGCAAAGCGGAACAGGAAAAGTACCGATCTCTGTGAACAAGCGCACATCTATCACGTGTCTGCATGTGCCAGTGTGTGTGTGTGGGAAGTTAACGTCATGTCAGCATTTTTCTTTCTTTCTACTACAATCATGTATGTTATAGCAGTGACGTTTCCAAAAGTGCCTGATAGGGCCTAAAAAATAACCAAGTTTTAGGCAAATTAATGTCGTACACTGAAAAATCACTCGAGTGAGTTCGTATTAGATGTAGATTGTAGGCTTTGCTATTGGAGCAGGCATCCAGTCACCTAGTCGCCGAGCACTGGCAGTATTGTCGTTGCCATACTTCGAATTTTTGAATATTAAAAATTAATTTTTGGCCATGGTTTTAATAGAATTAAAAGCTTTTAAAATTTGTTACATAATTTTACCAGTTTCTTGCAATTTTGATTGGTTATTAACAATGTTCTCAAACTACGGTTTTTTTACGCCATGATTACGAAGAGATTTCAACAACCGGAAGGCCCCTTCAAATGCAGTCGTTCCTCTTTTTAGCCTCCCACCACAACGCCTCAGTTCAAATGCCATTGTCATTCAAATGTCTGCCGTTGTTGTTGTTGTGGCGCTTTATACTTGTTGCACACTCACACGAACAAACTTACACACACACACACACATCGAGCTCGTCGTTCGACAACAGTTTCTGTGTTGGTGTAAAACGCTGTCGCTTGACTTCTTTTCTCAATTCGTCTCGTTTTCCTGTTAACCTTTTTTGTTTGCCTCTGTTGGCATCGTTCTTTTTTCACTTGCATTTATAATTCAATTTCAAATCAAATATTAACTTCCTTTTGTGTTTGTCGCGAGTGTGTGCGTATGTATGTGCGGTATGTCAGCATGTGTGCAAGGCATTTATCACTTAACCTACAAACAGCTATAGAGGCATGAGCGTGTGTTGTTGGGTGCCACACATTTTTCATAATCAATACTTTCTGCTTTTCTTTTATGTGTTTGCATGTATGCATGTGTATTAGTATATATTTCTAGCTGCTACACAACGCCATTTGAGTTGCTCTGTTCCTTTGCAACCACTTAATCATCCCACTCTTTCTCAACTCCATTGCTGATTGCCAAGGCAGCTCGCTTTTCTTTTCCTGTTGTTTGGCATGAGAGAAGGAAACATGGGTACATCTTCGTTTTTTACAAACAAGCATTTCTTTATGAATATATTTTCCCGGTAATGCTCTTACTTAGCAGGTGGAAGCTGCAGTGCACAAGTTTTAATTGAGTTGATTCTTGAAATGAGAGGCACCACAACAACCTGAAGAGCACAACGAGCTGTGGGGAAATGTATAAATGCAAGTTTAATTAAAATCAGTAGGAAAGCAGCAAGAGTAAACTTATGTACGCATTTATATAACTTTTTTAGCTGTTTTTTTTTGTAAATGGATATAGAAAATTTTCATCTGAAAAGGTTATTATATGCACATTATTGGCATATCAAAAGGCTTTACTATTTCAAGTTTATAGAAGCTATTCTATCATACAAAATATTGCGTCGTGTTACCTGTTTCCTTTGAAAAAGATAGGACATTATTCAGGGGGGTTCTTAATCTCTCTCTTGAATTTCTATAGAAATTCTTTTAAAAATATGCATAGTTCTAGCTTTCGTTGGCAATGAATATTTTATGCTAGTTTATAGTAAAAAATCTTGTTTTTTTGGTCAAATTTTTTTTCTTAGACTTAAAAATTAGGTAAATAAATAATTGAATGAAAACCTCGCTGTAAAAAGATATATTGAAATACTTGGTATTCATCGCTCACTGTCAAATTTCAAATATAAGCATCAAAGTCGTCTTAGATAGACATCTGGGGTAGGTTGTCTCAAGAACAGACTCTAGTTGATAAGTCTGATATATATAAAATACAATAGTTTTCCGGCAGATTCTTAATTCTAGCATAGTTGGAAATTCATTCTAGAACGAGTGTGTGGGCTATCAAGCAATTTTACTACAATTTGTATTTAACCACTAGCCGATATTTTTAACAACAACAACAGCTAAAATGCACTTGTCGACAGTTTCAACGCATGCATAGTAATTAATTTAATAAAAGTTGCACTATTCACTCATTAATTATATGCAATTAAGCATGCTAAAATGTATGACTTTGCAATCAAGAAAATGAACATTTTATTTAAATAGCAAAATAATGGCAAATTAATTGTACTTTAATGCCATTGCACGATACAAATTAAATACTCATTAAATTCATATGACGTAGTATACATATTTGACATTTTGCGCTGCTGCTGCACTACTTCCGACTTTTAATACAATTTTCCCCCTGTTTTGCTTTATTTTCAGATTAATACTTGAAATGAAATGCATTGTTGTTGGGATAATTGCATTTCGGCCAAACAATACCTATAAATACAAAAAGTAGCAGCAAACAAAAACCGTTGAAAACTCAACAATAGCAGCAACCAAAGAGCAGCAGCGCACTGCCAACGCCCTCCTGCCCGCAGCAACAAAAACAGCCGGCAAACAATCAACCACTCCAGCGACAAGTTAAGTGCGACTCAAATATTATGTCAAGTGGACGCAGCGCGCGCCTGCCACCCACGCCCAGCGCCGCTGCCAACAATGCCGCCGCTCAGAAGCATCGCGTCGCCAGCGCCAGCACGGAGCAGAACAGCAACAATGTGCTGCTGCAGTATAACAACAGCGCCAACATGGCAATGACGACGGCGACCACGGCCCGATCCGTGCTGGTCGGTGGCGGTGGCGGCGGCGGCGGCATGGGTGGCGGCATGACCAACAACGTCAGCATCACGGCGACGAGCAACATGATGGATGCCGGCACGGAGGGCATACCGGGCGAGACCATTGAGGCGCTGGGACCCGAGCTGGCCGTCGCCACGTCGCAGGTGCTCGAGAGTCTGTCCGAGAACGAGCGCAAAATGATAATTGAGGTGCTGAATCGGGACGAGAACATGCGGCAGCGGGATGCGACGCGCATAATGTAAGTGCAACGGCTTTGAAATCATTGCTTCCCTTCATTATATATATTATGCACTCAGTTAAGATCGCAGCACATGTCCTGGCATTGCTGCTGATGCACGTGCGCGTGTGTGTACACTAGGGATGTCTATTCAGAAGGGCTTGTCAAGCGTGCAATCCTGGGATAGTAAAAGTCCTAGTTAGAGCATAGCCGGAATTTTTCGAAATTGCTCAGAAAAAAACTATATTTTATGCAATAACAGTAATATTTTCGGCCATTTCCAGGCACTTTCGTCTAAGGCAATAGTCAAAGAATAAGCTAAAAATTATTTCGCACAGAACTGTCGGAACTGGGTTCTCTATGATTAATCTGTGTTTTGTTTCGAAATTTAATCTTATGCCCAAGTGCAAACCAACTCGATTATACTGGAGTATTCTGATCAGCTTTTGAATTAAGGTGGCATCCTTGATGCTTGCTATATCGAAGAGCAAATTATAGTTTTATATTTGTATTTGATAGTTTTCTCTGTACTTCTTCTTTCTTTCTTACGAATAGTTTTATATTCGAAGCGAAATGCGAAGTAACCTTCTTACTATAGAAAAATTAATTGAATTTTTTTAAATCGACAGAAAATTCTTTTCGAGTCGATTATTTAATGAATAAAAAAGTTTTAGATAATTAAGTGCACTTGCTTGCATCTTTTTTTGAACATAAATTTTGTGCTAAAACTAGTTCCGAAAATTCTGATATAAAATGTGGCAGAATAAATGCAAATTCTGATTGCGCAGCATGCCAGCGGTAATATTCCTAATGTACACCCAACGCTAAAAGCACACTCGCTTGCTCAAGTGCTGGCACTTGCACTCGGAACCCTTTTTCAGCACTCTGCGCGCTCTACTAACCAACTTCCTGCCATTGTGAATTCAACACTGTCACGCTGTCGTCCTTACACCCCACTAACCTGCTTCGCTTGAACATTGCGCCTGTGTTTGTTGTTGTGTTTGTGTGCGTGTGCGTGCCTGATTGCCACCACGTCGCTTTTAGGGATTTTCCGCGTTAAATTGATATTTAAGCAAATTGTTTTCCACTCAAAAACTCACTTCTGTCTCTCGGTTGTGCTTTCTTTTTCATTACTTGGCTGCTTCAATATTTTGCTTGTTTCAAGTGTGTGTGTGTGTAGGCAATTTTATTTTTTGGTTTTTGTATGTGTTTGTCGTTATTCTCGTCGTCATCGTCGTTGTTGTTGGTTTTGTGCTTTTTGGGTTTAGCGGCTGGAATGACTTTAATTCGGCTTGATTGAGCGAGCACACCCGCAGGATTTGCGCTAATCTCTTAATTATATTCTTATTAAAAAATTAAGTGTAGGGGTTACTTAATTAAAATGCAATTTCTTATTTGTGCTTATTTTAATTAAAGAACACATGTTCGGTTTGTGTGCTGTTGCTTTTGATGGCATTTGCTTGCTATAAGACATTGAAAATGAAATTCGAACCCATTTTCAGGAGATTAAGGGTGACAAATTTTTGCTGGGTCATAACCACAAAAAATTTTGGAAAAGGTTCAAGTCAATCTTTAAGTTCCTTTCCTTCCTTCCTTCCTTAATTGGCTAGAACAACCCGTTAGTGGGTTACTACCTGACATAGGGCTTCTCTCCAATTGGTAATTCCAAGCGTTGCCAAGACACTGGAAGTTTAGTTAAAGCAAATTTTTTTGCATTCTTCTTTGGCACTCTTCACTGACCTCTTTTATCCCTTCTGTCAGACCAGTTCTTCTACTTCCTAAATATTGCTTTTGAAATATTTTCTGCACGGTCGATTTTTAAACAACTTTTTCCTAATATTATTGCCAATAAACAATTCTTATATACAAATATGACCGTTTAATTCTTTTTTACGTACATTTTTATTTTGTATGAAGATGAATCAGAAGATCATAGATTTTTTTCTCTTAGTACATTCACAAATATTATACTAGTTATTATCAATTCTTCATCTCTTGTATTCCAAATGGAAAGTTTCAAAATTGATGTTTTCATTGAAATTTGCCTGCAGCACAAAAACAAGCCCTCTGCACTTAAGCAATGCCTTGAAGCCAATTCTTGTCCCAATCACGCTAGGGGTAAGGTCGGCTGCCATTAGCTACGTGCGCCATTATAAACTGTCACTTTCTTATCGCAGCAGATTTGTGGCATTTTAAGCCCAAAAAAATAAAGCATTAACATAAGTTCTTTAGAATTTGCCACCCCTCCCCAGCGGACTGCCCCCTCACAAAAACGACTCAATTTCAACTTTGCAAGTTGAAACCATAAAATTGTAAATTCGTATAGATTGTTATTAAAAGTTGGCAGGCAGCAGCACAGCAACCGCAAAAAGCTGCTTCCGGGTAGCGTCCCTAACAACAACAACAACAACAGAGAAGAAAAGGCAAACAAAACATAAAGAGGATTGCAGTGGGAAGGGGCCAAGGAAAGCGTAGGCGGCTTTCAAATGCAAAGTCATAAAATGGATCAAATTCGGCTACAATCAATGCCACGAATTCAATCTCAATCTTCAGTTTCAGTCTCGGCATTCGCATTTATCTTCAGCTCAATTTAACGATGATGATTTAATTTATGCGCAGCCATTCACCATTCAGCCACTTAAACAAGCAAGCAAGTGTGCGTGTGCATTTGTGTGTTTGTGTGTGGGTGGGCGTATGCGTACGTCGCCGATGATTGCTCGCATAGATGCGATTTGCTCCAAAGGAAATGAATTATATTATATGAAAATTGTTAATGGTTACTGGTCAGGGGCTGAAATGTGGGAGTGCCCAGTACGGCTACAATCAAATTGCTTAATCATGTTGTTATAAGCAACACACTGACTACTACCAACATGCGCATGTACAGGGTGTAATATCATAGATAATCGAGAAAAGCGCGCTAACACAGTAATTCATTCAAATAATCAACTATATAAACTTAAATAGAAGTTAAATCTAAAATATTGTATCTAAATCTGCATTTTTTTAGCGTAAGTACTTGATCACTTTTTACAGTATTATATTTTATATACCATTAGCATCAATATCTCTCTCTCTTTCCAATGAAATTAATACACACATAAAATCGAAGGAATACTTTTCAAGTTATAGCGATTATTATATTATAGGTGAACCGTTTTGGTTTCTCAAATTAAAAATTAAAAAATTTTAACATAAACTAAATTTAGTCATTTGATTAATGCATGTCTTTGTAAGTATCTACATTTGCCTATATTTGAAATCTAACCTTTTATGCTAATAAATAGCAATTTATTCGATAAATACATGCAAAAGCAAGGATTTAACCCTACGTCATACAAAACTGATTGAGGTACTTTTCTTTCATTCTACAAGCTACCTTCGATACATCATCGTTAGAACGCCCAGTATATGCATACATATTGCATTTGTATGGCGACTTAAGGGCAGAGAGGCGGAAATTGAAAATCGCCACTGGAGACTGTATTTAATTGAGGTGAATTTACGAAAGCCCTCACAGCGCATATAACAACAACAGCAACAACAACAGCAACAACAACAGCGAATGTACTTAAAGCAGAATAAAGAATAAATATGTAGCAGCAGCTGAGAAACGTAACGAGCTTAACGGCGACTAGGACGACGGCAGACGTCGACGTGGGCGGTCAAACTGGCGCGCAACGTGATGTGCTTAAAAACGCACATCATGCGAAAAATGCTGGTGGCGGCGATGAAGGTGTTGTTGCTGTTGTGGTTGTTGGTTAGGGGCAGTGCTGCTGCTGATGCTGTCGTTGAAGTTGCTCAGCTGCTGAGCTGCTGATGAAAGCGTCAACAATGGCGCCTACGCCTATGCTGTATGCCGTAACGTCGTGTAGGTGGTTCGAAACTAATGCCTAATGAGGTTTGCCGGCAGCAGGAGAAAAGGACGAAGCAGCAGCATCAGGCTATGATGTATATGTATGATGAAGCTTCACTTTTTTCACTTCACTTGAACATATTTTTTTCCTGCTGAACTTAAAGCGGAAATATAGATTAGCGAACGTACTTAAAGTGAAGGCGCAAAATTAACACGTAACGATTTGCGTTAACGTTACGTTGCAGAAAAAAGCGCGCAGAACTGCATGAAAAATTATACGCTGCTAATTGGTGGGTGATGGGAAGGGGGCGGAGGGGGTGAAGTTGGCATAATGCGCTGTGGCAGTTGTGCAGTGCAGCTCTGGAAAATTAAATTGCGGTATTTTTCATTTGCTGGCGCCAACTTCGTTTCCTACGCTCCAAATTAGCATGAATGACATAAAAAGGAAATCAACATTTTGCGGTTGATCGCGCTCGAGTGCTGCAGCTGTGTGTGTGCATGTGTGTTTGTGTGTGTGGCATCGACTTAACCAGTTTCACTTTGCGCGCAGCGTGCGCTTCGCCGTGCAGGCTTTTGTGGTAAATGATGCACTGCATCTGGCGTCGGCATCGGCAGCCTGTTTCTCACTCTCACCCTCACCCTTACGCTGCTATGCACCACTTGCTGCTTCCGCTTCATTCGCTTCAATGCGTTTTTCTTCTACCAACGTTCAACATTCTGCTTCGTAGTTTCTTTACGCTGCTGTCGTTTTAATTTCACCTTTTTTACACTTACTTTAATGAAAATTTCTAACAAGTGTTTTCATTTCCGTCGAAGATGAGTTGAGCTGCAGCGTTCGGCATGGCAAGCAAGGTTGAGCGTTAGTTTTGGGCATATTTTGGGTGAAATTTTGGATGAAATTTTGGGAAAGTGGCTCATCAATCATGAGCAAAGTCTGGGAGAACCTTGTGGGGAACAGCCTTAATGTGGTAGACTCTCTTACGCACTTGTTCATTAGGAATTATTGTCAAACTTTTCTTAAAATATAAATTAAATAACACCAACGTGTACTTGTTTTCCTTCGAATGAAGAAATTGGCTGCTATTATTCTAAATTGCAAATATTTGATTTAGTAGAATAGAAAACACAAACAGTTTTCGTAAATAGAATTTTTGCTCTGGGATTATGAGATGGAAGATAAATCCATCGAATAAGAGAAATGCAAAAATTCCATTTAATATTTTAATGCCAATAATTTAAATTTACGTATTAGGCAGGGCTTAAGACCCTGCTGTGGTATCACAAGGGGCCCTTACACATGGCCTAAGTGTATCTTTATGGCAGACCTAAAGTACTTGTTGACATATTTTGTGCTAATGAATGCGAAGTTGAAAAAGAGCTAAATGGAACCTAATTTACTTTTTAGGGTTTCGTTCCCCTTAACGTGAAACATTTTATTTCCTATTTTTTTAAAATTATTTCTTATACTTATAGATGACCCCCTCGTCAAAAAATTGTTATTGTTTATATCCTGTGGGCATCGCTTGGGCTACGTCCAACAATTTTTGTCCAAGTTTTAGGTGAATCGGCTTATAATGTCGAAAAATTTATGGACAGACGGGCAAGGAGGTTAAAGAGGGTATTTTTGGTACGGAACCCTGTGTACGTGCGCGGATCTCGCACTTGAGATAGACTGAAGGTGTCTTTGTTATAACCAAATACGTACTGTTTGTTGGTATTAGGTACCTAGTAGTTAAAGTGACCGATTTCGGGAAAGAGAAATGAAGGAGCAAATTTCCATAGAGCAACCCAGTATGTGCTCACTATGCTTCGCTTCATTTTCAAACTGAATGCATGAAATATGTACGCTTTTCCAGAGTGCGAATTCCTTACGCCCATTGTGGCTACAGCGATGCCAGCAATGCCAGCAGCTGCGACGAGTCACTAATGTCGCGCTCCATGTCGCGGGCCACATGCTATGCATACACCACAAGCGTGCTCCGTTGCCAAACGTTTGCATGATTCCATCTAATTACCGCACTTTCCCATTTCCTGTCGCCTCGTCGTTATTGCTGTGGCGCGCGATGTCGACGCTGCTGAGTGCCCGGCGCGAAAATTTGTGCGCTTGTGCCGTGCTGCCGAAAAGCCGAAAATAATTGCATTACATGCTGGAATTAAAATTCAGCATAATTCCGCAATTTCAGCTTGAGCAATTCACATTTGAAGTGGGCTCGTTATGTGCGCGCCAAGTGCTCCGAAGTGACGGCATCCCAGACAACTGCAGCACTCGCAAAGTGGATTAAAAGTTGCTTATTCAGGTGTATTGTGAATCGGAGGCGCTCGCTGCCGAGCGGATTTAATTACTCAAGTGTAAATATGAGATTCAACAGTTTTGTTTGTTTGTTGGCCTTTTTGTGCGCTTCGGCAGTTTGTCCCGAAAATCGCGCAACGACAACTTTTGGGCGCAGCTTATCTCTATTGTTGGGTCGCCAAGGCAGCGTATGGAAAGCACCAGGCTTAACTTGAATGAAGCTGTGCATGAAAGTTCACTGAAAGGGTTGCTAAAGCAAGGGATCAACGGAACGTGATTTTCGTTTCGAAAGTTCGCTAAATTAAGTCACACAATTGGAAGCGCCGCTCGCTGGCCCGATCCCTGGCAGACCCATATCACTAAAGAAAAAGTTATTTTTTTGTTTGTGAAAAAATCGTTCCCGATTTTTCTCTTTAGGGGAAGGGAACCCTATATATAAGCGCTTCAAAATTCCTTCTTGTTAAAAACGCCTATTAAAAAAAGAAGACAAATTGTTGTAGATATTCGATTTCAGCTACATTTTAAGATTTTTTTCATGTCATCTACATCTTTACCAACAAATCTGCTTAAAATTTAAAGCAATCCGACAAGATCATAAAAAATACAATTGATAACAACGGCACATATTCATGACATGTGGCAAGGATATGTTGGTCATAATATTTTATTTACCCATAACTTATTTAATTAATAGGTGAAAAAATATGAAAAAGTTGTACAAAGTTAATAAATGCGGCAATATTGGCCGCCAACATATGCGGCGCTACAAGCAACATACGCTCACATGGCAGCCTGTGCCACACGCAGTTGCAGCTACATAAAAATAAAAAGCGTTGCAATAAATTTTTAATTAATTTAATTAAAAAAGTTATTCAACAATTAAGCCAGACGACAAACAGCAGCTGCAAGGATATGGAGAGCAGCACTGGTAGCGATGATTACATTTACACACGTACACACAAAAGGACATAAAGGCACACAGGAAATGAAGTTTGCAGGTGAGAATGCAGCAGCAACAACAACAGGCAGCAGCAATGACAACAGCAGCAACTCAATTTTCAAATTGAAGACAGGCAGCGATTCAATAAAAATGGTCAGAGCAACATTCAGGCCTCAACTGGCCCGATCTGCGAAGTGCTTCTTTTTTTTAGATTAGATTTTTGCAACTGGTTCCTTTGGCTGCACTTTGGCAAATTCGGAGTAGCACACGTGCTGATGGCTGCTGTTACTTTTATTGCTGCTTTTATTGTCGTTGCTCTTGCCGCTGCTACTGCTGCACTTGATTGTTGCAGGAGAACACTGTGAGCTGCTGCTGCGCGATAATTATGAGAAACGTTCTCATATGAACAACAATTGTTGCAGCAAAGCGGCGAAATGCTGTGCGGCGGGAGAGGGGGAGAGTACATGAGAATCGGAAAATATGTATGCCCTGCAGCTGTTTGCTGCTGTGAAATTAACTAGACATAGTCACTTGCAGCTGAGATCAGCAAACAGCCAGCCAACAACGAATGCGCATGCATAAGGGCCAAAAAGCGCAAATTAATATGAATTATGATAAAAATGTGAACCCTGAAAAAAACAGGGCAAGAATGCAGCATACAAGTCGCTGCTGAGAGCAAGTGAGCGCGCTATGAATACACTGAGCCGAAAGCCACTCCAAAAATCACGAATATTTCACCGTTACACTCAAAGTATAACTAAAAAATTTGTTACCATAACTGATTAGTTAGTTGAAATTTACTGAAGTAAGTATGAAGTTAATTAATGTGAAAATAGATCGTCGAAAAATTAGTAACAATTAGCTAGAATCTGTTATTATATTATTATAGTATATTATTATTTTTGTGCTTGTGAATATTTATTAAAATTTTACAATTTACTGAGTCTATTATTTTCCAACTTTTCTGAGTGTACGTGGCGCAGCGTGAGCGTAATGTTTGCCTGCCTGTGCCGCCGCTGCGCTGCTCCAACTCTACATGAAAAGTCTACAAACACACTCGCGACTTGGTTTGAAGCAAAGCAGCTCGGCGCGCTTTGTTGGCAGCAGGTTTGAAAATCACGGCGACTGGCGGCCAAGATCAGTTAACGTTCGGTATTCTACGTGTGCGCATTACGGCGCTTCGAGAGTCGCATTTAAGCGCATTTGCCGGTGTGAATTGTGAGCTGCAGTTTTACCTGTTTGTCCGGCCGTGCCCCCCTCTCTCTCTCTCCCGGTCTCAACGCGTGTGTGTATGTGTCATTGCCGAGACATTTATCAGATACGCTGCAAGCAACAAGCAAACGCATTTTGTGAATACAAACAAAACACAGAATTAAATTCTTAAGTAACGACAGCGAATAAGATTTTATCATCTTGTAGATAAGAAATTCAAACTTAAGATACATACGAGCAAATGAAACGAACAAATTAAAAGTAAAAATTAAAGCAAGAAAAAGTAAAAGAAAAATTATTAAATTTTTGTGTGAAGGTAGCGAATCGAAACGAAGCGGGAAGGGACTAATCAAGTGTGTAAATATTGAAATTTTACACACAAATGAAAACATAAAAAATTATTGAAATAAAAAAAGCTGTTGCGACGAAAAATATAGCGCAAAAAGAACAACAACACAAGATGCTGTAAAAGCCAACGACCACAAAACACAGTACAAGAACAAGAACAAGCAGCAGCCGAAGAAGAAGAACAAGAAGAAGCATAAGAAGTGGCAAATTCAAATTAGCACAAAGCCAACGCTGCAACAAAAACAAGAACAAATTTGCATGATATGACAAATCCTGTAATGCTTAAGGCACAATTTCTTCTTACTAAGTTAGTAAAAAACAGCCATAAAAATTTATAGCCAAAGCCCGCTGCCATACGAATCGTTCGGCGTAGACCTGCAGGCAACGCGATCAGATACATACATAGATACACCTGTTAGGAACGCTGTGCCAGATACTTGTGTAGTACAGATACTTTTCTGTTTTGTGGGTGCGTAACAAAAAAATTACAAAAAACAGCAACAATAGCTTCGACAACGAACAATAAACGACGGCGTTTCAAAAGAAAACAAAGCCCAGCAAAGAGAGCGCCAGAAGAAGACAACAAGCGAGAGAGAGAGTAAGAGATAAACGACAAAAAGTTTTGTTAAATCAACAAGAACAAAAGGTAAAAATTGCATTGCTGTTTCAACTCAATGTTGTATTTGTAGCATGTTAGTGGCTCCTTGCCGGTGCGCCCATGTGCATCCCCAAGAAGATCGAATAAGGGCAAGTGCAATAAGGATTGAATTAAAGCTGTACAAAAGTCGGTCGGTAACCGCCGAAATTACCCACCAAGTGTCTGCTTCTACAAAACTTGCGAGTCCAATGGAAAGAAGTTTAGAATTCTTAACCTATAAATGGCCAAAGAAGGCAAATATTGAAATTAAATAATCGGAGCTACAATTGATCGACTCCTAAACGTAAAACAAAAATTTTGGACTCGATTTCTTAAACATTTAAAAAAATCAGATTCTGAATCATTTTTTTTGAATTGACAGGTCTACATACACTGGCTCTTGGGGCCGCATTCCGAAACTGTCAGTTTGACCGTGTATCCGAAATTTTCTGTAAGCGTTCTGCCAGTTTGTTCGGAAAATTTAACAAATCAGACTTAAAGCCGTATAATTTTGTATGAATAGCTAATAGCTAATATTATTAAATGTACATGTTTCTCAGAATCTGACCACTAACTTTTAACTGTCGACGTGATGATACATTTTGCAAGCTAATATTTTTTCCAATGTAAATTAAGGGCTTAGTATAACATCTTAAGTTTAAGTTCATAATGAAGCTTACAAATTTTGTTATATTTTTCTCTAATCGGTTTTAACATCATTAAGCAATATGTTAATATAGAGACACACACTTTGACTTAATGTCAGTTTTTTAAAATGGTTAAGATGGTATTTTTCGCAGTTACGTAGGCACTTCTACTACTAGAAACGGATAGTATTGCCAACTTGTGACTCCTTTAGCAAAAAAGTGCATTAACTTCCATACTTCTATCTCCTATTTGCTAGTTTTACAAACAGCTTCTATTGCGCATTACATTTGCATCACTTTTGAGCGCTGCTTTTCAGCATTACATTTGAACTAGTTTCGAGACCTAACTTTAAAGAAAAAGCTCTTCTGCCGTGGAGCCAAAAGGCGACTTCTTACGGTTACGTTATTTGTATAGACATAAGTGTGCATCTGTAGCATGTGAGTGTGTGAGTGTTGAGAGACGCTTTACGTGCTTTACGTCGTGCTTTACAATGGCGCGCTTTGCTCACATTGTCAGTTTGTTTATTTATGTGTAAATTTAATTAAAAAGATAAAAGTACACAAAACAAATATTTTTGTTTGCACAAATTCTACTTGTGTGTGAGTGTGAGTGCGAGCGTGTCTATGCATCTAACGGTGTATCTGCATATTCTGCTTTAGTGTTGTGTGCGTGCGAATGCCCGGCAGCAGCAGCTTGCTATTGAACTCCAGCCAAGTTGAAGGAGAGCTGAGTTAGCATTTTTCGCACGTACAGGACAACGCGTATTCTGCTTGCGGCCAAGCTTTGCCATGCCAGCGCTGAACTCCACTCCACGCTCGTCCTCAAACGTTTACATACACTTTTTATTATGCTGCAAACTGCAGCTGCGCCAAAGTAACACCTTTTGCCCCCTTCCTTCCTGCCTTCTGTTTGCAGGCAGCAGCTTGTGTCAATTTCAATGGAGCCTGCTGTGCAACTCGTTAATGCCCCATCAGCTTGGCTCCATTAAGTACAGTTCCAGTCCCAGCGCGCGTCTGACGACTTTGTTCTGCGCTGTTGCTCTTTTGGCTGGTTTTGGCTTCCAAGAGTAACTTGCAAATTTCATTGTTTTTGCATAATTTATGCACTTTACATTGTGTTTTACCTGCAGTGCTGCCTCCGTTTGGTTGGCAAGCCGCCGCTTAAGTGCGCAGTTTAAGTTCAAAATGTGCTAAGCACGGCGTAGTTTACGGCTGAATAGACGAAAGCCTGAAAGGAATTCCCTTGCCTGCAGATAAGTCAGTTTTTATTTCTAAAAGTTTGAAACCATATTCAAAAAATATGTCACCTTGAAAGGGTCACAAACAAACCCATTTGTCAGCAGCATACCAACAACAACAATTAAAAATTGTTGTTAAAAAATTCTCAGCTCCGCTCTGCTCTGCGCTGCATGTGGTGGGTGCGGCAATAAAAGAAAGAGGAGCAGTCAAAAGAATTTTGTCTGGGGCACATAAGAAAATGTATAAACCATACATCCATATTTTTTTGTTGTGGAACTTCGGCATACAAACTATCTTATTCTTATTCTTCTTCTGTGTTTTTCTCGTCCTGATTTACAAGCGCGGCATCTTTCTGTGTTGAGATGTCGGCTCAGAGAATTTCTCAATCGGAAACGAATGAATAGAAAAATGCACAAAATGAGTCTGTTCACCTTTTTATGTTTGTGTGTGTGGGCATTTGTTTGTGATTGACACTTTAAGCTATGAGGGAATTGGAAAACGTATCAACTCATATTTTAGCATGACAAGCATTTAACTATCATGATTTAAAATTCTGCTGCTAAGGGAGGACCAACAAACGAACATAAGAAAATAAACAGTGTAGGCAAACGCGCACAAGAAATATCAATGCAGCGATAATTGAAGATATAAAGGGATCAATACATACACACTTCTATGAAAGGTTTAAATAAAAAAGTTGTTCATGCTATTTAAAATTATAAAGCATTCCTAATATCCGCTTCCTCTAAAAGACTAAGAATAAAGAACTTTGTACATGATATTTGGAATATACTTTCATTAATATGCTGGAATTTTTATATCCGATTCCTTATGAGCACAGACTCATAGTCATTTAAATAGCCACCATTACGCTAGTAAGCAAGAAAGAAGAAGCATATAGCTCAGGCTATCTTTTTCGCTGATTTGTATGCCTCAGAGGGAACTTCTTATTAAGTGTTCGTTTTCAGTTGATACCTTGGCATATTCCTTTAATGTTCCATGAATTCAAAGCTAATGTCAGCGAATAGCTGGCCACGAAACACATACATATGTACGTGGCATTCACGTACTGGGGTAACTGGTCTAGCATATGTGCAAAATAGCAAATTTTTTCAAAAAACAGCAAAATACGTTTTCTGCTTGTTTGTATTTTATTGTTGTTCAGATCAAAACTAGTCTTTTATCCGGCTGTGAGTCTAGCTGCAACAATTCGTGAATACCACTCTAGTAAAAATTGATCACTGTCGCTCTAAGAAAACTAAGCTATCACTACGCTTCTAAAACGAAAGCTGAGAAAATTTCTACTTTCAATGCTAAGAAACAATGCAAAATACTGCCGTTAGCTGTAAATATTATTAAAGAAAATTAAGTACCGACTTTTCATATAAAAGCTGATGATTAAATTTTTAAAAAAAGGTATATGGCTTCAGCTGTCAGTGCATTTTGTATAAAGATGCCAACAGTAAATCTAATATAAAATGTGCTTCAGTGGATAGCATTCTTTTAAACGGTCTTTTTATCATATGAAAAAAAAGTAATAAAATGCATCGTGTCAGCTTAATTAAACTTTATTACAGCAGCTTCATAGCTACAAATAAAGTGACAAAAAAAAAAGAAAGCTCTTAATTTTTCAATTAAGGCGCACAACCAATAAAAAGAAACACCCCACTCAAAGACAAAGTTAAAGTTCGAAATGATCAAAATAGCTCAAAATAATGTGACACCACATCAAGTCAAAAGAAAGGAAGTTAAGCAATTAATTAAACTACTTAATGCAAATGAGTTTAACTGCTTCGCAAAAGAGGCTCAGCCTGGGCTCAGCTCTGAACTCGGAACTCAATGCGAATGCGCACATAATTATGTATGTATGAGGACGCGAGGCAGCCATAAACTTTTGAAATAATTCTAAATTCCCTCAGCAGCCAGCACTGAGCCAGTGGCCCTAAATGCGAGAGACAACAGGCAACAGGTGCGTGTGAGAGGCGAGCTGGGAATGGCGAAAGAGGAGGGAAGCTGTGCTCAGTCGAGCGGCAGCATTAAAGTCGTAGGTAATAAACAAGTTAATTGGGCATTAAAAGCATAATAAGCGGGCTTATATGCGAGCGAGCGCTGGAGAAAGCGCCGCAGAACTTTTTCTATAAAAGTCTGTATTCCTGTAGAAAAAACCACAACACGCCGAGATATTACGTAAAGATTAGAAGCAACTGTTAATTGAATTAAGTGCAACAACAGAAGTAGACAAGCAGACAAGCATTTCATTTGAGTTTTGTGCGCAATTAGAAACAGATTAAAGCAACTTCAATTTTTGATGGATTAATTGCCGAATTGCCGAAATGCGAAGGTCAAATTAGTTTATAGAAAATAAAATTAATTCATTGCGCCATAAATGGTTAATGCGCTCGTAATGGCTGATGGCTGATACTCGTCGTACTACTGCAGGTGTTGGCAGAACCTTGTGAGCTGAGCTGATCTGTGAGTGAGTGTTTGTGTATCTGTTAGATACATATGTTCATCTCAGTTCAACTCAATTCGAAGCTAAACGTCAGTTTTTCTTACATGCTTTTTTATTCTCATTATTTCTGCATTTTTGGCACATTTTTTGTTGTTGTGTGTGAATGTTTGCGCAAAAAATTCGCTGACGATCTGAAAGCTTCAATTGCTTGCTCACGATGGGTTGTTGGCTGCCAACGCTGACTTGTTTGCTGCTGCTGTCAGCTCAAGAACCAACACAACAATAACAAAAACAAAAACAATAATGATTCAGCGCACACAGCTTAAGCGCACTACTCAACATCGAACTGGTAATTGCGCTCAAGCCATTTTTGCGGTCTCTTGTTGCCGACCACCCTGCGCGCGTTTCCCCCCACACAACTACTGCTGGCTAGCAGCCTGTGAAACTGGCTAGGCTCTGCGTCGACAGTCAAGCTTACTTCCACGCAGATGCAACACAATTTCTGCGAAATGCCGGAATGGGAGCAGAAATCTGGTAAGGAAAAAACACCACAAGTACCAACTTTTTATTACTTCGAAGCTGTCAACCACATTTTTATTGATATGCCCACTCCACCGCTGCTCGCCGTTCGCCGCTACAAGTTCAAAATATGATTTTTTTGTAAGCTATTTTAGTTTTTTCCTTACTTTTATTTGAATTTTTTAAAACCAGTTTTCCGGTTGTGCCGACATTCTCTGTCGGTCTCTTAGTAGCTTGGTTGGGTATGTGTAGAAAAAATGCATTTGCGTGTTTGTTTTGTTGTTGCTTTTGACTTCTAAAGATAGCATTTTTATATGGACAGCCACAGCAACGTAGTCTGAGTTGTGTTGCTGCGGATTACTTAAACCTCTCTCCGAAGTAGGGAAGCTGGTCTGGTAGAAGTGTAAAGAAGCATATTACGTCGGAACTACAACAAAGTACCATCATGATATCGAGCGAATTTATACACTCGAAATCGTTATCTTGAGGAAATTATCACGTGAGCAATTTAGAATTGATAATAAGATTGTTTCTTAAAATCATGACTCGTGACAAAAATCTGAATAATTTAAAATTCTCAAAATTAAGAAATTTACTTACATATTTCAGCTTTAAATGTCAATATTTCAAAGTTTCTCATATATGCGCTTTCTTAACAAAATATCTGTCTACGCGCCTGCTAATCAGAGTCGTTATTAAAGGTATCTTGGGCTTTCCACATAACTCTAGATGCTGTTGTGTGGGCTGTTGATATGCTCTCAACTTCAGCTTGCGCCCAACGCGAGTCGACACGCAATTCCATTGGCGGCATTCTAAGCAGTCGCCGATTCTCAGCTCTTGAAGAACTCTGCTGACACTTGTGCGCAATCCAACACCAACACATGCACCCGCTCAAGTCAGCAACATACTTTTTTTGCATTTAATTTATGTAATTAGTAATTATGTATATGCCTGCTTTGCTGCTTTCTCATGTTCTTTTTCGTGTCAAGACGTGCTTTCCTCTTTGCAAATGAAAAATCGCATACATTTAAAACAATTCTTTTTCGTCTGCTTGCCTTTTATAGACACACAGTCATTATATTCCAATGCGTTCCCTTTACCATATGTGTCTGTCCAACTGGGTATCTGTGCCGGGTTGGCTGGCTGCATGTGTGCATGCATGCGTGTGTGTGCGTACAAGTACTACTTTATTGCATTTCCTTCTCTATCGCTCTCTCTTCCTGCCTTCCTTCCCTCATCCACTCTCTACCAACTGAAACCAACCGCACTAATTTGCAAGCTTCGAGTGCCTTCTGCAATGTAATTCCATGTCTTCAACTTTGTTTCTCGTTTGTCGCCTTTACGATTTTTATGTGCAATTCCATTTTAGTATCGGCGAAAAAAATAAAGTTTTTACTGTTGGAAATTTCATATCTGTGTATCTGCAGCTGTGCCATTGCCTGGACGCAACAATTCAGTTGCTTTGTGCACCAATTTGAAAGGCTGCCCATGTGAAAACGTCTTGAACCATTTCTTGGTTCAAAACTATAAACTCTTCTTTTTATCAAATGTTGCCTTGATAGTTTTTGACACTTTTGGTTTATGACGTAAGTAAATATTTAAGCAAGCAATAAATTCTGTTGTTCCCGCAAATAAATTTTAGAGCTTTAATCTTGTATTAAGTGGGGAGATAATGTCACGCTGTTCAGGCTAGAGAATTTCACTTAAATTATATTTATTGTGCTCATTTGTTACTTTCAAAAATATGTATTTTTGTCTGACGTCGTTAAGCTGCCATACACTTATACACTTAGCAGACAAATTTTTTACAAAAAAAATTATTTTAACTTTAAAAGTTAGTAGGGGTATTCATTTAAACGCGCAAAAGCCTGACAAACGTGACAAACCTGACAAATTTATCACCTGATAAACGAACTGTCAAATTTTGTATGAAAGTTCATTTGCACAAATCTGATAAATTTGCCCGATGATTTCGCTGTGCAAGCGATGTTTGTAAACTTAGACGGCAACGAATGCAACCCTGCTTAGCTATGATCTATAACATTATGATCAAAGTTTAGTATTGAACAATCAAAATTAACGCAAAATGGTTACAGTAATTTTTTCCAAACAGCTCCAACATTAATCTGTACTTTTTCTACGCATGTGCAATTTTCCATCATGTTTTACATTCGTTTGAAATTTACTTTACATTTACAAGGAAGTGTGTTAAAAGTACTTCCGTAGTTATGCAAGAGCACTTTTAGCAAAAACGCGCATAATCGAAATTAATGTGAAGTTTTTGAAGTAATGTGAAGTGAACTTATTACAAATTTATACAGTCTTTGTTAGAAGACAGCAAGCGCGCGTTTTCTAAAAGTTATTTATAATTATCTGTTTTTTTCATTGCAGACAATATAATAAGACAATAATAATGTAATATCTCAATAATAGTAGAGTATAGCCTGATCGTGGCATACTTCTTACAGATTTTCCACTTAATCTGAGAACAGGTTTTTCGAATACCTAGCATAAGCTGTTTCAAGTCGTAGGTCGCAGGTCGCTGGCTCTCCAGCAAGCTTGCTTAAGTTGAACCAAGAATGTCGCTTCATCAGAAAGCTTATCATTGGCTCCATCGCGTTTCAAATGTTTGGCCCTTATCAGGCCTTATAAGGTCGAGGTTGAGGTCCTTGTTTGGTACTGTAATAAGAAGCAAAAATATCTTTTATGCTTTTTGAATTTCGCGCTTATTTTCGTCTGAAACAGACTACATTAGAGATGATCGAAAGTCTAAAAGTGAAGTCTAGCTTAAAGGCCAAGAGAGTTGTGGTTCTTAATAATAATAATATGTAAAAGATAATTAGTATCACATGGAAAAATATTACATGTTGTCCGCTGAACGAACTCGATTCCACTCTTGTCCTTTTAATATACAAAATCTGCTGCTTTTAAAAGATTTTAAATTCGAATTTGCAACTCATGCTCCGTCAGCGTAAGGCTTTCGATACCCTTGAGTGTTATGAAAGTTTTCATAACGAAATCCTTTCGCATATGTAAAACACATACATACATAGCATGTCTGTTTGCTTGTATATTAAGTCAGTAATAGGATTACGTGCATATTTCCGGTATATTGAAGGCTTCCGCTGCATGAGTTTTCGTTTTACCTTAATGGGAATGTTTCAAATGTTTTCAATTTCAGTGCCTTTGATTTAATTTAATAAACTTTAAGTAAAAGCTTTGTAAAATATTTTGCAAAAGGAACTCATGACCGATAGCAAATTAACTATGCGCACGCACACATGCACAAGAAGTAGCATACATAAATTCCATTCGTAGAAGTTTATATGATTTTGGTCCTCGGGGGAATGAAGAGGTAGCTGCAGCTCATTGTAGAGCTGCTTCAAACTTAAATAACAAAAGTTATTCATGTGGGAGTGCGTCGAATGATAGCAGTATGTAGGGGGGAGGGGGGCAGCTAAACTGGTAGAACTGGAGCTGTAGCTGTAGCAGCTTCGGTGGCAGCAAGCTGAGTAGCACTGGTGATTTATTTCGGTGCTTAATCGCTATAAATGAATGATGATGATGAGATATCAGCTTCTTGTGGCAAGAGCTTCTACCAGCTGCAGCAGGAGAAAGTGTAATTGGCGCTGGTGCATTGGAGCTTGCGCAAATATCGGCTGCTGAACGGTAGCAGCAGTAGCAGGGTTGAAGGAAGTTGTGGCAAGGCAAAGTAGCAGAGAAGAGAAAGAAAGTTGGGAAAAAGAAGCAGCCGACGGGAAGGAAAAAACACTAACCACACTTAACCAAAATTCAGCATAGTCAAATGAAAAGGTTAAATATCATATTTTACGTTGAGCCATTTTATTTTTTCTTCGATCCAATGAATTTTTTACATTGAGCTACAATCGGGCAATGCCGTTAAGGAAGATCAGACGCAGCCCATGTATACTAAGTATTCTACACATAAACATACATCCTGCACAAGACAATCATCCTTTGACTGAAGAAAGACATACCCCTTCCAAAGGAAAATGTTGTCCATTGGATCATTCGTCTGATTTTTTTCAAAAGAGTCCAGAAATTAAACATTGGCCTGCTCTCTTCTAATGTTGAAAATGTTGAAATGAAAATTAGATATAGCTCGCATAAATTTTTTGATAGATATATTGCACGAGAGTGAAAAAAGTGGTTCACATACTTAAATATAATATATTTTAAGCAAGACACTTTCTTTGCGATTTCGCCTTTTACCCTACCTGCCTAAAAATTCGTACAATCATTTCGCGCATGCGTACGCGCTGTCAAAATTCGTTGCGCTCCATAAAAATCTACAGAAAAAAATAACCGGTCCCCATGGAGTAAAAGTAATTTCGCTTATGCACTCATACGAATTGGCCATATCCACCTACCGTTTGCCCCTTCTCAACGCCGCAGTCGGCAGCAGAAAACCGCACGCCACTTTGCAACATTTTGTGGCTAAGGCGACGAGATTGTGGCAGCAGTTGGCAACGCCGAGGCGCACCGCGCGACCGCAACACTTCAACGCCTTTCTGCGCTGGTCTGTAAAGTCGATGCGGGACAAGCAGCTAGAGATTAGCATATCAAAGTGCGGCTTACAAGTTGTCGCTGCTGCTGGCGATGTTGGTTTGCTGCTGCTGGTGTTTGCTACACCCTGCAATTTACGCCTGTTGCAAAGTGTTTATTGTTGTTTTTGCTGGGCGTTTGCTATTCATGTCAGCATAATATTGCTAACAACAACTACAACAACAACCACATCAATAATAATGATTTGTATTGTTGTGTCCGGCGACAGCAGCAGCAACAGTTGCTTTCTTTTGTTGCAGCCACTTGTCTGCTTCTTCTTCTACTTGCTGCTGGCTGGTCGGCCGCGGGCTTGTGTCAGACACTTTTATAGCCTTTCTACATTTCACCATTATCACCTCCAACATTCGCGCATCGCTTGCTGTTCGGTCAGTTGCTGATTGCTTGCAACCGGTTGCCGGCTTGTCCCATAAAATCAAAAGACTTTGATGAATTACAGCGATATTACTTACATTTTATTTTGAAGCCATCTGCAACAACAACAACAAAGCTGTGAAGCGAATGTGATTTATGTTGGCTTCATGACAGCAATGGCAGCAACAACAACAACAAAATTCGCATCTACAATAATTATTTGCTGCCGTTTAATAACCGAAAAAAATCACATTTCAAGCAATCTGACAATCACTGCCGCTAGTTGTTGTTATTGTTGCTCGCGCCTGCAGCTGCCACAGTCCACATTCACTTTTCATATATGTACATATGTACATACATATGTATTGTTTACATATTGTTGTTGCTGCTGATTGCACTGGCGGCGGCAATTATGCGCGCACTTGTCGCCGCATCGATTGCGTGATTATGCGTTTTTGTTGCTGTTGTTGTTATTTTTGCTGTGAAATCTTGCAACGATCTTCGTCTACGACATGGCGAAATCGCAAATCGATGTCATCAGCTGTGCGCAGAGCATTCGATTTCTTTGCTGGTACTCCGCTGGGAATGCCAAATGCGCAGCATCTCTTCCACTCACTTTAAATTTAATGGAATTTAAAAATTAATGCACATTTGCGTCTTTTTTTCAAGCAATTGATGTGGCATTCGAGGCAGAAGTGGCTGAGTGACTTTCGGAAATGTATGCCTTTTCACAGTGGAACTTTTCTACAAACGATATACAAAAAAGGAAACTATATTGATGGAGGGGATTGTGGGCGTGTTCCTCAGTTGGTTTTGGTAATCTCGAAACTTGAACTTAATTTAGGTTTAATGTCGATATATTCGGTTCAAATCGCATAACTGGTTCTTTCCTTGGTGCAACCATGGACATATGGATAGATCGACAGACGGACACAAAGACAGAAAGACGAACAGAGGGATCAACCGAAATAAATATTTTGAGTGATTCTTTTTTTTTTTGAACGAGATGGAAAGAAATGTGTCAGTCCGAGACTTCAACCCGCTAAAACCACCTCATGTCCGGACGGATGTGCCCTCACGGGACATCCGTTAAGTATTACATCGGAAGTGATTCTGTGTATTTCTACATATACTCATATATATACATAAATGCTTAGGACAACTTCTTTAAAGCGTTCAGATTTTCGCACAAAGCAAGTGTACTCTTTGACAATTCCATTGCTGTAGGCTTATATATGTAAGAATGTGTGAATTTGTTCTTCAACAAAACTCCCCATCGAAACTTGCTACTTGATAAAAATTATGACAAAAGCGTAAGAAAAGGGGAGAATTTTTCGAATGGCGAATAATTTTGAGTTTACGTGCCTATACACAATTTTTTTGGTAAAAATTAAATGAAAGTTGATTGAATAAAAGTGCATTTATATAACAAACTTTTCGTTTGAAAAACCTCAGGGAAATGCAAAATATTTTAAAATTTTATTTTGATGAGTGCATTTCATAAAAGAACTAAGGAGCTACACTGATGTGTTGCCCTTGTGGCTGTGTCTTCCATTTGACAGATATTAAAACGAGGAATTTCAAAAAATTCTGTTATAATGCCACAAAATTACAAAAATCGTTTTTTTTTCAACTATGTCGATGATTTCATTTAAATTGCTGCCTGTGCCACATATGACGAGCAACGGTACTGCCCATTGCAGTCTTCACTCTAAAAGAAAGGTTAAAATCCACCATTTTTAAATGTCAATCCTCACTTCTCAGAAGGCTTTATTGCTAACGAACTTTTAAGTGGCTTGGTATTATTTTTAATAGCGCAAAGTTCTGAGAACTGCGAAAAGGTTGTTTCTTTCATAGGAAACGCCCACCAGTTGAGCACCTTGGAACGACCTTGCCTTGCGCCTAAGCAAAGACCAGAAAAATGTGAAACAAAAGTAAAAAGTAACCTTTTTATTGTGCTCATTTAGAATTCCTGATTTGACTAACAACAAAGTTGAATCACATTTTTACGTGCTCACTTACGTGACTTACGTCGTTATGTTACGTACGGGGCACACCTCACAGCACAGTGTTGCACAGTGATTTATTTTCACACAAAACCACGTGTCAAAAATGCAAATTTGTGGCACTGCCAAAAAGCAAATCAAATGAAATAGTTGAAGCCACAAAAAGCTCAAAAGCCGCATAAGCCTGGCAAGCGAACAGGCGAACTGAACGTAGGAAGAAAGGAAGGGAGTGGGAGCAGCAAGGCGAAAAAGTTGCGGCAGCACGGAAGCCGTTTTTACCAACGATTGCATCGATTTTATTCTATAATTTGTTTTAAATTATTATGAAGCTCACTGTGGCGACCATGAAGTGGCGCATGACAAGGGGCAGTGGGAGATGCGGTAGAGCGTTCTGTGTGGCAGTGGCGGGCAGGCGGGCAGCGAGCTAGTCGCTCGAACGCGTTTTAATTAAATTGTGTTTAGATATAATGAATGCGATCAGCGCGCGAACTACAGCGCCCTTCAAGGTCCCAACACGCACACAAACACGCACACACAAACACTCATACACTCACCAACGAGCCGTGTAAATTCTTTTCGCGCAAATGTTAATAATTCTGCGATAGTGGCTCGAACGAGGGAATTGAATGGCACCCAAAGGCGCTATGCGTAAGCATCGAACACGGGGGGCGGGCGAGCCGTTATCGGCGTAGCGCTCAATCCTAGTTGGCCATCTAAATTGCTCATTTACACAAATTTATTCATACTAATTTATTAATTAGCATAAAATGTACAATTTTGGCTTTCACCTCATTTCCGTAGCATGCCGAAAAGCGAGGCATACTTCGCGGCGGCCTTTGTTCGCCTTCCACCGCAACAGAGTACATATAATGATGATTGGTAGTGGTGTGCGGCTCAAGCACTCCAGGCATGGTTGCGCAAATGCAAATTTACATTTATAGTGAGTAGATACGTTTTGAGTGTGCCTGCCTACCCGCACGCATTTTCCTCCAAGACATTTTCAAAGAGGCTTTGCTCGAGGCTTGCCCCGAGGCCGTTTCATTGCGATTGGCGCTTTGGGCCAAAGCAAATATTGGCTACACCTTTCAAAGGTTGAAATTTTAAAGACGAAACGAAATTTATATTATTTAATATGGCATAGTTTCTTTTATGCGCAGCAAAAGTTAAACATCAATTTTTAACATAATAAGTTTGGGATAGTAGAATTTACAAGTACGACTTTCAAAAACCTGATTATTGATGAAATTAGGAAACTTTGAAAGAATAGTTTTTATTCGGACTGACTTGCCAAAGAGAAATGACAATACTTAGTTGTCTATTTCTGTTCTGAAACAAAGCAATTTTAAGTGTACAACAACAAAGAATTATAATTATTGCTCACATGGGCAGGTCATATAGCTATTTCGGTTTTTGCCAGAAAACCTCGAGACTTTTAATGTGAATTCTAATAATTTTCTTTGGCAAGTCAGTCCGAATAAAAACTATTCTTTCTAACATTCAAGCTGCCGAATAAACATAAACTCGTATAATTAGGAAACTTTTTCAATAGCTGTAAGCTAGATATAAGCAATTATTTGTTTCTTTATTGATTTATAGTTTTAAGAATTAGTTTAAAATGTTCTCCTGATTTGGCATATATACAAAGTTATAACTATGATATGATTAAATATGACACCTTTCGAAGGCGGCTCTCAACTAAAGTTGGAAGCCTAGATTCATAATTTGGCATTCCACGTTCGATTTAGGAATCACTTAAAAATAAGGCATACATACTTCTTAATTAATTCTCATAATTTGATTGACGCATTCAGAGTGGCTAAATAGAGCACGCATGGAACCTGATAGGTCTTTACCGATGCCAGGCAATGAATCCTTTAAGAGTGCGGGAAGAAGTAATCTGTTTGAATACGAGAGTTTCGAGTGAACTTGAGAGCTAAAGAGTAGAAACTCCCACCTTTGAAGCCTTCTCCAGCCCAGAAAGTTATAGGGTTCATAATCTAAAAAAGATATCTAAAAAAGTTGAAATTTTTATTTTAAATATTTTCTTGCCAGAAAAAAGTATAGCGTTTTATGACTTGATAACATTTTTGGCCTTAATAGAAGCTTACATTTTTGCACGAGCCTTTACGTTTACTTTCAAACTCAAATGATGGAGACGAGTTCGGGATTAGAAAGAGGAGCTTTGCTGGAGGATGGCAGATTTAATTTGCAATTTCATTAATACTAACTTATGCGAGAATCGTTCACTGGAAGACTGATACCATCTAACATATTTTTTTTCGAAGCTACAATATATTAAAATTGATTAAATAAGTTATTACCATTTTAAACTCTTCGCGCTGAGTGTACGCCTCTTTTTTGCACATCACCGCTGTTATTCCGCAATGCAATTTCCACGGTCTCTTGTTGTCTGACAATGTGTATAAAATTGCTTTGTTATGACTGAGTTGTCTGCCGGTTCGTGTGTATGTGTGTGTGTCTATCTGTGGCTCGGTCTTTCCGTGAGTCTGCAGCGCTTGAAGTGGGTTGCCGTGTATGCGAGAATTGCAAGCAGCGTTATTAGGAACTGCAGAAAGGCCTTGCCGTACGTTGCACTCCCACACACAAGCACCCACACATGCACACTGACAATTGACTTGGTAGGCGACTCACGTGTTTTACATGCGAAGTTGAAGTCTTAAGCTTGCAACTGCCAATATTGCAGCAGTGCATTAAAGTGAAGCCAAGGAATTTGTCGCACTGCACGCCGATGGAATTAAGTGCGTCCTGGGTGGGGCATACATATTTCAAGCATTACTTTTACCATTTCTTGAAAATATAAATTCTATTTTTTAAGTTGTTGCCTCAAGTGGCTTGCTTAGTGCAGCTTAAAATGCAAAGTCTAGCTAGAAAAGTAGTCCCTTTGGAGCACTACTTGGCTACGTCTGCGCGTCTGTTGTTCCATTGTGAATTGGTTCACTCTGCCATGCTCTTGATTTAATTATGAGCCCAATTTGCTGTACTTCAGGCATGATTTGTTTACTCTGAATAATTGATTTGTTCAATTTGCATGCGACTTCTTTGAATTTTACAGTGGCTTAGCTTAAGATGATTGACTTAAAATGTTTACTCTGCAAGCATTTCATGAAATTGCACAATTTTTATGATCAAAGTAGTAAATAAAATTATAATGAGCATATAAAATTAAATTTTGTTAAAAAATAGTCTATTTTATTGCATTTTTATATATGACAATGCCATTCACATTTATGAGTTGAAAGTGCATATATATACAATACATAAATTACGTTTATATGAATTCCGTTGTCAGTTCGTCAATAAAGCAATTCCTTTACGCCTCCACACGCTGTCAGTCAACAATTGAAATATTCGCTAACGATACCCGTATCACGGCATGTAAAAATATTTTGGCCAAAGGTGTCAGCTGCAATGCAACCATGCAAATGAGACAGGGCAACGGTTCGCATTTCTATTAGCAATAACATTTACCAACAAAATTCCACTTTTTTGCGATTGACATACTATTTCAAAGCTGTAAATTTTAAAGCACTTAACAATCACATTTTTACATTTTCATATTTTATTAAACAAACGTTCAAATGTTGACTTAAAGTATTTGATGTGAAATGCCATTGCAACATTGCATAAGTGCAAATTCAAAAAATATGCTACATTTCAAACCAAGCAAAGCATCTTTACAAAGGGTTGAAGTATTGTACATTTGCAAAGGTATTGACAACTTCTTGTCAATCTATGTTTGATTGAAAATTTAGAAAAAATTGCAATTTCGCAATGTTGCAAGGGCGTTTCGCATCAAAGCGTGAAAATTTTTTATATTTTATCATACCTATTTGTCATATTTACAAGCAACCAATGTCCCGAAAGAATTTTATCATAAGAAAAATAAGATGATAAATGTTAATATACATACATACATGTTAATATAGGCATTATTATAATAGGTGATAAATAAGCCCAGGCAGGCCTATCACTAAACCTAAAAGATCTATTGTATCTGTTAGTCTGCTTTGCTGATACGAGAAGATACGTGAAAGCGAGAACGTTCATTGCAGATGAATTTTTGATTTCTTTCAAGGTATATACTATCATTATCTATAACTAACGGTGGCTGCTTTTATGAGTTGGTGTTCTTTAGAACTTTTTTGTTGCAGTCGAGACGTCTACAAATTTAAATATTTGTTTAACTTCTAAGAAAATTTCTATCGACTTAAAAATTAAAACAGTATTTCAATACAAAGAGCGAAGTTACTATATCTGTGGTCATATGCAATAACGACTTAAGTCGACTTAAGACGAAATTGAGTTGACGTTACCACTGTATTCCTGACGTTGATGCGCATATTTGGTTCAAACCCCGGTATCTGTACCCATCTCAGAAAAAAAGTTATTTAAAAAAACACATGCACTTATGTTGATGTGCATTTTCAAATTTCGAATTGCATTTTCTCGAAACAGTTGTTTTCGACTTAAGTCGTTATTGCATATGACCACAGATATTTTGCTGGATCTATTAATGGATTTTTAAAGATATATAGCTTATAAGTTAAACAAAGAGCAAAACTAAAATTTTTGAAAATTTTAAAAATTCAATTCCACATGTAGCAAAAATATGGTTATTGAAAAAAACTGTTTTCCAGATATGAAATGAAACAGTTGAACAGTTAAATAACGCTCTCGAATTATGTGAAAAAATTAGAAACTAAGGCAGAAACAATTTGGTTGTTGTCTAGTGTGCTTTTCGCACAGCTGACAACTTTTGACACATTTGAAATTTCCGCTTGTGCGTACAAATTGCATAACCCACTCGCGTTGCATTGCCAAAAAAAAGAACCACTCACACATGCATACAGAAAATTCTTGAATTATGATTTTTCACACATTTTTGGCTTTGGCTAAATGTGGAAATTGGCAATACTGCGCACAGGCAAAATTCATAACAACAACAACAACTTCAATAAGCAGAAAAATGACACACTGCTTGTGCACTTTAATATACAAAAATATTTATTTGTATGTGTGTGTGTGTGTGTTTGTGTGTATATTTGCTATTCAATCAAGCGCACAAACAATCAATCAATCAATGAAACAATTTTTCTATTAAATTTCGTTTATTGGCGTTTAAGTGGCGTGATTGTCATTTGAAGTTAATCGTCGAAGACAGCAAAAGTTGCCACTTGCCAGAATGTTGCCATTAGTCAACAACAACAACAACAAAAACAACACTGCACAGTTCAGTTCAGTTCTGCTTTGAGCCGTGATGATCTCAATTCTCAAACACGCCCGCTCGAGGCTATTTTCCTTGCGGACTGACAGCTGTTATGACGGAACATGCATTTGCTGCTTGATTGTGTATTTGTGTTTGTTGTTGTTGTTGTTGTGTCGCTGCTGGACATAGCAATTTTTTATTCTGTTAGCTCGATTTGGCAAGTGGCAGTAGCCGCTAGAATGAATGCGCCACGCTGAACAAACGCGGCAGGTGCACTCGCTCACAGACGTATGCACATATATTTTCATACAATAATAAATATGCAAGAGTATGCATGTGTGAGTTGGCATGCTAATTTGTGTGTGTGGGTGTGTGTTGGTTAGCCATTTTGTGAACTAATTGCACTGTAGTGCATGCAATTATTTATGAATGAATAATACAACACATATGAACAGCAGGTATTCATATGCACAGCGGCATATTGAGAAACGGGGAGGGGAAGTTTAAATCCCAACAATTTAGAAAAACATGTTTTTATAAATATTTCCATGCAGAAGCAAATGTGTTATTAAATTTGTGCTCAAGTGGTTTCTCTTAGTTTAATTGCAAGCTATTAAGACTACCTATAGATAGTTAATAATAGCCAACCCCCCTCTTTCCACTCTCTGAAAAAAAGTAGAACTACGTGCCTGCACGCACATCTATTTGTGCTTTGACGGGTATGCAATATTGACTCTGTCATTTGTCGATATAATCTTGGGAAAATAAATAGCATGCTACTATGTTTGATCCATAGTGCAAGTAGTACCCTTCCCTCCCCCCACCCCAGCCACAACACTTAAGTGTGTAAACATTTCTTTTAGTTCGTTTAGTTCCATTTTGTTGTGCTGTTAAATTAAAAGCTGTTTTGCTTTTATTTATCGACTTAATTAACGTATGAGGAAATTGTTGCCTTCGTATAATTAAATCGATACTTATGATATTTCAAACTGTTTAGAAAAAGGCAACGGCCATATGTGTTGTTGTTGTTCTTAATATTTGTAAAAACATTTTGGCTTATTACTTGATTCGGCCACTGTATATAAAATACCTGCTTACATTAGCGCAAAGGCAATTAATCATTTGAATACTTTTAAGCTGTTATTAGATCGCTAGATTTTGGCTAAAGCCACTTACGGACGAATCTGAGGGAATAGCTACTAAATGCAAGCAAAATACAGAGGCCGCTGGAATTTCTACCACAAATAAACGATGTGTCTATACTTTAGTATCTGTGAAGCAGAGATATGTTGATATTAGTGTAATTTATTGATAGTAGAGCAAATTTAAAATTTAAAACGATCAAATATATAGAAATAAATTAAAAGAACAGAATAGAGTGCAGGACACTTTTTCAGCTCCTATGTTCTCGAGGTTTCGTACTCAAGAGTTCTCAATTTTCTATCTAGATATTTATGGTAGCAGCATAGCAAGATGGGAAAAGTGGAAAGCACAAAAATTAGTACCGCCTCTAAAATATTTTTTCGCTTTAGTAAATTAATTAACTATAGTCTGTGCTTGACTGTAATTTGCTAGCTAATTTATTTGGGTGCAGCTATACTGCAGAAACCAATGGCTACTTCGTCTTGCATCGCAGCTATATTAAGGTACTAGTATGTGTGTATGCTAATGATGCGCCTCAAGCAGCTCGACTGGTTACAGTCTTTCGATATTTGCAGGTGATGCAGTGCTTCCAGGAAATGTAATAAAAAATATGTTTAATTAACAATCATCTCTATTTAAATGTTAAACAGCAGTCAGTTTCATTAAAATCGCATCGAAGAAAAACATTGAAACATTTAAACTGTGATCCCCTGCATCATTGTTATGTTTGCTTTAAAAGTTTATAACTACAATAAACATTGTACATGTGCAAAACATTTTATGCTCATTTACATTTGCCCGGTGGTTTTGCACGATATTCGTTTGTAATTTAGCACTAAAAATTATGGCAATTATTTTTGGCCATTTTATTGCTAGCTGCGTTAACAACATTATTTAACGTTGGATATTTACGACTTGTTTTGCTATGCTGTTCGATAATCGCAACAACAATTCTACAACTTTTGTGGCAGTCGATTGTGTGTCAGCAGCACTGCTTAAAATTCTACGCTCGTAGTAGAGGCCTTTAATAATTATAGCGTGACTGCTACCGTTATCAATACATCTACATCTACATATTAATTAATTGAGAAATTCATTACTTGAATATAGCACAGCTACAAAAACAACAACAACAACAATAGCACTGTCAACAAAATGTCAGCCTTTTCATTAAATTGTCAGCTGCCGGCAAATACGCACTAGATCGTATGCATGTGTGTGTGTGTGTGTGTGTGTGTGTGTGTGTGTGTGAGTGGGTAAGTGTCCATTAACCCTTTTGTTAAGAACCTCAGCTCAGCAGACAAATGAACAAATGAATATGTTTAAACTATGTGGCGGTATCTGCGGCACGTAGCGCACGCTTTATATGCCTGTTAGTTGATTGTGTGTGTGTGTGTGGCAGTGTGTGTTTTAAGCTGGCACGTACTAAACCGTTCTTTTTACCTCTACTCACACACGAACTTAGTCAGGCGTTGACTTTCAACTATTTTGCACCTCCTTTAGTAGCTCTGGCCGTGCGCTCAACATGGCTGGAATTCATGCGTTTCGCATTTGTGCCACATTCACAACTGCCACATAGCCACACACTCGCACACACACATGTACACGCACCTTTCTCTACCTCCCAGCTTCATACAAAGCAAAGACTTTTCTGCTGCGCTGCTGTCGATTGCAGAAGTTCCAACAAAGTTGCTTCACTTTTTTTTCTTCTGCCATTTTGCTCAAGTGCAGAGGCGGAAGGGAGTCTGTTTGGGGGCATGGCCGCATGCAGACACATGCTATAAATATTTTATTCAAAACCTCGCCGGTTCTTTCTGCTGGTCGGCATTTCTACCGCTTGTGCAGTCGCTTAGCAAAATGCTCAGGCGCTTCTCGCTGCCATTCAAAGGCATCATGGAATCGAACGACGCGTGTAAAACTTCTGCTGCCAGCGTGCCCTGTGTGTGTGTGTGTGTGTGCGTGTGTGAGTCAGACCATGGCTTAGTGTGAGCACTCGTTCTGTCAATCCCGGCATATCGAATTAAGCAATTTCGTGATCCATATCCAAGCGCAGTCCGCAAAGCATCGATAGTTATGCGAAAAATAGATCGAGATTTAAGTAGGAAAATGGAAAAATAATAAATTCATTTTTAGGGAATACGAATACACTATGAAGTAGTAACGAAGCACATGAAGGCATGAAGGATTGCTTTATTAAATGTAAGCTAAAATAAATTTTAATATCTTTTTAGGTAATTTGGTATAAATTTTTCATAAATGAAATATTGAAAGAAATGACAAGAGAGTATTTAGTTTAGATTAAGCTGGCTGCCTAAAAGAGCCACGCATAGACCCTGTTGGGTCCTAGCAATGCCAGTTAGAATTCCGTTTAAGAATGGTCAAACTAATGATCTGTCAGAATTTGGGTGTGTTTCACAAATTTCCAAAGGGGCTTGATACTTAGTATCGAGATCTGTTCGAGCTCGAACAGAGTTTTTAAGAAAGAGACTTTTTAAGCTGAGAAGTTCAAATAGCGGCTTAAGTTCCTGGTTTTTCTGGAAAGTTGTGAAGCTCTTTTGCAATTTAATAAATTAAAGCTTAACGTTTTTCTCAACAGCTTGTGAAAATTATAATGAAAAAATAACTCTCTGGTATAAACTTCTTGAAAGGCATGGTAAATATTCAGAATTCGATTGATTTAAATTTATAATTCCGAAAATTTCAAGCTTGTTTAAATATGGCTTGATGAACACCCCTAGTGGATACGTTCCTCTTTCCAGAGACTTTATGCGTATGAGCATTCGTTCGTCCGTCTGTCATTGGCCTTTGGTATTTGTTGGGGCAAGTGTTAACCTTCTTCTGGCTAGTGCTTGTCCTTACCTTCTTTCTAGTTGCCTTTTCATAACTTTACCCCCCACCAATGATATTTTGTTTGTACTGCGCTGTATTTATAACTCTTCTGGTTCTTTGCTTGCCATCACTGATCAGTGTTGCCAGATTATTTTTTGAAAATACGCGCAAAAGCGCACAATATTTTTTATAATCAACAATAAAGCTTGAGTTTATAATATACATTAATTTTAAAGAAAAATCTCGCTTAACAATTGAGTAAACGCCTCAATTAGGGCAGAATGGGCAAGGCTTAGCAAATAGAAGAATATATATTTGAAATATGAGAAAAAGTCAAAACCGAATTAGTGTTGAAAAAAGTTCGTTAAATTAGTAAATGCAAAATTTCAAACACAAAGTCCTTAAAAACGGCTTTTTGGAATGAAAGTAAAACTGTGAAGAATCCACTTGTACAATATTATGCAAAAATTTAAAAGGCGTTGAACAGCAGTTGACAACATAAGAAGTGCAAATTTGCTACTGGCTCTTATATGACATATTCACCGCCATCACAAAAGAAATGGTAAGCCAATCTGGCAACACTGTCTCTACGACTGCTTCGCCGGCGTTCATAGAATTGCATGAAAAGTCAAGTTAAATAAACTTACGTGACTTTCATACAAAAATCATTGTGAATCACACACACAACATATGTATATAAATACATGCCTATATATATATATATATATGTGTGTGTGTGGATTTGCTTGTGTGCGTGTCTGGCATGCCATACGCTTAAATATCGCATTGACACTATCGATGGCTGCCATCAATTGTTGACTTTTTGGTTCTTTTGCAACTAAACCACTTTTTTTTTACTACCGGCACTACTACTTCTTTCTACTACTTCCGTCACCACTTGAACAACTTTAACTACAATCTCAGGCTGGCGAAAATTGATTGCAGTGTTGTTGTTTCAAGTGTGGCCGTAACGAAATTTCTCATTTAGCCTTTTGCAGCTCCCTTGGGGCCGTGCTTTGCGGTAACACAAAAATGGATACAGTAACAGTTATATGCACACATACTCACATATGTTACTATACAAATCTGTTTGAGTGTGGCCTTTCTTGGAAGTGCTGGCAGATTGTTTTCCGGATGACTGCTTTTGTGTTATTGATTTCGTGTTTGTTCACTTCAGCCACTTCACTCACTCCTCTCACTTCAGCCACTTCACTCACTCTTCTCATAGAGTTCAATCATTTCATTCTAAATCTTAAAATGGAGCAGCTTCGGCACAGTCTGGCATCACTCTTTGTTCATGCTTGCCATGTCCTTTGCTGCCATTTGCCAGTTAAATCATTTAAGAATAAAATTGTGCAATGATCTCTCAGTGGTTAAGTGGCTGTGTGAAATTATTTGCTCCAGTCGTGGCGGGATAACACAGTTTTTCCATTTGCAGAAATTAGTGTCACTATTTTGGTATGCAAATGCAGCTGAACACTTCGCTTGTGGAAATGTGCACTACATTGTGACGAAAATGGACAATATTTAGAACCGTTTTAATTGCTAAGCTGAGCAGCGTGCTCTGCATTCGGCAGTGGCACACAACAACACACATTAACCTCTCGATGTCTCTGCAGCTCAAAATCAGTGGCAGTCAAAATAGATTGTGGCGTTTTTATAAATTAGTTATTAAATATGGTTCGCTTTTCTCTCTCCTTTTCTTTGAAATGATGTCATAAAATAAAATATGGCACATCGATACTGGGAATAGAGTTATAAGTAATCTTTATAAGCGTGGTTCAAGTGGTCTAGAAGTGCCATGCATGCCTTTAAGCTTCCAAAAGTGGAAAGTTTTCATGGCATTTCTTTGTAAGTTTTTTGGTTTTTTGATTCTTCTTGTTCTTTTTTTTTTGCATTTTTTATTACTTTTATGCTGTCACTTTAAGCTTTTTTTTTCGTTTTTCGTTCTATTTTAATCGACTTCAGTTTTTGAATAATTTTTATGCATTTTGCTTTACCTTTTAATACTAAAATTAAGTCTCTAATGTTAGAAGCAACTTCCATGCTGATCTGAATTGATTTTGGCATATTAGTAAAAGTAATTGAAGAATATAGAAATATGGTTTAAATACTTGGATTCTTTATAGAGAACAGTGAATAGAGTTTTTTTTAATGCAAAGTTTAATCTTTCAATTTCTCATATTACTACTTCCTCTTGTGCTATATTTTTCTTTTTCTTTAAAACATTTTACAGCTTACTCTATAAACACGTTCATCTTTGATTAAAAGGCGAATTTTATTCTACAAAAAAATGATCATGTGCTGCTCTTTTTGATTTGTGAGGTCTGCAAGTTCCTACTAAGTTTGCTCACTGCAACGATTCCTGTTCTTTGGATCATTATAGTAAAACTATATTTTAAAGGCTTTGAAAATTTGATCAATTACAGTTGTTCTGCCACAAGCACGGAGCGCCTAAGATTTCTTAGAGTCATCAATTAGAACTTTTAGATACAAAGGAAGTGCTTTTCACTTCTTTTGCCAATAATTTCAACTTAATTCAAGCATTTGCTATGTAAATTTCTTAGTTGAATACTTCAAAAGGCTGCCCAACAGCCTTCTCTTCAATGCTTTCTCATTTTAATTTCTCTCTCATTTTAAATTGCCTTGACAATTTTTATGCCATTAATAATGCAGCAGCAGATACTCGTTAAACAGCGGCCAACTCTTCAAATATCATCTTTCGCTTTTTTCCTATAAATTCAGGAATTTCATTACTGTGCAATGTTCAAGTTTAATTAATTTACGCTCATCACTCAGTCTATACAGAATCTTTTGAATATGATAGCAATTAAAATATTGCTAGAATCATGAAAAATAGTTGAAATTTTCCATTGTCTGCTAAAAGCCATACTGACGTCGAGAAGTTGTACTTCTATCGTAAATGTGAAAATAATATTTCGTGCGAAATGTGAAGACATAAAATGAATGCAGCGCCACTAGCGCAAACATATCTTTCCGCTAATCATGTTGACGTGCAGAAGGCAAGTGTCAATTGGCGTATCTGCATCTGCAAGCTGTGGCATGTGGGTTGGGGGGTTGTTGATTGTGCAGATGGCAAAGCGTAAAACGATTGCATATCTTCCACTCTGAGCTATAAAAATAAAATTCGCACTCACACAAACACACAATTCCACTTACCAAAATGCATAGATAAATGCATGCAAGCAGCTGTGACTATACGCAAGCATGTATGTGTGCATATGCACACACACATGCACACATTCTCTTGGCATGCGTGTCAATATGCCAGTAAAAAGTTAAGCGTGCGAATGAAGTGCTTTTGCTATGAAATTGGCAGTGCTGACATTTCTGAATGAATTTCTGCAGGAAGCAACAAAATGGGGGCGTCTAACGCCTTCTAACGTGTGTGTGTGTGTGTCTGTGTCTATTTGTGTCGTCTGTGAACTTGAGTCAAAACGTGACGAATTCCAAATTCCTTACAATAAATCGTTAGAGCAAGCAGCGAACATAAGAAGAATACAGAATTATATAAAGATGAAAATACTCACACATACACACAGACATTTTTACATGCACACACCGGCGCATTCAAGGGGATGTTCTAAGTGTTGAAAGCTAAGCATGTATGAAATTTGAATTATTCTAGGAAACACACAGAATGATTAAAATAATGGCTTGACAACAACAGTAGACAAAAATATCATATGTGTTGTTTTCTTTAATTAGAAAAATACTAAATTTGATTTTGTCAATTTTGCAAAAAAAAAGCAAGAATTTCAGAAATCGTTCATATTACACTTATATATAGATATACTAGCTGCCCGGCAAACGTTGTTCTGCCTAAAATAATTATTTTATTCTAAGATTTGTTTTGAAAGTATATCAATTATGGTAGGAATTTTTTTAAAAATATGAAAATTATGCACTGGAAGAATACGTTTTCGTGAATATTTCCACCTCGACAACAGCTATCGGGTTCAAATTTTGTCAACGACTTTCTGAAAATTTAGTATTATATGGTGTGAATCTGAGCCTAATCGGTCCATAAATAAGAATTTTCGAAAAAACGCCACCGTGGCAACACTTAGGAAGGTCTAACATGAAAAAAAAACCATTCAGAGCACCTCACGGACATATGTTGTGAGTATAAGGTCGGTCGCTTCTGTGGTTCAGCCGTGATGCTGCAACATACATACGCACAAACGTTTTTATATATTAAGATCATATTATATATGTAGATTTATAAAAATCTATTTATTCCTGTTGTTTTCAATATTAAATTTGAGTGAAGTCGAGCGAAATAAAAATTTTTCTTAAGTGTTGTCGAATATAAATTGATAAAAACCAAAATAGACAAAATGTTAGCTATACCCGCACAAAATTTACCCACTGCGCCACTGCATCGAAAGACTGAAACAAACGACAATCAAACGACAATACAAACACACACAAAGCCATTAATCGGGATTCAGCGGCATTCAGCGCCACTTAACGCCGCGGTGTGCGAAATTAAGCCAATAGATACGAAAAGCAAATAAATTGCTCGCAATTAAAAGATACAACATAACGATTTAACGCCATTTTAGATGTGAAATTAAGTGTTAAAAGCGCGCACACAACCAACAGAAAGGGGGCAAATAAAAAGAAAATGGTGGAAAAGCAAACAGAATGCAGAGAAAACGCTCAACAAATAAACTGCGAAATAACTGCACTTTGAAGCGCGCGACACACACACACACAGCCACTTCAATGAACGATTGAACGATGAAACGCCTGAAGTGCTGGCAGGCTGCCGAAACATGCCGCGAGAGAGACGGCATTTAACTGTTTGCTCTGTCGCTGGGCCGCAACGATTTCCGGTTGAAAAAAGGCACAGCAATGAAAAAAAATTGCTTAAAACGCGAAATGGCACCCACAGCGGGATTGTGCGAATTTGGGCCAAATGCGCCAGAAAGAAAGAAAGAGAAAGAGAAGCAAGCCAACAAAAACAACTGCAAAAGGAAACGATTTATACGATTTCCAGGCTTAGCGACTTTATCGAAGTGCTTAGGCGCCGTGCAATTTAATGGTCCAGAGCACTATAAAATGAGCTGGAGAATCCGTCGAGGGAGGGCAAGAGTGAAGTAAATGCAAAGATGGACAGGTACGCAGCTGTACAACTGAACAACAGTTAATTAGCGTGGGTGGAATTAAGTAAAGTCATTAAACTGGTGCTTTAAGCGGCGAAGCGAAAGCTTATTTAGTGCCATTCAGTGCAGTTCCACTTCAAGCTGGCCAGACTGTGGAAGCTGGAAATAGGAACTGATTTAGTGCAGATCGAAGTTTGATTCGCGTTTTGTCAATGCCGAATGAGTTTTGTAGCGATTTCGGAATTGAATTCAATGATTGAATTAATTCTCTAGTATGAATCCTTTCAATTAGAGAGACATTTTATTAGCAAATGAGGCCAAACCAAGGCACAGTAATAGAAGCTCTCTGATTTCGATAAATTTTGGGTAGCTGATTTCACCGGTTTTGGTTTCGCCAAATCCAAGCATAAAGTTCGTCATATATGGAAATCCTTAGCAGCAGAATAATCGATTCGATTGTCAAGAAAGTATTAAATTATATTTTTTCATTTGAAATTTCACAAAAGTGTTCTTATGATTCGATCAACTGAGTTTAAGGTAGCAACGCGGAATTTAAGCACTAACGTTTTGACAGCCCTGGTTGACACAGTTTAAGCTGCATTTGTCATGACACTTCCGCTCATTTAACAACAACAACAAAACATGTGTTGCTTTTAGTAAAAAGTGTTAAACGATGCCACATTTGAGCACACATTCTTCTGAGACGCGCTGACCCATTTTCTCTGCTCACATTGCAGAGTTGAAATTTTTATGAAATGCTGCTTAACAATTTTTCTGCTGCTGACACTCCATATTTTCCGCCTGTCCGCT
Organism: Neria commutata; assembly: GCA_963457695.1. Classification (NCBI taxonomy): domain Eukaryota; kingdom Metazoa; phylum Arthropoda; class Insecta; order Diptera; family Micropezidae; genus Neria; species Neria commutata. The sequence goes on along the minus strand of OY735245.1, from coordinate 16,298,104 downwards.
TGTGCTTGCGCTTTTTGTAAGCGTGGCCAAGATAAATGTACAAACACTCGTACTTGACAGCGGCGGATTTCGTGCGGCGGCAATAAGTTCAGCTCAACTCGGCTTAGCGCGCTTCAGCTGAAGCTCACGGTCTCAACTTCAATGGCCAAGTCACAATTGCGTTGCTTAGGCCATACCAAAATGGGCTCTATTAATAAATGGAGCAATCTTGATTGCTATTGTCATTGTTGTTGTTTTGGCTGTCTATATAAATTCACTTGAGTCTGGGTGTCATAAACGTGAAAAATGAAACGACCTTGCACCTGTCTGCGTGTCATGCCCAGAGCAGCAGTTCACTGGAGTGAGGCTTAGACACTGTTGTCTATTATGTGTCAGTGTGTGTGACTCGGTGTGCCTGAGTGGCTTTTTTATTTAAGTGTCAACTGCAAAAAAACCTACGACATTTTGATTAAGTGAGATGAATTATAGCCTAAAGTTTGGCTTAACTCGCTTGCGACATGATTCACCGTTATTTGCCCGTTGGGTATTTCATGCGCTTAAGCAGATTTTCTTTAAATTCTGCTGCCAACGCTGCTGAGAGTGAGCACATGAGCAAAATTATGATTTTTTTTTGTGTGTCGCAGAAGTTTTTAGTTAGATTATAAAGCATATACAAATTTTATGCTCAGATAACTTTGTCTGCGGTTGCTTTTTTAATCAAAAATGAAAAGTTTTTTTTGGAAAATTTATGCACTACATTTTTATACAAGCTCATTAGAAAGTGTTTGTGCACTTTTTCATTGATTCTTAAATTTCTTCTAGATTTATTTTAACCTTCTTTCATTTTCTCTTTTTTTGTATGTCTTAAACCAGAGACAATTTATTAGATTTTAGATTAGATTTCTAATATATTGTCTCTGGTTAAACCTCTAAATACATGCTTCACCCTCGCTGGAAGCTTTAAAAGATGTATGGCAGCATGTTTCTTATTTTATTTTTGAATTTTAAAAATATTCACTCTCTTTTGATAAGAATCGAAGAAGCTCTAAGAAGCTGCACTCTACTCTGTAATATATCTCTTGAGTGTATCTCAAAATTTTAACAATTTAGAGCAAGCCATCAGCTGTTTAGGTAGTGCTTCTATAAGTTCTTTATTATAATAAATGTAATTTGTCTACTTGAGCATTTTGAAAATCTTAAAAGTGCCAAGGAATTGCGCGGTCTCAGCTGATCTTGCTTCACTTGAGCTACTCCAACTGCAGCTCTGAGTTGGCTTAAGTGTTAGCAAAAGTTGTGCAAACTCTTTGTATTTCTCCTAACACTCTGTTATTATGGCACTCTCCTCCCTTTTGTTTCTAATTTTAGCACGAAAACAATTCTCTTAGAAAGTTGCTGCTAAAGCTTCCGTCAAACAATGTCAGCCAATGTCGCGACTTGGCTTAATAGCAAAACGCTTAAGTTTCAAATTTGCTACTACTCAATCAGTGAGCCCAAATTTCTGCGCATTATTTTAAGAGTTGCGAAGCCCTTCAAGCTGAAACTTGCTCTAACTTTTCATGCTTACCTGCAGCGGCTGTGCTTTACAAGAACTTGAAAAGTAAACTGTTTTTAATTGCGCCCCTGGCAAGCGGCACACTTTTCTACTAATTAAATTGCAAGTCGCAAACGCTTGAGAGCTTGAACTGAGCCCACACAAAAAGTTACCATGCATACATATACATATAGCCGCCTTTGCCCCCCGCTGATTAGTTCCGCTGACTCGCCCGCTTTGCGGGATTCCCCTGTGCAGCCTGCTACACAATCACTTTTAGCTTGCTCCTCCCGAGCGATTTGAAGCGCATTTAACCTTTGTTGCTCTGTGTTAACTTTGGCTCAATGACAAAAGTTGTTTTTTTTTTTGTATTTTGTATTTTGTTTTATTACGATTTTCATAAAGTTTGCCTCATTTTATTGCGCGTCTGGCAAGCGGCAATGCTCGTAAATTCCGATTCCACTTCATTTGAATAATCCAAGTTTTTTCCTCTTCTTCATGCGCACAAAAAAGTGTCAGTTTCGAGTACATTGAGCCCATTCGGCTTTTTCTGCTGTGTATTTGTGAAGTACTCTATTGAGGAGCGTTGACTGGAAGTCCCACTGGATTTTAAGTAGTGCATGCGTGCGTTGGCACAAATTAGGCGTATGTAACCCATGTCATATGTTAAAAGATGCGTTAAAATAGAGAGGAAGAGTTACTAATGCAGGGTTATAAAGTGGGCGGCAAACCAACGGTATTTGGTACAAAGGTTTCTTTTCTGCATAGGTTCTTGGACTTTTCCCTAATATTTCTACATATACGCGACTGCTGAAATCTTTAAGCAGATAAAGATGATTTGTTGATGATTTGTTTAAAGATGATTGTTGTTGAATTCTTTCAAAATATAGATGTCGCAGTTGCTCAGCGGAGCCTGGTGGCTCAGTGCAGTGGCCCTCAACCTTATTGTCACCGCGGACCGGTCAACGGGTTTTTCTTTGCCCGTCTCTACTTTTTCTTGGTTTTCTACTTGCTCCGCGGACCAGTGCTGGGCCGCGGACCGTGCGTTGAAGACCACTCAGTGAACTGGTGCTTGGATGCGGCAGGGCATGGGATCAACTCCCAGCCCGAGCAACAACTAATAAAAACAAAATTTATTTTCAAATTGTTGCTTTGCGCAGCGCCACTTCTCGCGATGAATTGGCAACTTTTCGAGAATATTCTTTGCCATGAAAAGCTTCTCAACCCGTTCGGCTTCGGTTATTGTAGGTCCCGTTAATTTGTGAAAAATATGACAGGCACACAAAAGTTAATGCTAGAAAGCTAGCCCTAAGCCTCGGTTACACGGGGCGTTGCACAAATTCTCTTTTTTTCAGATGGAATGAGTCTGCTTTAGTTCGAACTAGTGACCTTTTTGAATTTCAATATTACAGCAAGAAGTTGATAAATTTTCTATAGTGCGATATAAAAATTTAGATGGATTCTTTAAGTAATGTGTTAGCTTAGTTAAATTAACTTGATTTTCAATTCAAATCTCCTTAAATTACATACAAATTTTGGACAATTTTCTGTTGAATCAAAATTTGAATACTTTCACCGAGTCACCGTACATAGCATAAAGAACTTTGTATGCCGGTGGCTTGTGAATAAAGCAAAATTAAATGTGGTTACGTATACGGCGTGTGGTACGGCCGCTTGGCGTTTGTTTTGATGGCATAATTTCAGGTTTTAACGCTTTTTTGCATTTGAATTTATAATTTGGCGCTTGCATGTTATGCATGTTAGCAGCCTGGCTTAACTGATGCTAATGATGTTGTTTATTAAATGGCGGCACAGCAGCGCAGCATGGCAGAAACAATAACAACAACAACAAACAAGCACATTAAAGCACGCTGATATGGCACTTCCGTTGGCTAAACTGCGTTCAAATGCGCGGTGCGGTGGGGAGCGGCACGGCTTGCACATGCAAATTTAGATTTTTTATTTAAATAACATAAGCTCACACACACACATGCAAATGCGCATGCAAGCGCATATTTGCATAAAAAGCAGCAGCAATTTAAAAACATTAAATTAAAATGAAATTAACAGCAGCAAGCACGATAGCAGCAGGCAGCAGCAGCAACAACATCAGCGCCAAAATGTCCGCAACCGCGTATGCAAGTGTGAGTGTATAAATGTATGCATGTGTATCTATGTGAATTACATATTGTATAATGCACTGCTAAAGTGTTGCTTTCAATCAGACACACACACACACGCACGCACAAATACATGTGAACACTACACCAACCCTCAGCCACATGCAATGCAACCCCGCGCTGCTGATGTGCGGCGGCAGCACGCTTTCAAATAAGGCGTGCACGCTTCAGAAGAAACCAACCGACGAGCAAGCAAGTTGGCAAGCGAGTGGAACGCCGTTTGAGCAGAGTGCAGGGCAGAAGAAGTGGCGGGCCAGCAGGCAGCAAGCGCGGCAGGAAGGAAGCAAGGAAGTTCATTCATGGAAATTAGCAGCATATACTAATGTCCGGCATTGCTGTTGACTGAGAGTGGCGCCATTGCCGCCATTGCTGCATGCCATCGTGTGTGTGTGCTGCTGTAGAAGTGTGCGTGTGTGTGTGTGCAGCTGCTGTGTTTATCCTTTTCTAATATTTATTTTTAATTTATTGCACTGCTACTCAACAAATTTGGTTTTTTGGAAAAATTCCTTTCGTTTGTTTGCATATTTATAATTTTTTTGTGAAAAAATGCACAGCAATTTGTTGAATGCTTTTAACTAAATTAATAGTAAGCTAAAAAGTTTTAGCTATGGAAATTAGCAATTGGAAAATTGGACATATGTCAGACTCAGAGCACAGTTCGAAAGTTGTGTAAATCAGAAAATCTGAATTAAATTATCACAGAACAGTAGAGACTGCAGGTCGCTCGCATGAAAATGCCTGCGACTTCAAGAAAACTAACTACCACGCCTATCACATTTAAAAAGGCAACGCAACTGTCGCAAAACAAATAAATATTATATATAGAACAAATAAACAATATATATATATAGCAGAATAGGAAAAAAGTAAGCGGTATGATACGACTTCCTTGTTGGCGTATCGGTACATTTTATAGTAAATGTTTTTAAAGTTTTCCCGAGGATATTTGAAAAGTATCATTCATATTCATATCCATATTGGTTTACGAAATGCTCAGATTGTTTTCGAAAGTGATCATTTTTATTGCAGATAAGTCAAATTTACTTTTTATTCAATTTGACTAATCTGAAATAAATTTATAAATTTCCGAAAAGGCTTTCACTAATTCAGTATGTCCGCTTCTAATGTCAATTTTTTTTTTTTGTAAATAAACCGACACTCAGGGGATGCCCCCTATACATGCATTTGACCGTTTCTGCAAGCGATTTGATTAATTTAAATTTAATTTGACTATTTATGAAATCAAATTCACTAATGTGAATTTAATTTTACCGTTTCTGAAATTATTTTGACTAAACTGAAATCAACTTGATCATTTTTGAAATCAGTTTGACTACTCTGAAATAATAGTGAGCATTTCTAAAATCAATCAGAAAGTTAGTTAAATAAATTTGAATAATCTGAATTCATTTGAAATATCATAAATGCGTTGGTGCGCTGAGTTACAGAAAAATATTATTCTTAAATTTGTTTGTAGAAAATTAAGAGCGTTAAAAATGTACTAGTATGCGAACATAAAGTACGCCTATTGTTATTAATTTAATTTCATTTCCGTTTCCCGCATCCCGTTTCTCTTTTGTGCTTTTTCATTTTAGGGAGTTGTTGTAAAACCAAAAGCAAAAACTGAGTAGTACGACAACAACAATAAATCACTAAACCACCTTGCATGCTTTTGTGGCACTTGCATGCACCCACATAAGCTGGCAGCAGCGGCAACCCTCCTCCACCGCCGCCGCCATCATCAAAACGATCACATTAAAAATTAAAACCTAAGGAAAATGTCAAAAGTCGGCTTACGCTCACACACACGCACACATACTCACGGCAATACACAAGCGCACGCTTTAAGGACGCCAAACGGAAACGGAAAGCCGCACATTTGCATAAACTAAGCCAACAGTTAGCCGAAGTCGCGTTTTTGAGCACTTGAAAGTGTTTGTGTGGGGTGTGTTTTGCTGCGTGCCGTTATTAACTTTGTTTTAGTTGCCTGTTTGTTATTGCTGTTATTATTGTTGCCTGTGAGTGCTGTTGGCTTCTAGTGGCGTGCTGACGCCGAGCGTGTTCCACTATAATTATTTGCGCTTGACTTACTTCCCTTATACCAGCCAATCGAAATTTTCATATATTCCCACTGTCTCTGGCACTCAACCAGTAACACCCCTCACGCCCTTTTCCATGCTTCTTCGCCCGCTTTCCCGTTTGCTGTGTAATTTGTGTAATGGACATTTTGGCCATTTGAAGCCACTGAACAGGCAGGCTACTTGTAGCTTTTGGAGCACTCCGAAATGTGCGCTGAATTTTTCACTCGCAGCAACAGTTGGGGTTGGCGGACGCTCAGGCAGCGCTTCACAAACTTTTGCCTTTAGGCAATCTTAAAATTATATGCATATTTTTAGAAGAATAACATTAAATGCTAAATCAACTAGTTAAAAAAAACTCTATCAAATAACCAAATTCTATGTATTTGAACTATTATATATTGATATGGATTCTCTTGGGTTGCGTTAGATCGTATGGGTGTGAGCATATAAGACCACTGAACTTGTTAATAGAATTATATTACTTTGGGTTTCGGATTACAGAAGAGTAAATGGATATTAAAGAAACAGCTGCCGTTCCAGTCATGTCTTACTTCTAATATATAATATCAACTTACATACATATGTATGTGATGAAAAAAGAGCATTAGAGAAATTTAATATTAAAGAAACAACAGGCTGAAAGAACAATCTAAGCTGTGTAGGCAGTGTTTAACGTTATTCCGATTTGCTTTCATCTAGTAAAGACTTTTTTCTAATTTTGTTAGAACAGTTCTTAAGGATTGAAGTGCAAAACACTACTCGATATACATATATACAGCCCTTTAATGCCAGCAAGCCGCAGTGGCTAAGGAAATCAAATTCAGATTTTATCAAAGCCGAAATTAAATTGCAACTAGATTTCAGGTGATTGCAAATGAACCGTGTGAATGACCAACGAGTTTGTGTACCACAGCCACCAATTTAATAACGAAAAATACAATAAACGTGGCCGTAACAGCTGCCATTACACATAGGCACACACACACACACACACATCATACACGGCGGCCATGGCCTTTAACTTATGACAAATTAGACACTAACTTCACGTTAATTTACTGGCAACTGTGCTCACTTTTTACTTTGCCTGACTCTGGCGCAGCAGCTACTCCTCACTTTGCCCAAAGCAGCGTCCCCGCCCTTCACCTCTCTTGGCCGACGCTTGTGGACAACAAGCTTTGCATGGCATAACAACGACTTATTGCGATTACCTGCTAAATCAACAATGTAACAAGAAGAAAGTGGAATCTAGAACTCACACACACACACACACAAATGGCGAAATATCCTTGGAACATGCTAAGCTGCCGGCTGCAGGACCATTTGATGTGGCCAGCCAAAGCGAAACAGCACAATGCCGAGCTATAATAAAACATGCGAATTCGCAAGTGTGATGAGAGTGAAGGAGAGTTGGTGAAATTTATGTATGTGTGTGAATGTGTGTGTTTGGGTGTGTGCGTGCGAGTTTAACCAAGGCACAACGGGATGTTCTGTCCACAATCTCGTGTAAAAGTATTAAACACGTGCTTGTGTGCTTCGGGCGCGTGCAGAGGTGTGCTTTATGCGCCTGTCCATTGTGTGCGTGCGTGCGTGTGTGTGTGTGTGCGTGTCATATGCTTCATACTTTGTTTTATGACATTGCCTTTTGTAATAAAAGCACACAGCCAATTCGCATGAAATTGTTATCAAAATTTGTACGATTTTGCAATTTGCCGTAGAGAAGCCTTTTTTGTGGGCCATTTTCGAATTTCATGAAATTCCATTTCAGCTGCCAAATTACACGCAAACACACTTGTGCGCCCACTCACCCACACACAAATCTGCATCACACACACGCACTCACATTCGAATGCAAAGTGCCACTTGCCAAGCAAGAAAGTTTTCAATTTCGTTTCATTCGTATGCTCATTTATGTGTGTGTTTGTGATAGATATGAGTGTATTTGTGTGCGTTCTTTAGAGCTGTAGCTGTGAACTGACTTGTTTGTGTTGCTTTTGAAGTTTTCGCCTGTTTTTGCTATGGCCTACTCTATTGCCACTATTGCTGCTGCCGCTTTGAGGCAGATGTTTTCTTTTCAAATGTCGCCCTGCCAACCCTCGCCTGTTTCCAACGCTGCCAACGTGCTACAGACACTTTATGCCGCCTTCTAACTTCTTCACTCTATTATGGGCATACAAATTAGATAAGCCACCAAAATCCAGGCATATATGGAAAAGTGCCAAAATATATTTTCAAAAATCAAAAATTTTAAATATTATTTGCTACAAATAAAATGAAATATAATTCGAATAAACTTGTAATTGAAATTGTAGCTTAATCTCTTTAAAGAAAAAGCATTACTTTCACATTTTATGAAAAATATTTCTATTTCGGCTGTGTTGAGGACTCTCTTAAGCGAGAAGTCGTAAGTTCAATGCCTGTAGAATTTGTTTTAATTTATTTTTGGGAAAATTAAACCAAAATTTTACAAATTAATGGTGTCACAAAAAAGCTAGATACTAGTAGCACGGCTGTAAATTACTGTTCTAAGTGCGACTATCTTGCTAGCGTAAGCGACTAACAAATGGCAAAATCAATTAAAAAGCAATTTTATGCGTTTGTAGGTGGCAACATTGCTTCTCAGAACCAACTGAAACAACTTTTTGTGCAACCGAAACTCGTCAGAGAGCAAAAAGTTTGTTCGTTTGATTTTTTCTGCAATAAGTCTAAGATTTAATTGAATGCTAATCTATTTTTCTTCTCTTTCACACTGCCACTCTCTGTCGGCTATTTCTGCATCAATATTGCATTTGCTATTGAATTTTGTTGTTGCTGCTATTTTTTTATCGTTGTTGTTCATTGCTGGTATTTTATTTCGCTCAAGGCGACACTTTCGATGTCAAAGAAAATAAGTGAAACTGCTCTTTGGTTGTCTGAGTTGCAATTTTGTGACGCTGCAATTTCAATTGCAAGTTTCAAATTAAGAGTGAGAGAGCAACAAAGTTGCAGCAACAAATGCAATGACAAATATTCCGTTTTTATTTTTTCTCTCTAATTTCGGTATTATTGTTAAAAAAAAGAAAGTAGATAACAAAAGTCTTACAAGTACATATTATTTTGCAGAAAAAATATTGATTTGGATTTTATAAGTGCGTGCCAAAAAAAAAATTTTTCTTCAATCATGAAAAAATTTATATATATGTATATGTATGTATATTCCCTCGTCATCTAAAACGAAAGCTTACGTGGTCTCAAATTTGTTGATGGCTTCTAATGATCATAAATCTGAAGCTAATCTGACAATTGAAAAGTTAAGCCTTAGTATATAAGATATGCATTTTTGGGTTGCTCAAAATAAAATCCAGCTACTAACATTCGAAATGGGACAACAGGGAAAATTTTTAGGAAAAAACCAAAACAATATTTAAACTTCCACTTGTGCTTATATTTATCAACTAAATAATATTTGTATGTATGTGTGTGAGAGAAAATGTTGGCCGGAATTTGAAAAAATATATATATTAGTACTTTGGATTTCAATAATTCGTTTTCAATTCTCAAAAGTCGATGTTTGTTGTGATCTATAGTAGAATTTTAAGCCGAGACCGCATTTAACAAAATACTAAGCTGCACATTTAAACAACATTTTCGAAAATTCAGTTATTTAAAATGTTATGAAATATCTGCGAATTTATGCCCTTGAGAATTGTTTGTGTAGTGCGCTATTTAGAGCATGTATATTTGAAACAATGCTCTTTAGGTAAAAGCTTTTACATTTATCAATGAATCAAGGCGATTTCACATAAGCAATGAAATTCTTTTAAATTGAGTAATTTAGTTTTACTAGCAACAACAACAACAACGACAGCAACACTAATAACAACAACAACACTAACAACAACAACAAGTACAACACATAAAGAAATGCCACTCAATCTATTGCAATGATTCAAATTCTATTTTCGAACTTTTCGTCACAATTTAAATGCAATTTAAAAAGAAAATCTCTTTTTGAAGCTTTCTCTTTAAGATATGCAATAATTAACAAGTAACTAACCGAAAACTAATTTACTAATGCTTTAATATCTTCTCTTCTCTTTTCATCTCTTTTGCTGCATATCTCTCTTCTCTTATACTTTATATTTTTACGCTCTGCTCTTGTCTAATTAAAATGTCATACTAACAAAACGAACCACGAAACAACAAACCAACAAACCAACCACCTACCTACCAACCAACCAACCAACCGACCGACAAACCATCCTTCGCATCGCTACCGTTTGGCATCGATGAATTTTTAAAAATAGGCTTTTGCGGGCCGAACTGTTATCCTTGCGTAGAAGGGGTGCTTTGAAAGTTGGTGGCGGCGCGCTCGATGCGACACAACAAAATGCACAACAGTTCAACCACCACCATCACCACCACCACCACCAACAACAACAACAACAACAAGTACAACAGCAACCAAACCAACAACAACAACAAGTACAAGTACAATCGCTCGGACAGAACAAGCACAATTTCGTACAGGCATCACAGCCACAACAACCGCCACAGCAGCCGCCACTGGCGCCGCCACAGTCACAGTTACAAGCACCACTGCCACCACACCCACTGCTACACGAATCGAACCGCCACTGTGCGCGCTGCAACACCGAGCTGGGCCGCATCACGAACCGGGGCGCGCCCTGCCGCGTTTGCAAGCTGCGCGTGTGCAAGGCGTGCCGCGAATTCACCACGCGCACCACGGACTGGGTCTGCGTGGTGTGCCACAAGCAAATGTAAGTGTGCGTAAGGGTAGCCGCGCCGCGAATGCAAGGCATGTAGTGAAAGTGTTGCCAGTGCGTGCGTGTTGTGCTTCCGGCGCTCGTCCTTGTCGAAGTTCAAATGCCCCAACTCCCGCCGAGTACCCACTGTAGATTGCTTCTAGCAGATATTACGCACGATATCCACAATTAATGAAATACATAGTAAAATTTTCGTGGGAATAAAAACGTCTGCATGCGGCTTCATAAGTGTGAAAGGTCATAAGGTCAATTCAAGCTCTAATAAAAAATCGGTGCCTTGAATATAGAATATTAAATTGTTCAAAGCACAAACATTTCAGCAAAAAAATTTGAAATTAATCTAACTTAATCGTAATATAGATAGCTCTAAGTACACTTTCGTGTTTACAATAAAAACAACAATATATAATCTCTCAATTCAAATAGTTTTCACGTTTTTATATGTTAGGGAAGGCATTCTCGGAGGCCTAAGGCATCTAAAAAAGCATCTAAAAGCATAGGAATTTTTTCGGAAAATGCTTCAAGTTTTGAACGGCCTCAGCCGGCTCCCTCACATTTTTCATTATAACATCGCATTTAAAAGGAATTTTTGAGTAATTTATATTAGATGTGTGTAGTTTAAAGATAATAATAACTAATATTAAAACAAATCTTTTTATGAAAATTCTGAAGATATGCGCCTCCGTCATTATTACTAAGCTTTTTAGTATGACAATATACTGAGCAAAAATTTTGCTATGATAAATTATAAGAAATTTATTGAATGTGCCCATGTCAGCAAACAATTAAAATTAAGGTTGTTTTACACTTTTACACTTCCTTTTTTTTAATAAAAATGATTATTGCTTAAGACTCTAGCAGAGTTTGAATAAAGAACTCTTTCTAAAATACATATGTCTGACTCTAATACAAAAACAACGCACATAAAGAAATAATTATTTAAAATATCTTGCATTTAAATTATGGCGCTTACCATTTTTTTATCAAACTAAAGTTTATATTATAGTCACTATAAGTGTGGCTTTTTTTTATCTCATCAGTTATGGGTGAAGAAGAAGAAAAGTCCTTTTTACAATACGTTTGGGGTCTACTTGGGTGTAGAACGTGACAAGAATTTCCAATGGGATTTCAAAGTCGGAGCAAATTTTACTTTGCATTTCTTTAAAGATTTCTCTTTTTTCTGCAATTTAGAGAAATTGCATGCGCCTGCTGCTTCAATTGCCAATATTTTGAATAATGCGCCTCTTTAACTAATACAAACACACATGCACACAAGCATGCACAAAATGTATGTAGGTGTGTGAAATTTATTTGTATTTTGCATTTCATTCAATTAAGTGAAATTTCTTTATTATTTGCATGTGGAAAAGTGAAAAATTGGCAATTGACAGCGCGTATCTTCTGCTTTGTTGCAACAATCTAATTATGTGTGTGTGTGTGTGTGTGTGTGAGTGTAAATACCTTAGCGCTTGCTTGCTTTTCAATGTTGTCAGTGCAAATGTCAACTCAGTCAATCCGTCATTCAGGCATTTCGTGCTTCGCCGCCATATGTCAAAATGTTAAGTTCGCGTCTTTCACCTTGCCACCTTGGCATATGTTGCTGCATTGCAATTGTCAATACTTTGTATTGTTGTTGTTGTTTATTTGTATTGACATGTTTTTTTGTATTTCGTATCTAAGCATAGTAGTTGCCGTTGTTGCTGTTGCTGCTTCGCATTGCTTTCGATCGAAATTGTTTTATATTCCTCTCGGTTTCGTTTACGTCTTTGTTTTTCTTTTGCGCTGTCGTTGTTGTTGTTGTTGTTCCTGCTATTGTTGTCGATATCTGATTTTATTGCATCAGTTTGAAATTTGTTTGAGCTCATTTGTATGCAAAAACTGTTGCTCTCTTATCGCAGCATAAAATGCACGTGGTATATCTTTGTATGTGTGTCTATGTGTATGTGTGTGTGTGTTGAGTGAATCTATTTTTTCGATTTATCAACTTTGTTTAGTTTTCTACGAACGTAATTTCGGCAGAGTCAAAATCGTATCACAGCTGCAATCTAATTTGAAACCAAAAAGGATATCGTTAATAATTCTTTTTACGGTTCAGGGTTGTAAACTTTATACAATTTTCCCTGATGTTCCTTCTCACATGGGCAGAACCCCCATAACTTTAGTTCAAATTTGGTCAGAAAACTTTGCAATGTGAATTCTAAAAATTTTAAATTAATGCATTTTTTGTACTACAAGCATGAGCATCATCTTTATCATTACATCTATCACACTTAACTAAATGCCACTTTTTTCAAATAAATTTTTAAATATGCATATGAAACAGTTTCATTGTCTTTTCAACCTTGACAAAGCATACAGAAATACATACAACAAATCAAATCGTTCCTATTGACCTCGATTAAACGTTGTTAATTCGCAATGAAAAAGTTCACATGCGATTTTCTCAAGTTTAAATTATGTAAAAAAAGATTATCTCGCTGGCAATGAGACGTCATATTAATTTTGTGCATTCCTTCCAACTCGTCACGGCATGCTGCAAGCTCCAACCGCAGCAAAGGCTTCAACGGCGCTCAAGTGCTTAATTCTGAAATCGCACACGACTTTACGCATTTCGGAAACTGAAACTTCACAATGACTTGTGCGCCATTTTAAAATATATTTTGGTCAACAATATTGTGGATACATACCTACACACATATGTACATACGTAATACCAATGCATGCATTTACAATATTTCCATACATACATACATATAGTGCAATTATAAGTGATGCGAAAGTATTGACTAACGAGTTTGTAGCTTTCTTTGGGTACCCAAAGTTGGCTACTCGATACCTCGGTGAAACAATTTTGTAATAGAAAAAAACGATGATCCTGCTAACAACCATCAACAAAAGAAACTATGCATTCCTTCGATCCCTAAACCGTAAGGACTGTAGACTTCTAGTTGGTCCCACCTTCTGTACTAAACATTTGAGTGTGATGGGTCTGACTGACGACAGCATCTGTGAGAGCTGTCTGGGGAACGAACATACTGCTACCCACTTATGCGAGTGTCATGCCTTTCCAAGGCCGTGATTACAGTTGCTGGAGCCTGACGTGCTGAGAACAGAACAACTACGTTCCTTGCCACCTTCTTGCACACAAAGGTTAGGTTAGGTTAAGCTGTAGTATAGGGAAAACAAGTTACAGAATTTATTGTGTAGAAGACAATTGTTTGAAAAAAGTATGTCGAATTATTTAAATTCAGATTTTGAGCTTAGTTTAGAAACTGAGTATTCCGAATAGTACTATCGACTACTACTCAAATGAGTCGAATAAGTAAGCAAGTACTTACACCAATTCTCATCATCATCGGCTCTTGTAGCTAATTACTGCAACAATATGAGTATTATTTATTAAGAAACACGAGTCTATGTTGTTAAGCAGGGTGTGACAAATACAAATTCGAAAATGTTTGCCGCGCCGCAGTGCTGCCAACCCAAGCAGATTTGTCAGCATCCGAGCATGGCATATGCAAAAGGCCCCCATGGCACTTCATTAGCCAGAGCCCAAGCCCAAGCCCAAGTTGAATTGATTGAAAAAGAATTTGCAACTCCCACAGCGCGGCAATTTTTGTTGTTGTCGCTGTTGTTGTTGTTGTTATTGTGTTGGCAATTTAATGCAGCATTTGCGAGCAGCGCGCTTGCCATAAACAAAAGCGCTGATTTATGTACACGAGCGTTGAGGCAAGTGCGACCAAATTTGGCAGCTGCGCGGTGGCGGTGGCAGTTGACAGCGCAAACAATGAGCAGTGCCACTGCCGAGGGCTGCAACTTAAGTCGCCTCCGTTGGCTGCATATACCAACGTACCACCCAGTAGCGTAGGCCGTGCAGTGTCTCTGTTGTTGTTGTTATTGTTATTGTTATTGTTTTGAGTGAGTGTGGCTTTCAATGTTTTGTTAGCTTTCGATGATGCGTCTGAAGTTGAGCTTGGCACGGAGGCCTGCCTGCATTATTGTTGTTGTTGTGCACTTGGCAACCTTGTCAACCAGCAGCAGCCAACAGCAGCAGCTTCTCCAATGTTGGCGGCATGACCTGGCATTTTGAATTGAATGTGTCTGTTTTGCGTTTGGATGTCACTCAGTGCCGTGCCGTGCCGTGCGAAGCCACTCATTCCATGCGCAGCTGCACTCGCAAACAGTTTGGCCAATGCCCACAGCAAAATGTGTTCCCAGTTCGTGGTTAAATGGAATTGTTTCTCTTGTTGCAGGGAGATACAAGCGGCCAGCAGTGATTGGCTGAAAGACTTTACGCGCGGTTCTTGTGGCGCTGTCGATCACTTGCCCACCGGCGACGTGCTGAGAAAGACCATACGACGCTCTTGGACCATATCGAGTGAGTAGTATTTTTTTTTATTTAAGTGTTTTGTATATTTTTATAAAATTCAACTTTGCTTAGATCCCGAGGACGATCCCAATAATCCGCAAAATCCACAGCACACCGTCGCAGACAATCTGTATCCGCAGCAGCAAAACCTCATCGTGGCGCAATCGGCCGGCAGCTACCCCTCGCTCATACGCCACCAGACGCCGCGCAATCACACCGTGCACTACAACAGCGGCAGCGCCATAGGCATCAGCGGTGCTGGAGCTGGTGTGCCCACGCAAGCGTCCGACTACCATGTCAATCTGCAGCGACGCGTTTTGCGACAGTCCACACTACCGAGCTCTCTGCCGAATAACGATCCGAATCTTACCGGCAGTGGCGCCAATCTAGCCAACTACAACAGCGTGAATCTGACCGCGCCCACCTCGCCGCATCAGGTGCAGAAGAGCGGTCCGCTCTATCCCAGCGCCTACAACAGCGACGACATCATCAACATGAGCGCCGGCAGCGACTGCGACAACTATGCGCAACAACAAATACCCATGAACATACAGACGCATCAGCAGCAGCAGCTGCCGCAGGGCGTGATAGTCACGCCCACGCATCATCGCCTACAGGTACTGTTCCCGCTCCCTAGGCAGCTTTAATGTAGTTTTATATATAAAGCGTTGGCTTCATCAAGAGTCGATTGGGGTTTGAACTACACTTAAGCTGCCGAAGGGGAACGTTTAAACTTGGCTAAGGCAAGCTTTTCTCTATTCAAACTTTCAGCAGATTCTTGGAAATCTGAACGTTGACCGAAACTAGCTTACAAATACAACAACTATTTAATTTTCGTAGTCCACTTAACTCACTTGGTTTGTTTGTGTCCTCACTTCGCAGGTGCGCCGACAATCAACCCTTCCAGCCAATCCATGCCAAACGCCCATGTACATGTCCACCTCTCCGAACCGCGCCTACAGCCGCTCGCCGGAGCGTTCGCCGGGCGAGCAGCGTTATCCGCCCTTCATGCGCCAAACCTCGTTCCCCTGCAACATGTCGGAGCCGTCGTCCACGCAGCATCATCTCAGCGTGGGCGGCAACGCGCCATTCGGCGCGCCGCATCATCAAGGCAAAATGTTGCCACCCTCGCCGAACTACCCCGGCAGCGTGATCTACCAGCAGCAGCAGGCGCCTACACAGCAGCAGCAGCTGTACGACGCACAGCAGACCGCGCCCAACACCGACGAAATGGACTACGCACAACAGTCCATGCCAAAGCCGCGCATGCTGCGGCAAGCGACGCTGCCCAATCCGGATCAGCATGTCAAGCTGCTGCCCACCTCGCCGCCGAAGCGCCAGACCTCGCCGCAGTTCCGTCGCTCGCCCGAGTTCATGCGCCAGCAGACGCTGCCCAATCCAGAGGCCTTTAGCGGCAACTCGCTGTCGGTGCATCCGCCGCCGGGCGTGCCCAACTCCGGCTCGCAGGCCAAGTTCATGCCGATCTCGCCACGCCAGAAGCAGAACTTTCTCTTCCCCAATGTCGCGCAGCATCCGCGCCAGTTCCTCTCGCAGCAGAATGTGCCCACAGTGGGCATCGTCGAGAGCAGCAACAGCAGCCCCGCCAGCGGCGAACACTACTCGAGCAGCCAGAGCGTCAACATTCATCAGTCGCGCGATCACGCCAAAATGATTAAGGTGCGCAGCCACAGCAACGAGGAGTACTCGATCACAAAGCCGCATCACGCAGAGAGTCGGCGTCTGCTGCCCGAGACACCAACCAGTCGCTCGGCAAAGTAAGTGCAACATTATAGAAGCTCCATTTTTTATTTGTCCAGCCTAATGCTTTGCTGTGCCCTTTGCAGCCGCTCGCCCAGCCGCCTCGTGCGCCAAGACTGCCTGAAGGAGGATCGCGGCGGCGCACACGAGCCACATGCGCGCACCTTCGGCGAGGCCAAGCAGCAATTCAATCAATTCCAGAACGTCACCGAGGAGGAGGACACGCGTCCCGAATACGTGGACTACTTCGATGATAGTCGCAGCAGCTTCCTCGAGGTGGACGAGGTGCAGTACGAGAAGAACTACAATTCGGGCTTCAGCAGCGAGCCGCGCATCATTTACAATGACGGCTCCGACGACGGCAGCTACGCGCACTACCACCAGCGGCCGATCGTGCACAGCGCCGAGAACGTGCTCACGGTGGAGCACACTTATGGCTACGCCTATGCTGCGGTCAGCAATGGCGCTGGCGTAGTGCCTGTGCATCCGCTCGGCGCTGCGGTGAGTGGCTTGAGCGCCAGCGGTGGCGCTTTGCCGCGCACGCCACAAATGCACAATCGCCTGCGACGGCGGCAGTCGCGGGAGCTGCAGATGCAGCAGGACGAGTTGCAGCACCTGAACGCACATGCGGCGCTGCCGAGCGTGAGTGGTGTGCTCGGCGCTGCTGCCGCTACAGCAGGCGCAGTGGTAACCACACACGCAGAAACGCACGAGCGCCGCAAGCCCGAGCAGATGCGCTCCGTATCGGAGGATTCGGGTGCCAAGCCCGCTGCGCCCAAGCCAGTTACTCGCCGCTCGCTCTCACATCCCGAAAAGGAGACACACGTAAGTGCCACAAAGCTACTCTCTTTGCTCCAAGTAAATAATAATTTCTTGCTCGTTTAGGCTCCCAAGAAATCCGAACCTACGAAAATTCCGAGTCCAAAACCGCTGGCTGACATTTTGGACAAAACGCGACCAAGCACGAAAATACCAACACCGCGACGACGCAACAGTCGTGGAGCTGTCGATACAGATGAAGGTAGGACATACCGAACGAAGACCGTAACAATATTAAGTTCATATCATTTACGCATAAATATGTCCCATAGAATAGACCCACTGTGGGTATCTGTATCCGCTTATAGAATCCAAAGGATCCCAAAGGACATTGCTTCACTCCCTTTCAATGTGTAACTTATAAACTGAATCCTTACTCCTAATACGAACTATTCATCTATTTACACCCACTGTCAATTACTCAAGATATTCCCCGCGGAGTCCAACAGCCTGTCAACGCAGCTATTAAATCATCATTTCCGCTGCCTATTCCTATTCCTCAGGCTCAGCCAATTTGAAAGTAGCAATTTCTCAAAGCGCATTTTATGCTTTCGCTTTCAGGTGGCATCTGCACGAAATCCTATTCAAGCGAACGAAGAAATTCCGATTTATCCTTGCGGACGAACAAGAAACACGAACAAAACTCAGATGAACAAAAGTCGCAACTTCCGTTGCCCACGGCCAACAACGGCACCACCAACGGCAATGGCAATGGCAATGGCTACAACAAAACTGCTAACGAACAGCAAAAACAAGATGGCAGATCCCCAGAGCTACAAAGGGACATGGAAATGAAGCCATCAACTAGTGACACAAAAGACCAAATGAAAAATGCACGAACTGACGGCCAGAAGGATGATGATGAAGCCAATAAAGCAGACGCGGAGACGGAGACGGCCGCCCAACTTGCAAAGGTAAATTCGAGTGCGAACGAGCGAGCGTCCATAAATAGCGTCTAATAATGAGCGAGAAGTGTGCGCGCAAAAACGGCACAATTAATATGTCAACCCAAACCATTGTCAGGTGGCTTAAGGTTTCCGCTCATTGATACCGTTCTCTCTCCCTTGTTTCGCAGCCTCACACCAGCACATTGGGCGAGCAGGAGCTTCAGAATGCCGTAGAGGCGGCGGCTGTCGTCTTTAAGAAGGTCGTCCTTCAGCGCCGTCAGCAGGAGAAGAAGGCCGCCGAGGAGGGTAAGTGTGAGACAATGAATTTAATTGTTTCCGGCTAACGATGCTAAAGGATTGCATATGGCTGAAGGTGGTGGTGGTTGGCTTGTATGTCACAGAGCAGCGCTTTGGTTAAAAATATAGCCTGCTTTTTTTATGTGGTGGTGGATTAATTATAAGCCGTAAGGGTGCTTTTAGTTGTTAGCGCTAAAACACTTCATTAGCATTAACAAAGTGCTGGAAAGCATATCTTAAGTGAGCTATCTCGCGTGAGCCTGAGCATAAGCAAGCCTAATTTGGTATATTTGAATTCGAACTAAATGCTATAGCATCGTTGTCTATCGTACCGAGCTTTAGTACTGGCACTTCCCAGGACAGCTACTCCCTAATCTTGCGCGGGTAAAAGTGGGTTTCAAAGCTAGTATCCCACAGTCTACTGAAGTTTGCCAGAAATTCTTGTATTCTTACAGGTTATTGCTTTCCTAACTCATAATCGGATCTTCATCTGGGACATTGCAAAGAATCCAACGGCTTCTATATGTGGTTTACTTGGCCATATACCAGTTTGATCTCACCTCTGCTATAAATAGCTACAAGTTTTATAAACAAATTTTTGCTTTAAAATTTTTGCATCGAAATTATATCTAAACAAACAAATTGTTGCTTTTATAGTAAATAGAATCAGTTTTAAATAATTTTGCTTAAATTTAACCTCTTTAATGGGAGAAAGCTAGGTCGTGATATTTTACCAAGTTAGTATGTACTATATCTAAGAAGCTACGTGCTAAAAACGATATCAGCCACATTTTTAAAAGTTTTTCCTCTTTTAACTTTAGTTCTCACATTTGAAAGGAAAGTAAATTATTATTGGGCTAGAGTGCATAAAAACGATGGATCATTTCATAAAAAAAACCGACAAAAGCTATAAATAATTTGAATTTTTTTGTTATATTAGTATGGATAATGCATACACTCAGAAATATGCTGATGTAAAAATCTAAAAGTGGTTTCTCGTTGAATTCATATTTTGTGGCAATCTATTATTATTATTAAAATATTTTAAAAGGCGTGCTGGTATACAGTAAGCCTCCTCTACAAAGTGAAACAACATTTGAATATCATAAAATGCTTCTTCCTGCTTAAAGCTTCAACGCTAAAGAAGCGTTTCATATTAAAACCTAAATAACCCAACTGCATACTCTTCAACACGCCTTCAACACTTTCCCTCAAGCCGTTTTAATTAAATCTGAAGTTCGTACAATCAATTTAAGAATTTTGTCGTAAATAAAATTTCACACGTATTTTCTGCAAATATTTGCATAGCGCAGTAATCTCACACCGAGTGTTGCATTAACCCATGTCCAACAGATTTTAATAATTCTCGTTTACCTTGCTCAAAGCGCAAACACCCTTAACCACTGACGCCTGTTTGGGTAAGCCACAGCTAAGGAATATCCGAGCCTCATATAGTATTTGCTAATAGAAATCTAACCCTAAATTCCTCGAGCGTATTTTCTATTTCCTTTCTTCTTTACTTCCGCTCTGCTTCTATCCTACTTCTTGTTCACTGGGGTAATCCGCAAGTAAGTTTTCAAAGTGGCATTCACTAACACGTGTTAAATCACACGCACCCACACAAACACGCATCTACACACAATCATACAAACTGCCACTGTTCCTGTATTGAGTTACACCTTGTCGTTGTCATTGTCGTTGGAGGTTTTCCAAGCGTGGCAGAGCCGGGCTAACTCAATCTGCAACTAAAGCTCACCGCTTCTGCTGCTGTTTAGCATATTCAAATTTTGGCACCTCCTCGTCTATGGATTGATCTTTTTATATTTTAATTTTGTAAACTCACTGTAAGTGTCACACATATGAAAGCGCATGCATATACTCGTACGTGGCTCTATGCCTAAATACTCAGTTGGAAATTCGTCTTAGACATTCAACAAAAATACGAAAAGGAATAACAACGTATGGTAATTTTTTTTAAATTTAGAACATCGCAAAAGAGTCACACCTCGAAAATCACAAATATCCAGGAGAGGCAAGAAAATGTTTATGTAAAAATTATTTCAAAATAAAAAAAAATTGTTGTTTTATAATTATAGAATTCGATATTAACGAAGGTTTGGCTGAACTCTCTTAATTTTCCAATTTATAGATCGTTGAATGCTCCAAATTGTATGAACAATATAGTAGATGTTTGCAAATGGAAAAACAAAATTTAAATCCACACTTGATTGGAATCGTTGTTTATTTAAAAGTGGCTGACTGAAACAAATGCTTTTTTAACTCAAATTATTTTAAAAAATTAAAAAACAGCACAATTGATACCCCTTATTTATGACTTCATTGTTGACAGCGTCAACAACTGGCCAATTTCCCACTGGGTAGATATGCTTACACACATTCACTTAACTAGCTAGATATGTATGTATGTGCCAAATGTGTTTCGTTCTAGTTATTTTGTTTACGTTTGTTTTCCATATACGAGCAGATACACACACACACACACACGCAAATGCATACTTCAGAATGAATCTGAGAAATTTTTCACTAATCTTATCAAAGCTTTTATATGCGAAACTCTTTTGTTTTGCTTTTCTAAAGATAAAAATGTTGGCTCATTTTTTTGCCTAACTGTCAACTTGTTTGGAACATAAGCATATGTCGCTGTATGTGTGGGTGTATGCGAGTGCAGGCAAAGAAATTGTGGGCGTCTTTTAAATGGCGCGGCCAGCGAAGGTCTTTGTCGGAGCGCTCTCGGCTCGTTTGTTTGTGTGGGTTTGGTATTTAAAATTTAAGACTTCGTTAAGCGTGCATAAATTTCCGTCTCTAAATTAATTACTAACCCGTCTAACGCTTCGTAATGTAATCATGGTCTAACAATTGATGTTGGTGGCGGTGGCGACTAACAAGAAAGTCTTTATGAAACGTGTGCAACAGCTGTTTTACAACTCTGCGCTGTCTTTTTCTCTTTGTGAAAATAAAAAATTACAAAACAGATTTCTGCGATGTGGAAACTTCATCGGAGTTGGACTTCAAATCGATGAGCGGCAACCAGCAGCAATACACCGTCGAAGCGGACGAATTCAAATTGGTCTTCATCAATTCGGATTCGTCCTCCTGCAAGGACGAGGAGTTCGAGGACAGCAGCTCCAGCAGCTCATCCACGCACAACTACAGCAGCATCACGATCGACGACTGCGACTGGGACTACTTCGAGCCGTCCATGCTGAACAAGCAGACGCGCTACTCGCCCTGCCCCTCGCCGCTGGTTGCCGCACGCGGCACCAAGATGCGCGAACTCAAGTCCAGCGACAGCACGCTCTCGCCCGCCGAGTCGCCGCTGCTCTACCGCAAGCAGCTGCTCTACTCCGCCAAAATACGCGAAAGTGACACCGGCACCGACGAGGAAATCCTGATGCAGGGCGAAAGCTCCTCGCAGACCAGCTCGGACGGGTATCTGGCGCGCGGCCGGCATGCGCAGCAGCTGAGTCTGAAGACGCGCCTCAAGACGCGTTTCCTCAGCAAGGAGCACCATCATCATCAGCACAAGCACTACCGCCACAGCTCGCCCAAGCTGCCGGCGGAGGCGGGCGGTGCACTCTGCAGCTGCGGCGCCATGCTGCTGAAGGATGTGCTGCCGCCGCAGCCGCAATATGTGCCCATACCCGTGCCCGTGCCTATACCCGTGCCCATGGCCGCCTTTCAGCACTGGCATCCCAATGAGCTGCTAAAAGGCAGCACCTCCAACACGCCCACGGCGACGGCAGAGCTGTCGCTGCACAAGGATGAGCATCTCTGCGCCTCTATACAGCAGCTGTGGAGCTGCGCTGGGCCGCAGCTGGCGCAGCAGTCGACTGCCACAAGCAATTTGCAGGCGGCTGCAGCTGCCGCCGTCGTGGCGGCCTACTCCAATGCGGTCACCATGGACGCCATGTCCAACACGTACCAGCAGCTGGCCGGCAAGTTGGGCGAGCAGGGCGCGAGCTCCAGCCTGTTGTCGCGGCTTGCCAGCACCGGTTTCAAGTCGTCGACGCCCGAGCTGAGCGCCTCCACCTACTCGCACGGCTCCTCCTCGGGCTATGGCACCACCATCGGTGGCAGTCTGGAGACGCTGACCGGCAGCCTGTACGACTGCAACAGTTTGGGCAGTCTGAGTGGCAGCTACCAACACCAACAACCACAACAGCAGCAGCAGCAGCAACAATTGCAGCAGTACACAACCGACGCAACAGCCCAAGCAAGTACCACAACAACCAGCACCGCTGACTGTGGCGATGACGATAACCGCAGACGGCCGCAGTCACAGGCAGCCGGCAGCGCTGGCGAGGAGTTGGCGACGTCGGCCGGCGATACTCCAACGTTAGTACGCTCAAGACCGTCGTCGAGTTTAAGTCGTGAATTTAGCCAAGCGGAGCGTCGTCACGTTTTGACGGCAACGGCATCAACAACAACAGCAACAACGAATTCTACAGCACTTGGAACGCTGGCATATGAAACGCCCACAGCACAAGCACAAACTCAGCTACAAGAACAACAACAACAGTCACACAGCGCTAGCAATTACACTACGCAACAACAACAACAAAGAGCACAACAAATACACGATAAGCGCGTGGAGTGCGATATCGACATTAACGACGCGACTAATAAAACAGCTGATAAGACAGCAGCGCCAAGTGTTGTTGTTGTTGCTGCTGCTTTGGCAAAAAATCGCATAAGCATAGAAAACGCTGAAAAGCTTTTAAACACGCCGCAGCAGACTGACAATAAACTAATTTGCGGCACGCCGACGCCATTGAACAGTGTTGGCAGCAACAGCAGCAACAACAAGCGCAGTTGTAGCACCGCAGCTGCCAACGCCACAAAAGCCAAGCAAACGGCTTTGGAAAACGAAGTACTTAACCAACTAGCAACAACAACAACAGCAGCTATAAAGACGGCAGGCACCACAGCAGCCAGCATAGCCACCACAGCATTGCAGCATCGCCACTTGAGCCCGGCAAACGACTTGGAGCGCCTGAGACGAGTTGGCAAAGAAACGGACGCAAACAAAAGCAATTACCAAACGCCGCAGCAGCAGCAGCAGCAGCATAAAAAAGTGCCCAGCAGCAGTGTTGTTGTTGTTGCGTTCGCTGCCACTGCGACGAAAACTCGTTTGGCCTGCCCGCGCGGCCATGTTGCCGTCGACGTCGACGCCGCTGCCGCCACCACTGTCAGCAGCGTTGACAACATAGCGCCGCGCACTTATACGACTGCAGCACCAACAACAACAACAACAACAACAGCAATTGCAAGCAACGCCGCCGTAGAACCCAGCGCGCCCGAACTAGACGAGGACGAAAATGTGAAAAACAAACAAGAGAAGGAGGGCAGCGCGGCAAAGAGCGGCGCAGATTTGGTTGGGAAAGTTGAAATTGCAACCACCAACAAGACGAACGCGACTGGAACTGGCAGCCCAGTCTTTGGCGAGGCGGCCAGCGCGACGGCAGCAACGTACGGCAACAGCGACCAAGCTAAAAACAGTTCAGCGATGATATCGATCGGGAAATTGAAGTGCGATGCGTCAACGACGGCGGGCGGTTATCTGCAGAGCGAGCATGTGTTCAGCTCGTCGTCCGCGTCCGCCTCCGACGAGGAGGAGCAGCGCGCACAGTGCGACAGTGAGGCGAGCGAGTCGCCAACTGCGTTGCCCTGCACATCCGCGTCCGCGTCCCTTTCGGCCACCAAGGCCAAACTCTATACGAAACGCAAGAGCGCCGCGTCGCGCAAATCGGTGCAGCGCAGCTACGACATCGCCAGCGTGGCCGGCAACGACGAGCTGATCGTCAGCCATCTGGACGATGCCGCCGCCGAGTGCCGATCCCATTCGCGCAGCTCGGCCACATCGACCAAGGATCACGACAGCGAGTGCACGACCAGCGACAGCACCAGCTCCAGCTCGGAATCGGTGGACTCCGACGACACGGGCAACATTGCCGATCGGCGGCCGAAGAAGCGGCACTTCTGCAAGGTGTTCGTGGTGAATCGCAATGCGGGACCGCGTGTGCAGCGCGGCAGCTCCACGGAGAACGACTCGCAGTCGTCTGACGCCAATTTGGAGGACTCCTCCGACAATGACACCGACACCGAGCGCACCGACTGCGGCATAGTGCTGCGCTACGTCAAGCCGATGGCTGAGGATGCACGCTCCAATGTGCCGTACAACGACGACGGCGTTCGAGCGGCCGACGAAAGCGACAGCGATGCGGCGAGCAGCAGCGACGACGACGCGGCTGCAGCTGAGCGTGCTGATGTGGTCAACTCGGCCGGCGAGCTGGCCAACTGCATTATGGTGGTCGGTGGCGTGACGGACGACGACAGCGGCGGCGTCGTGCTGCATGCAGTGCGGGCGCTGCGCAGCGACGGGGAGGAGCTGGAGCTGGAGCAGCCGCGCGCAGCTCGTGGCACAGTTAGCCAGCAAGTGGCAAGCGCGAGTGCGAGTGCAGGCGGCACGCGCGATAATGCGCAGTCAAGGAGATCAATTAGCGGCGCTGGGCAACAACAACAGCGGCCGCAATCAGAGCAATTAACGAGTGCAGCCGCAACAGCTGCTTCAGTGATTTCAGTGGGCGCCAGTGCGACGGCGCAAGCGAACGGCGGCAATGTGGCAATGGACGCGCACACGCAAGACGCCTGCGAGGAGCTGCACAGCATAGCGAATGACGTGAATCGGCTGCTGGCGCTGCACAAGCAAAACTCGCAGCTGGAGCTGAAGCTGCAGAAGCTGCGCCACGATGTGCAGCAAATCAATCAGGATCATTTGTCCCACAGCAGCGGCGGCAGTGGCAGTGGCTCGGAAGCAGCTACGGCAGCATCGTCCGATAAGGGCACACCAGAGCTGAGCAAAAAGCGCAAGACAAGCGTAGAGAAGCAGGAGGAGGATGAGCAGCAAGAGCAGGCAAGTGAGCTGCAGGCCAGGCAGACGCGGCTTAACGATGACGCCAAGCGGAAAACCCAGAAGCAGTACGAGTGCGATATGGACAAAGCTAAAAATAGCAGCGGCCTGAGTGACGCTGGCAAAAACAACAACAAGAACAACAACAACAACAACAGCGGTAGCAGCTGGCAAACAGGTATGACGGCTACAGGCAGCCACAATGAAACTGAGTTAGCTGGCGAAGGTAGCGAGCAAAAGGCAATAGCAGCAGCAGCGCGCGGAGTAGGGGAAGTGGCAGCAGAAATGGAAAAAGAAGTGGTGGCAGTGGAAAAGCAGGTAGAAGCAGCAGCAGCAGCTGGAAACGTGCAAAAACAGCGCCAAAGCGTAAGAGCAAAAACACTGCCAAATGAGAAAGAGGCAGAGAACAAAGAAGGGTGGACAGAAGCAGTGGAGGAAGAGGAGGAGACAAGCAACAGCAAGCAAACGCATGGCAGGCAACGTGAGAAGGCAACAACAATGTTGCTGGCTAATGCGGAACGCAACAGCGAGCAGTGCTGGCCAACACAGCAACACGAACCACAACAACAACAGCAACAATATGAGAAAAAGAGGCAACGATGGCGCAAAGCAGCTAGCCCTTGCGCTGCCGAACACAGCAGCAGCGCTTCTATGCAAACAACAGCTAGCAAAAAACAACAACAACTGTCATCCCCTGCCAGCGAGTGTGCAAGTAGCGAGAGTAAGCAACAACAACAACAAGAGCATAATGACGACAAAACGCATGCTGTTAATAATAATGATGTTGTTAGTAATGATGTTGTTGTTGTTGTTGTTGCGGAAAACAAACACAAAACAGACAAGTACAACAATAAAACGGACAATAATTACACACAGGCAGCTCAGCTTGGCGATGTGTATGAGACGCTGCAGAGCAAGCAGCTGGCACAGGTAGCCGCCAGTCAAACAGCTGTACTCTTTAAATGCCAGCCAAAACAGTATCAACAACAACAACAACAACACAACGACAAACAACAAATCAACGAAGCATACAAAACAAATGAACTAGCAGCCAGCGCTTACAACTTCATGGCGTACGAGGAGGCAATGAAAGAGCCAACAAAAATAACAACAACAACAAACACAACAACAACAACAGCAGACGCGTTTACTTTGACAGAAAGTGAGCAAAATCGTAAAACACCTGAGCAAGCTGATGTTGTTGTTGTTGTTATTGCTACCACTGCTGAAACTCAACAAGCTGAGTGTGAAGAGCGCGCGCTGCTCAAGCAAATCACTGAAGCGCAGCTGAGCGCAAAAGCAACGCAGATTACTACCAGCAACAACAAAGGCACTGACAACAACACTGATAAAAACAACGCCGTTTTGTTGCCTGCCGCCAGCGAGCGCTTTGCGAGCGACGCTAACAGCAGCACTCGAGCTGCCTGCGCAGAGCGGGCCAACAACGGCAACAACGAATTGGCCAAGTCGGAGGAGCGCGCAGTTGAAAATGAAATGTTAAACGATAAAGACGACTTCTTCGGGCTCGGCGGCGGTGGCACAAACGACGACGGTACGGCACAAGAAACGGCTCGCGCGACGTTTAGTGAGCAACAACAGCAACAACAACAACAATATAGCATTATAAGTGAGCGTTTCACTGCTAACAGCAGCACAATTGGCAGTAGTAGCAACAACAACAACAGCAGCAGCATTCACAGCGAAGAATTTCATGTGAAGGTAAACGAAAAATTTAACAAAAGAGACGACGACGACTACGAAAAAACGAGCAACGTCAACAGCAAAGACAGCAGCAGCGGCAGCGACTGCCAAATTTCAGACAAAGAAATAGCAATTGCTAGAAACGTGAGCGGGGCGGCATTGCCGTTGCAAGCTGCCAGCCACAACACACCCTCGAATAGAAACAGCAGCAGCATTAGCGCCGCACCCTCAACACGCACGCAGCCTTCAGCAAGCAGCAACAACAACAACAACAACAGCAGCGGCAGTACCAACAAATTCGGCGCCTCTTCCAATTCCCTTTCGGCCAAATATCGCAGTTTAATTATGATTACAAAAGACAACAACAACAGCAGCAGCAGCTACGACGTCGACGAAAGTGCAGCTAATGCGCAGCACAGCGATACAGCAACAACAACAACACGTGTCACACAATCACATGATGACGCTGCTGTTGCTGCTGCTGCTATTGAAAGTGTTAGTGTTAAAAATAATGGCAGCATTATAAAGCTCAATTATGAAATGCCAAATTGCAAAAAAGAGCATAGTGTAACAACAACAGCAACAACAGCAACAGTTAGCTCAACAACAACAACACCTACAGCGTTGTCTCAAGTGCATGAACTGTATCGCAGAACGTTCAATAATGTTAGCCAAAATACCAAAAATATGGCTGATGAGTCAGCGCCACGCCATGACGTCAATGCGGCTGCGGCTACGTCGCCGTTCAATAATGAGCATTTTCGCGCCAGCGATAAAGTGTCTAGTGCCGTGGATAGGCTCAGAGATCAACGGATTAGCAGCAGCGACGACGATGCCGATACAATGTTTGCCGACAGCTTTGTTGGCAGCAGTGTAAAGCGTGCGGCGGCAGCGGCGGCATTAGAAAGTGCAGCTTTGAGCAAGATGCCGAGCGTCTGCCTGGAAGATGGCCTCGCCGACGACGACTCTTGGGTGGAGGAGATCAGCCAGCATGGCGACGAGGAGCTGGAGGAGGATGAGACCACACCGACTGCCTCCGATTCGGAGGATTTGAGTATGGACGGCGAAGATACGTTGGCGGTGCATGGCATGTTTGTCGATCGTGAAGAGGAGCTGCGTGGCTATCATCGTTCGGCCATCGATTTCACTTTGCATACGATTGTCGAGGAGAGCTGTGAGGAAAGTGAGCTGGCCTCGCTGCGTGGCATGGAGGATGAGCAGACCGCCGAGGAGGAGGAGGAGTTGGATGAGCTGGAGCGACGACGGCAGCGCACCATCAATCATCACAATCGACTGTCGGCGTCGGACTTGGAGAAGTACTTCTTCTTTGGCCTGGGCGATGGCAAGGTGATGAGTTCGATGGATACGCGCGGTGACGACACGGCGTCGGAGGTGAGCAGCGAGTGTTCGGAGGGTCTCGACTCGCTGGGCATACCGGAGGAGCCGGTGCATGACATTAATAGCGCCACCGAGTTGGCTTCCTCCAGGCTGGAGAAGTACTTCCTGTCGGGTTTTATGGGCTTCAATGCCAGCGCGGAGAAGAACGAGTCCGATGAGAGCGGCAGTGTGGGCAGCGACAGCGAAGGACATCCTAGTCCGAGTCAGCGGCGCAAGCGCTTGGTGCGTGCACGTGGCACACCGCGCTCCCACAACTCGTCGCTGGACAATTTGCTGCTGGACGGACAAGGCATGTCCAATGACTCGTTGGAGTCGGCGAATGTGCTGAGCGGCAGCGTGGTTGACATGCTGGATAGCTCGGAGTCGGAGGCGTGCGATGAGACGGTCATACATGTGGGCAGCTCCAGCGAGAAGACCTCGGATGGCACCTCGTCGGACACCATCAAGCGCAAGAAGCAAGTGCGCAAACGGCATGATTCGCTGGACGAGAAGAAGCTGCATGATACGACGACGGAGGACAGCAACAAGTTGCTGTCGGCCAGCAACATGGAGTGCCGCACACCAACGCCGGGCTCGATCAGCAGCGCGCAGGCCAAGAAGCAGCAGCATCACAGCCGAGACAGCGGCTTCGTGGGCAGCAATGACGATCTGCTAAAGGCGCCCGAATGCGAGAGCAGCGCTGCTGTGTTGCCCAACCGCGCCAAGTCGCCCACTGCGCTGGATCAAATACACGAAGCCACGGAAGCCGCTTGCTCGCACTCGCAGGCTGCGGTGTCGCCGATACCGGAAGTGCGCTTGACTCCGCCCGCTGCAGAGAATGCCGCTTGCAACATGCCACAGTGCGACGCATCTGGTGCCTCGAAAAAGCCGCTGTCGCTGCCGCCGGCCACAAACAGCGGCCTGGTGCGAAAGGACAGCTTCAACAATTGGAGCTCCGACGAGGAGACCAACCTGATGATGTCCAAAATGCGGCAGTTCTTCAAGACGCTGATTGTTGCCACCGCAAATGCACAGCAGAACAACAGTGCGCCCGCATCCGCGAGCAACTCTAAGGCGCCCACGCCACCCACACAGACCACGCCCAGTTCGGTGCGGCGCATGAAAACGCGTCCCGCGCAGCTGGCCTACTTCGAGAACGAACTGACGCGCCTCATGAAGACCGTGCCCGGTATCAACGACGAGCAGGTGCGCGAAATTGTCGAGTACCTGAGCAGCGAGGATACCTGGTCCGACTCCTACGACTCCTCGGACTACAACAGCTCCGACTTGGAGGGCAGCGCACGCTCCAAGTGCGAACTGAAGGAGCAGATTTCGGCCAGCTGCCAGCAAATAATAAACAAGTTCGAGATAGACGAGGAGGGGGATCGCGGCGATGGTGGCTTGCTGGACGAGGCACACGGCTTGAATCCCGCCGACACTGCCCTAGTCTACCAGAAGCTGGTGGCCTCGTTCACGAAAATCGCGGTGGGCAATGCGAACAGCCCCAGCCCGCCGACGACCACAGTGGCCACAGCCGACGGCGTGCCGAACTTCAACGAGAGTGATGTCGCCAAGCAGGGCGGCGTCGAGGAGGATCAAATTTCCAACGGCAGCACGCGCAGCGCGGAACGCTCGCCGCAGCTGTTCGCCAAGGTAATGCAGCACATCGGAACACGCCTTGTCGCGCTAATGCACGAGGTGAGCAGCGGCAACGACTCGCACGGCACCAACTCGCCCATTCCGCCGCAGCGCCAGCAGCACCATCACCACCACAAGCGTCTGCAGGCCAAGATCTCCATCACGACCACCGAGGACGAGGAGGAGGAGTCGCCGGCGGCGGAGAGCGGCGGCGGCGCGCAGACGGTGAAGTCTGTGCGCGGACTATACCAGCAGCAGCTGCACGCCGGCATACCGCCACATCCCATGTACCATCAGTTGAGCAAGTCGCACGATCTGCTGCTCGACGTTTCGGCCTCCACCTCGGCGGCGGCCTACGGCGCCGGCAGCGGCAGCAGTGCAAGCGCGGCACGTCCACACCATCACCACTCGAGCAGCGGTGTCAGCGACACCGCCGGTGAGGAGTGCGGCGTGGCCAGCGACTACGAGCGCTTCTCTTGGCGCGGCAGTTTTGAGTCGGCATTACTGGCTAATGGCGACTCCAGAACGAAGCTCAGTCAGCTCGATCGCGACAACTCGTCGTCTGCGTCCGCTTTGGCCGTTGCAAAGCGTCGTTCGGCAGGAGATCTGTTGTTCAACCATCACAAGAGTCTGAGTCGCGAGCAGCTGGATCGTGTGCGCTCGTGCGGCAGCATCGGCGGTGGCGACGAGCGCCATCACGAGCTGGAGACTTCGCCCGCCAAGCCGTGGGTGTCCTCCTCCGTCGACTCGAAGGATGTGCGTCGCTCCAGCGTATCCGATGCCATCTACGAGTCCGACTCGTCGGACGAGGGCGCCTTCGGTGCGCGCTCCACGCTGCCACGCAGCTTGGCCAGTGTAACGCAGGTGGCGAGCACGAATTCGCTGCCGCGGCTGCCCACCTCCAGCTTGGGTGTGTCGGCAGCGGCCACTTCCACGCCGATGACCAAATCTCAAGGTGCCTTGAATTACGCCCCATCGTCGAGCAGTGCCAAGAGCGCACGCTACCGCTCGCCGGCACTGGCCAATCGCGCCAGCTCCTCGCTGAGCGCTGGCAAAAAGTGCAGCTCGGCTTTGGGTCTGCAGCACTTCCTCTACTCGAAACGCGATGCGCGGAAACGCTTGAATTTGTCTGCGGGTGAGCACTTTTTTAGTTCATTTATAATTTTATTTCATTTGATTTAGTATATTTTTTATCTGATTATTTTTTTTTCTATGAATGGGCTAGGGTTGCCGCAATTGATAAGCGCCACTATAGCTGTTACACACACACATACATACATATGCATATGTATATAATTTTATAGCTACAATCTAGTATTTGAGATTACCAAGCTTGCTAATTTCATACGATAAAGATAATTTTTGAAAAAAATCTTCGAAACGGTGCATGCATATGACCAGGAAATTGCTATTCAATAAAATTGCCATCAAATAAAATGCAACAAACACAACAATTCAGTTTAAAAATCTCTTCAAAAATGATTCTTGGAAAAAGTCATTAAACAGTACAAAAATAAACAGTTGCGTTTCTTTAATTGTGCTTCAAAAAAGTCAATAAATTGAAATCTAGTGCAACTGTTCTTCAAAAATGTTTCTTAAAAACTCGACCAAATCAAGTTCAGTTGCAACTTATCTTCAAAAGATTACTTCAAAAATTCTTTACAAATTCAGTTTTAACTTTTATACAAAAATGTTTCTTTAAAAAAAGCCAATAAAAAGTACCAAAAAAATGCAGTTGCACATCTGGCAAAAATTTCATATGATAATAATGGCAAACAAATTTGAGGGTTGGGTTGTTATAAAGACAAATAATTAAATCGTATGTCGCCTTTTGGCTGTTGCTTTAGTTTAAAATACGATAGTTTAAAAAAAGTTAAAAAATCAGCGGCGAGAAAGCCTATTTCACACATCAAAGTGAAAACCAAAAATTTTTAAAATTCGAAAGTTGCATTGGAAAAAATTTACTTATCAGTGCAATGGACGTCATTATACCTCAGCGAGTTCAGACAAATTTTCATCTGCCAACAAAAAAAGAGATAAAAGCTGTATAGCTTAAGCTTTTTAAAGCACGTCGAACCTATCGTCAAACAGCCAAATATTTTGCGAACTTTTTCCATATAAATTTTAAGTAATTGGGAGAAATTTTGGGCGTGCGTTAAAAAAGATGTGCCGCACAAAAAATTTAAATTGCTGACTATTTAAGTATGCAACGCACATTTTTACCAAAAAAAACGCTCTTTATAACAATGAAAAGTACTACAAATTTCTGCACTGTAATTGCAAGAGCAGAAAAGAAAAAGCCTTCACCTTAACGCGAGCTCACTCGCTCCCCCGCTTCGTTGACTACTAACCAACTCGACCACTGGCCCAAAGATCTGACGACGACGAATCATGGTCAAAAGCAGACATCGTTCAAAATAAACTCAATCAAGGTCAATTAACTGTTCCCATATTAAGCGCGCTCGTTTCCAGTGCTAAATTTTGAAGACCTCCATCCGAAGATTTCACGCACTCCAACACACGCACACACACACTCGCACATACACACTGGCGGAAATTATATCATGCTACCGCAGCAACGCGCTGAAAAGTGGGAATGGTCAGCTCGCAGCATGGCCGAGGCACTGAACCAACCTTATTAATACGGTCGCGGTGTGGGCGTGCTCGGAACACGCAGTTTACACAGTTGAACATTTTCGGCTTATTCGTTGGCATTTCGGTACTTTGTCATTTTTACGAATTTATTTGCGATTAATTTCGGCGTTTGTTTTCTTAACATTTTTTTCTGTTCATGCTCAAGCGCTTCCTTGTTTCCACTCAGTCGTGCTGTTTTTATTTTAATTTTAAATTTGATTACTAATATTAGTTTAGTAGTTGTTTTTGTTGTTTTTGTTGTTTTGTGTAATTTCAATACAACAACAGCGCGCAAGCATATGTAATTATGTATTGGCAATATTTTTGCGCCAAAGGCAAACACGCAAACATCATGACGGAAATTGTTTACATTTACTGAATTTTAATGAGAAGCGAGAAGTGAGGAGTAGGCACGTGTAAAATTTTGGGCTGTAAAATAATAGCAGCTACTTGCTAAATCAGTAAATAGCCGCCATTCTCTTGCACTGCTCACATGGCAAAATACATTTCTTCAATTTTTCCAATCGAATTAAGCAGGCATGTCAGCGGCTAGCACTACTCACCAACAGTTCCAACAAGTTTTTATTAAATTAACCTTTTCGGCACGCGGGGTGAGATCGCCAATGAATTCTTCTAACCGTATTTCATGTCAAATTTGTGGCGGTCAGCACTCTCACTCATTCAGCGCAGTTGTATGGATTTTGCATATACTACATATTAGTTGTCTACATATGCGTGTGGCATATGTGGAAAATCACGTGGATAATATGGAATATGTAGAAAACAATGTTGTAAAAGTATTAAAGCTAATTTTGAAATTAAGCGACTGTCAAAGTAGCTTGTCAAACGGTTGTATCATAATACAGTTTGGCTAAAAACCTTATATTTTGCATATTTCTGATCTGAGCTTTAACTTCGTATGCCAATATGTGCATTTAATATGTACTAAATTCGTATAAAATATATACACATTTTTCCGGCGCAGCGACTAAGAATCAGGGCCCTATGCTAAACAAAATTTCAAGGCCTTCCTTCAGCAAATAAAATGACTCAATCCAATACAATAAAAGACAATAAAACGTTAAACAGTTCCTCTCTGCTTTTTTGCTGTTCATTAAAAATTTAAAAAAAATCACAGAGGAAAGGAACTATCTACGAATTAATATTTATTTAAATCAATTCGGCGGGCTTTCATGGCAAAAATCGATAATTCCGTCCATTTCTACTTTCGCTAGTAGAGACTTCTCTATTGACATTATGGCCAAGCCGCTCATCCGATCGTTTAGCATTGTTGAGAGCAAGTAGGTTTTTAGTTTGAGCTTTCAGAAGCTTGCTTCCCCTGTCGCTACACAAACTTGTAATGTACCAACTATTCGCAGCACAATCACTAAATTGGGCACCGACGATAGAAGATCGTATCTCGCTAAATAATTCAGCATGGTTATTAGTTAATTTTTTCGACGGAAGTAATATAATTGCTCTGAAAATCAGAGGTAACGAACTGAATTTCGTAGGAGAGAAAGAATTTTTCTTTGTTTCAAATGTTTTTTTATGCAAAATTTTCTTGTCTTTTGAAGAACCCGAAAATTTGAAGGCCCTAGGCTAGAGCGTACTCAGGATAGCGAGAGAGATCGAACCTCTCAAAAACAATTTCAATTACAACCATTTCGATAATATAGTGCAATTCTTTATGTAAATTGCAATATTTTTCCATATTATGTATATTTTACATTTTCTATTTGACCAACATATTCTACATGGTTTGAAAAGCTTTCTATGTGGAATAGTACATATGTACATATAAACAGGCATATGTAAACTGCAATATTGTTCAAAATTTTATATAGTTCATATTTTCTGCATAATCAGCATAATCTACGTATGTTTGTTGAGCTTTCATCATGTTATTTTCTACTTGTATTCTATATACATACATATGTATGTATGAAATTCAGCACAACACTGTCAGTCAGCTTTCAATTAATTGTCTGCCTGCAGCAAATTCAAATTCAAAGAATTCCCTGCAACTGTAGCCTCATCTGCTGGAAAGTACGCATATCTCAGTACGTGTTGCCCAACGGTACTTGTCGGTGTTATGCATTTGCCATGCTTAGCCACAAATTCGTAATTAAAATCGCACACAAATTTTATTCACACACTTTTCGATAATAAACGGAAATGCGCTGCCAACCAAAAAAAAAACAACAAAAACTCCAAAAAATCGAACGTGCGTTTTAAAGTGAAAGTGATTACCAACATAAATTTTTCAAATTTTTCGTGCATTCGATTGTTATGCCGATGGTTTTATACAAATCGAAACAAACAACAAAAACCAACAACAAAGCAAACACAAATAATAATACAATCATAATATTTGTTCACCTTCTTTGGTGGCAGCCAACAAGCGGCTGCGCCGTGGTGTGGTGGTGTGTCAACAATTCGGGATTCTTTGTGGCATGAAATGTGGTTTTCCAATGCCTGTCAGATACGTAGACCATGATGGTCTTCAAGTCTCAAGTTGTTATTTGCCTCCAGCCAAAATCTGTTTAATTGTTTACGGAGTGAAAAACAGACCCTTTGATGCTTTCTCTATGCGACATACCTTACTTTTCTCTGCTTTGCATTAACTTTAATCTAGTCATTGTTGTTATGCTTGTTAAAACAGATGGGCTTTTTTGCTAGACACAGTCTATGTTCGCTCTCTTTTATAAAGGAATTCGCAACAAAAATGAGTTGCTTTTTAAACATCGCTTTTAGGCAGCAGTGACATTCCAAGCTCTTGGCCATTTTCAAACTTTCATAACAATACTCGTAGCATTTATAACATGTATCACTTGGCCAATGTCAAATTTTAAGATATAAGCAGCTAATATTCACGGGATTTTAATTATAAAATAGTTGAAATCTACTCAAAATTTAATTAAAGTTTGTAAAATTAAAGCACAAAATCAAATCAATAAAATTTCAATCAAATTTTTTCATTTGCACTTACTTTGGAGAAAAGTTTCTCAAGAGCAATCACAAATTGTTTATGCTTTTTTCGCTGGTTTAAAATTAAATCAAATTCGAATTTCACCAAATTTTATTTTATTTCAATATACTTTCAAGCAGTGCAGTAGACAGAAAGTTAATTAATTCGGCTGAGCTATAGTGAGTTATTTTTTGACAAGATTTTTTCGAAGCTAGCAAAATTATGCTTATACATATATATTTTGAAGTGATTGGTACTTTGTTTGAAGTCTTCCACTTGAAGAGATCTTTTCAAAACCAGCGCAGCTGTCTGCTCTGCATTGAGTTTAGGGCTACGGCCCTGCTTTAAAAGTTACATTAAGATAAGCGCTCAATTAAAAGGCTCAGCATGATTTTGCTTTACTTCAACTGACAGTGGCTAATAACTTGAATTTTTTGTGTGGGAAAAGTTTAATTATTTTATCATTATTTCAACAAATGAAACAAAATTGCACTATAGTCTAAAGCGGAAGCGGCTTACTCACTTTTATATAATTAAAAGAAAATCTACCGAAAAGTGACTTGAGACAGTGCTCTTCGAGCTCATTCTCTAGCTACGATCTCTCAAGAACATAACTTATAGTTTCCACACATAACTCGAACTTCTACACCAACCGAAATAGATTCGTATATATTTTAATATCGTGAAAATTACTAAATTGAAGATATTCCATCAAAATGATTTCTTTCAAAAGTTTTACATGAAATTTCCAATAAAACCCACAAAAATTATAGTTTAAAAAAAAATTATAAAAATCTGCTTAAATCCGAAATTCTCATAATTGTTGACAATTTTGAAAAAACCTTGTAAATCACTCGCTAAAATTGCTAACACGATTTTGCTCTATGTCGAATTAATGCCAGAACATGAGCCAATCGAATTGCTGAGCATTGCAACGCTACACGCTGCACGCTTCGGCGAATCAATTGATTGCAATCATGAAGAAAGTGACTCGCGTGTTCAAAGCCAAAAGCAAGAAACCGAAAGATGCGCAATACAACGCGTTCGGCGGGCGGCAGGTGGAAGCGCGCGGCAGCAGTGCATGCGCCGACAACGACAAGCAATCGTCGATGGCGTCGGTGCACACGTACGGCAGCAAGAAGCCGAAGACAATCTCGCAAACGCTGAAACTGCAATTGCAGCAGCAGCAGCGACAACCACCGCCGCGTGACAACAACATCAATTATGCGTCGCTGAACCGCATGCGGCACGGTCGCCACAACGGCGCGGGCGAGGCACAGCGAAGGCGGCGCGGCCGCGCCAAAGCGTGGCGACGCTGGCTCTGCTGCGATTGTTGCAGCGAGGCGCGCAAGCAACGGCGGCGCACTGCCGCGCAACGGAAGCGCACAGGCTACGGGGCGCGTTGGCGCTTCTGGTGCTGCCGCCCACGCAGCCGTTACCAGTGCGACGACTCCGACGAAGATGACGACATTGACGGCAAAGTGGCGGCCTACCTGCACGAGCTGAAGCAGCGGCAGACGAAGGCAGAGGTGGAGGCAGCAGCTGCAGCGGCGGCGGCAGCGCCACAAAACCAAAGTACGCGCCCCAAATTAGAATTAGCCATAAATGATGTAAGGCCCGACCAGGCGGCGCAGGCTGTAAGTGGCAGTCAAAGCTCCGATACGAATGAGTCAGCTACTGCTGCTGCTGCACCCATGCCCTCCTCCAACTCCGGCAACACGCAACGCCGTCTCACGCAATACCACGCTGGCAATAGAATTGCGGCCCAGCGTCGCGCTTGGACCTGGGACGACAGTCTGCGCTCCAACTCAGATCGTTTTCTTGAAACGCTCGAGGAGGATGACCTACATGCAGTCGGCGCTGGCAGCTTTGCGCGGCGGCCAGCATTGCCATTCGTTGTTGTTGTCGTTGCCGCGAGTGGAGGTAGGCTGAATTTGGTGATTTATGCCTGTGAGCTGCTTTGCATATAACCCCAAAATAACAGCTCTTAAATGGTATTTCATTCAAGCCTCTCTTGCCAAGCCTTCCACTCAGCACAGGGTTGCACAGACATAAAGAGTTGTTACACGTGCAGGATATTGATTAATTTAGTAGATATAGATATCAAATGTTTCGCAGGTAAAAGAAATTGAAAAGAACCACTTTTATTCTCTGACCTAAAGCCAGCAACAAAATTTTCATATAAAATTAATTTAAGGAGTATATATTTCTAAACCAAAACAAGCTTTAAATTTGAATTTATGAACGTGTTGAAATCTAGGCAAGAAGATATTTGACATCAGCCCTATTCTGGCAAAAGTCACAAAACTGTTACTTGTAGGCATGAAAATATCACAATTGAAACAGCAATCAATTTTGTCTGGACTGAATATAAAAAAATTTGTCAATAAAGCAAATTTTTAATATTTTATAAGGCCAACAAATTTGTGAACCTTAACAAAAACTTAAGATTTTAATTTTGAACACTAGTTTTCCAATTTATTTTGCCATTTTACGAAGAACAAAGTTTACATGCTCTTGTCTAAATTAGCCAAAATCCTGTATGTCCGGCCCTGGCACCGCATTTTGCCCGTGAGCACGCTGCTTGCATAGCAATTGTCTCTACAAACGGAGTCCTATTCTTCCTGGAACAATGGAAGGCATTATTTTCAGCAAACTGAAATCCTCAAAACGTTCACAGCACTGACAAAGGCTGCTTTGTTGATAACCGCAATCCAACTCAAAAGCGAGGAGTACTTGAGCTGCCCTTTTCAAAAGCACAAGCCATCTCTCCATCTATTCAAAGTTATGCCAAGTGCATACAGTCAAACCCATTTAACCATTTAAGGCGAAAGCGGTCAGGTACAGGCGCGTTATAAGAAAGCTGATAGCACTATTCAAGGGCACCAACTATTTTAAGCGCAATTTTATGAGCTGGCAATTAGTGGATATTCCGATGGGTCATATAATGTGGCCATGTAATTTTAAGTAAAACTCTTAAACCAGCAAAATTTTGAACAGAATATTAAGATTATATATGAAGAAGGGATGCAATCTTCTAGTAAGCGTCATTGTAACCATCACTATACTTAATAATTTTTTCAATTTTCTATTTGCAGAGGAAGCCAAGGCAGCTGCTGAGGAATTAAGTCAGTCGCCTGTGATTGGTCAACGCAATGATCCCGCTGCCAGTCCCATACACTCACGCGGCTCGGCCAACAGTGAAGCCTGGCCGGCGCAGTCTGATGAAGACATCGATCGTTTGGTGGCAATGCATCAGAATCGCAGCAGCTTAAGTTCACTGGGTGTAAGTTGCTAAATTAATTAAATATAATTAAGAGCGAAAAATTCAATTAAGAAATTGTATGCATTCTTTAAATTTAAATTCAAAACTTGCACAAAACTCTTTCGTGAGTTCTCGAAATGTTATTGCCCAAAATATAGCATGCTGAAAAAGAGTTAAGTTAAAAAATTTTTAGAGCCTGAAATTTCTCAGAATACAAACATCATCATCTGAGAGGCCTAACCTATAAAAACGGAATACAAATTTGAGCTTGCCTGTTAAATGAGAGACAGAGATTGCTCACATGTATTTTAGAAAAAGTGTTTGATTTGCTCACGCTCACGGCAACAGACTTTGAAAAATATCTAAAATTGCCTCAAATTCTGAGAATAGTTTTAATAAACATGAAATTTAAAAAAAATTGCTATAATTACATTCCGAAGATGGTTTCAAATTCTGACTGCTGACGCGATTTCTTTGGACGACTTTTGCTTTTCGCTCAGCTGCTTCGTGTTTTGTGGTTAATGAAATGAACAAGAATAATTCATGATTAACATTTTTAAGCTTAAACAAGCTGCCGAGCATTTATGCATGTATGTGTGTATGTTTGTTGTTACTTTTCCAATGCGAGATTATTCATGAGTCGCAGCTCGATGGCTCGATGTGGCTCACAGATTTTAATGTACAATTCCAACTGAACGAATTTCTGGAGGTCATTAAAAGAAAATTTAAATTGTTAATTGCCAGTTTTGAACACGTTAGAAGAATTGAAGTTTCTGAGCAGCTTCTTTTTTGTTGTAGTTAAGTGGTTTGGCGTCGAATGTGAAAGTGTTCTGAAGGCGCTTTGCTTTGCATGAATTAACCACCGAATTAGCAATAAAAAAGCGCTAGCGAAATTATATAATACAACTCATATATGTATCCGAAATATAATAGAGTTGGCTAGAACTTTAAGAACTCGCATGCTAATGCTTGAAATGTGCATTTGCAGCTGCGTTCCGATTCCATGGCCAGTGTCTATTCCGGCGCCGGCGAGGGACGTTACGGCACCGTGGTTGTGAAGGGCCAGGTGGAGTTCGGCATGCAGTACAATTACAAGCTGGGCGCTCTGGAGATACACGTGGTGCGTTGCAAGGATCTGGCTGCAGTGGATGCCAAGCGCAATCGCAGCGATCCCTATGTGAAGGTATGCCGCAGCCTCGCTGAATTGCAACTAATTGAAATGCTCACTAATTGCCCACTCTCTCTCTCTCTCTCTTGTAGGTCTATCTGCTGCCGGACAAGTCGAAGACCGGCAAACGTAAGACCAAAGTGAAGAAGCACACGCTCAATCCGATTTTCGACGAGGTCTTGCGTTTCCACATGCCCGTCTCCAGCCTGGAGTCGCGCACGCTCTGGCTCACCGTCTGGCACTCGGAT
This sequence comes from Neria commutata, assembly GCA_963457695.1. NCBI lineage: Eukaryota > Metazoa > Arthropoda > Insecta > Diptera > Micropezidae > Neria > Neria commutata. The sequence goes on along the minus strand of OY735245.1, from coordinate 16,257,504 downwards.
ATGTTCGGACGCAACGACTTTCTGGGCGAAGTGAGCGTCAATCTGCAGGGCAGAGTGTTCGACAATCCACAGTCGCAGTGGTATCTGCTGCAGGAGCGTGTAAGCTATACCAGAGACAATATAATATCTGGCTATACACATATGCACACATCCTTTTGTGCGCTCTATAATAATTTTGCTTGCTTTCGTTTTGTTAGAGTGAACCCTTCGACGAGGTGGCCAGCTATCGCGGTGACATTGTGGTGGGTCTGAAGTTCATACCGCCGGAGAATAGTCATAAGATCGGTTTTCTGCGCGGCTCCTGCACCACTGGCAGCAGCTCGAATCTGCGCAAATTTGGTAGTATTAAAACCGTAGCCTCCAAGCCGGATCGTGCGGGCAAGGGGGGACAGCTGCATGTGCTCGTCAAGGAGGCCAAGCATTTGAGTCCGATTAAGGCGAACGGCACCTGCGATGCTTTCTGCAAGAGGTGAGCACCAACATCATCATCAATGTATCAATATTTATTTGTTGTGTTTTTGTTTTAAATTTGCAGTTACTTGCTGCCCGATCGCACGCGCAGCTCCAAGCAAAAGACGCCCGTGGTAAAGCGCTCACTGCATCCCACATGGAATTACACATTCGTATATGAGGATGTGTCGCTGGAGGATTTATCGGAACGCGGCTTGGAGCTGACGGTTTGGGATCACGATCGTCTGGCGAGCAATGAGTTTCTGGGCGGCGTGCGCTTCTCCTTGGGCACAGGTAAAAAACTTAATTTGCTTTGGCTAGCATGGCAACATAATTCAATGAATTTCGCTTGCAGGCAAAAGTTATGGCCGCCAGGTGGAGTGGATGGACGCCACGGGCAAGGAGCTGTCGCTATGGCAGAACATGCTCGACCGCCCCAACTTTTGGGTGGAGGGCAGCGTTATTTTGCGCTCGACGCTCGACGGCATACGTGCGATACCATAAAACGTACAACAACAACAATCACAAAAACAACACAGCGCGCATTAATGCAATATGCACTAAAAGCTACTTTATTTGATAGCAAATTTTATTTGCAATAAGTTTGCAACATGACAAATTGCAACTGTATTGCATTGTATCAAATTGTAGCAAGAAAGTAATATCAATTTAATACGCAAAAAAGAAGAGGACATTAGCTGATTTAAGTTGCGACAAAAAAGGACAATTGAAGAAGCATTATTAGACATTAAGCCATTTTGCAATTGTGTTAGCAAGTTCAATGGATCTATTGTAATAGTTAGTTGCACCTTCAAGTTAAGCGTTCATTTGAAATTTGTCAACAGAAGAAGCGAAGAAGCGAATGCTTGAAACGCTGCTAAAAGATAGAAGAAGAAAAACAATACTCGAATAAGATTTGATTGTGTCTAAACGAAATGGCGTATGGCAAGCAAAGCCAAGTCAAAGAGAAGAAAAAATAAGCTTGATAGATTGGCAATTTTTTTGAACAAAGTTTAAAATGAAATATTAGAAGAATGAAATTAGTCAAGCTTAAGAAGTTTAAATTTAGTTGCGAATTCTTTATGCAACAGCAGAACAAATCTAAGTGCATAAACAACTCAAAAGTTATTAACAAAACCATATCAAGCCACAGCAGAACTTTGTCAATATCTCAACAGCAACAACAACAACAAAGAAAAGAAAGGAAAAGAAAAACAAGCAACAATTGCATATTCTAAAAGACCTCTACGCCACAAAAAACGTGTATTTGTCACATTAATTTGTGCATAAAAAAAGTTAAATCGTCGTTATTATTTTTTGTAACTCATGCGACTCACACACAAGTCGACTTATAAAAGTAATATACAAATATAATTAACTAAATATAAATTATACGATAAACAAGATTAATTAGTATTTACACATATGTATACACACATACATATGCACATATATTGTAGGCAACTACTTTGAATGACAGCAGCAGCAGCAACAACAAAAGACAGTGTTTAGTATTGAATTTATATTGCATATTTTGAAAGTGGCACTTTATGCCTTACTTATACATACATACATACACACACGCAAATACATATATACATACATATATGCATACAAATTTACATATAAGCTATTTTATATACACACGCATGTAAACAACACACTGCTGCAAATAACTAAAGTGTTATTAGCCTACTCTTATACACTGAAAATAATCACTTGCAAATATAACATACAAAATACATAAATTGATTTTTTATTTCATTACGTTTTATTCGCTTTATTCGATATTCCAATAAACTTTACATTTTATTTGACTATTTTCGTTCAATCAACATAAATCTCAGAAATGATAACTGTTAACTATTTCAAACTCTCAACGCTTCCAAGGTTCCCTCTATAGTATAAGACCAAAGAGTTGGGCTATGTCTAAGCTGTCGGTCATTGACTCATCGAGACTATCACTCATCAAGATTAGCATATACAGTGCCTTGCAAAAGTATGCGGAATTTAAATTTTACTGCAAAAAGTTGATACATTTTCTATAATAGTATTTTACTTATATGTTAGCTCATACTACTCTTTCCTCTCAAACTTAAATGTTAGCACTGGTATTAGTAACGTTGTAGCAATACTGTGCTCAATCGAAAGCATGCATATTTAAAACTTTAATACTTTAGCAATTGTTTGAGCAATCTTCAGTCTGGAACTTTTGTGCGCACATCCTTGTGTCGAGATCCTTCAAATCTTTTCATCACTTACTACTGTACAATTTTAAGATTATCTGCAATAAGCGCGCCGTTCCAAGAATAAAAGCTTAGATTTGCGAATTTTATGCTGAAAAATTAAAATTGCTAATACTTTTGTGTTAGGAACTGTATCTATTTTTTTGTGTTGAAAATTTGAATGGTATACAAAATTTTTCAAACCAAGCTGCAACACAATGAAAAGTGAAAAAGGTTCGGTTTAGTGCAACATGGATACCAGAACCACTGTTTCGAATAAATATGCAGTTTAATAAATGCCTTGAAGCATTCATTAGATTTGCAAAATGTTTTCGATTGGCTTCATAAAGTGTTTCAAAAGCTACCGCAATTTATTGTAAAACGGAAGGCTTTATGCTAGTTAAAATTGTTTGTAGCACAGTGTAATAGAATCTACGATGGAATCAGCAATGCGTGCAGCTGTTGATTGTCTTTTGTTAAAGCGTACCATTTCCTTTAAAAAATTAGATTTCTTCTGTGCTTAAGAATAAAATCGGCTTGGTTCAAGCTTTGGCTCGTTAGGAATATCGAGAAATTGTTCGGCTTACTAGAAAAAATAGGAAAGGAAGCAATTAATTTTGGAAAGAATGTACATATGAAATTCAATCACGCTAAAATTTAGTTTCCAGCCTTCTTGCAAACGTGCAGCTGATCTCTAAGCTGTTTTATACTATTTATATCATTTCTTTATCGATCAATACCTTTCGAATACCATTAATTTTTTAAAATTCTTTTCCAAATACTCTTTTTTTTGAAAGGCTTGAAGCAAAAGCAAGAAAATCGAAGGCGCTTGTTCAAATATGACCACGCAGACGATATTGAAGTACATATATATTGTATTATATAGGCAACAGTATAGGCAGAAAAGAGTATTTAGCTAAAAAGCTTTGGAAATCTATCTGCCAGCAGCTAGCAGCTAGAAACAAAGTATTGATTTGAAATTCTAAACAATTTCGAAATTTAAGTGCATATCGTCGACTACTTGCATTGTATATGTATGAGTATTTTTAAGAAGATGGTGGCTGTTGAAGAAAAATTAGCATGCAACACAAACACACTAACACATAGGCACAAATTACTATTTTCCCCATTGTTGACAACCCAAAACACACTTTTCTACCAACACAAATTGTTGTAATATTCAAAAACGAATCTTATGATTGCTTTCGGTGTAAGATTTTTAAAAAAAGCTTAACAATTACAATTACAAACGAAAAATAAAATGTGAAATTTAAATATTAACAAATTGTGACATATTGAAAAGGTGAGAAAAAAGAAATTATAGAAAGTTGCTGAATCACTCGTTGCCTAAATATCGCTTGTCTTTTATACTCGATGTTTTCGTAATGACAAAAACAAAAGCTAAATTTAAATAAAATATCAAACCGAACTACTGCAACTAAAACAAGAGCAAGAGCAAAAAATTTGAATTCGAAACAAAATTTTGAAACAAATCAAATCAACACAATAAAATCAAATATTGCAAAATGGTATCCTTTAGTAGCAGAATTCTACTCAATATGAGAGATACATTTCTTCAAATATTGGCATAGATTTATACGATTGACAGATCTACCTACATACCTACATATAGTATGTATATGTATGCAGGCAGACAGGCATATCACTCATATGAGCATATGCGAGTGTGCTGCATAAATTGATACGAGCGTAGCGAATTTTTAAGCATTGCATCGTTTAATTGATGAAATGCAACTAAATGAAAATTACGAAAAATACAAAAGCAAGCAAATCTTTACGAATCTCAACTCAAAGAATTAAATGTTATTACTTTCGGAAATTTACTTTCTCTCACACATACTAACTGCTCAAAAGCAAACTCTCTGCCAAGCATATCGCACTTTGCGGAATTTAGCCCCTGCCCCCCCCCCCCCCCCCCTCCCCTCTCGCGAATCATTTTTGTATAAGTACTACACTATCGCATTTTGTAACTTCATGAATACATTTCACTTGTATGGTGCTATACTTACTGTAGAGGAGCGTACGAGGTACACGTTTTTACACCTCGCCCACTCTTTTGTAACTCTTTACACTCTCTTAAATGTAGGCTAAGTCTTAAGTGAGGTTATGTGCAACTAATGCTATTACTAGAAAGTGTTTAAAGCAAACCAAAAAAAAAATACAGAAAAAAGAAAAAAGAGGCAGCAAGAAAATGAATTAAAATTTGTAGCAACTAAGTTCGAGATATATGTATTAACTCACCACACTCACATACACACACACATACACTCAAAACGTAGCATTAAGTTTGATTAAAAATTTAAGATTTGCGAATATTGCAAGGCAAGTATTGAATTTTTTGGAGTTGAGAGCAATCAAACACACTAAGCAAAAACCACATTACAAATCCTCGTATACAAGTAGGCGTTTGCGTGCCACTCTGCCACGCCCTCTCCGCTCTTTAACTGCTACCACACGCGCGCAGAATGGCCACGCAAATGCATAAGCGCCGCGTTCTTGGTGAGTTTACAGTATTTTATAAAGCATTTGCAAGAAAAATATCAATTAAATTTGCAAATTACAACAAAAAATTAATTAAAAAAATTACAAATTAAACTTAAGCATTATTATGCGATTTCATAATGAAATGCGAACAAAATACAATTTATTACAAAGCGTTGCAAACATTTTTTGCAAAAAAATTCGCTGTTTGCATGTGTGACTTTTGCAGCAGCGCACTAATACTTAGACAGACACACACCTACATACCGGCGTGCATATATACATACATATACACACATGTGAATATAAGCAGGCAAATACCTACAACAAATACAAACGACATATAAAGAAAGCAAATAAAGATGAGCGTTTTGAAAAATAATCAACTGTAATTTTCCACCTTGACTCCTGTAAATGCAATCTAGCATCTAGATTCTGCAGAGCTATGCAACTCTCCAACTACTTCTGTGTTTCCTCCGAGCTGTACAAGTATTTTTACTAAACTAAACTTAAGCGTTAACTACTGTGAATATGTTTGAGCAATGAGTTACCAGCTTAAAGCGTACTTATACACACACACACATACTAACCGTATACACCACATGTCACTCACACATCTTGTTGTGATTGATTGATCCTTAATGAGCTAGATACATTTCGAATCGACGCACTTACATACAAGCCAGCACACTTTTTACGAGGCCGTAGCAAGTTTCATATTCTAAAACTATGTATTAGAGCAAGCATATAATATAACTCAAAGCCAATAAACATAAAAGTTGATTGTATTGTACTATTTCCGAAATATGTGCATGCGTATGTATTGTATATTTACACACTCAAAGCGTGAAGGCAAATAAAATTGACAACTTTACTGATTACTTTCGAAACTATAAATTATAATGGTGTATTTTTTTTGAAAGCGAAAGCGAAAAAGTGGGTTCAAGTAAGTATGGAATATGAGTTGACAATTTTATGAAAAAGATATACAACTTCTCTTAGTATTCATTTTTATTAAGCTTAATTGTTTCACAGTTGAAATCGATCTTATATTATTGTATTTTGCTTTGAATTTACATATATAAGAACTATACCAAGTAGTTTAAATACAGAAATATGGTTCCGAAAGTATGGACATGGAGTGGCATATGTAGATAGTAATAGGCCTTTCAGGCTCCGCTGGCTTGAAGACTAGATCTCTACTCCAAATACAATTTAATAGTTATATGCGAAATTCTCGTCTTTCCCATACTACCACATAGTATGAAACTGTTCGTTTCGTTTATTGTTGAGAACAAAATATATAAAAGTGTTCATAGCCAAACTTGACTTGACCACGTTGACCATTAAACTAAGAGGCTTTTTGGTAGAAAGAAAAAGAGACCCAAAATAAATGTTTAATTCCATATCCTCTAACTGCCAGTTACAGCTTTAGTCAGTAAAAGAGCAGCATTCTATAGTTACTAGTTCTTTTGAAAATTTCTTCAACTATGAGAAATGCAGGTGCTCAGTGAAAGTGTGACCGATCTTTGAAGAGATTCTTGGTTCGATCCCCCAGCAACATCTTCCTCTATTACTTACCTCAAAACTAATGGCATCTTTGTTCAATCACATTCCAGAATCTGCCGTAGTTATAAATTTCATAACAATCTAACGACGAATTCCGTCATAGAAGTTATGGATTACTTTCGCGAAATGAAACGATTTTCGAATATGTATATTTTTTAATGTGGTAATAATTTTTATTTGTAATTCTAAATGATGCTGCTTTGTAGTTTATAAATACAATTTTAAACGTAATTTAATATTATAAACATACATAGTAATGCATAAGAAACATAAACATAAAGTAAATGGTATGTATATATGTACATGCTAATCATCATAGTTTAATCAGTTTCATAATCATACAAATCGCTTATAGACTTTCACTTTAGTATAACTCTTATTAATTGCTTTCATTTTGCGCGCACACATAACGCTACAAATCAGTTGTTTATTATTTCATATATGGTATTAAGTATAGTACGTGTAATTTACAAAAAAAAAAATTTATAAATATTTTTTTTAAAAGCAAGTAGACTTTATAAGGAATTAAAGATAATAACTCACAGTTGCCACTTAAATACTAACAGCGCATTGCAAGTCGATATTTTATGCTTAGATACAAAAACAAAACAAGACTATTAAAGAATATGTATAGTGGAAAAATATAGAAATACATACATACATACAAACACAAGCAGATATAATTAAATCGTAAAGTGGAACTTCTAATGTCTCGGATTTTAGCTGCTATAGTTGCATTATGAACAAACAAGATTGCCGTCTCTCTCTATTTATAAGTGAAATGTTTAAAAGAATATTACTAAATACGAGTACATACTAAAAATCTTACAAAATGCATTGATACATGCAAAATTCCAAATAGACTTTCCAAATTGCTTTAGTAGTAGTTTAAATTTTTCGACATTCATTCTCACAATCTGTCATGCTTCTAAAGACTAGTAGCTTTATGCAATATTAAAAAAAACCTAAAGTACTTTTAAACTGAATGTCATGCCGAATTGAAATTCGTTTGATTCTTTCTATGCAGCTGTGCTCGCAAGGAACTATTTGCTTAGGTTTACTGAGCATCGGCTTTACCAAGTAAGCTTAGCTTAAGTAGCGAACGATACATTTAGATGTTGCTTAAACTGCACTTAAGCTGTCAGGCGCGCTTAAGCTGAGCTCAGGCTGTTCTTGCTTTTACACATTTTGAAATTTTTCAAAAGTTGAAGCGAAAGTTTTGCAAACACGAAACAGTTTAAATAACAATTAAACATACGCTTGCTCGCTTAGCTGAGCGAGTAACTAAGCTTGCTTGATAAAACTGGCAGTAAGGCGTGTAGATGAAAGGAGTTTTTAACTTAAAAGTGGTGAGCCATTCAAAAGTAGTTATTAGTGCGAGTGTATGCAAAAAATATAGTAGTAGTAAAGTATTATAAAGTATAAAAATGTTGTTAGCAAAAATTAAATTTCCGTTGAATTCCGTTTCAAAAGCTACGCTCCAAACTATCAGCCATATGCCACATTTCACCAGCGCTTGAATTTACAATTGAATTGCTTCTCAAATCAATTTCGAGCGGAAGTGAAATGTGATACATGGCAGCCTAACTACTGCAAAAAAAAAGAATGAACTACACTTGCTTAAGAACTTTGTATTTTAGTGTTAGTCTGCCACTCTCAAATGTAGCCCATGCTATCAGAAAACTGTTCGCCATCTTCATCGTCGTCCGCATAATCATAACAATATCTTTCCATTTCTGTTTGCTTGTGCAAGCCATAGGCGGCACTACTGTCAATTTGCTCATCGTGCTGCTCATCCACATCGTATTCCAGCAGTGAGCAGGTTGAAACGAATGACGAATGTTGCATGTGATGCACCTTGAAAGCGGCCGCCACTTGCTCGCGCTCGAAGGCCGTCTGCTGCTGTGGCGTGTAGAACCAAATCTCTGGTTGCCGCTGCTCATCGTGAGCCTTCTGCTGCTCACACTCCTCCTCGGCTTCCTCTTGAATTGTGTACACGCCACGCGTTGCATTGCCAGCGGAAGTCTGCTCGCTGCAGCTGCCGGATAGCTGCGATTCAATCGAATCCGCATAGCCATAATCGATGGTAACCAGCAAGTTATCGCTACCCTCGTGCGAGCTGAGCGAAGAGTCGACGCGCAGCGAAAAGAGCTGCGCTTCCTGTGAAAAGTAATCCTCCACCGACTGCGACTCATATGCATCTGCATCCTCATAGACAAGCACTTCGAGATTACCCCGGCGTATGTTTTTATTGTGCAGAGGATTTTTGTTTGTGTGCTGTGATGTGCTGCTGTTGACTGTACTGGTATAGCTCCTGCCCTGGCAGACGCTCATCATGGGCTGCTCTGTGCAGACTGCGACCGCCGCGCTCTGTGGAGCCATGTTCAGCAATTGCTTCAGACTCACATTGCCATTGTTGGCATTATGGCTTACAGTTGGCTCGCTCCTTGGCGCCTGTTCCAACTTGTTTGCATTGCCTCGCTCAAATTTCGAATTTCTTGCACTTAAAAGTGCCAAATTCTGCGCATTTGTTGAAAAGAAAGACAAAGAAAGACAGCAAAAATACAAAGCGTACTTTTAATACAAAATTATTGTACTTTGTAGCAAGTCTGCAGGCATTCAATTGCAAAGTGAAACTCAAAAGGATTCGAAAGTATGTACAAAAGCAAAAAAACACAAAATAGGTTTAGAAATAAACAAAACATTCACAAAGCACAAACCGCGCACCAATTAGGAACATACAATTTTATAGTACAGCGTTGAAATACGAGTATAATACAGAAATAGGTCGGCAACAATTATTTTTACAAATCTAAAGGCATAGAAACATTTGTTAGGCGCACATTAAACAAAAGTTCATTTCGGAACGTACCTTAATAGAGTACAATTTATATTGAAATATATAGAATCTTTTCAAAATAATGCGCGATTCATTTTGTAACAAGAGCGAAAAGATTTTATAAAACTTCGGCCAATTGTTAGAGATCAACAGAGACATCTGAGGACGAACTGCTCAAATTAGCTAACATGAGCTGATTTTCAGTAAAAATGCAGAAGTCATGTTTCATAAAATATTTTTAAAACAAATTTACAAAAAGCTTGTACAATAATTTTGAATGGCTGTCGAGTTTTTTAACATTCGAATATCTGAGAGCAGAAGGTCTTTCCACGAACAATTTTTTTGCTTTCTAGAACATTTTATTTCCTAATACAATTTATTTCTAGAGACAGATAAATTTAAAAAAATTCGAAATCCACAAAATTCGAAACAAATACGAAACGGATCCTATATTATGTTGGAATTCCGATTTGATAGTAATAGCAATATTACAAAGCGGAGCAAAATTCCGATGCTGACGTATATTTTTGTCTTTGAAAAGGAATGTGTAATGTTTCAAGTACAAAATTTCATTTCTTATAAGATCTAGTGTAAATTATAAGAAAATTACATATTTGATCTTGAAAAGAAGAAAGAAAGAATACTTCAATGCATAGAAAATTTTGAACTCATAGACATGATAATGAATAGTTAATTTTAAAGTTTTCCCAAATATGAGCAAAAGTTTCAGAGGCTTTATAAATTCGAAAAGGATTTTGTACAAGCATTAAAAATGGCAAATTCAAATAAGCAGCGAGCATCTCTCGTCTGTCGATAAAAAAGGATCTCAACGATCGGTACTACTTTAAGGAATCGGTACTAATTAAATACTAAGAGTGTACAGTAAAGTGGCAAGAATGGCTGGCAGTTTGTGTGTGTGTGTGTGTGGGTGCAACGTCGATATAATTGTGTGAGTACAGCTACAGAACTACTGGGAGCAGGAAGCAGGAAAGACGAACAATAAGTGGAGCATACTAAAAATTATTATGGGTGCGCTGCCAAAGAAACTAAAAGGAAGAACTAATAAAGTTAAAGAAGAATTTCAGAAGGTGCAAGCAAAGCAAATAAAAAACAACAAAAGGGAAGCAAACTTACGCGCAATGGCCAGGCAGGCAGTTCGGGCTATGGGCACGGACGGGCTAATCGGATTGGCGTATAATTTCTACGTGGGTCGCTTGATGTTGTTGTTGCATTTAGCAATTTTGCGCGTAGACAAAGTAACAAATGCAACGCTATATCTCGTTATACATACATATATCATCGAAGGCAGACGATGTACACACACCTGCGCACACGCCGCTGAACTGCTGCTGTTGCTCCATACAGACGCTCAAAGTCCAGCGAACCCCAAGAGAGCCTTCTCCGCAAGAACGAACAGTTGTTGCTTTTTATTGGCATGCAGTTGTTGTTGTTGGAAAATCGCTTGTGGCTCAGAAGTTTGTTGTTGTTGTTGTTTAAATTATTGTTTATTATTTTTGTCATTTACACAATCATTAGATTAAGTCATTAATAACTGCATACATCTCAATTAATAACAGCTCGTATTAGTAGTAGTAGTAGTAGTGGTTGTTGTTTCGCATATGTGTCGATATTTTTCTAAATGTTTACATGCATTTTGTGGTCTTTTGGGGCGTGCGTTTTGGATTGCGTACGATTGGCCGTTGTCGTTTTGCGTTTGTGAGCACGGGGACAGGAAGAACAGGAGCAGTTTTTGTGTTATTTTGATTTGATTTGATTTTGTTTGATTTGATTGATTTCAGAGAGTGAAGACAGTTAACATTTTTTTGTGTAGAATTTAGATTTAGATTTGTTCGGTTTTTTTTTTGTTGTAATTTTAGCAATTTTACATACATTTACATTTGTAGGTTGGGTTCGTGTATGTGTAGTAGACAGGAAGACAGACGAAGAAAAAGTAAAAAAAAAACAATTATGTCAACATTAGATACATTTAGCTGTGGGCACTTAAAAAAGTAAAGGTACGCTTAATTTGCGAATATAATTTTGGGTTGCTGCTTTGGATTAGTTCAACACTTACTCAACTGTTAATGTAGAATTGATTAGTTAACAATGTTTCGTTAGTTTATGAGTTGAAAGTGACAAATGTAATGAGCTGTAATTAAATGAGCGTATTGTTAGTAAGCCACGCATATGATACATAAGAGAAAGCGTTTGTGAGCGGCTTCTAAAGATGCTAACTGTCAGGTTCTCAGTAATCAAGAGCTACCAGCATGTAACCTCTAAATATGCTTAGAAACAGGCAACTGCATGCTGGAAGTTATCGAAGCTAGATTTACAGCCTGATTGTGGCAAGAGTCACAAAGCTCAGAATACAATATTTTCCTAAAAAATGTAGATGCTTTTTGGTAAAACAATTCATATGTAAAAATGTTAGTTTGAATTTAAATCATTTTTGAAAGTCATTTGCAAACTAAATGTTAGCATTTTAGACCAAATCCCAAAGCAAACTTTTTTCTAAGTACTATAATTTCAAGCAGTGTTTCAAGTTAATCAAAGTTGATGAAATCATTTAAATGAAATATTTTTAATTTTGGCATAGAAGTGCACAGCTAGAAATAAAGCAAATAGTCACGCTCACTATTGCTGTTTATATCATACGCTATTGTTTGAAAAATGCATCTGCACAAAGTACCAAAATTAAAAAAAATTGCCTTCCAACTTACTAACTAAAATGTACAGCCATGTTACATATTTCGCTTTTGATCGAAGTCGATTTGAGTTCGAACTCAATTTCAATTACGATCTATTTCAATTTCTATCGATAGCGAAATTTTCGACACGGCTGCTAGGTTTCTTTCTGTATAAATTATGCTGCATGTGTTTATATACTAAATATGTTATGGAAACATTTTTGTTGAAATCATTATTATTAAAAAACCTACGTTTGCCATCTTATGTTGGCATTTGCCACAAAGAAAAATAAATGTATTACTTTTTGCTTAAACATCATTTTAGACAAAACATAAAACGCTTAAAAATTTGCTATACACAATTAGCAGTTAAGAATGTAAAATTTGTTGAATTAGTAGTAGTATCTATGATTTATAATTGGCTTACTAAAGAAGAAGAACAGGCAAGTCTTTTGCTTAAACACAAAAATTGTTAAACATAGTTTTTCTAATAACTTTAAATTAATTAAAATTAAATTCATAAATGAAAATTAAAAATTAAAAAAAAAACTATAAGGACAGTTTAAAAATATGTATGTAGACTACCAGCTATGCTATATAATATATAGTATGCAGTTTTATGTAGTAGAATCGTAACTTGCTTTTTAATTGGTTTTTTCTTGCGTATGAATAAACGCAATTCTTTACAGCGCGCTTTTTACATGATGACTAACAAATTGGTAAATTATAAGTGTATGTGTCTGTGTCTGTATATGTATATGTGTGTGTGTGTATGCTATTGCTGTGGTTTTCGTTAGTAGCAATTGCTGCTGATAGTGCTAATGCAATTGGCATGTGCTCAATTGATTAACAACAAACAGAGTGGGCATATAGCAATTAAAGCATATTGCATTATAATCACGTTTCCCTATTATATATGTATCTATATACAAAGTGAACTGACAGTATTGCATATGCATGCATGCATTTGAGAGTGTGTGTGTGTGTGTGAGAGTGTAGTTATAGCTGAAGAAACCTTGCGAAATACTTTTGAATGCATTGCATGTTGATGATATCTGCACAGCCAAGCAGATAAGCAGATAGCTGTATGTTTGTATGTGTATGTGTGAGTGTGTGTGCATACATTTATGCATACATATTTATGCTGGCAATTTGTTGAAGCATGTTTAATGAATCGTAATGAATTTGCTGCAATTTTGTGTGCATGCTGCTGCTGGCCCCTTTTTTACTTCGATTGTCGTTTACTTTCAAAGCGAAAATGCAATTTGTGTCTGCATGTATGCGTGAGTGTGTGTGCGGTTCGAAATTCCCGCACAATTCTCTTCCCAAAAATATAAATACGTATAGAAAGACGAAAATTATTTTCCAATGCAAAGAAGGCATTCGAGCATTGAGAGAGAAGGTATTAAGAAAATCACCTTTGTTGTAAATATTTATATACAGTGATGTTCGAAAAAATAGTATTCGAATACTTTTATTCCCGCTTACCAGCTTCAACCGAATATGAATAAACAGTGTAGGTACTCGGTGTCTGCTCGCTTCTCTTCGAAACTTCTCGTACTCTAAGAAAGCAGTGCTCGTATTCTATCCGACTGGTGCGCAAAGAGGAAGTGAAGTAATCTATTCAAAAGCATGTGAATGTTTTCGAATAGCAAGAAGTCTAATAGAAATCACTCGCTAACCCGCAACGGAATTGAGCCAGCAGCATTTAAAGCTGACGAACGCTTCAGCAGTCATGTATGTATGAATGTTTGTGTATATGTATGTATGTATGTAAGAGTGTTTATGAAGCACATGAGCGATTCTATGTATAGTTTAAGTTTAGTGGTAGCAAGTAACTGTTTCACTTTTGTATGTTATTCACAAATATTAACAGATCCAATATAATTTTAACATTTTCATATCGTACGTTATTAACTAATAAATTAATTAGAGAGTTGCTTAGTTAAGTAAAAAATTATTTCTTTGTATTTGTATTGTATGTATGCATCTAATGCTTGCAGTGTATAAGAGAGAGAAGTGTATGTGTGTGTGTTTGCATGTATTGGTTAAATTAGCGTATCTTTTTGTTTCTGTTGTTGTAATTTTAGTTTTTATTTTTGCTGTTCTGCTTTATTATGCTTTTTTTCATTGTTTTAGATTTTAAGCCAACCCAAAAAAGTCGATTTCAAAGTGCGTACCTTGCCACTGTCGCTGTCGCTGGGCGCGTTGCCATTGCTGCCATTAGAATGATGATCAGCAGCTGACTCCTGCTGCTGATTGCGTGACGCGGAGCGTGCACCTAGCACGGAGGCGCTGCTAAAGCGACGCGTGCTGTTGGCGCTGCTGCTGGTCGATGGTGATACAGCACCACCCCCGCCGGCATTGCGTCGCAAAAACGGCTGTGAGCCTTGCGAAAAGCTGCTCGAACCGAGCTGCAGATCCTTTCGCAGCGCCGAATTGAACTGCGCAGCAATAGCGCTCGGTTTGGGCGTGCTGCTGATCAGATAGCTGTTGCTGGAGTTAACTGGAGTCAGTGGGGTCGTGTTAAAAGAGGGCTCGCTCGTGGTGCTGCTGACATTGGAAAGATGCTGCTGCTGCTGCTGCTGCTGCTGGTGGTGGTGCATGCGCGAAAGCGAGTCCATGTGGCGCATGCGTGACGTCAGCGATTCGCGCTTCAGCTTCGGCAATGGAGAGTTCTGCAGCACGCGCGGGGACGGAGAAGTGGTCACTCTGGAGCCAACACCATACGGTGTGGTCGCCAGCGGAATGGAGGAAGAGTTGGAGCTTCGACTTGTGTTCGTGCTCAGAGAGCAGTTGTTGGCATCCTTGTGTATGCTTTGTGCAGAGTCGCCGCGCTTCAGGCTGTTGGGGGATTTGCTGTAAAGCAGATTGCCGGTGCTACGACTCAGGGAGGACTTGCTGGATGCATTCGAACCGGTGGACGTGTGGGCTGATGCCGAGGGCGGCGAACGGCCGGCTGTCGAGGGACGACCGGTAGGAGGTTTGTCTGCGAAAAAGGCAAACAAAAATTAAAATTAGAATACAAATGAAAGGAATTCGCGCTTTTGTAAAGCAACTCACTTGCGAAATAGGAGGCCGTCTTGCTGCCTGGCAGTGGTATCTTACTCGGCTTACTAGCCGTACCACTCACAAACTTCTTCAGCGCCAGCTGGTGTCCACGCGGCTGCTGCTCGAAGGGACTCACACCGCCCACGCTGGTGCTCATCAGTCTGGAGACGCTAGTCGCTGTCTGTCGCTGCTGCGCATCGCTCTGCTGCTGTTCGTGCTCGTGCGCCGACTCCGTGCTACTGCTGTGCTGCTGCAGCTCGTCCATGGGCAGATGAACCATGGCCTTCATGCTGGGCGTAGATATCTGCGTTGTTGTGGGTGGCGGCATGTGCGAGTTCGGTGAACACGAGCGCAGTTCGCTGCAATGGGAATCTATGCCGGATCCGCCACCACCACGCCTACTCAGCATCAGTGTAGTGGAAGCCGAGGAGCGATTCGTCTCGTAGTCATTCTGCGAGTGCATATACGATGAGGACGAATTCGTAGTGGTGGTAGGCGTGACTGAGTGTATGCGTGACTCAAGCACGCGCAGTTGCGCCTTCGTGCCCTCCAGCTCTATATTCTTCTCTTCCAGCTGTTGAATAGTTAAATAGTTATACTATGCAAACGAATTGCTTTCGAAGAAATACTTTCAGAGAAAACTAACCTGAAAACGTAAATCGTCGACATCCTCCTTTGATTTATCAAGTCTTTTGGCTAAATGAGATTTGGATTTTGTTGACTGTTCCAACTTTTGCATTAAAGCCTGAAATAAATTAGGTCAAAACGTATTAGCAATTTGTCTACAACTGGCACGAGAGCTCAATGCGCACCTGATTCTGTACAGTCAGCGTCAACAGATGCCGCTGCAGCTCAATCACGCTCGTCTCCAGCAAAATAGCAGTGAAGCGCTTGGAGTCGGTGACACGGCATTTGCTGTTACGTCCGCCTGGAGTGCTCACCACGCCATCGAGTCGACCGAGCGGACCCTGTAACGCCAGCTGTTTGCTGCTGCTGTTAGTATCACTGCTTGTGCTTTGATGGAATGCATTTAGGTGGCGGGGCTGCTGCTGCCGCTGCTCGATCACCACCGGTTGGAATGTATTTGGACGACGCGTCGGTGCAGGAACTGTGGCAGCTGTTGCGTTGGCGCTGTCCACATGAGAGGCGCCACTGCCACCGGTGGAAAGCACCGTCGTGGCCGAGGAGAGAAAATTGTGTTGACTCGAATAATCCGATTGACTACAGAAAATAAAACAACGAATATAAAAATAAATTCCATTGATATCTTTTCAATTGGTACGCACCTCGATGAACTCTTGCTTTGCAATTGTTGTTGTTGCTGCTGCTGCAATTGCATCTGTTGCACACGCGAGCTAAGCTCCAGTTTCTGTGCCATCGCCAGTTTTAGCTGCTCCTCGAGATCCTTCTTCACACTGATTAGCTCCTCCACTTGATCACTCATTTTGGCGGCCTTTATGCGGCCCGTCAACGTTTCGGCTTCCATCTCCGCCAGCTTGTCCAGCAGACGATCACGCTCCTTGCGCAGCTGCTTGATGTCCTCTTTGTTGAGGCGTTCAACATGCTCCCGAAACGTTTTGGGCGTCAGTCCACTGATCGTGCTGGAGCTGTTGGACTTGATTAACGCGGTGTTGGCACCCTCACCAACAGCTCCAGCCGGCAACTCATCCGAGTTGTGCTTTGTGCCGCGCAGGTTTTCTCGCTCGTAACTCAGCAAGTTGTCCATTTCCTCGCGTAACCGACTCGACTTGCGGTGTATGACATCCAACAGATTGAGCAGCTCGTCATCGGATTCCGGACAGGAGAGACGATTCGATGCAATGGCACCCTGCGAATGAAATCAATCAAAATTAAGTACAGTTTGTGAAGTTGACAAAGTGAGATGACTCACCGTTATAGCACCATTTGTAGAGGAGGCGCTGTGACCGTCCTTTGAAGAGCTCGTTTCCGTGGAGAAACCCGAGTCCTGCACGACACTGCCATTATGGTTCTCTCCGCTCTTTGGCTCCTTTTTGCCGCTGTGCGAGTTGCTGCGGCTGCGCGTCAACGACGACGACGACAGTTCGCCCGCTGTGGCGGCGGCAGCAGCAGCACCAGCAGTCGCTGTCGCAGCCGTGGCTGACGTGGACGGTTCCTTCTGCGAACTTTTGCGTTTGATGCGAATGCCGGGCTCCCATTCGCGTCTGCAAGAGTAGAATAAACAACAAAATGTCAGAAAAAATCTTGTTTCGGTTTCGTTTGAGAAACGCACCTGGAAGCTAGCGAGGACGAGGATATGCCACCCGTCAGTGTGTTCGTTGTGGAGACGGAAGCGGCCACCGAGCTGTTGCCCACCACAGCCGTCGAAGCCGACGAAGACATGGAGGCCATTTTGTATTTCAAATCGGGAAACGTTTCGATGACGAGGTCCCGAAACTCCAGCAGCGCGCCAACCTCGTGCTGCAGCTCCTGCAGCGACTTGGTCTGATCGCTGTGTATGTGATGATGGCTGCTGCTGTGGTGCAGCGGATAGTTGTTGCTGTAGGGCGAATGCTGACTGAGCAGATGCTGGTGATGGTTCAGATTCAGCTGCTGCTGGTAGGACACCCCGCTCAGGCCGCCGGCGCCGCCCACACTAATCACAGTCGCAGTGGGCAGCCCCGATACGCCTCCCGACGATGATGAGACAATTGCATGATGATGCAAGCCAGCAGCTCCGCCACTCACTGCCAAACAGTCCATGGCGCCAATTACAGCGCCGACGCCGCTGCTGTTACTCGTGCACAGCGCAAGGTCGTACGAGTCATTCTGTGGAGCATAATAAGAATAGCGCGGATTAATATCAAGCTCTCTAGAATGAAATGAAATTAAGAGGAAGAATTCAATTTAGAAATAATTGACCCAAATCCAAATTTGGTGCCCGAGCTAATTGCACGCCTAAAGACTTCCCCCTCGCTGGCCATGTATGGACCGCAGTGAATTGACAATTAACGTCATTGTGTCCACAGACGCCCACTGGTGAGCGCAGAGCAAACAAGTTGTACGTTGGTGCCGAAAGAATGCGCACTCCATAATCGGCAGACGGAATCTTTGCCAAAGCAATGCTAGGAAATAGTTAGTGGGCGAGCGGGGGAGCGGTGAAGGGGCAATTAATTCTGTGTGACAATGTTTCATACGGGAAAAATTAAAGATATTTTAATTGAGATTATAGAAATTTTGTTGAATTGATAAAAGAGAGCACTTGGAAGCTGGTGGGAAACTAATTTGACTTTCAGAAAATTGATTCGATACAAGATGAGGCAAAAATAGGCATGTTATTTCTTCAATGAAAGCTTTAAAGTGTGAGAAAAACTTCTGCTAAGACTGTAGAGAAGCAGGTGGAAAATACATTTCTGTATACAAAATATAGTGATTTTTTTTAATAAACTTCCGAAAGTTTTACCGAACAACAAATTTTGGCAAACGAACCTGCGGTAGAAGAAAAGGGGAGAAGGGAAAAAGTCATCGAGTAAACCAGAAAATGCATTTTTTCAGCATTTTAAATAAATTTTCTTTGTAACTTAAAATTGAACCAATGAATTTGCAACAAACTTAGCTATAATCTAAAGACTTATTGTTAGGCTGCTCTTGAGCAGAGCCTTCGATGCTTGCTTTTCATAATCGAATGCCTACAAATTAGATTGATTGCAGCAATTTTGAAAGTTCCCAGCAGAGCAGCATTTATACATGAATTATGCAGCGTTCATTTCCTTTTGCCATAAATTGATAGCAATAATTATGAAATTGAAGTAATATGATTGATGATACGAATGCATAGTGTATAGCATGCTTATGTATGTGAATGTGTGTGCGTATATATGTATGTATATGTAGCATTAATACAAAATGTTATGGAGCACACGCCGAACTGTCTGTTTGGAGCGCCCAAAGCTATCGGTCACTGGCTCAACCTCATTTCATTTCTTTTGAGCTGTGCACGAACAAATGCATTTGTAGAAAAATAGGCGTATCTGTGCATATGTGCATCTGTGAGTGTGTGTGTGTGTGTATGTTTATGTTCAAAACAATCGAACTTTTTATTCGTTGTAATGTGTTTTTTTAGTAGCTGACACATATTACTTGCTTTTATTTATTTTATGCTTGGTTTGGAAATGTAGAAAAGTCATTAGCGATTGCTGAACTAGCAAGCAAGCAAGCAAGAGTGTCCGCATTGTTGGCATGCATGCATGTATGTATGTATGTATGTGTGTATGCTGGCAATTGAATACTTGCAGCAATGCCGCAAGTTATAGGCGCCTGCAATATTAGTCACTTGCGGTCTGCGACTAGCAACAAATTACTTTCAAAAGACTATAATAAAATATGCGCTTCGTTGTGATGTGTCACCATCTCAGCTTGCCGCAAGTGCTGGCATGGCATGCCAGCTTGTTGCATGCAACAACAACAAGTAGCAGCTAATTTCGAATTAAGAAAATTGCATGATAAGAGACGTTTGCTTTGTCGTTGCCCAATTGGGTGAGCTACTCAGCAATTTCAACATGAAGCACATTTATTATAAATAATACAATCAACAATAGGTTTCGCATAGGATTTTTCCAATATGAAATAGAGTTTTTAATAAAAATATTTGCATATGTCTGGCAAAATATGATATGCATATTCGATTTCATATATTCGCTTAAATCCGCTTTGTGCAAAGGTTTCGGCCAACTTGAAAACTTAAATTTCAATGCCTGTTAAAAAATTCAGCTTTCGTTGTAGCCATTTTCAACATAAAGTCTTTAAAATTACTTTACTAGTTTCGATAAAACTTGTGATTACTTGAAAAAATTTGAAGTCTACAATTTGCTTTTTCCAAATTTGCTGTTTTTAAAGAGAAAGTACAAATGTGACAGAAAAATTGAAAACTCGATGAATTTATAATTCGTTTATTCTTTTAATAAAATAAAATTACAAAAAATTTCGTTTTATTAACGAATCAGGAGCCTTTGGTGTCAGAAATATTGCCTTCGATCTTTTTTAGCATTACTTTTAAAATTAAAAAACTCCATCTCTGCCTGCATCACTCTTTCTTGCTTTCAAGAATATCTTGTACATTTATTTATGCAATCTTCCACCTTTCCACCAACGTTGCCCACTTTTTCCGAAAGCACAACTGCACGTACCTCGCTACCTTCACCAAATATTGATCAAACAAAATGCCGTAAGCTCGAATGATATGCCACAATTACAGACAATAGATTATACGAAAAATTATAGATTTGCATGAGAAAAAAGCAAATTTGCAACACGAAATCGAACTGTGCTAATTCCAATTGCTTACATTTTATTACGTGAAATAACTTTCTTTGGTATACCAACAAAAAAACAATTTCGTAACAATGCCTTTTGAATCGCTGGCGCGGATTAAGTATACAAGCTATGTCAATGAAGCGTAAAATTTAACCTCGTTTTGCGAGAGTAGATTGGACTAGTTGCAGCGACTAAAAATGTGAAGAGTTTGAGTGGAAATAAATTTGTTGAAGCTGGTATCATTCATCAAAATTTATAAGGCAAAAAAACCAGGGGAAAATTATGAAGTAATATCAAATATTTGTACGCTTCATTGCGAAAGCAAAAAATATACTATAGTATATGAATGTGTTTTTGTGTGTTTGTGTGTGTGTGTAGGAAAACGAAACCTGCTGCACATAACTGCGACGACGGCGCTGGCGCAATATGCAACCGGGCTGCTCCCTGCCCACTGTCTAGCAGACTGGCAGACCGACTGACTGTCTAGCCACCAACTTGGCGCTTAGTGCCGTAACCCAGAAACCAAGCGAGAAACTAATAAAGCCGTGAAAATATTATAGCACTTCAGCTTGATGCAGCAGCATTGGTAGCTTTAATTACAATTTTTACATCATCAATTTCCCATACGTGCCCAAAGCCGCTAACCAATAACTACAGACACAATGCAATTACATACATACATATATGAGCGGCCGGCAAAGGAGCTGGCCAGCAGAGAGGCGGGCGGGCGTGCATTGCCGTAACCACACGCAAAATACTGACAATGAAACGAAGCAGTCAGGCAGCAAACTGTAGAATGGAGCTGCAGACGTTGGAAACCGTAACTGGAGGAACCCGCAAGGCGAGCCAAGCGCGACACTCAACCTTCCAATGCCGCTCAAATGCAAAGCGCATATTTATTAACTTGGCCCAATGAAAGGCCTTTAACCCAAACACACTTCCACACGCATGCATGCACTTAAAGAAAAAGGTAGGAAATCTTAGCCAAAAAGTCACAGTACACCCAATTTTGATTTAATACGGTCTAGGAAAAAAAACCATTCCTTTTTTACACGATTTCATTCAATTTAGCAACGATTAAAAAAGCTGTTTGATTTAAATTTTAAAGAAAAATGTTTTTATTAATCGTAATCTTTTAGAAATTTTGCTAGGGAATCATTTATTATAAGTATTTTTACATGGTTCAAGGATATGGTACTAATCCCCTTTTTTCTATGTATGTTCCTCATGTCTTTTTTACACGGCTTTTATACACGGTTTTGTCTGGAACGTCTCTACCGTGTAAAAATAGAATTGGGTGTATATTTATTTAAAGAAATTTGATTATTAATTAAAATGAATAGCTGATTAAAGATCGTATCACTTGATATCCTGGTTTACCTTAAACTGGTTACGTTGTTGACAGCGAATTTTAGCCTATTCAATGCAAACATTTTAACCAAAAACTTGACAAATTCTGCACTAAACTAACGAATTAGTTAATAATTTTTCGAACTGGAAATATTAAACATTTTGATTAGTGAGAAATTTGTATGAGTGTACAAACACACACTCCAACTCGCTGCGAAATGGTTTTGTATTGAGACTGAAGCAGAAATCATAAGCGCGCATCAGCTGATTCGTATTCGATTTCAACGCCACGTAACAAATCGTATAGTGGCGTAAATGTCTGCTGCGTCATTACTCATTGTGGAGAAGTGTTTTGTGAATTCGGAATGACCACAAAGCGTTGCGGCGCGCTTTGTTGTCAATCGCCAAAACAAAGAGAAACCGCAGCCAGCTCATTAAAATGCAAACATCAATTCTATTCGTATTCAATTAGGGAAAAATTGTTATTGACATTATACGCTCTACTATACGCAGGTGCGCTATTGCATTTACTTGGCATAGCCATTGCTGCATACTCTATGACGCAATGTGCACGTACGACATCAGGCAGAGTCGCGTGAGCGTTTATCGCTCCTGTATCTAGCGAGTCATTGAACCCTTCTGTTGTGTATTCATCTATGTCTGCCTGTTTGTACATACATGCATCTGGCTTTTTAACAATCCGCTTGTTTGTTTGACTGACTATCTTTACCGATTCTCTGTCGATTTGTTCTTCTCTCTTTCGGTTGATCCTTTCCTCTATCGATCAATCTTTCTCTTTGTCGATCTGTCCATTTCTCTGTCGATCTGTTCTTCTCAATTTCGGTTCATCCTTCTTTTTATCGATCAGTATTTCTTTCGGTTGATCCTTCTGTCCATCGATCTGCACTTCTCTCAGTCGACATGTCTCTCTACCTCTGCTGATCTGTCTTTTTATGTATCGATATGTCCTTTTTGTCGATGTATTTTTTCCTGCAATTCTGTCCTGCACTCTACTCTCTCGACGTGCTCTTCTCTCTGTTGATCTGTTCTTCTCTTTGTTATTCTGTCTACCTGTCCAAGCGTTTATCTGCTTGTGTGCTTTGTTAGTCTGCCCGTCTCGATCTGTCCATCACTCAATTTGCCCAACTACTATCTTGCTCTCATCATTTGTTTGGAAATTCAACTTATCGGGACAACGAAAATCATGCCTCAAAAGAACAAAATCGCGATCGTATTGCATTACCAGCGCAGCGGCGCTCGGTTAAACCTCGAAAACGAGTTGGCGATCTTAAATTACAGTTTCATTAAATTGAACTGGACTGGACTGGACTACCTGCCCACTTGTCAATTTGCCAACTCATGGCTAAATTAAACGTTCACGAAAAACGGTTCGGAATGATCATTTTTTTCGTTTCTTTCTTCTTTTTGCACTGTCGATTTGAGAGCATGATAAGCAACTAGTCTCGTGGCCGGCTTAGGCACGGGTTTATTGCAAAATGTCCATAAATCTTAGGAAAATATTTTTTCTTTACTTTTTGTACATTTAATGTGGCTTTAATGAAGTTGGCGGATGCCCCAAATCGATGCCTACGATTTTCAACAGTTTTTAATGGCTCTTCATTTCGAGTTCAATTTAGTGCATGATTCCACTAAGTCTTAAGTTAGAGTTAGGCAGCTTTCATAGACAATTTGTAAAGAATTAAAAGAAATTTTATCTAAAATGGTGAAAATGTACTTAAATAAGAAAATGATGATAAATATCATATGCCGTCTCCAGACACAAATCTTTTACACGCACATAAACACATCGCACCCACACGCTAGTAAATGCAGTTAACGAATAATACATCATAACCATTTGCAATAATTTTGCGAAGCTCTTAAAAAAGTCTTCTTTCAAGAGTATAACAATAATAATATTAATGAACGGTATATGCAAAACAATAACTGTCAAGACAATAAACAGCTGTCATTGTTACATACCAAATGTGGCATGTAAATTCTTTGACAAATGATACCAACAAAAACGACAATTAACGACTTGGAAATAAATGGCGGAAACAAAAAACAATAATAACACTAAATAAATAATTATTATAAGTATGAATAATACAATAAGCAAAAGAAAGAAAACAAAGAAAAGAAACACTGAGGAAATGTCAAGCAAATCAATGAGAAACGCGCGAGTGAAGGTGGCTTAAATACATAATTCACAAGATTATGGCGTACACAAGCTCGGGCCACGATGCCATGCTGCAAAATAGTAACAATCAATATCAGAACTGACAATCAGAGGGGTGTAGGGGTTGAAATCCTCCAAGCTGCCAGACTGCAAAAAAAACCTTGCCGACAAAACAGCGTAAACAACAAAATATAAACTTTTCAGAAAATCTAAAAAAATCGATTCTTTTTTGTCGCAAAAAGCAATTAACAATTTGTTTAAATTTTAATTTCGATAGTTTTAAATAAGTTTGAATTAAATAAATTTTAATAAGAAACCCTATTCTGTTTTGTTTTTGCTCTTAAACTGTACTCTTACTGAACGTGTAAGTGTATGTAAAATGTAATTTTAGTTACAATACAGCGTGAATACTCGCCAAATGTGTTTTCCGATAAAAATTTAGTTGCAATAAAATTAATATTAATTTCATAGTGCAATCGATCTAGTGTATAAATTGCATAGAAAAGCTTTACTGGCACATGAAATATAAAAAGACTATTAAGCCTTTGAAGTCCTGACCTAAGGCCTTTAATAAAAAAAATATAAGCACTTGCGATATTCCAGATGCTGAAAGTAGGCACTGGCAACCCTGCAAGGTGAATGAACAGTTGCCTGAAATATGTATGTACCTTAAGGGGGGCATTCCAAAATCCGTTATGATATCGCCATATAAAATTTTTAATTATATTTGAATTTTATATTTTAGCTTCGAATACCTCTAAGTACGTAACTGACCAACAGCAACAGCAACAACAACTACAACGTGAGCGGAAATGTATTTATTGGCAACAATTTGTTTCAATTATTTCATCGTTTCGGCACGTTGCGAGTTTGATCGATTTTTAGCGCATATCTCCTCGCGGCAGAATGAGAACTTGTAGAAATGTTCGAAATAGAGATGGCCTTTTTATACCCTACACCTATGGTAATAGGGTATAATAACTTTGTGCCAAAATTGTAACGCATTAAAGGAGCCTTCCTAGGTATAGACATAAGTATATAGAAATGATCAGAAACACTTTCTCTTTTCATTTCCGGTTGTCCGTCTGTCCGTCTGTCCGTCTGTCCGTCCGTCTGTCTGTCTGTCTGCGTGTACGCAAAAAAAAGAAAGAAGGAGTTGTCCGATTTGGATCAAATTTGGCACACAGTCACAGTGAACCTCGGGTTAGGTAAAGTGTTAAAATTATTCAAATCGGTCGAAGGATACGCCCCCAATGGACCTATAAGTCCCACTACCTCGGATTTTTTTCGGTAAAATGGCTATAATTTGTGTAATTACTCATGGAAAAGAATAATACTTGGTATTCAAGTTAAGAGGTAGGTCTTCTATATCTCAGGAAAAAATGGGCGTGGTCCGCCCACTATATAGCCGGAAAAATTTTTTCGGTAAAATGGCTTCCAATTGACTAGTTACGAATATAAATGAATGAAATTCGGTTCCCAAATTGATATATAGGTCTTAGATGTCATAGAAGAAAATGGGCGTGGTCCGCCCACTATATAGGCGATAAACGAAAAATCCTCTTAACTTCCATAATATATACACCAGAGCGTCTAGATTTGGTTACTTCATTCCTGGTAAGAATATCTTTTAATTCTCCAAAAATGGGCATGGTCCGCCCACCATGGGGGCAGTAAAATAAATATGCCGATAACGTCTGTTGTACACCTGTCAGAGCATCAATATTTGGCATATGTAGTCCTATTAAGTATATCTTGTAGTCTACCAAAAATGGGCGTGGTCCGCCCACTATGTAGGTTGTAAATCAAATGCACCCACAATTTCAGTGAATTATCACCCCACTTGGGAACATGGTGTAGGGTATTACTCTGTCGGTGAAACCCGACTGATACTTCCTTACTTGTTCATATTGGCTTTTCACACGCATACACGTTGCCACAGCCAACGAGCGAGACTACCACTACCACGGCCAGGCGATATCAAGCACCCAGCGCAAACCCATTCAATCCATTCACACGCGACCAACGAACAGTAGCTTCGTTTAGCAGAAGAAGAATTGCAGAATATCTGATTCTCAACGCAATGTAAATGGGTCTTTTTTATTGCCACATTGTTAGCTTCTTCTTCTTCTTCATTTCACATATATCTCTATTGCACCTATACTACGATTTCATTTTCCCTCCTTTTGTGCTACGCTATTTCGTTGCTGTTGGTTCGATTATTTTAATTGAAGTAATTCGTGTCATGCAATTTCATTAGCGAAAGCGGCTTAAGAGTTTCTCAACAGTGTTTCCTTTTGGCTTGGCTAAGTGGTAAGTGTGCGGGCGCATACACTTGTCACGGCATCCTGGGGGCATATGATTCGCCAAAATTGTTCATAAATTGATTAAAAATAGTGCCGCAGGTTATAGCAGAAAAGGTTAAATACAAGATAAAAGCATTAACACTGCTGAAATTTATGAAATTGCATGCATACAAAAATTTTTGGTGCGCTCAAAATGGCATACGATTACCGAAGTTGTTGCTGGCAGCGTTGTTTATAGGCAAACAAATTAAATGAAGCAGCTATGTTGCAGGCAAAAGGATACAATAGCTTGACAAGCTTGATTGACTGCATTAAAGATTGACTGTCAAAGAATAGACAGCAGTTTCGTGTGCTCTAAAATGGTTGCGATTGCATGTAGCCTTCATGTGCAGCCTGTGCAGTTCATGCTCAGTTGGAAGGCAAAAACCCAATTAAGTTCAGAAAGCAAAAGGAGGTTCTGGGTACCTTAAAATGTGCAACCTTATTAACAGTCAATTGTTGAAAACTTTTATTCCTTTTACAGGGCAACAATATAATATATTGTCGAGATGGGAACGGACTTTGATTTAATAAGAAAAATATACTCCAATAGCGAATGGAATCAACATAACAAAAGTCTTGCCGAACACTAAAAATTTTAATTTTTATTTAAGAAATTGGAAAATCATTATAAACGTTTGTGTGGGTTAATAAAATTATACATATGTACATCTATAAATATCTTAGCTACCATGATTATCAGAATTTTTGTATCAAACACCCTTCACAAATTTTTAATTAACTTTCGAGTTTTATCAATTGAAGCTTATTAGAGTTTAAAACGACTTTTTTTACTATTTCGACTTCTTTTACAACTGGTTATATATATTAAATTCCTTAACGAAACGATTATAAACTAGATCCCACAAATATAAGTGGCATACGTTTCACGAAAGCAATTGCAATTCATCTTTCGCCTAATCAATTTAGCGCATCCACACAGTGAACAGATGCAACGAAACTCAGCAGATGAATGATAATCCCAACCGCAGTAGTGTTCATATTCAGTGGGATTAAAAGTCATCAACACCACATAACTCAATCATTAAGCATGGTCAGAAATATTTGCAATGACGGTTATAGTCAAAACATAAGCCAATCATGCCATTAGTTAGTTGGTTTTGAAGACATGGATTAACTTTCATTGTCCTTTCGTCCGTTCGAGCATAGTGCCTTGACAAAATTGTTCCCATCGTAGCTATTCGTTTTATATTTTTTCTGCTTTTGTCACATTCGCTGTTGCCATTCAAGAGATCTTCCTATGTACGGTTAGATTAGGGGTTCCACATTAAAGCGTTTTAAATTTTAGCTACAGACATCTTAACAACTCACTTTTTGCCCAATGCGCATGTTCAAGTGTCTAAGCCGAAAACAGATTGAATTGAAAATTGAAGCTGTAAGTCAATCGCCCGTAGACTTTATAGCTTTAACTACGATTTAAACGTTGGTAAAAGCTTGTGCCACATGCTGCAATAAAGTATATGCTTTTATTGACGAAATTGTGACAGGAATTCAAAATTATATAACATTCAACATTGTGAAAAAAAGAGCATAAAATGATGTTGAACAATAGATCGTTACTTCCAAATGGCGGCATTTTTATGCCAGCGAAATTGAGAATGATATACATATATTTTGGTTTGTATATGTATGTATTTTTGTTAGCGCTGATGTAACAGCAACAATTTGGCGCGTCCAAAATCAATGAAAGAAAATTGAAAACAATTTGCTTTTTGCTTTTAATAGCCATCAACGAAATTGCAATAACCTTCGAGTGCCAATTTAAAACTACGCTTAAACGCTGACAGCTTGTGGCCGCTGTGTCTGTCTGTCTGCCGTTCAGATAGCGGACGGGCGCCTTGAAGAACAAATTGTGCTGTGGCTCTGAAGAGCCAATGTAGAAGTGAGCTCATATGTTAGCTTCGGCTGCTTTACTGTTGCTGCTTTATTAAAAAATATGCGATTTCTTTTGAAATTTTAAATTTCGAACGATGATTAGTTATATATGTGAACACACACAGACCCATAATTATATTTCAATTAAGTTCTGTTTAAGAGCTGCGTTTTTGAGACTTCACACAAATTATGTTGGAACCAAAAAAGAGGAATTCAAAAGCACAAAATATAAACTCATCAAAGTTTTAACAATTTGCTCGATTAAACAATAAAAATGCATAATCATACAAAACGCAATGAGTGACGTAGTCTAAGAGCAACAATAACAATAACAGCAACAGCAACAATCACAAATTACGTTTTAAATGCAGGTCTAAGGTAGCAACTGCAAAAACAACAACAACAACGAACAGCAACGATCAACTAACATCTAACAGCTGGCAGCGACGACGACAACAAAAAGCACGCTGCTGCGCCGCCGCCGCAGCAGCAACAATTGCCTTCATTGCAATGCATTTTCGTAATAACGCGCTTGGCTTTAATGTTTAAATTCAATTACAACATTTTGGCTGCGTTTAATGTTGCTTGTTGTTGCTTGTAATTTTGGTGTTCGCGTTGTTGTTGTTGTTGCTGCGATTATTGTTGGTGGCGTTAGTGCTGTTGGTGTTATTGGTGTTGCTGTTTGCTGCAAAAATTATTTCCGACACACAATACGACAAAAACAACTCCACCAACAACAAAAACAACAACAGCAAAAAACAATTAGGCTCAAATTTGGAAAAAGATTGCGCCAGAAACGCAATTCAACACTTAAGTAACGATGTTTGTTGTTGTAAAGTGTTGAAGCGGGCAGCAGCAGTGCCCCCCGACTGTTGTAACTTGTCGTAAGTGCAATTATGTATTGTAAAACACAGCATGTTGTTGTAACCTACAAATTTTCATTTAATTTTATTATAAATATGACTCAACATATCGCTGCATTCAAGCGCAGTCTGCTGCAAAAGGGAATTATGTGTTGAAACTCGCATCCAAAAATTTTTAAATTGAGAAAAAATAATTGTTAAATTCCAAAGAAATATTCGAAAATTGTCTCGCTACTAATAGTCAGGGCACCTCACATCCCTTTCCACTAGAAAAAACCTTCTAGATACGTCATTGATTATTTACGAACTTTATGATATAAAGAGAACGGACCAACTTCAAAAAATTTACAAAATATGTGGGAAATTCATTATATTGACCTTTTTCACATATGATTTCTTCTTATCATGAATGAAAAATCTATGACTTATTCTTCTACAAATTTGACAATAATTATTTACAATTGTTCGAAAATCTGTGCTCACAGGTGATTTTTTTTTTCATACAAAATGTATGAGTACAGACATTTGCGCGGAAAAAAATTGGCAAGAAAGTAACGATAAGGCTGAAATATTTATATGTATGTACATTAAAAAAAATCCAAAAATCCTTTTTGAAATTAAAAAAAAATATTTTGAAAATTGGCTTTTTCCTGTTTTCAAAATCCATTAAGATTTATATGTAAGTTGGTCTCTACCAAATACCTTTTCCCCTCAATTTAATGCCAAATATTTGAATTCGAAGCAATCTTTGTTGGAAGTATCTGTTAGCTGCGTCTATAGTTAATCTTCAAGTTTCACGCTAAAAATATGAGATTATGTTGGTTATACACAAATCAACAAGCTGCTCAAACGCTTTAGCCTAGTTCTGTAGCATTTAAATTTTAAATATGGCTACCTTTAAACAGTGTAATTGCAAGAAAATCGATGCGCGCCATTTTTGACAAATGCCAACGGCTGAAATGTTAATGGAGCAATCAATTTCCACATGAGTTGCCATATAATTCGCGCAAGCAAATCAGAGATCATCGCATCTAAAGCAGCCAAAGGCGATTGCCATAAATCAGCTTGTACACGTACGACTGACTTCCTTCGAAAAGCATAGTTTTCTGAGAAATTTATGGGTGTACCCCTTGCGTGACGACGTGTAAAACTAATAAATAAATTAGCTGCTAAGATACTCGTACAAGCGCGCAGAACAGCCGCAATCAGGTTAATGGCTTCCAGCAGTGGCAGGAAAAATCCATCAAATTTGGCGCATTGCATATTTGTTGTATTAATAGCAAATTTATATTTGCAATAAAAAGCAGCAGGCGTAAATGTGTGGCAATACGCCGCAAGCAAGTTGGCTGCAATATGCATTTTATAAAAAGAAAACAATTTAACAAATAAAATGAAAGGGAGTAGCGCCGCAGAACAATTGAACTACAGTCAAGTCTGAATATAGTGCACACCTCGATATAGTGAACTCCTTAATTTTAACATGGAGTACTCTCAAAAGTGTACAATCGACAACCTCGAAATAGTGAACAAAATTTGGAAAAGATTATAGAAATATCGGACCAAAATAAAAATAATTAAAATCTATCTATACAAAAGTTTTTGATTATTAAAAGACCTTGAGCCTGAAAAGAATATGGAGTAGCTAAATCAACAATTTCGGGAATAAACAAGGCGAAATACAGATCACAAATCCTGTAAAGGCTACTGAAGCTATTGAAAGTTTCGATGAAGCTATCGCAGGGGCTGAGGCCAACACTACTAACACTGCGAAATCTACAAGAAAAAGCGGCTCAAAAGTCAAGAAGCAAACATCTTTTAAGCGTGCATATGAACATTTATATTTTTTTTAAACGAGTTTTCGATCAAAGAACGTCAACCTTGATATAGCGAAAAACCTGGATACTGTGAACAGGCCTTGCAATAATTATTTCACTATGTCCAGACTCGACTGTAACTGCAAGTGATTTTAGTATGGCCACATTGCATTAAATAAGCCAGTCAATTAAATGCCTTGTCAAATAATGCATGCAGTTATAAATTAACCAGGGTACCACCGAGCTCTTGCACTGAAAATGAGAAATTATGTTGAGCCGCGCATGCGCTGTTAAATTATTATAATTTCCTGGCCCGCGCGAAAGTGTTAAATGCAAGCAATTACAAATTTTTATAAGCGGCAACCAAACAAACAAGTCCAGGGAAAACACGAGCGCACGATATGCTGCTATAATTTGTTGTATGTATTTATGTTGCTGACAACTGCGCAGCGATGTTGCTGCCCGATGATTAGTGTAAAGGTGGTCGTCGACAGTAATTATAGATTGCATAATTTCCACACACACACACACACACACACACACACACACATGCACAAATTAAATTCATAATTAATGTGCGCCAAGACTGCTTGTGAAAGACCAAACAAAGTCGCTCACAAAACAACAACCAAAATAATGATTTCATTTGGCGCTTTGTTTATGCCTAGCAACCAGGCAACAGCAAGAGCAACAACAACGTGTGCATTGTTGCAACTGAATTTCGAAACATTTGCTTGTTTGTTTGTTTGTTTGTTTATTTCGCTCTGAATATGAGCATTCAGTTGAAGGAAAAAACCATATGCCACGCTGTAAAGGAAATTCCTTGTTGTCGCCAAGGTAAGGCATAAATTCACGAATTACTCAAGCGATCTACACATTTGTTTACATATCGTAGGAGTTGGCGCTCACGCCACAAGCAGTGCCGTTCTCAGCCAATAGAGTCACAAGCAATCGCTCTCAGAGCGCTCGATTCATAACCCGCCTGTTCGAAATAGCTTAAAACTCAGGCAAGAAAAATTCGTTTCTAACATGATTTGAAAGCGCAACATTTTACTGTATTTTAGTGATATGTACTTTTTTCAGAATATGCCGTAACATAGTTATGCATATGCAGCTTCAATACGAATTCCAGCAAACAAAAAGTTGGACAATTCGAAGAACTCGACTATCTCATAGTTTCCTGGTAAAAGAGTTATAATGTACTACTACTTTTGTTTGAAAAGCTGTTTTCTTTTTAACTGTTTAAAAGTATTGTCAAAAGAACTTGCAACGAAAATTGCGCCCAGGCACCCTCAAGCACTCAAAGACGACACTGGCTGTACTGCCGTGGCTAGTGCAAAGAAATTGTGAAATTGATTAAGCAATTGATTTGTGTATGTCAGCGCGTGTGTGTGTGTTTAGCGTATTATGAACACATTTCGTGCACGATCGTCATCATGGCCCGATCCGCACCTTTCCATATACAAACAGCCAACAAAGCATTACCAACGCCTTTATGGTAACCATGACCATTTGTCACGCCCTTTTCTAAGCTTCACATACAATTTCAGCTGTTCATTGCACTTTTACTAACTGCAGATCCGTTTTAACACAGTGCAAGTGCATTTGTATAGGTGAGTGTGTGTGTGTGTGTGTGTGAGTCGGCGTAAATATTCGTATTTGTGCATCCGGTTTCACTATTTTATAATTTCGCTGTTGCTTTCCGATTTGCTGTGTTTGTTGATCTTTAAAATCACTTGTTGTATGCTTTTTTATTTACAATTAAATCCGCCTCATTATTTTTATGTTTACCAATTTAAGTTAACGATTTCATCATTTTGTTATGCATACTATTTTTCCAGTTATTTAGTTTACTTTGTTGCTGCATTTCCGAGCGACGAACTTTTCGTTGATACATCGCGAGTCAGTCAGCGGCTAGAGGTATCGTTCATTTTCAGAAATTATCAGTAGATAAGGAAGTAGATAATATGAAAATACAATATATTTGTTCAATGATAATGCACACTATATACAAGCAAATGTCTACTAGAAGTAAACTAAATGAGCAAATTGTGTTGTTGTTTTAGTGGGATATAACAAAACTACATACTTTTGTAAAATAAAATATGAAAGCTGAGAAACAACTAGAAAATACGATATTAAAAGCCTTCCTTAGTGGAAATCATAAAACTAGAAAATACGATATCAAAAGTTTTACAATTTCGGGCTGCATAGTACAGCCATGGCAACTCATCAGTTCTTTTTAAGGCGTTCAGAAAATAAATGTATGTACAATAGAGCATGCCTAATTGACTTTCTCGTTTAATAAAAAAAAAGATATATGATATTATAGAAAAATATGTGATATTTGTTAAAATTCATACAAATAAAGCTAAAACCGCGCAATTTCATCGATTGAATAAAGTGTAGATTAAATTCTTTAAAAAATTCTTAAGGCATAAACCTAAAGCGTTTTCATTAAAACGTAAATATTTAATGCATTCTAAACATAATTTTCTAAATATGTAATTATTTTAAAAATATAATGTTTCCACACCGTTACTAAAAAATAAACTGAAGGCTACTTGATGCGGATGTTTCGTACTTTATGTTTTTTTGTGCAACTATTTGCTCAAGATTGTATAGAAATAATTTTAAATCCAGTTAAACGTCGCTCTTTCAACGATTTCCGCTGTCTATTTTCATGGAAATAATATTTATTTACCTACTTAACCCATTTCAACTCAACTGCCTAAAAGGTTTTCAGCAGAAAACCAATAGCATTAGCGGGCTTATAGCACCCTAAAGACTCCCACTAAACTGCGTAAACTGCTTTCGTTTAGCCCATTTTTTCGTCTTAGCTATTACATAAAAACGCTTTGTAGTCGCTGTGACATTTCAGCTTCGCAGTCGTCGCTGTGACTGCGACTAAAAGACCGGCTTTAAACGCAGGGCCGTGCATAATTTACAGAGCATGCACAAATACAGGCAGAGTGGTGGTGAGGTGAGATGAGATGGAAGTGAGGCTAAACGAAAATGTTTTAGGGCGACGAGACGAGATGCAACGCTTTAACGCGTTGTGACAAATTTTGCTATTGCACCTAGCGTAAGTGTGACGGACACGTAGCTTGGGAGGATTGCGAGAGATCTTTGACATGGCACGGCGTCGTTGCCGCTGGGTTCTACAGCAGCGCAAATGCACAATTGTTGTATGCTGGCTGACTTTTCCATGGAAATGCTGGAATCACAGACAACAGACTACAGAAAGAAGAAACGGCTGGCATTGGCCCTGCGGCGGCTTGGAGCGTCTGTTTGCCGGCGAACTTTCACTTTGTCATAAAAGCGCAAGCGCATAAAAATGTTGTTGCTGCTGCTGTTGCCTTAAGCATGATACAACAACAAAATAACAACAATGAAAATATTATGTGAAACAAGCCGCTTCCTATTAAGCGAAAATTTGGAACAAGCTGCAGCTTCAACTGCGACAGCAACAGCGACGTGCAAATTTGTTGGTAGCTTCATTGGCCACTGGCAATATTAAGCATGCCGATAGTGTGAATAACGATTTGTTAGTTAAGACACTACCGACGGGCGTAGCACTTTCACCCTCCTTCCCCACTTAACTATTTATTTGACTATTTTTGGTACATGCTAACGAAGTGGCTTGTGGCTACATGACCGCAGTGGAAAGGCAGGCACAAAGCTCACAAGCAGCTCATTTGGAAAAAGAAAAATACAATAAAATTGCGCGCGCGGGGGTGATTCAAACAAAGCCCAAATGTCTTTCGGCGACGGCGGCGGTGTCTGCCAATACCGTCAAAGCGAATCAGCGCTGTAATTGATAGCAACGTTGTTGCCCACACACACACATGCTCGTATATGGCCATAAAAGCAGAGGCTGTTGCCAATTTCTGTTGCTCGCTGCCGCTTCTTCTTCTTCGTTTTTTCTTTACAACGATTCATCTCTGGCAGCACTCTTCAATTGAAGTTGACTGAAAATCAGCGAACCGCGAGACACACAGGCAAGCGGACCGACAGACACACGGACGCGACATGTTTGTACAGCTCGATACGCTGCGATATGGTGCGTTCGGAACGGGCTCGTTGCCGTCTTACCTTTAAAATTTATTCATGTATAATTAGCCGTTATTTGTGACATACATACGCAGAGACCCACAGACAAGTAAGCGGATGAGCAGCTGATTCATACGTGGGCTTTCCAAGCGTGCGTGGAGGGATTCCGGCTTTGTCAATTCGAGCAAAAATAGCAAGCTGTACTGAATATTAAGCAGTGATATTCGAAGCAAATAGTCGACTTTTGACTGTTTGAATTTGTTTAAATTTAGAGAAAAAGTCGACTTTTGAAATTTTTTACATTACTCCTTTTTCAACTCGAGCAAAAATTGTAATTTTGATACTAAGCATACTACTAAGGATGGATAGTCAAAGCGAATAGTCGACTTTTGACTGATTGAATTTGTGAAATTCAGAGAAAAAGTCGACTTTTGAAATTTTTTTAAATTAGTTCTTCTTTAAATCGAACAAAAATTGCAAGCTTAACTCAATACAAAAGCATGGGTAGTCGAAGCGAATAGTCGACTCTTGATCTTTTGAAGTTTGTTAAAGTTAATCAACTTTTCAGGATTCTAATTTTTCTAAAAATTATAAAAGGCTAAAAAGCTTTGATTTTAAAAATTTTAATTTTTTGTGAAATCGAATTTCGGCCCATCTCTATACTGCACGCCTTAAGAGCGGAGAGGATGACTGCGCGCATGCGTACTACTACTAAAGGCCAGCAGGCAAACGGTTTTGTGTGCGTGTGTGTGTGTTTGTGGCTCTTGACTAACGTAATTGCTGCATAATTACTTTAATTTTCAAGTAATTGCATTTAATTCATTTGCTTGCAGCAGCAACAGCAGCACTGAAAGCGACAGCAGCCATTATTTTTGGCCTGCAAACTACGGCCATGCATTTCAATTTGGCCTACGGGCTCAATCAATCAAGCGCTTTTTTAATGACAATTTTCTGCTGAATGTGATGCCGTTAATAAGTCACTTAAACGTGCAATATAAAAATTACACAAAATCTGAGGTAGCTTGCAGCTTTTCAATGGCTTTATGAAGTAACAATTTGTAAAATAATATGTAAACAAATTTTTTGCTATCGAAGGCTGCGCTCTAAAAAGTCACTGATAATTGTGGCGCACTATCACTTTAGACTAGATTAAGCGTATTTCTTCAATTAGTTTCGGAAACGGAATTACAATCTGAATGCGTTGATTCGCATTTCCAACGGAATTACCATTTAAAGATTATGAAATCCGTAATTAAAATCGAATTGATAATTTTGCTTTGCATTGCAGAAAATTTTACGATTTTAATCCGTTTCCGAAGGAAATTAGTTTGTTGAACGGATCTGAGTAAGCGAATAAAACGATGCAGATTTTCTTTGATGCTCGACGGTGAGGTGAATGAGGCTGGGTAGGCAAGTTTACACATCATCGTAGATCAATAATTTAGAATGGCAGATTGTTTTATAATTTTCAAACGATGAGAAAAAACAACATGATTTTTTGAAAGATATGTAGATGAAACGAACTCTTGAAGTAACTACCGTAATGATTTTTTCAAGTCACAATTTTTTAGAATTATAAGATTGCAAAATAAAGTTTATATAAGCTAAAAATATTACAGAAATTTTCAACGAAATATGCAATAAACAAAAGTTAGCCTCTGCTCCATTTTCAGCTTGACATAATAATCAATTTCCATTTGTTGCGTTTCGCCGTAAGCGCTTTGATCGGCAGCAATAGCGATTTACATAAATTTGTATTTGTATGCGACAGACGTAACGTGTTGTTACCAGTCAATTCCGCAGCACAGCCCAACTCAATTCGATACTGCTCAATTCAATGCGATTCCATTCGATATGTTTCGTTTCGTAAAAGGTTAAATGATGGCTCGATGTGGCTATTTTCTGGCGTTTTGTTTTGCATTCGTTATGTGGTATTATGTTGTTCCGCTGTGACAGACGACATATTTGGTGTTATTGTAAGGAGGAAGCCATAACAGCAGAATTATTGATAATGCGCTTACAATAAACAATTGTAATTAATTGTACAATTGGCAGTAATTGTTCGCCAGCATTTCAGAACTTGATAACTTGACATACAGCAGGAGAACGCTGAACTGGCGGCTGAAGGTTGCCCTCAGTATGTGAAGTGGCTTGTATGGTGTGAAACAACAATTTAGATCTATAATTGATGTCATGTTAAATGCGATAGCGTGTGAATTAATACAAATCGATGAAAGAGAGAAAATCTGCATAATGAAAAGGTTCTTCAAAAGCTTTTCTACATTTTATTATGATATAAGCTGAAAGTCTTTATTCGGATAAAACGCTATTCCTAAGGCATTGACGCATTCAAATCAAATCAGATTTGTCTGATTCATTGACATTTCGGTGTCTGTCACAAGTCATAACCGCCTAAGTTTGTTTTTCAAGATTTTCAGGAGCGTAGTTTTAAGTTTCGAATTCTCACTGCAGGTTTTATACGTAAAAACTTTTAGGTTTTTGGTGTATAACTACCGTTCTAAAAAAGATAAAAACATGCAAATTTTATACCATATAGATTTGGACACGCTGAAAACGATGGCATTAGAAAACTCAATTTTGTGCCAACTCGCGTTAGGCTGTTATGGTTTGTGGCCGCAGATTTAATAAATTTGTATATTTCGCGGACATTTTGCAAAAATGCTATAATTTACGAATTTACGTAACTTTTGAATAAACTTGTATCTAACAAATGCGTCAATAGCAACACATCATTAATTATTAAAAATCCAACGTGCATTCAAAAACTTGTTAATGTTTAAAAATAGCTTCCGGTAATTATTCTTCTTTTTTTATTTTAATTATATAGTTAGTTGAGGCCGTTAGCAAAATGAAAAAAAAAACAACAAAAACAACAACAGTGTGCTGTTGTGAAAAGAAGAAGACACGGGTAACCAAGCAGAATAACGACAAATCGTGCTGAAGGTTGCACAGGAAATCGACCGTAATTCATTTGAAATATTTACAAAAAATTGTTGTTGCATAAAAACAGCAAAAAGAATGCAACGAAAGAGGGAAGAAGAACGCAGCGCTATATGACAAAGAACGGTGTAGAAATCTTGACTTACTCTAGTCGAGCATATAAAAACTGATAAACGGAACGAAAAAAAAACATTCATTATATTTGCTAGTGGAAAAAAAGCATAAAACGACATTGGAAATGCAACAACGGCAAATGCCAAAATGACGTAAAAAGCAGTTCGCCCTTTTGCACGAGCTACGAAAGAGACTGGCAGGGGTAAAGGGCGCAAAATTATCGATCAAACAAACGAGCTGGCTATGCATATAAGCTAAAAGCGCTGTAAAAGGTGGGAAGGTCATGGCGGAAACTGCATAAAAATGTAAATGAAACTGACAAAATTTTAATTTGAATACTTTAGAAACAATTTGCGCGGCTCAACGTCAAATTAAGGCGTCATTAGAGAGCTTTTCAGCCAGCACGGCCGGCCAACAAAGAAGCCTACCACCAAGTTATTGCAGTGTGCACATTAACAACACACAAGAGGTTTCTTTAATTGTTCACGCTACTTTTGGCAGAAATAAAAAGTGAAATTCAAAGCTCAAAACTCAAAACTTAGAAGCAAAAAAAAAGAAAGGCCAGCTGCTTTTATGGACAGCGAGTTTCCCAGCCAAAGGGCGCCAATGCAAAAACTTATACATATGCTGAAATAGCATAAACACGACGCCATGGCCAGGCTAAAGAAGAAGCAACTACATTTTGGGTTTGTGAAAGTGAAATTTGTAATTAAAAAAACTAGTTTCAGCATTATTACTTCATATGAATTTTAGTAGTTGCAATGTCTCTGCAATTCAAATGAAATGAAAAACACGAAAATCAGTTTCAAAACAGGCCGTTGTCGTCGTCGTCGTTGTCCGCTGGCCTTTGCTTTGCACTTACATAGATACATACATACATACATACATACATACATATGTACAAAGTACAGGCTTGCCAATCAGCTGTTTCCATTCCGCTGCCACTTTCATTAATTAAACGCAATTTTAGAGCAATGAACAAAAATTTGCATAAACATTTTCGAAATGACTTGAATAGATTTGCGATTTAGATAGCGCACAAAAATCATTAAACCAAAAATGTTAGCTACCAAATTTTATGCCAATTTACATGCCTTTTCTTGCCAAACTTAAAGAGCACAAAGTCATTGCTTGATTTCAATTAAGACCCACAAAACACGCCTGTTAATTGGCTGTGCAAATTAAAAAAAAGCAATATGTTTCATAAAGCAACTGGGTGCATCTACCATGGAACCATGCAGCTCTTTTGTGGTGTGACCTGCCGCAAAAACCTTGACTCGCGCGCGAAAAATAAACAAGCCATGCGGCGGCCCAGCGAGGCCCGCTGAACAAACACTCCGCTGGTGGCATGCACGCTTAATAATTTCTACTGTATTGTTTCTTTAAACAAGTTTTATAAAAATTGCGATTGTTTCTTTTCTAGCCATAATTCACTTGCATGTAGTTGTGTGCGTGTATATTTTGCAATGTCAGCGTAAAATTAGTCATCGACGCAGACGACATCAAGCGCTTAAAACAGCCGCAAGATAGCGCCAGCAATGCAGGAAACTGACCACTCAAAAGTGTCGAGTGGGCTGTCGCTGAGCAGTCACACACAGACACAGACACAGGCGCTCTTTGCAGATGACAACTGCGCCGTCATTGTGGCTAAAATTAGCCAAGTATCACTAAAGGTAGGCGAGTTAGTCTACGCCTATTCTTTGGCAAAGGATTTTATGGCCCACATACACAGGAAATTAGTTAAGCTGTATGTATAAAAAAAAAAAGAGTTACCTGAGCAAGGCAATAAAAAAGAAACTTGAGCCAAGTCATCTATTAAAATAAAAACCAATAATTATCTGTTAGTTGAGTACAAAAACCTTCACACTCACACACACACACACATGCAACGACAGATACACATACACCTAAGTAGCTATGTTCGAAACAGTAGTCAAAGGTATAACACTCACGTACCGCCTTTTACCTTCTCAAATTGATTAATCACAATTTACATACATACACATACACAAACACATACATACACAAGCATATACAATATTTCTGTCTTAACACTTTGCCAACTCAGTTTCTTTGCTGTTTAGTTAGCTACAGTTGCATCGAAAATATAAAATATCGAACGGATTCTTCACTTTTTTGAAGAAATTGCAGAACGATCATAGGCATGTTAATGGGGCACTGCCTTGTGGCGAATTACTCATACAGAATGAACATCACCGACAGCGAGAAGTGTAGGAAATGCAAGGAACCTGGTTCCATAGAAACTCTCGAGCACGTGCTGTATTTCTGTTCCTTTAGATCTCTTCTATCTATGTATCTCTAAATCTCGCTTAATCTAATTGTTAGCCCTATGACTACAGGTACCTCAAAGCTGGGAGACAGCTCTCTATTGAAGTTCGCTAGAAACTCCCATATTCTAATAGATATCATCCCGAACTCTTAAATGGTTCGCCATATTCCGTACAAAAAATCACTTTAAACAAATTTAATTAAAATTGTAGATTATCGATCTTTAGACAACTTTTAGGTGAGTTTCGAATTCCGTTGAAAGAATAAAAATCGCTGTTTGTATTAAGCACGCCTGAAGGTATTAACGGCAGTAGCGGGTTAAGTGGTTGTGCTTCACTTGTTTCTTTGTGTACGTGTTGTGTTTTTTTTCGTAGTTGTAAGCATCTCAGCGCATCTCTCCGGCGCCGTGTCTTTGTTTAAAAACTGATTTTGTTTCGTTCGATACGGCACGTTACGATTCGATACAATTCAATTGAAGACAATGACCTTTTAACAGTTCTTCTTGGGCAGCACAAAAGAGTTGCTGTTGTTGTTGTTGTTGTTGTTGTTGT
Source organism: Neria commutata (assembly GCA_963457695.1). Lineage (NCBI taxonomy): Eukaryota > Metazoa > Arthropoda > Insecta > Diptera > Micropezidae > Neria > Neria commutata. Next base: position 16,216,492 of record OY735245.1, on the reverse strand, counting down.
GTATTTGTGTTTGCCTGCTTTGCTCAGCTGTTTTGATTTGCCTTTTAAAGCTAATTTGCGTTTTCTTTTAAATTTTGCACATGCTGATAATTACTTTCAATTAAAATATTTTGTCGAAAGCGCTTTTGCTGTTGTTGTTGTTCTGTTGCAAGTTGCAAATGAGTGGCGCTTAGCTGATGTCGTGCTTAGATTTGCAGCAGTAGCAAATGTTTAAATTAATCAGCAAATATATTTCATCATGTTGATTTTGTCATATTTTGCCACACACGGCAATGTCGGTTCCCCTTTTCCCCAACAAGTGCAAATTAATCATACGCCCTATGAAAGAGACGGAGGAGGGTCCCCGTAATTGTGCTAATTTAAAAAAATGATAAATGCAACGATAAATGCAATTCACAGCAACGGAAGCCACTGAACTAGGTTTTTCTTATAAATTGTATTAGAAGATATTTTTGCAGCCATACATATTAGATACATACACATAATTGTATAGTTTATTTTTTTAAATTAATCTTGGCAAAAAAAATTTTAAAGATTTTAAAAATGTTCAAATGTATTCTTCGCAAGTTTACTTCCGCCGCTTTATCTCTTTCTTTTCTTATTAATCACGATATGTGATGAGCTTCACCAAATTAGGCACATATTCTCTCTGTCTTTGCCAATCATAAGTCGGATATATTGGACAGATGCACGTAATAATGAGTTTCGAATAAAATTCAATGTCGTTTATATCTACATTTTGTATCTATCTCACCATCGGACACTGTTCGGACTATACGAATGGAGAACGCTAGGTACAAAAATTCTATTTTATTGACAAAAATAACTTCGATAATTATAAATATGGCAAATTGGTCTCATAGATTACTCCTACGGGTTCATATCTTTTGTACCAAAACAATCTGTTCTGAAATTATTAAATTTCTACTAAAGACAATTTCTGAGGGGTATTGTATTAAAAACGATTTTAGCAAGAATTCGAAACTGTCAAATTTCGAAGGATATGAAGTCATATTTTTCAGCACTCGTTATTTTATTAATGAGTGATATTTCTGAAGCTTTATTGTTGCTGCTATGATCTTCAGAGTTGAAATCTGCCGCCGAAGTTGGAAAATATGAATATTTCATTTGGCACAAGCGCAAAAGAACATGCAGAATGACAGACAGAAAGAAAGTAAATTTGAAATGAACTACATTCAACAGCAGCAGCAGTGGTGGTGGCTCCATCAGCAGCGAAAAGCACAAAGTAAACATGCAACAGACAACAACAGAAAAAGTGGTATGAAAATCATGTAATGAGGTAAATTACAAAAAGAGAAATGCACGCGTCCGCTGAAATTCAGTTCACTGCTCGTGCAAAAAAAAATGAGTTCAGTTGCGAGTTCAAATGTCGAGTCGACGTTGTATTAGTCAGTGCTTTGTGTCAGCAACAACAACAACAACAACCAGAGCAACAACCAGCGCAGATACTTATGCCATGAAGATTTCGCGTATTGCTGGACATCTTGGTAAATGTTTATGCAAACGCGCAGCCAAATAATCGTAAAATAAAATTAGTTATGCATACTTCGAGAGTTTATTGGCAATTATTTACTAAAACATACATAAAAACTATAATTATACAATATAACGACGAACGACTGACAGAAATAAAGCGAAATTTTACATTTCTTTTTTTGTAAATCTCAGCTGAATTGAACAAAGACAATTTTGTTGTTTCTCTTAGCAATTTGATTCTGAAATTTATCATTTTTGTTTTCTGTTTGATTTCGCAATTGTATATTTAAAATTCAAAGCAGAACTTGGATTGTAAATTTTTATTCCAGGCATAAATGCAGATACACGCTTAAAATTATTTAGCACAGCAGCAAGCCACAATGGCAGACGAATGGACAAGTGGTGGCAACGCGGAAGAGTCGTTTGATTACGTACTCACCTGCCCTGTCTCTTGACTGCGCTCCATTGTGTGAACGCTTATAGTTGGGCTTTTATGGGATACACATAAAAAAAATCATCGTGTCCGACTTTTGTCACAAGGAATTGAATTCAATTCAATTTTTCGGCGTTAGCGTGCTGCGGCAGCCAACGCCTGCTCGTAAGTCATAATTTTAAGCTTTAATTAGCACAGGGGAATGTGTGAGCATACTGCTAATTACTTTGACGTGTCGACGCATTTGACAACTTCAGGGCACGGTTCAAATAAAATGTATTAAAATTCTTATCATGTCCGAATTCTGAATTGTAGGCCAACATTTATGAGTCATGGCAGTAAAATGGAATCCAGAAACATGTTTACAAAATAAATTTTCCCAAATTTTTTAATGACGTCTTCTTCGAAGAGTTAATTAAAATCGTATGGCAAAATTGTAGCTTTTCTAATAGCATCCTACAGATTCGTAGAGCATTTATTGCCTTGAAAAAAACATTATCAACCCTGTTCGCATGCGGCTGTAGCATAAATTTGTAGGTCCCGTTATCCAAAAGATGTTCCATCAACAAGCTAAAGCAAAGCATATCAAATGCGCATTTCTATAGAAATCCATTAAAAAAATTTATTGATGCGTATTCGGGAACATAAAAGGACTAAATAGACGCTTCAGTACCATCTTGGGTTAAAAAAGTAAGTAAGAAATTAGAATTGAAATGTCATAAACTTTGTGCAACGAATTCTAGAATAGATGCAAGATCCAAATATCGAATTTACGACTCGAAATCGGAACGAAATTTAAATAACGACGAACTCTAGAATAGCCGTGAGTATCTGTTAAAATTGTGTGTCATCCAGAAGCTGGGGAATGAAGCGAAGTGCGAGGTAGTACTACTATATCCTGTGGCAGGTTCTTTACGAACTTCACAGAAATGGCAATGGGAGCTTTGAAGAGTGGGCTCTGCGCTCGTCTACGCTTTGACACAAGCTGAATACATATAAAGACGTTCAGAAGACGAAGAAGTTCAGACGTGCAAAACTCTTAAACGTACCTACAGGGCACTCAAAGTATTTGTAGAAGTATCCATCTTGGCACATACACACACACACACCTCTTTGCTATGCTTTGCTGTGACAAAAAGGGAGTTGGTTTTAGTCGGTTGGTTGAATGTCTTTTAAAGATTTCCAACTTCCTACGTAAAACAAAAAAAAAACCTCAAACACTGAGCTTCACAGTTCCAATGAAAGGTGCAAATTGTCGACACTGCACTTCGAGTTAAAAAGATTGACTGCCGCTTTTTACGGGCTCACGTACGCCCCAAGTTCAAACAGAAGTAACGCCGTGTTAATTTGAAGATATCGCATATGCACTTCTATTTTAGCAACTGTACGCGTAAAACGCTTCATAAAACTATTAGGCATGCACTGCACACGCACACGCAGACACACACACACATGCTCGTACACTCGTTCAGTGTAAAAAACTGAAGTGTCGATTATAGAAATTTATAGAAATTGCACACACTTATGTAGTACGTTTTGTCGTGGTTCAACAAACCCAATTGACCATTGGCCGTTTGTAGCTGGGTGTGTGTGTGTGTGTGTGTGTGTATGGCCAATGCCACCATTTTGAGTGAGCTCGTAAAGTACAGAGTTGCAACGACAGTGGCAATAAAAAAATATTATCACTGGCACTATTCATATACGTTCGATCATTATCGCAGAACGATCGAAGCGAGCGATGTAGAGACAGGCGTGCTGTTTTTAACTGCGCACAACAACAACAGCAAAAAATATAATTTTTTTAAATTAAGCAGTAAAGTTTTGCAGAAATGGAAAAGGTGTAAAACTAACCGCAACACTTTCATTTCGTGCATTGACCAAATGCACGGACGAATGAGCCAATGGGCGGCGGCGAATGGACGAACGACTGTTCCAAGTGAGCAGCAGTAAACCACAAGAGGGCTTGCGGCACTGCGAGGTGCAAAAAAAGGCGGTTTGAATACAACAAAAAATTAACTGCAAATAACAACATCATGAAAATGTACAGCTCTTGTTGTAAGTGGACTGCGCCTGTTGGCTGTGGCACCCCTCACCAGTCGACCTCTGCTGAAGGGCGCATAAGTATGAAAATGTATATTTGCCTTTGCCGCCGCCAATAATAAGCAGCAATGTTGCTACAAACCCAACAACAGTGGCAGCCGCAAATATTTTACATGTAGCTATGCATCGATGTGTTTGTTGTTTTGAATATGTGTGTGTTTGTATGCTGTCAGTCAGCAAAATTTTCTTTAGGCAATATTGAAGCAACATTGTTAAAATAATATTTTTCTAGAAAGCGATCGGAATTTATGTCTTCAAAATGGTATTGATTTCGATGCATGAATCGGACTATAATGATAGATATTCCGTACTTTTTTTACAGTACTATGCGAATTAAACATCTTATAGATATCGCCTTCAGATTTCGAATTATGTATCTCTGAACAGTTCAGCTCATTTCCATGATTACGAGCCTGCATCGATGCAGAAAGCGTTCACATTTGGAGCACAAAATGAAGCTACGTAAGTCAACAGCTTGCACACACACACACACACACACAAGTAAACTTGAAGAAAATTAACTTTTCATTAAAAATTAATTATTTTCGAAAGTACACCGCTGAAACTGAGTCAAGCGAAAGACTGACGTGCTGACGGCTAACTTTGACTGACTGCTGACTGAAAAAACGTACAAACGTACGTGCATGCGTTTGTGTGTGTGTGTGTGTGTGTGTGTGTGTGTGTGTGTGTGTGTGTGTGTGTGTGTGTGTGTGTGTGTGTGTGTGTGTGTGTGTGTGTGTGTGTGTGTGTGTGTGTGTGTGTGTGTGTGTGTGTGTGTGTGTGTGTGTGTGTGTGTGTGTGTGTGTGTGTGTGTGTGTGTGTGTGTGTGTGTGTGTGTGTGTGTGTGTGTGTGTGTGTGTGTGTGTGTGACTGCACACACATTTTCACACTTGCATATGTGAAACCGTCAAAAATCAGCAGCAGCGGCGTGCAATCGGTTTTGTTATTAGCACATTTAACACTTTCGCTACCGGCTGGCTCTTTACTTTTTTTTCCTCTGCAAATTAAATTTTATTTAATATTTTATTAGCGCAACAGCTGCTGCGTAGTTTGCCGTAGTTGTTGTTGCATTCGCTTGGCGATTCGTTAATTTTCTCGCTTCTTCTTCTTCTGTGTAATAAAAGCATATGAGCCATGAGCCAAATGCGCCACCGCGAAAAGAGTTTTCGCTTCGAAAAAAACATAACAAAAAACTTTAAAAATAAAACGATAAGGAAAAATTTTAAAGCAAACTATTGGTTCAATAGGCCATGACATCAGCTGCAGCCTGCAGCAGTTAAAGCAGCGGGAGGCCATTCAATAGAAAGTTGACGACTGATCGCTGCTGCTATCTGAGTTCAATAGTTGCAGCGTGAATAAATGCTTTTTGTCTGCAATTTCTATATTTCAATTGCCGCAAATATTTTGTCCATTTTGTCAGGCCATTTGTACATTTTCTTAAAAACTTACTGCTGTTCAGGAAAATAGTTATCGAAGCGAAGTTGGAAACTCACCTGAAATAAAAAGAAAGAAATATGACATTAGTTAAATGATTTTGGGAAAGAGCGTATGAAAAGTTTTTTACAAAAATATTGCTGGTATATATTTATGAAGCAGAGCAACCGTTCGAGTAGAATTGTAAAAGAGCAGATTCGCTCAAAGCAACAATAAAATACACAAGCTGCTAACAAGTAGCAATTGCATTTTGCTCTTCTTCATCAGCGAAAATTTTCTCTATCATCCTCATCCAGCCAGAACAGTTGCTCCACTTCGTAAATTCCGCAACAATTTCAATTAAAACTTGATGACGTCAAAAATCTTTTTGTAACAACATTTAACTGTTAGTAATTCTAAAGGCTTAGCAAATGCCTAAATGTGAAATCAAAATAGCTCAGTTGAAAGCCTCATAGCTTAACGGTACTTGACATATTATTGTAGAAAGATAAAGAAAAAATGCAGAGCAATTTTATCGCAAGCAAATTCTTGTTAGAACATTTCTAAAAATAGTTTATAGTTTGCTTTAAATGATTATGCATAAAACTTGTGAAGTAGTAACAAAATGCAACATCTTTTAAAGACAACATTTCAAAGGATTTTGCTTTCAAAACATGTGTTCATATAATTAAGAAATTTATTTATTTACCTGAAAATTTTAAAGCATTTTGATTTCAAAATAATTTTTACACATTTTAAAAGTTAATAAGAATTTGCGTGAAAATCACAAAAGCACTTTAACAATTTTTATGAATTAGCTGAGTATTAATTTGATATAGGTAATTTATTGCGAGCAGTGACACCTTTGAAAAATTATTGCAGAAATGAAAACAAATTAGTGGTTGTTGTTGTTGTTGGTGGGCATTAATACCTTTCAACATGATTAAATGCATGTCATTGTCATTTGCAACATGATCGTTAATCATGTCGATAATTTACGAAAAATCTAGCTGCTGTTCGCCCAGCAGCGCTGGGGGGGTTGTAAGGCAGCCGCGCTACATTTTCCAAAAGGGAAAAAAATAAAAGTGTTGCCCTGTTAGCGCGAACTTTTGCAGTTTATAGCCTCAGCAAAAAATCGTTTTATTGCTTTGACTAATACAATTTTCCCCGCACAGAAGCCAACAAGTGTGAGCCAACTAATTTGGCCTGAAGCCAAAGAAATTAAAAAGGCCAACAATAATTAAGCTGAAAATGTAAACTTTCTATTTTTATGCAATAAACAAATGTAAAAGTTTTACATAGTAAAATTTAAAGGCATTACGAAACTGCATGAAAACGATTCGAATGCCGTTTTTCGCTGGAATTTAATTACAGTTCGTTTCATTTGGCGCACATATTCAGCTAGATACATAATGTGGAAAACGCTCGAATGGGCTAGCTTCAAATTTGAAACAGGCTGCTTTGCAGGTTGGTTTACGCATGCTAAACGCGCACGTGCATTCCAAATGATCTGCCATTTTAGCAGTTGGCAGCTATTGCCAAATTAAATATGCCATTTCATGACATGATTCCCACTTATTAAACGCTGCTTTGCTTAGGGGCAATAATCTTCGGCACAACTGCAAACGCCTGACAAGAACAGCCCAGTAGCGAGGAACCAGCCATCCAGCCAGCACATTCATCACGCCGAAAGGCGGTAGTGAATGTTGGCAACTGAAGGCAAAATCGTATAGCGTTTTGATTGCCCGGTGTGAGAGATTCTTTTTGTGGCGAGTTATTTCAGCTATGAGTAATTCAGTTATGCAGATGTTTAAGTGTAATTCCTGTTCAGAAACCTTGAAAGTCAATTATCTGTTTATTTCTATTTTTTATTTATAATTGACTCATTTTTCAGCAGACACGATGAACAAACGCGAAACTACTCAGCTGCTCGTGCGCCAATAGAAACAGCCAGCAACAGAAATAAGGCTGAGGAAACCGAAAACAGTTTTATGTCTTTATGTCGAACACATTTTAAGTGGCTCAGACAAGCTGGCCCGACCTGGTCTGGTCTGGCTTGAGTTTGCTCTGCTCGGCAAGCGCAGCCAGTTTTTGGTAGCGCTTGAGCAACAATTTAATAAAGCCATGAACCTTGAGAAAAGTTGGTGATTTTACTTTGGTCTTTGTTTCTTTTTTGCATGTCAGTTGTAGGTACTCATCTGATTTGTAGTAGATGCATATGTTTATTTATTAGTTGCATTTAGTTGCTTGAATTTTTTGGCAAAATGTAGTTAAAAATTATTCAAGTTTTTTTTTGGTAAAAATGTGTAAAACGCAAGCGCAAAATTGTGCGCGAAAAAACAGTGTCAAGTTCACAAAGAAAACATGAGCATAGTCAAAAAGTCAGCTAGACAAGCCGGATACGGGTCCAATGCGAGCGCCAACATAGGCCAAAGCAATTGGCTCATAGGGCGTCGCACTGGGAGGTATGCTGATTTAGTTTAGATACAATGCAGTGGCGCGAACAGACTTTTCGTGGGGGCTTTATTAGTTAGCTTTATGAGTATTTCGGTGCTCACAAGCCATAAAGACTCAACTCTACTTTTCGTTCATATGCCTTTTTTGCATGAAATAAAAAGCATGTTCAGTCTTTATGACTTGTGAGCACAGATTTAATTTAATTTTTTTGTAGATAAAACTCTTTTATATCGCTACCTAAATTTAGAAAGTCTTTTTAAAATCGAGTGTTTGTAGTTGGCGCTAGAAATCAACTCTAGCCCAGCTTTATATAGGCATATAAAAAACATTTACGATTTTCTGAGTGATTTTATTGCATGATCGTGAAGTGAAAATTATTTTCACTAAGAGCAATTTACATTTTGTTTGTTTTAAGTGCCAATAAATGTCAAAATTTTCGTCTCAATAAAACATTTAGCAGCAGGCAAAAGCATTGAATGAGAGAGTTCCCTCTAAAACACGGTAAGTTTGTATTAACTTAAAGTCGTTTAGAATGCTTATGGAAATGTAAAATTTCACGCAAAATGTTTGCAAAATTTATGTGTTGAAAATGTTCACGCTGATTTCGATAAAGCAATGTTGATTTCTTGCTGTCAAAAGAAGTTCACATACAAACACAAAAATCTGATTGACGTCAATTTCTCAACTAAATTTCACGTCATTTAACGCTAAATTTTGAGGCAAGTGACTGTTTATACTAGTTTATAAAAAAAAACGGGAATCGACGCCTATTTTGAAATTCAGTTTTTTTCAATTTTATTTTAAATTTTCGGTGGTTGTAAACTATTTTTTTACAGCTGGCATCTGTTTGAAATTTGAAATTCTATTAAATTTTCGTTTATAAGGATATGCAAACACCAAAACCCCCTTTTTGTGCCCCAATTGCGCCCTTGTAAATATTTTCTGTACTGTGTCAAGTGGCAGTGTACCGCTCAATGGCATTATAATTTTGTTTTTGGGCAAGAGCGCACTCGTTTGTTCATTGCTCTTTTCATCTGTTTCATTTCAGTTCTTCGCATATGATTTTATTTTTTCGTCATTGAATTTCAGTTGAATGATATTTTGTAGTGTCATGGCCAATACGAAAAGCCAAGTGGCAAGTACTCGCGCATACATCAAACATGAACTAATGATTTCAACACATTTCAAAATCTTGTTTTTTTTTTAGTATTTTCATGTAATAATTGCTTAAGGTTTACGTATACTAAATATAAACATGACTTTAAACGTTTAAGTACTTTTAATACAATTTCTTTAAAGCAGTGAATAACAACAAATCAATTTGGCTGGCGAAGGTTGATTTCCAAACAATGCAAAACGTGCCACAAAAGTGCACATACAAACTGAGCCAATTTATTGTGTGCTTCAAACTAACAACTTTGTTGTTGCTATAGCTAAGCAAGCCCTAAAGAATTATCGGGCACGCTTTTCAGCTCCTAATGTGTTCACAAGCCGACGAAGATTGCGAAATGGCGCAAACGCTTCTAGAATCGGTTCTAGTTTATTTTCATGTAATATGATAACGAAGGTCGCCGGACAGTTGTAAACAAAGGTGTGCAGTTAGGTCGCGGTTTTTCGATAAAATGTAAAACCAAATTTGAAGCTGCCAGAAATGAAAGAAAATCTGTTTAAAATGTAAATCAAAGCAGCTTTTTATTGACAAGTATTTTAGAACGCGTCGGAATCGAAATTCGAATCAAAATGTAATTCAAAACCGATTTTTTTTGTGTGGCTATTTTTGAGAAGATTGAAAGTATAATTTCATTGCGAATCCGTCGCTTTGTTATTCTCAACTCCATGAGAAATCCGAAATGCGTCAGATTCAGTGCTATTATAGAGTCAGTTTAATCCAAATTTCCTTCACATAGCTATTCTCAAAATCCAATCTAAATTCGTATTATCGTATTTGTATTTATTATGTTAAAATTAGTATTTCTACTTAAAATAACTCTTCAACTTATTCTGCTCGTATATGCTCAATATTGACTCTTTTGTAAGAACAAATTTAGAATCAGCTCATTATCACCTCGAAATGGATTGAAGAAACAATGGCAAAAACTGACTATGAAGTTATATGTAAAATTTCTTTACTCACAAAAGCCTTATTTCAAAGCAACTGGCACAATTGTGTACAGCTTAAATGAAATTTCCAAATTTCGAATTTCTGACAGTTTGGTTCGAAATTTATTTGAAATTCCGAATGTGATGCTTCAGAGCGAAATTTCGAAAGCGACGCACTCTCTTCAATAGCCACAATTGTCTTCCTAAACAGAATATTATTTGTCTAAAAAATTCTACGGAATTTACAGCAACATTTCATAACAAAAAACAATTTATAATTAGCTTCAATTTTAGTCGAATTCTCGCTTGTAGCTGCTTCAGAAGAAAAAGTAAAACAAAAATTACAAAACCTGTGAATTTTTCAAGCTAAAGCGAATTAGGCAAATTAAGCTAATATTAGGCATTTTGTGTGTGTATATGTATTTTGCCCTCTCTCAAGGTGAGGCAATTAATTCAATTTGTGTCAGTTCAAATTTTAAATTACAAGCAACGCTTTAAAGCACTTACAAGAAATACAAAATATGCTCAAATTAAAAGCGCGTAATTTTATATATGTAAAGCTGAGCCTACGTGTCAGACTAAAAGCAACAACAATAACGCATTAAAACTACAGAAAATTTGTAAGTCAAAGCGAAGGAAAACTCATTTTTTTGTGTGGTGAACGAAAAGCTCACGACGTTGACAAATGACAAATATTTAGTTAAAATATTTCCAAGGCATACAAAGAATGCCAGCCAGAGAAATGAAGATTTGTATAAATCATAGTCATAGATAGATTGCCTTGGCGTGTTATCTTAAATGAGCGAGCGGAAAACCCGTTCACACCTCAAGCGATTAGTCAAATTTGTAGCCGGGAAACCTGAGCACCGAAGTCGACTTTTTTATGAAATATTGAAAATACAAAAAATTATAAATTTATTGAATTTGGTGTTTCCGTCGTTGTTGTTGTTATTGCTATTATTTCTTTCACTTAATAACAATGCTAATTGACAGCAAATGGCATTAATCTAACGGGGCTATAGACGAACTACCTGCGTGGCTATATGTAGCTCGGCATGCCAACGTCCGGCGTGAGACACTCATACCCCACTGGCGACAAGAGGCATGCGCCATAAAAATGTTGCTTAATTAATTTTGTACATTTTAGGCGTGAGTGCACAAAAAATGCACACCACACACACTTCACACACACACACACACTTAAAGACGCTGCAAATGCGCGCAGGAAAAACATTTCGCCACGATTCCTGCAGCTCATGACCAAAGCTAAGGAAGAGTGTGAGCAAAAAACGTGGATGTTATACAAACTGGAAAAACTGGCAAAGCTAATAAAACCAATAAAGCGAATAGCGCTGAAAATGAATGCACACGAAAAAGCCACACTTCGAGCTGAAAACTTGTGGGACATGAGGAAACTGGCTTGGAAAATGTTTCGTCTAGGCGTAAATGAGGACGAAGTGTTATCTCGATCGATAAATGGAAACAAGAATATTGTGTACTGCACACAAACATACATATGTTAATATGGCAGTGGCGTAGGCAGATAGACAATTGTTTAAAGGAGTGTTTTTTTTTTTCATTGGGAAAGTTCATATACACAGTGAAGAAAGACAAAAAACATATAAAATTTTGCAAGAAGTCAGATCAGAAATTAGACAAAAATTTGCTAGTCAATAAAATTTAATCATTTAAAAAAATTATGAGGAAGTTTCTGCAAAATCTTGGATAGATCTAAGAAAATTCTCGAGTATGTCGTATATCACTGCTTCATCATCTCTGAATGTTGCCCAACGTGCTTAGGAGCCCCATGGCTCACTGGGCTGAAGGAGGCTACAAAGCTAGTAATTAATTTTCATCTGAAGATCGCTAAAACTTTTCATATTCGGACAAATCATTAATTCCTTGACTGACAAACGAATTATGATGAATCATCATTTGGTAATTTTATAGCCTGCCAGTATAACCTAATCTAAGGTCCACACAAAAAAGGGCTTATTTGGCTAATATTTCAACACAATTATTAAAAATTTTAACAGAAACCCTCTTCAATCCTTTTGACTGGCTGTTCAAAATTAAAATATTCAAATTAGCAACGTTTAAAACTACTACAAATATTTTATCTCTCAGAATCTCAAGTATCTACTTCACTTAGAGAACGGAAAAGTAGGCTCGTTAGCAACGTTTTTTTTTCCTGACTACATCTCTGATATGGTATTGTAGTATATCGTGTCGGAGCTGCCTTAAATTGGTTTGGTTTGCGCTGATACACACTCACTCGAGAGTGATGGGTTGGGTTGAGAAACGCCTCGCAGCGTTGGCCACATTCTATCCTGGCACAACAACAGTCTTGACAATGTTATGAGCAACAGATTTATATCTGTGTTTACAATTCAGTTCGCTTCGGTCTGTAAGTTAGTTGTGAGTGAGCGAGGAAGATAGAAAGTTCGATTGCCTGTATTGACAGCTAATAACAGTGGAAGTATACATTAGCTTTAATGGCTCTATGCTAAATTTAAAGGACCTTATTAATATGCTTAATAAAATTAGTGATATTTACCGTACAAAATGGTGTGGTATGGCTCAATAGGTTTTATGTTGTTGACCTTCTCCAGTTTTGTAAATTATACATTAGAGAAATTTGTGTAAGGGAAAGGTCAACAATTCTTTTAATACTTCTCAAGCAGACATTAAGCTTCATTATAGAACCTGTTGGGTGTGCTAAGAATTCATGCATTCGAAAGAGCTCGATGTAAGGGGAAATAATATTTATAAAAAACGCAGCATTTCTCAAATATGTCATAGAACATTCTAATTGTGGCGGAATGTTACAGGCCATAGGACATACATCGTATTGAAATCGAAGCTACACGTCCTACTACGAGTAGATACGGCAACAGCGGTCATTGCGAAATATTTGTTAATTTGTTTGTTCATTTTCGGCCAGAAAAAAAACTAATAACCAGCACCATTACAATCAGACAGAAATGTCATGCTTGAAATTGACACCTCATTTCCAAATTTCTTAAGACGTAAAATCAACATTAAAATAATTACAAACAATTATAAGCGCTTGGTTTAACATGCTAACAACGCCAGAGGCGTATAATTTTTAAGCAAAAAAAATTTAATAATACAATAAAATAACAATTTTTTCAAGCGAAACATTAAAAATGCAACAACAATGTAAATTCAAATATTACGAAACACGCAGAAGACTTTGCAGCGGCGACAGCGAGGTTACATTTTAATGGTGTCATGCCCCAAATAAAATTTTGCCGCCCATCTCAATTCCGCAAGAAGACGCTGACGGATGCCTGCGAAGCGATTCCAAACCGGAAAAGACTAAGTACAGCAACGCATAAATTTAGTAAAATTATGAGTGAGTTGCGGAGGAAAACCACATCCCTGCATACTGCTGCTGCCACAGTTTATGTGTGTTTGAGGAAATCGAAAACTATTTTTAACAAAGTGGCGAGAGTGGCGAAAGAGGCGTGTGGCTGCGGCCTGCACAACGAGCAGCAACATTGTGCGACCTGAATAAAGCGCAGCAGCATGCATGTGAACAGCAAACGCCAACAGCATGTGCCACAAGATGTTGCATGTGCGTTGTATTTGCTTTTGGCAAGCCGGTAACTGAAGAAACAGCTCCGCTGTTGAAAGATGCGCAGCGGCACGTCCGCGTTCGAGCGGCAGCTTAGACATGCGCGTTGCTGCTGTACACTGAAGATGCAACAACATGTCGCCAGCCAAGGTCATCACAAAATGTGGCCAGCTGTACATGCTGCTGCTGCGACTGCTGGCTGACAAATGGCAACTCCATATACCAACTCATTGAAACAACAACAACAAAAGACATTGTCTTTGCAGAAAACGAGAAAAAAAACTTTAAATATGCAACATGTGAGGGGAGGGGCACTTTGTGGCAACAACATGTTCAACAAGTTGACATTAAACAGAACTATGTAACCCCTTTACAGACCCAAGCGGCGTGTAGTATAGCAACAACAACAAACAACATTGACTGCAAAGAAGCTGCAGTTCTTTTAAATCTGAGCTCACAGTGAAGAAGTGATCGTATTTCTTGATTGATCGCCATGACTCCCAAGTGGCATGCACAAACCTCAAACCACACAAAGGCACTGACGAAACCAAATAAGGGGAAGAGAGAGTCAATTAGCAATTGACTTCGAGGCACACAATTGGCAAAAATCTCTGAAGTCGCAAAAGCGAAATCAAAACCTTGGTCCCGCGGCTGGAAGAGCAGATCAAGGCTGATGTTAAAAATTTGAATATATAGAAATATTTATTGAAATATGTGTTCAAAAAAATTTGCAATATGTATTAACCGTATAATAATAACGTCTCTGGAGCATACGCTTATAATCGTCTTAGCTAATTTAACTTTTTGATATTATATTTTACACCCATAGTATACCGCCAGAGCCCAAAATATTAGAAAAAGTATCTGAAAACAATCAGGCAGGTTCCAGATTTCACTTTCGAGTGAAATTGACTCGAATTCGTTTTTTTCTATAAGCTTCTTTAGAAACGAAACTATCGCAAGAAACTTTCTTAGCTCACTTCTGAAAGTCGATTCTGAGCCTTGAAACTCGAATATGTACTCATAAAAAAAAGAAACTTGGATTTTGTTTGAAACGCAGAGACCTTTCTTGGGTAGGCTACTTTTGAACGATTTTCGACTACTTGGACTGGTTTATAAAGGAATTGTGTGCATGAGAAGAAAGTTTCAAGCAAAGAGTCATTAACAATCTTTCATTATGTTGTTTTAAGAAGGAAAAACAAATTTTCTGAATACTTGATCAAAGCTGAATAACAAATCTTGAAGCAGAATAAAAATTTTTACAAAAGTTACCGCTCACAACTGAAAATGTCTTCCTTTCCTTCGCTTGGCCAAAGTCACCAAACAACAGTTTTATCGGCTTTTGTCTTGAGGGGATCAACACCGCTATTGTCGTGATCATGGATTATCAGCATCATTATCGATCATTGCGATCGTTACTTTGGCATTTAAGAGCCGTCCGGCGCAGAGCTGTCAGCCAGCTTGTCACAATGTGTACAGCAATAGCCAGCAATGCGACAGACGAGAGGGGCGCCACAGACAAAACGAGAGTTGGCCGCCGCCAAGCAAGCAACACACCAACAACAGCTTATGGCCGCCGCTCGAAAGCGCAGCAAACTTGTCATAATCAAAATGCTAAAAATGTTGCCAATTTGACAATGAGACGCCGTTTAAGTGAACCGGCAGGCTGCGAAGACACGACAACGACAGCGCAGCATGGAGGAAGGCAACCGAAGTGTTAAGCGCGCATGCTTTTTGGCAGCGGCATGCGAGACGGCAGCGCACGATTGTGGCCCACTACAAAGTTGACAGCTGGCAATGTCGGACGCGGCGGCGACTATCTTGGCGCATGGCCAAATGTATGCGATCGTTATGGGCAGCCATGGCGTGGCGTTGCGCTGCGACCGAAATAGCTGGCTGAGGGCCAATTCAGATACGTATAAATATTTGCGGATTGCAAATTTTTTGTGTAACGATCGTCAGAAAAAACGTCCAAGATACACGCACATTCCAACACACACAGTCGCACAGTCGCACTCGCCTTCGCACTCGCACAAGTAACGGAGAAAGTCGGAAGTTGGCGCGGCGGCTCGCTCGTTGTGCCACAAAAGCGGACGGACGACGACGCGTTGGCGAGGCAAAGCGCAAATTGCCAACACCGTTCAGCCGGGAGCCACTCAACTGCACGAAGCGACGGCATGGCTGCTGTTTGCACTCTTGCTGCCGCGCCTGCTCTGCACACATGTGCCAAACGCCAAGCGTCGAGTGCGCAGTGAGCCCCAAATCGCTTGCGGTTTTGCCGCAAAAAAACAGCTGCTGCCAGACTGGCTCCCAGAATGGCTGACGTGCTCTCAGCGTGGCTTGCATGAAGTAGACGATGCTTGGTAAAGTTATTACAACTTTGCGCACTCATGTTCAACAGTCGGGTTAACATTGTCTACTGGAGCTGAACTGAAAAAACTGAAAACTGAACTGCAGCCCCTTATGAAGATCTTCGGATCACTGCTGTTATTACGGCTGCCTTTTGCATTGTTTGCTTTGCTGCTATATTTTCGCTTTAATTACTGAAAGTTTGCGTAATGTGCCGTTAACATAAAAACTATATACTTATATGCGTGGTCCTCCAAGTACTTAAACAGAACGATTTTATTAACAGCAAATATATTTCTTTTTCATTTCGAAAGTGGTTTATAGTGAACAGCTGATTGCCATATTTATGCCTTCCTTTTAAAGCCGGGTTAAATTGAATCCATTTTGGGTTTTTCGGTAGCTGATTGAGTTAGGTAAAAGCCTTTCTTCGTTTATAACTTTTAAAATATATTAATCCAAGTTTTGAAGAAAACCCTTTCTTTTGTTAGTGTCGCAACAATCGCTCATTTTTTGAAAAGTTGTTGTCCAAAATGTGTTAAATGCGCATTTTACACGCTGATTTAGAATGTGCAATAAAGTTGGCTTCAACAAACAACAACAGCTTAATTATATACGATCAAACAATAAAAAGGCTAACAAACTGAAAATCTTTGCAAAACTGAACGCGCGCTAAAATGCAATGTCGACCGAGGGGGGAGGGGAAAATAATGGCAGCAACATAATTTGCAGTTGGCAGGCATTGCATCCAAGCCATGCTATGAGCTGGCCGCCGTTTTTGGTCGATTTACTGGCTATGGCGTTGATTCGGGCGATTTCGTAATGGCGGCGGCTGCCAACACCAATAATAACAATGGCGATATGCCGCCATTGATAATGCGATTATGCAGCACGAAAAGGCTGTAGCAGCGGCGGCGGTGGCATGTTACAATTTGACGCGCTAGATGGCGTTGCACTATGGCCGCGCTGAGCAATTTCGAATGCAATTTTTGTTGTGGCTGAAATTTGATAAATTATTGTATAAAACGAACGTAAGTACTAAAAAGCCAGGAACAAAAAAGCGCATAATAAAGTGCAATTGTGTGTAACAATTGCAGCAGAGACCGTTGCTGCTGCTGCTGCTGGTGCTACGTACGACATGTCTAGGCACGATTAGCAGTTAACATTGTTGTTGCCAAAAATGAGAAGGAAAACATAAAAAAATTTGAGTAAAACTACAAAAAATATATTAAAAAAAGAGTTGTCGAGATTTTTGTCTAAGAGCAGCCAAAATTCAGCGCCGGCAATGTTGTAATCAACCGCTTGCAACAGCGGCAGCAACAAAAGCAAGCCAACTTTTATTGAGTTGTAATGGTGCGTAATTGCTATGAATTTGAGCGAAACTTAAGGCTTGCCTAATATGCAGATAGACTGAGCTTGAGCGGCTATTAAAGCATGCCTGCCTATACGAGATCGGATTGCTCTGTTGATGAGCTGAGGTAACTCGTTGGAATGCATATGAAAGAGAGTTGCCACAAATGCGCTTCTCAACTCTACAAAGCAAAACAGCAAAAGAGAAAAAATGGAAAAAAAGGTGCTCGACTTCACTGGCCAAGAGCAAGAAGCGCAAAATCAAACCACATACGCAGAAAGGCAAACCGAAGGCGGCAGGGTATGAGGAACGTGCTGCCAGCAGCACATAATACCAACAGCAGAATGAGGTCATAATTTCCGCACATGCTAATAATTGCCCGAAAATACGAACAAACTTAAGAAAAAAACGCAACATAAGACAACAACAACACAAAAAGATAATACGAAAATAATACCGAAAAAGATACGAAAAAAATGCAAGCGCCTGAAATGGCAACACACACAAATATAATAGGCGCAATTTAAACATTTCAGTCTTATTTAGACGGTAAGATACTCAAGCGTATCTCATGAATTCGCACTTTATAAAGCGGACCAGCACAGCGTCCATGTCTGTATGTGTGTGTGTGTGTGTGTGTGTTTAATTCAACCAAAAAGTATCACGCGAACAGCACGTATTGTAATTTAGACAACCTGCAATTGTCTTTTGCATGTGTGATTAGTATGCATGTGTGTGTGTGTGTGTGTGGAGTCACAATGAGAGCGGCAAAAAAAATAGAAACAAGAGCAAAGAAAAAGAACTTAACACAATTAACATCACTTTTTGCAATATCAACAAACAAAGGGGGAGTCATACATCTTCTTCTTGCACTACAATGAGAGAGCGCATATTAAATACGTGCAGCTGTTTGTAAGGTAAAATAAAATTATATAAAAAAAAACTTTTTAAAAATAAGCTTTAATTTATTTAATGTACTAAAAAGTAGAAAATAAATTGTTTCCAAGTCACCTGTATCTTACTATTAATAAAAGCTTGGGGCGCTCACGTGTTCAATATTTGTCAACCAGTTACCACAATATTTTATAGAAATAATTTTTTGCAAATAGATTCTAGTAATGAAAGATATTTTGAATATGGATATTGAGCGCACAAGCTTTTATTAATAGTAAGATACAGGTGACTTGGAAACAATTTATTTTCTACTTTTTAGTACATTAAATAAATTAAAGCTTATTTTTAAAAAGTTTTTTTTTATATAATTTTATTTTCTACTTTTTAGTTTTCCATAAATTAAATTTTAGAGCTCTGAAATTTTTCGCAAAAAGAATTTAAAACTTGCAGAGCAGTACACAATATTTAGGGTATTCATAGTGTCTCCTATCGTCATATCCTTAATTTAACAAATAATACGGCTGTGATCGACCCTAATATTCGTGGCATATTTGTGGCGCGATGAGTTGTTGTTGTTTTGCTTGCAAGGCGCGGCGAGTAAGTTCCTATCGTGTTTCATTGATGTGTGGTGTACCTATAATTATAAACTGAAGCCCAAGTGTGTAGTTGCGTGAAAAGTGCCACGCCCCTTATCCTACGCCCATAAAATTCCACCAGTGGGACGACACATCCAAGAGGCGACTGCATACGAAATTTCAATGCTGCACGACCTTTAGTTCCAAAGCTAATCGAGATCAAAAATTTTGTTTGTATGGGGGGTGCCACGGCCCCTTATCCTACGCCCATAAAATTTTACCAGTGGGACGACACATCCAAGAGGCGACTGCATACGAAATTTCAATGCTGCACGACCTTTAGTTCCAAAGCTAGTCGAGATCAAAAATTTTGTTTGTATGGGGGGTGCCACACCCCCTTATCCAGTTCCCCCCTTATTTTCTCAGTAGAAGGATATGGATATGTAGTAAGTTCCTACCGAGTTTCATTGATGTGTGATGTGTAGTTCTAAAGTTATACACAAATCTGGAGTTTATAAAAAAGTGCCACGCCCCTTGTCCTACGCCCATAAAATTCCACCAGTGGGACGACACATCCAAGAGGCGACTGCATACGAAATTTCAATGCTGCACGACCTTTAGTTCCAAAGCTAATCGAGATCAAAAATTTTGTTTGTATGGGGGGTGCCACGGCCCCTTATCCTACGCCCATAAAATTTTACCAGTGGGACGACACATCCAAGAGGCGACTGCATACGAAATTTCAATGCTGCACGACCTTTAGTTCCAAAGCTAATCGAGATCAAAAATTTTGTTTGTATGGGGGGTGCCACGCCCCCTTATCCTACGCCCATAAAATTTTACCAGTGGGACGACACGTCCAAGAGGCGACTGCATACGAAATTTCAATGCTGCACGTCCTTTAGTTCCAAAGCTAATCGAGATCAAAAATTTTGTTTGTATGGGGGGTGCCACGCCCCCTTATCCAGGGCCCCCTTATTTTCTCAGTAGAAGGATATGGATATGTAGTAAGTTCCTACCGAGTTTCATTGATGTGTGATGTGTAGTTCTAAAGTTATACACAAATTTGGAGTTTATAAAAAAGTGCCACGCCCCTTATCCTACGCCCATAAAATTTATTGATTCATGTATTGGGCTCTAGATTAGGCATGTATGCAAAGTTTCAGATCTCTAAGTAGTCGGGAAGTGGGTGAAAAATTGATTACTAGATTTGACGACATACATACCGGATGTGAACCTAATATAAAGCTTATAAAAATGAGACTTGATAAATCAGTCATTAAATATGCACTATAACGATCTATCAGCAGAAAAGCTTAAGGTCCCCACTGCAAAAATCTATGATGACTGGCATGGCATTTAGAAGCTAGTATTGCAAAAATGTGCAAAAATAGGCGTGGCTCGAATACGAATAGGCACTCTGCTGCTCTTGTGTATGTATGATCACGATTGTAGTGCATTGATTGTAGTCGCCACGACCGACTTAAGTCAGTCAGACTCTTAGTTGTTGTTGTTCTTGTTGCTCGATGACGCTAAATTGCAACCGTGTGTTTTTGTTGCCGTGCAGTCACACATTTACGTATGTATGTATATGTACATAGGTATGTGCACAGTTCAAATATAGGTGTGTAGGTCGCTCGTGCAATCGTTCACTCTTCCTCTGCTTCTTCTTCAAACAGCAACGTTCTGCACTTAGCAGATTGCAATTTTCTAATATCAACTCTCAAGAAACTAATTAAAAGTTAGCGAGGGTGAATGGGGGGAAGGTGAAAATTGCAGAAACGCTGATGAAGCGCGAGGGTGGGTGTGCGCTAATTTATAAAGAGCTAATTTCGTTCTTTACCCGACTGCGTTTAACGAAATCTTAAGAGCAAAAAGCCGGGTTACCAACGAGCGACTTGACATGGCTTAAAGGCCAGAGTGTAGAGCCGCAAGAAAAGAGGGTTACCACGATGAATCCACATGCTTGCAGATGCGTATAATTGTAGTGTTGTTTGTTGTTATAAATTGTTGTTGGTGCATGTTATTCTATTGTCAGTCTGCAGCTTTTGTTGTTGTGCGTGCGTGCTTGCATCTGTGACTACTTGGTCGTTTCTAATGACTGCACTGCAGTTGAATTTAAGTTTTTGTTGTTGTCTTTACTAGTTGGCTTTTTAGGTTAGTTCGTTTAAGTATTAAAAAAGAAGGTAATTCTTATGTTATTTGTTGTGATTGTTGTTGCTGGTGTTAAAAGAGGCATGAGAATGAAAGAAAGCACCTTCTTTTTTCAAAGAATTCTTTTTTGTTCCGTGAGAGAAAGTAGTTAGTCGACAAGAGCAGAAAAAATAAGTTAAGCGGGAGCATACAAATGAGGTATTAATTTGTCATTAAGAGGAAAATGAGTTGTTGGTCAGTCATGATGGCCATGGCTGCTGCCGGTGCTTTCGAACTATGTACCTACCTGCAAAACAATTACCCTGAGAATTTACTTTGGGCGGCTTTACTACTTTAATGATGGGAATATAATGAAATAGAAAACGTTTTTTGTTCTGCCATTTATGTATATAGCGGTAAAAAGCTTTTTGTTACTTGTACTTGTACAGGTTGACTTGAGTTCGTGACTAATTGCAGACATGACATGAGCAACATGCGCTTTCAAGATATAAAACTTCTCTTGCCGCAAGCTTATAAATTATGCTGAAGGAGTACAAAATGATAAATTTATATTTTTAGTGTTTGCGCGTGAATACTAGTACTGACTAATTTCGCAGTAAAAGCAAGCATGCGAAAATTATAATCACGACTATGTTCAGAACAAAAAAGAGTAATCCAATACTCACAGAGGAGGGTTCAAAGAATACTCATGGAACTTCTCCGACATTAAATTTAAGTGTTGACGTATTTTAGTATCTATTTTCGCCAGGTGATTTTTCGATTTTAATTAAGTTTAAGCTGATATTTGTTCAATTATTCTATTAATTTGAGTAGTAAATTTTATTCGAAAAAATAATCATAAGTAGTAATTAACTAGTTGACTCATTTCTAACAAACTACCAAGTACTAATGTCGATTACTAGAAACTAACTTTTTGTAAGCATTATTAACAGAATTCTGTGAGATTTTCTTTACAAAAATCGCTAAAAAAAGACTTTGCTAAGCAGAAACCAGCCCGAAGAAGCCGTTCTCACTGCCAACAGCAACGGTTTTTATATGCATATAAAGAATGTGTTTATTCATAAAAATCTTTGCTTTCTAAAGAACCAACAAACAAAACAGCTGTGCTATTGACACACATACACAGCTGCACATTCATACGCACAAAAAGAAGCTTAGATACGAAGTAAATGTTGACGCAATTCAACTGCAATTGCGAATATAAAAAGCGAAAATTATTTCTGCACTTGCTTTTGCAAACAAATCGATAGTGAATATGTACATACTTACATGCCAAAGTACAAACAAGTATGCGTGTCTGTGTGTGTGTAAAATAAATAATACAAAAATCGGCTTAGACATTACTTATTTCAACTGCAGAAATTAAACGCTTGGAAATGAGCACTCGTACTAGCATCGCGAGAGATAGCAGTGTAATTTGCCCTTCAGTCGAAGCGAATTCAAATGAATCGAATTGAATGGAATTGAATCGTTTGGCAATACGAAATGGCGAATTGAGTGCGCCAATTCAAGCGCAGCGCGAAAACTGGGTTACGGGCCAGAGAGGCGTATACGTAACACACATACAAATCGAGCTGCACGGCGAGACGAAGGCGAGGTGAATCATGCGGGCCGATTCTCAATGCGCCTCAACATTCTGGCAAATACGAGCACGCCAGCAGGCAGCAAATGAAGTGTCTGTGCACCTGTGCAGCTGCTACTCGCCTGCTCGCTACTCTGAATGAGCGCACAAGCCCGAGCTGCTGCCTTCACTTGCGTGCCTGCAGAGCGGCTCTTAAGCCGCGCGCGTAAATTTGCTCAGCCTCAACTCAATTGATCAATTGAATTTTGATTTGTGTGCACTGAGCTAACAAGCTAACAAAAGGAAAAACTCGCTATCGCATAAGTAGCAAACGTACGACGTTACGGCCGTAAATAACGAAAAATTGCGGATTTTCACAAGATGAATTGCGCCACTGGAAAAGTTGCTGCAAATTTGTGGCAAGCATTTGGTGCCTTATTGGACAAGTTCAATGTATTATTCTTTTCTCTAATTATTCTTTAGCTATTATTTGTTCTTTGCAGTGGCGAAGGCGGAAAATTGTTGCGGAATTTCGTTCAGTAAAGTTTGAATAGTTGGAAATAGGCTTACAAGTGATTTTGACCTGTGTTTGCGCTGGTAAAGGTGGGTAAATTTACAATAGCATTTTTCTTCTCATTCACACTATTTGTATATTTATAACGAAACCTCTCAAAGACTACCTTTTCGTTGTAGCAAGCAAATTGGCAAGTACCTTCCCCAGCTCTCATATAAGCCAATACAGTTTTGTGCCATAAACCGAAACCCTAAATAGTGCACTTTTGATTATTACAAACCGCTTCATAAGTTCAAATTTATACACAGAAATTTTTAAAAGCCAACTTTGAAGGCAAAAGCGGAAAAGCGAAAGTAGCCAAGCACAGTCTTTCTCGTTCTTTTCGATATTAGCAACAACAATATGAATGACAAATCTGTGGTCATATGCAATAACGACTTAAGTCGACTTAAGACGAAATTGAGTTGACGTTACCACTGTATTCCTGACGTTGATGCGCATATTTTGTTCAAACCCCGGTATCTGTACCCATCTCAGAAAAAAAGTTATTTAAAAAAAACACATGCACTTATGTTAATGTGCACACTGCATTTTCAAATTTCGAATTGCATTTTCTCGAAACAGTTGTTTTCGACTTAAGTCGTTATTGCATATGACCACAGAAATATAAAAAATTTATCAAACAAAGTATAAATTTCGCTCTTTAAAGGGATAAATATGGTTCGAGTGATTTAAGCAGCCATAAGCTTCCTCGGGTCAGCCCATGGAGCGGCTTATTATTTCGCTGCACTGTATTTATTGTGCATATGCAACGAATTGAATATTCCACGTCATTATTAACGGTTAAGTAATTTGTGGGCGCTGAAATTTGTTGGTTATGTAACTGCTTAGTAATTTATATGATTTTATGTGCATGCACAATTGCATTTGTATGGTGCTGCTGCCCAAATCGAATGCAGTTAGCAATGCTTCAGGGAACGTAGTGCGAGCAATAGACCGAGAGAGCAAGCATGGCATAATTTCATGCTATTTTATGTAAGTATTTCACAACACTTAAGCATATTGTTGAAGTGTATTGCAAGCAGGAAGTAGCATATTGAAACTTAGGAAATGATGTGTAGCTGTAGTTACATGAGTGCTAAAAAAGACGTGCTTTAATAGTTCTGAATTGTGACTAAAAGAGTTGCAAAAATATGCCGAATGCTCCTCATTCCTTCTCATTTTGCCTAGCATGCCAAATCACATATGTATACTAGTACGGCAAGCTTAGTTAGCTCACCGTATTGCATCCACATGATTTCCACATGTTTTCAAAGGCTGTAAAGTATCGGCTCAATTCTCTGTTTGATCGCTCTCACAAAAATTATGTAGACCTCAAAACAAAAATTAAGCAACAGAAGTTAAGCCGCGAGCAAGTAATCATTTTTGCTCCTAAGATACGCTGAAATTGTATGCCAGCGGTTGTGGTTATTTAGCTGCGTTCTCGATTTTACCATATCTCATTTTCCCATAAGAATTAAATTTATATTATTATATAACTTGATTTCGAAAATAATGCCGGAAAGTCACTCCTGTGCTGAGCTCGCCGCATAATCTTTCATTAATCTTACAAGGAATAAACTTAGATTCATCGTTCCATATGACTAGTTATATACTATGTACAAATTATTAGACCTAAGCGGCATGGCTTCTTTCTATTACCAACTAACTGTAATCTTTGGCAAATTTTTTAACATTCACATGAATATTCGCACTCGAATATGTCGAAAGTGTGCATTCGTATTGCTAGTAGCAAAACGGCAAATCTCTTTTGCCAATAGGAATACTTATAAATTGGCAAAGAAATTTGCAAAAGAAGTGCAAGCCTCTCAAGCCGCCTGCAGTAGCGCAATGGAACCATCGAAAGAAATGACGGCAACTGGTCGCAAGTGCAATGTGGAAAAACGTGTAGAACGTGCTGCAGGCTAAATGGCAACACGCGCTAAACCGGGAAAGTTTATTTATGGCCAAAAACAAAGAAACAAAACGAAACCCAAAAGGCGAGTCAAGTAGGAAACGCAAAAAACCAGGCAAACAAGCCTACCGGAAAACTCGGACTCGAGAAAAAAAAGTTGCTACGATTTAGTACATTAGAATGCGACTGTGCGGCATTGGCAGCGCTGCTCAGCACTTGGCGCTGACATGCGCTGCAATTCGAAAGGTCGCACTTGACACTTGGCTGTGTCAAAGATTTGTAATTTAATTAAAGTGGCAGGCAGCAGGGACCAGGGAGCAGTAGGGAAAAAAACTAGGCACACGACAAAATGTGCTGATCGCACGTCGTAGATCATTTACTTCAGCCGTAGTTGGAGAATGTGTGCGTAAATGTCATGCAACGCCGAGCAAGTGAAGATCGAGCGACAGACAATTGGAAGAGCAGACGAGCAGACGCAGTGAGCTGGCACAGCCAAAAATACACACTCACTCACAGTCACATCAGACATTTGCCACATGCGGGGCTGAGCATTTGGCATGCAGCGACCAGCGACCAGAGCAGACGACAGGGGAGCACGCTTGCGCAATGCACACTAAAATCGCTCGAGCTGCCGCAATTTCTTCCGCATTCCAAGTACAACTGGGCGCAAAGGCTTCACGGCTGCACAAGCACACACAGCGCTTCCGTTCAACTACCCCCGCGCGCTCTTCCTGAGCGCTGCGAGCTTGCCACATGGGCTGCAGGCTGCTGCTCCGCTTCTCAGCTGTGCGACAGTGCAGAAGAGCAGTCTTCGTCTGCTGGCGACGCTGTGCGCGAATAAGTAATCACCAATTGAAGTGGCGGCGAAACGCTGCTTCGTTGTAACCCAAATTCGGTTGCGTGCTGCGGCGATAGTCATCGTGTCAGCGCGTCACCGTAGAGAGCCACCAGCCAGTCGGGCAGCATGCGAGTGAGCTTCTTCGGCACTGCTGACTTTTCACGAAAATTGCGAAAAATCCGAGCAGGCAAGCAGCCGCCAACGGGTACCTACTTGGGTACGACGGCAGCGCAAGGGAAGGAAAGCAGAGATTCTATGCGAAAATATGTTGCCAATTTTTTCATTAAATTACGGCTTTGCAAACCAGCCATTTTGATTGCATGCTGTTCTCAACAAGTTCTAGAGTAGCAACAGGATGCAGGAGCAAGCATCGCATGAATGCTTGTATGAAACGACACAGATAAAACGAACAGTTCAACATGAACGGTTGCCTTAATGCCGATAATTTTTAAACTCAAAAAAATCTGTTGTAAATATAGTATAAGTTAACATGCCAGAAATATGTAAGAGCAATGAACACCCAAACGCCAATAAAATGAACATATCTTTTATAGATACTAAGGCTTTATGACTGCCTCGGGAACCGCCAAGAGAAACCTTGAATTGAGACGGCCTTAGAAAAGAATTTTCAAAAAGTGTGTCTCCATCAAGGCATTCATTGAAAAAATTTATAGAGAATGCAGTTTTCAAGTCTTTAAGCCCACTTTCGAATGAATCTAGCCGAATCATCTTTTGAAGATGGTAGCTGAGTTCATTGTGAGCAGATGGGTAGATGGGTAGTCTATAAGCAGCCGGAGATGTTATTGCATGTAGATGGATTGACAAACTTCTTTGCTTGCCGTTTCCAAAATATTGCACATCATTCATATACATCAGCTTAGCTTTCCTTCTTGAAAGCGTCAATGGCCTATCAAGAAGAAATTACTGACAATTTAAAAATAGGTTAAACGTTAAAAAAAATCCAGCGCAAAGACGATTTCCAACTAACAGCATCCGATACTTTCATATGAGCAGTCACTCTGCGAAGCGATTGGAAACATGTAGTGATTTTCAACTAGAAATTGCATGAATAATTTCATCAGGCAGCGTCCATCAAGAAACGCGCGATAGTCAGATGAGTGTGTGACACCATTTTTTTAAACTTAAATAAGTTTGCAACGAAAATAGAAACAGAAGCTGAAATTATTATTATTACTCTTAATGCACCAAACTCAGTAAAACATAAATGCTTGAAAAAATATGAACTGAAGACAATTAACATTCGAACAAAGTAGAAAACTGTTTGGAAGCCATGAAATACATACATATATAGATTTGCAAAGAATTCATCAAGCAATTAAGAAAAAAGTGTCAACTCAATTTAAACAAACTTGAGTCCCAAGCAAGTGCAATAAATTACGAGCTTGTAATTGGAAACTCTAGGCTTGATTTCAGCGAAACGTCTTCTATTCGAAAGACAATTGAACAGTTTATAAGAATGACAAATGTATTGCGCAGACAAGGCCACAAATAAATACAAATTAATGCCGACTCTGGACAATATGGAAAAAAATCGTTTGAGTAAGTAAATAAATAAAACAGCTTTTAGCTATCAATTTGATTATGTTGTGCACACATATTTAAATAGAATTCAATAGCAACAAAATTAAAACATTTGCGTAACAGCATGCTACAAAAAACAGAAGTACATAGTTGAGTAAACAAAATGACAAAATTACGCAAACGCTAGTAAATTCCAAGAATTTCATGTTTTTATCGACAATCTTAGTACAACACTTGCTGTGCTGCTCTAGTGACTAGCACTCTTGTCAAGGGCAAACGCAGAATAGCGAGACAACTGAAAGTCGTCGTTCGTCAGCCAGTCAGTCAGTCAGTTGACAGCTGAAATAACTTTCCTTTTGTCTTGTGCACTTATCAGTAGCAGAAAAAGGTGGCGAAAACAGAGAATTTTAACAACAACAACAGCAAATAAACAATTTTACAGACACTTGCAACAACTGAAATGAGGTTTAAGACGCAAACAAATAATACTTGCAATAACTTTATATATTTTACTTAAACTGCGTCACTGTCTATCCCTCTCTCTCTCTCTTTTCACACACTCTCACTCAATCGCTTTTCACTAGTCTAGTAGAAAGTAGAACAAGCAGCGTAAAAACAAGAAAATACAACTAAAAAGAATAACACTTCATAAAAAAATAGCAACAACATTGATAAATATAAATTGAATTAAATTGAATGCTCATATTGATAATGCCTATATGCACACATACAGATACAGCGATACAGATACGACGGCAGATATGTACATTTACAGTTTGCAGCACAACAATTGTATTCAAAATCGTTGTTGCTTTTGTTATGGGAAAAAAGTCATTTTTATTTCTCTATTTGCAGATCGTCGTTCGTTCCATCTGATCGTCAGTCCTTCGTGTCTGTGCGCCTTGCCTTTCTTTCCATAGTAATTGCAAAAGCTCCACTTTTGACTTGCCACACATCAAAATTTGCTTTCGCATTCGTCACACACTTGCAACTTCACCTTTCATGATTTCACATACATTTTTATTTATTTGCAAATTTATCATTTTAGTTTGTGTATTATGTTTATTCTCAATTTGGTTTTGTTCACATTGTGCCTATGTATGTGTTTATCAGCATTATTCATGCATTGACTGTCATGCGAATGGGAATTGTACTAATCAAATGTGAGAAGAAATTTCTCAAAGCGGAATTGTTATTTTTAAAAAAAGCAAAAAATATGTTTTTATTTGAATCAAAATTTTGTCAGCTGGTACTTTGCGAAAGCGTAAAAGATCTGGTTTTTCGACGACTTCGTTCTGCAGAAGACTAATTCAACCAAGGTCGACTTCTAGTTATTCACATTGACGTAAAATATTAAAAATTTATATTCTGTTTAAATTTAGTATAGATCGATTCAATTATTTATATTTATAAAGGAAATTGTATTATTTATAAACGATAAATTCGCATCTCATGCTATAGATATTGAAACAAAATAGAAAACTTTGAACAATTGTGTCTGTGAGGCTAGAATAGGGCTACTCTCGTCCACATTTACATACGAGTATCGACATCTTATCGATTAAACAGCGCAGCCAACATATTCAATCCTTTATTTCATTATTACAATGCGATTAATCAGTCTCACATATCGTGGACTTATAGTCTTTATCCTCTATCTGCAATATCTATCCAATTTTCTTGAAAATTTTAGATATATGATATTAAAACAGTCTCGATTTGATGCAGAGTACGTCTTTTATTTATATTTAGACTCGATTATGTTTAAAGCGAAATACATTTTATTGTATAGTATCCAACAGATTTAAGATTTTGAATTTATGTCATCATTTGCTAAAAAACGATATGTTCCTAAAGTTTATTCCAACCAGCTATCAAATTGCTCAACAATACTATATTTAATAACCAAAAGCACAGCAGAAATATTTAATAAAATGTATCATAAAATTATTTTTTAATGGCATATAGTCATCACATAAAATAGCTCAAAAATGATTTATGCATTTTTAAGGCAAGTCAACAGAACTTATTTACACTTTGATTTAATGCCAAAATTATGTGTCTCACGCACACTCACACGAACACACAAAATAAAAGTATGTATTAAATTGAAAAATACGAATACATATACGTACTTTTTAGAGTATTAAAATTTAAAAGCCTATGACAGAAACATAAAGGGACAGTGTACAGTGAAAAAGGAAATGGAAAAAAAATGTTAATGGTGGTCTATAAAAAATATGCTTGCAATGAATTTCGAGCTATAGAATTCAAAACTGATAATGATTTAAACTGTATCAGCTGGAGATTTTGAAATAAATGCAGTCAAAGGTAAAAAATATGCATTAAAAGACAATTTTAAGTAATTAATCAAACAATAACAACGTTAAATTCTTTACTGCGTACAAAGTCTGATCCAGAGCAACAATTTATAATACATATTGACTTTATCATTCAGTGGATCAAGGAAGCCTTAAGTGAGCAGAAATTTTATGTAACTCATACAGGAAAAACAATTGTATTTTGCATGACATGCTCTTAGATATAAATGACTCGAAAATAAGATCGAATTTTGTATTGTGGCTCAGTAGCAAATAGTAACGGTTTGAAGACAGAAAAACATGCTTACACGAAGGGTATATCAAGTATTTTTTAGCAAAAGGCGTTCGCTGATTATATTCTACTGATTTTCTACTTTATCTAAAAATATGAAGTTTTATTCAGCGCTCCTGTATTATTTTAAATCAATTTAAATACGTTTTGCACGAAAAAAAGTGTAGGTCGGAGTAAACAGTCAGTGTAAAACAATAAAAAAGTAATACAGCAGAAGGGAGGCAGACAGACAGACTGGCGAAAACTTAAGAGATAACTACAATGTGAAAAAATGAAAGAAAAGAAAAGCACTTGAAAAATGCCAACAATGCGAACAAATGAAATATAGAGTAGTAAATTAGTGTGGAGTGATTTCAAATGAAACCATGCACAGACACAGAGTAAACAGCGGACGCGCTTGGGAGGGACATGACTGAGGAGCGACGACGACATAGACGGAAGGCGGTTGGACGCAGGGGCTAAATGTGAAACTCGAGACCCGCATGGAAATGCCTCGTCTACGCGCTGGCGACAATGGCGGCGATGTCGTTGCAGTAATTAATTCATATTAAGCGCCCGAGAAGTACATATGTACATATGTGCATAATTGTGCATGCATGTGTGTATGTGTATGTATGTAAAAGTGAATATGTAGAAGAGCGCATACAATAGACAATAATTATTGCTTACTAAACTCGCTGTTAAATGCTTGAAAAAAGGAATGGCATTCAAAATTGTAGTAAGTAGTAGTCATTGCAAATACATACATATGTCGACTAGGAGGGGGGGAATGAATTTCAAATGCAAGAGTGTATTAGCCTCGTGTTCAGGCATTGTTGTTGTTGTTGCCTTGCTGTGTTTTGTTTTGTTTTCCCTTGCCAGCATGCAAATGCAAAAGAGAGAACAATTAGCTGTAGTGCAAAGGGGAAGGGCAAGGGCAAGGGGCTGAGGGGCGAGGAGCGGTAAAATGCATACTAACCATTTAATTAAAGGTTTCACTTGTATTCACAGAGTGGCAGCGAACGATGGCCTACCAATTTGCATGATGAACACGTCGCAAACGCAAATGGCAGCCAAGTGGCTGCGCGCTGCTGCTGTAGCGCTGGCGTTGTTTCTAGCTGTCTTTGTTGCTGCTACCTTTGTTGTGGCTTAAATCCAAAAATTCGCGCTTGAAATTGCGATTTGGCAATGGCAAAAGCTAAAGGCCTCAAGCCAAACGCATGCAAATATGCAGCTGCTGGCAGTTGTGGCAGCAAATATTGTCAACGTTGTTGTTGTTGTTAATGTTAAGGCAAAACAAATTTTTTAATTAAAATTATTGATTATAAGCATTTAATTAAATTTTTGAACGTTGCCTTGCAGCTGGCTGGCAAATCACTTTTCACACTTTTCTTTTTCTTTCTAAGAAGTAGCACAATTTTGTTGAAATTTTCTCTTTTTCACAATTTTCTATTTTTTATTCAATTCTTCTTGCTGTATGATCAATTTCACTTTTTTAATTGACTTGCTGCTTACTTCTTTTTTTACACTTTATAACTTTTTTGTGTTGTAGAAATTTACGCACTTAAGACGCACAGCAAATGCCGGTCGCTGTCAAGAGTAATCTCCAAGACGACACCAGCTCAGTCAGATGGGAGTCGTAGTGAGTGAGTGAGTGAGTGAGTGTGTGCACATTTCAAATGAGATCAGATCAGCGATCTTCAACTCTGAGCAGCGAGCGATCGTAGAACACCAAACACAGTGCAACACTGACGGGATGTGACGTCGTTGTTGGGTCTTTGCTAAAAACTAGTTTTGCAAAAAAATAGAAGACACACAATCAATTCGCCTGCTATTCACAGATTTTACTCATAATTTTTGCACAATACTGTGAACGCACAACAGAATTCGCAAAGAAAAAGTCAACAGCAAGAAATAACAAATACAACTACAATGTTTGCAGCACGACGTAGAGGCAAAAATCTAATTGCATGAATGAAATGCAACGGCGGCACGGATAATCCGCAGTAGCTCGACGTGTAGCTCGCGCTTTGACAATCGTTTGACAACTACTCGCAGCCAGGGCAGTGCAGCGCTGGCAGCGGGCAACTGCTAGAGCGGCACAGTTCACCCGTATGAAAGACGAAAAACCGCATAGAGCGGGCCCACAGATACCGACTGCGATACGAATAGATACGAGATACAATAGCGCGTATCTCACCGATTGCCTAGTATCGCGTGACTCACTGCGGCTGCTCACGGCTCACGGCTAGACTGGCTAGCATGCTTAGCAAAGAAGGCAGGCGCAGCCAACGAACAGACGTCAAGCCAGACCGAGGGGCGAGCAGGCGGCGCAAACAGACTGAGCGCGCTGGAGAGCACAGAGCGGGCCCCCAGCAAAACAGTACGCTGAATACGTAGATACACACCGACACACATGCAGATGTGGAGACAGAAAGAGCGTGCGCCATTGAGGGTTATGCGCTCGCTTTCTACTTGCTGCAGTCTACAGCTGTCAGGTACAAAATAACAAATACCTGAGCTGGTGTTCAGTTGATGGAAATCATTTTAGAAAATGGCAAAAATTCACGCAGGCCAGAATAAACATAAAAATTACAATGGCTAAGTTCTCTAAGGTCTTTTACGAGCACTCACTCTGACAACAGTTTTACTTCAATTTGATCTTCCACAAAAAAAAGCAGCTCAGGGCTCGCTCTTTTTACCCTCAACTGCAGCACAATTGAATTCAGCCCAAATTCGAGCAAATTCAGCACTTAATTTTGTGCTTGCGTGCCGCAAATAGCAGTGCTGCCAGATATATGCAAGGAAATTTATAAATTTTCTTTAAAAATATACAACTTTTGCTACAAAAAAAATTCAGTTTTTGAAGCTACTAAAAACACAGTATGTATTTAATTTCTAAAGCTTCTTTATATCCGAGCTAAATAAAGATTCCGCATATAAAAACTTCTAAATAATTAAGAAATCTAATATTGACATAAACTTATTCTTTTAGTCATCTTTTTCTATGAAACTTCATACTAGAAGGTTTACTTCTTTGTTAAGTCGCAGAATAGTCCAGCTATTTTCAAAAAATGAAGTGTAACTATCATTAAATTGAAAAGTTAATAAATCATTATATAGTAAAAATCACGCCATTGCAATCATTTTCTGATCGCTGTTGTTTGATCCAGAAGTTTACAAATTTTTCAATGAAAACTAAAAAGTAATATAGCATTTTTGGAGATCATTAAACATTGATTCTTGGTTTAAATTTAACACAATCTGGCATCAATGCTGCATAGCTCTTCAAAAAAAAAACGATGACAAGAACAACAACAAATTCATGCCAGATGTTGCCAACCCGCATAAATTTATGAGCGCTGTATCTCGTTTCTTGTGTTTGTTGTTTATTACAAATTCACAAAGTGGATGTATTTTTGGTATCTCAGTTGTAAACAAAATCTCAATTTCAGTGTGAAATGCTCTAAAGTGGACGAGTGGAAATAAACGCTTGAAAACTCATTACATTTCATTACTCATGAAAGTACTTTTCAAAATGAGAAACACAAGCGCTCGATGGAAATTCTCAGTTATAGGTGGAAATTCCTTAGAAAAAAAACCATCTTATAAAAGCAAGCGTTGGCAGGCATAGTCTGCAAATACAACAAATCAAATACGCTAAGATGCAAAGATAACAGCAACAGCAGCCCATATTTGGCTAAAATGTCTTCCATTTATAATGTTTGCAACACAAGCCATGTCCATGTCTGGGCTGTTTCGCATAAATGACCCAGTCCTGCTTATCTGAAAGTTAGTTAATTGTGAATAGCAGCACAACATTGCGTTGCCATGGCAAACGATATGACATACATTATGCTGTAAATCACCAAACAAACTGTCATATATTTATGAGCGTTTTTAGGGTTGCTTTTGGATAAATATGAACACGATTGGAAAGGTTTCACTAAAGAGTGAGCATGTTTACATATAATACGGGACCTTATGTATGCATAAGAGTTGAAGATCGCAACCTAATAGATCTCAGAGATTACTTCGTATACTATTTCGCATGTCATAGCAATCAAAAAAGCAAACTTTGAAATACAAATATCGATATGCGTTTCTTCATAAATAGATTCAAGTATCACGGTAATTTTTCTAAAATTTATCATGTGATTCTAACATCGATCAGCAATTTTTATATGCAGATTGAAGAATCTTCGCCAACCCAATCAAAGCTGACGTTTGTATCGTTACTTATAAAGATAATGTAATTTTAAAGCTACAGTTAAATTTTCGAGTGAAGCAATCGGTGAAGATATAGAAGTTATAATTCCGGCAGGCAACAAATTCTTCGAGGCCTGCTCTCTGATATCGATTTAATTTGCTTCTTTTAGCAGCTAGTATTTTGAAGTACACCTGCTTTAGCAGTTCGATTAAATTAACATATATCTTTGAACTGATCACGTGAGTTACGATGAGCACACAGCTACTCCCTACGCGGCGCCAGTTTCTCGAATATTTACATTATTAGCAGGTTTTTAAAACACATTCCTATGCATTGAATTTATAAATTTTAATGCAATTGAAATTCATTTCAGCAGCATCCTGCTTCCAACAAAATTCACGCCGATCAACATTTCGGCGCACATGAACGCATAAATGTTTCATGACAAGCAGCACTTACAGCAAATTGAGCTACGCCAACCAGCATGCAAATAGAAAATGGGAGGCAGGGAAAAAAGATACATTTTCAAATGGATTGGGCGTGTACATGAAGTAAACAAGCAATAAGAAATTCATTTAATATAAGTACATCAATAAATTTATATGCTCGCACAGATGTTGAAATCATGTACAACATGAGACGATTTCAAATTAATACAATGAAAATAAATTTAAAGAAAAAAAATGCCAGCATCCAAGGCAAGTCGAATCAGTGATAAAACTGACGATCCGATGCAAAGACAACTGAACTGAATCAAAACACTTAAACCGCAATCACAACCAAATTGCCGCGATTTTGTAATGTCAACAAAACGACAACCAGACGCAGATCGGGCACCGACAAGTGCACAATATGGACGCGGTTGACAATGATACCACATGGGAACCGATCCAAATGATACATTACAAATGCATGTGTCTGTGTGTGTGGATGTGACACGCCAAATGACCTTAAGCGAGAGATAAAAGTCAAATGTCTACAATTCCACAAGAGTTGTGTGTATGTATGAGACTTGAGGCAGCAAAGATACAGGCAACCACACAGACGAGGGAATAGCTAGCTCAAGAGATCAGGGTCTGAGATTAAGAGGATTTCACTTGGTGTTATCAATAAAAATGCCAGCACGCTGGAGCAGATGCGAAGTGTAGTAGACGCGTAGGCAGGCTGGCTACCAGACCAAAAGAAGAAGCGAGCATGGCATAAGAACAAGTTCCAAATTTGTTGAATCGGTCTCTGGGGGAGCGTCGTTTAAAGAAACCATAAAAGGAACACTCAAAAAATGACAAATCAAATGAGCACGCCCAAGGCTGAACAGGTTCATCAGACGCAACGCTCGCTTGCTAGCTGACTCCTCCAATCATATGCTGCAGATTTTAAGGTTTGGCATTTTTTTGTGCGGGGGGCAGCACGAGCAGCAAAAGGGTGTGGACACACACGCACAAACTCCAAGACGCAGCACAACAGCAGCTGCTGTCGTAGCCACCTTGTATGCTTGGAGGAGCATTTGATGGCGATGATGAAGGGCGGTAGCGTGTGGTGCGGGGCAGACATGTAAATCGATTCGGCTGCTTGGTATACCCGTGCATGTTGTTGGTGTGTGAAGGAAATTGAAATTGCTGGCGTTGACACCGTGTGTCGAATTTCATGTGCGCTGCATCTGTTGCGTGAATCGAGTATCTGTGAGATACTAGTTATATTCAGATATGCAGCTTGTAGTTTGTTGCCTTGACAAAGTGTCGATGGCTGTCGATCATTGTTGTCAGGCTTGGTGCATTGTACATGCCGTTTCTGTTTTTGTTTTTGCTGTTGTTATGGCTGCATGTAGATTTAGTAAGTGAATAAAGATTCCATAAAATATGGAAATATGATTCTGTCTGCCGTAAACACCTTCTGGTTTTTCAGCGCATTGAACATTTAGGCTTCGCTTGTATACTGCTGCGGACTTCGAAAGCCATTTCGGCAAACTGTTGCAATCTCTGCTGCTGCTGGCATCTGTGCACTTCACTATTGCTTTTCTTTTTTTTTTGCTAATGCAACATACAATTTAGTTTTTAATTACAACAATAATAATAACAACAACAAGCCACACCGCTACCAGCAACACAATACAAATCGGCAGCAAAGCATACAACCTCATTTAATGTGAAGCCGCTGAAATTTCATTCACTTCGCATAAGTGAGACCGCAGAGGCGCGCCGTTCCGAAAAAACCGAAATATATCAGTTATAACTATAGTTGATGGCGAGGAGCCAGCCGCGGTGGTACAGAAGAGGCGGATGATAATGAAGCTTATGAGCACGTCACAATTCAGTGATTTGCAATACGATGTGAGTTGCTCTCGTTGTGCTTCTTGTTGGCGTTGTTGTACGCAATTGAAGCGTGGAGGAGGAAGAGGTGCATGCTCATGCACATGCGACGCTACACCTGTGCGCATAAAGCACCAGCACAGTCTCCGTCAAAGCGTGGTGTGCCGCGCCAGTGTAGTACTCGGCTTCGTTTTGCTTTGACTGCGAGTCCAGGTTGGTTGGCGGCGATACCAATTCGTATTAAATGAACGATCATCATTATCAAAAGCAGCATCAAAAGCGCATTATATTATGCATGCTTGGCGCTGACAGCAGGGGTGCTGGATATGTTGCTGGTGTTACACTTGCTTGCCACAGCGTCCGCGCATTGCGCTTGGGTGCAGTTCCCCTTAAAAACCAGTCAACAGCAGGCAAAGGCAAATATGAAGTTATAATAATATCAAGCTAGCCAACATTAACAATCGCAAGACCAGCAGCACCACAGCCAGACACAGTTAGGCGGGCTGACGAACTGGAAAGGGGATTGCAGGCACGGCCATGAAGCGTGGCGCATACAAGAACCGTCTGGTTGCATGAGGGATAGACAGAAATTTTAGCACTTTTCAACATTTTCGCGCAAAATGCGCGCCAAGTTGGCTTGAGTAGACTCGATTGCACTCCCCACCTGCTTGTGCTGGTGGTTGCACCCACTGACCAGTGACCACATCCTGCATGCCGGCACTCTTGTTGCAGCTCAGTCGAAATCAACTGAAATCAATCGAAGCGCTGCTGCAAAGCAACGTCGCTTTGTGTAAACAACAAAAGCGGCCATTCACGACACCACGCAGCCAATCCCATAGGCCGCGGCAAGTGCTTTCAATGCGAGTGCGCATTTTGGGCGCACTTTCAACGGCATCGTCGTCGTCAGGCGGCAGCTCTTTGCTGCGAAACGCAAGCGCTGGTGGCATAAAATTATGTACAAATAAACCGAAACAGTTCGTGTTATTTGCTCTGCTCAATACGACTGAGTTGGATGTGGCAGGCAGGGGTAGCGGCAGCGTCATCGGGTGATCGCACTGTTATAACATGCAGCCATGCAGAACTCCCAGAAAATATAATAACAATAACAACAGCAGCAACAGCAACAGCAACAACGGCAGCTGGGGAAAAACAGATGCATTGAGTATTTTAAGGTTGGAAAAAATTGTTTAAATGGGAAAATAATAAAGCACTCTTCGAGACAAGTGCGCAACGAAGCAGAGTACATCGCACATTAGGTAGAGGGGTAGTAGTAGCGGCGGTGCGGGTATAAAACGAGCATGGGCGTAGGGAATAGCAGCAGCCAGCGCTTCTTTGTGTAAAAGAACAACAAAAATGCAGTACGGAAATTGCCAATTAGGGCAGGAGCTGCACTGTTTTAAAACCATAGAGCTACGTTGAGTAAAATTAGATGAGGAGGAAAAGGAGGCAGGCAGGAAAATTGCAACATTTTCGCTACAAAAAATATAATATATACTAGAGATGTATTTAGAAACAGCAGTGCTTACCTTGCAATTGTTAGTAGTGCTTGCTGCTGCTGCCGCCTCCTTGGACACGCCCACACCATCCGCCGATGTGGCATGCGTCGACGATGAAGTGGCGTAGACAAACAAAGGTAGCGAATTGAAATTCCTAAGAATGCCGCCACAATCCTTAAAGCGCCGACAAAGCAGCAGCTTTTTATTGCTTAATGGGGCGTTGTTGTTGGAGGTGGCAACCACCAGCTGCTTGGATTCGAACTCCACTTTCTCCGCTTCCGCAACACTGGTGCTAGCTGTGCTGCTCACAATTTGCGCTGGTGGCTTCGTCGTCGCATTTGCATTTGGTTCGCTTATTGGGACGCACCCAGCTGCCTCAACATCAGCGACTGTGTTGGCGTCAGTAGCTTCCCCACCTACGGGTGGTGGAGCAGGGTGTGTAGACGATGGCTGCGGCGTTGCAGCTGCGTCAGCTGCCGTCACAGTTGTTGTTGCCATGTCAAATTTAGAATTATATTGCAGTGGCTCTCCTACTATGAAATTGATCGATGAATACGCTGCGATTGTGAGGCTACTTTGTGGACGGTATTTAGTCGCATGCTGAACATATGCGGTCGGGGCGGTCAGAGATCAGCCATTGGAGTTTCAGTCACTTCGTTTCAGTTTCAATATTTTGCACAATTTTTCTTATT
This sequence comes from Neria commutata, assembly GCA_963457695.1. Classification (NCBI taxonomy): domain Eukaryota; kingdom Metazoa; phylum Arthropoda; class Insecta; order Diptera; family Micropezidae; genus Neria; species Neria commutata. The sequence goes on along the minus strand of OY735245.1, from coordinate 16,177,866 downwards.
TTCTTCTAGATTCCGGAGACGCTTTTTCTTTCCGTCATTGGCGAATTTTGTGTCTCCCCGAAAACCCGAAACGAAGCATGCAGTGATAAAAAGATTAACGAAACAAAGAAACAGCAGACGAAAAGATTGCAAGCGGCTCGCACAAAATTTGCAATGGCTGATCTGTAAACTCTCTTTTATCCCGCAGTGTTTTCGAAGAGAACACTTAACAATTAGAAATCAAATTATCCACTCGATTTTAATTTTGCATACATTAACATCGAAATCTATCTATTTTCTTTGCAATAGGTTCACAATTCACAACCACTTTTTTCACTCGACGTGCACTTTCTTTTTTTTCTTTCCCTGCAAAGCTTATCGATCTGTCACTGCGGTTTTCGAAATATCAAAACTGTATAACTTGTTTTTAATTTCCGAATTATTTGGCATGGGTTTTATAAAACTTATAAACCTTTTCCACAAAATAATCCGTTCTCCTCTTCGTTTGTGAGCTGTGATTAAAATTTGACAAGCAAATTCATGTTCAACGCAGAGTTGCACCAAAAAGTTTTCTATGCTCATACTTTTCGAGGTTCGAGGAAGCTCGTTTATGATTTGGCCCCTTTAATTCATGCAGAATGGCACATCGCTTTCACGTGACAGGTTACTTTCTTACGTTATAAGAGTGTAGTTATTAACGTAAGATTTCTTTTGCAAATAAGTGCACTTTAAATTGCATTTCGTTTTGATTCAGATTTTGTTCCTTAAGGCCTTGTCACATAGAATCCGTTGCGTCCGTGAGAGCGTCGTTTTCAACTGACGGCGACGGACTGCCGGAGAGGGTCGGCACAATGAATACGCTGGCAGCGCATAGAAAATCAGCTGCCTCGTCTTCTGTATTGAAACATTTATATTGTTGCGCCAGCAGCAGAAACCCCAGCATTTTCCTTCAGAAGCTTCTTGCGGTACACCTGAGCCCATTTGTCATAAAGGCAAATGTACTGTTGTACTGTTTCTATTAATTGTTCTTCGAAACAATTGCTAATACAGAAAATTTCAATGAAATTGAAAAAATTCCACAGAAAATTTCAAGTCGGCAAAACAATAAAAACAATCAGCTGATATCTGTCAACGTTCTGCCGTACGGCAAAAGTTGAAAGTTGTTCAACTTTTTGCGTTGCGGCTTCGCATCCGTTGCTTATGTGCCATGCTTCATATGATTTCATACATTTCAACTTTGCTGTCAGTTAAAAAATCGCTCTCACGGACGCAACGGATTCTATGTGACGAGGCCTTTATATTGACACCTAAAAAGTATTTAAACAGCAGCGTTGCAAATATTACTGTAGAAAACTAAGAATCGAAACCAGCCGCAACCCGACCCCAAAAGCTGCTGCGCGCATTCTGAGTGATGCCAGCTGCCAGCTGCATCATTTCCCACAAAACGTTTGTAATAAAACGCCATAGTTGTCTCTCTGTTGAAAAGGAAAAGTATATTACCTCGTTCTGAAGCCACTCAATGTCGAAATTTTAACATTTTTAGGACAAATCTTCCAATATCTCAATTTGTGAAAAATCCTAAATTTTGGGCCTTATTTCTTTCTTATGTTTTGCATATTTAGCAACCCCATGTTTCGTCCTGATTCGAATTCTCGTGACTGAGTAACCGAGCTGTTTGAATTAACAGCTGACTTTTTGCCGAGCCGGGACATTTTTCATGGAAATCTAATCTATTGAAACACATAATTTCTTATAAGCCATGATAAAGAGTGAAAATATTATATATTTGGGCGTATGCATAAGCGAAGTTCTTAGAACTTGGGTGCCATTTTTCTTAATATTAATACAAAACTATTTTACGACAATTAACTCATTATAATGCAGACTATTGCAGGTCACCTATTTTTAAACTCTTGTAAAACAATTTCATAAAATATTGTACATATGGCACAATGATGATGAATTTGTATCAAATCAAAATTCCGATACCTTTGGCCATTTTCGAGGATCTTCACCTAAAATAAAATGCATTGCAATAATGCTCATGCAATGAAAAATTTGCTACGTAAGTGGTATCTGGGGCCGATATTTATATTTTGCATTTCTTTCAAACCAAATTAATTGCTCCACTTCCACTGACTTATAATTACATCCCTGTTTGCCAGAATTGTACAAATTCACCGGTATTCATTCTCGAATCTACTACACTGCATTGCCGACTTTTACAAATGAATCATTGTGCGAATGGAAGGAAAAAAGCAAAATGGCGAACCTGTCGTACTTTATGAAAAATTCAGTTGTGAGAGTGAGAAAAATAGTCAAGCTGGTATGCCAACTTTAGTACAAGCTACAATAAAAATTTCAAATTGGACATTGTTCAGGATTTTGAAAACAATTTTGATGTTTAAATAGACAGTGGCTTAAACAAGCTTCAGTTTGGACAACAAATCTACAAACAATATTACCCGTTAGAACTAAATTTCAATAAAAGTGGCGATACGTTTGGATCAGTGACTTAGGGTTGCATTCGAATTCAGCTTAAATGCACTTGTAACAGCATAGCAAACAGTAAATTCAAAATGAAAGTTGTCAAAATTCTTTAAAAAAAGCGAAATATACAAGTGAATTTTTCTGAACCAAAAAACTGTTTTAAATAAAACCTGAGAAAGTTGTGAAATAATCGATAAAAAGTCGTTGTAACTGAATAGTACACTTTGAGAAAAGAGAATCACACTTGTTAAGTACGAAACGGTGCAGCACTGCAGTAGTTCATCCATTTGCCGTTTTCATCGTCTTGAATCGAATTGTGGTCGTTGTTGGTCGTTTCGCGTCCGAGCTGCAAGAATTTAATTTCGTCGTACTCGCCAAACTCACAAAAAGCGAAACAGGAAGGAAAATTTTTCTTTTTTTTAATTGAAATAATTTTAATTTTGTGCGCTGCGCTTCACACACATTAAAATCAAATTTCAATCAGAAAATGGCGTTAAAAAGAATCAATAAGGTATGTTTAACACAGATTTGAAATGCATTTTAAGGCACGACCGTACGAAGAAGCAGAAAAATTTATGCAAGAAATGTGAAACGAACAGAAATGACGGGTAAAAATTGATCGAAAAATGGGCGACGAAACACGAAGTAGAGAAAAGAATTAAATTATAAATATAAAATTGAGCCGCAAACGCAAGAAAACGGAAATGAAAAGGAGAAATTTTATAAAAATTGAATAGAAGACCCGGAGCCCGGAGGCTCCTTTCGTCATAACAACGTGTGGCAATTTCTCTTGGGGGAAAATGTGCTGATTCCGCCGATCGCAGAAATACAAACAGTCGTAGTGCTGCGGTGGGGTCCCAAAAGTGTGAATTGCGTACAATGGGCGATAAATTCAAGAAAAAGGAGTGTGTGTTGTCTGTCGGACTTTGCGTACTTGATAATTACTTTGAACCGAATGGAACTCGACTTAATCTGCTGGGGTCGGAACCATTGTTACCCAATTTGGTGGTATACACAGATATACAGTAGAGCAGCGGCTGGGCTGACAGTGGAATCCAGCAGAAACTCTTCCTAACCTTACTTTTCCATTGCCGATTTTGAAGCAATTTGTGAAATTCGCAGCATAAGGATCCGAAAATTTTTATTGATATTTTAGTCAGCATATACACATTTACCCCTCTGCATGCGCGCCCTACCAAAGCTGTCTCGGTCGTTTATATCCTTTTACATTCCAGAAAAAGAAATGAAAAAAGTCACTCAAAAACCTTCGAGATATATATGGAAACCAGGAGGAAACGGCTCAGCTGAGGCGCCAGCGTCGCAGTATCTGCGGCTACATACTTTCCATTTCTTTTTCACGCACCATTCGGGCAATATGCTCTTTCGTTCACTCTATTCATGTCGATGTTTGGTTTCAGTCATCGCGGTCGGCAGCGCAGTCGACGCAAGTAAACTGCCAGACACAGGAAAAAGTACCTTCCTCTGCCTCACCCGACGTTGCTGGGCTCCACATTTACACTCCATCGCCATCATCATCGGTGCTGCTACTATCGCTGCCATTGCTATCGTCGTCGTTGGTATTGTTGTCTAATCGCCTTCATACGCTCTTCCATTAGTTTCATTCGTTCCTCCCCGCTCTGGTATAATTTTTGAGTTTTTTTTGTGCTCCCCTGCTATCGCTGGTCTGCATTTGTCCCCTTCTTATTTGCGCTTTCCGTGCTTTAGCACTCCAAGTATGCGTTGGTGCAGTGCGCTTAATTTGTTGGTTTCGCATTGTCTCTTTTCCGCTGCTTGGTTGGCTGCTAGCAGTGAGAATGGAGCGCAATCAGTGTTGTGAACGCTCAGATATGCGCCCATTAACTTGTGCAAAGGGGTAAATTTTTTGAGTGGCTTTTTCAACATTTCTAGACATTTATCCAGCAGCTAGTGCCATTATTAATATTTAAATTGATAAAACTAAACTATTTGTTTCTGTTTACTTGCAGTGGGGCGCGTCTTGTCGTAGTGCCTCAAGATAAGCTTACAAATAGATATGAATCAGATTTGCAACACTTTTTTGTAGCGGAACAGTGATTCAGAGCTTGAACTGCAGGCCAAACACCTTCGCCTTTTTTCTGTCTACAAATCATTGTTTAGTAGCTCATTCTCTGCACTTCTAGTGGCTAATCAGCTGATTTGGCTGCAATGCAGGTTAAAACTTCAGTAAATGTTATCGAGATGCTCTTCATGTGAAAATGTTTTAAAGTTTGAAGAACAATGAAGCTTAAAATCCGTTTCCTGTAGCATAATGTAAGAAAATCTGCTTTGATCATTTATAACTTATTCCTATGTTCCACTTTAAAATTGAAGACACTTAAATGTACTGTAATTTTGCCTTTTAATTTCTACTGATAAAACAACATTGTAGCTGCGCTCTTGTGAACCCCATGGCGATTTGTATCCGCTGTGACGTCGTCGCCTTCAGCTACTCTTCTCATAGGTTCGCCTGGCACTGGCTCTGTTGTCGTCATCGTTCGCCGTCATGGCCACTGAATTTTTATAAATGAATAAAAAAAATTTCGTATGTACATATGTTTGTTTTTCGCCAAACCAAACCTACTATACTAAAATACGAGAAAGCCAAAGAAAGTCCGAAATAGTTTTGCACGAATTGGTAGCAAAACGTAACACAACGTAATCAAGTTTGCTGGAAAGAAGTAAATTTATGTATGTAATACAATAAAAACTTCATGTTGTGGAACTCAATTTTTTCCGTCCATATGTAAGAGATGAGAATCGATATCTGAATTGATTTGTAAGTTTATTACTTTTTCGCACAAAAGACTATCATGTAAAAAATCCTTTATGTTTAGGGAGTTGAGCTTATTTGCAGTTGGGTAATTGAAGGTCATTAAGCTGTTGAACCACAAATTCAAAATTCATTCAACATCTTCTGCTGTTGGTGTAGTCGAATATCAGTAGATGCTCCCTTGAACAATGGTTCCTGCTGCTTATTCCGCCAACTTGTCTAATTTCAAAATAATTTTCCACTTTGTAACTCATTTAGTTGGGGCATGTTGTGCTGTTACCGGTCATTATTACTAAGCGTGCTTTGTGTGCGCCGCAGCAAACAGCTATGAGTTTTTATATGTTGCTGTTCTGTTCTGCTGAGTTGCTTTCTTTTGTGCTTTATATGACCGCGTTTCGTTACTTATTATTATTCCCCCTCAGAAAAGAAAAAAAAACGTTTATCTTTCAGCGCCTGTCCTGTCCATCTTTTGCTTGTCGTGGCTTTAACAAAGGAAACTTTCGCGACTCAATATTTGAGCCCCTCTACCGCCATTGTTGGTCGGCCTACTTGGCCAAGTCAGGTCTTCTCTCTTCTCGTATCACTCAATATTTTGTTTATTTTTATTTGTGCCAAGCGAGGGCTGACTTGCATAATGACTCATGCCCAGTCTCTGGAAATGTTTGACAACTTTACGATATATTACAAGAAGTATTTGCATATTTATGTGTGGAACGCTCTTTGAAAAAAATTTCATTAATATTTTACCTGCTCTCATTTCATTTCTTTTTTCCGTGTGTCAATTGCCCATTTATTTTGAAAATTTCACCAAATTAATTGCTCTGTAGTATTCCCGACATGTTGCTTGTCTGTTGTAGGCCTGCGCGCGCCATGCTGTTACTTTCAGGCAATGTTCAGATACTCTGCCGTCGCTGTCGTCACAGAGACTGGTCGACGTTGGTACCTACGCATTTTTTTCTTTTTATAATTTTTCATAAATCTTGATTCTAATTTTGTATGTTACTCGCCGAAAATTGAAGCATTTTCATTTACTTCTTGTTTACCTTGTGCGCCTCTATCCCCCTGCTGGTGCCACACTAACGCTGCCAAATGTTGTACGGCACCTAGAACATCTGTGTGTGTGCGTGTTTACTTGCTTGTATTGCCGTCGCCGTACAATTTTTGTATTTTGCCGGTTTTCAGCTTTTTGCAACTGTCATCTTCTCACGCAGCTACGCCTACCCCTTCCTGTTTTGGCCGCCACCGACGTCTCTGTTGCGGTTCACGGCGAGCGTTGCCAGAATTTGGAAAGGGCCAACGAACTTTACAATCGAAACAGTTTGCTTGAAATTGAATTGCGGAGCTTTCGAAGTAGCAGTCGCCCTCCCGTGCTCGTTACTTGCCTTTGTCTGTTTTACCTGCTGTTTATGTGTTGCTCTTGTTGTTGTTGCACAGTAAATTTCTGTTGCTTGATCGGTGTTAACTTATAATTTGTGCAAGATGCCAAGGAATCAGCGCCTTTGTCTTCGCTTCATCAACCGTCTGCGTGAACATTTCTTGCAAATTTGCTGCATTGCGAAAATATGACGCCGACATGCTTGGAACGCAATTTAATATAAATTCTAATGTACATTTCCTTTGTTTGCATTTTTAGGAATTACAAGACCTGGGCAGAGATCCACCTGCACAATGTTCAGCTGGACCAGTTGGCGATGACTGTAAGTATTTGTGTGAATATGAGGCAACTTAATGTACAAATTTGAAGGCATTACAGCCCCCATTTTATTCAACTGGCAGCATTTAAGGGAATTGCTTTTTCACTTTAGCTGTGCCATAACAACTCTTCTTCAACTAGCGGCAATTTGCCACGCAACCAGAGCCGGGAGCAATAGATTCAATGAATTTACTTAAAGCGATTAGATTAATTTTAAAACGATATTCAGTCAGAGCGCAGTTATTTAGGTGCTAAAAAGCGTAAATCTGTAGTAGAGCAGCAGGCATTCACAAACGAGAGAGCACGTAATACTTCTTTGTGACTCAAAAAAACAAGCAAGGAAACGCTAAATACCATTCGGTGCTCTGTCTGTCCGTCGGTGTCTATTTCTAATTTGTTTTGATTAAGCGTTCAGAGAGCTCATGTTTAGAGTTTGTGTTTCCCTACATTCTTTGGGAATATTTTTCGAATTATAAAATCTGTTTGTGGGCAAATTATTAACTAATTTATTTCCACGCATATGACAGCCTGCATGGCAAATACTTTTGCGCTGTTCATACATGCACATATATCTGTATAAACTGATTTCTTATCTAGCTAAGCTCATAAAGAAATTCTCAATTTGCGGTTCATAATCTTTGCACAAATTTTTAAGAATTCGTTCACTATACATTTTGTCTTAAACGCGCATTTATTACTTATCAATTGTAAGAGTTTTAAATCACAAGAAAATTTAGAAATATGCCGTAAATTGCCTTTAAAATGTTTGTTCATTTAAATGGCGCCCAGGTCCCCTCTCCCATGTGTTTCTCTCTTTTTGTCGAAAGTAACTTCATTAATCGATAACTTCTACTTCACATGCTGAAAATATGCAAGATAAAAGTGCAATTCTTCCGTTGGTTTTGCCTGCAATCGAAAGAGCAGCTGCATCTAACCAATACGAGGACTGCCGTTAGTTTGTGCAGCTGAGTAGTGCAGGCAAATTCACTATGGTGCGGCAAGAGTCCAATGACGGCCTTCAAATGGCACCGGATCGGTAGCAGCAACTAACTTCACCTGCAGCACACTTACCTTAAGGGTACCTGGCCAGCTCGGCTACAGTGCTGCTATTGTCTCTGTCCCAATATGCTCAGCTGTTCGTGCCCTATGACACATGGCGTCTTCGCTGTAACTCTTCTGAAAATTAATTATTTCAGAATATAATTATAAAGTTGTGGAGTCGAGTTGCAAGCGCTTTGCTGCCATCCGAAATCGGAGTGTGTCTGACAACCCTTGCAAGGGGAACTGGCTCATTGTCACTTTCTGGCAGAGTGCTGTGCTGTATTGAGTTGCTTTGTGGCATGGGAATGCCATATCACACGCCTGCGGCCAGCCATTTTTGTGCCAAGGTTTTTTGGTTCCCTTCCGCCTTTGTTGTTATCTGCCTGTAGTCTTTGACTTTGGCAACCGTCGAAGTTGAGTGCATTCGGCATTGCAATGAGTGAGGTACGGACGAGAGAGTGCGCAGATATATAAAATGACTGCACTCCTCGAATGCTTGAAGCGCACGAGTGGTTTATTGAGTCGAACTTTGAGTCAGCACAGAAAGGGAATTGCTGATAGGCACCAGCCAGCTATCCATCAATTTCGGGGGTGGTAAATAAATGCTCCGTAAATGTAGTGTGCATTTATTAACCTGCTGGCGAAATTTGTTTACTTTTATTGATAACTTTATACTAAAAGAAAGAACTTTGATATACAACGTCTACTTCGGCAGCAAATATATTTACCTTAGCTATTACAATTCATTCCGTGTAAACTGTTACGCTTGTTTTTAGTAAAATTATTTATTTGTCTTTACGACAATGCGTATGTATGTATACATTTATTATGTATCCTACATTTAACCAGCATACTATGTACTCAGTTTGTTTTTGTTATTTACTTGCATTATCTACAAATGAAAATTAATCATAAATTTTCTCTTTTTGCATTTTCAGTATTTCACTGGCAGGCAACAATAATGGGACCGGTAAGCTAAAGCTAATGGACAGAAATTTTGGCGTTAATTTACTTTGTTTACCTGCACTCAATGCCTCGAGAACGAGAACACAAAGAAGCCAAATTAATATTTTAGAATAGTATTTTCAAAATGAAAATTCATAACTTTTTTGTATATGTATTTAGTTTAGTATTACACTAGCATATTGAAAGGTGATGGTAGGGGTAGCACTGAAGTGTAGGCAGCCACAGTATATGTATTTGACTATGACGTATTTTAACACCTTGGCAATGTTAATGAACTCTCTTTTGTTGTTAATATGTGCGCATATTCACTTTTTGCCTGTCTAATGCTATGTAGTTTGCCAATAATTAGTAATCATTTGAAAGTCAATTTTATTGTGAGAGTGAGTTTGATTTGAGTAATTTCAATGTCTTGCAAGTAAATTTAGCTAATAATGTAAATATCGCTGGCAAAATGTACAAACCCCTTAACTAAAATTTTGTTCGAAACACGTTTTTTACAGATTCTGGTAGCCTATATTAAAATACACCTCCTTGCAAAAAATTGGACTACGCCAAAAACGACGATTTTATAGCTAATACAAAAAAGCAATTTTATGTACATACATACATACATGCTATGAAATGTTATGCTGTTTTTTGCTTCCCTGAATAATTTCAGAAATGTTAGTTAGGGCCTTTTTACATTTTGTCAGCGATATGTAGCTATGCTAAAAATAACAACAATAACCAATCAAATAAAGCTATTAAGCCTTTATGTACAGCTATTGAACATTTAAAAATATTCGAAACAAAATGCATGTTCGAAATGCGTGTACATAGTTGGCAATGAGAAGTAAAAGTAGAAAGGAAACTAGTCCTCTAGAGGAAACATAATAGAAAGCAGCAGAGGGTTTATTTTATGCCCTAAGCATTTGCTGCTGTCTATTCATAAATTTAATAAAAATTGTCTTTTAATAATTTGTCACAATCGATGCTAATAATTGTTGTTTCTTCTATTTGTCTAATTTCAGCCCGATAGCCCGTATCAAGGCGGAGTGTTTTTCTTGACAATTCATTTTCCAACAGATTATCCATTCAAACCACCAAAAGTGGCTTTTACAACGCGTATATACCATCCAAACATCAACAGCAATGGATCGATTTGTCTCGACATATTAAGATCTCAATGGTCTCCAGCACTAACTATTTCAAAAGGTGTGTATTATTTGGGAAGAATTGAATATTTGTTGAATTGAATTGATTGTAATTTTTGCTTCTTCTACTTTGCAGTTTTATTATCAATTTGCTCTCTACTCTGTGATCCAAATCCAGACGATCCACTTGTACCAGAGATTGCAAGAATATATAAAACTGATCGGGAAAAATATAATGAATTGGCACGAGAGTGGACTAGAAAGTATGCTATGTGATGCGTTCCAGTTTATACTATCGATCCGTCAACTCTAAACAGCAACTACTACTCTAACAAATTCAACAGCAAGAAGAAGAAGAACATTAAGGATGGTTGCTTCAATATCAACGTCAACAGCATCAACAATAACGACTATGTCAAACACATACAGAACAACAACATCTGCAACGGCAGCATCTGCTGCTGCAACAACAGTTCATTAATTCAGAAGTAAAATCATAGCAACAACAACAACAGCAGAAAGCAAGCAAGAGTTAAGAACCCGATAAACAATAAACCGCTGAAAAATAAAGAAAAGGAATAAAATTATTTAAAATCAGAAAAATACAAAACAAACATAAAAACAACAACAACAACTTACTTATTATTATTACATTTATAATTAATTAATTATTATAAATTATAATTATATTCTTCAGAAGAAAACAAAAAATTTAAACAAAGATAAATCAGAGATAAATCAATAAAACAAAATAAAAATACAAAAATGCAAAACAATTACACAAGAAAATTGATAACCGAAAAATCGAGGCAAAAAGCAAAAAGAACGACGGCAAGGAATAAAATAAGTAAGGAAGCGTGCAAACGTAATAAAAAGATAGTGCGTAGAGAGTTACGAGAGCAAGCTTTTAGAAGGCAAAAAGAAGTGAAACGAACCAACGTACCGAAAGAAAGAATGTGCTGTTTGTTGTTGTGTGCATGCAAGTGTGTGTGTGTGTGCGCGCTCGTGGGAGTGCATGCAAATAAGCAAAAGACGAGATTGCAATGTTGTATTTATGTATGTTCACACTAGACACGCCCACAATTTGACAACAACCGACTCCAGCGAACGCAACCGATCACCACCAACATACATAAAACTCACATGCTTCTTGCCAGTGTGTGCGTGTTCGTTCGTCTTTTTGTTTTTGCAAAGAAATTTAAAACGAAGTAGAGATCATTATGTTTTGCTAATGTGTAAAATTAAATTAGTTAATTTTCGTAATTATCCTTACACTTACTTTACTCTTACAATATTTTGTTTGTATCAATTGTGTGCGCCTGACAAGCTCGAGAATATTTGCAAGTTTCTCGTAAGTCTGTTTTTTCTACTCTTTTTAAAGTTTTCTTTTTTTCTATTTGAAATGAATGTTTAAATTGAAGAAAATCCCAATTTTTTCGCAAATAAAATTTTTCTTGTGAATTAAAAAAACAATGTATTTTCCTCTAACAGTGCTGACAAGTACATAGTTATAGCAGGGAGGATGCCCGGGGAGCCGCAGCTCTTGAAATAAAAGCGATAGTTTATTAATTTATAATTTCCGTTTATGATTTGTAAATATTTTAAAATGTTTTTTGTTGAATTCTATAAACATTTTAAAGGGAGAATTACCACGCGTTTTGATCTATTGATTGGTGTTACGTTGCTGCAGCACTTTTTAACTAATTGCATGTTTAAAATTAATGGTATTTGTTGTAGTATATTAACAGAGAAGAAGAAGCAACATCGAGCAGGCAGCGTCGAGCGTTATCCCAGCCTGACAGACACGAAGCAAAATTTCTCTTTTCCCGCCTGCCAAAAATCGCATATTAAAATTCGAATTGCAAAAATTGTGAGGGCACAAATTCAGCGGTCAATGTGAAGGGCATTTGGTTGCAGATGATCGGTGTGCTGTTATTTGTGTGTGTCAATCAATGGTGCCACTCGAGCTACAGTAAAAGGCAACAAAATCAACAAATAAACTGCAATTAAATTTAATAAAAACAAGTAAGAAAGCAACAGGCCGGCTACACCGACGGCGTAATGCCGTACGTGTATGTGGAAAGTAAATCTTTAGGTAAGTAGATCACGCCCGCCTACTTTGAACAAATTACAAGCGAATATTTTCAAATTTGGGACATTGAAAAGCGTAGTCAAATATGTTTGGAGTTCGGGTTTTGTTGTGTAATTTGCATTATTTTTTAATTAAACTAGTGGTTAATGTGAGTACGAAGGCATGAGTGAGGAGGACAGTTGCACCTAGAGGAATTTTTAGATACGTTTTCCCAAAAATTTTCTTTTCCTTTGCATCTCTAAAATATCTCTAAATGCAGAACACCAAACAGAGGAATCAAATCCACTTCCGAACCGAATCGGATTCTGGAACATGCCTGAATATCTTTGAAACAGATATCTTTAAAAAATCAAGATTTGTTTACAGTGATGCTCGAAATAATAAGAATTCTCTTAAAATATTTGCTTATATTATTTATCTAGTATTTATATGCGAAAATGACTTACGGCCTTACCGTATAAATCACCGTGATCGAACGCAACGCGAACACGAAGCCAACGCCGGGATCAAAAAACGGCATTTTGTAAATCACGGCGTAATTGCGTTCGTTGTCTTACGGCATCACTTGAGCTGTCAAGTTCTTACGAAAAAGAGTTGTATTTTTCTTAATTTATCAGCCAAATACAAAACACACAAAATTTGCTGCATTCATTGCATACCTCCCATAGCCTAGTGGTTAGAGCGTTCGACTAGCACGCGAGAAGTTGCGAGTTCAACCCTCAACCGCGATGCATTTCTTTTTTTTTGTGATTTCGATCCTCAACTGCAGTGCTAGTATTTTCTTTTTTTTGTACTTTTTCCTTTAGTATTTGTCTTTAAAAAGTACTGCAATACTTATTATTTGCTTCTGCAGATTACCACAAATCAATTTTCACTCGAAATTACCAAAAATTTTGCGTTTAAAAAACTGAACGCGAGCACAAACCCAAGTGAACGATTTGACAGTTCAAGTGAGTGAATGCGCCGCGTTGCGTTTTACGCGGTACCGATTTTCATATGAAACTACGTAAGGCAACGCGAGCAGTCACCGAGTGAGGTGATGCGTTTTACAAAATACCAAATTAGTGAACGCAGGGTGAAGTGAGGCGTTGGGATTTACAAAATAAGCACCTTAAGCGAAAAATTTTGTATTAATTTCTAATATAAAGAATGTTTATAGTTTAAGTAGGACTAGAGAGATAATCCCTATCAATATCAGTTCTGATTTGTTACAATTTCTTTTAAACTTTTAACACATTCGAGGAGGGGAGGGGACGGGGGGCTAGGCATGCAATATTTTAAAACGTGGTTAAACTCAAAAAGCTCAAATTTTCAAATTTAGTTTGAGTCGGAAAATTCGCACAGTTTCGTCCGGCAGTTTATGTCTGAGTACGTATTCTTTCGACGGCAGTATAGAGTTATCCAACTAATTTCTCCACTCGAGCATGCACAAAAGAACCGCAAGCATGCCGACCATGCCGACTGTAGGTCGTCAGAAACTGTTTTAATAATGCAGCTACTCAAGCGAGCGACAAGGGCCAAATGACAAACAAATGGAGCAATGCCACATGCAAAAATTACTGCCAAACTACTTTCTGTGCAACGCTGTGTATTGCCGGCGCGCTGCTGCACTTTCGCTGCATACTGCTGCACTTTTTCGAATGTTAAAAGTGCAACGGATCGTGTCAGTCGGTTTCTAGAACGGAAGATAGATAATCGGTTAAGTTTGCGCGTGTGCCTTTGCCTGGTAATTTCCAATAGCCTCTTGTGAACTTTTTAAAAATACATAATAACATTGCCTACATGCAATGATTAAAGTGGTTCAATTTGAAAACAAGAAAAGTTTTAAATGTTCGCAAGTTTTCGTTCGCTTGCTTTTGAAGTAGTGTGTTATGCAAACAAATTATTTAAGCAAAATTGCGCCACTTTTTCCCCTTTTACCCCTCCCCCCCGCATTTGTAAAAGCTATGAAGGGCAGAAGACTGCAGGAGCCAAAATAATGTTTTTAAAGCATTGCAAGCGAGCTTAATTCTTTTAGAGGCATTTTTGAAGAGCCAACGAATTTTTCTTCTTCTTTATTTGCATGTGTTTTATGAAATTATCGTGAAAAATTATTTGCCAGCTATTCAAGAGTATTGCTTGCCTTGCTCAATTTAGAAATTTCATTAAAACTTGTGCTTTTCTAATTTCCTTTCAACTTGTAATTTTAATAAAATTTTTCTGTTCCATTTACATTTCAATCTTTTTTGAATTTGCTGCAACCGGCAATAGCGGCTGACTAGATTGGCTACAATTAACAATGGAAGTCGGTATAGGCTGTGGAGGCTTTTATTATGTGCCTCAAAACGGCCACCTATAAGATCACTCATACGTCCGTCCATATATTCTGAGCTTATACTCGATAATAATATGGCAATTTTTCTCACCTTCCATTAAAAAGAAAGGAATTTATTTGAATCCTTTTGAATTTCCGGCGTGGAAAGGTAACGTCTTTTAGATAACTTTATTTCATAAAGTTCTGTCGCGTAACCCGTTTTGCAAGAGCTCCATTTGCTCATTCGTTTTATTACAATTAATTGTATTTCTTTCAGTGATTAGAGTCTAATCATTAGATGAAATAGTTTTACGTGCAAATTCTAATGATCGCTGATTTATGCACGTTCATTTGTTTGTGTGATTGTCTATATAGAAATATGCAGCAATATGAGGACATGAACAGCTCGAAAGTGGTGAACGAATATGGTCAAGTGATAACAACAACAACAACAACTGAAACAAGCTATAAACGACACAAAGACGAAGGAAGTGAACGAAAGGTGAGTTACGTTTTTAAATTTTCTGCTATGTTAGCTTGGGAATCTTGTACTCTAGCAGACAGGATCAAAGGTATCTTTATCGAAGATGGTGTGCAGTGAAATTGTGAAAAGAATTGTCAAGAAATGAAACAACTTTGAATTGTGTAAAGCCCGAAGCAAGCGCTCGGCCATTGGCTTTATAGTATGTACTTTTTTCAATTAGGGAATTCGAATTGTTGTATGTAATATATATGTATGCATGTACATATGTTAGTATGTGTGAAAATTTTAGAGTATACACTAATTAAAAACTTAAATGTTGCCAATTCCACAATACCGCAAGCATGCATGGCGGCTTTCAAGGTCGAACGCATGCTTTTCATTCGATTTCGACAGCGTCTAAGGGCGGCCTGGCTTGGCATGACTAACTGTTGGGAAACCTGCCTGCCTGCCGGCGGTGAACCTGCTGCCGCGCGTATGCTGTGAAGCAGTTGAATCTGTGTGTATGATTGTGCGTCTGTGTTTCGGACCCAGGTGCAGAAAACGAGACGAACCGCTGTAAATTGTGGATGAACCTTAGTTGCCGAAGAAGCTTAATAAATTGATAATGAAAAATTTATGAAAAATATGCGAAAGTCCCAGACTTGAATGAAACTGGTTTTTTTTTGTGCGGAAAAGAGCGAAAGAGCAGTCCAAGTGACTGCATGCTCAAGCATTTTGCAATGCCTGAAGAGGCTTGGGTCGCAGCCTAATTCCGTGAAGACGTGTTTTTAGTTGTGAGCAGGGCAGGGCCGTCGTTGGTTGACGATTTCGATGACCGCCAAACGCGTTCAAAATATTTTGTTTATATTTTAATATCGAAAATGACACTAGCTCACAAAATTTGATTTTTTTCTTGGCTATAGACTTAATAGTTCAGGTGCCTTGTAGGAAATATACAAGAGTTTTTCAACGTGCTGATATTGTATCTATTAATATTATTTAAAAAAATGAAAAAAACATATTTTTGCACAAAAAAATAACACTTGAAATGGCATTTAATATCAACTAAAACGTCAGCGTAGAGCTGTAGGAGAAAAAATAGGAACGAACAAAATCTGTATATGTTCTATATAGTGATGGAAAAAATTTTGTTGTTGCTATAAAATTTTAAATGTCTTTAAATATTAGCGTCAGTAATGAGAACACTACAATTATAAAGAAAATATCATGTATAAACTGCGTTAATGGAATTTTTGTTGTTGTCTAGTGTTATGTGTAAGTGAAAACTGCTGAAAGCTGGCGCTATTCAAATAAAAGATACGGAGTGACAGGTGTAGTGCACAAAGCGTTAGATCTGTGGCGCAGAAGATGCTTTTAGGTTCATTTAAATTTCTAAAGATCAACTTACTTTCATTCCCCTCACAATTCGAAAGACATTGAAGAATCTCTAAATCGTATCAATTGCCTTAATAACCTTAAAAGGTTTGTTTATTTATTTTATTTCTTTTATTCAATTTTAATGATTAACGCCGGTCTTCGCAGAGCCACAGCAATCCCTCTCTCAATACTTAACTGTAATAAAATATATATGTACATATTTGCAAACAAGCGCATATAACGGAAAACGGTTTCAATTAAAATTATGACGTGACAGCACAAATAAATCAAAAAACAAGCACAATCACAAAAGTATTTAACTGTAAAAGTATACAAGTGTAAACAACTAAATACTCGTAGAATACAGTGATCCCCGCTTAATTGACTTTTGCTCTTAAAGCATTAAACGTTGCTATTCTTATTTGAGGCAAATCTACAGAACGGACTTTTCAACGGACTGGAATCTGGTGTCGCTAAGAAGCCATTAGGATCTATGCGTGGCCTATTTAGCCAAACGATATTCCATTTCCAGCCAACCATCCATTTTCCTATAACAGAAATTCCTCCATACTCAAGAAAGTAGCCGCATTATCTTTCAGATGACCAAGAGAAGATACTGGAGATATGCATCTCAAGATCAAATAGAACATATCATAAAATGATCCTTAGGGAATTTAAAAAGGAATAACACAATCAGCTGTTTTATATGGAAGGATTGTGTGATAAACACAACAAGAAGACGTTGATTTTATCTGTTACAGTTGTTAGGTATTACAAAATGACTGAGGTTTTTCTAAAAGAAACAAAACAGCGAGAAACCCGCTTAATTGATTTCTCGAATAATTGCAGCAAAAATTTAACAATTTTGTCGTTTGCATTAAGCAGGCTTTATTGTATTATTTACAAAAGCAACGAAACTGCGATGAATGAATAAATTTGGTTTGGATGCTCTGTTGCAATCGACGAGTGCGTCAAGAGCTGACGCGATAGATTGCCCAACAGCAAGATACACAGCCGCTGCTGGGAGTGTGGTGGCTGGCAGCAGCAGCAGATGACAACAACAACAACAGCGAGACGGCACATGGCAATTCGAATAGTTCGTTTACAAGTTTCCGCCAGATTCGAGGCGCATGTGCAAGCATCTCAGAGCAGCTCGGGTCGACTCGCGGCGGGGCACGCAGTCAAGCAGTCCGGCGCTCCGACACGCCAACTGTTCGGCGGCAATTGCCCGCCAGTTGCTGCTGCTGCCACTTCATTGCGAATTTTCATCGATGCCGACGCTTAGTTCACTTTTAGTTTGCATGCGCTGCGGTCGCTTTTGTTAGTTGAGCGGTTTTGCTGCGCTGCTGCTAGATACTTGATAAAAAGATACTCGATACCAGATACCAGATATTAGATAATAGATGTGCATATTCCATTTAGTGCTCGTGTCGTGTTGTAAAGTGTAATTTCCACAGAAAGATTTCTTCAGACGCATGCTTGTAGTAAATGAAATTGTTGTTGTTGTATATTGAAGTTGCACACCGTTACGTGATTGCATTCCGGCAAGACGTATTTGTTCGCGAACGGTGTGTTTGTGTGTGTGTAGGGCTGTTCAACGTAAACATACGCTGGCAGGCAGGCGATTTAAATTGCAGTCAGTGCCGAGAATAACGGCGCTTATAAAATAAACTCAAGCTGATCACATATTTATCACAAATATTTATCGCTAAAAATGGATACCGACACCGTAACGGAAACCATCACCACCACCACCACTAGCACCAAAAAAACAACAGGCGAAATACCAAGAAGTTGTTGCAAAGAGGACGCAAAATGCTACTGTTGCATCAACAAGAACTTGGTAGGAGACGAAATTCCAATGAAGTGTTGCATAATTTTTATAATTCGTTTAAACTTTCTCTGAAGCTTATTTACAATTAAAATATTAACTAGCATGATAATATAAACATAAATATATACATATGCCTAACAATTTTGATGATTGCTCCCTCTACAGTTGAGCTGTCTTCGTCC
Source organism: Neria commutata (assembly GCA_963457695.1). Classification (NCBI taxonomy): domain Eukaryota; kingdom Metazoa; phylum Arthropoda; class Insecta; order Diptera; family Micropezidae; genus Neria; species Neria commutata. Next base: position 16,159,535 of record OY735245.1, on the reverse strand, counting down.
GCCAACTGCCGCCTCAAATATCTTCTTCGCTAAAGCTTCTCTGTTCAGAACTAACCTACAATTATCATACATAGTTCGACACTTAAGCTTACTTCTTAAGTGCTTAGATTCAATGTGGTATCACAACGGGCCTACACCTGCCCTATGTGTGTCTTTCTGAACTCTAGAGCCAGATATAGCCACTAGAACCTAACATAACCTACTTGTAAATAATAGAATTAGCTATCTAACAGCAATGACAACTTTAGGCCCATTAAAAAATAGGCTATTTTATTAGATTCTAAGTAATCTAACTAGAAACACGTCTACTAAAAAAATTCGAGCTTTTGTGCAGATGTAGACCGATTTTAATAAGCTTATACATATCTGATTTCCATTATGTTGAAAAACATTTGACTTTCTGAAAGGAAATAAGTTGAACGCTGCTAAAAACTTACAATTTTCCCAAAAAATTTTTTGCTGACATAAAGTGCTAAAATATTCTCAAAACTACTTTTTACATAAAAGCATTTTCGTTCTTGTCTCACTCAAACATGCAAATGCCAATCATACGCCCAGTTTGAGTACCTCAGCGCCTGTTGCTGGCGGAATACGTGGTCAAATGGACAAAAAAGAAAGTAAAGAGGAAATAATAATTTTATTTAAATATGAAATTACCATGCCGATTTTCGAAAAAAGCTAACTGCCAAATGTCACGATCTTTAGCAGCGATCTTTAGCAGCGTGCGCAAGCATGCAAGATGAAGTGTCGCGAACGTGTTGACATCTTTAGGAATTTAATTGCGTGCTTTCTTACTTACCTACATACTTACTTACTTACTTATAAACTGTAATTAGGAACACGCTAATAGCATTTACGAAGCGTTTGTGTTCAGCGTTTTACAGAACGCATTAAATTTGTTTGCGCGGCAATTACGAATTCAATGTCAAAAGCGTACAATTTCAAAATCGATGCAGTTACGCACTCTGGAACAACAACAATAACAACAACAACCAGAACAGTGAAGTAGCAACAGACACAACAATATGAAATTGTAGTGCCTGCTTACATATAATGATTTGACAAATATTCTAGACTTACTTTTATACAAAAATATGCGAATATATCTTTTTTCCTTTAGTACAAATTTTTGTATACCAAATCAAATACATAAAAATTTTCTGCTATATGAAACTTCATAACTACAGTCGAACTTCCATAACTCGAATTTTCTATAAAAGAGAGAGGTAAAAGTATTTGGGCAGTAAATATATAAATTTCTATAATTCGAAGTCTTCATAAGTCGAACTTTTTCTTTCGAGTTATGGAAGTTCGACTGTATTTTACCAACATTTTCACACTGGCGTATGTGCAATCATAAAACGCACATGTCAGTTGGTAATAGCAAAAATGTGTAAAGACAAATATCGTAGAATGGATTACGCATATAGCAGATACATATTTGTATGGACATAGTAGAATGCTACGTTACTTGAGTGCATCACGTAAAAATGTAAACAAATCAAAAGTGAATTCTGTTGTTAAGATAAAAATATTTTATGTGTGTGTTGCTGGTTTGCTCATTGTTGTTGTAGTTGTTGTTTATTGCATTTGTTGTTGCTGTTGTTGTTTACATTTACAAGAGGCGGTAAATAATAAATAATTTTCATGCAAATGCGCAGCAAAAGAAATACAAACTATCTTGCAGCATTTGAACGCCAATTGCAAAAATTGCAAAATTACAACAACAATCATAGAAATAACAAGTAAGGAAGCAATCAGTCGGGTTTCACCGACAGAGTAATACCCTACACCATGTTCCCAAGTAGGGTGATAATTCACTGAAATTGTGGGCGTATTTGATTTACAACCTACATAGTGGGCGGACCACGCCCATTTTTGGCAGACTACAAGATATACCTAATAGGACTATACATGCCAAATATTAATGCTCTGACAGGTGTACACCAGATGTTATCGGCATATTTATTTTACTGCCCCCATGGTGGGCGGACCACGCCCATTTCTGGAGAATTAAAAGATATTCCTACCAGGAAAGAAGTAACCAAATCTGGACTCTCTGGTGTATATATTATGGAAGTTTAGAGGATTTTTTGTTTATCGCCTATATAGTGGGCGGACCACGCCCATTTTCTTGTATGGCATCTAAGACCTATATATCAACTTGGGAACCGAATTTCATTCATTTATATTCGTAACTAGTCAATTGGGAGCCATTATACCGAAAAAATTTTTCCGGCTATATAGTGGGCGGACCACGCCCATTTTTTCCTGAGATATAGAAGAGCTACCTCTTAACTTGAATACCAAGTATTATTCTTTTCCATGAGTAATTACACAAATTATAGCCATTTTACCGAAAAAAATCCGAGGTAGTGGGACTTAAAGACCCGTTGTGGGCGTGTCCTTCGGGTAATTTGAATAATTTTAACACTTTACCTAACCCGAGGTTCACTGTAACTGTGTACCAAATTTGGTCCAAATCGGACAACTCCTTCTTTCTTTTTTTTGCATACACGCAGACGGACAGACGGACAGACGGACAGACAGACGGACAGACGGACAGACGGACAACCGGAAATGAAAAGAGAAAGTGTTTCTGATCATTTCTATATACTTATGTCTATACCTAGGAAGGCTCCTTTAATGCGTTACAATTTTGGCACAAAGTTATTATACCCTATTACCATAGGTGTAGGGTATAATAATAAATAATATTTACATTGACAACAACAACAACATTACGTCTTTACCCTCCATCAACAGCGATACAAATGTGCCAAAGTATGCGGAAACTTGTCACAACGTGACCTCAGGCGGCAGCAATACCACTAGCAACAACAACAATAACAACAAATTCGCATGCGTTTCGCTAAACTATTCGTATTAATATAAAATTAAGTATTCTAAAAAAAACATGATTAAAAATCGAATCTTGCTCTTTGACTTTTTTTAAAGCATTATTAACTAATTTTGCTTTGCATGTTCTTCTTCTGTTTAGAGTTTTAAAAGAGTTTCTTTTGCTTCCTTTTTTAAGATCGATGGCCAAAGAAGCGCTGCAGACTCGCACCAATTTCCGGAAAACGAGGAAGCCAATATTTTGGGTCATGGCACACCAACGGACGATGCGGATAAGAAGCAGCATGGCTGCTCTGCGACAGTTTGCGAGCAGATACTGATCAAATCCAAAATGGTGCTGAGTTTCGATGATGTGAGTGAGTTGGTCATATTTTCGAATCGATTTTGAATTTTTTACAACATTCAATTTGGGGCAACATGAAATCAATTTTTCTATAAACATAATATGCAAGATTTCCATCACTTAAAAATTTGCACGTAGAAAACTGTTAAAGCCATGTAGACTATGTTAAACATGTACAATATAGAAAATATCGACAAAATGATTGCAATTTACGTAAAAATCAGCAATCAGCAAAATAGGCAGCAAGAGGCTTTATGTCACCCTCAGGCTCTCTGAGTGTTCCGGCTATTAGCGACTATTTTAAGCACAAAATCATGAACATTGGTTCTGTTGGCAGCGGGGTAGGTGCCGGTGCCGGGTAAGGTCACTTACTTGCCTACTTATAAGAATATTACAAGCAATGGCAGCTTTCAGGTTTTCTGTAGCATGCCTCGCCAGGCAACTTCTTTTCGCTTGACTCTACTTCAGTCTGTGACTTCGAGCATTCAAAGAATTGCTTGCTCACTTCTTGTTTACATCGTACGTGCGTTGCTCTTCAGCAAGGCTTATCAATCGAATTAAGAACCCGTTCTTACAATAAAAGGCAGATTGACATTAACTTAACTTTTTCTCTTCCTCCTCACTTATCTCTATAATCCTTTCAAAAGCAATAAGTCTTTGCCTGCTTATGGCGCTTACACTGAGGTGTATTCGAAGAAAGACACATTAGCTTCATATTTTTCCCCTCTCTGCTCCCACAACTACTGCCAACATTTGGAGCGTGCCAATAGCAAAACCTAGACTTGACATGATTTTCTTGACAATAAAATCCGAAACCTTCCAGCACTTAACGACTGGAGGCCGATCACCTAATTTCAAAGCACAACTCAATAAGCCGCTGACACTTGGCAATTATGCTCGTAAGTGTCAATTTGAGCAGACGCTTTTTGGCAGCTCTGCGACTTGTACTTGACTGACTTGTTGCGCTGTTGTAATTGAAGCTACGCTGCAATTTGCAGCCGCACGCAAGCACACACACACACACACGCACTCAAACACTCATAACAACAAGCAAAACCAAGTTCCAAGACGTAGCGCAGAAGGGAAAATAACTAAATCAAGGTCAAGTTATTAACATTTAATTTTGGTTGCTGTCCAAATGTAAATAAACGATAATAGACCATAACAAAAGCAACAAGCAAAAAAACGAAACGAAAGACAAAACAAAAAGGCAAAGAGAAAGTCCGCGTTTAGACAGGGAAACATCTGGAACGGCAACACTGTATTCGGTGGAGAGGGACGGACGGGGAAAGGAGAGGGGTTTTTGTTTCCCGTACTGGCGACACGCCATTCACACTCATTCCATTCACAATTCCAGTGTTGCCGTTCCAGATGTTTCCCTGTCTAAACCGGGACAAACGATCCAACAGACCGCATATGAAAAATGCGCAGATTTTGAATAGTGCAGCGATATTTCTTTTGGCCTCACTTCGAATAGTGTTGGTCATTGGCTGCGGGCCAATGTGCTCATGTGCAAGTGTGTGTGTGTGAGTATGTGTGTGGAATTTTAAATTACAGCTGCAGCGCGAATTGCAATGAGCCTCTGTAATTGTATGCACTTGCGCAGGGCCTCTTTTCTTACGTAACGGAAAAACCTTTTGAGGTGCCCTCAGCTGTGCTGACCTTCGAAATTTGGCATGTAAACAGAAAAGTAGGTAGGGGAGAGGGGGTACCTTCGTCCTTGGGGCACATTCGTCAAAGGCGATTTCGGTATGAAGGAGTTACCGAACATCACTGTTTATTAATAAAAACTAACCCATCACTAGCATAAATACCCCTCACAAAGTTTGCCATCTCTATCTGAGCAGCTGACAAACAAAGTTACGTTTGATTTTGTGTTTTCGCGCTTCGTTGCCGAATTTTCAGGTCGGTAACGTAAGAAGTTTGTGCCGTATTTATACTATTATTTCGAACAAAATTGTATTAGTATTTTTTTTTTTTTTTTTTTTTGTTGTCGGAATATGAAAAACCTACCAGCACGCAGACAAGTATTTATCCATTGTACTGGTAAGCTGATTCCTTTTACTGAAATCTTCCTGAGCTTTTAATAAAGCGGAGGATTTTCGATGGTGGCAAGGAACTTAGTTGATCGGTTCTCACCACGTCTGACTCCAGCAGCTGCAATCGCGACCTGGAAAAGGCGGGACACTCGCATAAGAAGTGAAAGTATTACTTGAATACCAATTATTTTGTAAATAAAAGTGTTTTATGTGAAAATAAAGCACTGAAATTAGAAGTAAAAAAATAAAAAGAAAAAAAAGTGACACCAGGGTGGACTTGTCTTTTTTTCATGGGGCACATTCGTCAATATAACTTCACAGGTACTAAAAATCGAAATCGAGTTGAAGCTTCCAAGACCCTCGAACCTGGCTTAAACCTCCCATAACCACACAAGATTAATATTAGGGTCGATCTTAGCACTTTAAACATTATATATAACAAATAATTTATAAAAAAAATTTGACAATAAGTACATTTTTTTTAAGCTCTAAAACATGATTTTTTTTTAAATTTTTTAATGCAAAAATAATAAAAACGTGTTATGTAACCAAAAGCATGTCTTATCTAGTCTAAACAAGATTTTGTATCACATTATGGTACTTTAAAGTGTGAATGCCGAAAGTGCCCCGCCAAATGCCGAAGCTACCCTGGCATGGGGGCACATTCAGCGAAATGACTTTTTTTTACTAATCTTGAAAAAAATAATACAAACGGAACTTTTTAAAGAACTTTTAGTATAACATTTTATTGTTAAATAATGAGGTATTGTAACAGTCTAATCGGTTTTTAAATATTTTCATTACCTTCTGAAATACAGGCCTTCAAAAAAAAGTAGACGAAGGTACCCCCCTCTCCCCTACTCCATTTTTGCATTTATACGCTTAGTATGTATCGTAACTACAGGGAATTCCAATAAGGGCGGGTCGATGTTGACAGGCTGAGGCGGCCATGTTGATTTGGCGGCGTCTGTAGTTTATTGTTCAGTAACTAATGCCAAATGACTATGATAAATTAAACAATTGAGCAGCACATCCAAATGTTAACATTTTTATACCTTTTCAACATCGACACACCCTTTTTGCAAAACCTTTTATATCGAGCAGCTTTATTCGAAACTTTTAAGAATTGTGATTAGTGTTGCCACATTATTATATATTTAGCTTTTATGTATTTAATGATTTTCTTACTCAAAGGGAAACATTTATTTAGACCTAGCAACACTGATAGTGATATTCTACTGATATAGAAAACTTATATTCATGAGCGTTCAATAAAAATTGTGGAACAGAAAAAAAATTAAAGAGGTTGTTGGAAAAGTTTAGAGACCTTAAGCAAAGAGGTTATATTAACATACTCTTTGCCTTAAGTTTACCAAAAGTCTTTGAAATTCAAAAATCGCAGAAAGTGTTTTCGGCAAAAGAAGAAATAAACAGTCCTGTTTTGGCATTGAGAAATGGTGCCTGTGCGCACGAGTTTTGTTTTGAGTTTTAAAATGATATCGAGTGAATAAAGTTGGGGTTTTTAGTCGTTTTTGTTTTGTTATAATTTTCCAAGTGCAAGCTGATAAAACAATGTTCAAATCATTATGTGAAAAATTAAAATATAAGCCATTTTTAATAGCTTCTCTTTTCTTTACGCAGGCTCCGGATCATCTCAAATTCAATCCATACATTCGTGGCGGCTACCGCACATTCCTCTCCACAAAGTTGTGCCTGCAGAGCGTCTTCTGGTGGACAAATGAAACGGTATTTACCACCAATATTTCTTGCGCAATCTGCAACCTTGACACTCTCGCCCAATCTTTTTTCAGATCAACATTTGGAGTCATCTCTTCGGCTGTCTGCTCTTCATCGGCCTGACCATATTCGATTATCAGTTTCTGCGCATGCACGCCGAGCTCACCGACCAGGTGCTGGTGGTGTGCCTGCTGGTGTGCTTCTGCCTGTGCATGCTGCTCTCCTCCATTTATCACATTTTCTCGTGCAAATCGGAGCAGCATTATGATTTCTTTCTGTCCGTCGATTTTCTGGGCATTTCGCTGTCGCTGGTGGCCATCTACATAAGCGGCATGTACTATGCCTTTTGGTGCTTCACGGTATTTTGCAATGCACATTTCTTGCGTAGCAGAGAGAAACATTTTAATATTTTGCAGCATCTGCGACTGGTTTACTCCGTGATTGCGTTGGGCCTTTTCTGCCTGGCCATGATTGTGCAAATACCGAAATTCAACGTTTCGATGAACGGCAAGATAGTGCTGCTGGTCGGCTGGTCCGCCTTCGGTGTGCTGCCGCTGATACACTGGAGCGTGGTGATGGGCGGTCTGGAGCACGAATTGGTTCAGGTGCGTAGCAACACCGAGTTCGAAATCGTTGCGGAATTTCCGGAACTGTTTCAGGGCCAATTATTCAATTGTAGAAATCCAAATTACATATGTATAACGAAATTGAAAAAAGTTATGTCAAAGTTTGCAAGTTCTAAAATTCTTGCCATCAATGTAAATTCATAATGATATCTTTTAGCTGCTACCTTTAAATAATGTTTCCACTTTTTTCCCCCTTGTAGCTGTTGGTGCCTCGTGTTGTCATCATGTATGCGCTATGCATCTTGGCATTCGTGTTCTATGCGGCCAGAATACCCGAGCGTTGGCTCACCGGCAAAGTGGACTTTGTCGGTCACTCGCACAACTGGTGGCATCTCATAATTCTGGGCGCTTTATATCATTGGCACAATACTGGTAAGTTCCTGGATTCGCTGGATTTTTGGCAATATGTTTTAATTATGATCTCTCTCTTCCCTTTGTATGTCCTTCCCAAGGCATTGTCTATGCGGAGTATCGTTTGGAGAATGGTTGCGCAGTGCCAGCCCTCTCATGAAGCCCCTTCTGAAAAAACGTTTGCTGCTGCACTCTTTTCCGCCCCGTCGAGGAATGAATTGCAGTAGTACTCATTGAATATATTCGCTTACTTAAATTTAGTTAGCTTTTACGCTGTGATCTTCTTTTTTTTACATCGAGTTTAAACCAGTTAATTGATGCGTTTGCAACATGAATCCAATAAAAAGGCCTTCAAAAATATAGTACATATGTACATGTTTGTATCACTTTATTTTCCTGGAAGTTTCGTTAGTCATGTTGAAACGCATCGAAAATGATTTTGAAGTATTTATAGTAGGTTGCATTCAGAGCTCTTGTTATTCGATTTGTCGAATACCCGATTATTATTATTCGATTAGAGTTATGCGAAAATAAGATTACGATCTGCGGGTACTTCTGAGCCAGTATGTTGACATAATCCTCGAAAACCTTGCGGTAGCCGCACTAATAGCTATGGTACACGTATATATTCAACAATAAAATTTACATGAAGAATAATTAATTTGCGGCCACATACCAATATAAAAAGTTTCAAACCTCTCGTACCGAAATAATACTTATATTGTTGTTTTTAAATTGTTATAAAAGTGTACGACTTCCACTGGTATGAAGGAGTCACCGAACATCACTGTTTATTAATAAAACCTAACCCATCACTAGCATAAATACCCCTCACAAAGTTTGCCATCTCTATCTGAACAGCTGACAAAGTTACGTTTGATTTTGTGTTTTCGCGCTTCGTTGCCGAATTTTCAGGTCGGTAACGTAAGAAGTTTGTGCCGTATTTATACTATTATTTCGAAAAAAATTGTATTAGTATTACTTGAATACCAATTATTTTGTAAATAAAAGTGTTTTATGTGAAAATAAAGCACTGAAATTAGAAGTAAAAAATAAAAAGAAAAAAAAGTGACACCATCGAGGTATGTGCATTTGGCGCGTTGCTGGGGTTTTTAAGGTGTTCAGTTCCCCTGGAGGCCTTTTTTATATTATTATAAGCTTTTTATTAACTTCTCTTCAGGTTTGTTAGTTTATTTGTAGTCAAATCTAGTAATAGATTTTCCACCAACTTTCCGACTATTTAGAGATCTGAAACTTTGCATACATGCGTAAACACGCTGACAATACATGAATCAATCATAAAAATAAAAATTTTGCTTTAATCAAAGTTATTAGCGAAACTGCAATATCGAATCAGAGTACAGACAGAAGAAGAAGCACGTAGGGACAGACGGACCAGGAGCTGTTCAATCGCATTTTATATAATTTGGCCGTATTTATAGAATACGAAATGTGTAATGACCTAGATTTACGCCCCTACCAATATATAGGCATCACAACCAATGTTATATAGATATAACATTAAATCACATCAAATATATGAACAAATGTTCCGGGGACAGACGGACAAGGAGGAGCGCTGCTATTCAACCGAAAACAACGAAAACCAAGAACAGAACAGACGGGCAAGGAAAAGTACTCCCATTGAATTAAATAGAATTAAATTGAGCATCAGCCAATCAGAGCACGACAGGGAAGAAGAAGCACTGCTGTATATAAGAAGCGGTTGTAGCAAAAGCGGACAGAACTGTACGAGATGCGAAGCAAAGAGGTTATCTGATGGTTACTCTTCGTTGTTTTTTTTTGGTTGAATTCAAACCCAAAAAAAAGATTTAATTATAGAAATTATATTGTCAATGCACAGCTCGTATTTTTAAATTTAATTAAAACTACAACTTAAAATCAATTCTAAGTAATTGTTTAATAATAATTAATTGCTTAATTGTATAACATGTTACCGGACCGGAAGTTGCACCGAAGTCCTTCGCATCAACGACCAAGCACTTCAAAATTAGCATTTAAGTGCATTATTTCTGCGGCGTGGTAGCGCCACGTTTCGTCACAGCTCCATCTCCCGCCGCTGCCTCTTCCTCCTATCCATCCTCTATCCATCTGAAAATTCATTTTAATAACAAAAAACAAGATAAATACTGGACGTAATTTAGTACAGCAGACACCATCACTCTATTTAACTAAATATGAAAATAATAAACGTGCCCATTAGATCATCATATGCTCATCATCATCATGAAAGAAGTGGTTGAAATTTCCCTACTTTTCCACTCAATAATAGCTGGTATTATTCTATCTGCATCGTATGGCTGATTCCCATCTTGACAAATTTTGCTAAACCAGTGAAGGTGCAGCCTGCACAGCTCGAAAAATGTGTCACTGGGATTAAGGAGACCGCCATCGACAAGTTTTGCTCGAATGACGATTTCCGACTGCATATTTAGGGTGAAGTGATTTTTCGGTATGGAGGCATTGCAACTTCTGCACCTCCTGATCACATCACTTTCCTTAAAAAGAACCTCAGCAACAAGATGTCTATCCAGTGCAATACTTAATGGTTCTTCATCTGGTAAAGTGTCTACCAGGCTGTCCGCGTACTTGCCGATTCCATTGGCTATAGCATCTGCTACACCAATTGGATGATTTCAGTCGCGGAAAGAAAACCCTGGCACCTTATTCCCTATATGTTCCGACATATATTCCGGAGCCTCCGCCATTGTTCCACCCGGGGTTCCAGCCGGGGCCGCCGCAATTACCACCACCATTGTTGCCATCCCAATTGGCGCCATTGTTCCAGTTGGGGCCGCCGCCATTACCACCACCACGACTGCCACGACCGCCACTGCCACCACCACTGATCGCTTTAAACGATTTTTTCACAGTGAGCTTCGTCGGTGGTACGGCGGTGGTCGAGGTTTCCAAGGAAAAGCTTTCGGATATGCTCCGGCTCTGGCTCTGGCTCCACAATAACGGCGTGTATTTCGCCGTCAATTTCTTCCAGGACAACGTTGAGTGTGGATTCCATTTTATTGTTTGATAAACTTATTGTAGGTAGATTAAATTACTAGCACACTAGCACAACGATGCAGATTGCAAATGTCACGGCGGTTTGGAAGCAAAATGGCCCCTTTTCTTTATTCGCCAGCAGAGTTGATTTGCACAATAATAAAAACGTACCCAATTTAAAAAAAAAAACATACCTTCTTTAAATTTCGTGCCCTGAGAATAAAAGTTTCCGAGATAAGTTTGTGGGACGCTATTTCGGTGCCTGATATGCAAAAAAAAAGGTCCCCAGAATAAAAAAATTTTGGTCGCAATGGGTGCATTCCTTCTTTTTGATGCACAAGAAAAAGGTAGGCTTCTCTGCTTCCACGACACTCAATAGAAATTGAATGGAAGATAAAAACAACCACTGCCACTTAATAATATTGTACGTTAAATTTCCATCTAATGGGCACCTAAGTAATTGTTTAATAATAATTAATTGCTTAATTGTATAACATGTTACCGGACCGGAAGTTGCACCGAAGTCCTTCGCATCAGCGACCAAGCACTTCAAAGTTTCATAATCATTTAGTACTTCATTAGCATTTAAATTTTTTTGGAAACGCTTATTTCCACTACTAGCTTAAGAATGGTGGAGTGGCCCATCAAACCATCGTTCAAGTGCATTATTTCTGCGGCGTGGTAGCGCCACGTTTCGTCCCAGCTCCATCTCCCGCCGCTGCCTCTTCCTCCTCTATCCTTCTGAAAATTCATTTTAATAACAAAAAACAAGATAAATACTGGACGTAATTTAGTACAGCAGACACCATCACTCTATTTAACTAAATATGAAAATAATAAACGTGCCCATTAGATCATCATGAAAGAAGTTGTTGAAATTTCCCTACTTTTCCACTCAATAATAGCTGGTATTATTCTATCTGCATCGTATGGCTGATTCCCATCTTGAGAAATTTTGCTAAACCAGTGAAGGTGCAGTCTGCACAGCTCGAAAAAATGTGTCACTGGGATTGAAGATGCCGCCATCGACAAGTTTTGCTCGGATGACGATTTCCGACTGCATCTTTAGGGTGAAGTGATTTTTCGGTATGGAGGTATTGTAACTTCTGCACCTCCTGATCACATCACTTTCCTTAAAAAGAACATCAGCAACAAGATGTCTATCCAGTGCAATACTTAATGGTCCTTCATCTACCAGGCTGTCCGTGTACTTGCCGATTCCATTGGCTATAGCATCTGCTACACCAATTGGATGATTTCAGTCGCGGAAAGAAAACCCTGACAACTTATTCCCTATATGTTCCGACATATATTCCGGGGCCTCCGCCATTGTTCCAATTGGGGCCGCCGCCATTGTTCCACCCGGGGTTCCAGCCGGGGCCGCCGCAATTACCACCACCATTGTTGCCATCCCAATTGGCGCCATTGTTCCAGTTGGGGCCGCCGCCATTACCACCACCACGACTGCCACTGCCACCACGACCGCCACTGCCACCACCACTGATCGCTTTAAACGATTTTTTCACAGTGAGCTTCGTCGGTGGTACGGCGATCGAGGTTTCCAAGGAACAGCTTTCGGATATGCTCCGGCTCTGGCTCTGGCTCCACAATAACGGCGTGTATTTCGCCGTCAATTTCTTTCAGGACAACGTTGAGTGTGGATTCCATTTTATTGTTTGATAAACTTATTGTAGGTAGATTAAATTACTAGCACAACGATGCAAATGTCACGGCGGTGTGGAAGCAAAATGGCCCCTTTTCTTTATTCGCCAGCAGAGTTGATTTGCACGATAATAAAAACGTACCCAATTTAAAAAAAAACATACCTTCTTTAAATTTCGTGCCCTGAGAATAAAAGTTTCCGAGATAAGTTTGTGGGACGCTATTTCGGTGCCTGATAAGCAAAAAAAAAGGTCCCCAGAATAAAAAAATTTTGGTCGCAATGGGTGCCTTCCTTCTTTTTGATGCACAAGAAAAAGGTAGCCTTCTCTGCTTGCACGACACTCAATAGAAATTGAATGGAAGATAAAAACAACCACTGCCACTTAATAATATTGTACGTTAATTTTCCATCTAATGGGCACCTAAGTAATTGTTTAATAATAATTAATTGCTTAATTGTATAACATGTTACCGGACCGGAAGTTGCACCGAAGTCCTTCGCATCAGCGACCAAGCACTTCAAAGTTTCATGATCATTTAGTACTTCATTAGCATTAAAATTTTTTTGGAAACGCTTATTTCCACTACTAGCTTAAGAATGGTGGAGTGGTGGAGTGGCCCATCAAACCATCGTTCAAGTGCATAATTTCTGCGGCGTGGTAGCGCCACGTTTCGTCCCAGCTCCATCTCCCGCCGCTGCCTCTTCCTCCTCTATCCATCTGAAAATTCATTTTAATAACAAAAAACAAGATAAATACTGGACGTAATTTAGTACAGCAGACACCATCACTCTATTTAACTAGATCATCATATGCTCATCATCATCATGAAAGAAGTGGTTGAAATTTCCCTACTTTTCCACTCAATAATAGCTGGTATTATTCTATCTGCATCGTATGGCTGATTCCCATCTTGAGAAATTTTGCTAAACCAGTGAAGGTGCAGTCTGCACAGCTCGAAAAAATGTGTCACTGGGATTGAAGATGCCGCCATCGACAAGTTTTGCTCGGATGACGATTTCCGACTGCATCTTTAGGGTGAAGTGATTTTTCGGTATGGAGGCATTGTAACTTCTGCACCTCCTGATCACATCACTTTCCTTAAAAAGAACATCAGCAACAAGATGTCTATCCTGTGCAATACTTAATGGTTCTTCATCTGGTAAAGTGTCTACCAGGCTGTCGCGTACTTGCCGATTCCATTGGCTATAGCATCTGCTACACCAATTGGATGATTTCAGTCGCGGAAAGAAAATCCTGGCAACTTGTTCGATTGCCCGTCCTCGGCGTGGTGGACTGTATAACTCTCACCTTTATTCCCTTGTTGTAAGCACTCTTTTATTAGATTTTTTTCCTTTTTAAATAGGTTTTTTTTTAAATTAGGTTTTTTATTTACGCGAGAAAAATTGCTCTAATCTCCTTTTCCCATTTTTTGTACTAGCCCAAATTTTTATAATTTTCAGCGACGTCAGACAAACAGCCTACTTTTTTCTTCAGAGGAAAAATCCCTCAATGTATCTCGGATAAAGTTGTTCCGTCTTCAACACAACTTATTCCCTATATGTTCAGACAAACGGGTCTTGAACTCCTCAAGGGTGACGGATGTATCAGAGCCTACCGAACAAGCAAAAAAATTCTCCAATAATTTTGAGGAAACCCTGGAAGGCCGAATTGGTTGTGCCTCCGGATGTCTAGCTGCCATTTTTGCCGTTAAGTTTAGTAACACTCTCAGAGTTAGGGATATACACTTAACCGTATTCTTTGGGTTTGGCTGCTCTATGCTTGCCGCCACATCAGCATAGGCTGTTAATTGTTCCATATCCTCATGGATGAGGTAGCTACTTCCTTCCAATATTGCGAGGATATTAGCGGTTTCTGCAACAAATCTTTTTGTTGAGACCGCGTCCCTCACAGATGGGGAATTTTAAAAAGTTACGCAGATACCTATGGCATCCGCCACTGTAAAGATGTAGGCGTTGCTCGTGTCGACTCTCTTTATTTAATGGCCGAGTTCTGCTGTTGAATACTAGGGTTGTACGCAGACAACATGTTTTAGAGAGTGCTCTTGTTAGATTACTACTTAACAGGCTGTAGCAACCGAACTAGAAAAAATATTGGTGGGGGTGCTACTTTGGTAGTGGCGTGATGGTGCTTTCATGACAATTCCCCGCGCTAACCTTACGTCATAATTTTTGGCATTTTCATCAGCAACTTTATCAATGACAGTTCTGCTTATTACCCCATAACTACAACGTAAATCGTAGTTCAGAGCGTTCGCGTTGAGATTTCTGAACAAGTGGTAAAAATCCCACAGGTAAAAAATTTCCTTTTCATTATGTTGGAAAGAGGTATTTTCCGCGTTATCAACTAGGGATTTTCGCACTAAAATATGTGGGCCATACTGGTCGCTGATGACCCTTGCCGATAATTTTGTATGTGCGACTGCTTGCAAATTATCTTGCAAGTTCGCCAAAAATTCCCTCCCTCTGAGGTTTTGGGGTGTTGCATAGCAACTGCGCCAATTGGACTCCAATTGGAGTAACTTACTTTTTTTTACAATTATGGAACATGCCTGTGCATCTAAAATCTATGCGCTTCCCTCCTGTCCCATTTTAAGTTGATTCCAATCGGAGGAACATCATCCCTTATCTAATTATGCAAGATGCCTGTAAGTAAAAATTTGTTGCAGTTCAATATATTTTGGGTTATACTTTGATTTTAAATTGGATGTAAACATGAACGGTCTAATTTTGACATTTAATGCGGGCCTTACACGGTCAGTTATTTGATGCCAAACGTGAGTATGCGTTAGAGAAAATTTGTTTGTATGGCACACAGCCACGACGGAGAAATGCATGACGAAAAATCAAAGTGGTTTAGATATTCACAATTTATATTTATTTATATATCTGCTTCCAACCGGCAGAGGGCGTCAGTAAAGCCAAATCTAGTGCGTGCTTAAACCAAAATGTAAAGATAGCTAAGCACAGGCTGTATTACATGCCGTGAATTCAAATTATTCACAGGGCATTTAAGAGGAATCATATTTTCGTATTTTATATACGTATGCGGAACACGAGGATGCGGATCTATATTTTCTGTCGCGTATGCGAATGCGGGGGCTCTCCACGAAAAATAAATAATTTAAAAATAGAATTTGAAAGACATCAATGTGTTCAGTTTAATATTTAACAATAAAAGAATTAGCAAAAATACAGCCCATGAAAATATAGCGGGAAAAGCTCTGCATGTGTAGGTGATTTCCATTAGTCAGACTTTTAAAGTTCCATGCTGGCAGACGCTGTGAAGCTGCCGGAATGTTAAACTTGCTTTAACTAAACGTTGAACTCTTTTAAGGAAAATATAACTGAGAAAAGCAAGACAGAAACCAGATTACGTTTGATTGACTGTTTGGAGAATAGCATAACATTTTTTTTCGATACCTGAAGAATCGAAAAGGAGGCTTGATTTTTAAAATCATAACGACGATATAGAAAATTTCGAAATCTAAAGCAATTTAAATCAATATAATATTTAAAGCATTGAATTTGCAATGAATTAGGATTCCTCAGCAATTAAAATAAATAATTTATAAAATATCATGCATCATGTCCTATTAGCTGTTTATGGGGAAATAGCGAGGGGGAGGCAAGCGCATTGAATGTCATTTTGATTCATCAAGCTTTAGTTCCTTTCCTTGTCTCGGCGAGTGTTTAAGACATACTTTTTTAAAGCTAATTTTAGGATGTTAAAATTTTTGTTGGAATACATTGAAAAACTGACAATAATTTCTGTTGGGTATAAAGTTTCGCGAACGACGTGGAATCGCACAAATTACATTAAAAATGCAAAATTCATAAATGGCGTCGCTGCGAAGCGATGGGCTGCGCCTAATTTGACGCTTAGATACACAGAAAGGATGTTTGGCGCTGGCGAAGATGGCGTATGGCTGCCGAATGCGCTTGGGGGATGCTGGGGTTAGAGTTGGAGGTGGGGGTGGGAATAGGAATGGGCACGCAAGAACGATAGCAACTTCTTCACTGGCTGTTTGTTAATTTTTCATGCGCTGCCGCTCGTGGGCGCTGTCATGGGACCTGCTGACAATAAGGACCCTTTTTAATATTTATGAACACAACCGATTCACTAATTAGGAATTGAAAAGTCTGCAAAGGCATGCGCAAGTGTGTGAGTTGAATGATAAACAGCGAGCAAGGCAAAATGGTGCAGATGGAGCAGTGCCAGAGGCAGAGGATGGCTGGAAGGAACCATGTTGTTGGCAAAATGGAAGGAGAAGCAGCGTGAAATGTTGAAATTGTAAAATGGGTTAGAGGGCACAATGGAATAGAAAAAGTTTCAAAAGAAGAGAAGGGAGGCAAAAAGTTATGAGTGGAAGGCACAGTCTTAAAATGAAAGGCAAGAAAATAAAGCATATTTTGCAGCTGTGGAGCGAAAGAGGTAATTGGACGTTGAATAACATTAAATAGTGAAAGAGAAAGTTTAAGGTAATTAAAGTATTACAGAAAAACTACTCGCTTGTTCTGTTTTGATTACATTTTGCATTGCCTTCTTCTTCTTTTTAGTTTGAAAAGCAGCAAATTTTATATTCAAAATTCCAAACTGGCAACAATCACTCCATACAAATTTAAATACATGCTAAATAGTAGAATTTGTGGTCTCTTCATTGCCGTTGCTCTCCTCACGTGTTATAACAATTATTTCATTGATTCAATTTCATGCCACACGCGCGCTGCAACACTTAAGCCCGGCAACAACAAAATGGACACGCTCAATTGTTTCATATGAAATATGTATGTACCGGGGTCGGCCGATAATCATGATGGAGCCGGCAGTGCACTTCACTGCTCAGCCCCAGCACACGCTTATTTTTCCATACATTTCTCCGATTTTTTCTTTAAAATTCAAATTTCAATTCCAACAAAAATGAAGCGTGAAGCAGAGCAAATAGCGACGACGCTGGATGCTCCATTACTTTGCTGATTTGTTTACAAAATAATGTGTCAATCGAAGCGAGCCGTGACGGAACAAAGCAACCGAATCGCACGGAACGCACATTGGAGCAAAAGGACGAACAGACAATTATTTCAGTCATGTGGCAGAGGATTGGGAATGGTGGGGTTGGCACTGAATTGGGCAACTGAAGGATTTTTGATTTATAAGCATTTTGTGAAAACAGCAATTATATCTGTTTAAGATTCTCCGCTTTAAAAAAACTTGAAAAATTTCTCAGCCGAACAAATAATATGAGTCATCCTTCGATCGATACATTGGCACATCTTGAGATCCATCATTTTCCGTAGTTGAAGCGAATTTACCTCTCGGTTGGCAAGCTTCATTAAAAAATGGGTGGTACTGGAACTTAACTTAGGAACTGTGAAATAGTAAAAATATTTTTCAATATCTGAGGCATCAAGTACACCAATCTATATGAGTACTTCCTAAACTGCACAAATTCTTTAAGGGATTCTCTGACGAAAATCATGTATTGTTTAAATTTTGTATTGATGGCCTTTACTACGAAATGATCTGCCAGACTACGTGCCTGAGCTCTACGCTGTGAGCGCGCGTGTGCCCGGCAAATTATAATATTAGGCAGCAAGGAATTAAAATTTAAATTGGAAAATGGTGTCAGTGTGGCCAAGAAATCCTTGGAATATATTCGTGACATGCAACAGTGAAATTTCGAATTCTACAAGAACAAAAAATAACAAACAAAGTGTAAAGGAATCAGGAGCAAGCATACAAATTATAAATGCCAAAGGACTTCAAATGACAATTTTCCACTTCCATTTCAATATATTTGTTGTTCTTATTGCGCTTGTTGTTGGTGTTGTTGTTGTTGTTATGAAGACGCGCAAACAAATTAAAACGAAGGATTCAAATTTCAAAATTTCCTCTCACCATTCTCCAACGCTTGACTGAGCGCGAAGCAAAGGAAACGCCATGTTGCGCTTCAACGGAAACGGCGTGCCGCATTCCTTCTCCACCGCTCGACCGCTCGTGTCAGAAGCGCAACAAAAAGAAAGGCAGCAAAAACAGCGCCAACACGAAAAATATGAATCGCACAAAAGTCACGAACTGTAAAGTCAAAACGGAAGCGGCAATGGCGTTTGGGGAGCGCCTTCGGACGCGCTGTAAGCGCATGCAGGAAAAACTTAAGTCAACGGGATTATAGTGGAACTCGTTCAATCAAGGGCAAATGTTTTGAATATAATCGAAATTGAAATTGAAATAGACATTTTTGTACGAACTCGCATTTTTGGTGGCATTAAGCGAGGCAATTGCATGACGAGGGAGCGCTGGCAAGGTTTCAAATCAAAATGGCTGCCAAATGGCGAACGGTAGTGAATCTATAATAATTTTGCAGAAGGGGGCGCTTATTTCAGACAATATAAAAAACCATACATTATGATGTGATATAGAATTTTAAGGGACTCCTGCAATAGTTCCAGATTGAATATTAATCAAGCAATTGGCAAAATATTCTATTCATATTATCGGATGTTATTACTACTTTTTTAATACAGCGGAGTTTCAGTATTCAATTACAATGAATTTTTATGCATAATGCAATGTAGTAGAAATTAAAGTTGACAGCACAAAATTCTAAACGGATTTGCATTTGAACAAATTATGCTATATTCTTTTCTAGGTTAGATCATGTGGTCGGCTGAAGCCTCAGCCTCACATAGATCATAGAGCTTCATAGAGGTAACAAATCTTTTCATATTAAAAGTATTCTGTTCTTGAAAACAGAAAGAACAAAAATGTTATTGTTGAGAGACGGCAACTAAATTCTAGAAGTGCTTCTAAAGATCAATAAGTTACAAAGCAAATTACAGCGACTTTCATTTTTTAAACTAAGCTAAACGTTATGAAACGTTTGCATTTTTACTCTTAAAAGCCTTAATTAATAAATAACTAGCTTATTAGGTAAAAGAGTGACTAACTACCATATAAAAAGATTTTTTCGAATGAACATACTATGTATGAATTTATTTTAATTAAGAGTGACTGCCTTTTAAACTGCAACTATCAACTCTTTCTACAAGCAAAAATATTTGGGTAAATTAATATTTATGTTAGTTATACTACCTACCAAGCCATGGATTCAGGGTTCGAGTTTTGCTGTACGCAGCGGACTTTACTAAAAATGCCTCCACTTTGAATTCACATGAAAAGCTACTGATGAGAATTTCTAAGCAAAATCCGAAATGTAGGCAAATACATGGTCCAAAATATTTGCTCCTAACAGAAATCGACAGGAGTTGCACTTTCTCTTCAGCAGTAATTTCGTAAAAATTATTCTAAAAATATTGAAATTTAAAGAAAATATTTCGGTCTAAATAAATATTAAAAACTATGTTATGATTTTTCGAATAATCTTGCATGTGACTCCTGCTGCGGCATTATGAAATAATTACAAATATCAAAGGAAAGCATGAAACGCGCAAAAGCGGAAGTAAAAAGAGATTCAGCGGAAACATTAAAAAGTCTGAGTTGAAGACTTAATACATTTCAGCAATTCATCTAAGTATGTGCTATTTCTGTTTGACTGAAAATTTCTTATACAATTTTTGCTTACTTATGTGCAAATATTAAAATTATGAGTTGGCATAAATTTTTAGTTGCTCGAATTAAGTAAATGAATTGATCAATTAGAATGTCTAGCCAGATTTTATGTGTATGAAACAGGTATGCGTGTTTAATTAGGCATATCTATCTCATGTATGTGTGTGTGTGTCGACAATTAGCATGATTTGGCTGATATTTTTAGCGTGTGTCATGTGGACTGGCAGCCTGAGAAGCTTTGACGAGCCGCAGCGGCAGCAAATCCCATGTGAGTGGGCTGCAACGGGAGCTGGTGTAATGTGGCAGTGGCAGCAATGAACCCATAAGTCAAACTAACACGAACACACATTTCTCTTTTAGAAGACGAAGCTGCCGGAGTCGTAGTCACTTTCAGTTTTCGTTGTGGATTAAGTAGTTTTATTCCAGCAAGAAAACGCACTAAAGAAGGAAAAACAAAAAAATAAGCGGAAAAAGAGCGACTGGGCAAATTCAAATGTTGCCGTGTCATGTTGGGCCGTAGTCTTTGTTGCACGGCGGCGAGCTGCCGGAGCGCTGTTAAAGTGTATAAATTGTTTCGTGCGCATACGTCTCTGCTTCATTTCAATTCATCTTTGGAGTGGCAACGTTTCGTGCGTCTGCCGCCACAGCCGGAGCTGTAGCCGTCATTCCTGCCACGACGTTCTTTGCTATGAAAATCAAAAATGAAAACAACCTGGCCGGATTAAGCAGGATTAAGGCGCGTCAGCTAATTTTACTTTATACATTCTCGCTCAGATGGCTGCTGCTTTTATGGGGGAAAAATTCTTTGTGCTTGTTCTAATTAGTTCAATATTTTTTCCAATTGCGAGAAAGATTAATTTTTTATTGCTGCAAAATGGTCTGCTTTCTTTCTTTCTTTCTTTCCAAATTTCAATCAAATTATGCACATTTAGCAATTACTTTATTTCTTGTGTTATTTTGCGTTTTTTATTTGCATTTTGATTCGCCGGCATTAAATTTTATTGCTGCGCAGTCCGAAATTTTCAGAATTTTTTTCACTGGCAACTCGCATTTTTGTGCAACAACAATTCAAACGCTTCAACATACCAAAGGCAAGAGTGCCATTTCGGGCTTCGTAAATGACATTGGCGCGTTTGTGTTATGGGACGGGGGGTTGTGGAGGAGTGTAGAGAACTGAGGGAAGTAGTAAAAGAAATTACTTTAAAATACAAGGTAATCAAATAGAAATGTCACTCAGAGGACACAGACAACTCGTGCTCATGCCACTATGTTGCTGAAAGAGCGATTGGTGGGTAAGGGGGTGTGGTGTCGCAGTGCAGGCGGCAAAATGTCTTCATTCATTTTGGTTAGCGCACAGTGGAGTAAGTGTGAAAGAGACTTGTACTTAAAAGTAAAAACTTCCCGAAGCCAACGTTATATTGCTTTTACATAACTCCAGTAGCATTAAGAAAAAGAGCCCTTTTAAAATTGGTAGATAATTTATAAAATAAACATACATACATATATAATTGATGCAAAAGCCCATTGAACGTGGCCTAGGTCTAGCTTTCTCGCATTAATTTTATTTTATAGCCATGTCAGAGCGGAAAGCTTAGTTTAAACACTTTTTACTGACTGTAAAACTCGAATTTTCAAAATTAGTTTCTATGTTCGCAGATGATTTTAATTATCATAATGCTTACTGACTTACCAATAAAAAGTCTTCCTTTTTTAGAGCTAATAAAGTCGAGGGTGTTGAGTTTTGGCATGACATGTCAGTCTTTGAAAAATACATTCGGATTTTGTGCATTTTGTATATACTTTCTGACCACATTACAGCTAAACGGTTTAAGCTAGCTTACATGAAAACTTCGAAAGCTTTTATATTAATTGTGATAATACCTCTTAGATAACCTGCATTCATATTAAACAATAAAACCTTTTTCGAAATTTTTGTAAAATTGTGCACGTTTTAGTTGTCTGTTATCGTTATCGGTATATAGCGTTCAGGAATATCTTTGAAATGAGAAAATTGCAGTGTTTGAACAGAATCTAGTTGAATCTTTTCCTATTGAAAACTTATCACTTTAAACTGCTTTGTCATATATTTTGAGAGAAATGCCAACTGTAAGGCTGTAATTTTTATTAAAAAAAGTGTTTGCTTTTACTAGCTTTCTTTAACATAAATGTACTAAACTTGTACAAAACTATTTTTATCAAATTGTATTTTTATGCCACATTTGATTTCGCTTTGCGCCACTGTACTCTTTTAGCCATCACTTGGAAAGATAATAAAAATGTGAGGGTTTCGCTTTCATTCACGCCATTAAATTAATTCTCAAACGCCCATATTCATGCTTGTATGTATGTATCTATAGTATTTTCCTATTTTCTAACTCAGTTTCAGTTTCAGCTTCAGTTTGCTGCTGCTTTGTTTCAGAACCGTAACCTTGTCCCTTTTCTGCGGCACGTTGGGTCAGGGGCATGAGGCACACGGCGCTGGTCGGGGGCAAATGCGTAAAGGCGAAATGAAAGTGTGTAATTTTAGACAAATCTTTGCGTTTACGAGTACATTCTGCCAGCACATTTGTTTGCTGCAAGCGAGTGAACTTCATTTGCCTTCAATATTGTCGCCGGGCGGCCTTTCCCCTGCCACCTCGCCTGCTGTCAGCCATACACACATACACAGCTGCTGCTGTGCCATAAAATGCGCAGATAACCATAAGTCCTGCTTAAGGCTTATATGCGTGCGTGTGTGTGTGTTGGTGTAGTAGAAAGTGAGTTCTATGTTTAGTATTGGAGTCTCTTTTTCGCTCTGTTTTTGGTTAATATGCATCTCATCTACATAACAATAAAACAAGCACAGTGAAATAAGTTAAGCGTTAACCTAATTTTATTTTCATTAAATTTTATTTAATTTCAGTTCATAAAGTTCTCGCTTGGAGTTTTTGTTTGCAACGAAAGTAGGGAGGACCAGACACATACACATAAAGACTCATTTAGAAAATTGAATTCATGTCTTTACGACATCAAGTGAAGCTGGAGGGAGAGCTCAAGGCCAAAGACATAGAGAGAGGGTACACTCAAGCAGGAAAAAGATCCTGGCGGTTCGTAGGCATCACTCGATTGCTCTGCCAACTGTTTAAATTCATGCCTAGTTATATTTGTCTGATCCCTACAACTCTCTCCCCTTTTGCAGATTTCGGCATTATGTACCATTTCGTTGAAGCTTGAAATCTTATAAGAATTGTATACACCTAAGGAAAATGTTCAATACTAAATAGTTACTACCGCAAATATTCCCATGTTGTTGTTGTTTGCCGAATTTTATATAATACACGATTTTTGTGGCAGTTCAGTTCAGGTTCAAATTTGAAAACAATATTTTTGATAGATATTAATATTAGCATTTACATATGCATAAACACATTTTGTTAGAAGTTCAAATATTAAATAAGGACCTTGCTAATATTCCGCGGCGAACATTTGAACTCCTAAAAACATGCCTGCAATCAGCGCTGGTGCTTGTGAAAGAAGCCGTTGAGCTCTGCCAATGGAAATATCACTTCCGAATGATAGCGATTTGTACTGCCATGAATATTAACACTTGCACATCATACCAATGCGCGCACACATACATACACACATTCGGCATGGCATGGCATGCCGATTCACACAGATACAATGCCATATTTCATAACTTTGTAAGCTGATGCGAAGATAAATGGGCACAAAATCTACACAAAACTCAAATCGAAAGTCCCATAAGTAAACAAAACAGTGCGGCGTGTGGCAGGGCAGACTGTAGCGAGTCGGTCGACTGGAGTCCTAGGCAAGTATGGGCAAGGCAAGCTGAGGCGCAGTCGCAGTCTCAGTCGCGTCGAAGTGAAGCCAATTTAGCTGCAATTTATGAATAACTCGACTTGGGATAGTGAGTTTTGGTTGAGTTGCTGAACAAGATTTATTCGTGGCATGTGTTAACTTGCATTTTTGATGGAGTTACTAAAATGGCCAAAATATAGACTTTGAGCTTGTTTACATGCGAAAAAGTTTGCAGAATTCACAGCGAAATGAGCCGGAATTTGCGGCAAAGTTGTGGCAACATTTAATGTTCGTTGATGTAATTTATGGCGCGTGGCTTTTGTGTGTAAGTTTGCAATTTGATTGTATGGGATTACTTGTTGTGAGCGAAATTTTATAAATTTAAAGTTTTAAAGTATGTGAGAGTAGAATAATTTCGAATAAAAAATGATTGCATACAAAATGGCAAAGAATTTAATTCATTTCAATATTGATTTATACACAAAAGAAAGCCAAATAGTTAATAGATTTGCTCGATTCTGAATTCGATTCGACTTTTTCGAATTCAATTTGTAAGTTTCTAAAAGCAGTTTGACTAGACTCAATTCAAATTGACAATTTATGAAGCTAATTTTAACGGTTGGTAATCTGAAATTAATTCGAAAATAAAAAAGCTTCCTCTTGTATCTAACCGTCGATAAATTCATGCAAGTTCTTTAATTGCAACGAATTTTCCGAAACCTAATCTTTTCTTTTTTAACAATATTCACTTCTTGGTATGCTTCTTTGGAAAATCTTTGAGTTAGATTGAATTATAAACTCGCTGCACTCTATATATGTATATATTTTTCAACTTTCCCTCTACCTTTTCCATAACTTTCCTACACTTTTAGTATAACTTTTCGTAGCAAAATGTTGACGAAGAAAAATTTGAGCTGAAAGCCAAAACTGATTTCAATATTGCATGCGAACTGCAACGAACAATCTTATTCCCTCTTTCGGCTCAATGCAAATGCAACTGGCAATGCGGACATAGCCGGACATTCCGGACATTGCATTTTTCGCACAATTTCACTTTGTATGCAAAACTGTAATTTAAATGCACAACGAACGAAGCGACAAACCCAAATCGAGGTAGGTACTTAGGCTATCGGGGAGTGGTGAACTCATAGTGGGAGTGCAGAGTTTGTAATGCCCGAACGGACACTGCACTATATGACCAGCAACGATGTATGGTGCAGCAGTGTGCGGGTGTGCGGGTGTGTGTTTTGTTGTGTCCGAAGCTGAAGCTCGAGCTAAAGCAAAGCTGCCGGAAGCCAAGGTAAAACATGAGGATATGATGAATTTGCATCTAAATCGAAAGAATTTTAGGACTTGGGACGCCGGCTGGTAGGGCGCATCCTGCTGTGTTGCTTCCCCAGAGATTAGCATAATAAACTTGTACATTAGCAGAGCGTTACTGCCATTTGGCAGGCGTTATTGGTGCGGTTTGAAAGCAAAAATATATTGGCATTTTATTTAGTTTGCATTTTATAGAATTTTTTGTTCAAGCGCATTTTAATAAATATTTTCTTAACATTTATGCAGATATGCTGTAGCATAATTGAATTTCTTTGAGTGGGATTTTAGTTATTGCAAAAAATAAGGGAAACAGTTAGAAAAATAAGGGAAACAGTTAGATTTTGATTACTTCTTTCAATTTTGTAAAACTTTGCAGATGCAATTTAATTGCTTGGATCATTTATAAAGCAAGTGTAAGTCCTGCATTTCATATTATACATAAAGCAGTATCCTTTTGCAGCTGCCATAATCCTAGCAATTTAAATTTAAATCAAATTGTATGCTCTCACCTTGTTTCGGGGCAATATATACCCAAAAAAAAGTGTGCTCCAAAGCTTGCAAACAGGAGGCCGCTGCAGTTTCCAACTATCTTTTGAGTGCCCTTCCTATCTCCCTCCCTACCGCCATCATTCTCGTTAGCTTGCCCACAGCAGCGCCATTTCGCATTTAAATTTTCATTAAGTATTCTGCATACGCATAAATAAACTTGAACGTGAGGGTATTTAAAATATATATCACATACAGTTTGCATGCCGCACCCTTTCGCCCCCAACCCCCCCGACTGCCCCAAGCAGCGCTGTCATGCCCAAAAAATAACATTTCCACATTTCAGCAAAGCGCAACATGAGCTGCAAAAATAAATTTATATTATGTTCATAAATTCAAAGAGGAGCACACGTACGGCGAAGAGCTTGAGCCTGCTCGTGTACCATTGCCAGGGTCCTTCCTTCCTACTGACCGTTGTAAGGGTGTGCGAGTGTGTGTGTTGCTGTGTTTGTTTGTGTGCGTTTTTGAAATGCAAATTTTCGGCGCACATGACCAGCGCCGCATTGTCGTCACCCGACAACCAAACCAAATAACAACCAATCAAGTGTGTCAGGAGCAATTTTATGTTGCTGCTGGCTGCCTGCCTGCAGTTGCTGCTACCGTTCCGCCGCTGGCATTGTTCGCCTATAGGCACATTGTCGTCATTCTACTCGCAGCAATGCCGCACTTGTGCAATGCGCTGCTCAAAATCCTTTCAACAGCAACACCACCAACAACAGCACTAACAGCAACACACACACTCACACAAATAGCCAGAGTGAAGCTGCGTTTTCCTGCCGCAGTGTCGTGTCGTCTGCATGCAGCTCCATTAAAATATGTTTGCGCCGAGCTCGCTCGTTGGCTTTGGCCCGCCCGGGGGGCAGGAAAAGTGTCGACATCGACACTTCACAATAAAAATGCTGCAGCTAGGACCAAGCGGAAAACAGCAGCATTGTGTGTGTGTGTGTGCAGTCGCACAGTGGCGCCATGAACATATGCGCGTTTGGCCTCCTGGACGCAGGCATTTATAAATTATGCTGGACATGTAAAGTGCCATTTTGAATATGAAATTTGATGCTTTTTTAAGCTCACTTGGCAAGAGGTGATGTTGTTGTTGTTTTTGTTTTTGTTTTTGTTCCTTTCATGTTGTTGCTATATCTGCTGAATGCTGCCAGTTTTGGTTGCTTGTCGTTGTTTTGTTGTTGTAAGTTTACTTTTAATGTAGCCTCGTAATATGAAATGCTTAAAAAAAGCAGTATGCACCTTTAAAGCCTTCTTAGACAAAAATTTATACTTACTTAGTATAAAGAAAAAAAATTATAAAAACACAATAATTTCAACATACATTTTTTTCATAAAAGATTGCATAATTTTTGTTGTACATACCGGTTTTTTCCCATCAACTTTAATTCATTTCCTTAATAAATGCTCAAGATTTCTATAGAAATTTGTTTCTACTTTTTCTTAACAATTTTTTAAACAAAGATTTACTTCTTCCGAACCCAAACGATGAATTCGAAATATTTTTAAGCTCTATCATTAGTTATGTTAATAACTCCAACTTGTTTACGTTATTTAGTTAATGTTTTCTTTAATAGCATACAGGATTTTGTTTTCGTGTAATACTTAATTTTATAGGCATGTATTTTTGATCAAAAACAAACCGTAAAGAGCTTAGGAAAGAAAGATCTTTAAATAGATTCTTACTATTAAACTTAAAGTACTCAAATGTATAAACCTGAAAAAATTGTTGCATAGTTTTAAGATTACACCTCAACTTATCATTAAGGTATAATCTTGAAACTATGAAACATTTAATTAAATGAGTTTTCCGTTCATTCCCGACTCACATACGAATATATACTAGAATGTATGAAGCATTTCGAAAATTCGGGAACGTTTCAATTCTCTTCAGTTTTCTAAAGGGCAACTGCTGTGAAATTTTCGCCTGCCTTGTAGTCCTTTTTATTGTTTACTGAATATGTATGTGAATATTTCAATTATATGTATTGGAAATTGTTATAAATTTTTAATAATTCACTTTGACATAGCACAACGATAAGAACAAGAGCAGCAACAACATAAACATGCGTTATTCAATACCTTTTTTATGTTGTTGTACTTTGTGTGCCAATATGAATGGCAGTCAAGTTACGAATATTAAATTGAAATGCAAATTGAATAAAAATGAAAGAAAAAAATTTGTGAAAATATTGCAATATATTGTAAAATTTCGAAAAGAAATGCCTGCGCAGCGCAAATGTAATTGTTGTTGTTTCTGCTGTTTCTGCTGTTGTTGCTGTTGGCAGATATGGAATGCCTGAATTCGATTTTACATGGTATCACAGCGATCAGATCGACAGAGCAACATTTTTGCACTGACATGACGTTGCGAATGTATTGTAGATATAGTATGTAGGAGTATGAATGTATGCAAGTGGGGGTGAGCATTTTTGTTTTGTTGCTGTCAAATCATATTTTAATCTACTTTGATTGCTGACTTCTGTGCGCACGGGATTTGCATATGCAATTCGGATGCGATACGTCGAAATTGAATTTTATTTATTAAAATCGCTATATGTGATATGTAAATATGTATGTATGTGTAAGTGGCAAGTGTGTAAAAGGCAAAGCTGTGAGTGTGTTCGTGCGTGCGTGCGTGCTGGCTGTGCTGCCATAAAATCTGCAAATACCACTTTTTATGTTATTAACCCAAGGCAGCCAATAAACAGCGCAGGCAACAACAACAAGCAGCAGTAGGAAAACCAAATTGGCGCACCGACTCAAAGGAAAAAGTCACAAATTTGTTATTAAAAGCTTGCCGCCCGAATGCAGGATCAGAAGCGACTTAACCGTAGGTGCTGCCGCATTGCCACCCAAGATATTGTCAACATATTAAAATGGCTGCCGGAATGGCAAAAGTTTTGTTGCTGCTGTCGCCATCTTTATTCTGGCTCCCTACACTTGCCACTCAAACGCTGGGACCAGCACACCGACGTTCACATGAAAGTCGCTCGCAAATAAATGTGTGCGCATGTGTGTATGTGTGCCTACATGCACGCACACGCACGCAAATTCCCTCATGTATATCGTGCATATATCCAGGCACTACTTAATGTGGTGTCGGTGTTGCCAACTATTTCACCCACCCGCCAAACGACCAAGCATCAGAGCAGCATCAGCGTAGCTTCTGCTGGAGCAGTGGCCAAAGCAGCAGCAGCAGCAACGCACTGCCGGGTTGCGGTGGCTTGACATTCGTAAAATCTCAAAATCCTGAAGGTCGTTGCCAGGGATTTTCTTAGATTTTGTTAGATTTAAATGAATTAGTTGCGTGGACGATTGATTTTTTGACCTTTTTTAACTAATACTCTCTGCTGTAGTTGCTTGCTTGATGTTCGTTCCTCTGCCTCGCCTCCTTCGGTGCTTAGCTCATCGCTTCTTCTTTTGCTTGTTTGTTTTTGTAAATCTTTTATTGTTGGTTTTAGATTTTGTGATGTTCTTTTTTGTGGCATATTGCAAATTAAATGCGCTGCCATTCGTTGTTATTTTCTTTCAATGTTATTCGGTTATATGTGCATGTTTCATAATAAATAATCAAAGGGTTCACAAATAACTAAATTTAGTTTTTTTGCAGATCTTAAAAATAATATAAACTTACGATATATGTGCTTTAAACGGAAAAATAAAGTTCATGTATTCCCCCATCCAATAGAAATGTTTGTACTTCATGCACTTGGTCGAGAGACAGGCATTGGTCGATACATGTTAATATTCGTCTACATACAGTAGGGAGCTTACCGTTATGTTTCAACTAAAATTTTTTATTTTCCTCTATCTAGTCATTTGTTTAAAAAATTGTGTTGTTGTTTTTGAAATTTGAGAGAATGACTTTGGTCCACCTAGCTTGTTCTACTCGAACCACTGTGGTATGGTTGCACTAAATTCTGTGTCGAAGATTAGATCTGAACCTATTGAGCTGCCAATAGAATTGGCGTCAGCTAATTTGCGGTTATTGCAAACAATTATAGATATTGCGGTATCGGAGCGCTTCAGTGACAACCGACCAAAAGCAGGCTTCGCCCAAATTGTACGAGCCCAAACTAATCTTGAACAGTAAATCAAAATTAAATTAGAATTAGCGGTGCCAAAAGGGGCGCACGTGCGGGCCATGTGTGTGAGTGTGCTTTGCTTCCAGGTGGTAATGTTAGCGTTAATGAAATAAATCTGAGCAGTTCGAAGCAGAGATACATACATACACAGATACATATGTATATATTTGCAATTGCCAGCAGATGCGCATAGCTGTATTTACTGATCAGATATGCGCACATTTTGCACGTACACTTGCACACACACATATGCAACTGCATACGCACACTCAGATAAGCTTAACAATTATGTCGGTCGCATTCTTGAGCCCATTTAATGCATGCAAAATCCAGCTAATAACTGAATTGCTTAATTGTCCTTTGCCGCGTTCCAGTGGCTACCCTTCGGCATGTGTGCGAGTGTGTGCATACATATGCATGTGTGTGGCTTGCCAACTTACACACACACACACATGCGTGCATATAGTGCAAATAGTAACTAATCAACGCTGCTGCTAATTCTAATTATTTAATGTGGTCGCCGGCGCCGAAACTCAGCTTCCACCTCCTACCAGCTGCACGCACCCACTTTTGCACTTTCCACCAAGTTGCAAATGCAATTGGTTGCATACATTTGCATGGCAAATGCCTAAATTCTCATTAGACGCATTAGAAGCAACCCACCGCCCCCGCTGCCGCATCTGCTGTTGCACCGAGTGCAGCCAGTCGCAGTTGGTGTGGTTTATGCGTTCCGAGCACCGCAACTAAATTCAATAATAATAATAATTGATTGCTTATTACAGGCTCACCAATACATGAGCATGCTTCTAACTAGGCAAACAGCAATACAAACACAAACACAACTGCGTGTTCGCACAAGGTAAATAGAGATGCACACATACATCCACGCATGCATTTTGAAATTAATGCATTTGTAATTATGCACTTACATTTCTTTGTGTGTGTGCGTGGAAAGGGGAAGTGCTGCAGGCGGCTCCCAAACGAACATATTTTGGGGATTTTGTGTAAACGCATTAAAAATTAATATTTTCATTTTGCCTAAAATTATTTCCAATATTAACTTTGTGCATGGGGAAAATTACGAATTAAGTAGTACATATACTAAAATTTTTTTGATTTGTTGCTTGTCACAAGATACAGACATTTTCAAGAATTATATATAAAGTGTTTACATACTTACTTGCTTATATGACATCATAACCTGCTGCAGGTCGTCGCCTTACGTGCCTGCTCTCACCAGGCGCCTCTGCTTTGCGTGGGCCTGATCCAGTCGCTGGTTCCAGCTTAGCTAGAACTCCTTGCGCTGAGTCCCCTCCACCGGAAATTTGGCGTGCCTTTTCTGCGCCAGCCATCAACCATCGCATCGAATACCTTCTTCGCGTGCGCATTGCCGCTCATTCGCTGGACGTGCCCGAGCCAGCGCAGCCTGGACCCGCTAGGCAACGTTCATGTCGGCCAACAGCGTCTGGTTCATTCCAGTGCGATAAATGTCGCAAACGCCAATTGGGCCATGGTTCCTGTGAAGAACTCTTTCTCGAACACCCCAAGTGTTCTTTCATTGGCTTGTGCCATATTTCGGCGCCATAGCGAAGAATGTGCAGGATGAGCGTCTTTTAAAGTGTAAGAACTGTCGCAAGAAACAAAATCTCTCTTTCTGGATGGTATGAGCAATCTAGCATATCATCCATCAACAATAATTACCTTTGAATATAACGTAAGTAGTCAAACTTGGATTATGTTAAGGATTATATTAAGGCGAGCCGAAAGATGCTGACGAACCAGTTCTGCAAATTGAATTTCCGATGAAGCGGCTTTTGAAGCGAATCAGAGGTCCAAGTCGTGAGTCATTTACCTAAACCAACACTACCAGGTTCATGTGCTTGCAGCCGTTTTATAAACTATATATACGAATATTTAGCTATAATTATTATTTTAATATTTCAAGCAAGCTTTCTTTTCGTTATAATAATTCCGAAGGCATAGGGGAAAACAAAAGCATACAAATGTATACATATATACCTACTTTCTGTAACCCAACATTCTGCTCTTCTAAGAGAAATGTATGCGCCAAAATACACACACACGTGTAAACACATTCAAGCAAACAAATACACGCATGAGTGCAAGTGACTTTGGTAAGGATAAAAGTAAGGATTTAGCATAATCTACAATACATTAGCGGTAGCTTTGCTGTGGATTTCAATTCAATTCTTCAGGTATCGAACTGAAATCCATGTAAATTACGATTTGGCACCTTCTTCAATGGCATTTAAGCGCGGCGCGCTGAGAGTCAATTTGCCTGGCTGGCAGGCAGGCAGGCAAGCAGGCAGGAAGGCAGGCAGGCAGGGAGGCAAGGCGGACAAAGGCAAGCTGGTAGGCAGCAGCACAAAAGTTGAAGAGCAGTTGGTGGAGTTAGGGATGAGCGGAACTGTGGCAAACTAATTAGAAAATCAAAGAGCGAGAATATTGCTTTTCTGTGCATAACTAAAAATATTTAAAGGCAAAGCAGGCGAAAGGGCGAAAAAGTATCTGCGAGTCGTTTGCCCTTTTTAAGCAAGCGAAAAGCACCAAAGTCAAAAGGATAATAACTCCTTTTGGCACGCACACATGCACATATGCATATATATATGTAAATATTGTATATACATTTGCACGTCTTACAACCCACACACCTTAGAGCAATTTCCTTTTTGCGGTAATTCCGCAGCCAAAAGGAAAAACGACAACCAGAAAAACGAAGCAGCAGCAGCTGAGAAAATAAAAATCTAAGCCCAGCGAAGCGCGGCGCCAGCAGCAGAGTGGCTGAAGTGGCATGGCGCGGCGTGGAGTGCAGATAGAGTGGAGCAACGTAGCAGATTTAGAGGTTGCTTATGTGTGATTTAAGGAAGCACGCGCGAATATGGCGGCGATAATTCTTTAAAAATTGGAAATTGTTTTCCAATCGATTTCGCATTTAGCCAAAAGCTCTGCGCAATATTTTTGTTTGCTTGTTTGCCTTTTTCGCTGTCGCTTTTCTGTTTGCTAGTTTTGCCGGATTGCAATTTCCATAAACGGAAAATGTGTAGTCGCGCTGTGTTTGCAATAAAAATTTGATATAGTTTGGATTTGATTTGATTTTTCTTCTATTTTGTTGCTTTTGTTTTTGGATTTAGAAGCCATTTTCAGGTGCTGTGAGTTGAGCCATGGCAAGGATTCACAATCGAATTCGTGGAATTTGTGCGATAAAAGTTTTGCATTTGACGGCATGGCAAGCGGAGCGGAAACGAGTTGTTGTTATTTTGAGTTGATGTGGCGGAATATGGAACTAGCGTAAGTGCGTTGCCGTATGTGAAGAAGCAATATTTTTTGCGGAATTTTTTGAAATAAAGGTTTTTTCCATTCTCCTAAAGGTAAATTTTTCAAAAATCAGAAAGAACTGTCGCACATGTATTTATGCCATACAGTATCTTTTTTAAGAGTCACACAGGCATGAAATAGTATAATTTTTGTATATTAAAATTGATGTACAACTTTTCATTAGACAGCGTTTTGAATTTCATAATGATTATTGCAAAATTGATTCATGAAAAGATAGCTTAATGCGACTCTTCAAAAGCAGTTCTAAAAGGAACAAAGAAATGTGCAACTCAAAATAAAATCTCCATTCCAATGCGATACTATGTTTTGGTCTAGTATGGAGGCTTCAAAGCTTTTGTACTTAAAGCCGAATGGAATTTCAACATGGTCAATAGATTTAAAACGGTCTTACTTAAGCTTTTAACTTGATCACTTATGCCAACGCTTTCTTTTGAATTCTGTCTAAAATTAACTTTTTTCGAAACTAAAAATCGCGTTCTTTTGAATTCTGTCTGAAATTAACTTTTTTCGAAACTAAAAATCACCAATTGAATAAACGAAATTCGATAAGTCAGAATTTTGTAAAATAGTCTAAAGTAACCTCTAGAAAAAACGAAAATAAAACTCGCTGAAATGTAAAAAACTAGTAAATAAAATCGACATAAAAAACAAATGAAAAGCAAATAGCGTCCGTTGGGTACATTTACATTAAATTAGGGGGGAACATGCACACGTACACACATTCATGCTACAAGTAACATGTATCTACATATTTGTATATAAACAGAGAAAATCACACTCCGCAGGCACTAACATACACACACACACACACACACATACATATATTTATACTTAGGAATGTGGAGGCATAAATGCGATTTTCATTTTGTAAACCCTGACAAAAGCCATAATGTAAGTACAATGAGTAAAATGGGTAACAAAAGGTTACCTAAACATAGGCACGCGCATACACGCACATACAAACACACACTAACACTCATGCATATATATGCTATAGGGTGAAAGTAGCGGCGGTTGGGGCGGCTGAGCAGGGTGACCCATCGCAGTCTGGCACTGCCTGTGACATATTTTATTTGCACAACGACAGGGGCAAAAGCCATGCACGGGGGGAGGGGGAAGGGACCATGCAGCACAAATAAAGTGCGGGTGAGACACACATATATACAGACATGCGGATGTACAGTGGCGTTACTATATTATTTGCTAGTGTAAAACGGGGTTTTTAACTAAAATTAGAAGTTCAGGCAATTTGTTTAAACAAGTTAGCTGATTGATCGAAAACGGAAATTGCACCAAACCAAAAAATGCCTTTAGCCAACGAGAAAATTATTTGTTTAATATATATATATATATATATATATATATAAATTTCGTTTGTACTTTATTATACGTTTCATTTGTTTAAAATTGCCGTTCATGATATTTCATTCGATTTGAGCCTCGAAAATTTTACTGAAAATTTTGAAAGATAACAGCAGAGTGAATTTTTAAAATTTGAAAGAAGATTATATACATATTACAGGGCAAGAGTTGAAAAGCAGCGTCGATATTAATTACTTTAAAGTTTTTTAGAAACTTTTTTTTTACTATTGCCGCGACGATTTTCTAGATTGATAGAACATTATCAAAAGTCTTTTTCAAGTACAACTATTTTAAGGGGTATCTTAACATCCAAAAGCCTCCCATTGGTATGCATATACAGTCAAGTCAAAGATACTCGCATACAAACAAAGCAACAACATTGGCAACGGCAGAAACATTGAGAGAAAATGAAGAACGAAGTGAAATAAGTGCAGAGGATAATGCGAATTGAAATGACAAAACCCGAAATAATCATTGGAAACTGGTGTGCAACTGTTTATATGCGCCATAAGCTCAAGTAGATGGGCTGAAGAGGTGGTGGCTCGAAAGGTGGAGTTTTGATGGTGGGGTACAAGCTGCTATTTAGATCAGATGGGGATGGGAATGGTAAGTTATAAGCTGAATTGTGGCGATATGTCGGGAATTTGTTGAAAAACTTTCTATTTAATTAACTTTAAATTGTGGTCGAATAATGGCAAGTCTATTTTAGACAGCATTTTGGGCACATTTAAAAAATTTCCCATATGTGCAGACATTTTCTTTGTTAGAGAAAAAAAATTGAAATGCGCCCATAAAATAGCTGATTTAAGCAATAAATGTGCGTCAAAAGTTTATGACAATTTGGTCTTTTCTTTCTATGCCTGCAGTTGGAGCTGCTCTTTCCCGCGCATTGCGGCTGCTCTGCGGAATTTCAGCTTTCATTTATTGTGCGCCGCGCTCGTAAAATGCTTTTATGCATTTTTTATTTGCTGCAGCTACACAAGGCAGCCCCAACGCCGCTCCCATCCTGGCGCAATTCGGTGATTTGCCACAATTTGATTTGCCGCAATAAATTTCGTCCCATGTGCAGCATGCGCCGGCGTGACCTCAGCTCCACCATTACCATGCCTCATTTATGCTCTTCCCAGCGCAGGCTGCTTTCGTTTCGTTTGTGGCGTGCAGCCGTTCCTTGGCAAGATGTCCTGCTTCAGTTGCAAACGCGTATGCGCTTTTAATGGCAAAGGCAACCATTTTATGTCTACAACTAAACCCACAAACACACTCTCCCATACACAGACACAGACACAGTCACACGCACGCACGTACACATACGCCGCGCATTAAAAACCCATAAGCGTGTGTCCATAAAATGCCACAGGCCGGCCTTTCATTTCGTATTAGGCATGGCCTTCCTTTCTATTCGACGCGTAAGCAATAAACTTTTTGCGTTTTTGATTATGTACGATTTTTATGATTTTTTAGGTCAGAATTGCCGCAAAAGTGAACTTCACGAACGTTCGTTCGTTTGGCAAATGGTGTCATGTTTTATGTTCGCAGTTGTCGTAAAAGGACATGCGCCTGCAATATATGTAAGTCCATGCTGCAATATTGTTTACCTTCTTCTTTTATTTCCCTAACCCCAATGTTTATTATGTTGTTGTTATTATGTTGTCGCTTTAAAATGTGTCCATAATAATAAAGCAATGTTTGGCATATGTTTGCAAATATTGCATTTTAAATGTAATCCTTTCAACATTACCATTAAAACGTTTATGCCAATGATTTAAATTGAAATTAAATTTCTTTTTGATTATTCTTTTGCTTCTTTTATAGGCCGACTAAGAAACAGTCGTTATGGTCAATTTAAATGAATATATGTAAATATTTTTAAGCAGAAGATGAGCGGATAACAAAAACTTTTACGCTTGACATTTGAGTTTCTCCTGTAAGCAATAAAATTGGAATAGACAAATTGGACTAAACATTTTTTTAAACATATACAACTAATACTTCACTATAACCCACGTAACCTTAAACCCATACATAATTAAAGTTATAAATTATGCATTACTGATCGGTTAACAAAGTAAGAAAGTAGAGAGCTTTTTTTTCGAATTCGCTTTCAAAGTTGGAACGGGCCTATTAATTTCTATTTCATCCATGGGAGCGAGTATAATTTCTCATCAACAAACGATTTAAATTTCGGCACAAAGTGAATAGGATCCATCATGAAATGATATATATTTAATATATTTTCGTAGATATTCAAATTTAAAATATGTACACATAAATATATCCAAGAAAATGAGGTAGTTACAATATCCAAATATTGAGTAGATATATATAGTCATACATTCAACTTTAAACTGCCTTTCGTTCTATACATACAATATTTGTATTATGTATATCTTTTTGTACATGCTAATTTAAAATAATTTAATTCAAACGTTAAATAATTGTAATGTTCTGATGGAAAGGGTTCCAACTATTGTTCTCGAACTAAGGACGTGTGTCTGCTTGCATGAGAAATTACATTTTAACATACACAAATGAAGCTATGTAATCATAATGTGAGTGGGTGTTAAGGAATATACACAGCGCAAGCATATCTTCATACTTATATATACACACACAACACATGTACATCTGCATACATGCATATAGCATAACTAAATATTTATGTTTTATGTAAAGACAAACACTGACAAGAGTTGAGTGCAATACAACAAAAGCGGCGAGCAGCGAGCAGGAAGCAGGCATCTTCGAACTTGGCGAACGCCATGAATATGCATCGGGAAAAAGGGAAGCATGTAGCTCCAATGGAATTCAAGGGTTGAGCAAATTACGCGAGTGGTGGGCTGAAGGGAGGCAGTAGCCCAGAGCCAGAGCAGAACAGAGCATATTTCAACAGACAGGCACATGAAAGGAAAGAAAATACAAATACAAAATGTGCTGCTATGAACAAGATAAGAGCAGGCAAGATTTATTGCCAACGCAATGAGTTAAGAAAGACAAGTACATAAGAGCAGCAACAACAACAACAACAACAACAATAGCAACAATAATAACAATAATAATGATGAAGATGAAGCTCGAAGCCGACGAAGCTGACTAGAGAAATGATGGGGAAGCTGATGATGCTGGGCTGTTGGTACGACGCTGAAGGGAATGAGTTAGTAGACAGGCGAAAGACGGGTTGTCTTACGAAATTTCAACAAGGCGGCAACATATTGCCAGCAACTACTTTTCGGTCTATCGTTCGTTCTGCGTGTATATGTATGTGTGTATATTAACCCTGCAATGCAAAGTCAAAAGATGTTTTATGTGGCAGCGTTGGGGATGTCCCTGCTCTGGCCTGGCTTGGTTCGGAATGCCGGCATGCCCTGCTGTGCTGTATCTAACATGCAAGTTTCTGATTTTAATTGATGCTCATATATTTTTTGCGCTTATTGTTGCTCTTACTGGTGTTGTTGTTGTTGTGCTGAGTATGATTAACAATAATTAGACTCGGCATTAATTACGCCAAGAAGTTAATTACGTATCGAGCGGAAAAGGGGCAATGTGCATGTGGCTGTGTGTGTGTGTGTGTGTGTGTGTAGGAGGGTGTGTCGAAGTGTAAGAGTTGATGCGTACCTCAAAACGACCGGAAGAAATTCATGGTAATTTTGCTTTGCTGTAATTTGTTGGAATTGATGGCATGTGCTAAATTTAATGCAACATTAATTTCAACTTATTCTCTACACGAAAACGTAGAGGAAGAATTGCATGCGCATAGACTGATGATGACATAAACAATTTGACTCAATTGCCTCAAGTTAGCATGTACCTCTGATAATATTTTGTCGGTTTTATAGGCTCAGAGTTCAATGCTCAATAGTAGAAAATCTTTATTTTATAACGAAACTAGAGTCAGAGTTTTAAAAAGTTAAATAAAAAAATTTTTTCAGTGAAGTGGGCCGAATGAAAGGCAGAAAAGCAATTTCAAGTGTGGAGGATGGATATTAAATAAACATGGTACCAGATTTACGACGAGGATTTCTAAATATGTTTATAAACAGTGAGGTGGATGATGTTAGTGATGATGATGATAGTAATGATGAAGGTAGTGATGATGAATTGATACGTAGTTCAGAGGGTTGTCCCTATAAAGTATTCCTTCCTCTAAACTTGATGGAACTATTTCATAGACAGGGAAAAAAATCTTAATTATCACATAGCATTTTGGTGTATAGGCTGGAGCAATATAGTGTAAATATGGACGAGGTAAGTCTCGAAATCCGGAAACAACATATATTCATACATATGTATCCACGCCTACATTCAAGAGCAAGCTTAGAGCTCTATTCTGGCGAGCAGTCACAATTGTTAAGCGCTTCAATTCTTTTTCCACAGGAAAATGTTATCTCAGTTGACAGAAAACTTTGAAGTGTGACTCTCGGCAGAATGAGCCTCTACGAAAATATATTAATTATGATACATTTGAACGAAGCTAATTTATATTCGTATCCTTAGACTGAATGAACGGTTCAAGACAAACATCAAACAAGTCGACTCATTGCTAGTTCATTCTGAAACGCTTCCAACAATATATGCATTTCTCCAGATTCCTGCAATCGAAATCGAATAAAGTACTATCCATATAAACTCTGCTAACATAATCCCATCGCTTTGCCCCTTTTGTGCCCTTCTGTGTGTGTGTTTTGGGTAATTCCAATTTAATTGCTAATTTCCTTCAGAACCGCATCGAATCAAAGTCAAACGAAAGGCAAAGCAACTTACAGACAAATAAACATTTGACGCTGTTGGAGCCACAACAGAGCCATAACAAAATCTAATGAAGTTCTAAAACGGCAGGCAGACGATTTATTAACCCTTTGACACCCACAGTGGCAGCGGCAATAACAAACAGCAAAGGACCTCACGCACTCGCCATAAAATCAATCTTATTAAAGCATTTACGACGACTCGAAGGTGGCGCGAATAAATAAAATAAATCAAAATATCTTCTTGGTAGTGGGATGAAGGAAGTCAGGCCTCCCGCTACCACAAGTGCCGCATTGCACCCCATTCGCAGATTTAATTTCGCCGATTTATTGTTGTGTGCCAGCGCAAAGTGGGAGCGGAAGGGCGGTAAACGACGCTTAGCGCAGCGGGATGCGTGCACATCCTTTTCGGCAACGCGACAGGCGAGGCTATTAGCTGCTCACACCACGCTGGCGCACTGGCGGTGGTGGCAGCGCTGGCTGTATGAGCAAAACACCCCGAGCGGCGGCACAGGTTCACAGGCCGTCATTGTCGCTGTGTCATTTGAGACTACGGCAGGACGCGCACTGCTCTGCTGTCCTGTCGCCGTTTTGCATAGGCCCGAGCGCAAAGTGGCAAGCGGCGAACGGAGCGGCATGTCCTCTTTTATTATTATTTTTATTGTGCGGTGATTTTCTACTCTACGGCAAAGTGAAATGAGCCCTGGAACATGAGGCCGGGTTCATTCCGGTCGGTGGGGTGCATATAAATTCGACATAATTTCATTGTAATGAATAAATTGATGGATGGATTCTGCACCAGTTTCGACAAAATGTTTCGGGAATGGGAATACACAGCACCTTTTTAATGTGTTTGTGTGTGTCCACACCTTGCTGCGAGAAGGCAGCACAAGAGCTATCGTCCAAACTTAAGGCTCTATGTCCTTCGAAACTATTTGCAAACCAGCTTCATGGCATTATAATTTGAAATAATGCTGAATGTAGCGTGCTGACGCTCAACTAAACTGAAATTGAGCACTTTGTCTTTTTCTTGTGCCCAGCATCCACCACCCAATGCCCACGTACCCCTCTCCCCCTGCAGATGCATGTTTAATGAACGTGCAAGTTTGTTCTGCGGTGAGAATAAATTACACTTTGATGCTGATTTTAATTTCCAACTTTTTGGCAAATCATTCATTATGGGCAACGCGCTCGTGCGGGGTCGGGGTATCGATTTGAACAATGTGTCATATTTTATCAGTGCATCATTTCTTATTGTTAGACTCCTTTTT
Organism: Neria commutata; assembly: GCA_963457695.1. Classification (NCBI taxonomy): domain Eukaryota; kingdom Metazoa; phylum Arthropoda; class Insecta; order Diptera; family Micropezidae; genus Neria; species Neria commutata. The sequence continues at coordinate 16,118,824 of OY735245.1, read as the reverse complement.
CTCCAATTTAATAATGAAAATTAATTAAAAATTGTTTTATACTCTGCAAACACTAACATTCCTTTTGAATACATGCAGATCTTTTGTCATTTTAAGGTGGATCTCTGCTAATATACAACCTAATCCACTACGATACCACAGCTTAAGCTGTTGAAAAACAGTACAGCAGAAGTATTAATCGCATCCAGCTCCGCATAAATTTAAAAATGAAATTTCACGAAAAGATCAAGAAAAGTGTTAAAAGTTTTCCAGCTAACAAACAAAATTTATTTAACATATGTATATTTATTTCATAAAATCACTACTAAGGAAACCAGATATGAGTCCTTATCCCTCATAAAATATTGGTTTATATGTATTTGTACATACAAATAAAGCGGGATTAGTCCTTTGCGAGATCTCCAATTTAATTAAACAAGGCTGTATAAGTTCCATATTTCACTTTCGATCGAAATTGAAGCCGATCGCAGTGGATATAGAATTACTTTTCTATAAATGCAGTTATCATATATAAAGATATATATATTATAAAGATCTTTGGTTAATCACTTTTAAATTCGTAAAATTCTGGATAATCGACTGCATTATTCTCAGATATAACGCTTTTTGTGGAAGATCCAATGCAATTCTATGTCATATGCAGGATTTACCATAATCAAAAATGCTTGAAAATTCAACTAGCAAAATTTCGATACCTTTTTCTTCTTAATTTCACAACTAAATAAAGAAAACAACGCCATTTTCTGTTTGGAAGTTTTTCAGAAATTTTATTGTTCTTCTTTTTTTGTTTGATTCATGATCTTAAGAACTATGTGTATGTATAGTATTAATATTTATAAGTAATTTAATTAATAAGTTTTATTACACGACTAGACAACTGCTTAAAACTGCTATTCCATTTTTTACTTTGTTTACATTAATGTATTCATTTAGTATATGTATGTATGTAAGAATTATGTTTTTTTTTGGAAAAAAATTGCGACGAAACAAAAAATATGTTTTTGAAATGCAATAAAATTTCTAGCAATCTGTGCTATTGCAGAAATCTTTCAGATTTTAATGGGATTGTTACTTGTGCAATAGAATAACATTTCATTCGACTCAAAAACTGAGCTATACTACTTTTATTGATTAATATTGTATTTCAGCACGCAAATTTTTTATTTTTATATTTTCTTTTAAATTACTTATTTTTGGTACCTCAACTGCTGTCGGCAGAATTTCTCGTTTTTAAAGTTCTTCTGTTTTGCCACAAGCATGGCTTCGAAAATTTATTTACAAACAACTCGAAAACTGTTCAAGTACACGAACACAAAAAAAAGATTTGAAACAAATTGCAAAGGATTTATCTCGGCGAAGTTGAGAGTTTTCTTTGAACGTAAAATTTTCATTACACTAACTGTATTTCTATATGTATTATCTTTTTGATTTCATGACACATCATACTGACTATTGTAAAATAACTTTCGAAATGGCGTTAGCAATAGTTATTGTTCTTTCAAGAGCTCAAATGCAAACGTTTCATTTTGGTTTCGTTTAGCTATATTTAATTGCATTACTTAGCACTAATTTAAGATGCCTCTTTTTTACAAATAACAAATATTTCTGCCTCCCTCTGCTGGCGCCTTCTATCGCCTCACATGAGCAGACTTTAACTACATATTTCCGCACTTAATTCTAAAATCTGCGCCACTGCTTGAGCAGCTCGTCTTAGTCGATGATTTCCTCCACATCCTCCCCAGCGTCATTATTGCCGTTGGGACCCATTAACCCGTTCGCGCCATTGCCACTTCCACCGCCCACATCGTTCTGCTGGTGATCGTGCGGCGATTTGCTGTCGGCGCCACAATTGCCAAGGCCATTGTGGTCCAGCAGCAGATTGTTGTTGTTCAACAGCGTGTTGTTGTTGTGTAGATGATGATGCAAATTGGTGCCGCTCATGTTGGCGACGCCGTTGCCGCCGCCGCCCCCCGAGAAGTGATGCAAGTGGTGTTGGTGCTGATTGAGTAGGGCCCCGAGGGCGTTTTCTCAGACAACATCGGTGACGCCGGTGTACTGACATGCGGACAGACCCGCCGAGTTGGAGCGCGACACCGGTGACGGCGCCGAATAGGGACTGGCGAAGCCGGTCGTGTGCTGCTTCGCCTTCAGACGCAGCGTAGCGATGCTGGACGACATGCTCGAGGTCATGCAGGGCTCGGCGGCGGCGCGGTACATATACGGATTGGCGGGCGTCGTATAGGGGCAGGGGGCCCCGCCGACATTGGTGTTGGTCAGCGTAGAGCCCATGCTGCCGGGCAGCATCGAATTGTTCATGCTGACGGAGACACCGTTAGCGCCAGTGTTGAAGCAATTCACCGTGTTCTGGTGATGATTTGTGGTTACCATGGAGCCGAGTGGATTGACCGGCCACGGGAAGGGTTTCGTGCCAAGCGGGGAGGGTACTTTCGTCCAATTGTTGTACGGATACGAGGAATAGAGCGAATCATCGGCGAAGGGTTGCATGAATTGAGATCCAAAGCCGGACTTGAAGTCGGCAGCAGCGACAGCGGCATTCATCGCATTGCGTTCACGCTTACGCCACTTGGCACGGCGATTCTTGAACCACACCTGCAAGTAAGAAGGAGAGCAATAAAGGAAATTAATAAAAGGCAATTGTAAAATTTTTTGAATGGAGAATTATATTATTGCGATATCGTTTTTATATCAAGCAAATAAAATTGATCGATATTCGTCATACGTAGCCAAGGCCCAGCTGGACGCACAATAAGACGGCAATGAGCCAACGCTGTAAAAACTTGCGTAAGACTACATCGGAACTCGGAAATCTTAAAAATATTTTCGTTTCTAAATTATTAACGATCATTATTCTCAAGATAAGTTAACCTAACGATATTTTTCGATATCGCTACGATGTTGTTTTACGTGATGTATGTATATTACTGAATGCTTTTAATTTTATAAAAGTGCTCATAGCACACATTTTCATTTTCAAAAAAGGGCAAAATTGTTTCAAAGTTGACTAAAATTTATGTATTTCGTCTGCCTTCATATTTGTTTTACGAAATCCTCTGCCATTCGACTGCTGCTGCTGCTTCAGCTACTGCCAAAGCACAGCCCCTCGCACTCCTCCCCCACTATGGAAAGCACAACAAAACACGCATGTGCAGTAATTATAAATACAAATACACATAAATACTGTTGCTCTTTTTAACAGAGAGAGCGCATTACATAAATAAAGTGCCCGCCGGCAAGCAACCCCAAAAAGGAAGGAAATGGCTGACCCGTCTCCCCCGCACTTGAGCATAAGTTCAACATTGTCTATGTGCATGGGAGTGTGCTGTTGTGTGTATGTGTGAGTGAGTGGTTAGCTGAAGCAGAGAGCAGCAGGGTAAGCAGGTTCGTTACACAGAAGAAGAAAAGTATCTGCAGAAATAAATCAAAATTTTATTTGCAAAAGTACAAAAAAAGTAAACGAGCCAAACGGCACAAAAGAAAAACAAAATGGCAACTGTGTAATTTATTGCTTAAGTTGAAAGACACCAGCAGAGGGCGCTGTCAACTTTCGCAAAAGACACAATGCATTGAGATACACAAAATGGGGGATGTGTTTACATTTGCGCCGTGGAGTAAGTGCAGAATTTTAATGAGCAAATGAAACGCGGCGCTGTGGGAATGTGTTAGTGCCTGAGTGGCTGTAGGTGTGTGTGTGTGTGTGAGAGTTTCTGTGGGAGTGCTTTATTTGTGCATTTGGAAATTTTATAAATGGCATTCGAGCGCCATACAAACACACATACACAAAGTATTCCCCATTTCAGTGGCTTTGTCATATTGCGGAGTTGGCAGTGGATGAGGCGCGTACTGCTGCAAGACGCCATTTTCTCCCTTTACCAACAGCCACATTGGGGAGCGAGCTTAGACTTGAAGTTTTAAAGTAATGTAAAACATTTGCTTCAAAGCATATTTTCTCAGTTGCCGAAGGTTTATGCAAGCATGGAATTCAAATATCTTAATTCCGAAATTTCGAGATCGACTATATTTGTACCATAATACATTGCTTCTTATGCGAGTGTCCCGCCTTTGCCAGGTCGCGATTGCAGCTGCTGGAGTCAGACGTGGTGAGAACCGATCAACTAAGTTCCTTGCCACCATCGAAAATCCTCCGCTTTATTAAAAGCTCAGGAAGATTTCACTAAAAGTAATTCACTTATCAGTACAATGGACAAATACTTGTCTGCGTGCTAGTAGGTTTTTCATATTCCGTCAAAAAAAAAAAAACCATAATACCAGGAGTTTTGGGAAAGTTTTAATCTTGAAAATCGGAAATTATTCGAAAATAATTCTTTCATAATGGCGGCAATTTGAATACCGTTATTCCAGCATTTTTGGATGCGAAAGTTTCAATTCAACCAACTTCAACCAACTTACTCCCACGCATTAACTTCCTTATTATAGAATGAGTCTGATGATTTACTTTAATACAGGGTGCACTTTATGTTTTATGGTATTTTTAGCTACTTGAATTGTGTATTAAAATTGTATTTTTAAATGAGTCTGATGATTTTCTTAAATATAATTTAGTAAATTGATTAGGTTAATTACTTTTTGAAACTACGCAAATATGTGAAGAAATGAAACATGCAATTTTCTAGGCTTCCTTTCATCGCTTGGTTTTTGCAGCTGACAATGAATCGAGCCTGGGACTTTGCGGCTACCATAAGATTAGCTAAGCAAATACCTTACATTTTGATAGGCATTAGCGTTGTCTGCTGCAACTTTCCCACCAGCCAAAAACTAGAATCTAATTGATAACCCGTGCAGGTAATTACGTGCCTCAAAAATTTGCCGTAAAATAACGATTTCACACTAAAGCGTGTAAATCAAGGCTTACAACGTAAACAGGAAATTCCCAACCAGGCCGCTGCTCATGCACATGTATTGTGTGTTGCCATACATAAGTGTGTGTGTGTGTGCGTGTTGCCGCATTGGTGTAATCCGTTGTTTGGCATTTCATTGAGTCGTGTCCTTAACTCAACGCACATTTGTGGGGATGAAATTTATTGTTTGCCCGGGATAGTTTCGTGTATGCGTAACCGAAGCACTGAGCCTACACACGTACGGCACGAAAGGCACGAAAGGCAGAGCACCACAGGCCAGTGTTGAGGTCGACACTGTGCAGCAGCAGAACGAGCACGAGGCAGGCGACAGTGTAAATTTTGTTTGTTTATTTGACAGCGTGTATAAATGGAAACACGCGTCCGCATTGGCCACGGCAGGCGCAAAATAATGTGATTTGGTTGTGTGGGCTAGTAAAGTTGGTAGTTACAATAAACTAGCAACAGCGGCAAATGTTTGTTTTGTGGGAATCAAACTGTTTGAGTTGCCTTTTAAAGCGAATTAGAGAAAATGCGCTTAATCGAAGCATTGGAAATAAAATCAAATAAATGGCAACGATTGAGCATAGTTCGAAATAGCTAAGAGCGATTCGAAAAGTGTAGCTTCAATTCACTTTTAAGTTTTTTTAAAGGAGACAGACAGCTCAATTTGTAGAAGCGCCGCTTGAGTGCCTACTTCAAAACTTTGTCACACATGTCATATTTTTTCTAACAAATGCCGGATTTTTTGTCACAACTCAGACTCGCTCCTTTTTATCCATCATTAAACAGCAATTCCAGCAGAATCACTGCAAATTGCTTTCGCATATCACTCATTCAAAGCAGCAGCGCAATTAATCATGTCACAGGTCAGTTCGCTCTAAACACTTACGGCAGCATCATCGTCATCATCATCACCATCATCATCATCATATTGCTCATCAGCTTCACCAACATTGGCAGCAGCTCAACAAAATGTGCTGAGCGTTGCTAATTCCTCCTGGTTTCTTATTAGTCAACACTCGGACGGACGCACAAAAAGTGCTGCCAATCGATGGCAACGAAGATCGAAAATAAAACAGAAGTGCTCATATCTCCTGCTGAGGCAATCAATCAAAACAGCGTCAACACTTTTACCACGTGCAATCAACAGCAACAAAAAACGTTGAATTTTTTGTGTCCTTCTCTGCGAAGGGTTGCTCGCTTGAGGTTGCCTTAAAAGTGCACACAAGCATTGCTGCTGCCATTACACGTTCTCTCACGTCCCCATGCCAAAGTTGCAAATATTTTTTTGTTTTATGCCCCGCACCAGCATCGCTACCTGATGAACCGTATCCATGTGCACTCTATTCCCATCAAAAAGAAGTTAACTTTGCAGAAACAACAAAAAAATTGGCTGTGATAAAAAAGTAAACTGTCATCATTGCTTTCATCAAAACCAATTAGAATTTTCTGCTTGAGTCAGCAGCGCGCCAGCAGCAACAACTTCACTCCCTGCTGCAACAAAGTTTGCTTTGTAGAGGTTCCATGTGCTGCTGGGAAAGGAGCAGCAGCAAAAGAGCTGCTCTCTCTCGCATCAATTTCCAATGATGGCGTTTTTTGTGCTTAAACGTTGGCATGCATGATGTGACAGTGTTGCCAAATGATACGTGAAAATGACAGTTGACGAGATCGATGATGTGGCACGCTTGGCTGGCAAATGATTTCGCCAAATCGAAGCACCTGCAGTGGGTTGGAGTGTACGTCATTTTAAAGCTCAATATATTTAGATTTAAATTTCGAGTCGAGCAAGTGCCTCTTTTAATTTTATCTTCAGCCAAGCAACAGTTTTAAGAAGCCAAATAATTTCAAGTCAAACATCGATATTGAAATGCTTTAAACAATAAATAAGAAAACAATAAGGGCTTCAATAATTTCAGCTGCAAAGTTTCGTAGTTAAATAGGAAGCCAGGTTATCAAGCTTGCTACTTGGATTTGTTTTTCCTTTGATATCAAATGAAAAATAAGGCTTCCAATCAAATGCTACTATTGTATTGAAAACTTCAGAAAGCTATTCTCCAGCTACTTGAAGCCTTATTTTCAGACTTGCATCTAGCATTTGATATCAAATGATATATCAAATCTTCAGTTTAATACTTTGATTTTGAAACATTTTGCTTCAAGATTGCCTGAAGAATTCTTCATACACTTTTTAGTTAAATTGGAATGTGTTATTGGACGTGAAGAATACGGTGAAAATCGATAAATTGAAATTGAAATTTGTTAAATGAATTTGTAGCCATCAATATTTTTAATTACAAAAAAATAACTTACGAAACTTTAAACAGCGGAATTTTTTACTTTCATGTATTTTGAAATATGCTTAAAAAAGTTTAAATCCATCGTAATTCAAATAAAATGTATGCTTAAATCGATCAAAAGTGAAATATTGGAAGCTCATGGCTCTCATTCAAACCGTAACGGATATGAGCCTCTTTTAAAAACGAAGGTGTTTGAGATGGAAGAATTACAAACTATCTGAGAGAATTCTTTGTCATGAGAAAACAGTGCCGTTAACTTGTACTAAAATATAACGAATTATTGCTAGTCAAGCTAGTCATAAACCTTGCTTACACGAGCTGTACATTTTAAAGAAGAAAATATGCAACTTTTTACCCCGTTCTTTTTCAGTTCATCATGTTTTTAATGTTTTAACTTGCCTATTTTAAAAGGCATGCAACAAGTGTCAAAATTTTAAAACTTCAAACAAAATGCACGAATTTCACCCAACCCCTCACTTTATTTCCAGTTATCACTTTCAAATACCATACAGGTATATTTCACTAATCCACAGAATTGGCACGCAAAGTGACCAACCCAGTGTGGCAAACATAAATGGCGACTTTATGGCTTTTTCAAATAGCCAACAAGGAGTATCGAACATTGCCAAACAAAGCCAAGCGGCCAATGAACAAAAAATTAACTTCGCAGCAATTCGAATGTGGCCAGCAGTGGGAGCATCTACAACTACGGTGTGGCAGATAGAACGACGAGGGATACGAGTATAGACAGCGTGGGGGTAGAAATCGCCACTACATAAAAGACTACACAAACGAGCGCTTAATGGCTTTTTTATGCCGCCTCAAAATGGCGCATTTCCAAGCGATTGGCAACACCTGTCGTGGCACACGGCCTTACGGCCATGGACTGTCACAGTGGCCGACCGTAAAAACAGTGACGTCAGTTTGTGAAGTGGCTAAGGTACTCAATTTCGAGCTGTATTGCATGCATATGAAAATAAAAATACAGATAGTAGAGAGGTTAGCAAAAAGCACAACAACTGTTCTTATGTAGAAATAATTTAAAGTTTATGTTTTGGAAACTAATTTAAGTGTTTTGAAGATGGCTTTTGTGGCAAAAATGAAAGTACATACTGTGATTCTGGACCTGGCATATTGTTTAAAATGCTGACAAATGTAAATTGCAAAAACAATGCATAAATCAAGCTCAAAGATGTAGCAATGAGGGTAGCAGCTTTCCAAACTATGGTGTGTGTGTTTGTTAGGGATGGGCGATATATTCGAAATTATCGATATTTATATTTACTCGTATCGATGTAAAAATTTTTAATATTGCAATTATCGATGCCATAAATATTGGCACGAATTCGATCGTTTAATTATATATGCAAGTATATAGCAACTAAGTTGATTTATGCTAATAATAAAAGTTTTAGTTAGTCTTTTATAAAACATGGTATTTGTCCCAAATTACACCAGGACATTTTTTTCGGAAAGTCGAGTTGGTTCGGAAGAGAGGAAAAACGAAGGTCTATTTTCTCATACTGATTATTTTTCACTTCTGTTCTTTTCGCTCTCCTACAGTTTTTATAGTTGCGACAACAAGATTTACCTAATTATAAAGTGACAGAATTTTCCGAACAACAGGGAAGAAAGAAAAATTTTCGAAGAAATATTTCTGCGTGTTAAATGGTAATTTTCAACTGTCATATAAAAATATTTGATACCCTTGCTCAAAATATCGATATACAGCACATCGATTATATACATTATACATATGCTATATACATTGCTCATCCTTAGTGTGCATAACAGCAACTGAAGAAAGTATGCTTCCCTGTATCAAAGCTTGCCTTCCCCCGTCTGTCGCCCTGCCCAAATGCATATGCCAGTCCTTTTATGCTTTTCTATACTGTGCCAATATTTGTTTCTCTCTACTTTATTACCTTCGCCATATCCTCTGCTCCGCTACCTATTTCCTCTACCCCAGACATTGGCAAACCCCGTAGCGCATTGTTCACTGCACTTAATCCTTTTGTATATTTGATAAATTTTATTGCCGCTATTATAGCAGCTAAACTTCTTGCATGTAGCCGCTCCCCCTTCGTTGAGTCGAGCGAGCATTCCGGCGTTAATTTTTTTGCTCTCTTCCTTTTCGTTGATCATTAATTTCCGTGTGGTTTCTAATTCATTAAACTGCGCTGAGGCAAAAGGACTCGGTGTCAGTGAGCCACCCTGGGTTGCGCACCCTTTTGCCAGCGCCCGTCCCAGCGTCAGACCGTCAGACAGTGCTGACAAATTACCCAGCATTGTTTTGCATTTATATTAGTCACATTTTGATGACTATTATTATGATGCCATTTTGCATGCCATTATGCCGCGATCCCAACAGCAGCTCAATAAAATGCTACATAAAGCAATTCCTGACAAGACTTTCCCCTTTTCGGCTCGCCCTCAGCTATACACAAAATATGTTTCCATTCTTGCATTTGTATGGCAAAGAATTGTTGGAAATTTTTCGGTACACATGTTCGAATCGACATAATTTCGCATCATGATCTAGTACTTTTGCGGTTTCGTTCTATTTCTGATGAGGCGGTGGGCGAGGGGAGGGGGATTGCTTGACACTTTGCGGATGCGCGATTCGTTGCGCTTAACCCTCGACGCACTGGCTGCCTTTTCCGGCGCGCTCGCTTCACATTAGCTGCCATTAATTCCGGCGGAACTGTCAACTTCGTCTATCTAATGTCAAGTGCATTTCCAGCGTTGCATTTCTGGGCATATGCGCTGCTACAAATTGCCCGCCTTTTGCCAACTAATTTGCATAAAGAAACAATGAACGTGTTTTTTGTTTCTGATTGTTGTCTTGACTGTTTGAACGTTTGTCTTTCGTTCGAGTTGAATATGTCTGCAAACTTTGGCTTTCAGTTTCGTTATCTATCTGCTTTCTCTTTAGCGCTGCAGCAAATCGCAGATGTTTTTTATTACCACTAATTGCAGTTTTATGACTACGTTACAATTTGTCAAAATGACAGCAGCGTCAAACTGATCTGCTGTGTACTTCCCTTTGCTGTCGCTGTTGTGATAATAAAATTTGGTATTCAAACCCATTGGGAGCGTTGACTTTTTCCATTCAACTTATGTCATTTTCTTGTAAATTGATTGATAAAAAAGAGGAAACTATGTTTGTCAGCGTTCATCGATCATCGGCCTTTTTATCATTGTCTCGGCGTTTTGTTGTTCTCGAAGGTCTGCTGCCCGCATGTGCTTGCATTGGCGGCGATCGTTCGTTCGTTTGTTCGCCTGCTGTCAAAATAGAAATTCGCCCTGTTTGCCGCCACTTGGCGCCACTTCTTCTTTTCCTGCCGCTAGCCAATTCAGTTATTAGTAAATATTTTTAGGCTACCCTTGCAGACTGTTTGACTTTGGACATGCGGCAGGCAGCAGGAAGATATAATCGCTGGCTCAGCGCTTAACTTGTCACTGTGGCAATAATGGCGAATGGCGCTGTAGATTGTCAAAACTTCACTTTTAAGTGGGATAATGTTATTAAGAGCCCCAGCACAAGTGTCTATAGCCTAATTGTAGAGCAGAAAAAGATTGATATTATTGAATATCGAAGGATCAGCGGAAGTAGGCACTTGTTTCTGACACTCTGAAGTGTTCAATTGGCCAGTTAAGCGTTTGCCGATGGACTCATGGAAATGTGGCAAACGGCAAGGGGGTTTGAAAAAAGAAAGTGTGGGAAAATGTAACACATGCAAAAACTAGCATTTTAGGTATTTTTATATAGAAAGAGGCTAAACATTATGCGCACTATCTACAAAATGTAAAACTCTTTAGAAAAGATAAAATAACTATTTTTAAGGATCTTAAGGATCTACGAGTATTCTTCAAAATCTGTGAGGTTTTGTTCCATTTATAATTTTTAGGAAACTAGTTTTGTTCTACTTCAAATTTTTTATTTCAATTTGCATGAAAAATTTTCGTTGAAAGTTGTTGGGTTTTTTCCTAAAACCAATGAATTTTAGTAAATGTCAAATATTCTGTATTGCTGGGGATTTGCTTTGATCTACGAGATTGACAAGTTTCGTTCCAACTAAAGTTAGCGATTTTGAATAAGTTCTTAAGAAGTATTGAAAAAATCGAATCAAAGGCGAAGTAGAATTTTGAATTGTGAAACATTAAAGAAAGCTTTACTTTAAGAAAAAAACCTCTATTCATATAAGTTGAAAATAAGAATATATCTTTTGTTTTGTGCAAACCTTACAAAAACTTCATTCAATAAAGGCTTGGTATATGAAAATCAAAGACTTTCATCACTTGCTATGAAAGCTTTTTGTTGTTGCAAGTAAAGCCACATTATTAAAATGAGTTGCTGCAAGCCGGACTTTGTTGTACCGCCCATCGTACCGCCCATTCTTTTGTTGGATATTCCCATAGAGCCAGATTGTAAATTGTGCAAGCGTGCAAAAAGCGCTTGCAATTTATGACAACTTTACAGCAAAAGCAAAAGCAGCAGCAATAACAATGACAACAACAACAATAGCAACAGCAGCACGAGGGCGCATGTAGCAATACTTGAAATTTCGAAATTCCACTGCAATGCGCGAATTTTGTGAATTTTGTTGTTGCTTCATTTTTGTTGCTGGTCGCTGCGGTTGGCAGCATTGCAGGCAAATGCAATAAATTTTGCACAATGCACACAAAATGGTGGCGAGCTATGGCTTAAGCTGTTTATATACACTTTTTGTTGTTATTGTTGTTGTAAATGTAACTGTTGTTGTTGTTGCTGCTGTTCTTGTTCGCCCTCCATGAACGAGGTAAATGTGGCCAAAAAAGCATATTTACGAGTAGGCGGCTACGTTCGAGCGTGGCCGAGAGTGGCCAAGCGTGCTGAAAATTATTGCGGTCAATGCTCGTGTTTCGTGGCTCATCTCGCTCATGTGTGGCAACACATAATTTCCATTGTGTTGTTGCTCTGGCCGTTTAATTTATTTATTACTGGTGCATTTGTAATTGGTAAACAGAAATGAGCTGTGGCTTTTAAATTATTTGCAAATTGTGGTTTTATGAAAATTAAGGCATTTTTTGGGTAAATTTTGCTCAAAAAGTATATCAAAGTCATTTAAGCGAAGATAGCAAAACTTTTAGATGTCTCCATCGAAAATGTATGACTATTCAGTACTGTGATAGTATCAAAGTAACACTTACATACATATAAATTCGACTGATAAATTTTTTGTAAGATTGTGAAAAGTTTTTGTGCATGTGTGTTATAAGTAATACAGTTATTAAAAACACAAAGATATATTTCTCAGCATTAAAAGTGAGCTTGCTTCATGGGACTGTTGCCTGCTTCTAAGGACACCTTTAGTAGTCACCTGCTATACATTTAATATTTTAATCTGATGAGAAACTTTGAAGCACATTGAAGGAAAGTTTTGTGTTGAAACCACTTTTAAATATGAAAAATTTTTTTTCCCAAATTAAAATTTTTCAAATTCTCGAAAAAAAAAACGTTGAAAAAAAGTTGGTATTAATGTAAGCTATCCATGGCAAAGTATAAGAGTCGAATAACTCTTCAAATTTCATGTTTCACTAGAATAACGAAGCCTGTGATCGTAGCAACATATACTTCCTTATATAAACTTTGAATTGAAGGAACCAAATTTGAATTTGGTAAATATTTCCACAAGCCGCTATAAACTAAGTAAAATATTCAAAATTGGCTTAAGGAGGGAGCCACTTTTGCAAGAAACCTTCGGTATTTACTTTTTTTCCAATGATTAAATAAGATTGTTTCTGAGCTTTAGTAATAATAATTAAGTTTCCTGCACTAACGGTACTTACCCTAACTCTAGCCTCTGTCAGATTTGTCCACATGGCGATCTCCTCACGTGTGGACATGTCCGGATAGCGATTACGACTGAATGTGTGCTCCAGCTCCTGCAATTGTTGCGACGTGAAATGGGTTCTCTGGCGGCGTTGACGTTTGTTCTTCTTATCGTTCTTAGGCTCGTCGGCGGTCGTTGTCATCGGTTCATCATGACCGGAATTTGATATGTTTTCGGTTTTGATTGTGGTCTCATTGACGGAGCGATTACCTGTGCAACGAAGGAAAATGAGAAGAGAGCAGAGAAATATATAGTTGGAGAATATTATGTGCATGCAATAATGACAAAGAAGCAAGCACTTGAAAATCTTTGAAAAGATTGTCAGTGACTTTAGTGTTTGTATGACAGTTGTCAAATAAACCATGTACCAGCAAAACAACAACAATAATAATAACAATAAAAAATGTGGTAATCGTAATGGTTTCATGTAATGACAATGCTACTAAAGTGATTATCATTGGAACGTTGCTTTTTGTTGTTGTTGTTGTCGTTATTGTTGTTGTTATTGTCATTTGTTGACAAGGCTGTTATCGGAGGCGCCTTGCTCATGTCGTTAAGTGGCGATCGGTGTGCATGTTATGCTTGCTAGCTCTGTGCTGGAGTACCCTGCTCGCTGCGCTAGACAAACACACCACGCCATACACACTCAGCTACTAGATGTGGAGCCACCCTCGTCCACGCTCTCATCCCGGCATGCCTAAGCCAGAGCACAGCTAATCATGGCCGCCCGTCATAATTGCCATGCTGTCGCTAATTGCACGCGAGTGCCATCTGCAATTCCTACAAGTACCCTTCTCTTCGGAATGCTCCCAGTGCTCCCAGTGTTGCAATTCAGTTTGGCACAATGTTCAATCGCTGCCGCCAATAGTCGTTCCCAGCTCACAACGTCGAGCAGCGGCTGCCGCGTTTATATGCACTCTCAGTGCTGGAGGCATGTCATCGATCATCGATCGCGTTTCTTTTTGGCGTTTCCCTGCTACCGTCTCCTCTTTTAGACTCGCCCGCTTAACCAACTCAAATACGCTAACTAAATAAAGTTCATATGAAATATTGAGGGCTGGTAGGTGTCGAAAATCACAAGCGACATCAAAAGAATTTTCGCCGACAAAGGCGCTTTGATATTCGGTGGCATTAATTTTATAGCTACCGTGATTTAATGTTTGCTCTACGAAATTGTTATAAATTACTCGCATTATCTGAGAAGTTTCGATAAAAGTGGCGTATCGTTCAGTACGTGTCTCCCCTTTTGCTTGCCGTCATAATTTCGGTGTAAATTTGGTTGATTATTGAAGGTTGTTGCTTTGTTCGATTTTTGGGCTGAGTTCGGCGCTGAATTCGCGCAGGAAAGCCGGCGGTAAATCGGAGATTTGAAATAATTGCTTTTTTTAAATTTGGCAAACATTTTTGAATTAATTTCCAAATCTAAGTAAATTGGTAATATTGAACAGAACTGTGCAGTGTTGAAGACAGTAGGAAGACTTAAAGGATTCTATTTGAATAGAACATTTATGAGCGTTTTTAAGCAGATGGCTAAGGCCACGCTTACAACAACAATACAATTATTCTTGATGTTTTCCCTTCTTTCATTTTAAACTGGAAACCAAAAATAATAAAAATCATTTAATTTCTGGTGAGAAAATAGAGGAAAACATTTGGACATAGACTTTCTTTCTATTTTCTACTTATTTATTCGAAACTCGTATTTTAATTCGAAACTTTATCCGTCTCGAAAGTGCAACTATAATAGAGCATGTTTAAGCATTCAGATGAACTTTAGAATCTAGTTGGAAAATTTCGGGAAATTATCTCGATACTTGAAAATATTTTTGTGAGAAAATATTTTGATATTCACATTTCTTTCTTTTGCTTCATTGCTGGTTTGATATTTCCAACGTAATACAGTCAGCTCCGCTGTTGCTGAAATCGTAATGTTGCAGAAACGGAATTGAAATTCGATTTAAATTTAGATAAATTTACTTTAAAATAGCTATACCTAGTAGCGCCCCAGGAGTACAAATTTTATAAGATTATTTGATTGCAGAAATCGGACGAGGCTAATAGCTACAACTAGCAGCTCAGGCAGAGCGTGCGATGGAGTCAGGTGGAGTTTAAATACAATTTACTACTGAAGCAGTTGGTCTTTAGACTTTTGACTCTTAAACTTTTTTTTAACTTCACTTTGAAATTGATTCTAATTTTGTGAGCATTTTTTTGCTACTTACCATCTTTGCGATCGCGACTTCGATTCGATATCGCTGACGTTGTCGAAGTTTGAAAATTATTCAAATGCGTGTTTTCCAAACTATTCGCTACGGCGGTCATGGAACTATGACTATCACGAAAGTCGCCAGTTTCGGCCCAAACTGAAAAGAACAAACCAGCGTAGAGAAAAGAAAACATACAAAAAAATTAATGCTTTAACAAATTGTTTTTTGCAAGACTCTTCAGCAAATGAAGAAAATCACAAGAAAACCCATTTTAAATAAATGTATACAATAATTGTTCAAATGCCGGCGGCAGAAGTTGCTATAGGAAAAGTGTTAACATTAACGACGGCAAAAAGCTGCAGCAGCAGCAGCATGGAGCGACGCGAGGCCGACAGGGCAAGCCAAGTTAAGACAATAAAGCCATAATTTAAGCCATTAAAAGGCGCATTATTGGCAAAATAGCACTACTTCAGTTTGCCGTTGCCGCACACTGGGCTCAGCTGCGGCACGTGTGTGTGTGTGTGTGTGCGAACTCCACAAGGAGGCTCCTTAAAATGCTATAAAACGGATCATAAAAGGATTTATGGCATTTACACTAAACGCGCGCTTGCTTAACTCGCGGCTAAAGTGTGCCGAGCGTCCCGTGTCGTTTATAGGTGCCTTCATGCTAGACAAGGCAATGCCATGTTGTTGTTCTTATTGTATTGGTATCTGCACTTTCTTATGGGCAACTGCAGCAAAATGGCGTTTTAAATGGCGCTCATAATGAAGAGCAGCATATTAAAAATGGCAAAGTGCCGCTGTTCATAAACTCAATTTTGAATTATGTGCCTTGAAAGCCGCTGTAATTGTGAGTGTGTGAATGTTGGTATTTTTGCTATAAATTGTAAATTGCCATAAATTGAATTTTAATTTTTGCATGCAATAAATTTTGCAAAATTTTCAATTTCAATTCATAAAGAGGCTTTTGCCTCTTTTCGCAGTTGCTATAAATTTTTACAAATTAGCAATTTCAATTCTTCTGCTCCTGCCCCACCATTGCTAGAGCTCGTCTGAGTTGTTTAGTAGCGCCTGTCTTTTCAGAGCTCAAAATTAGGTATCAAGTCTCTTTAAAAATTTGTGAAACATACTCGAATTCTGACAAATCATTGCTTTGAGCATTCCTAAGTGGAATCGCTAAAGACCCAACAGGTTCTAAGCGAGGCCTTTTTAGGCAGCCAGCTCAATCTAAAATACATATTTCAATTCTTATTAATCAATAAAATTCTCTTGCTATTTCTTACTTGCCATAAATTTGACAAAATTTTAGGATTTCAATTTAGCATTTTGACTCGTCTCATTAAATGTGATACAAATTTCAGCTCCGCCTGCCACTAATTGCGCTCGTAATGCTCGGGCTGCCCTTGATTATGGACAAATTGAAATTTATCACTGCACATTGATTTGCCATAATATGGCTCGGCAACGGAAAGGCGCATATGGCGGCAAATGCACAAGGATATCGCTCGAAAAGTTACGTGCCGCTAGCCTTGCCACTACTGCTGCCACCAACCGAACTCCACTGCGTCTCCACACACACCAAGTGCCTTCAAGTGTGCCATAATTTATGGCATTTCCACATGTTGTCATTTTTATGTGGTTTTACGTGTTCGCAGCGTAGGGAAATTTGGTCGTTCTTCTTTTTCTCGTTTTCACACAATTTTAAAAATTCAATTTTACACTCCTACAAATTGGTTGAAAATTAGCTGCATGCTTCGTGTGTGCACCCTACAGGTTGTCCGCTTGTAAGTGTGTGTGTGTGCGTGTGTGTGCATGCTAAGAGTGTCATTAATGTCACTTTGGCATGTGTCATTAAATTAACCGCACTACCCCAAGTGTTTTGTTAATTGTTCTTGAGCACATACGCGCACAAGTGGTTTTGCGTGTGAAGGAGGCCCACGACTCGAGGCACTCTGCCGGCTAAGGTGTTGAAAATTTATGTCGTTGACAACGCGGACACATGCTGTTTCGTGGAAATTGCACTTGGAACATTTTGAGCATTTTACAGAGAATGAAAGAGGAAGCACGGCTGAAATGGAGTGAGCAATAGATTGAGGAAATACTCTAATATAAGATCTTATATATATGAAGGACGCATGATCCTAAGATTAAATATGTGCCGGATGTCTGTTTGGAGCAGCAAAATACGGAAATATTGAAATGGTGTATGTAGGAGTATGTAATTTATCTTTAAAAATTACTACCAAAGCTTCAAGAAGCTGGACGCGATTGTACAGTAGCAGTGGCGCAGACGCCCAAAAATGTAAGAACGAGTTGGCTACGGCTTCAGCTAGCAAGAAAGGCATAAGATGTTGAAAAATATGTTAAAAAATGTATGTTAAAAAAAAGGAAAAAAGTTGTTGGGAACACTTCTAAAAAATATGCGAAAAATTGTTTCCAACACTAGAAATCGATTTTTTTTTCTCACTTAACCTTCTGCGACTGACGTGGTAGTCTGACAGATACCAATGTCTTTTTGGATCATAAATTTAATATAGTTAACAACAACTTCTATCCTTAATTTAAAAACAAAAATCATAACTGTAAGTGTACAAAACAAAATAATGTAAAATGAAAGCAATCAAATTGGTGTCTGGTGTACTACACGTCAGTAGAATTGTGAACACTAAATCACGTCAGTCGCAGAAGGTTAAAAAATCAACTGCCAGTGAAACAAATCTGAACCGGTTTTTGCAACAGACTTTTTTATATAAGTTGTATTTAAAATAAGGTAGATAGGTGCATATGAACCACAAACAATTCCTTTCAAAGACTTTCAGTCTGTTGATTAAGTGAAAAAATTGATTATTTCGTGTCTTACTATTTTTTATATGGGTCTCAAAATTTATTTACATATTTTGCAGCTTCTTTTAAAATTTCGAATGTTGAAATTTAAATTAAAAATTTAGGACAAATGTGCAAATTTTTCGAACTAAAAATATCATTCGGCAGCTCTATCTGAAAAACTATGTATGTATGTATTGGTCTACGGTGATATATCACTTTGTGATGCTCCCATACCAATTTCCAAAAATTGCTTGATATTGTTCTTATAATGATTATCACGTTAGCTTTTCGACTCTCATTAATAATGCGCATAACCACAAAAAGCCATTTACAGCACTATTATCCTGGCAAGTCTATTGACAGTCAAAGGGTTTATAGCTAATATACAAAGACGCACTGCTTGGGATTCACAACAGAAGGTGTAATTTTCAGCAAATGTAGTGTGAAATTAAAATTTGCAATACAAATTGCATTTAACCCTTTTACACACCCCTTCAGCGCTGTTGTCCTTTTTCTCAACTCACTCACTGTAGAACCCTTTTGGCTCTGCGGCGCATAAAGTAGCTGCCCAAATCGCCTCACGTGAACCCAGCATACCAATGCAAAATCAATAAATTTCGATATGAAAAATTACTGACCAAAATTTGGCAAATATACGAAAACAAAGGCTCATTCCCATTCCCACTTTCCGTTCCCTAATGCTTTGTGTATTTCCCCGTCCGCCCATATTTGCTTTCTTGCCTCTTTTCTGCTTTGTTTTTTGCCAAATCATCGCATTGTTTACTTTACTGTCATATATCGTAATTCAACTGTCGCTCTTTAATCGCTGTCCTACAGAACAGAGGCAGATAGCGAATGTGTCAAAGTCTTTTCCTTTGAGCTGTTGCACAGCAGCACAGCATCTGTCAGTGCGCACAGTAGGGAAAGTGTCAAAAGGACATTCATTCCTTTTTGTGCTGCTGCCAGCCAGCCTCCTTTTTTCGGGCGTTTCGTTTGTTTACACTTTGTGGCTGTTGTCCTGTGACATTTGACAGTCACAGCGTTTTCAAATTTATGGCATTTTGTTAGATACTGATTTTGCCTTGCAACCTTCGATTGCTCTTTGCGAGTGTGTGCTTGTGTGTTTTTGGGTGTGTGTGTGCATGAATAGCAACAACAAATATGAAAATAGTAAAACAAAAAAAAAGTATCATTGCCACCACAAAATTTATTTGCAATTTTTCTGATTCTCTGCTTGCCCTTGCGCTTGAGCTGGAATCATAATATTTTTCGGGGAGTCGTCCTTCTGCTAGTCACAAAATTGCCAAATGCTGATGATTAATAGTTGGCACATTTTGTGCGGCGTTTGCCGAGCGGGAAGAGTGGCTGGAAGGTACAATTTTTTTCGCTGGAATTTTACTATTTATTTGCACTTTAGTTTTATTCAACTGCCGAAGGCTTAACTTTGTTATTAATGAACAATTAATCGCTATATCCTTATATAAGTAAAGTTCAATTTTGAAAATTAATTTTTTAATAGATGAAATTTTGTCTGTTTTTCTGCTAAGCCTGCGCTAATACCCGCATCCTGCTCGAACATTCGAAATGTCAATTAATTTGATGACTCGAAATAGCTTGCTGGTTAGATCTTTAGAAACTGCTTTGGCTATTTAAACTGTGACACTTGTTGTCACAATTTGCTGACAGCACCAATTTCATCATTGTCATAGTCGACAGCGCAGCAACAACAACACGCTACAACATTCCCAACAGCCCACATGCTCCTACAGTACTACAACAAGACGACAACTAATTTTTGAAAATGTCAAATTTTGTTATTGACACTTGCCACTGCAAAAATACGCTTTAACAATGGCGGCGGCGGCGGCCCGTGCAAACAAACCTTGAATAACAATAACAAAAAGCCGTGTACTGGGGGACATCCGGACATCCATTGCGCTTGTTCGTACGAGACATGCCGACAGCAGAGTAATGTTTTCGGAACAACTGTGCCAATAGCATTTCAAAACGTCTCTTCTGCTTCCATGCTCGCTGACAACCAAACAAAGGCGAAGTGCTAAAAAAACAGTGGTGTTGTTTTTTTCTATAAAATCATGTTTCTTTTTTTATGCTTGAGAAATTTGTCTAAAAAACGCATCACCCAGAATTCTTGAAATGCTCCACAGCGAAAGCAAATAACTTGAAACATTTTTGGAACGTGCTCTTTTTGGTTTTTGCCTTGAGTTTTGAGTGTTTTTTCGGTGCCTGTGAAAATGTTTTTATTGCTGACAGATGCGATATGCAGCCTACCGTAACTAAATGGCCACACATCGAAGCGATTTGAGGCGATGATCAATTCAAAATGCTGAAGAAATTAGTTCAAATTATTATTAAAAGTGGAGCAATATGGAAGAGCATATTTCGAAATTGGCAATTCTCCGAGCATATTCTTTGCCATGACAAAAAAAGCTTCTCAACCAGTTCGGATTCGGGTAGTGTAGGTCCCGTTAATTTGCGAAAAATATGACAAGCACACACAAGTTAATGCGAGAAAGCTAGGCCGAAATTATATTAAAAAATACTCTAAGTGAAAACAGAGAAATTTGCATGTATGCTAAGAAATGTTATTTTTTAAAATTAATTACCTAACTTATAAACTTTTGATCGACTGGAAATTATGTGTGCTTGTTTTCGGTGGTAATGCAGAATAGAATAGAATTTGAGACCGTCATTACTAGGAGACTGGATCCTGATAAGCACAGAAAAATCAATTGGGATTAAAAGCTACGAAGAAATCGTGGTCACGAAAAGGACGTGCAAAAAAGCGCGGTTTTAAGATAACAAATCACTTAATTTCTGATCAAGGTAGCGCTTGCTAAATTCCTATAACCCTTGAATACTTATAAATGAAAGTGTAATTGAGATATTGTCAAACAGAATATGCAAATTAATACATTTCTTTATATTCGATTTTTGCATAACTCCTTAAATGGGCCTTCCCGAGATGTCATCGAAACAATCGAAATTTCGAGGAGGATTGCTAAAATGTTCCTCATGTCAAAAAAGAGAGTTGAAAAATTTCTTGCTATTAAAAGTTGGCATATCAGAAATTTCAATAAATCGATGTTAAACGTTTTGTAGTTTAGTTCAATAAAGAGACTTGTTCATTAAATTAAATCTTAATTTTTTGCTCGATTACATTTAACAAACCACAGCCCAGCTGTAAGCACAAATTTTCCACCCTTGAGCAACACAAAAATGATAGCAATTTGTAAATTCTCTCAGGGAAATATTCATTAAGGCTCCCTTGGTATTAATCTCAACCGACCTCGTTGCAATTGAATCATTAAGCAAAATTAAGAAATTTGCTAAACTGCCAGTCAAAAAGTCATTTTTATACTCAAACACAAGCACCAGTGCAATATTATCATTGTGGCAGCAGCAACAACAACAACAACAGTCAACTTAATCCTTTATAGCGCACTCAGGGACTCTTTGCCAAGCAAGCAATAAACCCTTTGTGCGGACACTGAAGCTGCACACATGCTACTGTTTTAGCAACACCACCACCACTAACAACAACAACAACAACAACAAAAACACCAGCAGCAGCCGGCATACCAACAACTCCCTCCCCATGAAAATCACGAACTAAACAAACATCATGATACGATATTGCAATATAATGAGCTGCCCATGGCAAAATTAGAAAGGAAAAAATTGCAAAAATCACAAACGCCACATACGCCAGTCACTTCCGGTCAAAGCGAGCGCATGGCTTGGAGTTGCTTGAAGTGAGGGCGATCAACCCCCAGAACTACAAGCGAAATACTCTCTGCGGCGGCAAGGATTGTCTGTGGAGCAAGCCAAATTGCATTAAGAAGCTCATTAATTTTCACGTTTGCGATAACAGCTTGGCTCGCAAATGTCTGCTCCATAGACGCACAGCTGCTATGCGCCCGTCCTGCTCTTCGCCTCAGCGTCTGTTAGCTGCTTATTTTGGCAGTTTCCTCTAGCTCCAACTTTTTCTTGGCAATTTTCTTGCTTTGACATTTTTCTGGCCAACGTCTGCCGATCAAAACTGTCCATAAACGTTAGCTCCAACACAAATGTGTGTGTGTTTGTGTGTGTAGGCGAACCGTGCCGGACCACTGCTTCGTTGCGGTCTGAAGTGTGTCCACTTTGTTGAAGTTTCGTGCAAAGATAATCTCTAATGCGACATTTTTACAAAATTGCTAAAAACGGATAATGAGAAAAGGCAGCACACAAGAAAGGCTACAGGCAATGAACAACGACCGGAAGCATTGAAGACTCGAGCGGAAACTAGCAAGCGAACAGGAAAATTGCTTCTGCTGTGTGTGTGTGTGTGAAACTTTCTGAAGTTGTGGCGGACAACGAGTGATGGAGGGATGGGTAATTGCAGCAAACATTTCCGGCGTCGTTTAGTTTCAGCTGGTCACAAGTTTACGCTGCTGCGACGCTTTGACGTTTCGCCATAATGACATTATAATTTATTTTCCAAATCAGAGACGGCGCTTACCAACGGCAGTCTAGCTTGAGTTGTTGTTGTTATTGCCTCTGGCATTCGCAATTTCAGTGTTTCCAACGCCTTCTTGGGGGTATTCCAGGTTGATATATACGATTTGGTATGGCAAGCTGAAGAATTGCAGCAGCAAGACGTATTTGATATATGTATGTGTGAGTGTATGTGTGACACACACACACATGTATCACAGCTCACAAGGGGCAAGCACATTTTGTGGTGACTTTTCTATTGTTTTTTCCGGGGTGTCGACCTTCTCGCTTTGCTGGTGATTATCATTTGTCCGTTTGGGATGGCGTTACCCAGCCCAAAATTTATGGGGTGACGGCAATTGTTGTTGTTGTCCGTGCGTTACCACTGCTTGTGGTTGCTATTGCTCATGCGTTTGATTGCAATTGCTGCAATTCGGTTTTGTTTCGAAGAAGACATATGGCTGCAATTTCCAGCGGCTTAGCGTGATGTGGTGCATTCGCTGGCATTAAGTCAATTGGAATTAGTCTGTCGATGTGTGGCATATTTATGAGTGCAATAGTGCGGCATGAAAGGGTAGCCGATTCGAAGGCATCTTCCAGATTGTGGCACTTAAATTGGCATTTTCATCAAGCGTAGAAAATAGGCAGATCTCGAGTTGCTGTAGGTATCAATTGTAAGTAAGTTGGGAAATCCTAAAGATTTTCAAACTTGTTCCATATAAAACACATGCAATTTTTAATGAAAATGATTATGCTTTTCTTGCCTGTGTCACATGCGTCTTTTATATTGATATCTTTTTTTTTAAAGGCACCAAATTGCAGCCAACTTGATATTGGTCATTAAGTTTATTATAATTCAAATATAATAATAACCGAATTTAAATATTTTATTGAGAATATGATATTAAAGGCTTTGAATTGAATCGAATTGGATTGGATTGTCCAGGACTTCGGCAAATTTCTATTTTAGTATTTATACCCTACACCTATGGTAATAGGGTATAATAACTTTGTGCGAAAATTGTAACGCATTAAAGGAGCTGTCCTAGGTATAGATATAGTATATAGAAATGCTTAGAATCACTTTCTGTCTTGATTTCCGGTTGTCCGTCTGTTCGTCTGTCCGTCTGTCTGTCTGTGTGTCTGTCTGTCTGTCTGTTTGTCTGTCTGTCTGGCCGTCCGTTTACACAGGAGAGAAAGAAGGAGTTGTCCGATTTGGACCAAATATGGTACAGAGTTACAGTCAACCTTAACTTAGTTTAAGTTCCGAGATGAGTCAAATCGGCCAAAGGACGCGCCCACAATGGTGTAGGGTATTACTCTGTCGGTGAAACCCGACTGATACTTCCTTACTTGTTTTTAATTAACCCTCTAACCGACCAATTTTTGTTTTTGATGAAAAAATTACCATATACTAATTAGTATGTGAGAAACAAGAATATGAAGTCAGATTTAAAAAAAATCAATAGGTATCCCTCCAGGTGCAAAAAGGTGTACCCCGCCTTTAGGCGGGTTTGCCTGTTACAGCGTAAAAAAATGATGATTAGTCCATAGTAAGTTTTATTTAAAAAAAAATGTTTACTTCAAAACATTTGAAATAAAAAGGTCATAAATATGTTATATTATTATATATGATATAAAAAATTTATGGTTTAGCGAATATCAGCTGGGGGCGCATAAGTTCGCCTATAAGCAGTCCTCGTTTTAGGACTTGTAGTTGGTGATATACGCACTGTTTTATTTTTTCATTCGATAATGAGCATAACACATAAGTAATTTCTATTCGGAAATCAGGCAATTTCAAATCATGTCTGTACTTAGGGTCTGAATCGTGATAAAATAAGCGCAATGTAGATTTTTTTGGTCTTCAGACGAATGTGACAGCGCCCTAATAAGCCATTATATCACGACCAACCATGTGAAAGCTATACTCTTTCACAATTTTTGGGAAGTCGATTTCTACGTATTATTTTTGTTTTCTATCAAAACAGTGGCGTTTAGTCCTTGAGCGGTGGCAGCGAAAGTGCGAGATGGCTAAACACCAGGATAAGTAGAAACTAGTCGTACACATTTTGATCTTTCCACAGTATAGAGGATATGTTAACAGCAATAACATTGCTCAGAAATTCTTCTGAATAGCCCCGTCCATCATATTTTACATCAATGTCCTTCAAAAGATTACAATTCGAAATTAGACGGAATAGTAGATTCATCGTATATTTCTGGTGATGATGATGATCACGTCCTTTTCTTTCATTGGGACCTTTTCTTTTATTATCCATTTGACCTATTGTGTTGCTTCCCGGCTGCTTGACTTACATAAATGTGAGTAGATGATGAACAGACATGTTACACAGCAAGACAAATCTGGTCTACGATCAACCAGAGCAGATCCAGTGAATTTATCCTACTAAACAAACCCTCCATAGGGATTGCCGTAGGAATCATAACCGGGCCCTGCCTTATTGGTCAACATGCCAACAGACTGGGACTGCTGTACAATGTCTTCTGCAGAAGCTGCAGAGACGAAGACTGTGAGGAATCTGTTGAACACCTCCTTTGCAAATGCCCAGCGCTAGCAAGAACGCGCTTCCGATTCCTGGGACATTACTTCCTGAGCTGTCTGGCAGACTTGGAAAAAACGCCACCAGGACATATCGACAAATATACCAGAGCCACAAAGTGGCTCCCATACATGGGAAGTGTATAGGGGAAAACCCCCCACGTGGTAACACAATGGGCCTTCTGGCCTAAGTGATGTCCTTGAGACGACCACTTAACCTACCTACCTACCTGAGTAGATGCTGTGTGAGTGTGCTTCTTTTACGGTACTTAATATTTATGGAAGATGAGAAAAGGTCAATGCCACTAGAACTTGTTAAATGCCGTAGCTATACAGTGATAATTTTTTAGTAACAATTGAAGCCCGATAACTAATTTTTTTGAATTTTTGAATATTCTCTTCACGGTCAAATAATTTTTTTCTTCATTTCACACGAATTTTCGACTTCGATTGATCACAGATGCTTGTATCAATGCGCTAAGAACACAAAAATTATATATTTACGTTGCTTAAGCATATTTCCACATAACTGCGTAGTTATAAAGGTGAAAATTTATAACGACGCTACGCTATTGCTGTTTTGCTTAACCCCGCCTTTTGGTGCCATTGCCGGTTAGAGGGTTAAATAATTTCGTTTACTTCAGCAAATATTTTCTTTAAAAAATCTATCAAAAGTCACAAGAGATGCTCTCTACTAAACTCAATGGTCAGGGCACAGTCTCTCAACAAAGCTGATGAGGTTATATAAAGTTTTCTTATAAATAATTTCTATGCACATTTTTTGGCAAACATTTTCGGAGCACGTTTATAATTTACAACGACTCAACAAAAAAATCGATATTACAGAAAAAAAATCTGTATGCTTGCGCAACGCTTAAGAGATACACACACACACACACACACATGCCAACAATGGATGTGCTGTTACCAAAATAGAATATGCTACAGTTAAGGCGGCATCCTTCATTTCACTTCACGCCGCTGCACGGAAGTGCCTCTTGCCTATCGCCTGCCTCAGCCACTTGAAGACGCTTTCGTGGGAGATTTCATATTCCCGTGTCGAAGCTGAAGCAGAGGCTGGGCGCGTGAAACACTTCAGAGCACGTTTATCCTCATTTTCCGGTTGTTTTGCTAGCAGAAGAACACACACAAGCACAAGCGCGCCAACACATATACACACACACACGCACTCATATATAGAGCTACTTATAGCGAGTGCGCCTGGTGCCACTTGCGTCTATGGGAACTGCACTGGCGGCTCTGAAGTTGCTGAGCAGTCTGCCTGCCTGCCTGTCTGTCTGTCGGCCTCCGCGCGTTGTATGCGTAATTGAGCCTTCGTCCGCCCGCAGCCGAAACATATTTTTATGCTCATAATCGTTTTTTGCTGCTGATGCTGCTGATGCTGCAGCTCCATGCTGCTCCAATAGGATTACAATACACTCTGGCACTGCTTCGGCTGCACTTGCTCTTGCACTTGTGCTCGTCCGTCTGCAGTCTGCACGGTCTCGTGCCGCAAGAATTTCAAGCATTTTGCACTTATTTTACGATTTCATGTTTGTTTGCTGTTTTTTTTCTCAAATGCTTTTGCGGCAAGTAATTGCGGCCTTTGTAGACCAATTATTCATAACTTAATCCCGCGCAGCAGTTTTTATTTGCGATGCTTGTTATTATTTGTAGTCGATGCGGCAGCACCAAAAGACTGGCGGTGGGGGGCGTGCGACAACAAGAAACTTCTCTTTGAAAATTAGCCACCAGAATTGTTCTTTGTATCTATTTATAAGTGAAATTGAGTGCTTGGTTCTGAGGGTCAATAGAATGGCTTAGAATAATTTCAGTTTTGCATATATCGCTGGCTTCTTCAAAGTCTGTAGAACCAATTTCTTAAAACAAGTTAAAGTTTCTTTTGGTTTTTATATCGTGCTCAGAAAAAAAGCTAGTAACACAAACTTTCTATAAGCAGAAGTTTTAGTCAGCAATCTTGCAATCAAGCTCATAAAAAATTGACAAAAGCCGATTTAGCTTCCTTAGAAACGAAGTCATCGACATTTATTTGAATCAAGCATATAAAAAATTATGTAGAATATTGTCATCTAAAACTAACCACTAAGAATTGGACAAATTATTTACTATAAGTTCTTTTAAGAAAGTTCGTTTTAAGCAAGAAATGCTGCACATTTCTTCAAAAGAAAAAAAGTTTTAGCTTAATTTGGCGGCATTCAACAAGCCTGCATCGAATTATTGACTTCGATCTTTTAAGATTAAGTTGCCTGCTTTAATTTCTGCGTAAACAATTATCTTTTGGCTTCATGCCACGCGATGAACTGAAACTTCTTGCACTTGGTTTATGTCATAACAAATATTTTCAACTATTATTCAATCAATCATTGAACAAAATTCTACACACTTACCCAAACTTGTTGCTTTTTGCAAAAGTATTATTATTCTTTTTGAACGGCAAGTGTCTCCAACATGGCTAAGCTTCATATCTGTCTCTCTAGTTTAGGTATCTCAAAGCTGACTCAAAGCATTGATGCTGAAAATTCATAATGCTCACTAGAGAAGGACCCGAGATTACTCACTTTAACTGCTTATGGCCATCAGCTTTTTTCTTTAAGAAGAAATTATATATGCACGCGTGGCATGCGCATATTTGTTCACGGAATGCGTGCCACAAGCGTCCAAATGCGACCATGACAAAAATCTTGTGGCATCTTTGTTTACACACACAAGCAAGTGTACGTGCGTTTGTTTGATAATTGTGAACTACATATTTGCATGTGGTGGTGCTTCGTGTAAACTGCTCTGATTTGGTTTCGTTAGTTTTGTTTTTCTTGTTCTTGGTTTTTTCCTGCCTAGCTCAAAGAAAATGCCAACTCCGCCAGAGAGACACGAAATTTCATCTCGTTTTAATGTTTTGTATACAGTTTTCCCGCTTGTTTTCTCAGTAAATAAAAATACAAATACGAAAATAGTAAAAGCGTTAGATAAGCGCGTGCGGCAGTGAAGGCGTTGCTCTTGGCTGCAGCGCGTGCATCGGCGTATCTGCTCGTACTACCACAATATTTGTGCTCAGGTAGTTTGTCTACGCTATTTGCGGTTCATTAAGGTTCGCCGTGGTTTGTTTTGTTACCT
This sequence comes from Neria commutata, assembly GCA_963457695.1. Taxonomy (NCBI): domain Eukaryota; kingdom Metazoa; phylum Arthropoda; class Insecta; order Diptera; family Micropezidae; genus Neria; species Neria commutata. The sequence goes on along the minus strand of OY735245.1, from coordinate 16,090,552 downwards.
TCATTTTGCAGCTCATTCGTATGTGTTGGCTTTCAAAAACATTTTCATTTCATTTAATTTGTTGCGTTGTTGTGTTTCCTTTCAGTTGTTGTTGGCATTTAATTTTGTTCTACATGTCTATCTTTTTCACGGTTTCAATGTTTTTACCTGTCTGCCTGCCATGCATTTGGTCCTTTGTTTGGCATAAACATTTGCTCAGCATTTTAGCACCTTCTTTCATGATTGCAGAAATTTCATATTATTTTGTTTGTCTAAATTCTTTTCCAAAAATAATCATTGCAATTGCCATATTTTAATTAGTTGCGCGAAAGAAACATGCTTTCATCTGCAGAAATTTCATATTTTTTTGTTTGGCTAAACAAGTTTAAACAATCTTTTGGCTTGCTATTTGTTGGCCAGTGGCGGGGAAGGAGCATGGTTTGAATCGAATTTCCGGATTTAAATCATAAACTATCTATAAATATTGTTCTTCATTACCTGCTATCTGAATTTATCTGTGCATCATAATAAAGTTTTTACTAAAAATCAATGGGCCAAGTCTATAAATATATTCTAGCTAGAAAACTTGACTTTGAATGAGTTAATACTAACAGCTAATAATAATTCTTCAGCTGTTGATCCTATTAACAATATCATGAGAGATGAGCATAAGGATGTCGCTTCATTTTCAACTATGTACTGATAGTTCATGGTTTTATGCCAAAAAAGGCTACCCCTGCTAACAGCATGATATACAAACAAACACATATTCCTTCGATATGCTAAAAAGGAGAGAGAGAGAGAGAGAGAGAGAGAGAGTTTCTATAGTGAACTACACTTAATGCCTTAATTCTGGGCCAACAATCAATTGAAATCTGTATTCTTTATATAGCAGTTTCGCGCTAACCAGTAATCAATAGTCTGTTTTACTAAAATAGGATTTGAAATATTTTTACAACAAGATATTTATTTAAGTAACCTTTCGGAAAACGCACCAACAACCAAAATATCAGTCAAGCTATGCGGCCTTTTAAAGCTCATTTGCGGAAATAAAATTTAATCCACGACGTTGCGACCTAATTTCCCGTTGACAAATGCATTTACATAAATCTATAACTCTTCTTCCACTCATCTTTAATAATTTTTATGGCTACCACTGAATAAAAATAAGCTCCAAAAATTTAAATAAACAAAAACAGAGAATTTTTATTGCGACTGATAATAAATTTAAAATATGAAATATTAAAATTGTATGCAGACAGAAATACAAAAACACAACTACAACGACAGGCCAAATTGCACACATACAAAAGCCATAAAATGCGATGCACACGAGACACGCTTAAACAATTTCACTTGACAGAGCGAAGAAGCTGTAGGAGCAGCGTGGACCAGCGTGGAGCGCCAGCAAAAAAGTGTAGCTGTTGCAGCAGCAGGAACAGCGGACGCAGTGTAAGAGCTGGCTGACAATTTTTGTGGCAGCAGCTGCTGACAACATAATTCAAACGCAACGCAGCAAAGCCACACGCATGCCGCAGCCGCCGTCGCCAGGCCGAGTGTGGGAGGGCAGTGTTGCGGCGGCTCCTTCGCTCCGCTCCGCTCAAAGTGCAGTCCCGGCGAGGTGCCACATTAAAGAGTTCGCATTATGCGGATTTAAAGGCAGGCAATTTTATCGGTTTGCTTGACGAAATGAAAGGGGGGATCACACACAAAAAGTAGTGAAAACTGTTCAGGCAATTAAAGGCGATTAAAAAGCCATCAAACTGAAGTGAAAAAAAATTTGAGAAAAAAATGCATAATTCGTGTAGCACGTGAACTTGAAATAGCCAACAAAATGAAGACATTAAAATATGAAATGATTTTGAGTTGGCGGGAAAACTCTGCGAAGCTGTGGAAAAACACGCACGGAAGTCATAAAAATTATTATTAATCTTGAATGCAGCAATAAAATTTAAAATACAACAAAAGAGTACAAAATAAATTGTATAAATAATATTATATAAAAAAAAAAACTTTTTAAAAATAAGCTTTAATGTACTCAAAAGTAGAAAATAAATTGTTTCGAAGTCACCAGTATCTTACTATCCATAAAAGCTTGGGGCGCTCATGTGTTCAATATTTGTCAACCAGTTACCACAATATCTTATTTAAATAATTTTTTGCAAATAGATTCTAGTAATGAAAGATATTTTGAATATGGATATTGAGCGCACAAGCTTTTATTGATAGTAAGATACTGGTGACTTCGAAACAATTTATTTTCTACTTTTGAGTACATTAAAGCTTATTTTTAAAAAGTTTTTTTTTTTATATAATATTATTTTCTACTGTTTAGTCTCACATAAATTAAATTTTAGAGCTCTGAAATTTTTCGCAAAAAGAATTTAAAACTTGCAGAGCAGTACACAATATTTAGGGTATTCACAGTGTTTGCTATCGTCATATGTCATATCCTCAATTTAACAAATAATACGGCTGTGATCGACCCTAATATTCGTGGCATATTTGTGGCGCGATGAATTGTTGTTGTTTTGTTTGCAAGGCGCGGCGAGCTCGGCCCATGCGCAAAACCTCCTTTGCTTTGGCGCGATGAGTTGTTGCTATTTTGCATGCAAGGCGCGGCGAGTAAGTTCCTATCGTTTTTCATTGACTTGTGGTGTGTAGTTCTAAAGTTATACACAAATCTGGAGTTGATAAAAAAAAGTGCCGCGCCCCTTATCCTACGCCCATACAATTTTACCAGTGGGACGACACATCCAAGAGGCGACTGCATACGAAATTTCAATGCTGCAGGACCTTTAGTTCCAAAGCTAATCGAGATCAAAAATTTTGTTTGTATGGGCGGTGCCACGCCCCCTTATCCAGTGTCCGCCTTATTTTCTCAGTAGAAGGATATGGATATGTAGTAAGTTCCTACCGACTTTCATTGATGTGTAGTTCTAAAGTTATACACAAATCTGGAGTTGATAAAAACGAAATTCTATTATATATGCATGTGTATTTGCATACACAATACACATATGTGTCAATTCGCCCTTTGCAAACATATGTACATGTATATTTTTGACTATTTCTAAAATTTTGTCAGTACATATTTTACTGTTTGATTAATATGAATGCCTTTGTTGAAGAGCAATTTTCTTGTAAAGCAATGCTACAAGTAAAACAATATACCTCCTCATCGCGGGTGCAGAAATACATACTTCATTTTGCAATGAAAGTAAATGAAGACTGACTACAGATTGATCCTATGAAGTATAGTCTTAACTTGAACACAAGAAAGTAGGGTGTAATCACCGTCCAACTATAAAGCAAACGAGAATTACAAACCACCATCTGCAATGAAAGTAAATGAAGACTGACTACAGAACTGTATAAAGCAAACGAGAATTACAAACCACCATCAACCAAACAACTACGTCTGTCCCTACGTGCTTCTTCTTCTATCTGTGCTGTGATTGGCTATTGCAGTTTCGCTAATAACTTTGTTTAAAGTTATAATTTTTATATTTTTATGATTGATTCATGTATTGTCATCGTGTTTACGTATGTATGCAAAGTTTCAGATCTGTAAGTAGTCGGGAAGTGGGTGAAAAATTGATTACTAGATTCCACTACATACCTGAAGTGAAGTTAATATAAAGCTTATAAAAAAGAGCGCAGTGAACGAAAAAAGCTACGCTGTTGCTGCTGTTGGTGGCCATTAAAATGCCAATAATTGAAATCCCAAATGCATACACGTTGAACACGTTGCGAAGCCATTATTTAAGCAACAAGAGCAACAACAATGCTGAAAGCATACTCAACAACAACAACAACAATAAGCACAATAATAATAATAATGGTAACAACAAGCCAACACAACAGCAGCAACCAGCAACAAATTTATTTGGTTGGCAACACGAGTTTATACAAATGCGCACCTGCTGCATGCAACAAATAGACACACACACGCATGCAAGCATAAACAAACACAGTCAAACAAATGAAATTTTGGTTGCACGAACAAACGCACGGACGGACTGATGGACGGATGTAGCAGATGAGGCATGAGCAGCAGCCCATGTGTGTGTGTGTGTGTGTGGAAATGCGACAACAGCAACAACAACAACAACCACACACCGAAGTTTGCAACAGAAAATCATGTCGTCAACATTTGCAATTGCAATTTGCTTGCACGTGCGCCGCTTGTTTGCATGTGTCTGTCTCTCCGTCTGTCTGTGTATGTGCAAAGGACATTTCCATGCAAACGCATGGATACAATTTATTTTAAATGCGGTACATTTTTGGGTGCTTTGAATTGTTTTTCTACGCAAATAAAATGGCACACAAACAAATAAAAAGACATGGCTTAGAGAGAGACTTATTGGCAGTGCAAAGGTTCATGGCGGAGTGCAGGCAACGGAGTGCGCCAAAGTGCCGACGATAACCCACCGGTAACTGCAGTGGCATCTGTTGACAGTGCTTAAAGCGCATTCACAGCGCAAATTTTTCAAGCTGCTGACATTTGGAATTTTAAATTTCTGAGCAACTAAGCAATAAAAGTAGTGAGCGTATGAGTAACATTTCATGCTGAATCTAATGAATATAATTGACTATACTTAGAGTATAGCATGTACAATTTTAGTTCTAAAGATAAATCCAACAATGGGATCGAAAACCCTGAAAAGACCATAGCCTAGCTTAGTGCAATGCTTTGTAAAGTCTTCTTAAGAGTTCTCTGATGAAGAGGTTACTTTTTATTGGAAGGGAACAATTTTCGAAAATACCTGACAAATACACTGAACAAGAAACTATCAAAAAGAGCCACGGTATTTTAGTTTCTCAAAAATTAAAAAATTATTTAAGCCGGTGGCAATATTTGCATACATTGCATAACTGTCTAAATAAGCTTCTGAATTTCCTCATCAATTTGCAACGGGTGTGGTAAACTAAGCGAACTCATGCCTCGACAGGGAATTTGTTTTCATGTTGTATCTCTTGCGAGGTATTGACAACTCTGCGAGAGTATTATTTGTCATACAAATAAATCTTATCAATGCCGTTCGGATTAATTAAACTAAACTCTAAGAAGTTAGTGATAGTTAGCATTACCATTATTATAAAGGTTATTTAAATCTATTACAAAATATGCTAAGTTAATTAAAAGTGCCCCAAATTGCAAGAAATATACAGATGTTGAAGAACTTCATCTCTGAAAGAATTTTTCAGTCATGATCTTATTGTGTTACTGAATTAACAATATGACACTTAAATTTTTGAAATATTTTGGAAAGCATTTTAAAGGGTAGCCGATAATTTGACAGCATTATTTCTAGTGTACAGAACCTATTAGCTGTATAGTATGCATTTATAAGAATTTATAGGTTATTTTGATTCCTTTGATTCCTCAATTTAGGTAGTATATCGAAATAACTAAATGATGAAAGATATGATAAAAATATTATAATCCTTCTTAAAATTAGAAAAGATGCAAAAACTGATGACTATATATTAAGATTGTGGAAGGCTCTTTTCTTCCATACGCATTAGTATGAAAACTTAGTTCCGTCAATGAACGTATTAAACAGCGAACAACCTACAACTACTACAGTGCTCGCTGTAACTCAATATGCTACCGACCTGATTATAATCAAATATGATTATGAATATATGAGCTACTAATTGTAATAGTTCTGTTACTCGCAATTGAGTGGCGTTAAGGGGTAAGTACTTCCGCCACTTTGCGCCTGGCTGTTGGCCGTCAATGGTATTCCCAAAGCGATTTCTTTAGCAAAAGCGAACAACACTTGACTTGGGCATATTCAATTTCAAAACATCAAATAACAACAACAATAATGAAGGACATGTTGCACCCCTCAACAGAACTGCCTATCACACTCTTACAGCATCATAAGTGTTAAACAACAAAATTACACCGAGCGATTACAGCAACACTCAAGCATCCACCAAAGTGGAACTCCCTGGCGTCTCTGCTCCGTGCCTCCGTGCCGTGCTGCTGCAACGCTGTGTGAATACGCCAGAAGGGTGCTCAATTAGCCGTGAAAATTTGGAACAAAAAGGAAATTTGTATATTTGTGCACGCTAATGATTACGCAATGATTATGTTGGAATTCCGGGGGGTTCTACACACGCGCTGTTAGTCTGATGAGTCGTGAAGCTGAGCGTGAAGAATGCTTCTGTATGCGAAACAAGTGCAGAGTGAGTATATGTCAGAGAACGCTCCGCTAAGACAGGCGATACGAATGTAGATCGCTCGCTGCTTGCAAACTCATTGAGCAAAGTGACAGTGAAAGGAACCAATATTGCTTCATTTTAGTTGGCGAATTATGATGAATTGTTTATACTGCGAAAGCGTAAAAGATTGCTATAAAGGCGGCATTCAATTTTTGGGGAATTTCAGCAGCTGTTAGATAATATAACTATGTATATGTCGCATATAGTGGCTCACAGCGAAAGTCGGGCAGACATTTTCAAGCATTTGCTCAGTGAGTAATATCCAAAGTAGATATGTACATATATAATGAATAAGCAATGTAATTTAAAGCTCATTAATATGACGTTTGATTAAGCTTTCCGACTTTCGCTCTGAGGCACTGTATTTCGATTTTATTTTACAATATATTACAAACATTTATGTCCATTTCTTTATATATGTCAGTTCAGGGTAATTCTGGGTTAATTCTATCTCATAATAACCGAGCAGTTTTACTCTGAAATTTGACAGCTTAAAACGTTTTGGCTTTTAACACGCTGAAAGCCACGTATAAGAAAAAAAATTGTTTGTCAGAGAGGCCAACATAAAGTTTTTACAGAATTCGATAGAATGCCACCAAAGTACTCAAAATAACTATTTTTTATTGAACAGGCCTTATGGAGACACACTGGTCTCAAATCTACAGGGGAAGTAGTATGGAAGATTTTAAAGATCGAGTATTTTATGAACACACTGTTTTACATGGCCACTGTGAAGCCAACACAGCACCAAAAAGCCAGTTCTCAAACTATATGCTGTGAGATCAGGGTGGTACAACGCGCCCTGAGAGCACTCTGGCACTCAACGTGTTAATAAATGAACATACTGACATGACCATACACTTTTATCTATATACATATGTATGTATAAGTAAATGAAAGTAGCCTTTCAATTTTCGATTTAATATGCAAGAGAATACAGCACAAATTAGGCCACTCAAATTTTTATGTTTCTCTTTTCTCTGAAATTATTTCCATTTTTGTATTTGATCAGTATTCAGTTGCCCGTTCTTGCTCAGTAGATATTTAAATAGCTGTATGCAGCAGAAGCCCTCAACTCAAATCAGCTCTAAATTAGCAGCTTGACTGATCCCCAAATCTTACACTCTAATCCTCTCGCCACTCAAGTATGCACTTGCTGCTTTATCTACCATCTTGCGCATGCCACTTCGCAAAGTGCGCTGGGCGCTCGGTCGCCAACTCGCAACATACCAACCCACACACTTAGCCTCGATGCGACGAGCATGACTAATTATCGGATACAACAACAACAACAGCAACAACAACTACAAGATCAAGATCCGTTCCGCAAGCAAAAGACAAATAAAATTGCTTGTTCACACCATTTTGGCGTCGGCCGCTCCACAATCTCCGCCCTCTCTCCAGCGAGCTGGTATAGCTGCTGCGGGCGGCCGCGTAAATTATGGGCTAATTAATTATTCGTTAATTTGTTACATGTCAGAATGTGTCGTCGTCAAATTTGCTTGCGGCAGCTCGGAGAGCGTGTAAGATCGTGCGCGATCAGCGCAAGCTGAGCGTGGCAGAATGCAGAAGAGTTTTGTTTTTCGAAAAGAGAAATAAATTTGGAAATTAATTGTGCACGAAATTATCAGCGCGACAATGGCAGCTCCAGCAGCAAGCCGTCAGCTCTGAATGAGCAATCTTTGGCATTGCACGATCACTTTCCCTAGCAACTTCTTGCGGCATAAACATATTCAGTACTTACTTCTGAGTTTCTCCAGCGGCTCATGTTTGGGTGTGTGCGGCGGCACAACGGCATGATGCGGATGCTGCGGATACCCGCTGACCAGATCCTGCCCGGCTGTATGATGCAAATGGCTCAGGCTGCCGATCGGCATGAGACTCGATATGGCGGGTGAGATGCTAACCGACGAGTTGGAGTCATGCAGACTGCCGTGATGATTGTGCAAGTGCTCGTTGACGGAGGCTGAGCTGCCGTTGACGGTGGAGCTGCCGTTGCTGCCGCTGCTCAGCGCAGTGCTGGTGCTGTGGGCGCTCTCCGCCGAACCGGCTGAGCCGGCGCCCGCCGCCGTGCCCGCACTCACCAGATCCTGCAGACACAGGCCGGTCTGCTCGGCCGACATGGCCTCCAGGCCGTTGAGAGCACCGCCAGCTGAGCTGGTAACGACGCCGAGACCAGCGCCGACGGCGCCGCCGCCGCCGGCACGGTCCATGCCTAAGTACGTGGGGAAAATGGTGGAGAAGCTTTGAGCCACAGCCTGGTGTGGCTGATGATGGTGCAGCGCCGTCTGTTGGTGGTGATGCGGATGTAGGGGCGGCAGATGGTGATCTCTGCCGGAGAACTTCGTCGTGACGACGTCCTTAAAGTGTTGCAAGAATGTAGTCGTCGTCTTGAGGCCGGTATCTTACCACGGGGAGCGAGAGACGTTGACGCGCGTTATAAACGTTCAGTTCGTTGGCAGTTGTCTCAGCGTCGATGCTGGGCGTGAATTCGGCAGCACCTGCGAACGGAAGAAATGGAAAAGTTTAACAGAAGCTGTTCAAGCGGTCGTAGTTTATGCGGCTTATATAACACCTGCGAATCTATCTATCTATCTACCTCTGTATCTAGTAGCTACACGCTATACGCGTACTCGCATGTGCAGTTATCTGGCATTTTGCGAAAGCTAAACGCGCAAACGGCGCTTATCTATCGCACAACTTCGCTGATATACCAGCGTCCACGGCAGCGGCAGCGAGTTTGCTCAACAAATTTACAAACAAAACAAAAAGCTTAACCCCCAACACCAGCCAACTTAACACCACGAAGACGCCGAAAGGGTTAATCCGCTTCAGTTGCTCCGCTCGACATTGCGACAAGAGCCGGCGGGCGCGTAGCGTGAAACTGCCGCGAATACAGCAACTCGGAGCGGCACTGCCTGCGCCGCCACCCGCGCTTCAGCGCACGTCTTGAAAACCCACTGAGATAAGAACGTTGATACAAGAGATAACGACACTCGCGCTTATCTATGTAAAAATATTTACATTTCTGTGAATTTTTATGGCTCTATCGTGAGTTATCTGCTGTGGAAGCCTCGCTCCTACTAACTTCACTGAGTGCGCTTTCCATGTGTTGGTGGCTAGACATACACAAGTATGCATACAAGTACGTTACGTTTTGCCATGAAAGTCGGCGTGTTGGTTACGCATTCCTGGTGGCGTGTGGGCAATTTTCGGTGGAGCAATTGAGTGTTTTATAATAGCCAGAAAATTTGGAAGGAGCACTAAAGCACCTGTCAGTCGGCTTGATTGGGAATGAAAAACGAGGAGACCGGCTTTCTATTTTAGGTTCGACCTAAGTCTGAATCGTATACATAAAATCAAAAAAATTTTATACTAAGAGATTTTAATTTAACAAAGATTTTCGAAACATTCAAAGGAAACAATGTTTGTTCTGGATCAGGTTCGAAGCCGTAATTGAAAATTGAAGCAAAATAAAAAAGTAAAAGCTTATAATAGTGCGCCGTACTCTTACTGCCTCTCATAAGGTGGCATAAGGTCCGTACTTAAAACAGAAAATTACGGTTTTTCTATGGCTAAATCAAATCGTCTTTATTTTAAAACCTTTCGGGAATGTACATATATACAATTTAGAATACTTTTGATAGTCCTAACTGAGACAACGACGCCTGAATAGACCTGCGAACCTACAATATTAATCGTAGTAAATTAAATATTTTTTCTCGTTCATCAAAATTGGCTTAATTCATTGCACAATATCTTCGATCAAAATTATATTATATAGTCCAATCAATAGACAAATATTTATGTTAAAAACTGTTTTGTTCATCATTGAAAAAGGGTTAAATTCTTGCATTGAACGAGCCTTTCTATGCTTTCCTCTTCGTAACAAAAAAGACCGAAGCTCGAGGGATTTAAATTTGCTGGTGTAAATCCGTTTTGTTCGAAAAGGGTTGAGAGTAATCTTACAGAATTAACAAATAACTAAATTTTGAATAACATTTTAATTAAAGCCTTTCTTTTAAGGTATCGAAATACAATTTTTTAATATTTTGTTACTTCATATAAAATTCAAAGCAAGAACTTCAAATAATCGATTTGTACAATAGAAATTCCAAGAATTTTGCTATATCTGTTTGATGATAAAAAGTCACAAAACATTTATTAAACTATGTTAAACACGCCAGTAAACAATTTTGCATGTGTGTGTGTGCATATAAATCAACGTGAATGCCATAAAAGTGAATATATAACAATTAGTAACAGAAGACATCGGAAGGCGGCGCAGGCCTTCGCAGGGGTTTCCCTGCAATATCGCAGCCAGTGTCGACAGACACGTCATCGCAGTTACAAAACAGTCACCAGCTCATAACTAAAGCTCTATCTAATCACAGTGAATGAGTAAAATAAAAGCGCACTAAAATTAAATGACTTGATGAAATTATGAGCGAATTCGCAGTAGCGAACTTTTCACAAGTGCACGCGAAATTGCACCATATTGCAATTGTCATGTGGCCACTGCGAAAATATTTGCATGGCAGCTGGGCCACACTTTCGCTTTCATTCATTAGCGTGCTTGTTGTAAATCTAACGGCGCGCGTTCTGCGACTCTCTACAGCAGTCAAATCAAATTGAAAATTTATGCTCGAAAATCCCGCTTGATCTGCACTTGATCCCGTGTGGATTAACTGCGGCTCTAATCGGTTTGTGGCGCGCCGCAGCGGCAGCGGCAGCGCCAGCGACTCTGCGCGCTTATTAAAATAATAATAACAATAATTTACTTTTGAGTAGATTTTTATTTGAAAGCGGCCGATTTCGTTGAATTTAAAAGATACGAGTTAAGCTCTTTCGACATGCATTCGCTCGAAATGCTTGCGCTCTGACGATAAATAATTTGCGCCTGCTTCTCAAAATATTTATTAGTAAATAATTTCGCTGCTCAAATATAAATTATGGCGGCACTAATAATTTGGACTTAGCCAAGAATTTTCCACTATTAGTGGTTATTTAAAAACTCGTAAATTTTCGCAGCCACAGAAGTTTACAATTTCGTGTAGACACGAATTTAGCTGCTCAATGCCAAATTTTGGTAGGATGCTTGCTAGTTTGCTGGTAGTGCTTCTATCTGCTACAAGATACCAAACAATACGTAGTGATTTGCGTTTATGTTGTTGACGTTTCTTTGTGCTGAACAAATAAAAGCGATAAAGTCGTAAATTTCAAATAAAATTTGTGTGCGTATAAAAGAGAAATTCACAAAATGTTCACATTTAAATATTTATTTTGTAAATTTTGTAGAAAAGTGCAAAGAAAACAGATAAATATTATTATATGAATATTTATAAAAATTTTATGTCGCCTTCAGTTGAGGCAAATCATAAACTCGAAGGCATAATAAAGTTTTATGCTTTCCGTTTTCAGCTGCTGTTTGCATTTTCTTTTCCTCATTTCGTGCATTTAGCTCGGTTTATGTTTATACTTTTATACATTTATTGTTATTTTAAATATTAAGCATATAGCATTCACTGACTTGCATCGCACAGAATTTGCGCTCTTACGCATTTCTGTCGTTATCTTGCGCAAATTGTCGGGCGTTGAAATTTGGCAAGATTTGCGTTTGTGGTTTGAACTGTTTTGTAGTGAGTACCATTAATTATTAAAATTTTTTTTATGTGATTGTTTGTGCTTTTTTTGCATGTATCTAGCATTGTTATTTGCTTGCCAAAAGCAATTGAAATAAAACATTTTTATTGGTCGTTCCATATTGTATGACGTCAATTAGCCTGATCGCTTGTGCTTAAGAGAAAAGTGTATATAAATTAAATTGTCAAAATTTGGCATCGTGAAAATAATTTAAACACTTTTGCTGTGCACGTAATTTGACATAATTAGAGAGAAACTTTTGCTCTGCTCGAAATTTGACATTATCAGGCAGAAACGTGTGCATAAGCTCTGTTTGCTGTGAGCTTTGGCTGTGCGCCGACAACACTCCGATATCTGAGGTTTCCCTGTTTACATGCGGCTAAAATTATAAGAAATATCAAAGCAGTTGTTCACGTGACGCGCCTGGAACTGTGCACATTATGCTAGACAGTGGCGCTGTTTGCATATCACTTCTGGAACACTATATCATATCTTGCAAACAAGCTTAAGCAGCTCTACAATGATACTCGTACATACAATTTTATTGCAATAAATATATTAATAGAATATCATGTTCATGAACTGACATATGTACATATATCTGTGCTCAAAAGCCAATAAAGCTATGCGCGAGAAATCGACTTGAGCGGTTTTTGCTTGTGAGTGGAATTACGAATTATAAGAATTGTTTTATACTTAAGATCTATGCTGATTTGTAAACAGCTGGAGAACTTCAACAATAGGCGTTTAAGGTGGCTAGGAGACAAGCTTTTCACATCAAATACAATCCATAGATCTCTAAATCGATTGCAATGAAAGTTAAACATGCTGCCTAATCAATTTCGATTGAAAGTATATCTAGAAAGCTATATTTATTATATGATATATTTAGATTTATATTCATATTTAAGACTGAAATATTTCTCAATTTGAAAGAATTCGAAGTGGTGTTCATCGTCATTCATTAAAAGCATTTACAAAATATATTGAACTTTCGGTTATATAAAACATACGAAACTTGAGCTGGCATGTATTTCACTTCATTTAGAGGTTCATCATAAAACTAATTAATTAATTGAAAGAGTACCGCACTGCAATCTAAAGACTTGTCAATGATCTACAATCGGTTGCTTAGCATTTAGAAAGCCCAGTATGCCGCTTACTTTGCAGCTACATAGAATCGCTCATTATTGATAAAGAGACAAATTGCAATAGATCTCAGAAAGTTAAGTGGAATATACAATAATAAATAATAGCTTGTTAAGATATTTTTAACGGAAATTAATTTATACTTGAAAGCTGTATCATTTCATCTCAAGGCTACGCACACAACAAGCTACTTTTATAAATTAAACTTTGTTGTAACACGAACATTTTCTTTCTTCAAAGAAGAATTCGTTAGCAAGAGGGAAAACATGATAGGGGACGAGTAAGCACTTTCCCGTACTGAAAGCTTTCTTTGGTCCATTTTGCTCTCACACATTTTAAGCATATGCAACACCAGTATCATTGATAAAGGGACAGAATTGGTCAAAGACAACTTTCCTCGTGTTATGGCATATAGAAAGAGTCAAAGGTAGGAAAGAAAAATTATCACCGAAATATTTTCGTGTGAAAATTAGAAATTTGTAAAATAGCTTTAGTTTACTCGAGTATATTCAGCATCATTCGTTCGTTCCTTTTTTTGTGGACTGTTAATTGAATTAATATTTAAAGACCGGGTAAAATCTGGCGCTTGTTCCACCTCAAATCTCCTTACATCTTCACTTTCATATTAGAGCTCAAGCAATTTAAACGCATAAACTTCCAAACTACAAATCAAATTTGTATAAATCTCACCTTTTCAGCGAGTGTTAAAGTTTAATCCACTTTCAAGCAGGAATTTATTATAGTCGTCGACTCTGAAGTGAAATCCAGCAGTGCCTGCGAGCCTACACGAATCTAATCTTATGCGATTTTATGCTTTTTACTTCGGAGTGTATTTAATTTTAATTTCTGATTGATTGCACATTGACCGACGGAACGCACACGCGGCGATAAATCAAAGTGTGTCAGCGCAGCGCAGCGGAACGCCAAGAGCCGGATCGGACGAGCTGCGAATGTGTGTCGCTCGGCGTTGAGTGAGTGCGTGCCTGCGTGTGGAGTGCAGATTTTGGTGAAATTTGTTGGAATGGCGTTGCACTTTTTGCTGTCACTCTTATCACTTTCAAGTTTCAAATTACGCAGTACGCTCTGGCAATTTGTGAATGCTTTGACCTTTGCACAAAAAATTCACAGTTAAACACTTCGTCACGCACACACTTGTGCACACACAAATACCCGCAAGCGCTTGCGTGGGTGCTGTGTGAAAATCGATGGCGTATACTAAGCCGTTCAGTTTTTTAAGCAGTCGCCGCCGCAGTGATTTGAGAGCTTAAATTGAGTATCTCATGGATACACTCTTTTGATGCGCTTAAGCTGACGGCTGTTTTTTGCAGCGCACAGCACACAGTTTAAATCCGCAACAGCTTAAATGTTTTAATAATTTAATCCAATGGCGTAATTAGCGTAAATAGACGCGCACACAACACAACAAACTGCACCGAATAGTATCTGAGAGTGAACGTACGCAGTTGTAACGGTAATGGCAATGTTAGCGACAGCTGACGGCAACGGCGGAAAACGGAAACGCGTCTGCACCAGTAACAAGTCGTATCTGAATTGAATTGGAATCGAAGCGAATTGAAACGCGAATGTATCTGCTGGATGCACGGGCCAGCACTCAATGCGAGCGCAGCAGTACGCAGCGCTATGTAAACAGCGCCTTACAGCAGCAATCACAACAACAGCAATAGCAACAACAACAAACAGGGCGGTTATGGATACACAAACACGCAAATGCGCAACACACGCGCACGTCTAACGTACAGGAAGGATGAGTGCGGCGAGCAGACGTTACCAAGTGCGGATACACACACACAAACAAACACAGGCACTAGCGCTGTTGAGGGAGACAGTCAAGTCAGCCTGCCAGTGGGCTAGCGAGCGAGCCAGAGCGAACGGGCAAACGGCCAAACGTGCGAAAAGCGAAGTACGAGCGAACCAACGAGTATACAAGTACACAGACAGCGGCCACAACGGAAAACGAACGACTGAAATGTGAAATTGGATTTTCCAGCGCACGCCGCCTGAAATAGTGTCAACGCAACACGAACAGTTTCGCAGGGTTGGCAGCGCTCCTCGTTAGCACAGTTTCTGATAAGAAACGAGCAGCGTGTGTGCGCGCGAATGCGATGGCGAGTGCGCCAAAGCAACGAGTTGCCCACACACAACAGCGAGTGCTTGCTGTTAGCTATATGTTAGAGTGAAAGGCAATGAGCGCTGGTTGCGAATAAGACACACCCTCGGCGACATCTTCTTTTGCGCTGCACTTCGGCTGCTAGTGCAGGTGCGAATGAGGTGGCTATATGCAACTATACGTTGCTTTCACTCGCTCGCATGAGGGCAGTTCGCTGTGCTTGTAGCCGCACGCCATTCTGTGAGTGCTTACTTTTTTTGTTTGTTTTTCATTATTTTGCCTTTGTGTTGCCCCTCCCGCTGCCGCTGGCGATCCCATATACTACACAGCGGACGAGCATACTGCAACTCCGTCGCTGCTTTCAACGAACTTGCTCATACGCCGCCGCCGCTCTTTTTGCGGCCGTTACTCGCTGTCATGCCGCCTGCCACATATTTTGCTGGGCGCTCCGCTGTGCTCGCCCACCACTCCTCTGTGACGACTCCTTTTTTTGTGTATGTATGTGTGTGTGTGTGACTGTTGCTTGAATGTGCTTTCCACTTTCGTGCATGCGGCATGCCACATAATTTCGCCTCTGTGTGCGTGAGTGCTTCCGTTTTCGCATGTGTTCCACAAAAATGTTGCGCCTTGCGCTGCTGCTCATTTATAATAAGGCTGCTGCTACTCGCTGCCACTGTGGCGTGACGGTCTGTATCTCTGTTCCCTTAGTGCCTCCCTAGAGGGGTGCAACTCCTCTGGCTTCGGCAGGGTTGCGTTCTGACAGCGCCTTCTGCCTTTTTACTGGGTGTCAAGGGCGTTTTGTTATCCCATTATTTGGTTGCTTTTGTTCCTTTGTTGTCCTTTTGTTTGGCTGTGGCTGCTGTTGTTCTTGCTGTCATTGTTGTTGTTGTTGCTGCAGTTGTAACAACTTTTGTTGTGTGTGCGCTCGCTCGTGTTTTTGTGTGGCATCTTGAGGCGGCAGTCTCTCTCGCATTGCGTACAAATAAATAAATAACAGTAATTTTTTCACATTTTTGTTGTTGTTTTGGTGTTTCCAACTTTTTTTCCTACAGCTTCAGCTTCAGCTGCTGCTGCTGTGGCATTGGTACTGGCAGTGGGAGTGGTTCATCGCATTTGCTTGGCAGGCGGCGGGATGGGCTCGCTAACGAAATTTATTAAAATTCACCGCAGCTCTTGGCGGAGTTCATAATTTTTCCACTCACTCTTTGCTGTTTTTCCTCTTTCTTCCCGCATTTATTTTATTCTTTATTTTATTGCAGTGTTGTTGTGCGTTTTATTGCTGCTGCTACTGCTGCTGGAAGTGTGCGTGTGTCTTTGCTTTAATGCCATAATTTTACGAAAGTGCTTCAATTTTGATATCTTCTGCTTGCAGCGTGTCAAAAGATATCATGTATCTATTGTTTGGCTTTTCAAACAAATTTTTGATAAGATTTATAGTTATTTTAATTTTAATGCGTTTAAAATATGCATCCATCGAGATTTAGAAATGTAACTTGCTGGTCTGGCAGAATAAATTTAAAATATTGAAGTAAAATCTGTTGTTCATAGTTTATATATAAAAGTAATGCGGAATTCTTGAAAGAAAGCTTATAATTGTCACATTACATGCGAGTAAATAGTCATTGAGTTGGTAGTAAATAAATAATGAATTTCATATTAAATCGTAGTCAATCCTTATACCACAAGTAAATCTTTCTTAGAGAACAGCTATTAAATTTATCAAGTATTTTAAAAGAATTTTCTTTTGGGATCTGCTATACTTCTTCACTCAAAGCGCATTACTTTTACCATACCCCTAAATCCTGCCAACAAGCACCTGTACAAGTCAAAAACCTTATTCATACTAAAAAAAAAGACTTTTTGTAAATTAAGTTTGCTCGCGGAGCACTTTTCTCTCGAACACTCCAAGGGAGGCTGCATCATGATTCATGCTTCAGCGTCATAAAGCTAAACGGGGATGAGAGCAGTTTTGTAGAGCGTTAGTTTTGCCAGGCTTACCGAATCCGTATTAGCAGGAGTTATTCTTCACCTCATCTCCAAGCTGGCGGTGGTGGTGACAAGTAAACTTCTTAACATCTACAGGGGTATATTTTACAGCTGCCAATTGGGAGTCAAGGCGCCGGTTCCCTCTGCTTGTAGAAGGCATATACATACATACTTCGTCTTTTAATCGTTGACCACCAGATTCACTTTGGCTGATTCTCTGTCGTTTGGGTTTGTTATACTTCTTTTGAATAATTATAAATAAATAGATCTGTGTAATTCTTTACTATTTAGATACCTTTCCGAAATTTAGAAATGTTATCTTTAAACTATAAAAACAACTTTGAGTTACGTGTACTTCTTAGCCGGTTCTCAATTATTCAAACTATTTTTGTAGAATATATCATACCTACATACTGATAGTTCAATAAATGGCATAGATGCATCCAAAAGGAAAGCACTGGAGAGGTTTGATTTTGATTTTTTCGTTAAAGCAAAAAATACGAATGTAGAAAAAGTTTGTGAGGCAGAAGCAAAAACTTGGAAAAAGTTCATCGGCGCTGATCCTAAAGAGTATTGCTTACATTTCAAGCTCGCTCTTAATTAAACTATGCATTTATATGAACTCGAGTGTGTTGATGTGACGTCATTTAGCATGATTTCAATTCCAAAGGAAGTACAAAAGGTTGTGTGAGCCTTGTAAGAGCACAGCTACACAACAGCTGCGAATGTGAAACTACTTGCATAACTAGTATACGAGTACATTGAGTGCCAAATTGATGGGCTTTCACACTCCAGCGTGCCCATAAACACCTTCGCATGGCCTTTGAAATTGCCGCTAAACCGCGAACAGTCCGTTGCGCACGAAATGAGCTTGGCGCACACGGCAGCCGCGGCTGCTCCCTTTGATTTAATTCCGCCATATTGGAATGCCATCTCTGAGCCCACTAAGCAGCAATTCCAGCCAATTCCTGGCGAATGAAGCGCAAATTCGCAAATGCGCCTACGAACGCACATAAACGCTGCGTTTTGTTGGCGCCGCACTGGCGCTGGTGGGGTGGGGTGGGAGTTGGCGGCTGCAAAAATGCGTCAAATTGGTTTGGCAAATCCTCGAAATGCCTGAGCCCAATTACAAATGGCAGCGCTGGGAGCACATTCGACGTGCACGAGCGAAAAGTGCGAGTGGAAAAATGCGATACGTTAGCAGCTCCAAGCCGCCATGGCCATATGGCCACAGCGATGCAGGGCAAGGGTTATGCCGAGTATCCGCAATTCCCACGCAAACGCAAACAACAACACAATGGAATAACGCAACTCAAACAGTGCCGTTGTCGGTGTGCGGCCCACGTAACGGCATTACCTGGCAGCTACTTCCGATTTATGCGCGCATGAGTGCGTAAATGGAGAGCCATCTTACCTTTGTGCGCTTTGCGTTGTGCGCCTTCGAGTGTAGTAACAACAAATTGCCAAAGGCGCAGTGCACCGAACAAATCAACCAACCACCCACCCACCGCCTTTTTACACACGCTTGCGGTTTGCTATCATAACAGTTTAGAAATCGTGAAATCATTGCGAAAAAAGGTTCTTTGTAGTTGTGACAAGTTTATAATTTCGTCGTTCACTTCAGGCTCATGATTACGTTCTAGTTGACATGTTGTTGTTTTTGTTGTCGCTTGTTATGTGATGTACATATGTATGTATGTATAAGTTGCTATGTCATGTGTAACACTTTTGTATACAAACGAAACTTTCAGCGTCTCAAGTGTGAGGGACACTTCAATGACAAGAACTATGCGAAATCAACTCGTTACTTTCTTATCACTCGATTGATCCTCATTGACTCATAACAAAATGGCGTCTTACGGTTTGAGTGTGCCACCAATACTCACCAAATGTGCATTTAAGGGATTTCAGCTGCAGTGAATAGTGAATTCAACAGAATGTTGTAATTTTATTTGTATGTAAAGAATACTTGTACTGAGTTTCAAATTGTAAAGAAAGTTGAGCATTTTCAGATCTTAATTTAACAAAAATTTTAAGAAATTAAGTTTATGATTGATTGTAATTGAGCACACCCACTTGCGCTTTTTTCTGTGGTCATAAGCAACAACCGCTTAAGTCTAAAATTCCTATTTTCTAATAACTGAAGCCCGTTCTAAATCAAACTGAAAAGCTTACTAAAACATAGTTTGAAATTTAGAAAAGGCTTTTATATGACAATTAAAATAATACAATTATTATAATCATTTCGATTCAGAAAATAGTTTATGCAAAATGGAAATAAGCGATTTTTGCAAAGGCAATACCCTAACATAAGTGAATATGTTATTTTAAAAAGGGGTTTCCCTGAAAACAGGAAAACAATTTAAAAAATAAATTCGTTTTTTTTTTTGTAGATGGTTTGATTCTGACTGGAATCGATTCAGCTGCCTCTTGCGCTTTCATACCAAATTTTATGGTCATACACTAACCGCTTTATTAAAAGCTTAATTTAACTAAAATTAAATTTATATTTCACTTAGTGCGGAAATTTCAGAAACAGGAAGTACGAGAGAGATATAAATTGCTTAAATCTTTTTGCCTCCTTATAAACTGGAAAGATTCCAATTAGATTCATTCTTCTGGCATATTCTTTCGGAGAAATAAGCACTCAAACGAAGGAATTGTACATACATAACTTTTTGGAATAACACAGCACTGATTTTCATCCTATTTTATACTTTTGTAATCAATGATAAGCCACTCCTGCAAGTCTGCCTAATTTTACTAATCGATTACGAGCATTCTGTAAAGCGTCGAATAAATGTTATATTGTATCTTAGCTTATGAAAGCAAACGCTATAAAGGAAGCTTCCGCAACGTAGCCAGAAACTTGATTTTTATAAAAATCTCAACATTTATAAATAACTATTGATGGTTTCCATAAGAAGTTTGAGTTGTTCCTCGTATATTTTAATAAGCCGCTGCAAACTCGCCATACTCACTCCCCATCATGCATTGAACATGTCATCAAAGCGATATACACACGCTGCTTTAGGAAGCGATAAATGTCAAGCTTCTACATACAAGCGTCGAACACATCCTTTGATGCCCGACATAATGCCATGCACTTCCAAAGTCGCACGTACTTTCGCAGCGCAACAGCGACAAAAAAAGACTGATATGCAAACTCATATGTGACTACAATAAAAAGGAAATAACATATAAAATATAAGAATGGGCGGGAGAAGAAGCAGGAGCTGCTCGAGGAACACTCGAACGGAATAAAGATGAGCATTTGTCTGCAATAAGCGCAAACACACACTTCAGTCCGTCCCAATTCCAGAAACAACGCACGATGATGAGTGCAGTCCCCCACTTCTTCGCGTTCAACTCGCATGCATGCAGACATCTTGAGCAACTACTCCGCCGTAGTGTCGTGCCGTGCCGTGGCGGAACGGAGTGGTGCGCAGAGTTCACAGGTTTCACTCGCAGGCGGGCAGGCCGCTCCAAAGTTCAGAACTCTGCGCACAGTCGCCACTAATCCGCCTAATCCCGAAACATGACGAAATGAAATACGACGTCGCAAGAGAGAACGACTGACTGCAGCGGGTGTCGTACCGCCAGGCCAGGCAGCCTGAGGATGCGCGTCTGCATGTGTGCGTGCGGCGTTTATTTTTGGAAATCGAAATCTGTAACTAATTTCGTAAGATGAAGGAAAGTCAAATTTCAATGGCGAAGCTGGTCTGGCCACTTTCGAGAACTAAAGTTGGAAGTTTGCATGCTCACAGAGCGAGGAACTTGAATTAATTATGCTGGGAAGACAAAGGAGTGTGCCGTTTTTCGTTGCTACTACTAACGTCTCTTGGAAGCACAAAGCATTTACATAGAACGACTGCCGAGTCTTCGTCTTCGTCGAGATTGAAGCTAGCAACAGCGATCTCTTTTTATATAACCAAAAAAGTATTCATGTATGTGTTGCTACTCTGGCCTCTGGTTCCTGGCATGTGACCACGTTTGGGCATCTGTTTGTCCGTGTGCGTGCATGTGTGTGTGCTACTTTACAATCCACACATCGAAGTCAATTTTCAGGATTTTCATTCGGCTTTTCTCATATACCAAATGTTCTTTAGGCGAAATCTCTGGGAAAACCACTTCCGCAAGGAGTCAATAAACTATGCGCTCCGCTCCGCTTTACTTCACGCTGCCCTGCTGCTGGCACTAACACATACAATCTGCGCGCATATGTGTGTGGGTGTGCTGGGATATGTGTGCTCTTCGCTGTCGCTTGTTGTCCTTGTTGACATTGCCTTATTCCTTTTGCTCTTGCGTTTGCGCTGCTGCTCGCTGGAAAGGATGGCATAAAAAAATGGTGGCCAAATTCGAAAAGTGTAGGTGTGCATGTATGCGTGTGGCCTTCGCTCAAAGAAAATCTTGCTACGTTTCTCACTGCTCAACTCGCTGTGGGCCGTGGCTCTGTGGGAGTGTGGCGAGTGCCAATGCTGCTTGAGTTTGAATTGGCGTTTATCCTGATTAGTTGTGTTGTTGGCAGCAGCAGCAGCAGTGGCAGAGTAAGGTGCAGGGGGTGCAGCGCGCAAAGTGCGGCTGCTTCGGTGTGAGTGACTGGTGCTGGCGTACGAGCGTGGTAGTGATTTCGTCAACAAAGCTCGTAAGCGACTCGCAAATCCGTGTGTGCGGGTACACACACACACATACATATGCATAGTTTAAGTGTGTGTATTTTGTGTGGAGCAGCATCTTTTGAGCACTTTTCGCAGCATTCTCGGGCATCTGGAAAGTGCAATCTTTCGGGCCACGTAGATTTCGCAGATGCCTTCTGAAAATTGGCAAGCGTAAGCGTTTGTGGCCAGAGTTGAGTTTACTTTGACCTTTGCTGGCGTGTATGCATTTGCTTGTGCAGTTCTAGTGGTAAAGGTCTGGAACAAAAGCATTGTTGTAGGAGACTTCTAGTAAGGTTTCTATGGGATGACATGTGCGGTAGCATATATTTCGATGACGATGTTTACTTGAAGAACAATAATTGGCAACCAGAAAAGATCTTTTAGGCTGCGGTGCCTAGAAGACTGAATACCTGTTACAAAAAACAATATATTATAATTGTTTGTAGCTAGTTTCAAATGGCCGTCTTCGGCCAGCGTAACTTTGACAGTGCTTCAAATACATTAAAATATCTTCTTGAAAACAGAATAATTCGAAAGACTCGTACAAGCCTTCACATGCTTTCAAGATTTTTTTTATAAAGGTAGTGATATAACACTAAAATTTAAGTTTATGTCGTTTAAAAAAAATCGTAACATGACCAATTTGTCTAAAATGTTCATGTACACTTTCGTGTATATTTCTAGGCTAATCTGGACTTAATCCAAGAGAGCGATATGGCGTTTTTGTTAAAAAATATTATAAAGCAAGAAGTCAGGAATAGCAGATAAATTCTGTGTCACTGTGATGGGCTTCGTTAACTATATAATTGATATCTACAGCTGATTTATATTGCGAACAGATAGCCAAAGGAACAAGCTTCGTACCTTTATAAGCTAGACATCCATGAAGATTTGTAAACACATGGAAAATTGTCATAATAGTCTTTTCACGCCGCTGTGAGTAGAAGCACGCCAATCGAGGTGTGGTCTATCAAGGAATTGCTGTAGTTGGACAAAAACAAGAGAAAAAGAAGCAAATCCTTTCTTTGAAATCATTGCAATATTTCATTACTAAATTTCATGTGATGATAATTTTTCTTTATCAATTAACTTTTTGGAAATATAAAATTGAGATTGCTACGATTCGGTTAAGCATTCGACAAGGAACTTGAATAAGATGACAAGCATTCCACATTTCAACTACAAAATATTTTATAGAAATTCAAAATATTGGCATAAGTTAATTTTCATGTTGGCTTTATCAATTACACTTTCAGAGTTCACTACTTTTAATGTCAGATATTTCGGCACAAGAAAAATAATTAATAAATTCTAATACTGCCCAAAGAATGTGCAAAAAAGAATGAATTCAAACCAACAACACACTGGGGCAAAATCATAGCGAAAGGTGGAAAAGAATGAAAAGCATGAAGTGACGCCACGCCATATCGATTTAAATTAATTTCTGTTAGAGGATGCTCAAGCGAAAATCCCCCATTACCGTAAAGTACTTGTAACAAAGTCCCCGGTGTCATGATGTCGCATACATATGCCGGACCAGCAAGAAAAAAAGAATCGGAAGCAAAATAACGGAAAAAATGGAAATAGAAGAAAAGAAGAAAAAACATTGTAGCTGGAAAAAAGGACCAGGACGAAAGGACGAGAGCACACGTTGCAGGTTCAACAAATGACGCGACATAGTAGCAGCGCTTGTGGCTAAGGATGCGGCTGCGATTGTGGCTGCATTAGCTACATTGGCTACATTGCCCACATTTTAGGCGCACAGCCGCTAAATGGAGCACACTGTAATTTTTCCGCATTGGAAGAAAGCTTTGCTCAAAAATGGTGTCCCATCTGCTCATAGTCGAATATGTGAGTGGCAGATTCTGGCAGCACAGCACCAAAAGGAACATCATCGAGTTGCAGTAGACGCGAGTCCTGCAGGCAATGTCACTTTGTCGCTGCTGCGGCCGCAGCAAATGCTGCTGCTTTGCTTTCAGCGGCGTCGCTTTACTCGCTCGTTTTAGGCCACACCTCCGTCACGCTTCACTGCCGCTGATGGGTGGAGCCGCCTATGCCTGCTCTGCTTTGTTGCTTGCTGCTCGCCGCTTTGCACTGCGCAGTTGCCGCAAGCACTTCCCCTTTTTACGGAATTCGTAGCACGTTTCCATAGAAATGTCCTTTTTGAAATGATTTCCCCTGCACATCTGCGCAGCCTGCAGTTGCTGTGGAATTTGCATGGTGACTGCTTTGGGACAGGATTTTGATGCGACTGTCCCAAAGTGATTGCAGCGGAACAGCTGTTTCGTGCTTGCAACAAAATTCCATGCTGCAATTTGTTGTGCCTGGTGCCCTTTTTCGTCACTTTTATGCCGTGACATTTCTATCCTGCTGTGTGTCCATATGTATAGACTTTAATATAGCTCGAAAGTACTTATACTCATACGATTGTAGGCATGTGTGTGTGCAAAAAAAAATGCATTTCGAAAATTTATTTTAATGCAGATTAAAGTTTTCACTAAAGATTTAGTTTGTCGTGATAATGGGTAAATTCTAAATGTGTACTACATCACTTTATCATTCGAAAAAATTTAATATTTCTGCGCTCTTAAAGTAAAGTATCTTACATTGAGCTACATTGATATTGAGATTGATAACTTCCAGTCTAGTTTATATAAAGCTTCAAAGGCGACTTCTTTTAGTCGAGTATCCAATTCGCTGATTGACTTTGAACAGAATTTATAAATACATGGAAAGTTTCGAATTAACAAAACAATACAAATCAAGAAATCTGTTATATTTTGTCACTCAAGAATTGTGAAATATTTTAATGCTTTTATTTTTATATTTCATAAAATAATTATTGGTCCATATAAGATTTTGCTTTTAGCCGTTACTTCATTCGGGTCTTATGTTTTCAAAGCCCCAACTCAACTTGGATTGAAACATGTTTCTTTCAGCAACAAAATCCAGCTTAGCAAAGTGTTCCATTATTACGAAACAATATTTGAGAAAAACTTTCGGACTTAAGCACCATACTTTTCTATAGATCGCACTAAAGAATTTGAAATTAAATGCAAATGTAAATTAAATAAAATGTATATGTACATAATTGTCGCACCAGCACGTATAAAGAGACTCTTCCTCGCATTTTAATGAAATAAAAGAAGTTTTCCAGATCGAAATATTTCTATATAAACCACAAGGCTTAGGGCCTTTAATTCGGAAATATTCATAAATTTCAGATACAGTAAATTTTTTGGGGTTTATTTGGCATTTTCCGACGACAGTTTCTTATTCACTTTTAAATAAATGCTCTTTAAGTTTTTAGAAAGAAATAAGCATTTCGACATTACTTTTAATTCGTTTTAAATATCCAACATATGCTTATGAAATCTTACGAAAATTATGTCAACTGATCTTTCGATACAATTTTACATTTGAAACGGAATAGAGAGTATTCTTTAAAGCGCATATTCTGTCATCGTAGAGATCAGTGAATTAATGCTTGCTCTTTAAAACGATATGCCTATATCCAATCCACGGACGTGATGTTTATATATATATATGTTATATATATATAACAAAAGGAACAGATATTATTCATTGTGCCAGCTCTAGCGCAGAAGCTACATACCAGCAAGATTACGCGCTGTTATGATAAAGCTTTTTAAACCTTTCGGAATCTTTTAAGTTAAAATAAGCTCGAAAATGATTTTTCCATTCTACGTATGAGTTTCCGAAGATAGTATTGAAAGTAAATAGCAAAAATTTTATCGATAGAGTATTGGTGACCATTTTGAGGTCGATGTTAGTATAGTTTTTATATTGACACATCTTTCGCAACTTCAAAGCGACAAGCAATTGCCTCTGTTGCTATAAATTGCATTGCACAGCAAACTTGAAAGAAACTAACCGCACACACGCGCTGAAAGATCAAAGGGACTTCCAAATGCCGTGAGCAAACACGAACTTCCAAATTGAAGTCACTGAAAAGTGAATACAAATCTGGCCCGCTCTCCTGAAAATGGCAGGGCTCCTGCACTCGCCTGCATTCCACTTTAATTATTTAATAAATCAAAGGTAAGGCGACAAACGCCAACCACCCAATAAAGGTGCGCTGCCTTATCACGCCGCCGTGCCACTGTGCCGTCGCAGCAGCGGCGGAAGAAAGTCAACTAATGTTGCGGCCGAGACGTAATCCATCAATTTTCGAATGTACCCACATGAAAGCGTACCGCGCCAGCGACGAAAGAGTTTGATTTTCGCTTTTTATTCGGCAAAGATTAAAATGGGGATTACAATATCAAAATGTTTGCCTATGATTTATATATTGGCCGAATGCGAGCGGCAACTACGGCAGCAACAACAAAACGCCTTCACAGCAAACTGGAAACATAATGGCTGCCATGGTTAGACAGAAAGTGTGAATAAGCGGTCGCACGAAAGTCAACTTTTGGACAGGCGGCAGAGTGCAGGGTAAGGGGCATAGCGTCCAAAGTGCTGTGCCGTCGCCAAAACGCTAAAGCGTGAGAACCACTTGGCAGTGCGTGTCTATGTATGTGTACGTGTGTGTGGCACGCTTTTTCGGGGACTTTTTCGTAAGGGCTTTCGCTGCAGACCAATTGGAATAAAACTCGGAAACCTCAGATGCTCAAAATTGTTTGGGTTCGTGACGTAAGCTGATAGTGGCTAAATGAGTGCTGGCGGTGATGATGATGAATGGGCCTCAATGGTATAGCGATAGAGCTGCACGGGTGCAACTGCAGAAGGTGAAAACTGGCATTTGGCGAGCTCATTGTGAGTAGTTGCCTGTTCGGAGCAGGTACCACCTATTGATGCTCGCACTCTCTGAGCCGCGTATTCGAAAGACCGATCACCAATTTCTATCTTTGCTCTGCACGTGTGTGTGTGTGTGCGTGTGCGTGTGTTTCGATATCGCATTTAATGCATATTATATACTATTTCAACATGAATAGTCACTTCCTGTTCTTTAAACAAAAAGAAGTACGAGTGCAGTGTTAATGAATCAGTCTGTAGATAATTTTATCACAAGGCGCTGATATCTTATACAAGGTGCGTTGTAGATATTTTAATTAATTACGTGTTGCATATTGTAGGCACGCATGGATGACATATCTAACTACATTTGCTTTGTAATTAATTTACTTAATATATTTCTTGCACTAGTTTCCTTTAAAAGTAGTAGTTATCTATTGGAAAATTTTAGATATGACGATTTGCATTTCGAGAAATGTATGCTTAAAATTTATTTGATTGTTGCTGTGTGACTAACGGGCAAGTAAGGGTACAAAGTCGGTTGTGGACTCAAGAATATTCCTCTGAAGAAACGAAGTACTCTTGTCGGTTTATAAAAATTTTGATGATCTAATGAAAATTATGGCAAAAACTCCGAAAATGGTTGTATTTCGAAAACTCTGTACGAGATTTGAATTGTTGAATTTGTGATGCAATTAAGACGAAAAAGCTATAAAGTGGAACGTCTTTGTTCGAAAAAGTTGTTGATGATTTCTTACTTTAAATTAAGATTCCCTTTGGCGATTGTCATTTCATTTGGTATAAAATTGTAAATTTGTTAATTTTAGCATAAAAAGAAATTATACCTCAAAAATATTATAATCAAAATACTATAATCTTTTGAAATTTTTAATGATCCGCCATAGCCTGAATAAGAACTGGAAATTTAGCCTATGAGTAGCTCACAAGTTCAACGTTTATCAAGTGGTATATTGTCTTGCAAAAAATTTCCAAGTTGCTTGCTTGTGACATTTTTATTTCTCTGGCATTGCAAAACAACACGAACTCGTTTTTTCGTGCAATTTAAAAATAAATAAACAATTTCAATTTCAACTTCAACTTCTACATACACATTTCATGTGAGTTCCTTTAAATATTTTCATTTTTATATACGACGTCGTCGTTGTGCCTGCCTGTTTAATAATCATAAAAGTGAATTGTTGCGTTGTGAGTTTCTGTTTGCGCTGAGAGACAATTAAATAAAATTCACAATAAAAGCTGAAGTTGTGAGCTGCAACGCAAGAAGCAGGCAGCAGGCAGCGAAGGCAGTCAAATAAATATAATAAACTTGACGATGATAAGAGCGGCGAGCGAGTATCTGCAGCTGCGCGCAGTTACACCTCTTGCCAGATAAGATGCGTAGCGATGATTTACAACTGTACCTGCGCGGGCAATACGCAACATGCAAATATAAAACGAAAGCAAAAACAAAAACAACAATAACGGCGACAAGGACCAACGCCGACCCACAGGCATGGGCATGGGCATGACGGCATGACATTCAAAAACAATATGGCCCTCGCGGCGACAATGAAAGTGGGTGGCATGCTAAACAAAACAGTCGGCAATGACACGTGCTCTGCTTTAAAATTTTAAAATTGGCATACTTAATATGCGTATGTACAATGTTTTGAGAGCAAACAAAAAAGCAGCCCATGCGAAATGTCATCCCCAACGTGACATACGAAGGATGTCCGAAATATCCCAACAAGCACTAGAACGCCTTCTTTTATTCATGCAGGTCTGAATGCAACGCTGAGCATTGAAGCGCCGAAAATTTTGTATAGTGTTTACAGACAAGTTTATATATCTACAATAGAACGATAAATCAGAAATTGGACACTTTTTTTGATTAGTCAAAGAACAACATCGCCTGGATTAAATGCCACAAGTTTTAAGAAAAATTAAGATTCTTTAGGTTTAGAAAATAAGTTGTGCTAATTTGTTGGTTTGCCCTTGCTTTGTTTTTAGCTTTCGGCCACTAGTTTATTTAAATCCTCACCTTGGCTTAAACTCTCTTTTTACGGTTCTAATTACTATTACTAATGTCGTTTTATTTGAATAATTTAGAGTAATGTAATAAATAATAATTGCTCAATAATAGCTTTAAGAATAGCTTAAATAAAAGAAGTCAGTAGGTACTTAAAAAATATGTCTTTTCCATATCATGATATGCCAATAATTAATATAAATATTATGTATTCGTATATATTTCAATAGACTGATGATTGCGAAGTTGTTAAAAGTTTGAAATTGCTGATGATGTCTTAAAAACTGTATGATTTGATCTAATAATACATACTACGATATCAATATCAGAAAAGATTCATATGGAACAATTTTACATGGAGCTCTGATTTATTTGAAAGCAAAAAAATTTTAGCATCTAGAAAAACTTTATATCAGGAAAATTGAATTTAGAAAAGTAATTGTGATGCGATTTGAGCAGCATAGATTGCTTTTCAAAAGTTTGCAGAGTTGTACTTGAGTTCCGTTAGTAAAGTATCTACATCTACGAACACATATTTTCCAAGTGTTTGTAAGAAATTTTTTCTCGAGTCTTAGAACAAACATTTTCATTTCAGTTTCAACAAGACTTTTAAAAGGAATGAGATGCTTATTGGTATGTTTCGCAAATGTTTTTCACTTAAATTTACTTAAATTCTAAACTAGCATCCACACTGTAAAGCTGTGTGTGTGTGCGCTTGTGAGGTTTCCCACGCTTGTGTAATTTTTCATGTTGTAAATGTGGGCAGAGTAGAGTTGCCATTTTTAATTATGCCATTAAATGCTTAACTCTACTTACCCAACTAAGTCACAATCTCTAAGCCGGGTCATATAAACATTTTGCTACTGTTTTCCGTTTGGCACACACACACACTGACGCACACCAGCGGTGCTTCTAACTTGGTCTTGTTGGCTTGCCTGTTTTACGGCACTGGCTCTGACGTCGGCTGCGGCTGAAAGTGCGACAATAGGCTGCAGCATGCTGCACTTTTTGTTGCAACTGCACTCGACTGACATTTTCTTGTCAATTTGTAAATTTATTGCTTTATTTGCAGCACACGCAGACTCACACACACACACACACACACAGCTAATATGTCGAGCCATAAAGTGCCGCGTACTCGACTCGCTGTTGCACTTTTTACCTACATGTATGGGTGCGTAGCTGTGTGCCTGCCTGCCTGCATTTGTTGCAATTATTGCAATTCAAGGTATTGTAATATTTTTTTTTGCATTTTTTTTCGCTTTCTCGAAAGTGTCATAAACGCTTCTGTTTGCGCTGTCGCTGCTGATATGACAAGAGTCATAAAACTCACGCGTTTGTCGCGACCCCTTCGCACGCTCGTGATCGCTCCAACGCTGGCGCACTGAAAGTACTAGTAGTAATATTTAATATTTGTAAAATTTATTGCACCCTCAAAGCTGCGCTGAATGTGTGCAAAATTCGCAATAAAAATATAAATAAAAAAATGTGAAATGAAAATGTGAGCGTTGCCAGTGCCGCTGTCTGACGCTCATGTTGATCCAATGCCGTCATGTGACACACACTTCCACGCGCCGCAGCGGTAAAAGGTTATTTCGAATTTGACATTTCATTGACAGAAATTTCATGATGCCATCGATAAGTGAATTGGGTGTTGGTTCGGCACGCATATATTTTAATTAGTCATCAAGCAGTGGCGGCCCCTGCACTCCTTCACGGCGGCTCTTATATAAACAGGCACTGAATTGTGCCCATAATCAGCAAAGTCGATAGCACAGATTAGAGCAAGTGTTGTAAGCTACTGAGGCAGTTTGAATAGTTCATAAATTACTTAGAATTTCGTTTGCGAAAAAATGTGACTAAAAACGACAGATATGCATTGCAAGTTGCGCACTGAAAATTTCCCTACTTCGTAGTGAACTGAATTGGAACTTATTTGCTGCTACAAAGTCAGTTGAATGTTCAAGGCAAAAAAAAGTCGATATTAAATCGTTTATGAAGGTGTAAAAGTTTTCCATATTAAAAGTATTCACATCTACAATGTAGATGAGCATATTTTGAAGCTAGAGGGGAAGGTTCCATATGACAGATACTTTTTAATTTGCAGTGATTGTGTTTAAGTGATGGAATCATTGCTGAATAAATTTATTGGGCTTTGAATTCTATCAATATAGAAAGGGGTAATAGCTACCCAGAAATGTTTTGGGAAGAACCCACCTTCAGGCATAGTATGCCCCGTAATGTTGTGAATATTCGATAGTCAAAAAGTCGCTTTTAAAAATCAAAATAAATTGTTAATGGCATTCATTACAGATTTTATACAATCTGAATTGATTGCCACTCTATAATCTGGGGTCTGCATAAAACTATTTGAATAGAGGAGCGTTTTAAGTATTATGATATTGATAACAGCATTTTATAAGATTTCAGCAACAAACTAAAGAATAAACCGTAGTATGAATAATTTCAAAAGGAGTTAAAGAGAATGGTGGCTCTCCATAGTATAAAATATGTTAGAGTTAATCTTTTATAATAGTAATATGTGAGATTGAAATCAATTTATTTAAAGTTAGTAAGTTGTCAAGCAAGAAGATAATTTTAAACTATTAAAATGAATTAAAATCTGAGCTCTTTCGCAGTTTTAAATCCAATGTTCTACTAAATAAATCGATTTATTGTATTGGTAAATGAAAAGCATTTTCAACTTTAAAACTTTACATCAAGACCTTCACAAACGTCGCGCTCTTTTGAAGAAAAATATGATTTAAGTGCGATGTGCGCAAAATTAGAAGCAGCAACATTTCAAGGCATGCAAACAGAGCGATTGTAAGAATGCAGATGGCGCTAAGAGCGCAGCAAATGAAGCGACGAAATTCAAGAGCAGCCGCAACAGATTATGAACCTTTTAAGGGGATTACTGATTTTAATTTTTTACGCGCTGAAAGTGGCAGTGTTGCCACTTCTATGCAACGCTGGCGTCTGCCGCTCTGCTCCTAGCCAAGAATTTGTTTACTCAGTCAGCAAGTGGCGCTGCTGCTTGTGTCTACTCTTATTGCCGTGAAGTGGCGTCGCAGACAGCGCACAAAGCAACCAGAACAACAACAGGCCGTCGCCTAATGTGGTGCCACATTGCGGCGGGGAGTGACTGAGTGAGTGAGTGCCTTGTTTGCGCAGCTCCTTCGGCTAATTAAGGCCAACAAGCAGACTACAGCGAATGCGGCGTGAAATCGGCCGCGCACGCCTTCACTCTACACTTTCGGCTGCTGGTATAATTCGATTGTTCGGCAATTGTTTTTCAATTTTACGCATTATTAAACTTTGTTTTATTCTTATTCCTACAGCAGCCGGCCACCACCAGCGGCAGCAGTGACAACGGGTCACGTGGCTGCGCCGGCGAGCAAGTGAAGCGCATTGATCTTCGCGCCCACATCGCAGCCGTCAGCAGCCCACGGCCAACAGGCGCGGCGGCACGTGCCCAGTGCCGCTTTCATCGCGCGGCAGCGGGGCGGCATGGCACTGAGCGGGCTGTGGGCTGAAGAAGGCGCGTGCATTCACGCGCAAATATTTTGCTTTCGTTAGTTTCGCTGCTGATAACTTCCGCTCCCCCCAAGCAACAAGGATGCACGACTTGGCAAATGCAAGGCGGCAGGCGACAGGAGCAAGCGCATGAGTGGGAAATCAATTCAGTCCATGGCTCGTTTTTGCGTTAAATGAAAACAAATTTGACGTGTCCTGTGCGCCTGCCCCCTGTCTGCGTCGTGTTCTGAGTCACGTGCCGCGTACTTCGTGTGCCTTTTCGTTTTCTCTGCTAATCTATCAAAAATGCCAGAGAACACTTGCGGCAGCAAAATTTCCCTGTAAATACGTTTCAGTAACCACTTCCGTCTCCGGCTCCGTTTCAGGCTCATTCCAATTGTTTTCCAGCTCGTGTTTGTTTGGTTGTTCTTGTTGCTTTTCTTCTCGTTCTTGTTCTGTTGTTTGTCTTGCAATTTCCTTTTGTTGATTTGTTTTGTTTTTGTTGTTTCGATTTGAGGGATTTCAGCAGTTTTGGCTACCAGTTTCATTTCAAATTGAAAAGTAAATAAGATGACGATTACCGTGAAAGTGATTGGACTTGATTGGTTTAATAAAAATTGTATTTAATATTCCTTTGAAAAAAGAGAGAAGAAACGTGATAGAAGTATCAAAGTTCGTAGAGTTAGATATCTGTTGATGAATGAATGAAAATCAAATGAATGAAATAAAAAGTCGACTTTTTCGTTTAGTTTAAATACTTGATGCCAGTCAACTTTTTCTTACGAGGTTAATACATAATAACATTTTTTAAAATCGTTTAAAGTATGACTCCTATATAAAAATATTTAAAAGACTACACAATTTTTCACTCGGCAAAAATATAGTATGTATATGAAATGATTTTTCAAACATTTCGTGCGATTTTAAAAGTTTACCATTTTTCGACACGAAAGATCCCTTACCCTCACAAACACAAAATTTTGTGTTGCATTTTAATCTTATTATATCCATCTCACCAAACCGCACTAAAGTCTAGCACGTTCTCCTATTCAGTTCATTCTATTCTAAGTATTTTCCGCTATGGAAACTCTGATTTAATTGTTTCCTTAAAGAAATATCTATTGCCATTGAAACTGTAAAGCTTTGAATGCAATGGACTAAGAATCTGCTGAGATATATATATTTTAAACTCACCTTAAAAGGTGAGTATTGAACGTGAATGTAATCTCAGTCAATCGTTTAGGCACGATTAGAATAGTCCTCGAATGTAGGCTATTTCTTTAGAGTTTGAGATTGAAGTTGAAACCATAATCTATGTGACTTTCCTGTCAATAAAATGGTATACCATTCAATTTCATTGATCGTCAATGTTGCGCATTTTACAGTATCAAATTAGCCCCGATTGTTGCGACTTTCCACAACAGTTAGGGATGACAAAAACTGAGCACACGCTACAAATTATATCAAGGGATGATACCCAGCAAGCAACATCAGTCGCATATGTGTGTATGAGTGTGTGGTCTGTAGTACCAAAGAGTGTTAGCTTTAATTCAAATGTAAAGCGTCTAATCAGATTTTTGACTAAAACAACAACAATCTGGTAAGCGTCGGCAAACAATGCCTGAAAATGCACAACTTGGCTGGGAAGTGCATTTGTGTGTGTGTGTGTGTGCCGCTGAAATGAGCTGGCGAGCTGGCGCATAATTTTAGAACTGGTTGTTGCAAGGAGCGCGGCTGTGCGGCGTGCATCTCAGGGGAAAAGTGTCAGTGGGGTGTCTGGCATAATAAGTAAAGAAAACATATGGAAATTTTGTAGCACAATTTGCAGACAAAGAAGAACAATCAATCAAAAGTAATATGCCATAATCGGACTGATTTGAAATATACGCAAATTGTTGATATTGGCAAATTGAAAATTTCGTCGCTGGCAGGTCATAAAATCATTGCCTTCAAATATTTTGCTTGGCATTAACGAGGCAAATGCCTTTTAAACACTCAGCAAACAAAATGGAATTGACGCCGATTCGCTTTAAAATGTGCAATAGTGGCAAAAGACAAAGAAAAAAAAACGCATAGTCATAAAATAATAAAGTCATAAAATTGATGTCATGCAATTACTATTTATTGCATTGATTGTTGTTGTTGTTGTAATTGTAGTTGTTGATTGGTGTGCAGTCGATCAGATAATATTTGTTCCTAATTGACCAAGTGAGCAGCGAGCAGCAGCAGCGGACGCCATTTCAGGGCCAATTGCGCAGGCAACTTCAACTTCAACTGCTTGACATCAGCTTCGAGTTACATCAGCAGCTGGCAGCCATCGCTAGCACCGCCACCAGCTCATGGCAATATTTGCAAATCTTAAGAGCTCAATTTGGTTGCACTGCGACTTTTTGGGGATTTTTATTGCATTTGCTTGAATTCGCTGCAATTTATTTTTTGCCCTTTCTAATTGATTGCTTCGATTATGTTTGTATGCGGCAGTCGCCAGCTGCATGTGTGTGTGCGCGCTTGTAACTGTTGCCTGCATTCTGCATTGCCTTTGCTACGCATTATTTTGCGCTAATCGCAAAAGTCGCCTCTAAGCCCTGGCGCCACATTTTGCGTTTGCATGCGGCGCAAAAGGCGCCTCCTCCCGGTCGTCGCAGCCACTTGAGGCCGCAGGCGCCAGCACATTCTCAATTGCGCTGATTGTTGCCGTCATTTTTTGCAGCCTTTTTTAGCTGCAGGCCTCTATGCAGTCGTATGTGAATAGAGGTTTCCTGCTTGGGGTTCCCGTTGGGCAATGACACTTCATTTGACTGAGGTGTTGCATGTCACTTGAGTTGCACATTTCAATGATTGCTTTCGAAAGGCGGCTATATCGATTTAAGCATATTTAAATTTTTTTTAGAATTTAAATTCGATTTTAAAAGCTAGTTTCTATTAGAATTCGACGCTGTTCAGTCTTAAAAAATTTAATTTAACTGTAATTTTTAATATGGGGCAATCTTTAACCGATATTGCAGACCAGTTTCTATAGTATGTACAAATTACAGCGGCTGCGGTTACGTCATTTTTGAAGATCTCTTATTAGTGAATTCTTATTAAGACTTTTTGAGTCCTTAACAAAATTTCTTGAAAACAAAAGAAAAATTTCAAACTTAGTTTACTCTTGAATGTAATTCAGGTTAGGTTTTTGTGGCTCTCTAGGACACAGTTGATGTGCCAGACAGACCAAATGTGTCTGTTCAAGTGCAGGCTCGTTTTGAAAACTACATTGCGTACATTTTTTTAAAATTATTTCAAGGGACTTATTTTAAAAAAAGTGAATGTCAATAATCGTTAAAACTGAAATTAATTCGCTTAGCTATAACTCTGCTGATAAAGTTTACTATCAACTTATATCAAAATTGGAAGCATTAATATAGAATTTCTAACTTTCAAAATCCTTTCAGACGTTAGCATGAAAACTTCTTGAACTTAATGTGTGCTTAAAATCAAACTCTGCCACTGTAATAAATTTCAACTTTTAAAATTTTCGGCATAAATTGGATTTTGTGATCTCAATTAAAGTTGTAAGAGCACTGCAAATTTTTGTCGAAAAAATATTGCATGCTTTTAGGAAATGAGTACGATCACAAATTCTGAAATGATGCTGAGGTGCTGTATTTCAAGTAAATAGTACACAATTTAGTTAACTTTTTTCTGATATTAGAGTTTCATAGTATATTTCTAGAAATTAGAGCTATTGATTATTATTGTATCTTGTTGTTGACTGCATTTCTTTGTTGCAAATTTTAAAAGCATGTTTTAGTAAAGATTTTATGTGCCTTTGCCATAAACGAATTTGTAATAATTGACATGTTCTTTGTCATTCAATGATCTCCCAAAAATGTACAGCTATTTATGACGAACTCGATTTTATTATAATTTCAAGTAAAACTAGTAAGGGCTCACATATATATGTCGTTTTCTTTTATTCCAAGATAGATATAAAAGAGCTTGGAATAAAGAGGAAAGCTTCTCCCTGCCTTTCCATTTGGCTATTGGTCTGCTTATACGAGCATATATGATTTCACTCCTTAAACTTATTTCTATGCATACGCATATTTCAATCAAAAAAATAAACACAATATGATTGTGATTTGAATAAAATAGGATGTAATAGCTATGCTTATATGAAGAGATTCTTAGAATACAATTTACATTTGGTATAAAAATATTTTACATGCGCTTTAAGCTTTCAATACCGAGACGAATACATGTCGATCAATTCTAGCACTTACACACTAACACTTACAGCTCTAATTTATACAACTTATAGAGATTTCAAGCATTTCTTGAAGCAAAATTTCAAAGATGTTCTTTTTAAAACCACTTTTAAATCTATTATACATTTTTATGAATTCTTAAACAAAAGATATTATTATTTTATATTTACAAAGTACAAAATTTTTATGATATTTACTATCAAGAGATTACTTAAATACGATGCTATGCAGATATCTTATAAAGGAATACATTGGATACGAGCTCTATTCACGCTTTGTGATTTTCACCCTCAGGCCGTCTTTGGGGCGCAATATCAATTCGCCCAGCAGTGTCAGATCCTCGCGTCTGTCCACGGCTTCGAGTTTATATTTTCGCAGAACGGTTGAGAGCACTGCCTTCTCCTCCAAAATGGCGAATTTCTGACCGATGCAGTTGCGCGGGCCCGCACTGAAGGGTATGTAGGCGAAGGGATGACGGCCGGCGCAGTTCTCGGGCAGGAAGTTGTCGGGATTGAATTGCTCGGGCTTGGGGAACACCTTGGGATTGCGGTGCAGCATGTAGGTCATAATGATGGCGGTGGTGCCGGCAGGTACCAAGTAGTCACCTATTTGAAAAAAATAAGTTGCTAACTAAAGAATTCGAACTAAAAACAGCAACATTCCACTAACCAATTTTGACATCTTCACTGACGGAACGCGCCATCATGGGCACACTGGGAAACAGACGCAGCGCATCCTTAATACAACATTCCAAATAACGCATGTCCATGAGATTCTTCATGGTGGCCGGTGTTTCTTTGTCATCGCCGAATATCGACTGCAGCTCCTCAACGACGCGCTCCTGATACTCGGGATGTGAGCTCAACAGGAAGAGCGTCCAGGAGATGGCTGCCGATGTGGTGTCGTGGCCTTCGAACATGAAAGTGTCCACCTCCTCGCGTATGTCCTCATTGGACAGCATGGTGCCGTCCTTGGAGGCATCGATCAGCAGATCCAGAAAGGCCAGACGCTTCTTCTTGCCCAGATCGTCATAGGCGTCGGGCACATTGTTGTTATTGTTGTTATTCATGATGTTCTCCTTGAGCTCCGCCTTGCGCTCGCGTATAACCCTATTCGAGAAGCCGTGCAGCGTCTGAATGTAGCTCTGGTGCAGCTTGTATTGCTCGGTGAGGCGGAATAACGAATCGAATTGCAGCCACAATTTGGCTTGACGATTCTGCACAATGGCACCAATGCTGCGGGGAAGGGGGGAAATGGGGTAAAATTATAAATGTCATATGATGCAATAGTGAAATAACTAGTGAAATGGGAAATGCCGAAGCCGATGTGAAATTGTATTATTTTTAAAAGCATGATGTCAGGTGAATGCTGTCGGGAAGGGGGCGGTAGTGTGTGTGTGAGTGTGTGGGTTGGGAAAGGAAGTGCGTTATCAGTGAGTTGCTTCATTTGCCAGTTCAGTGACTGCCTGCTGCCTCGCACTCTGGCTGTATGTGTGTACATTTGTGTGGGCGTATTTGTGTGTTCATGTGTGTGTGTGTGTGTGTGTGCTCTGCTGACATCTTAATCTCACATATTTTTCACATGAGCGCCCTGCACCCCATTTACGGGATATGAACATGTCTCTCTGTCAACGCTGACAGCTCTCGATATTAAACTTTCGCTGCACTGACAACTCATTTCGGAAAATGTTATTTCAATTTGGCAATGGCAAACACAATGCCAGACATTCAGATATTGATAAAAATTAAATGAAAATAATATTTGATATTGCAAATGTTTTGGTTTGTGGCAACAAAATATAATTTTTGATTGAATTCTACAATTCAGTTAAAAGGGGTTCCAAATTGCAATATGGAAGTGTGGTAGTTTAAGAAGATTTTAGCTGGACTAAGCAGTAAAATTTAATTCTAAAGGGATATTCAAAACATAT
This sequence comes from Neria commutata, assembly GCA_963457695.1. Taxonomy (NCBI): domain Eukaryota; kingdom Metazoa; phylum Arthropoda; class Insecta; order Diptera; family Micropezidae; genus Neria; species Neria commutata. The sequence continues at coordinate 16,052,289 of OY735245.1, read as the reverse complement.
TTTACATTATACATATACATACATCATATGTATTATAAACAGTTTGTATACGCACTTATGTATGTAGGCCGTAAAAAGCTTAGACACAAATTAAATTTGCTCGAAATTTCATTTAATTATAAGCTTTATTTTATTTTAATGGAGAGGATGGGGCAAAACGAACACAAATTGGAAAAGTTGTAATAAAATCAGAGAAATCAAATTTTTCTCACAATCAAACAACTCGACAGTCAGCGAAATCATTTTCAAATGGTTTTCGTAAAAAGTTTTTGTATAATTGTATTTTGTTCTTGAAAAATTCGAATTTTTGTTGTTTATCGGGAGTTGCATTTTAATATGAGCATAACGGTTGATTACACACTGCCTATTTAAACTGTTATTGTTAGTTAATTTCATAGATCAAATTTAAGTTCTTTTCAAATACGAAATGTTAAATTTTTAAGTTATACACAGGATTGTATTTGCTCTAAATTTAATTCTGATTCAAGTTAAATAAGTATTTGAATCGGGTCTCATTCTCACAAATCTTTCAAACGGTACATTTTCTATATCAAATTAGAAATGTTGGATCAAGCCACAAAAAGCTTTAAAAATGTGAATCTGCATAAATTCCGCCGGCTGACGACAGACGCGTGTCATTAAATTCGTTTCGTGCGACTGAAATGGAGGCGAATATGAGTATCGCCAAAGCAGATTTAAAAGCGGTTTTGCCTACTCGAGCCGGCTTAACGTAAAGCGTGGAGCACGCCGGCGATAATTTTACGATCGCACGAATCTTGCATGCATGATGAATGTTTGACGAGGCGCCAAGCCAAGCTGCATTCGAAGTGCGCTTGCTGCTTAAACGGCTATCAGAAGGGACGCTCTAACGGGAGTAATTATTAGTTATTGACCATGACTTTGCAACGAGCTTGAAGTCACTGACCATTTGACATATGACGCATAAGAGAGCATACGTTTATAAAGACCAGCGTTCTACTTCGCAAGTAACGTAGAATTGCTAATAAAATTTAATTAATACCTAACTTCGATTTTACACGCTGCTGAGTGTATTTTTTGTATTCAATTGCTAATTGACGGTAGCGGAAAGTTGAATTAGTTTTAGCAACTTTTTTGAAAACTGAAATCATTGAGACTGCTTTTAGAACACCTTCGCTGGCTCGGGCATGCCGAGCGAATGAACGACAATGCTCGAGGAGTAAGGAAGGTATTCGATGCGAGGTTGAGAGCCAGAGTAGAAGAGGGAGATCGAAGCTTCAGTGGTGGGACCAAATGGAAGCAGCCCAAGATAAGCTGGGAGCTAGGTACTGGAAAAGACGTACGCAAGGCAGACGTGGTTGGAGGGAGCTGCAGACCCAGGTGCTGATGCCACATGAGTAAGTTAACTAACTCGACTAAGATGGATTTAAAATTTCTTTGCATAAATGAACGATATCACAGGCTATATTCTATTAAAGTTCGCTTTGGACCTGTGAACAAAATTTCAGTCAGCCCACTCTTTAATGAAGCCGCTGGCATCACTTTACTACTCACCCATAAACCGCCTTGACGTAGTCCGATTCGCTGTTGCTCTGTGCGTGTATGCTTCTGCCCATGGCAGTTTCTAAAACCGAAGCAAAGCATTGCAATTAACTTCATTACCTAACACCATCCAAGCCAAGTTAGTTAGTTACTTACCACACACAATGTCGAGCGTGCAGAGCGTCACGTATGGAAAAATGTTGAAAGCCTCCGAGCCCACTTCGCTTTCCAATTTGCGCGCCAAAATGGCGCTCTCCTCATTGAACACATCCACGAAATCGTCCAATATTTTGAAATGAAAGGCGGGCGTTAAGATCTAAACAAAAAAGTTAAAAATGTTGAGTAAAAGTGATGCAATTAAAAGCAGTCTTTTTAAAAAAGGTGCGTACCTTTCTTCTGGAGTGCCACTTGCGGCCGAAGCTGGTGAGCAGACCGGTGCCCAGCCATGGGCGCAAGTAATCATAGTCGTGACTTTTGTCGATGAATTTCTGACTGTTCAGAATGGGCTGCCATATGGAGCATAATTTATTTAAAAATTTGATATTAAAAAATTTTTAGATACTGATTTTTTAGTGAATACTAAAGTGCGCTTACCTCCACAGTTTCGGGATCGAAGAGCATTACGTAGGGACTGTTGCCTTGCCAGGCTTTGTTCAGGCCGATGCGATTGCCCCAAAGCTTTTGCGAGCCCGTAACCCGCATGAATAATTCTGCAATGATAAAAATTAATTTGAAAAAAAGCAATATCTTAATTGTTGACATCTTCTTTATTGGCCTGACATTTCCGACAGCGCTGCGCATTTCGCATGCAACGCGGCAAACGGACTGCCGCACGTCATCAGCTTTGGCCGTTTCAGTTTTCAAGCGCGAAGTTTCGATGTTTTTTATTGCACATAAATAGTAAGTTTCGTTTCTCTTTGCCGGTTTCGTTTCGTTTTATTTTAACGCTTTTGGAATTGCTTAAACGCAAATTGTTTATAGGAAGTCTTTTGACTAATGGTCAACACAGATTGATTTATGCAGAGCGGAACTCTTTTTAAAAGACTGCATATTCTGCTATTTTTTTTTTTGGAATTGCTTAGAAGCCAAACTTGGCGCAAGACCCCAAACATTATAAATTAGCAAAAAGATGCTAAAAACAGATTTGGGTAGATTTTCGTGCCATTTAAGCAGAATTTTAAAATTGTCTACAAACTAAAATTTTTGAAAGCTCAAGGATTCTGAGCTGCCGTTTCGGTGTTCAAGCTAGCAATATTTAATTGCACTCACGGACACGTGCAACAGAGCATACCAACGAATGACACACTTCTCACTTGACCATAACAACACGCCAAGCTTTACAGATTTGTTGCTCGAATATTACAAGATTTTGCTTCTTTTCGAGTGCACGCAAAATCTAATTTGATATTGAAAGATACAACAAGCTTACAACTACAGCTGAACATTATGGAAAAAAATCACGTTCAACAAAACGGGTCAACAACAATGCACAAAATTTTCAATACTTTGCTGTTTTCATTGTACGAGCAGCACCTCGCCCCTGCCCCGCCACTGTGCGCGCGTCAGCCTATCGTATTAATTAAAATGGCAATAATGAATCAAAATTAATACGAAAAAAAGCCATTTATGTAATTCAAAATAAACCACCGCCAACCGCAACGGCCGCAATCAGTTTGACGTTGCGTTGGTGTGTTGATGCGTTGGTGCGTTCGATTTGCGGACCATGCTCTCGAATCGAGCCCACAGAGTGTGCTGCCGGTTAATTGCGGGGCGAGTAGGTACCTACTCGTTCCTTTGTAATATATCTACAGCTATTGCCTTTGATGCTGTTAGCATTGTTACTGCTAACAATTGTTGCTACTGGTTGTTACTTTTGGCTGTTTACAAAGGTGACAACTAACAACGACAGCAATTTCAAGCTATTAACATAACATACTCTTGCTGTTGTTCGTGTAGCTACGCACTCACGCAATTTTTCGGTATGAAATATTTTGCCACACTGAAAGAAATAACAATTGGAATTTTACTGCCGATGGACTGTAGAAAAATTTGTATAAACCAGCGATGGTTCCTTCTTAGCTGACGTACAGCTCATATATGTACATACATGCATATACAAAGCTCGAAAACACTATTGCTTCAGAGCTATGCTGTCTTATGCGTGATCAGCGATCGGTATCTGAGTAAGGTATAATGTGTAAGGTGGTCAGCCTAAAACTATGCAACCGTTTTTTAAATGCTTTTTTCTGGAAAGTTCCCGAGTCACTGATTAAAAATTCGGCATATGCAGATGTAAAACCAGTGTGCTTAATTATTTTGACAGTATGATTGAAATACTTGTATAGTATCTTCTGCGCCAGCTAAAGTATTTTACTCAAATTAAAACTTGGTTTCGAATCAAAAGTAAAATAGATTTTACGGTGTTTTCATAAGCAAAACATTATCATCAACCTTAAAAGAATTTTTTTCATACATTCAACATGTTTTATTTTCAAACTCATATCTAAGTTTGCTGAAGAATTTGCATTTCGTTGCTTGTGATGGTTTGGTGAAGGGAATTTGTTTGGAAAATTTCAAGATTTTCGTTCAAAAATGACAGCGAGAAGCTCTATTCGAATGAATTCGTCTATCAGTTAAAAGATTAGCAATGTAGACTTTCTACTTAAGAAACGCTTTCTAAATACATCACATTCAAATCGTTTAAGAATCACAAAAATTATAAAATATAATTGTGGGTCTCGTTAACTTGTGCCAAAATAGAACGAGTTTAGTTTTTAGATTAAAGTTCTTTGGAAAAACTTGTTAAATTGCTTTGTACAATTCTCTTTCATTGATCTGGTAATAAATTTCTTTGCATACAAGTTTCAAATTTGTTCGCAGTGCATACTGCAAATCTTTACTTGTCACACTCTCATTACAAAAATAACAACAACAACAACAACATCAGCGCAGTAGCTCCAAGTAATAGCAACAATGAAAGCATATAACATAACAATTTCATAACAAAAATTCCAACCAAAAATAAAGTCAAATTTCAAGAAATCAACACTTATGATGACTTCCTCATGGTCGGGCACGAAGCTGAGGAAGATGCGCAATCGCGAAGATGCCACTCATATGTGCCGCTGCTGCCATAGGCAGATGAGTACGCGCCCAAGCAGACAAGCGGGCTTTACACCTCTAACGTATTCGCAGCTGCCCGGTTCCGGTGAGTAATGTTTAGCTGTAAAAAACCGTAACTCTTTCCCACACTTCGTGCAGTTTTGTCAAATTTCATTTTGCTGTAATTTTTTTCTTGCTATCACACATGCAGAGTTTATAATTAATTTATTTTGGGCCACTTTCGCCGCTTGTCTACTCTTCACCTTCACTTCTTTCTCCTAACAATTGTTAAACAATAATGTTTTTTCCGCTTGGTTTCGTTTTGGCGCTTTTAAGGTGTTCCCAATGCAATAAAATGCAAATTTTTGGCGCAAAAGTAATAAAGCACAACTTTTATAATAAAACGTTATTTCTGAGAAGTATTAAAAACCATTTTCTCAAATAAAATATTTCATAAATGGTCACACTTTGATGGTTTCTGCACAGCCGACCAGTCATTATGCATCTTTCTAATCCCCAGATTTTGCAAGCCTATTAAAAATGCTTACCAGACTTGCATAAAATATTGCATTTATGATAATGATTAATAGTTTTGAAATGCTTTCTTAAAGCAAAATACTTTGAAGTTTGTATTTCGAAAATTTTTCAGTATACTATATAAGACATTTAATGTAGAATAATTATTGGATTTCAAGATTTCAAAGCTGTTTCGAATAACAGAACATAAACCAAAAAAGTCGATTGAAGGTGTAAAAAGCTGAAATCAAGAAATCTAAATTTATTAATTATGTACCTTCAAATAATTATCTATAAATCATTCTAGCCTTTGGCTATCTTTGACAAATAGCAAACATTTGTTAGCTTCAACAAAAGAATGCTCCGAGCAATATCACTTTAGCTTAAAAGATCTTTTAGCTCACATAACATTATTAATATGCATTATTGTCCCGATACCAACGATCAATATGTCAAAGTTAATGCATATACATAGAAGTAAAAGTTATATAATAAAAAAGCAACTTATTAGCATAAAGTTCTACACGCTTTTCGTAAGAACACTTCTTCACATTCAAGCGAACGACAAATCCGGCTTCTAAAATTATGTAATGTCGAATAATACCAGTTTGTTGTATTTTTTACTTAAATAGTAAAAAAAAACAGACCCATTTTTATCATTGAAATAAAATCTGCACAAATTAACATCAAATTCGCAAATGAGCAACAACAACTAACTTCAATATAAGTTGACAAAAAATTAAAGAAACCCAAATGACAGGAGCCCAAACCAGAATTGTTAGTATTTTAATTAAAGAGCAACAATCCAATTACTCATAGAGTTTGACACACAAAAAATTGCTTTCAAATGCTAAGCAGTGGCTTGTTCGGCACCGCTAATCCTAAGTTGAGCATTCTAAATCTGAAAAAAGTTGATATATGTTTGTAAGAACATTTATGCATATAAATAATTGAAGCAGCAGTTTAGAGACATTTTGCAGTAGTACAATAATAAAAGTGTTGGATTTAGGTTTAAACCTAACGAACTTTTCTTAGTGACTAGTTTAAAGAGCTTTCTTGCTTTGAAATAGAAAATTAATAAAATAATCTTGCGCATACTAATTATGCATATATACATTCATATTTCTTATCGTAGCTATTTTCAGATACTACACTATTGGAACGATCGCTCCCAAAGACTGAGCTTTCCCAGGCGAACCAAACTAGCGATGTTTCGACCATCAATAATTTTGCAGCTTTATTGAGCATCATGCGAAATGCTGACCTTCATTTAAGTATACCCATCGTGAAATTTTAAGAAAAAAACTATACATTATTTTTCTGGGTGCGCCACTGGAAGACCAAATTATTAGCATGCGCGATTAAATCATTCTAAACTGTGTTCCAAACCACAGCTTCTCAATGTCAAATCGAACATTAGCGTTTGGTTTTGTGGCAACAAAATGGCTACTGCTGCGTACCGAAATTACTTTGTGGCATGTAGCTTTCAACTTGGCAATTGCGGCTGCAAAACCGTGTGCTTGAGAACGCTGTCAGCCTGTTCGGGCACATGCACTTAGCAATTTGAAAATTCTTATTGCTAGCGTATATTTTGCGTGGCTGCTTGATTCGTTGTGCGGTTTGCGGGGTGCGCCTCACGGCTTGCGGCTTGCTTAGAACCATTAAATCAAGTTACCATTATCTCACAATCAGACCGAGCTGGCCTTCAGCGCGAGCAGCCACAATTGTGTCGACTCATGCTAATGTCGGCGGCTACAACGGCGATGCCCGCGCCAGCGCTATGCCTCGAATTATGGCCACAAGCGCGCACATCTTTAAGCCGCTTGAGCCGATTCTGCAAGTGGCAAGGTTCGCTACGGTTCGATTCGATTCGATTTAATTTCAATTTGATTTCGAATTCAAGAGCATAACAAGAAGGCGAAGAATTAAGCATCAACTTTGGCCGCTTAATCGAGCTCGCTTGATTCTAAACTTCAACTTCGAAACTGCGAGCGCGTTCGATAAGCCGCCAGCCGCAGAACAAGTTCTTTTGCGGCCAAAGTGAATTCTTGTGAGAGTGGGCTCGCTCGCCTTGAACCATGCTTGGCAGCCTAAGCGACGCTGGTTTGGATTTCTGGTTAACAGCCACCTTAATGCAGATATGCAGATTCATATTCATTAATTTTATTTCTTTCATGCTCTGTAAGAATGAGATGGAACTGCTTCCAAATGGAGTTTCCTCTCACTTTCGGCATACCGCCAGTTTCCCTTTCAACACATCGATTTGTTTACCGTTTTTTATGAGCCACTAATTGTTTTTTTTGCCACAATTCGTGCATTTCATTTTCACCCTGCCCACTCTTTTCGACAACGATTTGCAGACGCCGAGAGCTGCTTTGTTAGACATCTGCAATTCGAGCCAATTCGCTGATGACTAATTTAACGCTTATAAAGCATGCCAGATGCCAAATTTACATACGACTATTTCTGGCGCACATGCTTTGGTGTTGAACGCTCTGTGAGTTTTGAAATGGACAGCACTAGCCACGGAAGCGCGTCCATTGAGGAACTACGATGAAGCGTCATCAATGGAAATGTTGGAAAATTGTCACAGTTATTTGAAGAATATAGGAAGCCGGTTTCCACATGACGACGACAAAGAGCTACAGCTTATTAACAATCTTGTATTTGAATTGACAGTTTGATGATGCATCTGAGATATGGTGTCAGTATCTGTCTGATCTGTAGTGCATACCAAGAAAATTTTAAAGAAATTGCACTAATTTATTCAAAAGAATGTATATAACAAAAATCATATAAATTTTTCGTTTAAGGAAATGGTTTCTCCTCTGAGTGTGTGAGTGTGTGTGCGCCTGCAATGTTTCTTCTAGAGGTGCTAGATCGGTATCAAAAAGAATCTTAGTTCCGTGTGTTAATACCAAAATAATGCGGAAATAATTTCAGTCAAATTTACCAATAAACCAAATTAATGAATTCTTCTGTTTACGTTGTGATTCAACAAATAAACCATTGGAACTTGTTTCGATACAAAGTTTGAACCAACAATCAATGCTGCCAACCACAACAAAGACCTTAATGCTACGGAAAGTGGTAAGCAAAGCAGCAACAACAGAAAATCTAAATTATTGTTACAAACGATGCTCGAACACAAAAAGAAAAAAAAGCCAAAAAATTAACAGATTTGTTAGGTTCTTGTAGCATTAAAATTTAAGGTAGATATGCAAATGGTCTTGGGTTCACTGCAGATGTGGGTGGATGGACATTGAGCGGGCTATTGTTCGTTCGCACTGTTGCTGGCAGATAAAGAAGTTTCTTTCATAAAACAGGTTCGAAAATATCTTTAATGACATCTCTGTGATTTGTTGTCGTAGTCACGAAAATCACGAAAATCACGATTTTCAGCAGTTACAAGCTCAGAGTTAAATTAGAAGCAAACGCTGCAACGAAATCGATCGACAGATCACACCCTTCACTAACCGCGCTTCACACTTTGATCGGCTTTTATTTCCTCTTCGTCTTGTCGATCTTGAACTTCGAATCTGAATTTGGCGAGCGTGAGCTCTTGTATGCGTTCGTTCAAGCATCAAGAGCCATTCAAAAGCTGCACAAAAGCTACCATAAAAATCGAATTTCTTTTCCGTATACAAACCACTCACACATATATACATACATACATACATATGTACGCATTGGCAAAACAAGAGACCAATAATAGACCGTAAGACGTTGGACCCAAAGTGGCTGGCTGCAAATCTTTCGAAGGCGCCCGCGTCGATGCGTTTTTATGTTAATTTTGAGCGATTTTTTTTTGCTATTTTGTGTATGATGATTGTAATTAAAATTTTGTAAAATTTTTATGCATAAATTTCGTTTTCGTTGCTATGATTTTTGCATGCCTTTTAAGAGGTCAATGTACAATAATCGCTACTAAGCTAAATGCTCGTTTCGTTGGTATGCAAAAAATGTATCTAAATTGATACTAAAATGGAAAAAAAAATTTAATTCAAATTTTCAAGATTAAGGTCTCTGCCACATTTTTGTGCATTAATTAATGTACGACTTTTGATCTGATGCTATCGCTCATTATCGTCGCTCACGATTTCGATTGCATATGCACAATATATAATTTGTATCCAACTGTTTTTTTTTCATGTTCTTAGAGGTCTTTCCGGTTTGCCTTTGCACAAAGTCTTCTCTTCCGATTTGAATTAGCGTGCGATTTTACGAATTTACTGTCGAATTTCGGGTCGCTAATTGCACAAAATGAAATCACAAATTGATGCATACGATTTGTGATTTGACAGTCGGCGAACTGTATTGAGGAAATGTTTGTTAATAGTTTGTTGTGATTGCCTTTTGACTTGTAGTTTGGCTCTTGTGGCTGGCTGCGGTGCGGTGCGGCTGCACGTTTCGACAAGTGGCTACCGCAAGTGCGCCGGCTTAATTAATTCAAGGTGACTTCAATTGTTTTGTGTAACAATTTCAGAAAGTTCGAGGAAGTGATTCCGTGCGGACGCGCAATTCTGTTGCTGTTTGTTGTTGTTGTGAGTAACAATTGCTATAATTGTTTAACGAGTGCGCTGAAGAGCGGCTTGACATGCATGTGGTTGCTACGGAATTTCGTAAAATGGCCACTGAAAAATTGGCTTCATTTTGGAAAGTTAATTGGAATTTCTCTTTTACGCTTTTACCAAAAAGCTGTGATTTGGAAATGCTGGAATTCCTGCAGCAATGCTTCACTCTTTCTGCCTAATTATTTTACTTGGCGCAATTTAAATTTCGCCTTGTTTGGTATCATCTCTTGCATGAATTGGCACTTCCTCGAAAACTTCGAAATAGAAATAAAAAAGAAGTACAAATGCAAAGAAAACTTGAGGGATGGAGGGGAGAATGGGGAGCGAGAAGTGTAATTTAAACTCTAAAAAAGAATAACAAGCTTAGACTTTTTTTAAACCAAATTTGCTAATTGCTAGATAAATTCCAATTTTAAATTTCCAATATTCTTTTTTTTATTTATTTCAAACTCCCAAGGTTGGGGGCTGCCAAAAAAAATGGAAACCGAATTTCCGCTAAAGGGAGCAAGTGAGAAGGCGCGCGTAAAGCAGAGGCTGGCTCCTGGTGAGAGCTTGTACGTGAGACCGAGATCTGCAGTAGGTATGGCAAGAAGAAGCAAAAACCGAATATGCATTAGAACTTTACTTCAAAAAACTTGGCTTAAGCCCTTCATGTGCTATTGACTTTTCCAATATTCATCTCAATTTTATTATTCATTTATTTCGTACAGTATTAAAAATGTCAATCGTTGGCCGTTCCTTTGTTAACCATGCATCTATGCAGTTTACTGAAATACCTTCTGCTTGTATCTTAGTGCTTATTTAAATCGGATAGCCCCATTAATAAAAAACGCATTGACAGCATTAGTAACTCTTCTGCATTGATTGGTTACTTCCTAGAGTAAAGAACAACAAAAAGAAGAGAACTTAATAATTTCCGCATATTAAAGAAAGAAGTTGGTGCTGAAGAGCAAGAAGTGTTTACCACAGTTTCTTTAAAAGAATACCAGTTTCTTGTTAAATTCCAACAAATTCGATTTGCATTTAATTAGCAGAACTTGAGCTCAAAGCGAAGCTGAGCATACGGAAATCGGAACTAAAACGTAAGCCGGAAATCAGTTCTAATCACTTCTTTGAATGTTTTTATGGTTTCTGTAATGGATTCTGCCATTATGACGTCATTTTGATGTAAATTACCACTAAACGATTCGAGCCACCAAACAAAACTGAAAAAAATCGATTTCGAAGCTACGTTATTAATTTTTGATATCAAAGAGTCAGACTACTGCTGAGCAGCCAGCCTGTTCTTGCAGGGCGCTTCAGGGGTCATCCAAGCAAGCGTGCGAGCATTCATTTGCATATCATTAGAAAATGCCGAGCGGTCTTTTGTAATGCGGCAACTTAAGCAAACGAAATACTTTTACAGAAGCATTTTTTAGAAGTTTCAAAATATTTCGCTGAGAAGATTTCAATGAACATACTTAAAATCAATAAACAATAAACATTTAAGGTGTATTAGCACTATGAAGAAAATAACATATATTTTTTGTAATGCATCAAAAATATTTTCGATATCTGCAATGTAATTTATAAAATTCTGTAATTTCCTTTTTTAGTTTGTAGAGATTAACTTCAAAGAGTTAATAAAGAGTATGTAAGACCGAAGTTCGGCCTTCGGCTTCTTCGCAACCTGGGCAAAAACTGACTTCCGAATAATATTTGGCTCCAGCCTTAAAACAATGACTTGCAATTCAGTTTCAAAGGGAAATAGTTTTGGCAACTCTATTAAAAACGTTCAACTGGTTAACACGCATATAAGGAACTGTTCAAAAAGGAAAATGATTAGAATAAAATTAGAATAATGTCAGCAATATGAGTCAATCACTTCACTTCAGATTTAATTAACACTTCGAAGTGTGTCGAAATGCTTGAATCTTTGATATGCCGAATGAACTGAGTAGCGCCTCGATGAAAATTCACACGCCGCTAAATATTGGCCAAGCAAGCCAAATTGGGCTGAAAATTATTTTCCGAGCCAAAATTATTTTCCTTCATGAAATTACGAAAAACTTTAAGAATCTTAAGAAAGCATATTTATTTTTGATGCAATCGATTGACATAAACCTGAAAGCAGTTTGAAAGTGTTCTGCCGACAATCACGTACACTATCGCTGCCTTCCCAACTCGGCGCTACACTTGGCTTGATTTAACACTTTCAGACTTATTGAGCTCGTCAAAGATTTGACCATTAATTAACACCTTCTCTGGCTGGCCGCACAACTTCCCAGAGGGCGCACACATGCAACAACAAATACACGCTCCAACTCAAAGAGACACTATTTACAATCATTCCAAGTTGTACGAGCACGATTTAATACAAATAAATCAGAATAAATTCAGAAGAAGAGACGAACAATTTCAGGGTCAAAGAAGTTCACATTATACACATTCGAAATTTAACGAAAATAACAACAACAACAAATAGCAAGCAGCTTTAGCATCAATTTCAAGATTCCTTCCATTGCATTTTCATATATGAAACTTGCATTGCATTGCATCACTCGAAAGCTTCAGCTATCGTAGAGCACCTCACACTCACCATCGTGATCCACATTCATCTCAATGGTATTGCCTATGAAGGGCAGCGAAGCTGGTCCTGGAATCTTCTCAATCAGCTTGACCATGCGTGCACGTCGCTTGTTGTACACCACCAGAAACATGGTGATGGCGGCCACGAGAAAGACGGTGACGGGCGAATAGCCGGATATGAGCTTCAGCGCCTTCGAGAGCAAAACGCTCTCGGCCATCAGCGTGGACACTACTTTTGAGGACATGCTTAATCGAATTCACACACACACACACGCACAAATTTTTTAAGCTATATTTTGCAATTTTTCTTTAAATTTTTTGCAGTTTTTTTATAAATTTCAGAATTTTTTTTGCATTTGCACTTGATGCTCTTCTGATATGTTTAATTCATTAACGTTGGTAGTTTCAAATTAACTGCTGCGCTTGCAACGACAAAAACAACGATAATTCGCTCGAGCTCGACCCGGCTGCAGACAGTCAGTCAGTCAGTCAGTGCAGTGCTGCTGTGAGACGCTACAAAGGCGCTAGTCGGATGTCAACTAACAAAAATTCAATGATTGTATAAAAATTTAAAAGAAGTGCTAAAAATTTCAGCTGCTTCGATTTTGTGGCCGCCGTCGACGTGCGGCTGCGACGCTCGAATTGTGTGCGGCCGGCTCCGATCTGCCTGCGAGCTAGCGCCGCAGACGGAGCTGAAGCGGAGCACAGCAAAGCGGCGAGACCTCAACACGCTTTTGGGGGGGAGCTCCGACTCGAACTCGCGCTCGCAGCCTCAAACAAGATTTGAAGATTTTTAATAATGAAAAGGTTTTTGAGCTTTATCTGCATAAGCCGGGCGGGCGTACGGAGTAAGCAAAATAGTAGCAGATCTACTACTATTTGGCTTTGGCGCGCCATGATCTTGCGGTTTCGCTGCGGCGTTAGCAAATAAAGAGTACGAAGTGGGTCTTAACCGAATTTTATTTATGACGTTTTGATGTTGGCGGTTTTTTTATTGTGTTTTTCTAATTCCGCTTTGCTTCGCGTTGTTGTTGTTTGTTGTTGGCTGGTGGCTGCTGGCTTTGCTGCCCTTGTGTTTCGTATGCAATTTCAAATTTCAAGTGCCGCGGTTCGGGCGCTCGTAAATTCGGTCAGTAACATTGGGAAGTAGCAACAGTGATTTTCGATTGTATGCAAGAATCCATTTGATACACTTTACAACAAAATATTCGTGCACTCTTTTGGAATATGCATGCAAACAGAGACAAGGATTGGATAGGTTGCACTGGCTGGCTATATATGCCAATCATAGATTCTAATGGGTTCTTAACGATACCAGATAGCGTTTCTTCCGAACGTCAGTGGGGAGCAGCTTTGAGGCTTCTGAAGATTTTGATATGGTCCAACCTAAGGATTATTTTATCTTTAACGTAAGAAGTTGGAAATCTTCAGAGGGCTTTGCATGTATGTATTTTATTGTTATACACAGCAAAGCTGCTCTTTACCCTACTGCCAGATGTATATAGATAGATCGTGAAAACCGCTATTATTTTACATACATATTTCGAAATCGAAACAAACATTTAAAACACGAGCAGCCGCCATTCGAAATAAGTTTATTTTTTGTTGTGTAGAAAACTCGCAAAATATGAAGTTTATTTTCAATTCAGTTTCAGTTTCAGAGATTTGATGTACAATAACAAAAATATGTTCACTTGTAGCACAGTGTTGCATTGAGCCCATTAGAATGGGCTCTTACCACGACAGCAGCAATTAGCATGTGGAAGCATACAAGCGTACTTCCAGGTGCTGCGCTACCAACAAATGGGAAGGTGGCATGTGCAGCGATAGTTTATGCTCACTTTTAGCGTTAATTTATTTCTTTTTTTATAATCTTGACCTTCGAAATCGAATTGCATAATCCATTCTTTTTTCGGCAGCTACTCACTTGATTTCTTTTTATCTGCAGCTCAAAAATGTGAGAAAATGTGTGGATAAATAATGCATGAAATTTGTTCAACGGGAAATTGAACATTTTGAACACCGTGAAGACTTGTGAAAGAGAACAAGAGCAAGAGTACGAATAAGAGTACGAACAAGAACAAGAAAACATTGCTAAAGTGTATACATATACTGAAAAGCTTTATCAAGCAGTGAGGCACATTAATCAAGTTGAATTATTTTCAGTTTAGACATGTGCTCTTATTAATAATAAAAAAAATTTGTTTTTTGTAGTTTGTTTTGAGCTTTTATTTATAAATCTTAAGTTAGGGCCACATAGCAGTGAAACAAGTTGGGATTTCTTTTTAGCTGATATAACAGAAGTTCTGTTTGGCTGGGTTGGTTTAAAAACAAGTTTATCGGAACCAACGGCTTGATTGAAAAGCCAGTTCAACGGAAAACCAGATTGAAATCTTGAAATGGTCCTGTTCATGTATCGGTAAAAAAGAAAATGTGTTTCACTTTAGGGTTTGGGTAAAACCCAATTAAACTGCTAACGGTTTGATTCCAACTCAGTTGGTTGTTTTGAATAACAAAGTTTCCTAATAGAATTTTATTTGCAGCTTAATACATTCAGCTGGTTTCTCTATCTAAGTAACAACCAAAATGAGAAGAGCTTTACAAAAGTCAAAGGCTCCGATTAGGGCAGGCCTGTAGGCATTAAGAAATTTTGCTAAATTGAGTCAGACCTAGGCTAACGTAGAAGCTATTAATATCAACCCAAAATTTGAACGCCAAAATCAGGTTTACATAATTTCGGTAAGCACTGAAACTATCATTAAATATTCGCATAAATTCCCAAATGCTTTTGTTTTACTGTGATTTAAGCAATACAAAGATACAAAGAGAAGAAATTAATTATAGAAATCCGAAAAATTATTAGCATGCAGAAAATTTACATCAAATCTGTGAAACTATAATAAAGCGTGTTGTTGTTTTTAAGCTATTATATATAAGCTGTAAGGCAGTCTGGCTAGTTTACCTATATATCTCGATATTTCTAATAGTAAACACGCATGACTTTATTCTAATATTTTATGCATCGACGTCCAAATATTTTTGTAATCGAGTTTAACATCGAACTGACAAATCAACTTTTGAAACACACTCATAAGGTTGAACACTGATAAACGTCTAAAACTAATAGACGATTAAGAAATTCCGGAAGAGCATTCAGTGAATAAAACTTTTGATGTTACATTGACTAATTTTATTCAGTTCTGTGTAAAAAAAATGCCAATGTATTAAATATCAAGCTTGCCAGCAAATGCAATTATATCGTTCCGAAATCGATTTAATGCCAAGAATTAAAACTAAATTATCACATTAAAAATTTGATATCGCCAGCTATTTTTATGACCTTTTGTTATAATTAGAAATTTATTCGAAATTAGAGAATTGTACATTTATACCCTAAGATATGGCGGGAGAACGAATCTTCAAGCATAAATAATTGAAGTTTTCATAGGAAATGTGCTGAAAATGCTTGATTCTTCAATCGATAAAATGATATCGTAAATATGTTTGTCAAATTTTCTACAGCGCATTATTTGTAGGCTTTTTGTAGCCCTAACAGTTATATGAATAATAAAAATCTAAGCTGCCATTTGAAACTTCATTTTGTCTTCTATATTGCAGCAAAATTTTAAGTCAAAAACCATGTTAAATTACGTGTGTATGTGTGGGTCGATGCTTAATGGCAAAGCACATATTCTTTATTGTCTACTTTTAATGTGCTCTTCACGATTTCTGTTTTAGGCGCTATTAATTTTATTAGTTAACTTCTTACTGCGAGTGTTTTGGCAAGGCTTTGTCAAAGTTTTTCTTATTTTGAATTGAGAATTTTGACAATTTTGACTACGACTAAACACGAATTTTACATGTTTGATAATTGTAAGATCGTGATTGCTTTATTGCGTCGCCACAAATAATTGAAGCAGGAAGTTTTATTACTATTGTCACTTCGGCTGCAAAAATTAGCAGCAACAACAATGACAAAAATAACAAAAATAAAAATGATAATGCCAACAGCAAGGTTCCATGGAAATGTTGTCATAATTCTTAGCCGGCAATTTGAGCATTCTGATTGCGTTCTTTGTTTGTGGGTTATTTTGTAGCGCAATTAAATTATTTCTTACATACTGGCATAGCAGGGAGTCGAGAGGCGACAAGAATGGTGCATGAAATACAGTGCGTTGGCGTTGATCGCCAGTTAAAAGTGCGCATGCGCAGCAGCGAGATTCATCAACTTCACGCCACAGTTGGCCGATCTTAACCTATTGTCGAAATGGCTGTAATGTCAGCGTCGAATAATCGCATAAAAATAAAGGCGAAACGTAAGAGCAGTGGCTTTTTTCGTACGCAACGATTCGTACGTGGTTTCGATCAGATATAACGCGCCATTCTGTGCCTTTTCTCGAACATAAAATTATAATGAGCATGCATAACTCGTTTAAATTTTTAACTTTTGTTGTTGTTGCCGGCGTGCATGAAATTTGTTGCCTAATTTAATTTGTTCACACATTTTTTCAAAAATATTCTTTCTTTGTTTCATGTTAGATTGAATCTTTATACTTGACAATACTTAAAAATCGTGCCAATTTTTTCAAAATTGTAGCAATTTAAATTCTGCTAATGAAGAGCAAAAATGATTTGCTTTTGCTGGATGATGTCAAGTAAATGTGAATGTGATGTGATGAAAATGTTTTGTTCTGCATCCCTCTCTCTTTCCTCATGCAAATTAAGTTGACATTAAAATACGTATAATTTTTGTCATTATAACTTTAGAAGGTCACATCAATTATCGTCATTAGATCATCATATAATTTTTCATATGAAGAAGAAGCTATGCAATTCTTAGAGCAAACTTTCCATAGCTGGGCGATTAAATTCTTTACCATGGTTCTTACTGACAGCGTGTTTTGGTTGTATCATAATATTATGTATGTTCCCGTTATTTCTGCTATAAAACCTGTTAAACTGTCAAGAAAATGGCTATCACAGAGATGGACATATTTTCAAAAGTACGGCAATGCACAAAAGCATTTTTGTTGACACGAAATGAACGTCTTAACTGGTTGACAAATTCGTGCTGAAAGTATTTACAAGTAGTAACTTAAACAAAGTTGTGGGAATAAGCAATAATTTATATTTCTTCGAATATTTTTTTGATATGCTCCGTTTTATTATAAAAAGCACCCAAAAACTGTTTCTAATTGTTGCTTTTTGTTAACTAATACAAGTTACCGCCAGTTCGTTACCCGGCAACGGATTGTTACTGATCAATTAAGAAAAGTTAAGAAGACTAGAAAACAGCTGCTAATTTGACAGTTTTTATGATTTGCCAGCAGAAATTTAACCGACTAAATCCTTTAACTTCTGATAAAGAGAAAAGCTTATTTGCACGCTCATTTACAGTTTTTTTGAGTGCGGGAACATTTTATTCTAAATTCTGGCTAAATTCTGCAAAATCTGACCACTTTTAATTTGTAAGGGAACGGATCTAGAGAGAGAGACAGAGAGAGAGAGAGAGAGTTCGTAAATCTTCGTGTGAATTCTTCACAGTGATGTCATCTTAAAAACCCCTGCAGATTCGGCTTAGAACATACTTTTACTTCGGCCTTAGTACTTTCATTAACTGTTACACCGATTATATGTATATATTCCATGAATAATGCTTTTGAGAAATGATTGTTATCAAACTATTCGAAGTACCTGATTCCCTTCGATGATCCAATAATTTCCATAATGAGAAATCTTCATACTCTCTACACTGATTCTGCTACAAATTTGATTAAAAATTAGATTTTCGTTGTACTAACTAATTGATTTATTTAGTAAACTGAATAGAAGGGTGGCGCAAAACAAAAGCCCGTCTCTTTGAAACTAGTTTGAAATATGTGCGGTAACTTCGCTTTTTACTAATGCGAATAGAAAACCAATTCCAACGGTTGATTTTGCTGTTTAGACCGATTAAAGGCGGAAATGAACTTGACCTTTATCGAATAACAGCAAAATGGATGCCATAGCACTAAGCAGATAAAAAAAAAAGAAACACACACACAGAAAAGATGCTAATCTCTTTGGAAGCAGCCAAAAGAAATACGAGCAAAACAAAAGTGGTTCCACTTCTACACTAAACAATTTGATTATATCAAAAGTTTTTTTTGCAAAAGAGTAGAAGAAGAAAAAACAACGAGCAGCAAAAATCTGCATGAATCGTTATGCATGAGGCTAAGCACCCAGACGGGCAGCTCGACGCACGTATGAACCGGTGGCCGGCAGCCGCACCAGAAACTGGAAGTAGCCGTTAATAAATATTTCTAAGCGTTTCATGGCTCAATTCGAACGGAGCTTGCCAACAGATACTTCTTAACGCTTGATTAAAACTCACTAACTAACTACACACACACACTTACATGCAAAGCAGCTAATGAAGCTCGGTGAGCGATGGCGGCAGCATCAGCACGTGTAGCAAATGTTTAAGTTCGCAACGCTCGGTAGAAGATTGCACTGACCCAATGATCGGCAGCTTCTTGTCCTTACTTCAGTTTTTTGTGCTTGAAATCGTGCTAAGGGTGAAGCGATTTCATTTTGATCTAAACTGTGAGCCGCTCATGATTGGCAGCGCTTGATTTGCAGCTTTGGAGGTCGCGCCATGAACTTGGCCCAAAGCAGAGGAAATAGAAGTTATAAAAAGCTACATGAACTGTTGTTTTATTTTTAGTCACTGCGATTACATAAATCAAAGAAGAGCATGATTTTAAAGTGAAGCCAACATGAATTGAATTTTAAGTATTGTAGTATTTAAGTTGTGGCTTGATGTAATAAACGTTTGTTCAGCTAAAATCAGCTACGGTGGTGAATTTTCAATTCAACTAAAATTATTTTGGATTTTGTTCGAATCCCAGTTTCAATTTATATACCTCGAAATTGATTTAATCGGTTTTCATATTCTTGTCAAAAAATCCGAGATTAAAACTTTGAAATCTAAAAATTCCGGAATTACGAAAGAGATTCGGGATCGACAGATCTAGCCACAAATCTTGCATTACTGAACACCACAATGTCATACAAATTTCAAAGCAGTGATTAAATTTTATAGCTTTTGTAATGCTCAAAATCGATAATTGCATATCATGCAACTGTGAGAGTCGCAGCCAAAGCCACTGGGATCAATCACCACTACGGCTCACATTAGGCGTATGAGTGATATACACCAAATTGAAGGATACCAGTTTTAAAAACTGATGGAATATTAAAGAATATCTGATAATTTAAAAGCATTTTAATAGCTAGTATTATCTTCTCATAATATATACCTTCTGAAAATTTAAAGTTTTTGAATTCAAACTGACAACTAAAGACTTACCGAATATTCCAGCTTCGGCTTACTCCTAACATCGCATAATCAGCTTGAACTTATTATATAATAACATTTTTTCAAACACAACTCTATTAATCGAAACAACTACAACTGTGTACCCTTCCGCCTACGACGTTAAGCACAATTCAGCGGCATGTAAGCTATGCAAAAACGGATCTGTTCTTGTGATATTCGGCTTGGAATCGGCCTCTTCCTCTTCGGCTTGAACCATACATCGATATTCGATCGCTCTTTCTTCATAAGATAAATAAATGAACCCCCTTCGGAAACGTTTTTCAGCTTCGCCCATGCCTCTAAAAAGATGCGTATCCGACAGATTGCCTGTGGCTAATTACGCATTGCACACGATTTCTACTACGGCAAGTGCCGATTACCACAACAACAACACAGCGATGAAGAAACAAATCAAATGAATCTTGCCATTCTACAGCAATTGTACAACAATTATACAAGTATGAAATACACGCAAAGTACAGATACAGATAAAAAGTGTGTGAATGTGATAACAAAAAAGCAACCAAAAAACAATGAGACAAATTAAATGCTCAACAACTTTTAAGACACGATTTGGACACCCAAGAGCGCGATCATCATCACGGAAGCCAGATACTTAGGCATGAAGACTTTCGGTCGCACGCCTTATCAGGCTGCTGGAAATGTTAAGCTTTGTACCAAGCTCAGTCGCACTTTTAGTAATTGAATACGTTTAAAAATTCGCCATTGCAGTTTAATCGCTATTTAAATGAGTCTTAATGCATGAAGTTGTGTCTGCGATTTGGTCTTTAAGGCTTTCGGAAGTGGAATCGTGTGAAATTAATTAAATAAATTAAATTCAAATTTGTTGCTCATTTGAAGTGTTTTAAATTGTTGTTGTTTTTGTCTGCATTTTGCATCGTTAAAATAATAAAATCGAGACAAAAGTGGTTTTCGGCACGCCAAGACAGGTTTCAGAAAATTGCCGTAAATTGCTCGTAAATTATACGGTAACAGATCCGTACACGTTGCCAGCGATGCCTCTGTCAAATGTCTTTTGCGATGTCTTTATGGTTCCTTCAGTCTGGGGGTGGTCTAACGGTAATTATACTATGCATAATGGTATGATTTCTACCTTTGAAGCCCGCTAAAATCACTTTAAGTCCGTACGGATGGATCCTCGTAGAACCACCGTCAAGTATTTCGTCCGGACGGTTTGCATGTGTGTGTGTGCGCCTGTGCGTGTGAGTTCTATTCACTTGCAAATCGGCCACAATAGAGCAGGATCTTCTGGCGTTGAAAAGCAGCGAAAACAAACGCAACACAAAAACCCCTTCAATCAACTCCCATCAAGATTTTTAAAGCCTCTTCTAAGCAAGCCAGTAAACACCAAACACAAATGTGATAAATGTGGGCATTAACTTTATATTGACAGCTGATCTTTTCGAGGCTGCGCTGCTGGCATCTGATGTTTTATTCTTCGAAGGCCACGCGCAAAGTCAAGTTTCTAGAATTTCCTAAGCACTCGTTCAAAGTCGTGCAATTAAAATCAGTGGTGCTGCGGCTCGCGGCTGTCCGTGGCAGTCAGTCGCTTTGGACCACAAAACTTGCGCATGCATTTTTCCATTTTTCGGCATTGCGGCAAGTTTCCTTTAGCGGCTGGCGAATTCGGCTGCAACGCGCCACAAACGTCGGGGCCGTCCGTCGGGGCCCACAAAAGCGGCCCCACCAGTTAGCCTGCTCCGTTGGCCTCGGCTTTCGGCAGCTGTCAATGTCCGCGAATTGTGCTGCCTGCCGCATGCAGCTCGCGGCTGTCCGTGGCACTCAGAATATTTACGGCAACAGCAGCAGCAACTTTTCGTAATTGGCTGGTTGGCCTACCACTTCGACGACCTTGAGGCTTTGGCAATATTTGGTGTTTTGACATTTCATTGCAGCTGAGCATGCTTAACACAAATTTAATGAAATTTGTTGCTGCCACTTGAATGTTGCATTAAAAACAAAAAATTGTTATTGTTTGTTCTAAATTTTTGAAAACTTCAGCTTTTATCGCAGCAGCAGAGACAGCAGCAGCAGCATGGCAAGTGACCAAAGAGCCGCTGCATTTTAGTGCTTTTGCATAAACTGATTGAAATTAATTGACAGCTATTGTAAATGTTTTAAAGAAGCATATTTTTCAAATCGAAAAAAACATTGTCAAACCATAAAAAAAACTTTTAGCTTACTAGCAAACTATCTTGATCAAATTAACAAAAAACGCTGCTCAATGGCAATAAAACTAGTTGCTGCTTTCATCACATTGATCGAAACTTTTTGTTGACCTTATTTTGATAGATGCTTTATCACATGAAACAAAAAACTTGTCAACATTACCAAGATTTTTCTTTGTGTGTAACATGTAACTTAAAAAAGATTAACTATATAGAAGAAAAACTATGCCTTGAACATGAAGAATATGCCAACCTAAACTCATTTCCTAAAAATTTAAGATAGAGAGTATTGCATCAAATATGCTTTCAATATAATTTTATTTTGAAAGATTTGTAAATTTGCATAAAATTGAAAAAGATATAAAAATGGCGCCAAACACTGCTTAAATCAAATTGAGCTACATATTTATGAATTCATTGCATTATATCCTAAAGGTGATATGGAGACTCGAAATTTAGTGGCAAGCCACTTCCCAGTTTGCTAAAGAGTGTTCAAAGTATTCCGGAAGAGCAGAATCCATCTCAATTTTAATTTTGGAAAAAATATCGAAGCACTCAAATCCACGCATACCAATGCATATTTACCAACATTTTAAATTTTGTTGGTATGTATTTACTTCTACTCGCAGCAAAAAAAGACCTTGATCATTTTCAAATGCGCTCTTCTTCTCTTTATTTGTCTGCTTCCAAGTCAGAAGAAGTTTGTTAAAATTACATTTTGATGAAGATCGAAACCAGATGAGATAATAATAAAGTTGCCGCTTTGTTGTTGTGTGTGAAAAATATACAATTTGAGAATAATTAATAATTGAATTGCATTATTCTTTGCGTTGTTCTGCGCAGCTCCAATGACGCGCGCTTCTCGTGAAGTGTGTCAAAGCGCGTTGTTCTCTAACGCCCTTCCTGTGGCAGGCAACTTGCGGGGTGCGGGGAGCAGAGCTCGACACTGGTGGAGTTGCTATTTATGGTAGCACTAAAAAAAGCGCTATCGCTGCCAGCACAACAACAATTAACGTTCAAAGCATACATTAAAATCAAGCTGAAACGCTTCGATCAAAACTTTAATTAACTGCCGCCTGCAATTCAGGCGCACCTCTGCCATTTCCAGGGACGTAATAAGCGAAGGGCCAGGGGTCCGGGCGCCACTTTAGAAAAGATGAGTATGGTAGATTATGTAGAATTTCTCGGATTTATCTAGTTCTAAATCGCAACAATCGTATTCCTTATGCCGAATCATAAAGTGAGAGGCACCAGCCTGAATAAGCTCTAGCTTAGCTTGAAGCAAGGGACTTTTATGGCCACTTAAGTGAGAAAATAAATGGACAATTTTGCAAGGCGCTTTTTATGAACGCACCTTCGAATTTTTCTTCAAATTCTGAGTATTTGATAAGCTTTTGAAAAAAATTCAGTACAAACAAAAATGCAGCAGAAAAGCGAAAGAACTGAGTTAAGCTATTTGAAGAAATCGCCAGAGGCAAGAAAAAAGCAGCTGATTTTCAAGTTTCGCAGTTAACAGCGCTGCCCCCTGCGCCCTGAGGTGTTTGTTCGGCCCTGGCCACTTTACTACGCTGCACTCCTGCACACATCAACACTTTGCATGGGAATGCGCCACTGCAGCGCAATGGCCATTTGATTGTTTTTTTTATACGGGCTCTTTGTGACTGTCAAGATTTTCGCTATTCAATTTAAATTTTTCCCTACAGCAGTGCAAAGAAGTTCAAGGCGTTCCAGCTTGATTGCCTCTTTTTGGGTTGCATCTTTTTGTTCTTACGATGTTGCATATTATTGCTTTATTGCTGCTGTTGCAATGTTGCAATGGCGGATTGTCATCAGGTTTCTATAAGAATTGATTATTATTGCTTGAGCGGGTGAGTATGCAATTATACATTTTTTTTACTGTGGCTAGCTTAAAGTGCAATTGACACTAAGAATGTGTTTAATTGTTGCCTTTGGCATTTAGAACCTTATTAAAAACTCGTAAACGCAAATTCATGAAATTCTAATGTTGAATCTCAGACATTGTCATGCAAATAGTCGTACTCATCCAACGTCCCACCGCCCGATCATTCGGTGACCGTGCTCATGATTTGCAAAGAGTCCCACCGGATCCAGACAATTCTTTGCTTTTGTCACTGCTGAAGAACTCAGATTTCTGAAAGTCAGTTTCAGCAGTTGAAGAAGGCGTTGTTGCTCGCCTTGGCACCAGCGCTAACCTTTTCTATATTATCTCAGATATAGTGCTGAACTTCTGCTGTTCCTGTTCATACTGATTTTCTACTTCTAGGAACTACTCATTATGGCAGATTTCGAAACAGGAAAATGCTCCTTCGTGACCTTTTAGTAACGAGACAAAAACAAGAAATGTTCCTTTGTGACTTTTCAGCAACACCAATGTACCTTCGAGAGAAGAATACGCAACGTTGCCTTCGATCCTGGCGTATATTAGGGCTGTAAGCTTGGGAGGATGACCTTGACAACTATCTAAAATAATTCTAGCAAATTTCTTTCTTAGATCTTTTTGATATAACTTAAAAATTTAATTGAATTTGGATATTTTTCACTGGTAGGGTTAGGATGTTTAATATCTATGCTTTTAACATCACCGATCTCAAGTCAGAGTAAATGAGTTCGTCGTATATGCACCATATGGCAACAACGAATACCGTTTCTTGCTATATACCTCGATTAGTATTAGAAAGTACACCTTGATAATAATATTAGTTTATTAAAATATAAATAAAAAGTTAAATTTTGTGAATTAAACAAATAGAAATTGTTTCCATAGGCAATATATCTCAAAAAACATATTTTTGACAAATGAAAAAATGCGTATTTAATGGCATTTCGCTTTGCCGGATAAATTTAAATAAAGAATTACACTAATTACACAACACACTCTCAGTCAGTGTCCGTTCGGCTTCGCCTCGTATTTGTTGCTAGAAATTACAAGTAGGCGGAAACTAGGAACTTTTTCCTACTTGCAATTTCTCAGCACAAATTAGAAATAAAGGTAGTTTTGTTCGGAGAAAATTATTTATTTATTAAATAAAAAATAACCCTATCTTATATATAAAACGCAGACTGACTAAAAAGCGTTTGCCTGCTGTCCACTTTCTGTCTTCTACGACTTTAGATAAGTGAAAATGGTTCGTTATGTAGCTCAGTGGGTAGAACCGCTTGCATACAGTAATTCGGTAGGTCACGGGTTCGAATCCCACAGGTTTAAAAAAACTTTTTTTTAACTTTTTTTATAAGCTTTTTTATTTTTTACTTTGCTTTGCCTTTAATTGTTGCTAATTGTTTTACTAGCTGTCGTGTATACAGGCACACACGACAGGTGGCTCCACTTGTATAATAATAAATTCGGCTTCGACTTCCGCTTGAGGCGGAAACTAGGAACTAATTTGTTGATTTACAGTTTGGCAGTTATTGTTAGTAGCCGCGAACCGGGTTGTTACATGTGCTATGCAAGTTCCTATGACAGCTGGACAGCTGTGACAGGAACCAAGTCATTTAAGTGCACAATGACAAGACTGTCAAAATTGTGTGAGTGAGAGCGAAATTCTCAGAAAGTCTGTCAAATTTCATTATTCATCATTTTGCCTTCATCGTCTGCGGACTTGTTTCAATTAACAACTGTAAAGTGAAATAAAATAATTCGGTCTCTTACTGTTTGTGCAACAGTACAAAATTCTCGTGAAATAATATTGAGCAAATAGATAAAGTGGCTTAAGAAATAAAGTCAAAGAACTTCTGCGTCTACGAAATGAGGCATACGAACTTTTATGCCATTTTTGCTGTTGTGACGTTTGGTACGTGTTTTATTTTCCTAGTCCAGCGGCTACTACGCGTCGAATTTTTCATGCAATAACTAAGTTTTTCTCAAACTTGGTTTTTCAGGCGCATTTCTAGCAAATGCCACTCCTCTCGGCGGCGCACAACAACTGGTCGGAGGCAGAAAGTGCACCTGGGGCCCGACGTACTGGTGCAGCAATTTGACGTAAGCATCATATCCTAGGCACTTTGCTTTTAAGTTTAAAACAAAATATCCAGCGCAATCTCCCCAACACACTCCAACAAGCTATAATAGATGTAATGTCAAAAAACTGCGTCTTCCGTTCGGTTACAGCTCAGCTGACGTCGCAGTCGTGTTAGAAGGAAACATACACATACATAAATAGAAATGGAAGAAATTCTATATACAAAGAAAATGAAAAAGCCACACAATAATGCGTCGTGCACAACAAAAGGATTGGGCCTTCAACTGCTCCGCCTACATAACCATAGGGTATAAAAAGCAATTGTGATAAGAAAACAATTGGTTGTTGCTTCGAGAAAATACTCGACATTCTGTCTTTGTCATTGTTACGCTCTTTGCTTTGATATCTCGGTTTAGCAGTTGCGAATTGGGGCTGAAAACAAAGTGCGATAGTGGCGAATGTGATAACCTCTGCTGATGATTATACTTTTACCTATTTTTGCTGTTTTAGCCTATTTTAAGTATTTATTTATTTATATATGTATTACTTGTGTGAGAGTGCCGAGTGCCTCCTCAGCTGGGCTTCATTGTTTGTGCTCGAAGTAGAGGGTCTTTGTCCATTTTACCCGTTTTGACATTTCCCTCCTCTACTTTCGTATGTTTGTATGCTGCTCGCTGAGAAATTTAATCGAATTAATAAGCAAGTGTTAAAATTCAGTATTTTTATATGATACATGATATTTTTCCAATGACGTACCTTACTCGACACATGACTAATGCATGACAAATGTCCAGCTGAACTGTCGCAGAAAAGGTTTGATGTGGGGTCAGGAATTCGGAAATTCGAGCGCTTTTTGAATTGTTTAGCGCGCGGATGGCAATATTAAATATAAAGAAATGTATTCAAATGTCGAAATACGTGCAAAGTGCAGAGTTAGCTGAGCTGTGCCTGATTCCAGACTCGAGAGCAAAACAGACGTATTTGATTTAATTATGTATATTTTTGCATTCCAATTAACTCATACAAAGTGACTAACTCAGTGCTGCTTGCGTGGCTTTTGCTTATTCAAACTTGCTATCGACAATAATGAAAAATATAGTCGCTATTTAGTGATGTGGTCAATTTTGAATCATTGCATCCTTGCAATATGCCTAAGCTTATCAGAAAGTAGAAAAATGAAAATAATCGCATGTACTAATTTTGTATTTAAGTCGTAACATGATTGTATACCAGCCTGAGGCGGCTTATCTATTATTAAAGTCTCAATTTCTTTTGTTCAGTTTTATGTTTCAGCTTTTGCTTCTATTCAATTACAAAAATTGTAAACAAATGCTTTTAGATATACATAACAGCGTTCTGCTCAATGCCTGAAATTGAAACTTCACTCTGGAAATTAGCACATTCTCCTTTTGTAATTGTTTTTTTTTAAACGATGACTTCGGTTTCGTTTGAAATGTTCTGTGCAAAGTTTGTTTGCTTTTGTGTTTGTTTATATAGCTGTGCTCTTTTTCACTTTATAAAATGAAAGACGGGCGAAAATAACAGCCGCTTGCAACAATATGTATGTACAAAAACAATAAATTTACGAACCTTATCGGTACGGTCTGTGCTTGATTATAGCTTATCGCTGCTGTTTTGACAAATTTTTATTTATTTAGATTTTAGTTGCTTTCCTCGCAACTCGCCCGCTCGACTTGACGATGTCAAATGCGTTTTAAACTGTGCCTGTAATGCAATTCGATCCGTTTCAATTCGAACTGAATGCAAGCAATAATAATATTTAATTGTGGGAGTATTGCACTGCAATCTTAAAAGCTAGGTATCTACAATTCATTGTTAAGCACTATCTCATTTAAAAGTAACGCAGGCTAATTTTCGTTGCTAAGACTTTTCTTGAATTTTCGCCTCAGCTGCTTTCAGAACCCCATTTCTTTCCGCCGTTGTTATTTCGTTTCGCTCTGCATTTATCGTTCATTTACACTTCTTTGTTTGTTTGTATAATTTGTTAAAAACCCCCGCCGCCTTTTTTTCTGAAACATAAGTGGATTTTTCCTTACTTTTGGTCAACTCTGCCGTGTTCATTTAAATTTTTGGTTATTGTGGGTGTGTGTGTGATTTTGTAAATATTAAAAAGGCGATAATGCGCAATTGTTGAATGACGCATGGACGACTACATCTACGCTATGACGGTTTGAAATTTAAATTTTGCATTTCTGACATATTGCAATCATTTTGCAGCAGTCCTCTGCAGTCAAAGTCCCAAAATTGCTAAACGGTTCAATGGAATTTGTTACAAATTAAAATTAATTTGATTGCGGCGAGTTGCATGTTCTTTGCTTCGCTTCAGCGCATTTTGATATCACAGCCAGACTGCCGGACGACATTCCTCAGGCTGCAGTTGCCAGTGCAAATGCTCTGCTGATAATCCTGCATTTGATTTAAACATAACTTTTTGCTGCCTGAACTCTTCTCGAGCATCAGTTCGGCCGGACATAGCTGCTGATTTGGCAGAAGCCGCTTGCGCTTTGATATACTTTGATATACCGCTCGGGTGAACGGGTATGGTGCCTGTTTATCACATGCGGGCCATTTTAGAAGCGCGCGACACATATGGCATATGTAGTCTCTTGCAGACGTCAAAGACCGCTGATAGTGAGAGTGGGTGACCGGATCTTATCATGTTGCATGGCTTTCATGTACTTATGTACTTTGAATTTGTCATGTGATGCTGATATGCAAAATGTGTACATATTTAACTTTGTTTTTTTTTAAACACAAACAAAGCCAATAACTAAAACGACGACATTCTCTTTGCTCCGCACAGCAATGCCAAAGGCTGCGGCGCCGTCAAGCACTGCATTCAGACTGTGTGGGAGACGAAGGAAGTGCCCGAGGATAAGGACTCTATCTGCCAGATATGCAAGGACATGGTGCAGCAGGCGCGCGACCAACTACGCAGTAATGAAACCTTGGAGGAGCTGAAGGAGGTCTTCGACGGCTCCTGCAACCTGATACCCATCAAGCCGGTGAAGAAGGAATGCTGCAAGCTGGCTGAGGACTTCATTCCTGAATTGGTGGAAGCGCTCTCCTCGCAAATGAACCCTGACGTAAGTTCGGCTGTCTATTTTTTTAAATATGCTATTAGTATACGTTAACATCATTCCTTCTTGCAACTTATAGCAAGTATGCTCTGTGGCCGGGCTATGCAACAATGCCGAAATCGATAAGCTGCTGTTGACGTACTACTCTGGCGCTTTGGATGGTACGCTCAAGGAGGAAGCATCTTCAGAAGAGAAGCCGGCTGCAAAACCAATTTCTAATGAAATTTCCACCTCTGCCCCTGGCAAAAGCGGTTCGCTCTCTTGCGGCGGCTGCAATCATGTGGCCACACTTATCACCGAGAAATTCAACGGCGCCAATCGCGACGACATACTCGAGAATATATTGCATCTGTGCGGCGAAATGTCCTCTTTCTCCGATGCCTGCTCCAGCATTGTGCTCACCTATTTCAACGTCATTTACGAACATCTGCAACAGAACTTAGCTCCGGCTGGCGTCTGCCATATCTCCGGCGTCTGCTCAATGAAGTACCACCAGCACCCCGAAGATATCAAGGAGGTTGAGCAGGACTATGCTGCTCTGACCGCCATGGAGGGCGGTGACGACATTCCTTGCGACTTGTGCCAACAACTGGTGCACCATTTGCGTGATTTATTGGTGGCAAATACCACTGAAGCCGAGTTCAAGTTAGTGTTGGAGGGTCTGTGCAAGCAGACACAGGGCTTCAAGGATGAGTGCATGAGCATTGTCGATCAGTACTACGACGTTATCTACAAGAGTTTGGTCACCAATTTGGATGCGAATGGTGCCTGTTTCATGATTGGCGTTTGCCCAAAGGGTAAGGCTTATTCAGAGGGAGAAATCAGACCGTTGTTACCTGCTATCCCACCAGCCGAAATCAAGGTGACCCTACGCAAATTGGGGGCCAATGAGCCGAAATTCACGGAGGAGGAGTTGGCTGGCATGGTGCTGCCAATGGATCATTTGATGGGCGCTGCCAACCCGAGTCTGCTGGTAGAGAATGGCGAGCTGTGCACAATGTGCGAGTATATGTTGCACTTCATACAGGAAACGCTGGCCACGCCTGCCACTGAAGTGTGTAACTATTGCTAACAAAAGCGTTATTATTATTGTATAAAGTATATTCTTAAAATTTTGTTTACATTTCATACAGGATGAGATCAAGAAATCCGTTAGAGGTATTTGCGATAAACTACCTCAAAGCGTTCGCGGGGAATGCCATAGCTTTATTGACATGTACGGTGATGCTGTGATTGCGCTTCTCATTCAGGGTTTGAACCCACGCGAAGTCTGTCCCAAGATGCAAATGTGTCCTCCCAATCATGATAACCACGATGACATGGAAGTGTTTGACCCTACACCGATTGACTCCACCGAAACCGACAAACCTACTTGTCCACTTTGTCTTTTCGCTGTAGAACAAGCCCAGCAAAAGATCAAAAACGACAAATCGAAGGTACATAGCCGATCTGATTTCGTCGTTTGCATAGGTTTAAATTGACAATTTTAATTGCAGAAAAACATCAAAAATGTTCTGGATCATTTGTGTGTGCATTTGCCACAAAAATTGGAGTCTGAATGCACGGACTTTATTCAAACCTACTCCGGCGAATTGATTGATATGTTAATCACCGATTTTAAGCCACAAGAGATTTGTGTCGCTCTAAAATTGTGCCCTAAGTCGAACTCGTACTTGGAGGACCTTGGCATCAGTATTGAG
This sequence comes from Neria commutata, assembly GCA_963457695.1. Lineage (NCBI taxonomy): Eukaryota > Metazoa > Arthropoda > Insecta > Diptera > Micropezidae > Neria > Neria commutata. The sequence continues at coordinate 16,021,678 of OY735245.1, read as the reverse complement.
GACAGCAGCGAAGAAGACTTTGGTAAATTGTTTTTATTATATGTATACGGATGTGTATAATTATTTATAAAATTGTTATTATATATCCAAAATTGTGCAGCCTTCAACGAAATCGACAGCATCCAAGAACTTCCCGTAGAAATTCGTTTCGGAAAACACCAATACGACGACACACCAAACTGCGTGCTTTGTGAAGAACTTATTAAGATAGCAGAGAAGAAAATCAACAAGCGTGATTCAAAAGAAGAAATCAAGCGTGCTTTGGAACACTCTTGTGAGAAACTGCGTAAACCCTTGCAGGCAAAATGTCACAACTTCGTGGATAAGTATGGCAATAAGATTGCTGATTTGATTGTGCAGGAGATGGCGCCTAAAGTGATTTGTCGTGAATTGGGCATGTGCCTGTGGAGTGAAAAGGAGGATTGTAAGTTGGCAGAGAATTCAAGTTTTGTTTCCTCTGATAATTATCTGATAACTATCTTAACTTTTTCTATTTGTTGCTCAGTGGAAATCGACGAAGCACTCAAGTACGATGTCATCGTCTTGCCCAATGCTAGAGTCAATATTTTGCCATCCGGGAAAGTAACTGCTTTAAGCACCTCCGTGGAGGAACCGCCGAATTGTGTGCTCTGTGAATTCATCATGACTAAGCTGGAAACTGAGTTGAAAGATAAGAAGACGCAGGAGGAAATCAAAAAGACAATTGAAAACATTTGCAACCATATGCCGAAGACCGTATCCAAGAGCTGCGACAAGTTTGTGGATCAATATGCGAATGCCATAATTGCACTTATTGGTAGTGTGCCACCAAAGGAGCTGTGCCAGAAGATGCAAATGTGCACAGCGGCTCACTTAGACAAAACTGTAAACAGTAGGTTTTCTCTTGAAGTACTTTTCAATTTTGGATTGTCATTGATTGTTACATTTATTATACAGATGAAGTGATCGAATGTGGTGTTTGTCATGGCGCTACTGTCTCCTTGTTGCCATATTTCAAGCAACATCTGGATCTCGCTAACATTGCCAAACAGGAAATGATCGGAGTAGCCTGCGAGAATGTGCCAGCGAAGTACTATCAAGCTGTATGTTTTTAACCGATAATTTTTATTTGTATACACGCTTATTATGCGGTAATTAAAATTTTTTGCAGTGCTCGGAAATGATATCCATTTATGGTCCCAGCATTTTGCATTTGTCGCAAAAATCGTACATGGATGATGCTCACATCTGCAGTGAAATTGGCAAGTGCTTTAATGATGAGAATTCTAGTTTGGCTTTCGCTAGAATTTCAGGTAAATATTGTCGTTATTTATAGTCGAAAGAAAGATCTATCAATTCTGACAATTCTTCTCTTCCTTACAGCTTAAGCTATTTACTTTGGGAGCGGAGGTTTCATCAATTCCTTTTGAATGTTATTTTTGTGATGCAGTTTATCTAACCCGCTCGACTTCTGTGCGTTCTACTGATGTGGAAGAAGATATATAATTACATAGTTCTTATGAGTTGATACATTAAATCAAAATACCAAATTGCACTGTAAATTAGCAAGACGGAACGAAGTCATTAACAACATACCTATCCCCTTTTCGAGACTTTAATTTTACTTTTTAATTTTCAAATGTTTGCAAATTACTAGAGTTATGTGTATGTTTTTTTAAGAGTGTCTTAAATTGGCTGCAAACGATTAGACATAACTTTTGTATGAAAAACCGAAATCACTTTGTAATTTACATTAATTGCTTTAAGTAAAACAATAAAATATCAAAACAAAACAGTGTTTTTGTTTTGTGAAAATATCAAATGGTTTCATGCACTATTTACAAAAATATTTAGATTAAAAATTGTCACAATTACCAGGAAACAAATAAATATGTTTTGTATACAGAAATCGAAAAGAAATAATTACGCTGTCTACCACTTTCTATCGAAATTGATGGGAGTATGCACCTATTAAATTTCCATTGAGATCGAAAGTTAAATGTGGATCATGACACGTACTATAAAGGAAAATCAATAGTACAATCATTAGCTCAAAGCTTCAAACTATTCTCTTCGACTTTGTCATCTATAATTATATTTTCGTGTTATATAAATCAGCTTGGGAAGATGTTCGAGGACACGCTGCTTATCATAAAATCCGACTACATGCACAAGCGCAAGCCAGTGCTGCTGAAGCTGCTTAGTGCCGGCTTTCATATACAGGGCCACCGCAAGGTGCTCTTCTCGCCCGAACATGCCGCTGAGTTCTACAAGCAATTGGCTGAAGATTCATGCTTCATGTTGCAAGTAATACTGCTGTCGAAGGGCAACTCCGAGGCTTTCATACTGACCAAGGAAAATGCCGTGGAGGAATTGATGAACACCATGATTTGCTATTTGTAACTAAGAGTGACGCTGTAATGTAAAATAACTGTTCTATGCACTCATTCACCATTCCCACAGCGGCACCTCCATGGAAATGGAACTGAATGTGCACATTACGCGCTCTCCAAAGGATGTGCGTCGAGAGATCTGCTTCATCTTTCCAAATTGTATATGCAATGAATTTAGTGATGCGGAAACTCGTTAACTTCTCTTCCTCCCGCAGACATACACGAGCCAATACCCGATTTCCAGGCGCATAAGTTTGACAAGCAGCCATTGCTGCTGCCCTTGGTCGAGGAAATGTACGCGATCGTTAAGAATGGCCTCGAGGGCGGCAATCAGCTCAATTGGCGCGTGTATCTGTCCGAGTGGCTGACCGCCACTAACAAAGCGCTGCCACACATTTCGAACCAGTGCAGCCAGAAGCCCACCATCGGCCACGAGGAGAAAGGTCAACAGACTGCAGCGCTGGTCGTAAAGAAGGACTACACCCACAACCTTCCAACCGAACGACCGCCCTCCGCACGTAGTCGCTCCACCACAACGTCCTTGGGCGCCTCCTCGGCCCTCATGTCCTCGTCGTCGTGTATCACTTGCTCCGGCTTTGACGGTAGCGGCGTTTGCCCGCAACCGCCGCCAGAGAAGAAACCCGACCCCGATGTCGAGCACTTCAAGGCGAAGACGATGGAACCGCCCAAGAGCAGCAGCAGCTACGAGATACTCGAGCATGGTGCAGGCATTAAGTGGGAGCCAATGAGCGAAGCAAGTGAGGAATACGAAGAGGCAGCAGGTGAAACCGCTGTACATGGCGAATTGAACCTACAGCCGGATGTAGTAGAGGTGCTATCCAATCAAGGAGATGAAGCAGTTATTGTGGTGGAAGCTACCGAAGCGGATGCGCCATCGGAGACGCCAACGGAAGTGGAAGTAGAAGCAAAGGTGGTTGCGGAAGTGAAATCTGAGGTGGCTGTGGAAGTTAAAGCTGAGGTGGCTCCGGAAGTGAAGCCAGAGGTGGTTACGGAAGTGGAAGCAGAGGTGGTTGCGGAAGTGAAACCTGAGGTGGCTGACGATGCGAAACCTGAGGTGGTTGCGGAAGTGGAAGCGGAAGCGCCTGCACAAATGGCCGCAGAAGCGAGCGAAGTGCCAGCTGAAGCAGAGTAGCAAGGATGGACGCAAGGACGGACGTGCCTAAATACGATTAACTTCTTCAAATGCAATTTTGTATTTTTGGTTGGTTCGTGCAAATTCAAAAAACCTTTTTCCATTTCATAATTCTTTGTGCGATTTTTCTTTGTGTGCTGTAATTCGATGAGGAATCCGAATTATCAGTAAAATTACTAAGCGATTTTTTATTCAAGCGATTTTTGCTTATTTTAAAGGGTTTATTGAAATTTTTAATTAAAAATTTTTTATATGAAATTGCGGCGAATTTTTTGCTTTTAGTGAGACGCTGTGGTTCTCGAATCATTTCAAACATAAAATAAAAAGTTATATGCTATCAAATCATTAATCACGGGTCAGACTGAGCTTCTGAGTGATGATAAGAAGTTGATTCTGAGTGAATTCCAAAGAATTTGTAATTCACTTCATTCCATAGCAATACAATTTCATTGCTAAAAATTTCATTACAAGGAATTTTAATCGATATCAATTAAATATAAATCTTATTCCTCGAAAGTGAATGTCTACCACTGTAAAAAAATACCATCTCTTAAATATCTTTCTCAAAAACTGAACTAACTGTGAAATTCTATGATTTATAAAAATAAAATTTGTAGCGTGAATTCTGACAAATTGGGAGAATATTAGTATATATATTATGTATATATTCGGAAATGCTAATTTTTAGCTATGCCATTTTGCTCAGTGTATACGCGTTGCAGCATTTTTTCGTGCAATTTCACAAAAGAAGCTTAAATTTTGGAATTAAATTTATTGCCAACCTGTTGGCTTTTGGCCCTTCACAATGAGCTTCAGCATTCAGTATTAACCTGGCTACATCTAAGGCTGGAATGGTGGCAGCGCCTGGCTGCCAGGCGCGAAGAAGTGGTAGAAAATAAAATGCATGCCCATGAAGATTGAAAAGAGGAGCTGCTACTAACATACCGTCAGACTAGGCGCTACACTTGGCAAATATTTACTGTTTCCCACAAATACAGTGGCTTATTTTCGCACCGTGCACCGCACACTCAAGCCATTGCGCTGGTCGCTGTTGTAAGTGGACTTCCTACAGCGCCACTGCGCACTCTCGGAAATATGAAAGGTGGAGAGAGTGGGAGGAGTGCAAGAGTGCGGCATTTGTGGATGCAGCGCTGCGAAGTGCGGCGAACTGTGCTCGCACTATTTTGACAGCGCAGCGGTGCTGTGTGGCAGTGAGGTAGCGCGGGTGGCTGCAGTCAGTTGGTCAATGGTGGCACTTTTGGCCCGGTGCGTGCTCCAAAACGAACTATCCACGTCGAGCCAGTGAGTAAGTGAGTGCAATGAGAAACGAGCGTGTGTGCGCGTGCGGGAGTGTGTACAGGAATTCGCTGCATTTCGATGCAAATCGAGCGCAAACATTTTCGGTGTAATTGAAAGGAATTAAACGCTTTTAAAAAGGCAAATAAAATAATGGAAAACAAACGCGAAATCGGTGCTGCGTGCGCACACATTCACAGAAGTGGCTAAAAAAGTTGGTGAAATAAAAGCAGAAAAAGACAAATCGAAGAAGTAAAAATTCCATGCGAGAGTGTGCCGTGAGTTTTGATGCACATTTCGGTGTGGGTTGTTTGCGTTTGCTGCTGCCAAAAGAAGCTGCCTGTCCGATGCACTTTCTTCTGTTCTTTCCTTCTTTTCGCTTGATCCAATTAGTCGAACTGGTCTTTTCTTGTGTTCTCTAAAAGTGCCAATGAAAAAGACAATGCAACTGTTTTTTGCCATTGGAAAAGTGCAATATCGATTTTTCCCACAAGGTTAGTGGGTGGTCAGTTTTGCGTAGTGCAGCCGAATCCGGCACGCTTCAACACTTAGCCATATTGTTGCATGTGCGCCGTGTGCGAGCTGCAAACTACCCCCAGACCCGGCTGGGTGGGCGTGCGATCCTTGAACGTGAGTGCGCCCGCTGTAATGCAGCGCGCTCAAAGCGGGCTGACAGACTGACGAACTGACGAACTGACGAAGCAGCAAATGCAACAGAGTAGTTTTGGGGGTTGTTTGTTGTGGTTAACTCTTTCAGTACACTGTAAAAAAAAACCAGTTCGGTTAACTCAAAACGATACTGGAATTCGGCTGCAACTGCCGACATGCCACTTATGCTCACGAATCCGAAAATATATACTCTAGGCACTGCCAGAAAAGTATATCCGTATCTACACGTGGCACTTTTTCGGCGATTTACCGATTTTTACCTATTTTCTTTTAAAATTCTGTTCTCTTTTGATGAGCGATTTTATTGTGACAAATTAAATATGGATAAAAAATATGCTGGAGTAAACGAGGATTTACCCGCCTTTATTTACAATATGGGTAATATCGACAAGGCTGTTATTCTAACTGTTCCCAACAAAGAACTCTATTTTTCTCTTGCGCGAGTCTTTTTAGCTTCTTCAAATCATTCTCCCGAATCTTACTCGGTTATAATTATCGGTAAATATATCTAATAACAAGCAACAGATAAAAAAAATTCAGAAGAATTATTTTTTTTTTTGAAGGGACGATTGAATGATGCTAATATTGTATGGAGGGCGTTTTTGAAGGTGTTCTATTAAAATCAAATAACATTCTTTTCCATATTTTCCATTAGTCTGTGGGACTTTTTTGATTCCTTTGAAAAGCGCAAAAAAATACTTTAAATGCTCATACATAGACTTTCAAAACGAAAATACACATACCTACATACATACATCTATAGAATGCATATATATTTGTACAAAATCTAGCAGCAACCATTTATAGAAACTTGTTGTTGCAGTTATTGCGCTTTGTTGTATAGCATTAAAATTTAATCATAATCATACATACATATATGTACATATACATATGTAAGCATAGTATTCGTTCATTTTTTTCAGTGTGCTATTAGCGGAAGTGCATTCAATATTCACCAACAACAACAAATATGCTGCATAAATATATGGAAATATTCTAAAACTGCTGGCAAAAGAAAGCATCCTTCGAAAATTAGTTATGTTGAGCACCGGCAATCAGCGACAGCAACAGCAACAGCAACAACAACAACAGATACAACAGCAACATACACAACAACAACAACAGATACAGCAACAACAGCAGCAACACGCACAAACACATGGCAGCAGCATCACACTCTACAGCGGCGATCTAAATTTCACCACCTTCGCCGAGCTGTGCCGCCTGTGTTCCATACGCAATGGTCCCGCCAAAATTCATCTCTTCGAAAAGGAAGCCGAGCAACGCAATCTGCTCTACAAATTGCGCTCGTTGATGCCGGCTAACGTGAGTGACACCCAAAGAGCTGGCTGAGGCTGAGAGTGGGCGAAGAGGGTGCGCGTGTCATTGACGGTTTGTACGTGGTAATGACATTAAGTACGCATCTGTCGATATGTTGGCAATGGCATTGCGGCGGCAGCACGCTCTCTCTGTCGTCTAAAACAGAAGCCTGCTCGAAGTTTGTCTATAGTTTTTTGTAATTTCACCAATTTATGTACCATAATAAGTTGTGTGTGTATATGTGTGTGTTGCTCTTAGCAGATATCCAAGGACGATTATTTGCCGAAAAACATTTGCGAGCAGTGCGTGGGGAACGTGGAACGTTTATTCGAGTGGCGGCAGATGACTTTGCAAGCTGAGAATGTGCTGAGGAATTATGCGGACTCCATGAGAGCGGTGACGGCCACGATTAATTTTCAGGTAAGTAAAGGCGATTCCACTGACATTTTTTTCAAAAAGTGAAAATGCTGTAAAAAAATTGAAGTTGAACAAAAAACAGTCAAAGGATGAACTTTGAAATGCGAGTATTTTTATTTGGGTGCCGCTGTTATCAGCTTCGCTTTTGTGCTAGTCTATAAGCAGCTTGCAAGCTTTCAAGCGTGCCTGCTTTAAAAGCTTTGTGGGCATTTCTTTTGCATTCCATTCGCAAGCTACAGCGGCATGCTGTTTCCCCACAAACAAAGGATTTCTGGCGCAGGCTTGTGCTGCCGCCACCCTCACTCAAGCACACATGCACACAGACAAGCCGTCAGCCACGAGCTTTCGCCTCTTCTAACAACTACACCAACAACATTTCATTTGCATGCTCTTGCTCAATTGCAAAGGCAAACGCAAAGGCAATCCATAAAAGTAGCTCTGCCTGCTCGTAGTGCGCGGTCTTGGCCGGAGCAACCCCGCCGTCATTTTCACTTCCGATTCGGTTTGGAAGCGAAGGATATCAGCGCCGCTGTGCGTGCTGTGAGCGCGTTCGTTTCGTCCTGACTGACTGTGCATACATTCGTTCGATACATTACAATTGCGATTCCATTTCAAACGATTCAATTCGTAACGCACACACACGCACACGCACACACATGGAAGCGTGCGTGCAGTCGTTCGGTCGGTCGTTTGGTGGGTCGGTCGGTCGTTCTCTACATTGAAGTACAATAATTACTCAAATGTGAATTCCCGAATGTAGGAAAACGGAAGAAGACGGACATGAGTGGCAAATCAGTTTCGCAATACATACACAAACAAAAGGTGCTGAAAATTTTGTCCGTAAGCTGTAAGGCGAAAAAAAATCCTTTTTATATTCTGCTTGGCAAAGTTGAATTTTAGTCTTTGCTTTTTTTGATTTTCGATTTTATTTTTTTGCAAAAATGGCCTTTGCTGTGGCAGTCGCGATTCGCTCGTTGCGAGTGTTGTAAAAAATCGATTGGCTTTTTTCCTACAAGACGGCAAGCGCTGCGCTGGCATAGCATAGCAGTGAAAAATATCGAAGCGGTATTCGTGGAATTGTTTAAGAGTGTGTGGCTCATGTGAGAACGCGGTGCCAATATTTGAAAAAACCATAGACAAAAGTGTTTCTTGGCATGTTGGAGTTAGAGTCGGCTTGCTGTATGCCCCCCAAAGGCACAGTGCAACCAGCATATGGCTTCAATGGCCATGGCCAGCAGTAGTGCCAATTGTGCAGTGTAAAATTGTAAATGAAAAAAATTGCTTGAGAAAGTGCTGAAAAAAAGCGACGGCAATAAGTTCGCTCCAAAAAAGTAACTTTATATGTTCAAGCATGATTTTCCGGGTGACATTGGCAGCGACTGGTACTTCCGCACTCTCCGCTGCTGCTGCTTCCCATCGCGCCACTGTTTGCACTCGGCATTAAAGCCTCTTAAAGCACACATATTAAAAATACACAAAGCTACATCCTACCGGCATGAGCACACACACACACACACACACATACACATGCAAATGCCACTTGCCCACTTGCTATAATTCGACAATTTCCAACAGAATTCGTAGACCCCAGCGACTTTGAAAGCGAATGCTCAGCAAAAAGCTCATTTCATTATATTTTCGCCAAGGATTTTAAATGGCTTTCAGTACGAGCCGTACTCGTATACGGGCGGGTAAAGCAGGCAACACAAAACGCAGAAGTGAATGTAAAGGCAAAAATGCAAAAATGCAAAAAAAGGAAGAAGAAAATGCTCCCCAATTTGTTTCCTTGATCAAAACGTTCCAAGGGTAAAAACATTCGCAGCGAATTTCAAAGGCATCCCTTGTGCCTTTCAGGCAACTGGAAATGGAATGTAGCAACAAAGCGAGCGAAGATAGCGCAAAAGAAAAGTAAACGGAAATGAATTGCAGAGATACTCGTACGATTGTTGCGGGTGTTGAACCGCGTTGAAGGGTGCGGGTGTGCGTTGGCAGCCGTTTTGGGGGTTACTTTGGCAGATTTTGTATTGATGCCTGCTTCTTCTTCATTGCGCTGATTATATTGCCACTTTGCTGAGAGCAAATGGAGAAGCGCTTGAAAGGCGGTTTTTTAAATGAAGTTTTTTTAGCTGAAAGTGTAGCTTTTTTTTTAAATTCATTGAAGTAATTCCTCATTTTTGGGTACTGCTTGCAGGACGGTACCGTTAATATGGACAAAATGACGGTAGCCCAAAAGAATGCATATCTTGAGGCGCATATGGCCGTGCAGCAGCAAATGGCGCAAGCAGCAATACAGTTCAAACAGCAGCAACAACAGCAACAGCAGCAACAACAACAGACGTCCGCGAATGCACAGCAACATAATTCGCCAGCAAACACAAACAACAGCAACAATAATACCAGCCAGCAGCAACAGCAACAACAGCAGCAGCAACAACAACAGCAGCAGCAGCAGTTGCAGCAACATTACGCGAGCACCATCAAAGTGCCGCAAATAAGTTCCTCGAACTCGGCCGGCGCGGAGAGCACCTTCACCGTGCCGGACGACGTGGGCATGGGCTTCGAGGGTGGCGTGCGCGTGCTGCAGAGCCTGGGCACTTGGTCGCCGGACAACATCACCTACAATATACCGAAGCCCAACTTGATACCCTTCACCGAGCCCTACGTGGAGGGCGGTTCCATGCATCCGGCCAGCCGCCTGAAGGCGCTGCAGCAGGTGCAACAGGCTTCGTCCGGCGTGCGCAAAATCAATCCCTCTAAAAGTGAGTATGCACACTGCCGCTGAGGAGCTCGCCGAGCGCGCTTCAACTAACGCCACTTTCTACAATTTCAGCCACCAACAAAGCTTTCGAGTGCACCGTCTGCGGCAAAGGACTGGCGCGCAAGGACAAGCTGACCATACACATGCGCATACATACCGGCGAGAAGCCCTATATTTGTGAAGTATATAAGCCGTGTGCTGTTCCCTTGCTCGATGACCGTACTAACTGTTCATTTCCGCCCTTCCTAACAGGTGTGCAATAAAGCGTTCGCGCGCCGGGACAAACTCGTCATTCACATGAATAAGTTCAAGCACGTGACGCCCACCAACATTGCGCCGCTCGGAAAGCGCCTCAACAACATGGTCAAGAAGAAAGAACCCGAGCCGGAGGACAATAAACAGAATCTGGAGCTGCAGCTGCAGCAGCAGGCCGTGCAAGTGGCCACACAGAACATCATCGTGCAGACCAGCGGGCAACATGGCGCGCAAACCACGGCCATTCCGGGCATCATCATACCGCATCATCACCAGCAGCAGCAGCTCTCGTGGACGTGTGAGCTGTGCGGACGCATGTTCTCGAGTCGCGATGAATGGACTCTGCACGCCAAGAGTCATTTGGAGGTGAGCGAAAGTCGGTTGAAAGGTCAAAGTATAAACGGTTAATAATGAGAGCGAGAGTATATTGTTGGCAACAACAACAAGTTTATGTTAGGTCTGGCATACATTCGACTTTAGTTTTGGCGCAATTTGAAAGGGATTAACGACCTGAAAGACGGATAATTTAATGTGAAAGCGAAAATTTTTGTTTATACTGGAGTCATTTTGATTTTAGTCTTAAGCAAAGTTTGAAGGATTTAACTCAACTCTCAGAAAGTTTTTCTAAATCTCAGTTACAAAGAATGTGTTTTTAAATTTTAATAAATTCCTTTTCTTCTTTTTGGAACTTTCAGAATAACTTTCCAGACTTACGAAAAAGAAAGAAAATGAAAACGTTTAAACAGAAAAGGTTTTGAATTTAGTAGTTCTTGGTTGTGTTTGATTGGATCGACTCGACTTATATCCCCGGTCTGCAGTGCAGACTCTGCACGTGCGATTTCTTTTTGAGAGAAATTCATTTCATAAAACTAAGTAGTGCCATATTTGAAATTTCCTCTGAGATACATTTCAGAGAAAGATCAAAAAGAATTTCATATTTTATAGTTATACAGTATATTACTTTCTCAAAGTGTTGGGCTTAAATTCGAAAGTACATAGTTTGAAAGTGAAGTACCTACTCGGCTCTCAAAATCCATTGCTTTTTCAAAACATTTTCTACCGATTGTATCTAATGAAAATTGCATATCTTTCAGTATTGACATCAGGAACGGACAATAGAAGCTACAAAAGAGGCAGCAAGTGGAAAGTCCACAGCAATGCAACAACGCAGCTATCAAATTGAGTCAAATCAAAAGCAGCAGCAGCAACAACAACAGCAACCGCAGCAACAGCAGCAACATGAAGTTAGCAACAATTACACACGCAAGGAGAAAATCATCATACAAAACCAAATGATTATCAATGCGCAGCAGCAACAACAACACCAATCGCAGCAACAGTCGCCTGCAATTAGCAACAAGCGAGGCCACAAGAAGCACGCTCAGCCAGCAGCGCTATACACAACGCCAACAGCAGCTGCAGCAACACCAACAATTGTCAACCACAACAACAACAATGTTGGCAGCAATCACAATCAGCAAGAAGTAAATATATATGCTGAAATTCTTCAACACTTTCCCTCTCATCCTTCGAATCCTTTCGTTTTCATTAGATCTCCCACTTCATTGCCAACTCGCCGACGGCAGCCACATACGTCCAGGCGCAGCTCAGCGGCATCAACAACACAGCGGCGGCGGTCAATGGAGGCGGCAGCGTTGGCAGCGGCGGCGGTATCCCCATCATCACGTACAACGGCCAGCAGCAGTATTGCGTAATCACGCGCAGCAGCGGCACTGACGACAACACGAACAGCGCGGCCGAGAAACCGGAATTGCTGCAGCTGCGCGGACAACTGACCGACAAGGAGGGGCGGACGAACTTCATTCTGATGTCGCCGATGTCCATGCCGATGCACATGCAGATGCAGGTCGCAGTGGAAAATCAAAATTGAAATTGCACGCGCCCGAGCTTGAGGTCGTGCTCGAGCGCCACTCCAGTCCGGTCCAGTCCAGTCAGCCGGAGCGGTTAGTAGATTTGGAAAACAGCTTCGCTGGGTGTGCTTTGGTGGCAGCATAAATTTGAATGATCATGACAGTGAATTGGCGTGCTTTTCCAGCAGGTTGCCAGTTGAACACGGCTCGTTCGCCAGACCTGTTATGGCACTGAAGACGGAAATAATTTTCCAAGCGTCGATTATGTTACATTGCCACTGGGAGTTTTCATGCGAAAGGAGCGTTTGATTTTTGATCGTGGATTGTAAAATATGAGCTTGTAATTTCACTTCAAATGAGGCAGGCTATTTTTGGAGCGAGACCTGATCGGTCTCAATAGACACAATGTTGCAAAGACAATTTTATAAATTATTTAAAAAATGCACTTTCATATTTTCGTGTGAACAAACTGAAGACTTGGAAGTTGGCGCCTCAACCAAAAGCGTTGTCCATCATATTTCCGTTCGTCTAGTCGATAATTTACAAAATTGTTCACAAAGCTGGGCGGAAGCTCCCACGAGCCCACATGCTCTCTACACACATATTTAGCACATGAGCTACACTATCCATAGCAAAGGCAAATTCGTTATATCGCACTTCGAGATACTTCCTCACACGCTCCCGCATAATTTCCATGCCAAAGTAAGCAAACTTATTTTGATGCTTTAAGCTGACGCCGACATGGTCTCCCGCCTATTATGGATAGCTGAGCGCTGAGCTGTTGCTACAAACAAACACACTCCAAATCAAGAAGTAATTAAAAATTACTTGAGAGATTTAACTTTTTAAAAGAACACTGTACATAAGAGACGTTTTAAAAAAACAATAAACAATTTAAAATACATACAACAACTAAACATAATTTGCTAAAGCGTAGTTTGCATAAAATGCTTTTTAAAAAATGTTGTATAAATGATTTTATAAACTTGGAAACCATATTAAGTATAATACTTTAGTATTAAGTCGAAAGGATGTAAGCATAAGCACAGATTAACATATCCGGTATACAAAATCCAAAAAGTAGAAGAAGAACATAAAATAAATTGCAATAAAATGATGTAATATAAACCAGTAACACTTTCAATATGTATGTGTGACGCCTCTCTAAGATAGTTGGAATACTTTTGAAAAGTAGTTTTAAAATATTTTTGTAATTAGTGTCTCCAAATATATTTTCGTTCTGCTATAAACCGAGAATTTCGCTTCTGTTTCTTTGTACTTTTGAGATAATTGTTTGTTAGTTCTCTCCAAGCAGAAACACCATTTCCGTAGCATTACACTAACAAAAACATTATATTTGAATTAAAATGTGTAGTATTTAAAAGGAAAAAAACTTACGAAGAATTGTAAAAGGCATTGCAGTATGTACTGTAGTCCGCAAAGATTATAATAAAGTATTAAAATATATAATTATAAAAGTTGTTGCCATATTTAATTTTTGGAATACTTTGCATGCGAAAATTGAATTATAGATGGGTCTGTCAAACTCGTTCATCTTACCGTTTATATCCAGAAAACTACATCTCATATGGACGATATAGCTTTTTCACTTCAATTGTTTTTGAGTGTTGATCTTGGAGTGGAAAAAAACTATCATTAAATTTTCAATTGAAAAAGTCATTAATAAAAAGTGTCAGAAACCCGAAATATAACACTCAGAATCTTTTAACATCTCATTTCGTTCAAAGTAATTCAGTACAGAATAAAACTCAAACGTAAAAGTTTTTGAATTTTCCTATACGATACATAATTCAAACGTTTACAGTTCCCTATGAAGTTCATATTGAACTTAAAATAAAGTGTTAAAAATTAGTATGTTAGCTTAAGCAATTAAAGGATACACTTCATTTTCAATTCATAGCTCTTGGGAATTACGGAAATACTTTTTATAAAATTAAAGTTCCGAATATTTTAACGAGACTGTATATGTATATACAATTTTAGCTGTATATGTATGTATATAGAATTTTCCTTTGCAAATAGAGTCGATGTTGTTCATTTCTTGAGGGAAAAGGTAGAGGTACTACAACAGATTCTGATCGTATCTCATGAATATATTTATAACATTTCAAAGAGTTCAGAAAATGAAAAAGCTTTCTTGCGAATTTAAAAAGAAGACAGAAAAGTGCGTTGCAATATTCAAATATATTCATTAAATAGCCCCAATTTATATAGGAAAAAAATATCTTAGAATGCAATATTAAATAAATTTATTTCGATTTCGAGATAGAACTTCAACTTTAAATACAGATTTTTCCAAGATGGTGTGCGGTGTGCTTAAAAGCTGCAGATTCAGTTACAAAATTGGGCACGTCTTTATAAAGAAAACTTCGGCTGTATTTCGCCAATATGGCACAACAACAATTCGAACAACAACATCAAAACATCATTAGCAACGTTTATAAGCTTCTATCATTTGCCATTGCCATAGAGCAGAGCACTGCAGAAACTGCTACAGTAAACAAGCCGCCGAATGGTGTGACCATATTTAGAAACCCGCCGCCAAGACAGGTTCTCAGGCAAAACAACGAAGTTTTCGTAAATAAACGAGACACGCAGATACGAAAACGAAACCGAAAAACGTACATGTACTTTGCCTCATTTTCCACAGAATTGCAAATTATTTGAGAAATCATGTCACCTTAGGTACAAAACGGCAACACCGCCAACGACCGACAATAACAACCAAAGCTGCTGCTGGCCCGAGCACGCACGCCTACTACAATGCCACTACCAGCAAGCGCGAAGAGCGTTCGAGCTTGCTGTCGAAACGCTGACGACATTTTAGTTAGCTTTTCAATTTCGATCGAGACGGTCCGCATTTTTACGCTCTCAATTCTGAACACGCAGTCCAACGATCACGGTCAACTGCCAGCTTGGAGCCCCCAGCTCGTTGTAGAATCGAAAAATGTTGAACGGAAAATTCTTCACAGGGCTGCCGCCCAAAATGATAGATCGCAACAGCAGCTCGGCCAATCGCCTTGAGTCGCACTTCTTCTGGCCCGACGACACCAAGGCCGAATCCGCTGTGGAGACCCGAGTGAGGCGTCGCGCCAGCTTGAATCTAGAGCCAACGGAGAGACCACGCTTGCAGCCGCAAGTGTCGCTGGGCGGACAGAGCGAGGTGGACACCAAGCAGAGATTCCACAAGGAGTTCGCCAAGTCCTCCATACAATTCTACGACGATATACAAGAGGAGGGAGAAGCACCGTCGCAGTATGCACGCAGATCCACGTTGAGAACGGCCAGACCCATGAAACAGGAATTAGCTATAAAACCCACCGCCACAAAACTGCAACTGCTCGAAAATGCAATGGACGAGCGAGTGGACAGAACGGCCAAGCAGAAGCAGGCCTTCAACTCGAAAATACAATTTTACGACTTTGCGGAGGAGGATCTCAGCAAGCAGAATAATGCGCGCAAGCCCAAAATGGACATGAACAACAAGAGGGAAGTGGAGCGAAACACAAAGAACAGTCCCAAACTGCAAGTCAAGCGAAATGTGCGTCATTTGAGCGGATCAGAGGAGCGTCGAAATAATAACGATCGAGCAAGAGAGCAGTACACGCCGGAGAGAGGTTTCGAAGATGGCGGCGGAGATGATTTGCGTGCCACAACGCAACAGCTCATAGGAAATCCGGTGCACGAGCAATGGCAATACGAGGAGGAGCACAGTTATGAGACAGCTGGGCAGGACAGTCCTCCCCCAAGCACTTTTAGAGCCAACAGAAACAAGAAATACAGCAACAGTGAACTGAATTTGGCCTACAATTCGGGCAGGGATCGCTATGAAGTGGACGCGCGTAGCAACAACAATTATGCGGCGGGCAGAAATTCTCCGCGAAAAATTCTAAAGAATACGGCTGCAAGCGAACAATTCCGCAACGATTTCGCCAGTGCCGTAGATGAGGATTTTATGGATATGAATGTAGTTGAGCAGGGCGTGCGAAATGTGCGCTTGAGCAGCTCCCCCAAGAAGCATGTGAGCTACCGAGATGAGGCGTATGAGAACGATTTGCTGGAGAGGCAACATCACAGCGACGACGGCATGACCACATCGAGAACGACTCACGTCAATAGAATCTCAACGACGGCCCACAGCAATAGGCCAACAACAAAGCCGACAAATGCGACAAACATGCGAACAGGAAGCAATCAACAACGCCAACATTTCGCTGGCGCTGCTGCTGCCTCCCATACTCCAACAGTTCCAGATTATGAGCAGACAACTGAAGTTCTAAGTCAATATATGGAAACTGGCAGTGGCGCAGCCAAAAAGCTAATTAATAACTATAGCAGCAGCAGCAACAACATATATAACAATAATATTTATAGCAACAACAACAACAAAAGCAATAACAATAAACAACACAACAAACCATCGCAATCGCAATCGCCTCTCACACGACGGAAAATCGCACCAAAAACGTCAGCAGCAGCAGATGCTGAGGCAGCAGCAGCGGCAGCGGACGCTAAGAAGCACCTGCGCAGCAGTCTCTGCTTCTACGACGGCGTCATTGTTGCTGACAATCTAGCCGCCAGCAATACGCCCACCTCCAGCGGCGCACAGCGTCGCAATGCGCGCAACTCGACTCAGCGCGTCAGTGTGGGATTGCCAGATTGATCAGTTCGCTATTGCTAACACTTCGTCAATTGTTGTTGCTGTTATCATTGTTGTTGTTGTCATTGTAGCGGTTGCCTTTGATACACTTGCCAAGTGATTTGCATATGCAACGCGCGACTCCACACGTCGAAGTGTTGCACACGACAGCGTCTCTTGCCTGTTCTCCTCTTGGTGCGGCAATAAAAGAGCAAGAGCAAGACACCCACGCCACATTTCCATATTTCTAATTCATTAACTCGCGCCATATACAAAGCGATACTTTAATGGGTTTAATCAGTGAACTTGCAATCATGTACACATGAACATAAACAATACTTACTTACATATACATACATGTACTATATAACTGCTATTCTTTAATAAAATGCATCGATTTAATTGAAGTGTCACATTGAATTTGTGTAAGGTAAAGTGCTTAATTTTTAACATTCGAACGTGGCGTTTAATTTTGGAGAGCATACTAAGAACTGCGTCTAAGAGTAGGCTAAGATGACTTTAGCGATTTCGTATTTTTAAGATATTTGTTGCTCACATATAAAATATATATTTTGTGAATATTTGTTGCAGATTTTCTAGAGTAAATAATAAACATGGAGATCAAAGAGAATACCTAGATAAGTTCAGAGATATCGCACTGAAAGTTCGTTTGGTAATGACGAAAAGAGAGCCAAAATTAAAGCGATTTGATTCGATATTGCAAATAGGTTGGTGGTTTTTGACAGGGAAATATAGCATGCTGAGCTTGGACTGCAGTGTCTTTGTAAAATTTCGCCACACCCACAAAAAGAACTTACTATTCCTGTTTAGCATGCCAGAAGCTGTGGGATTTATCATCATTACGTAACTGTACGCTGCGGCTGGTGATCGACGAACTAACGGTTCAATTCATTTATATAAAAAGTGTTCGTCAACAAAGGCCTTTCTTTAAATCCAGCATCTACATGTTAAACAATGAAAGCTACAAATGGCCACCACAACCTGCCGCAGAGCTTCTCTTCAACGTTAATTCTTGAGAATTCAATAAAAAAGTTCCCATTGGGTTAATGCGTTAAACCAAATCAGTTTTTTATTGGCCCCATACGTTTTTTTTATTTTATGTAAATAAAAACTTAAATGAAGCTTACTAAATCCAGTTTCTAATCAATGTAAAGTTTATATTGAACTTTTACCAAAGTTAAATATTTAAAATATTGAGCGAAAACGAAAGATGATTGGAATGATAAAAAACCAATTAAATCGATTTTATTAGCAAACACATCGCTCAACAGTATGCATATCTATGCTAATATAATAAATATTTTTTGAAATAATAGTCAAAGAAATGCAGTCGTATAATTTATAAAATATGAACTTTCTTACTGACTACATACTTAATAAATTAACTTAATCAGTGTACTAACAAATTGGTAAAATTAAAGTAATTCACTAGAGTTATTACATATAGTAATCAAATACATGGCATCACAATGGGCCTTGTGCCTCTGGGTGGGCTTACTGCCAGCAGTAGACAGCCTTTAGCCTTTTAAACCTAACCTAACAAAGAGTAATTGATTCATTCAGACTGTAATTTACACTATGAAAGGTTATAAATGTGAATACATTTTCTATAAAATTAAGGTTATGCTACGGTTAAAAGTAAAAGTTACAAAAGAAATGTTCGATGTCTTCATAACCATGCCTTTCTAGCGCACTCCTGCGTATGGCATTTAGTGTTGTAATTTTGTTAACTTGCATTTTTTTAAATTACGACAAGCAATCATTTGCTTGCACTTCGAGTGGCGTGCCGCTTCACTGCTTACACATGCAGTTGCTTACATAAAATATCTTTTGGCTTAATTGCGGCTCTGCTTATGTGCTTACACTAATTCGTAATTTGTAATTGTGAATAATAAGCCAAACACGCTGTAATTGAAAGAAATTAAAGCGGCGTCACAACAAACAAACTGGGTACCTCTCTGCCGCACCTGCCACATGTTATTATTAAATTAAAATAAATGCAAAGTGTGTAAAAATATAGCAAGTGGCACAGCCAGACGGCAGCTCCGCAAATAATTGTCGCACGCGTTGAACTTGCGCTTGACCTTGCTGCCGTCATTAAGCGGCCACCGCCTTCGCAACACGGCAAGCGCGAAACTGAAGCAGGCGCCAATAGGCGCTTATCGTGGAAATTTGAAATGCCATTAAGCTGCAATTAACCAATCCGGAATAGCAGCTAATTTACATTTTTTCAAGCGAAATATTGAACTTGGCAAAGCGCAGCCAAACCCGATCTGCACGCGTGCAGGATGTGCTGTGCCGCTGGACACTTGCTGCAGCCTGTTTTGCCAATTATGCAACAGCCACTTTGTATACACCGGCAAAAATGTTGCAGCCATGTTGTTGCCTTTTTTGTGGCAACTTTTGGCCATGCGAAAAATCAATATTTGCGGAAAAGTTTGCGCATGCTCGCATCCTGTTCAGCCTCGCCATAGTAAGTAGTGCAACGGAATGAGGCGCGCATGCGTTGTTGCCGCAGTCAAGCAAGCCAGCCACCAGTGCCACAAGCAGTCGCTGCATCACACTTCCTGCACATGAACCTGAACTTCTCTGAAGTGAGTTGCGATTGTTGCACGCTGAGAAGCGCCAGTGCGGCCATCAGGCGATCACCTCAATTACGGGGCCAAGAAAGTTCGTTGGTGTTGCTGTTGTTTTTGTTGCACGTCCTCTTTTCACATTATGAAATTGAGTTTCGTTTTCGGCTTCAATTGCGACTCTGCGCAACCAGTTCTACGCTGCGGCAGCAAGTTGTTGCTGTTGTTGTTGCTGCCGCAACATTTTCGCAGCCATGCCAATTGAAGGTATTTCGGGTAGCTGCTTCTTCGCTTCGCGTATTTGCGTTAGCTTTTGCCATTTTCGCCACATGCATTTCGGCCAACATTCGTCGCTTTGCCTTCTGTGGCAAGCTGATGCCAGCAGCAAGTTGTTATAACCTCAAACTGCGTCGTCGGAGCGCTGTGAACCAAGTCGACTGGAAATGCGTCGGAGATCGCAATCGTTGTGCATCCATTTTGACGTACATATGTACATACATATGTGCATTTCTTATGATGTATGGCAATTACATCTGCAGTGCTGGTAGCTTGTCTGTTTGTGTGTCCATTGAGACTTGAGCGCATTCTCTTTGAAGTAGCTTAAAGTCGCGAAATAACGACTTGTTGCAGTTCTCTGGTGTCTGGTGTCCATACCGATGATTTCTATTCGAAAATAGGACTGATAAATTATGAATATCGAATATTTTTAGCCACACTAACAACAATTCTTATGCGATACTTAAAAAGTATTTAGTTAGAATTTTTCGTTAGATATATTTCTGAAAAATTTGAAAGAGCTAATCAAATATCACAGTCAAAATTGGCACTGAAAAAAATTTATATAAAAAGATAAAACATTTTTCCCACTATTTTTATTGAACTTATTAATAACAGTCAAGAATATGTAATTAATTAAGTATTAAACTGAATTAGCCCGGGCAGCGGCGGTTCGATTCAGAAACGGATCCATCTGTTTAACCAATTATCAAAAGACGGCAGTATCTAAGCAAAAACCACAGCAAAGACCGACATCAGTCACAAATGCAGCATCAAGTATTTAATTGCGCACTATTTTTTCGCGGTTTTTTTCCCTTTCTGTCTCTTTATTATTACTTTTCGCAAAATGACGTGTTTCCTGGGAAGCTTAGAAAAAATGGGGTAAGGCAAATACAGACGCTACTTGGTGCACCAGCTTGGACCATGCCGGCACGAGTGCGACGTGCGATGTGCACACTTTGGCAGGCATCAATCCGCAAACCACAAACCGCTTAGCGTCGAACGCCTGACGCCGCAAACTATCGCCCCCCGCCGCTGCAGACGCGCATGGGCACGCGCTCGCGCACCTGCATTCGCATTCGCATTCGCAGCGTTAGTTTTTTGGCATTAGGAAGTTGGCATAAAACCGTTGCACTCTTTGGAAAAACTTTCAGTTTCATTGAGACAACGTTCGCGAATTATTCGGCAGCAGACGCTTGCAGCCGCTTCAACGCTGAGATACATTTTTCCATTGTGAAGTTGATTTTCCGTTGCACTTGCCGCGACATCGTGCCAAGGAAAGTTTTTTCGGTTGTGCAACTGTGTGTGTTTTTTTCGCAACGAAATGGGATACTACGTGAATGTAAGTATTGCACAATGCTGTGAATCTTAA
This sequence comes from Neria commutata, assembly GCA_963457695.1. Taxonomy (NCBI): domain Eukaryota; kingdom Metazoa; phylum Arthropoda; class Insecta; order Diptera; family Micropezidae; genus Neria; species Neria commutata. The sequence continues at coordinate 16,000,665 of OY735245.1, read as the reverse complement.
AGAAAATGTGTGAGAAAACTCAAAATTTATCAAAATGCCTGTGCTTAAAAACGATTTAAATCAAAAAGGAACTAGAAATAATTCAGTCATAATTGCAAAAAAATATTTGACTAATTAATGATCGGGCTTTACTGCTTATCTGTCAGTGCCCGGACAAAATTTTGTAAGGCGCTAGATTCTGATTCAAAAAATTTGAACTTTTGATTCAGTCAAAATATCTGAAAGGTCATTGAAACACAAATTTCATAAAGTGTTTATTTGGAATATATTTCCTTTTAATTTGCGCGGAAATCTTTAAAAAATGCTGCAGTTCAGGTTCCACCGCATGCTGTGTTTTTTATCCAATATAAGCAATGCCTTGTGGCGACATCAAATCAAACACCACTTGAATGTTCGGTTAGCTTTCGCCTCCAACTAAGAGGCATCTTAGTTTGATTGAATTTCTTCAGATTTGTTTTCCGACCTCAATATTCGTTTGTTAAATTAAAATGATTAAAAAGTGAATTTCGTTTCAACATGATTTGGGAAAACTTTGTTCATCTTTGGTAGACAATTATTAAATAAAATTTTCAAACAAATAATTTATTTGTTGACCGCATTGAGTGGATGATGTTAAACACTTTTCCTTGCTGCGCTTTTATCACCATATCATTAAAGGTTTTTCTGGCCGCTTGGCTGCTTTTTAAAAAATTTTAATTATTTGTGCTCAACATAAATTTTTTAATTAATTTTCCACAATTATTCTATTCAGCTAAAAATTTTTGCTGCATATATGTACATCGGTTCAGGGTCATAAGATAGGGGAGGCTAGCGAGAAAAAGATAACAATGTTGTTGTATTTTCCACGGCAGAAGTAAGTCCAACAGATTCTTCTATGAACTTGCAAGAGAAGGATTTGTTCATAGTACATTTAGGAAGCCTATATAAATATTTTTAAAACACTACAGAATAAAGTTAAAGATTAAAAGAAATTGCTCATTTTTCATTTCGGCGATTCATTAATTTAGATTTTCAAAGCAAATAATTGATTGCACACTCCCTCGTTTGTAAAGCTTTACATTCGTATGTACGCCCAACGCCTCTTTTCTGTTTGCCGGGCTCCACAGATGTTAACTCATTAGCAGTGCTTCCAATTGGCAATACTCGTGGCCAACTTACATAGTTTCCATTTATGTTTAACAAAGCCGTAAATTGAAACTTTTTATGGCGTCGTTTGCCTTGAGCGGCTGAAAGTCGTCTTGAAGTTCTTAGCCAATAAATATTGCGAAAATCCGATGCCAGAGCATTGCAGAGCAGACAGAGCACCATTAAACAACTTTGCTACAAGATGCCATCCATTTGTGAGCTTATATGCTATTGCAAAATAGAGTGCGAACTACAAAGTTTCGTCGATGTGCAAATCCCTACTCTACTGCTCATTAGTACCGCATTAGTCTATGCTTTTTATTGTTCACTTGTAAGGAAAGGCGTATTTCGCGCTTTGGGTTGAAACATTTCAAGGCAGCATCGTCGCAATAGTGATAAATTAATGGAGTTACCTATCTGAAGCAAAACTTGGGCAGGTAGTTTCTGTCTGCTTAAAATTTCGCTTTGATTTAAGTATTTTCAGCACGCAATACAGTAATACCTCGATCTAAATAGCAGCTCATTCCAAAAATTACGAAGTTAATCGAAACAATGTACATCAAATATATTTTCAAAGAAAATCAAGTTAGAAAGCATCGGCTTACTCCGACGGAATAGCGCAGGTAAACGAGTGATAATTGAAAGGAAACTGAAAAAAATTTAATTGTGGTATAGGCATGAAGAAACGCTTATCTGGAACTGGCTCTTTGTAATCTTCATAAAAAAAGTTTAATATTTTAATCACTTTTTGCAATAAAATTCTTCATTAAACTTACTTCAACATGGTCATACGCAAATGAATCGCATGCCCCAAAATAACAAGCGCCAATTTACAAGCCCACTCATAATCACTAATCAAATTTAAAAAAAATTGCAGTTTAATTAAATTTTCCTTTTTTGTGCGGCCATAATTTCACACGTTTTTGGGTGAATGTAAACTTACTAGCAGACTAATAAAAATGTTTAACGCATTTTAACATAAATTTTATGCTGCTAACTTAATTTGGAAGCGCTGTGAAATTTATTGCATCATAGTATAATGCTATTTCGAATCGAATACTATTTTATACGTACCGGCAATATATTTTTTAGAAAACATGTTTTTCGCTGTTACGGTTCAACGATCTTAACGCTTGAGTCTGACTTACGGCCTTAACAATGGAACGAGCAAGCTAGTTTGTTTTGCCAGAGATGCAAAGTGCCCTTCCGCTGTTGCGGTAATTACGGCTTATTTGAATTGAAATGCTTGGAAGAGAGAAAATAATAAACTATAACTTTCTTTTGGTTTAAGCTACTTCCTATTGAGTTGAGAAGCATTTTTCTGGAAATTCCAGGATAAAATTAAAAACTAAACGCTAACATTTTATTTCTTCTGCTTTCAGCGAGTTCTCTTGCTTTCGCTTGAGTTGGGATTGGTGTTAGGAGCGCATGCGCAGTCCTCGTACTACGGAAGCAGCTACTATAATCCCATTGTGCCAAAAACCGCGCAATATTATCAGCGCAGCAGCCCTTTCTCCTCACTATCTTACAGCAGCGATCTGCTGCCAGAAACCAGCAACCGCAAGGAATATTCGAAACCTTATTCCAAGAAGATACCCATCCGGTCATTTGGCTCGGTAAGTTGTTGTTGTTTGATTCTCAGTAGAGAGTATGCGCTTGAGCAGAGGTTTTTGCTTTTGCAGGAGGAAGAAGACTTCTCCAATGAACGCTTCTCGTCCGCCGAATTCTCCAGTGAATCGCATGGCTACAATTCCAAGGAGAGCGACAGTCACGAGTACACGATTGGCACGCAGCTGCGCGTACAGCATCCCAGCGCGCCTTCAAGGAAGCCCTCTAGCGGCGTCAATGCGCCCCATACCAAGCACGCCAAGTACACTTCCGTCAGTCCATACAAGACGAGCAGCTACAGCGAAAATAATCAGGACGAATTGGCCGATCTAAAACCACTGCCGAAGAAGCACGCGCCGAAGTATACGCAAATCTTCGAGCCCGCGAACTCGTACAAGCCGAACAGCTACAGCACTGTGCATCACGAAGAGTTTCCCGAGCTGAGGCCACAGCCGAAGAAGCACGCACAAAAGTACACACAAATCTTCGAACCCGCCAGCTCATACAAGAGCAGCAGCCACAGCGAGGAGCTACCCGAACCGAAGTCAGCGCCAAAGAAGCATGCGCAAAAATACTCCCAACTATACGAACCCGATCCCTTTCATGTGGTGGCGCCACCGAAGTCTACAGCTTCCTCCGCGTTGGCTAGCCACGGTTACAATGTTTACGAGCCGGAGGAGGAGGAATATGAAGTGACGCCGCCCTCCAACAGAGTGAAGTCGAATACGCGTGACCATTACAAGGGCGTGGCATCAAAGAAACAAATCGAGAAGTACCTGGAGGATCAGCAGAAAATGTTGGACGAAGCCTTGAAACTGCAACTGCTCAATAATCCCAAGTTCCAGCATCTCTTGAAGAGCAAAGATAACGAGCACTTTGAGGAGCAAGAATATGAACACAAACTCTCTCCACCCTTGCCGCCATACCGTTCCAATTTCAATGAGAATCAAAACTTCAAGCCGAACCGCAGTCGCAGACGTCCACAGGGCCTACCCAAAGTTAAACCAACACATGGAGCGAGACCCAAAAGGAAATACCGCTCAGCGATTCTCATCGACATTTAGAGTTCAATGATATTTGAATTTTTAGTTCTTTCTTTAAGTGTCTATTTATAATAAATACATACATGCGTATATTTTAATTTAAGTGTTTTCGATTTTCCACGCTTTTAAATGGAATAAATGTATTAAAAGTTAAATAATTTATAAAATGTTGAAATACGTACCTAGTAATAAAATTTGTGCAATTTTTAATTAAAATACTCGTATTATTAAAATGTTACAAGTCGTTAAACTAAATTGTTACATTCTCTTAATAAACTCTTGAATATATATGTAGGTAGTTTTCATAAATATTATCCGTCGTCGGAACTGAGAAATATGTTTTATATGCATTTTAAAATTAAATTATATCTTTCACTCTTGGAAGTGAGTGATTGAAGAAAATTATGGCATTCTATTAGTCAATTCTGTTGTAAGGATCTGATCAATCTTGTAAAAGCTTCCAAATATATGTACGTATAGACGTATGTATGTAGGTGTGTTATAATGTTTGACATTGAAAATGAGTATTCTTATGAGCTTTGCTAAATATTGAAATTATTTTTCAATATGCTCATTCGCTTACGCCAGTTATTTTTTTAATCATTTTAAATCGTTCGTTTTATCGAAGTTTTAGTTGAAAATTCCTACTCTCGAGCAGATCTAAGAAAATGAGACAGGCTCTAAAAGGCTCTGTCATGAATAAACATGACACTTACTCTGTTGAGTAAACAATTTTAACAGCACTTACTGACAAATAAAATATCAGCTATTAATATTGAAGCATTACTTTTATTTTATTAAACTTTTACGCTCAAATGTGTATTAACTCCCTACTAGGGTTAAGCCAAAAGGCAACAGAGCTACATACTAGTTTATTTGGGACACAAACCATTTCTATTCATCCTAAAAGTATGCAACATAATCGGAGCATTAAGTTGAGGTACAAAGAGAAGTGACGCCGAAGCCAAATGTGTTCGAAGAGTGACAAATCGGCATTGCTACTTACCCCCTACTGCATTTTAAAGAAATAATATCGTACATTACGTTAAATAAGTTTGAGAGTTTGGAAATGTCAGCTTTTAGGAAAGAAGCTTTTCGTTTTAAATTTTCATACAATATTACATACTATGATTCTCATTTAACTTGAAATATAATTAGTGTCACGCAAATGTGATTTTTAAAATCAGGCATTAGGATATATTATACGATTATTTATAGGATTTTCTCACATTCCTTCTCTGCATCAAGATTACAGGTGCAGAAGTTTAATTTGGTGAGCGCGCTTTGCACAAGGATCAGGAAGATATCAATAAAAGGGAATTTACTATAAGCATAATGCAGCCTGTCGGTGTTGCTGGCAATTTTTTAACGTATATTAAACATTCCGTTTTGTCTCAGATCATAAATAATATTCGTAAATAAAGATTTTAAGCGACATCTTTTACATATATTCATGCTGATCATTTGAAAATGGTTTTAATTTTTTCCTGAGGTTTTCTTCATTTATATGATGCTAATATTGAGAACCTCAGTTGAACAGAAGAAATTGAAAAGTTGGTTAAATCTTATATACCATAAAAAATTTCAAAGTTCTCTTTGGAAAAAGTGTGCTGACTTTCTAGAGGTGAAATAAGAACGAATGCAGATTTATTACATTGCAGCACTCGTTTCGTAGGTATATCGATTTCTGCGTGTGTGAGAAAAAATTCAATATTTTGTTGCACGGTGTTTTCAACGCATTATAAGCGTGTGGCAGCAATCTCTCAATTCGTTGTACTACTACATCTAAATTTATTTTGCTTGCTCCAAAAAAATTCTTGACTTTCACATTCGCAATAGAAATCAAACTAGTTTAAGCAACAAGCCCATACAACAGCAACAACAACAAAAACAACACATTCACATTGCAACAACAACGAATAATAAAGTAGCGCAAGCATATTTTCATAATTGTTATTAATGATCTTACAAAAAGCAGCTGCAACAACAAAACAAAAGCAACCACTGCTTATTACAAGCGAAGCAAAAAAGTCGAGCTCGGCAAGCGGGGAAACAAAAGTGTGACCTTGAAGGCACCAGTACATACACAACTACTCAACTACTACTTACGTGCTCTAAGTTAAAGTGAAGCCAATTCTACGGCATAAATTAGACGCGCTTGAACGCTTGAACGCCAGCGGAACCGAGCGGAATGCGCCCAAAAAACCAAAACGGAAACTAAGCCATGCGCGCCAACCGGCCAACAGCAGCAAGCGAGGCAGCTCTTCGTGTTGCATGCAGCACTAGCTTGCCACATGTTGCTGCAATTGCAGCGAATTAGCATAAAAAATTGCACACAATTAAACAAGGCAGCCGCATTAAAAACAAGCCAAATAACAACAACAATGCAAATGGCAAGAACTACCAACTTGGCGGCTGCTTGTGTGGCAGGCGACTCAATAGACTCACACTAACTTTCCGGCTTAGCACACGCTCTGCGCTCGGCCAGCTGCTAAACGGGCGTGGAATGTGCGCCGATAAGGCTTGGACTGTGGGCGTGCGTTAGCTGGGCTTGGAAGCTGCGCTGCATTTGTGCAGCTCTGCGCTGACATTCCAACAAGCTGGCAATTGCTACAAGAGCTTGAATTGATTTGCTCACGCTAGAAACGAGTTTTTTTTCTAATATTTGCAAGAATTGTTGCTGTGCAATAAGCGAAAGTGCTCGTATTTTACGTCGCGCGCAGTTTCCGTGTTGTGCAATACGAGTCTCAGAGAAACTGAAAGTTGTTGCAAACCAGCATTGACTTGGCCAGCTCGAGATGCAATTTGCAAGGGCTCTGGTTAAGTTTTCGAAATATCTTTTTTTTTTTTGTAAAAATACGACTTTTTTGTATGAGTGAAGGGATTGAAAAGATGAAAAATGCACTTGGAAAGAGGTGTGCCACTTATATAAGGAAAGGCATATTATGTAACCCGCTGCCGTTTTTGTAGTGCAATAAACAAAATTATTTGAACTCATTTCATGCGTAAAATTTTCGAAATAATCGTTCATGGCAAAGAGGTCTTAAGCACTTTCACGTGTCTAATCCTTTTATGCTTTAATTCCAAAAAGTGTGTGTTCAATATTTCATTATTGAAGAGCTCTGAGGTCTGATACGGTTTGCTTTCTAACGATTTTATATTAGGCTTTTTGATTATATTGTAATCTAACGACCGACTTTTTTATAATCTGAAAAGTTTTCTTATATTTGAGAGTTTTTTTTGAGAATGAATACAAATTTATTCATTAGTTTGCAAGCTCTAGCTTAATAGCCTTTTGGAAAATAGTTTCTAATTCCAGTTCATAATTCTAAACTCGAAAAGGTCCAAGACTCGACATTGAAGAAATTCGCAGGCAGCTTTGAAAGAAAATTTTTCACTTACACATATCGATCATCTGAACTATTATTCATCAAGCTAAATGTGCTATAATGTTCTTTTAAGAAATCTTCAAAACTTCATCTTTTGTAGTTTCACTTTTGAGGCTTTGCTTTTATTTCTACATGAATTCATCGTTTCTTTTTATCGGCGCACTTTCTTTTACACGTATGTATGTATATGCACATATAACAAGTCAATAATAATAATTTTAGGCAACGAAATTAAAAGCACTAATTAAAGTAAGCAAAGTTTAAGTTCAATTATTATACAAAAACAAAAAACAGTAAACCTGAAGGAATTGTTGCAACAATTTTAGATATCACAAGAAAAGAAAATCATTGAGAGTAAGTGAGAAATTAAGACGAAAAACTAAGTAGAAGAATAAATTGAAGAAATTGAAGAAATAATAACAAATGAATGGAGTACATATTGGAAGAGTTTAGATCGCGATCTTCGTACGGAGACGGTGGACAGTGGGCAGTGAACAGTGGGCAGTATAGACAGTTGCATTGAAGTTGTAGGAAAATGAGCAGAGGTGATTACACAAAAAATTAATGAAACAAATCTTAATCTATCTCTCTCATTCTGAGCGCGAATGCAAGCGCAGACATGGAGGTAGGCACCGCCGCTGGCTGGCGTTTAGACCTTGTTGAAGCTGTAGGTGAAGCCGTCCGGAGTGCGGTTCAGCGACAGTTTGCCGGGTGGCGAGAAACGATGTGAGTTGGGTGTGGTCTGCTCGTAGTAGGGAGCGGGTTGTGGTTGGTGTTGCTGATGGTGTTGTTGGAATTGTGGTTGATGTTGTTGTTGTTGCTGTGACTGATAGTTGTATTGTGGCTGTGGTGCGGGATTGTAGGCGGGCTGTTGTGAACGGTACTGTGGCTGAGGTGCTTGGTGGGACTGTTGCTGGCCGTAGGAGGGATCGTTGTAGCGTGGATCGTAGGAGCCGTCATCGTAGTCGTTGCTGCGGTAAGAGGTTTGGTGAGCGGGTGCTGCCGGAGGTTGGTATTGCGGCTGAGGAGCATAGCCGGCCCGAGGAACGGACTGTGGCGGTGCTGGTGGTGCTACGGGCAAGTGATCGCCGCTGGCTTGGAAGCTGAAAGAAAAGCAAGCAAAAGCAGCAGAGTGAACAACTAAATTGCTATGCATTGATTTATGATGAAATCGCAATTTGCAGTCAATCAATCGATGTAAATTGTGTCCACTCTTTATGGTAAAAAGCAGTCTCCTCTCTGCACCATCGACCATCACTTGGCAGTCACGACTGGCTGCACTCCAACGCAGCCCTACTGACCGCTTATGACAGCGTTTACCTACTTTTGTTTCACCGCTTGGAACGGCTCTTGGGCACAATTTTGACTGCTGGCGCCATGTCACGTTTCAATAAATCTCAGCGAGATTGCAACATGCCACACTGCGAAATTTTTCTAAAGCCCCCGTTTTTTCCACCAACCCCAACTCACCCATTTTTGCCTGCCGTATACGAAATGGTTTTCCTCTCGCCAGTGGGATCCACGTAGCTGTAGCTGCCGTGTCTTGTTCCATCGGCGTCGGTCTCCTCTTTGAAGTTGATGCCGTCCTCCTGCTCGTAGGCAGAGCCGAATTTACCATCACCCGAGAGATAGCGTTGCTCGCTGATGATTGCCGCCGTCTTGGAATTTTGATGGTAGCCAGCCTGGCAAGTGACCAGCGCAACTAAACTGCTCAAAACAATCTGCACAACATGAAAAGAAACAAATTATATTGAAAATTGGTTGTAAATTAGATACACTTTTTTTTATGAAAGTGTTTGGCTGGCGCAAGGTTGCTTAAAAACTTTCACGTATGTTTGCCATATGACAAAAATTTTATAAAAATTAATATCCAGATGCCTAAACATATCTTACATCGTAATTAGATAAAATAACTTTTAGCAATCTTTAATGTGCCGACAAAATATTTCAATTTATTTCAATTTATAGGCACAATTTTCAAAGCGCTTTTGCAATAGTTTTATACAAGTCTTATTAATAACTCTTTAACCAACTTTTCTGTCACTTTTCATAAAGCAATTAGTTATTAAATCAAAAGCACTTGAGATTTTACAGAACTTCTTAGTATGAATTTTTCAAATTTAATAACGCTTATTCAATTTAATAAAAACTGTTATAAATTACACTGGTCTAGGTTCCTCATCAAGAAGAATAAGGATCTAAATGTGCTGTAAGCGATAAAACATTCTTGGAAATCTGAATTATTCTTAAGGGGAATTTCTTTGAGCTTCGATTGAAATGCTTTTTTATGAACCTGATTCGAGAACTTTAACATTCATCTGTACATTTTGAAACGATATCAGAGACTTCGGAACGTCGTACATTTTTTTTGTTTTAGTTAACTGTGCTTAGAGGTACTTTCTAATTCAGACACCAATTGGAATAACCGACTATTTAATTTGTTCATAGATAAAACTTTTTCCGACAATATTCTCCATCTTCAGCTTAGGCACAGCAATTTAGTTCTTCTAAGCCTTTCTCAAACACTTTTCTTTTTGTAGAAATCAATAATTTTATTTGAGCGCACCAATTATATGGCTATTCCTTTTCATCACATAATATGCAAAAATATTTTTAAAAGCACAACACATTTTCAACTCACAAAGCGAAACATTTTCAATGTTTATAATTTCGAAGGGGCAGGGATTGATATCCTTAATAAGTGACAATGTAGTAAACTGCTCTCAGTAAATGTAGCCAATGCCAGTGAAGAAACACACACGTTTCCTGTGCAATTTAGTAGCCTATACGATTGTCCGTTAAAAGGGAAGGGTGGAATGCGCACGAGGCTTCGAACGAGGCGTGAAGGAGTAGCCCAAGTGAAACCGACGGCGATAAACTTCTGAATGAACTGCCTTCCGCAGTGACATGGCGAACACTTTTATAGTGAACGGCGGAAAACCTTGGCTGGGTCTTCGGCAGTAGTCAATCAGATTGCTGCTGTTGTTATTGTTGTATTTGTTGTTGTCTGTGTTGCTGTTGGAGCCGGCTTGGCGTGGCGCTGCATTGATGTGTTAGTGTTGGTGCTGTTGGTGCTGTAGCCGTAACACATTAACAGCAATAACAATATTTACAACAGTTACAACAACAAGCAAGCGAAATTGCTACAGTAAGCAAACTTCAATAGAGCAACAACAAGCACTTTGCTAGCCGAGCAATAGCCATTTTGCCCGAGTTAGTTACCCAGCGCACTCACTCAATCACACCCCGAGCTTCAGTACCTGTTTTTTGTTGCTCGATATCTTTCAGATTCAATTCTGACTTTTTCCCCTCTCATTCGGTAATTAACTCCGAGTTTTCTTCTGAATCGAATTTGTTGAAGCTAATGTGCCTAATTCTTTGCTGTAGCTCGTTTGATATAGAATTATAATTGCCTTTAATTGGTATTAACTTAAAGTAGACACATAAAATTGTAACTAAATACGGCAAGAAATTAAGTGCTTAAGAGCATTAACAAATTAATTGCAATTTGAGTTAAGCTAAACAAAAGACTCAAGCAGCGAACTGAGTGTAATTCATTATTTCGACAATAACTGTGCAGTATTTTTTTAATTCCATTAAAAATGTTACATTCTTTAAAAAAAGTGGTGAAAGCGTGGCACAGAATGGAATTTATATGTGAAGGTTTCTGATTTTTCAAAAGCTATCTGACGGATAAATGCATATCAAATGATTTCAAATTGATATAGGTTTATATACATCTTTACCTCAAAGTTGAAAGGCCCTTACTAAAATGTTTTCTATTTAACAGCAGAAGGAAAAAACGTAATGCAAACTGAACACAAATTAAGAGCTTCTAAATAGGACGTTCTTTTTGATTATAAGGGGTATGTATTTGCAGTTGATTTAATGAAATCAACAGTACTATGACTTTGTTTTTACATTAAGCTAACGGTATATTCTTTATGAATATTAACTGAAGCTTTTTTTGCTTCCAAAATGTTGGTGCTCCAGCTATTTCATTATGAAAATACAAGTATGATAATTTGTGGCAACAGTCTGTACTAATACTAGCACGTTCCCTTATATTCTTTGCATATTACATTACATATTAAAATTCGTACAATGTAATGGACTCTCTAGGAAACATCTGTCAAGCAATAACTTTTTCAGGAGAAACTATTGAATTTACTTCTGTCATAAAAGGGACAATAAAGTCTGTTCTGGTATGAAACTAAACAAATGTACAACAACAACAATTATTCAGGCGAGTGAAATCGATTTGCCTTGTGATATGTTTCATTTTCAAAATCGAGCAAGTCGTTCGGTGCGATTTCAAATCGAAAAGAAATCGTAAAAACCGAATTTCATTACAGGGCATTGTATTGTTTCGAATTGCTCATGTTGAATATAGTACATAAATACCGAAATTTGAAATGAAATCGTTCGATTTCCATCACACTTAAAACGAATTCGTACGATTTGAAATTTAATTTTCGTTTTAAATTCGAACTATTTGAAATTTCGTTTTCGTTTTGAATTCGTACGATTTCCATCACATGCCTAATTATAATTGGTTTTCATTCACACATGGTCATAAAACTATTTCAATTTTTGCCAGAAAACCTATTGAACCTAATCATACCTAATTTTCAATGTAAATTTTTCTTTTTGTTAAAGAGTATTGATCGTTGATTGAATCAGGCGTGCTTTATACATATACTACATTTTAGACAAATATTTATATACATAATATATATATCTTTAGTAATAATACAAAATTTGCCAGCTCTCGTGGGAAAAATCATTTGTACAAATTAAACATTTGCAATTCCTCTACACTTGTCCATTCTCTTTTCCGCTTTAATAAGTCATGTTTAATGTAAAGCCAATAAATATATTATAATTATAAGTAGCCGTAAAATGATCGATTATGACTTCTTTCAAATTCAAGGTCTTCACATATATGAGCACTTTGGACAAAATCTGTTTTACTTTTGTGTGTTGTTGCATGTTGTAATTCTTAATGAAATGCTTATTGTGTTTGGTGGAATCCATTCAAATTATTTCAGCTATTCAACAAGAGTTATGAAAAATGCGCAATTACTGCAGATTCAAATGACCAACCCAAGCGATGCAGTGCAGGCAGCGGCAAGCAACAAGTCGATCACCAACATTTGCACCAATATGGCAAAGGCACAAGCTCAGCAACGGCCAACAAATTTCGAGACAACAACTACACCAGCCACAACAAAAGCCAACGACACTCAACGCTCGAGCGGCGCACATAAAAATCCGGACTTCAGTTCAAAAGCTTGAAACATGCAACGCGACGGACGAATGCAACCAACACAATAACAACAACAACAAAGTACAAGTGCCGTCATATCCCAAACAAGATTCAAATCTTGAGAATGAGACTTTGGCGTGGCACGTTTGCGCAAACGCGCATACTTTAACATACGCGCCGTTGTTGTTGTTGCCTTCGTGGCTGCACTCGATTTTAATATGCTTGCATAAAATAATTCATAATTGCCAAAAGTTCAACTATTTCGCAGTGGATCGGATCAGCGGGCACTTGGCAACACTCGCGGCCCATGTCGATGCTCGCTAGAGCTGGTGCATGTGTTGTTGCTGCCACCACCACCACCACCACACCGTGGCAAGTGTTTAAGTGTCTTTGTGGCAGATATGTGGTGCGGCCACCCACAACTGCGCTGCGGCAGCGCGGCTTGTGCAAGTAGTTCTGGCTCTTTTGTTGTCTTGCGCGGCAGTTTATTGCTTTTGCCTTGCAAATGGAAAGGTGTTGGGGGTTGCGCCTGCAATTGCTAATAAACTCACATTCATTTATTTTGTTAACTTATTTTTCCATAGAATTTTATGAAGTCTGGCGCATGTCTAAATATCTTTTACTTTACTTCAACAGGTCAAGAAATGCGGCAGCTTAGTAATTAGAATGTGCTTATTTCTATTAAAGTTGCCACACATTCCATAATTTCATGACTTTATGGAAGGGGAAAGAAAGACGAAGGCAGCAATTATAGCATTGCTAGTATCAAAAAGTCTCTAAGAGAAGCTAAAAGAGTCCTCGTCAGAGGAATTTATAAAATGTGTTCAATAGAAATTACCTCAGATATCTGCTTTTGAGAAGCGCAGCCATGTTTTAATTTTTCACTTCAAACTCTACTAATTGCGACCAAAATTTAAATCAAATCTATAAAGTATTCAAAATATTTGAACACTTTAAAAAGGGCATCCAATACTATGAAATCACATTTCGAAGTAATATTGACATTTTTCCAATAAACATTTGTAACTAAAATTTTTTGGTCCTTCATTATTCGTTTTTCCATCAAAGTAATTCAGTGGCCACAATCCCTAATACGGCTTATCTCGAGTTAGAACAAAATTTAGATTTTAATGCTATCGTGTTCCGCGTATCTAAATCTATTTTCTATCAAATTTTCATGTTTGTATCTTTTTAGCACAGCAATTTTCTATCAAAACCTGAGAGCTTTTACATATATTGCAGTAAGAATTTGAAACTTGAAACTGCGCTCTGAAAAAAATTTAAAAAGAGACTTAGGCGGTTATGACTTGTGACCACAGAAATACTCATAAAAGTTTTTAATAATAACATTTCTGCTGTTTTCTTAAAATTGAACGACATTAAATATTCAACATATCAGGCTCACATATTTCGAAAAGCCTTGATTTGAATAGCAAAATGTATTTCTTTCAAGCTTGAATAACTTTTTTACACACACTAAAAAAAGTCTAATTAAAACTTAAAAAAACGCGTTTGCAGAAATATTCAATAATTGTTACCTAGCAAAGTGGTCTTTCCAGCTTCGGCTGCTAATCCCCCACACGTGTAGGCGCCGCTTGATGTCTTGGCACCACCAATGCGCGTCCGAGCAATTGGAAATGGCGCCTGCAATGAAAGTAGCTGCAACGCAGGGATTACTGGACAAGACCAGCACAGACCACAATGCCGCTCATAAATCGCTCAGATATTAGTGGTAATCATTTGCATGTCATTGAGGCCGAAACACAAAGCGACACGCTTTTAATTTGCAACAACGAAAACAACAACAGCACTGCCTCCGTTGCTGCCCCTGCCGCTGGCCTTTTCGCAGTCAGCCGTCTTTTCAGCGTGTCACTCCCCAATTGCTAAACAGCGGGTGTGTTCTCAACGAAATGGCCATGACAAAGTTCCGCCGCACATGCGCTCACTCACTCGCTCACTCACACACACACACATTCACAGCAGCTCAGTCACAGAAACCGGAAATTAAATCACATACTAGGCACAAAGTATTCACGGCGGTCTGCAAGATCGGCGTGTTGCTTCGCCATTGCTGCCGCGGCGATTAGCTCTGAGGCAGCACAGCGAGGAGGGTTCTTGGCAAGGCGCACTTACGCAAGCGTGTGCTCGGGGGGGTGCAGTATATAGGGGTGACATTGACTGCGACGCTTATCTGAAATCCTTAAAGCACTCGCAGGCGAGCAAAAAACCGTTGCGCGCCGAGCATGCCCGAGCAGGACCGAGTGTGAGTATGTGTTGACTTGCAAATGGAATATAATCGCACCGAAGCGAAGAGAAGCAAGGCGAGGCGATGAGCTGCCAAGTGAAGCGTTCGTTCGTCCTTTCGTTCTTTCGTTCTATCGTCCTTTCTGCCTTTTTGATTTCGAGGCGTTTGTCTGATGAGATCCTGGCACCCATCCAACTGATTTTTCGCTCTCGCTTTTATTGTTGCCTTTCTCTTTTGTACTTTGGCATTATATTGTTGTTGTTGTTGCTTTTTCTGCTTCTTTTTTTTGCTTTTACTTTTGCGAGTTAATCATAACACAAGAGATAATGAGGGTTGCCACACAAAGGACCTTCCTCACTGCGTAGCACAGTGCAGTGTACTCGCCTATTGTGTAAATATTTTCATAAGGGTTGATTTGCACTGCAATTTGTACAATATTAATGCTGCTGCGAGCATGTACCGTGTGAGTGAGGAAATTCAATTAAAATTACAGTTTTTGCTATAGTAAAAGTACAGCGAAGCCAAAGTGAAAGCAAAGACAATTTATTGGAACAAATTGAATGAATAATTGGAATTTAATAAATTTTCCCTGGTGAAAGTTGTTAATTACTTTATTAATTCAAAGAAATTTTCTTCTTACTTTCAATTAATCTACTTTAGATATTACTTCATAAAATATATAGCTGGAAATATGAATTCATAGTCGAGTTCTTCTTAAACTTTTTAAAAAAGCCATGCCCAAGAAATCTTAAAAAATCTCTGGTCTCAAGAAAGAGAATTATTCTGGTTGTCATTTGACTTAGTAGAAAGATTTCTGTGGTCATATGCAATAACGACTTAAGTCGAAAACAACTGTTTCGAGAAAATGCAATTCGAAATTTGAAATGCACATAAGTGCATGTACATAAGTGCATGTGTTTTTTTTAAATAACTTTTTTTCTGAGATGGGTACAGATACCGGGGTTTGAACAAAATATGCGCATCAACGTCAGGAATACAGTGGTAACGTCAACTCAATTTCGTCTTAAGTCGACTTAAGTCGTTATTGCTTTTGACCACAGATTTAAGCCTAGAAAATTATATGTGTACTAAAATATTAACGGTTCATAGTATATATTTCACAGATTATCTTAAAATTTTAAAAACTTTTGGAAATAATTTTTTAATAAATTTTTGTGTGAAATACGAGAAATTATGATTGAAAAGTAAAGAGTCTTAATTTCAGAACTTCTGTGAGTTGTAGTTCTCATCACCGTTCTGGTAAAAATTCCTAAATGTTGAAGAGTATGGTTGCAACCCATCTCAAACATCCCGGTCCACTCTATCGTTCCAATCAAAATTCCTAAAAAAATTCAATAAGTTTTGTATAGTTAGAACCCAGAAATCCCGGTCCACTCTTCGCTAGGCTACTGTTGTTGTTTTTTCTACACATTTTGCTATAAAATACACATACTTTTTTAAGTATTGGCATTACTAAAGAGCAGATATTTTTATCGACAGTTAAATTAAGCATCCTTTACGGTATGCAGCTTATCTCTTAATATCCATTTGCAAGTCGAGTATCTCAATTATTTCAGCTGCTGCCAAAATCCAGCGACTGCAATCCGAGCGAATTCAACGAATTCACTTTCAACGCATAATTGCGATTGCGATTACTCTTACTATTGAAATTGTAGACGCATTGGAGCGTTTTGAAATCGACTCTTTCGCATGTTGAGTGCCTGAGTGCGTGTGTGCGTGTCTATGTGCGAATCCTTTGGAACGGCAACAGCAAAAGTTAGAAGGTTAACGATTTGGGCATTGTTGTTGCTGCAATTGCTGTTAAACGCTATCGCTGGAAATCTCCAAGCAACGAAAGTCAAATTCCAACTCGCTAAACTTGTTCCGAAACTCGAAACTCGACACCGTTGCTCGTTGTCAGCGAGCACCCAGCCTACAGGGAGGCCAGTTCGCTCTACCCTAATGCGCTGCAGCTCTCAGCGCTGCGCTTCCATGCGTGTAGCTTCGAGATTGCCTCGGATATTTTGAGCAAAGTCAGCATTTTTGGGTGCTCGGAATCGTTTGTAATATAAAACCTCGAACTGTCGAAAGTGACTTTAATGGCGCATCTGCAATGCGGGAAAGTGAAAGTGAAAATGAGCGAGCGTGTGCAACTTTTGACTTTCCATCATCGCAGCAGCCAAGCCGATGCTGAGGATTATGGCGAAATTTAAGATTTTGTATTGCACAAGCTGAAATGCACTTGCGTTTCCCGCACGCTCACTGCCAGCAGCGGAGTCAACAATCTCGCCGTGAAGTCGCTAACCTTGGCCAGAACGCTTGAGTGGAATGCTCGCGATCGTAGCTGATCAGTGGCGATCAGCGGTCCGAGCAGCGCATTTGAGGTTTGGCCCAAACTGTCACTGTACCAGTTTGCGTCAGCATGACAGCGCTGCGGCAGCCGAGAGTTAAACTTTTTATATATCTTTTTAATATTTCTATTTTGCATTGCGACAAAACGGCATTACGTGGCACCGCTCGACCGTGTTACAATATCAAGGTCAATATCAATTAGACGCATACACGCTGCAAACTTGTCCTAGGCTGCTCCGCGGCGCATGCGTGGAGCGTGTTGCGTATGCCGTCGGCTGTACGCAGGCGCATGTTCGGTGTATTGGCGGTTATTACCAGCGCAGCCCACATTGTTCAACCGCATTTTCTAGTTTTTGACGATGCGAGACTTCCGCCTCGCATTTCGCAGCAGCAACTTTGGCCACAATTTTGAGTCATGTGGCAAATGTAAAGCGAAATTTATAGTGGCACTGTCAGTGGCAAGGTTCATAAGAAAATGAGCATTCTGGGGTTCATTGAATCTTGAATTGTTTTTCGATACTTTTTGGTGTCGCTTTTGGTAACATGATATAAATCAGGAAAGCATGCACGAATACCGAGAATTGCTAAACAAATTTTTATTAGGAAGAAAATGTATGAAAGTCAAAGATTTTGTATATATGTACAAAAAAAAAGTAAATTACATGTCAAATTAATGCACAAAATAGTCTTGATATTAGTATAATGATAAAGAAATATAAAAGGAATTATTTTGTTACTGATGAGAAAAATTTAACTGCACTTTCTATTCGTAAAATACGACTATCATGTTCAAATGGCAGATTTTTCTTTAAAATTTCAGACTGGTCATAAATGTCACATATTTATTAAAATTTTTTCAAGTTTAGTAACGGTTTTGAAAAATCACTCTACATAGTGCGTAGAAGAAATGAAAAGTATGCCAGTTGCAGAAAAAGATGAAATGTCATTGATTCCTCATTTCTAATTTACACACCAAAATATTTCTGTGCGCATTTTTCTTTCTTCCGCTTTGAACACGGTATATTTTTTGACAAATTCTATCTCTTTAGTACTAATGTCTTTCTTGCGAATGACAAAAATGTATTAGTGCAAAAAAGGCAAAACCACATTTGCCCGATTTCCTCATTTCAAAACAAAATTCATCATTTAAAAAAGTCTCAAAAAATCGTAAAGCGCATTTCGTGATTTACCGCTTTTTTAATAATTTACTTGTTTACAAGTAAAATCATTTTTCTATTTGACTTAACATAAACATGTTTCGGAATATCTGTCTATTGAACACAAAGTTTAAGCTATCAATTCTCAATCTTAGAAGCGAGCATTTTAGTTAATTTCATTTTCTATACAAACAAATGTTGATGTATGCATGAAATTCCATCGGAACTCCTTCATTATAATATATATATTTTATTTCAGCTTTTTTTAGCTATTTATTGTATGAACTGAATAATTCAATTAAGTTCAAAACACAACAAAAAAATGTATTTTGCGCATATCAAAAATGCTAGAAAAAATTTTCGCAAATTTTTAAGTAATCTAAATGAAATTTCAATGTCAGCCATGCTTGCGTTAGTGTGTGTGCATATATATGGGTACATACTTTGTGTATGTGTGTATCTGATATGCAAAGAAGTGATCAATTAAATGCTTGTGACAACAACAACGCTCATGCTTGGACAAATGTCTGAGGCAAAAAAAGTTGCTAAGCAGAAAAGTGTAAGTGGACGGAATTGTTCAGATCAAAAAACACAACAACAACAAAATGGCCGCTACAATGTCAACTGTGCGATCAAGTTAAGTCGCTTGAGAAGTCAAAGTGCACAAAATGGCTTGGAAGCACATAAATCAATGGCGACAACAACAATGGCAGCGCTTGAAGAATCCAGCAAAGTACTACGCAGCTATTAAAGTGAAGATGACGTTACAATTTTTGCGTTAACTTGGCTAATAACAATCAAGAATGTCGCTCAGCATCCGCCTTCAATGGAAAACATCAAGTGCTGTTGTGGCAAGTCAAGTGGCAGCGCCTGTCACAGGTGGTTCCACTCAACAGATGTGCGACATGAGCTGGACTTGATGAATGCCGCCAGATGTTGGAGGCATGTGTTGGCGGGTTTAAGTGTTAAGCGACTTCACTGTCAGTGAAGCAAGAAAAGCGTGTATGGTTATGAGCTTACTACTATATGCGTAATAGACAAATAATCGTGAGAAATATTTCTTTCAAAGTCTATGTTAATATATACCAAGATAAATATCAGCATTTTAGCATAAAACAAATCATATGGATTTTGTTTGCTTGTGTTGTTTTACTCTTGGCAAAATGATGATACGATCAAATGTATTCACTCCTTTAATCGCTACAGAGCATAAATTTGGCGTTACAAAAGAATTTCTAGCAATATTGTTCATAATATTTTGCCAAGAAAGTTTCGATACAATAGTTTTTTGAACTATTCAGCAACACACTGACTAACTTTTAAAGGTATTCAGCAAAATATAGGTGATGTTTATATACACATCTTCAAGATAAACGGGCTTCCAAAAGACATCTATCCCGTATCTCTTACTAATCATATTAAACTTTCCAAGCCCGAAACTCAGAGTTTAAGGGAACCTGCGCTTAAGTCAATCCGAAACCTTTTTGGGTGTACCTTTCTTATAACACTCTAACAGTCACTGGAATGAAAGATAAATTTTTTCAAATATCGTAATAACTTTTTGCAACTATAAAGCTATAGCTAAGCATGCAAATGGCTCTCAGATTGTTTTATAACCAAATATTTTAGCAGTCTTCATTCAGTTTTGTCAATTCTACGCATCAAGGCTACAGCAGATTTTATTATGGTAGCAATATTTGTGTCTCAGTTTAACAGTCCATTTTGTTAATCCATCAGCATTATTGTTAGCATCTTTTTAGCAGCATTATCAACTCGAAATATCGACTTCCATTTATTGTCAAAAGAGCGCATTGTCAAAATTTACATATGACAATTTTTAAGCGGCCTGAATAATTTGCCGCCATTGTGTATCTACATTCTGCCAATTTCGGCTACTTTACTTTGCAGCTACTGGATTTCTGGCTTCTGTTTAAAACCCGAAATAATTGAAATCAATTAGCAGCAGCAAATACCTTTTAATTGCTTTAACAACAGCAGCTCAGTAAATATGCCAAGGCACAGCGCGCATTATCCTGCCAAAGCAAATATTTTCAGTGAGACGCAGCAGCCACACAACATGCCAACGGCTCATAATCCTTATTGGCAGCATGGAAACAACAAAAAGTAGCAACAAGAAATTTGCAAAAAAAAAATAGAAATTGCTCATGCATTTTCTATTCATGCCTGCCAAGAAATTGCAAAATAATAGTAGAGAAAATTTTGCCGAAAAGCCGTCCAAGTGTAATGCCATGCTTTGTTGCGAAAAATGCTGAAAGAAAGAAAAAATTTTTGTTGTAAAAAAATTGTGGAAAAGTCGATTTTATCTGACAGTTGAAATAAGATGGCAAAGGACGGCAGAAAGCAGGCCAGACGGACAGACGGGTAACTGTTGATTTTGGTATTTGGTATTTGTGTACGACGTGGAAACGCCTGTCAAAACTGGCCTTTATTTTGGCCGGTCTATTCTCTCTTGCCTCCGTTTTGCACTCACTTCTCTGAATGACTTAAATTAAAAAGTGAAACTGCTTCTGCGCATGCCCGCCGCCGCCGCAGGATATATTAACAGTTCCTGTCTTCAACATATTTTCCCTGCATTCTCAGGCATACAAGGAAAACCACTACAAACAGCAGCACCTTTTTTGCGTAACCTTCTTCTTTTCGAATTGCATAAAAATAATTCAATTTTGTTTGTCAGCTTTCTCATTTCTTGTGTGTATTTGTTTACTTTTTGATTTTCCGCTGCAGTTAATTGCACATTTGTGCACATCCTGCAGAACATAATGCTTCGATTCAAACAGCACAACAACAACCACAATTAGCCGCCTCAATTTGTTGTGGTGACAGTTTACAAGATCTTGACGTAATAAGGATGTGATTATGTGCTACGCAAAAATTGTAAATAATTCCGAATACAATATGGCATTCCTTTTCAAAGATTTTGTCTAAAAAATCTTCATTTGTTTTATTTGTTTATTAAAATATTTACAAAATTTATTCAGCTTAAATTTGAAAAAAAAATGTAGCAAAGCTGTTTGGTATACTAGTACCAAAATTTTCTTGATGTCTTGAGCAAAAGTAATCTTATCGTATTTAAGAACTAAAAATGAAAAATTTGACACAATAAAAATTAGAAACTGTTACTAATAGTACTTACGACTTCAAGCCATTATTAGGATGTATATAACTTTTTTCTTGAAATTCGATTTCGTTTGCAAGAGAAAGAATAAATGATAGTAGACATATGTATACAGATTTTCTTTTTACCAGTTTTCTCTTGATACTTTTCGCTCTTACAAATTATTGACATTTGCAAGAAAAGTACCAATGACAAAGCTATCGACTTTGTCCAAGAGAAATGTTCTTGTACAAAATTTTGAAAAAGGTGAGAAGAAAAAATTTGCACAGAATTTTTTTCCGTATGTACATAAATTGCGATCAAGTTCGTTTCCCATTTTTGGTTCACCATTACAGCTCCAACTCTTGTATGAAGATCTAGATGAGTTTTTTCCAAAACCATATTGGAAAATACTATAATAACCTTTTAATGGCTGTTCTATTCTTCGACAGAAATAAGAGTATGTCAACATTTTTAACGATATTATCGCACACTAGAGGGAAAAGACTAAATAAAGTGCATATGGCTGTGGTCTATCGATAGCTATATACAACTTTTTAATGGCAGCCACCATTTTGTCAAAAAAAAACGGACGCTTCACGCTAATCTCGAAATGGGACAGTAACGAGAACACGCAAGCTGCAGCAATCAAGCACCGATGGCAGGCATCGTTGGCTGGTGACAAAACGCAAATGATTTCCTGACATGGCAATTGACGACAGCAAAATAGAACAAGCTGGCAAGCTGGCGAGCGCAGCAAAAGTAGAGAAAAAAACGTATTTAATTCGCTTGCCAAAAAGATTAAAAAGGAGTGCGGTGCATGCCAGTTGAAGCGCTTACATGGGAAACGATTTCTGAAGTACCCTCGAGCACTTAATACGCGAACGTGTGTGTGTGTGTGTGTGTGTGTGTCTGGAGGTGCATAGACGGGTGCGAGTGTGCGGGGATTAGCGCGAGTGTCGCAGCATGGCGACAATCAATCTGGCAGATCGCGTTAAGCCGCGGCCGAGGCACTGACTTAGTTTGGCTTGTCAGCTTGGCAGGCGCAATGTGGGCTCTCTCGTTCAACAGCAACTTTACAACAATAAAAATAAAAAACAAATACCGCAGATACTTGAAGATGCACACTGGCCTAGGGCGGATTTGAAAAAACAACAACAAAGCGCGAAAGGGCTGCGCGCGGCACAGGGTTCTGACGTTCGTTGGGTGCAGCAGGCGCAGCGAAGCGTGCAGTTGGCAAAGCGCTACAAATGCAGCAGTTACCTAGAGATGTGTGTGCGCGTGTATGTGTGTGTGTGTGTGCGGCAGGGTCACGCGGATGCTAAAACGTTTGGCATATTGCGTAATTATGACGTGACAATGTCACGTGAAATAAATTGTCGCCGCTGCTCTGCTTGTTGTTGCTGTTGCTATTGCTGTCGATATCCGCATTGTTCGTTGGCTTGTTTAATTTTAATGAGTCCGCAGGGTGGCGACGCATGCACTGCAACTATTTCAACTGCCTTCGCCGTTTTTTAGGGGTGACATTTTAGAGAATGTCAAAACCTTGTCATAATTTCATTGGAACCCGCAGCTGAAAGCCGAAACTGTTCATAATTGTTCATAATCGCGGGTAATGAACATGTTGCCCCTTTCGAGCTGAACGTAAAGCGCTTATGCCATAGAATTAAAGCTTAAAATGCTCTTTAACATATTTAAATAAGCACTATAAGGGTATTAGTTTTGTGGTTGCTGCTTTTTCGAATACTATTAATGTTAAATATTAATACTATGTAGAATATAATATAATTTTGGTTAAGACAACCTTCAGCGCATTTATGACGAGCAATCACACATTAATTTATAAATATGTATGTATGTATGTGCATGCAGATTTTTTTAGATGAAAATATTATGGTATTTAGCTATAAAAAGACTAGCTCTCACCGAAGTTGCATTCATGCAATATTTACAGCCGGAGGATTTCCTGAACTATGTTTGTTCTAAAAACATAAAACTTCGCTTTCCTTAAATACATCATTAAAATTAGAACTTATGATGTACTGAAAATCAAAAGAGCAATTTAAAGAATTAAAATTTGTTTTTCACTAGCCTAAATCTGGCAAGTAATCGGGCACGCGAATAACATATTCGTTGAGTACGGTCTATCTTAGAGCCTTCCAATTTTCGGGGCATCGAAAAGACGATCTTCAAGTAATCAATGCTAAAGGTTGGATTTAAAATCAAGCAATTTTCCACTGAGCCATGTTAAGGAGTGCTTTCAGCTGTTTAGCTTTTAGTAGTCAAAATAGCGATTGTCCGCAAACTATTTATCTTATTTAATCAGTCGAAATACTCTTACTTGACTGCAATGCAATTTTCGTTACTCTCACTCGAACAGATTTCAATGGACTCTTGACTTTTCCAAAGCTAGTTTTCTAAGTTCGAAACAAACTTTTCACGATGCTTAAACATTTTCGCATTATGCAGCACCATTTTGTCAGTCTGCGCAGAACAGCCTTCTTAGCAATATCCCTGCACAAGTTGTGCCATCCTCACACTGCTGCTACGTACAATGGCAGCAAACTGACAATGAATGCTGTAAAAAGTAGATGCTGTTTGTGCCTTATGGCGCTGAAAGTGCTCGAAACAAAATGAATTAAAATCAGTTTTGGGTGCACGAATGTATGGCGTGTGTGTGTGTGTGAGTGTGCGCCGCATCCTTTGTGCAAGCTGTTTTGAAGCGTATGAATTTTCGTGTTAATGGACCATATGCGCTGAGTTGGTGAGAGCAGTTGTTGTTGTTCTTCGGGCAGTTAATTGACTTCTTAAATGTTAATTTCTTCTCAGTGAAAAGTCAGGTAGGAATTTTTACTAAATATGGTTTGAATAATGAATGAATACTGGGAAGCTGAAGGATTTTAAAATTTAATCGGTTTTTAATGAAGACTTGAGCTATATAGTGGGAATGTAAGATAGCCCATGGGAGAACCTTTGAATTATTAATTTTTTTCTAAATGCGAAAATTTACCAGCACGCAGGGAGACATTTTTTCATTCTACTTACAAGTAAAATACCGTTAAATGAAATTTTCCTGATCGTTCTGCAAAGCGGGGAATTCGAATAAAATTGAGAAATAAAATTTGCTAGTTATCACCACTTTCGAGTCGTGACCTGGAAAAGGCGGCACACTCGCATAGAAAGTGGTTAGGTTAGGTTAAGCTGTCTGCCTAAAAAGGGCACGCATATATTCTGTTGACTCCATAGCGATGCCAGTTAGAGTTCCGTTTATGAATGGTCAAAGTTCAGTTCAGATCTTTCATGAAATCGTTAGCGACACAGTTGCTTTTATTGAGATGGTATGAGTCTGTTGAGTTTCGATCTAGCGCCTCTCGCATCAGCTCTCGCTGAGCACTTGTACCTCGAGCTACAGCAATGCCTTAACTAACTTAAATGCCTGTAAAATAGAAAAATTCTTCGAAATTAGTCAAAACTCTGAAGATTAATTGAAATTACTATAAGATATTTCAAAAACGATTATAACTTTGTTTTAAAGTTACCGGCATGATAACGAAAAATAACTTTCACTTTTGAGTTAGGCTACTTTACATTTTTGCTATAGATTTATCGACTTTTTATGTGTGAAAAACGAAAAAAAAATTGTTTATATGTGACAACCGAAATAAACACTCTTTGTTAAGGAGATTTATTATGAAATTTTTACTTCCCTTCACTTTTATGCCGCATGTCAATTAAATTAGTGATTTCTGTAATAAAAATGTCACATCAAATAATGTAACTCCCCCCGCATTGCGTGCGAGCTGTCAAACCACCCTCACACACAGAAAGTTCAAAACTTTTCAACTTCCGGTGAATAGAGCAGGTGCGGGCATTTAAGTGAGCATAACATACAAATTAAGTGACATCAGGTGCATCCGCAGCAGCAATGCGAGTCATCACAGCCAGCAGCGGGATGCAATCGAAAGCGCTAACAACTGCACAACACGCCATGGCCAGGCCATAAAGCATATGTAGATACATATGCCAGTCAATCAGCCTGATGACGCCATGTGAAGCTATGGACGAGAGTGGACTAAAGCCTGGGAAACAAAAACTCAAGTTGACCAAGTACAAATGAAATCCAGCAGCGTCACTAACAACAATCAGCAGCCTCAACAAACTCAGCGGCGGCAACAACAACTTTCGCTGTGACGCAATGCTTCTGTGCAACAGAAGGTCGAACACGATCATGCAATAACGGGAACACCTTTCGGCGGTCCCACCTGAAGAGGCCATATGTCAAAGTAAGCTAAGCCAGCGAGGCCAAACATCCCTGCTACTAGCAGCAGCACATTGAATTCCAAAGCACACATTCGATGAATACGTACACACACACACACACACACATGCACACATGCACGGAGAATCATGTGCTCCTAGTGCTTATCATGCAATTGTGTAACAAAAGCGCGCAGGGCAAATAAAATTTAGAGCACAATACGCGCCAGGATAAGCACTCCAAATGTAACAAATCGACTTTGACAAAGCTCGGCAGGCTGAGTCAGGCGCGCTTGAAGCACATCGACACACACGCACACACACACAGTCACTGGCACAATCAATCGCATTTGCACACATGTCGCTGTTTAACCGCAACACGGCGAAATCACAAAAGGGACATTTAATTTCATTGAGCAGACTCGCGCGGCACAGCTCATGCCACTGCAGGCACTCACTTTTAATCAGAAGTGGCCACTTATCGCTGCTGCCAACTAACACTACTGCCGCCGTCGTCTGAGCATTCTCCCAGGATATTGAGTCGCTAAAACAAAAGGGGTTGCAAATTTCCATACTCACAAAAAAAAATGGAAAAGCGAAACCAAAAAACTGCAACATTGCCCAGCAATTTTCAAGAGCCTTTGTGCGCTGAACGTCGCGCAGCCACCACAAAGGATGCAACAATGCGTCGAGAAATTGCCACTTAAGAGTGTAGCGCATAGCGGACAATGCAAACGAGCTTCGTATGAGCGCGAATTTGTTACAAATTTTGAAGTGGCGATCGCGCCGTGTATCGATGAAGCGGCTGCCACGGAACCTTTACCCGGGCTTGGCCTTTGGAAGACTTTGTGATTCGGAAAATGCGAATTGCATTTGCCGCTGCACTTGAACTTTGCGGCATGTTTCAAGTGGCAGCGTCTGGAAATCGACACAATCGACACTTTCCCACTGTTAAGCCTGCATCCGTAGCCCAAGTTGAATCCGTCAGCTGCAGCGCAAATAGCTGCAACTTTAATATGTCGTGCAACTAATCTCATCTTTATTACCTTGCTCCACTACGCCCCTTGCCAATCAAAATCATTCAACTGCAATGTAATTGCAGTGATTTTCAAGGATTTGCACTCAATCTCGTAGCATCTTCACATTTTGTGGCTTTGCCTTTGTAAGTGCTGTGGAAAATCTTTAAGTCCAATGGAATCTGTGCTCCTCACTTCACTTCACTCTTCACTGTATTTTTTTGGCATTGTTGCAGTTTCTTTGCTCTTTAGGCTGTAAGTGTGTGTGTGTGTGTGTGTCGGTTTTGATGAGTGGACCTCCTGGAGGTGAGAAAAATATTAAATAGTAGGCCCCGCATGTGACCTTCTGCCGTCATGAGGAGAACAAGAATCACCACTTATCCGCTAAGAAAGTAGCACATTTTGGCATTGCAGCGCACTGCGGCATTGTTTGCTTGTGCCTGCAACTTGCGTTTAACCTCAAGCATGCTCTGACGACGCAGCAGCAGTTGCCCGCATAAGTGACGCTGTGCCTCGGTGGGTTCAAGTGTCGCTCATGCGCAGCAGCGCGCTTTCGTCATCTTAAACGTGTCTTATGATTCTGTTCTTTCCATGATGGCCACAGTGACAGCGTCTGCTGACAGCTAACAAGTGTCATGTGAGCTCAAGCTACTGGTTCCGAAGCTGCTGCTGCTAGCTTACTTTTTGATGCCTTGATGTTGTGATTGACAATGAAAAGCAAGTCGTGACACTTCGCGGGACCACCGGGCTGTTCACGGTGTGTGTGTTCCAAGCGCATTGTGCCAGCGCTGCTTATGCCTAACATAACCCCTGCCTCGACAAGCTTACATGCTTGCCTTAAAACGCGCGCTAATGACCTTCATTGTTTAGCTGGCAAATGCCAAATTACGCTCTCAGCTTACCAAGCAATAGCTCAGCAGAGCAAGAGTCTCAAGCAAATTTAGTACAATATTTGAAAACGCTGCTGCGGCGAAACGTTGCTCGCCCTCGAAAGTAAGTTAAGCCCTCCGGTGCAAGCGCAAAGTGCCGGAAATTAAAGCAAGGATTCAACAAATAAATGTCGGCAACTGATCCGAGCACAAAGGCGGCTGCACTAGCGAGCGCGGCTTAGCTGCAAATCAGCAAGCAGATCTGTAGAGCACATAAGCCACAATCTTGTGCCAGCGTAATGCGGCAGTCGACAAGCTCCAGATCAGCAAAAGTGAGCCACGATAACGCGGCCAGATCATGCGCTGATCTCTCACTGCAACTGCTTTTGACTTTTGCCGATGCTACTCGCAGCGCTGTTGTGTGAAGCCTTCAAGAAGGCACTGCCCGTGCCAGTGACTTCAGGTAGCCAAGTGCGCTGCCTGCTTCCAAGTAACTCTGTAACTGTAACTCCACACCGAATTAGCAACATGCAAGCCTAGTTAATATTTTGGCTTAGAGACATTTTCATTATATTTGAAAACAATGCAGATGAGTCGAAAGCAGCCAGTCGGTCGTCCAGCCGCTGCCAGCCAGCGAGTGAGTGTCTGCGCCGCTGCGTCGTCATGCGGATTTGGCCATTTAGCTAAAGCGTAATCCTGCCCATTAAAATCCATTTGCATATTCATATTTTTGTTTTACTCGGTAATTGTCAAAGGATTAGCCCGGAAATGATGCCAGCCTCTTTCGGCATGACTACGTGTGGCTTGAGCGCGGCTCAGAAGGCAGGCACGATCGCCACTGATCTTGCGAAATGTGTTGACCTGCACTCGCCTGCACCTGCTGCAGTCGCTGCAACTGGGATTAGTGTGCATGCTTGCTACTTCCAGTCCCTCACCAGTGTGCGTCCTCAGTGGACTTACGCGAATTTGTTTAATCGTCGCTTGGCTTAAGCGTGTGCAGGCAAGATGAACAGCCCAGGCTGCTGCTGCAACAATAAGCTTAACCTCTTCTCCATTTGTAAGTAAAACATTGCACAGGTAAGCCATGATCTAAATGTAAACATCTAAATCCGCTATGGCCTCTCATGCTCTGACAAGGCGCGCCATATGACACCGTCACAATTCCATCCCCGCTCAGAATGGAAACGTCCGGTTTTCGCGGTTCAATTGGATTCGTTCATGAAATGTAATAAGCGCTGCGCTTGTGTGGTTTGCTTTTGTGTTAAACCGCGAACACACCCATTTCTAAGCTAAAAGTTAGTTACTTTCAAGTGCTGTGTGAGTTACAAATCTATATGTATACAGCTCCAAGCTGACTCTATTGTAAGCTTCAGCTATTTAAAGAGTTGGTAAAGCGACTTCCAGGAATTGAAATGGCTGCTGAAGCTGTATACTTAAAAAGTGGTACATACACAGTTATGGAAGAAATAATTCATTGCATATTGTAATATAGATTATTGTAAAATTGATCGCCCCTTAGTAAGAGATGGAATACAGTGACTTTAGAATCTTAGATTCAGTTGTGCCACTTAACTGAAAATAAGAGACAAAGACCTTTAAAATGGTATGCAATTGGTAATATAATAATCTGTTAAACTTCATTTAGCGGCCGAATTTATTTGAACAATTTCCTCAGAAAACACTCTCGCTCACCCCTCATCTTAATGATTTTGTGTGCGCCGCCGAGTATATCAGTCGTATTCTGCCGCAACAGTCACTATTGATTGTCACTTTATTTTTCGTGGGGAAGAGTCGATTTATGCCAATAGTAGTTGAGTTGTTTGCGTATTTTTCTTTAGGGCAGCAGTGGCTTGGTGGATAAGTGCTCAGTCTTTGATGCAAATTCCTTTCGGATACGGCTATAAAATAAATTTTTAGGTCCCGTTAACTTGTGCTAAAAGAGAACGAACTCAAACAATTCATTCCAAAAAAGCTAGGGCAAAGCCAACTACGAGTGAGGTAATATTGTATTAAAACAAAAACAATTACAAAATTTTGCGTAAGAAAAAATTTTCAAAATTCAACTATTTTTGAACCAGGTCGTCGATATTAAGCGTCGATCGAACAGCTACTGCTTCAACTTTTAAGGTATCATACTTCGTATGTGTGAATTGAATGAATCAATTAGTCTGCCACCCAGACAAGTAGACAAGTCGTAAACTAAAAGTAATACTGAACCCGGTGGCTTTAAAATACATGAAAATTTTTAAATTACTCTTCTTTTTTATTTGACTATAAAAATTTGCTTTCTCTTTTTAACCGAAAATATCAATGCCATCAATACAAAAAGAAAATCAAAATTTGTCCAAAGCATACAATTGCAAAAAGTTATTGAACTCCAAAAATTGAGGGGCTCAACAATGGCCAGAACAAAAGTCACACAGAAAAGAAACGTCACTGATGACAGAATGATGGGGATTAATTCGAAACACACATACAGGCACGCTCGCACGCTCGCACGCACGCATACACAGACACTTTTTTGCAAAATACAGCAAAAACTGCACATGGCAGTTGCAACAACAACAACAACAACAATAGCAACTACAAAATTTGCGGCAGGCACGGGAACGAGCACGACGTCAACCTCTACGAGTCTATTAAAAGTCTAAAGGCAGATAATAAAGGGCCATTAGGACTTAAAAGGACTCAGCTTAGCTACATACTGCAGCCGCTGTTGATCTCTACATACAGTTAGAGCGAGCTGCTGGCGAGTTCATCATTGCCTCAGCCACGTCAACAGCAACAGCAACAAGGCATATTTAATTTTAAATCCCTGCGCAGCCGAACGGAGGCTTTGGTGCTCGTACGCATACGCATTCTGATAGTTTGGTGCCCGAGGCTAGGGTGATGTCTGCTGAAATTGGGTGGATGCATTGTTGTGCCTCTGCCTGGAGCAGTACTGTTTGCAGTTAAACGTTTTTTGTTGTTGCCGTCGAAAATTGCCGTAGGCTCTTGCGAAACGTTGCTGTTTGTTCAGCTAGCAAGAAAATAACATGATCTTCGTCCTTTAGTTCCGTTCTGTTTTATTCAATTTGAATCCTTTGTACGCTGAGCGAGACCGCTCCGAACGCTGTTGGCTGCGGCAGGGCAAAGTCAAAAGAGTGCGTTTTTTGCTTTTTAACTTTTTGAGTTTGCTTGCAGTTCCTGGCGTTACTTTCTCGCTGGGGTTCGAAATTTCTGGTGCGATGTATGAATTTAAGCCATAATAATTTTGGCTAGTGAGCTGGAAAATCTATGTTAATTTCCAACAGTTCTTTCACTCTGATGGAATTTGCATTACTTAAATGACTTGCGCCTGTGTGTGTGAGTGGATTACAAATATTTACCTACATATCTGCACAAAATATAATTCGTAAGAATGACATACAAATGGAAAAGTAATGATTTCAAGCATGCTCATGACCACCAAATAACTGCTCAGATAGCTTGCTACAATCGTCGATATTTCAATACTCAGATTCGCTATTTGACTAATCAATTTTTGTCAATTCTCACTACTAAATACGCCACTCATAGACGCTGATTGTTCCTTAGCGATACCAGATGGGCATCGGATTATGAGTTTGGGAAGTAGGTATCTATAGTGAAAGAGAATTTCCACTAGAGGTGAAGTTTTGAGACCTCCTTCAGCGCAGTAACCCATAGGGCGAGATCTAGGGATGGCAGCAGAGATACACTAAAGATGCTTGGAATTTCTTTGGAATCCCGGCACTCTTCCCTATCGATGATACCTATCATGTGTGCGTGAGTCGTTACTGGAGAGTTACCCATTAGTACACCTATAATACTTTTGAGTGATTGCGTGATTCGAAAAAAATTAAAAAAAATTTGGATCGTTTTTTTTCAATCATTAATTAAAGTCAAAGATCGCTTTTTTCGACTGTACATAGAAATCGATTATTCATCGCTGTTAAACATAAAATTAAGTCACTGATTGCATTTTTGTCGATCAAATATAAAAATTAATTTTGATCGCCTTTTTTCCGATTCTAAAATTAATTATTGATGTCTTTTTTCAGATTAAAAATCAAAACTTTTACCGATTATGAGTAAAAATACATTTTTAATCGCTGTATATTCGATCCAATATAAAAATCAATAATTGACCGCTATTTTCTCGTTCAAATATAAGAATCAGTCACTGATCGCTACTTTTTCGATCACAAATGAAAATATAACGATAAAGAAAAGAGATGTTTATGGTTGATCGGTAAATTAACGAGTATTCGTATAAAATTCAACACAATTTCCATGATTGATACAACTTCGCCGTATGAATTCGAGATATGGGAGAAGACATTTCCGTTTTCTGTCGGGATAGTTCCACTGCCAAATGGGAACAAAATATTTGCATGTTTTATAAACTTTTTCATATAATTCACTACTAAAATATTGTTTTACGAGTAAAAAACTACGCCTACTTACAAGTACAGTGCCCAGTGCAAACTTAATCAGAGAATTTACAGTCAACTGGAGTTTATAACTTTTGCTTACAATTAAAAAAAAGTTGCTAGATCACTTTCGAGCAAATCTACTCAGTTGAGCTTTACAAAGTATTGGAAACATTCCAAGTTTTCACTTCTAACTTCACTTTATTTCCGTGTATTGTCCAGTGTGTTGGCGCTTTGGCGTCGGAAGAATATCACAGTTTCCAGCACTTGCAATCGCACAAGGAAGGCACTTCAAGTGTCTGCGCTCCCGATGAGTTGCCGTCGGCCGTCGGCAATTGGCGCACGCGCACTTAGATCTTGCGCTGGCTGTACATGTCGGAGATGAGCCGCACAATGGTGATGTCGCCGATGGTCTTGCGGAAGAATAGCTCCTCAATGGTGAAGCTGGAAACTTTGCCCATGAGCGAGAGCACGCCCAGCAGCGTTTGGAAGCGGAGCGGCTGAGTAGCATGCGAGCGCGCGATGTACGTGTGCAGCGTGCTGCGTGCGTCCTCATGCAAGGCCAGGATTTTGGAAGCTTCGATGAGGCCGCGTGAGCCAGCGGAGCTGCTGGAGCTGGGGCTGCCGCCGCCGGTGCACACCGAAGTATTTACCACATCCTCGTTGGCACTGATCGTGGGCTTGCGGAAGAGCGTGATGGCGCGCAGGCACTCATACTCGTTGCTGTCGATGTTGAGGTGGCACAGCTGATTGAGCACATCCTGGAAGCTGTGCACTTCGCGCGCAACTACGCTCACAACTTCACGATTGCTATTCTCCGATTCGTAGACGAAGAGCAGCTGGGCGAAGTTGATGGGCATGAGATACTGCGCCATCGCCAGTATGAAGAACTCCTTCCACGACTCCTCCAGCAATTGCAGTTGATCGGGCATGGGCAGCTCGGTGAAGGCGCGCACGCTCTTGATCCAGTTGACGTTTTTGAACAAGTGCTCGGCGGCGGTCTCCTTGATGTGCTCGGCCGCCATGAGTGGCGGAGTGGGCGGCAGCACGCGGCTAGCCAAGGCGTTCATGTAGGCGGCGGTGCTGGGCGCAAAGAATGCCGGATGGCCCGGATGCATGGGATGGTGATGGTGTGGCACGCGTGGCACGGATAAATCCAGCACGACTGGCGGCTGGAAGGCACTGCCCATAGCGTGGTGTGCATGTGGGTGCGCTGGCTGTGTGCCGGGCAACGGCACCATCGGCATGCTGTGGAAGCCCGTTAACGCGGCGGGATTCATCAGCAGCTCCGGCGGAATGGGCGGCATTTCGCCGTTACCCATCATTGCATCCTTGTACATGGCCATGTGACGACGCAGTGTGGAGTTGCGTGGGCCGCGTTCATGCTGCACTGCATCCTTGTTCATGCCCACCTCGAAGCACTTGCGCAGGCGACAGGCGCGACATTGATTGCGATGCGTCTTGTCCACCACGCAAAGTCCGTGCTTCTGCGATTTGCAGACGTACTGGCGTGAGCGACGTATGGAGCGCTTAAAGAAGCCGGCGCAGCCGTCGCACGCGTAGATGCCGTAGTGCTTGCCGGAGCTGTGGTCCCGGCACACTTTGCACGGCACATGGTAGAGAATGCGACCTGCAAGCGAAAGGAACAACATAATTATTAGCCTGGTTGTGTCATGGGAGGAGTTGCTGCCAGCGGGAGACTGTGCTGAGGCACATAAAAGGGAGCGCTGCCATTTACAGTCCAACTTCCGTTGTACAGCGGGATGGAGGGGTTGCAGAATTGCAGATCCTGTTTACGGCTTATGACTAGGTTCGAGTGATGCTGCTGCTTGGAATACTTACTCGATGCTGCTGGAGATAGTCGCAGTGAGTTGTACTTTTGATCCATAAGGTCTGGAGATCCCTCGCTGGACTGCATTTCAGGTAAGTAGTGGCGATATTTTGCAGAAAATGTTTATTAATTTTTTTAAATGAAGAAGTTTTAAAAGTTTATTTCGTGGCTTCGCAGCTTGAAGTAAACTGCTGTTATGAATTTCGCTCGAATGCTGCGATCTAACGTTGCGCGAACTCTTCCCGACGAGAACTCAAATGCTTGTGCTGCCTGCCCACCACCGTACAACGGTTTTAATAGTCCTTATGCACACGCAACGTCCTCGATGTAGCACCATTCATCAAGCCATAGATCACCCCTGTTGGGAAAGGCATTCTCGGCGCTCATTGGTTGCTGCTCTGGCAGAGCTGGGGTGTGGTCTCTCTCTTTCTAACGTTCACACACACACAAACGCATACTCGGTGAGAGCACAGATTTTTACTTGTGCAGATCCTTCGTGTTCGCTTTGCGCTGCCATTGCGAAAATTTAGAATTTTCATTGAGACATCAGCTCAGCTTAGCTCAACTCATTGCTCGCTCATTTTATTACGTTCCGGTTTTATGACCTCTACACACTCGATTCTCTATATGCTCTCTACCTGAACAGTCGTCCTTTTCACAAACGGCATCATAATCTTCAATAAATGCTCTTTCTCTCCGGCTTTATATGACATTCAGTTTCATGGCGCTGCCATTATTGCCGTTTACGATGCTACTTGTGCGAACTACCTGTCTGCTCATCTGCTCGGCATCTTGGCCTCAGTCTTCAACAAGCATGCTCGAGCGAAAGGAAGGGTTGTTCGGCTTTATCTGCCATACTTAGCAGAGTTTGTCGCTCTTCGGCAAATCGCATATGGCGCATTCTTTTATTGATTGTTGCACTCGCTCGCTGTGCTGTCATTCATATCTCTGAAAGTGTTGAAATTTTTATTGCTCAATACCTGCAACTTTTTTCTTGAAGCAAGAGAGATATCGATCATAATCCCTTGTAGGAATTTGATGAATAATTGATGCCTGTTGAATTATTGGGAGGCATTACAAATTTCATTCAGAATTTGTTAAAAATTAACTTATGCAAAATATTGCTGGGTGTTAATTTCTATAAAGTGTCCTTTTTGCGTTGTATGTGTTTCCGAAAAGGCATATGTCCTGGTTGTAGTTTATCATACACAATAACGATACTCTTTCTATGTAGAAATTAAGCCTTAAATCTTTCGATAATGTTTTTTTTTAATTTTGTATGGCCGTCCAGTAGCAACTCTGAGAGTATTCATTGCAATGAGAAAAGGTTTATTAATCTTGCCCAGACAGGACTAGAGAATAAATTTGAAGTTGCCATTACAGTTGCTAATATGAATGAATGGAACACACACACTATAAGCCTCGATTGCACGAGCTGTTGCACTAATCATATACGTATGTTTATAAGTGTTATCTCTACCTGATAAACCGTCTCTAACATATATAGAATATGTAATGAGACCTTGTTTCAAACTCTACGCAGAAGCAAATGCGAGGAAGCTTGGTTTTTGTCCGTAGGCTGTTGTGGTAGTTAAATTAATATATATATATTGTATCACTATCGATTAAAAGTTTCATATTCGGTTTTAGCCAGATGTCGTAAACATATATTTTTATATACTTACATACATATATTTTGGGTATGTCAAGTACAATATTTTGCATACATTAAAAACTATTGTTGTTCTAAATAAGTCGAGCTCAATATTATAATCTCAAAGCACATTTTAATACATATACATATTTACTTTTTCTCAGAAAATTTTATGCGCAAAATTACACTACAGAGATTATGATTATACCGCATATGTACGTAGTACATATCTTAATATATGTATACATACGCGAAATGCCAAGCATATATACAATACCATGACCTATAGTAGAATTACACTTATTTTTGTATATATTTTCCCTAAAACAACAGATTAAACAACAATAAACGGCTTAAACTACCAGTGTAATATCCTTCTTAAAATCAACTGACGAATGAGCAAAATCTCGAGCGATGCTCGCTTTAATCCGCGCCAAATGCGCTCAGGTAGGGGCTTGCAAATATGCACTAGCAACCCGACTTGAAGTTGTTGAACAAAGTTACAACAGCCTCGGATTGTGCAGATTAATGTTAGTAGCTAGTCACTTGGTTGAAATGCACGACGCCACTAACTTTAATCCGTCTCACGTCTCTCAAACGAACAATAAATATTTTGATGATCGTGAGAACTACTATGTACAAAGCATTTATATGATCATGCCCAATGTTGGCACATTTTTCATGCGGCGATTATAATTCAGTACAGCAAGTCTCCAAAAGGTGAATTAATCAAAAAGTGTACAATAGAGCTGCACAAAAAGGGAAACTTATTGCAGCCGGATTGCAATTATACGAGTATTATGTGAACTTTGATCAATAAAACGCTTGACAGGACATGATATTCGGAGTTCGGAGGGTCTAATTAGAATGACGTACCACTCACACAGCCACCCTTAGTTGCCCGTTCGTTGTTTCATCGCCGTCGTATGGACATCAGGGGTGGCAACATCAGCCCCTTGATCATCAGCGCAATCATCGTAATCGATGTAGGTGGATGATATCTATCACTCACCACTGTCCGCCGTGCGCGGTGTATGGGAATTTGTCCGTAGCTTGCGTGTTTTGTGATGCTATGCTTTGTGATAGATCATTAACGCTGCTGGAGATGTTGCGCTCTTTGCCAATGTTGAAAGTAATCCAGATGACATGACATTTCAATATTTGAATATTCTGAGCTGAGTGCGTGGGGTGAATGGGGTGAGTGAGTGACCATGTGCAATCGTGGGAACTTATGAATATGCAAAAGGTGCGCATCCCACAAAACACCGTAATTAGTTCCTGCTGCATGTGCCTTCAAAAATGTTGTTTCCCATGAGGATGCTGTAAACTTAAACATATATGTATGTATGTCAGAGCTTATATTAAACCTGATAAAAGTGCCGTAATGGCTCAGTAGATAAGTGAACATAAGGATCTCAGCACTGCTTCCCAATCAAATTCAGACAAAATTAAAATATTTCAACTGTTTTTGGCTTAGAAGCATTTTGCTAAATTTTCGCCGATTTAAGTATACTCATACTCATCGAATCATTATCTGATGAATAAATTTATGTAATTTCTCATATAAGGTAACACAAATATTTTTGTAGTTATACTAACTGAATCACAATTGACTATGAAAATTCGGGCCTCAGACAATTAAGTACATGTATAGCATTTTCATTTATACATATATACAAATGTATGTAAAATTTTCCAAGGCTTCAATAATACTTTAACTTCTTTTCGACTGTGAAAGAAATTCCAAAATTTGCAGAACTTGTTGCATGCAAATTTTCGCGCCTTCATAAATGTGCAGGGTCCTTTGCACAGGTACGAGAAAGTGTGATGAATGTGACATTGAAGTATTTTTTATGAATTAAAGAAGAATATGCAGAAAATGACTTTTCAAAAAATTTTCTAAGTAGGTACAGCCGCCTTATCGGAACTAGAAGGCTACAAACGGAACGAGTGGAATTTCCGCAACAGTCATAAAAAGCAAAATTTTATGAACGAATTTTGTGAACAATCAAAAAACTGTGAGCTCAAGTGGACCCAATTCAAGGAACTGCGGCGGACACGCAGCAATATTTCACGAGCCGTTCAGACAGGTAGAATCTTTAACAGAGCTGCATCTGCTGTGCTGCCAACAGAAGCCACGGCAGCAGTAGGAGGTTACTTCACAATTATGATTATGGAAAACAGATTTAGCACCTCTTGGTCTCTGGCCAACGAGCACACTAGCCGCTGATAATTGTGGCAGCGCTAAGTGGCAATAACGCGTGGACGCTCAGGCGCATGTCCAATTCGCTGAGCGCAGGTACATTTACCAGGAGCGAGCAGCCAGAAGCTGGCAGAGCGTTTATTGTTTTATGTGGCACTTCCTTTTGTGCCGGTTCACTTCTATTCAAATTCCGCCGTGACCTTAGAGCATGATTCCTTGGCTATATTCGCTTGTGAATGCAGCGAAAGGGTTAAATCCGACCGCCATAAAATTAGCTCGGTAATTTCCCAAACACTTTACGCCGTCGAGTGTGATGCATATGACCATGGTTGGCCATTGCTGTGCAGGATAATGCCAAGACGCCAAACAGTAATTGCCATTGGCATGTTCTCAAAAGCAAAGGGTTGGGAAATTTCATAAAAATGTCTCGTCTTAACTTTCTTGCTGAAAGCGAAAAACTTCCGCGCAGGAATTCATTGAAGAATCCTTTATCCTTTTGCGTGTTGTTTGTTCATATTGAAGTGTCTGATATGTATGCCAGCGGAAAATCCGAAAATGTCATTAAATATTGTTTGGGTATTTCAGCGTCAAAAATGCGCACCAATAAAACTAAAGTTTATAACTTTTTTTTGCCTTGAAGGGTTTCAGGAATATGTGCATTTAGTAACTGATTTTGAACGCTCCTTAATAGTGCCCACTGTGGAACTGGCAGCAGTTTATGGCAACAATGCTTGTACAGTTTCTTGTAAATGGTTTGCCGTGGAAAGTTACATGACTTAATAGTCTAATCAATGTATCACTTTTTTATATGATCACATCAACATTTTAAAAAGAATCTTCTTACAACAAGAGCATTGAACTTGAAATCTATTCTCGATCACTTATTTTAACAATATCAACACGCCAAGAGCATTGACCTTGAGTCAGACTCAAAAGTGTATCTATGCGGGTAAGCACTTCAACTACAATATACATACATACTAACATACGATGCATATAAAGATAATGAACGCATAAAATGAAAATATGATCTTATTAAGAAAAAATTTACAAAAGATAATCATTCTAAGATCATTAACCTTGCTCAAACTATTCAAAACTTTCTTCCTAAGCGAAGGGACTTCTGCTTCATTGAAATGCAATACAAAATCGACAAAACGATCGAGCAGCACAACAGCGTATGCACCTGATGCCTTAACTTTATAACAATCGAATTCGCTTCACTTAACTTACAAGGATCAATTACATCATTTCAAAGCAAATGCATGAACAACAAGTGTAGAAGCATGTTCAATCTATTTACCCGCATTAGATAAAAAAAAGGTTTGGTTAAACGCTAATAGAAATTCAAAATCAATGCGATCATCATGATTCTTGAAGATCGGCAGTCATTGCCAAATGCTATGAGCTATGAGCAGCAGTAGAATGCTTTTTGATTACGTGAAAGTGAGCATAGAACTTCCATGAAATTTCAGTTTTTATTGAAAGCCTTTTGTTTAGTTTTCGATATAAAAAAAGGCCAGCAGCAAAAGGGTTTATTCTTTATGAGCAGTGAACATTTTTTTTCAAATTTTCCTCAAGCCTTTTTTTATATATAGAATTTAGCGTAAAGTGCGTGTACAATAGACCATTTCGATTTTAGTGCTGCAAAATTTTAAATTCTTCAACATGTTATCTTCTGAGGTCTATTGAAGTGGGCGTGCTTCACTCTTGAGCAATTCTTCAATTCTTCAATAAACTGCGCAGAAGCAATCGTCATCGTCATCGCGATCTTGCTTTTGTTTAGTCAAGATCGTGGATGAGCAGCCACAGAAATTGCTTGGCATGAGTGGGCATAAAGTATTGAAGGAATGCAAAGTCTTATCAAACAGGCATCACGAGAGCATGTCAACATAATTTCATTGTTATGCACTACCAAAGGAGCTCAATGCCTGTCAACATTCGCCAGTTTAATCTGATTAATCTGTTCGTGCGGCAAGGTGCTTGCATATGTTTGTGCTAAATGCTAGATTCAGCATAGAAAAGTTGTAGTAAGCTGTGAATAATTGAATATATTTACTTGCATATTCATTTGATCATTTATATCACTGATGATGATGATGATCTCAGGCTTGTATAAAGCGTCTGCTTGGTGCTAACTTCACTTAACTGCATCATGACGGCACTTTGATTTCAAACAGTATCAAATCACAACTTCGTGGGAAGCACGCACTGCAAATAACCCCTGCAACGCACACACACACACACACTCAGCACGCACACATAATAAGAACGCTGCGATGATTCAACAGGCGCACGAAGATCGGCTTGTAATCTCGGCGATAAATTCAAAAACGATCAACACAATTTGACAGCACAAAAGCAATTCAGCAGCGAGCGAATAATTCAGGAATTCAAACAAGAAAAGGCGCAGCAGAAAACGAAAAGAAAAATGAGCAACTCGAAGCCGGATCGAATGTCCTTTTTAGAACTTTTATTTTTAACATTTTTGAAAAATTCTTGAATTTCAAGAATTGAAAGAAATCAGAAATGTCGAAGAAGCAACAAATTTTGCAGGCAAAAGGGCAAGCCGGAGCAAAGCGACAGGTCCTTTAAGCAAAAATGTATTATATTGCTGAAAGGACTCGCTGCCTCATGTCAATCATTCGCAAAGAAATCAGTGCATGAAGGGTTGCTGGAGTTTTCAAAGAATATGCTACCACTATACATACACATACACACATACAGATGTCTGCTGGCATATCCTCCACCTTTTTGTTTAGCCTTAAACGATGCTGGTTGCACACGTTCTCCCTGACATTTTGTGCATGCGTCCTTTTGGCAAATGGCCTCTCACTGCTGGCGAGCGGCATTTTTTGTGAGGGAGTTGGCAGTTTCTTGTTTCGCTTGACACTTGCAGATTAGCAAAAGTGTTGAGTTCAAGTATTTTTCTGTTTAATTGCATTCAACAATTGGTCGAAGTGTTGCTCCATTTTTACCTCTCAACAGGAAGGATTAGAAGTGGTCAGCGCTTGTGCATGATTTGCAATATTTTTTTATTGTGTTGTGTTTGTGTGAATTAACTTCTTGGTTATTTGACTTTGGTAATGCAAATCCCTCAACATGTTTGAAGTTTTGCAATTCATCATGGATTTCTCTGAGTAGCATTCACTTTAATATTAATACTGTGGAGAGTCTACGAATAATACTACGAAAGGGGCGAGTTCAATGGCAGCTGTTTTGATTACTTGAAGAAGGTATGTTTGGAAATTAATTTTTTGAGCGCACGATGCCATGAACCACTAATAGAGCCTATATTCGAACTCTTCAATAATTTTACTTATTTTAAATTGCCATTTTCTGTAAATAAATTTACTAAACATGTAAGAAATTAAAGTAAAAATTTTTTTTAGGAAATAGCAATGTCATGTTTCTGCTTTGCCTGGAGCGTTTTATAATAGGTCCTTCGTTATTGCAGTGATACAGCATTGGAAGGCTGCTTCGCTTATGTCAAATAACCTTAATCAAAAACTATTTTTATATATATATTCTTTAAATACGGTTTAAAAC
This sequence comes from Neria commutata, assembly GCA_963457695.1. NCBI lineage: Eukaryota > Metazoa > Arthropoda > Insecta > Diptera > Micropezidae > Neria > Neria commutata. Next base: position 15,959,550 of record OY735245.1, on the reverse strand, counting down.
CAATTTAAAAAATCTTGGTTTAGGGAATTGTTTTTTAAACAAAAGAACTGCAGAACTTTGTCTTTACGGAAGCTCAAGTCGGGGTGTTTTTCATGCAAATAGATACATAGAATAGCGATTTGACATATCAAACTGGATTCCTCTTTAGCCACACTTAATGCTGTTATTTATTAATCTTAGCAAGCACAAATCAGTTGAAGTTATTCTTTCTTCTTTTCAAGAAAGTAATATACTGCAGTTAAAGACATTTCTAACCTCAATGCTGTCAATATTTCGATAGGAAGGCTTCAAATGCTGCTGAACATTTTTAAAAACAGTTTTGGAATCTGCTTTTTGTGTGCCTATTTATCAAATAGCAATGTATTTATATAAACAACTGATATTTAATTCCCAAAATGCAAATAATTTGCACAGAAGAGGAACTAAAAAACCGTTTCATCAACTTCCGGTGCAAGCAAAGCTAGTTTCAATAATTCTTAGATAGCCTAAAATGGTGTCGGCCACCGCAGGCAAAACCCTTTTCTCAACCGATTGCAGCTCCAAATAGCACAGAAACAACACAAACAACTGACAAAACAACATCAACCGGAAATGACAAAAAATATGCATCAATTTGCCGCGAATTGGATCCCAGGAAATGAACTATTACCGGAGCAGGAGCAAACGCAAAAAGGCACAAATGCAACAAGCCAAAGCGTCAAATCGAGATACACGAGCAAGAAGCTGAACTCAACACTGCTGAACGAGACAATGAATCTGAGAGCGAGCGCGTAATAGAAGATAAGCAATCTGATATGCAGAAAACGTCATGTGAATTTAGGAAACATGAACGACAATTCGAACCGAGCACACTCACATTTGTCCTGAATTACGCAAGGCAAAGGAACTCAGCCATTGTGCGCTGGCGAGGCATAAAGTTGAACAACTTTTGTCGGGAGTGACAAGCCCGAAATTGTTTTTCCCAGCGCTGAAAATGCACGTGCAAAAGCGGACTCTTGAAAAGATGAGCTTCATGTGCTCGAAGTGTGTAGTGCCGCAAAGGAAGGGACGGACAGGCGGGACACACCTTCGAATATGCGCTGTTAACCTGATATCTCGATCGTCTCCTCTTTCAGCAATCTTTACAATTTGAATTCAAACAACAACAACAACAACGCTAGAGCATTTAGAGCGCAAAGCATTAAAAAGAGGAAACAAGTGATGAAGTCGTTGCTTCCATTTTTCTCTTCATCATTGGTGGAATCGTTGTTCGTGTTGTTATTGTTGTTGTTAGTTGTTGCTTCGGAATACGTAATTCTGCACTTATGCAGCACTCCACTCTCTTCTTGTTCTTCCTATGCTATAGAGCGCATAACATTTTTTTGATTTCCGTTCAGTTTGGCTGCTTTGTTCGTCCATTTGCCTGCCAAACATAACTTAAGGACTTCTGTGTGCCTTTTCCGAATTGTATGGAATAATTTCAAGAATTTTTTCATGCAAAACCAAATGCTGCTGTTCCTTTTTTAATACTTTCAAGTCAGCGTGTTCGTGTGTTGTGGGCATTTAAGTAGCATGTCCTGTTGTTGGACTTGTTTAACTTGGCTTGGCTGTTTTCTGTCTTTATTTTATATATCCTCAGCTGTATTCCGCCAGTTTTAATCTGCAACAAGACGGAAGATTGTGTCATGCGGCATTAGTTGATTGTTTATGCGATATGGTGACATTGTGTCGTATTCTCACGCCTTGACAGTGGCTACTCAATTCCTTCTCTGCATTTACAAAAGTTCCGGTGCTCATTTTCAGTAAGCGTTTCTGATATTTCTTTGCGATATTCCGTGTTTTGCTATTTTCAACTTATATTACGAGACATGCTTATTTCCTTTCATAAGGTTTCCTTTCTTTCGAGTGTCAATATATTGTTGCTTTTTCGGTGTGATTTTTTACACAACGAATTGTGAATGTGTTCGTCACCTGCAATTTATGATTTTTTAAACATATGCCTTGAAAAATTTATGATTAGAGTTGAAATTTAGGGTCTTCAAACCTGTTAAAAAGTCTTCTAAGCCGTTGAAGTAACTTTCGGTAGCTTTTAAGTAGACAAATTTAATTTTATAAAATTAATTTGAAAGGTTTTGCAAATAATTGGTAACTGATCTTGTTTCAATTGTAATTCAGAAAATTCCAGGTTTTCGAAATGTGATTTTACTATTCCAATTCTAATACCCAAATTTCCCTATGTTTTTAAAAATAAACTCTTGTTTTAGGCACAAAGTTTACAATTTGTTTTCCAACAATGGATTTTTAGCCATTATTCCATTTACCATCACATTTTTCTATGCCTCTCTTCCATGCAATTACCATTTTATTTGGCAAAAATTCTTTCGATTTTGATATTTTGCTAACAGTGTATAACTTTTGCATACTAGTTTGGATAAGGGTGTTCGAATTATGCGAAATGATCGGAGCAAATAAAGAATGATGGTATAATATACGTAATAAAATGCCCATTTGACACACTCTGTGTTGTCATGATCGCCAACGAGCAGCCTAAAAGTATGCAACAACCGCGCGAATGGAATAAACAAGTCGAGCTCGAACATGATCGCACGTCGAACAAATCGGTTGTTGAGTTTGCCAGCTCTGAAAATGATGATGATTTTTGTGATTTGTAAAATTGTTGAAATTGATTGGTGTTGTTTAATTGCACTTGGTAATTTTTTCATACATAAGTAAGTTGCAAAATATGTGAACATATATGTGCTTTTGTATCGAACTAAGTGAAAATTTATCTTCTGATATTTTATATTATTTATAAAATGGGTTCAGCTTCAATGCACCCAAAAATTTTCATGATGCTACAAAAAAGCATTATTTTGACAGACACGCCCTGCTCAAAATAAATATTTATAATAAAATTTTTAGGCAATATTTTTTGAAGCTTAAAGAGCAGCACGACCGAGTGGCCACTGGCAACATGCAATCCGATGGGAGGGCATTTATCAAGTGTCGACACGGAAGGCATGTAATCGCCACCAAAACACAAGCGGCCGTGTCGATCAGCAGCAGTGCACATTAATTATCGGATTTTTATTTACGAGCATGATTTTGCTGTGTTGTCGACTTTAAAATTGTTTTGAATTACAAGCAGTAGCTGTTCCCTTTCCGTTTTACTAGCTGACAGGGTAATTACAGCCGAGAGCGTTGCCAGAAAATGCTCGAAGACATTGCCACAGGACACGTGCAGCTGAGCGACAGTATGGCGCATTCTTAATTTTATTATTTTGATTATTTCGCATTCTTAACTGTAATGCATATTTATAGGCAGCCAACTCATAAGGCTTTCAGCGTTGGACTTGTCCTTTGTAGGAGCCTGGCAGCTTGTTTTTTACACAGCAATTCCATTTGAGTTCCCCTATGTGAAGCAACGAAAAATAGCAAGAAGAATTGCAGAATGACAAGCAACGGCTTCTTCCTTTTCTTCCTGGTCTTGTGCCTCTTAAGTTCTTAAGTGGCTTACTAAAGCACTGCCACTGCTTGGTCGTCCATCATCGCAAAACGTTCAAATCACAGACGGGGCCAAGTCAAGTCCAGTCCGGTCAAGCGGTGCCAGCGTGTCGTAGATAAATGCTTAAATTATAACTTTATTAAGGAAACAGCGGCGCATGGACGCATGGAATGCACACGATCAACAAAACCTGATATTATAAATTAGCTCCTATCAGCAGCGCTCAGAGTGCTCAGTGGATGCGATCCGGACAGCGGCTAATTTTAGCAACAGAAATTAATTATGGCATCGCAAAAAGCAGTGCAAGAATCATGGTGAATGCATCAGCGGCAGATGCATAACGGTTCAACAAAGAACTGTTCCTTGTGAGCTGGCTGTGACACCACCACAATAAAACCTTTTAAGATTCGTATAAGAAGCATTAAGTGCGACTCACACCACTCACTCAGGCCATAGCGGGAATTCCTGTGGTCATTTCAAGGCGAAACTATCTGCGATCAATCAATAAAATCGCCGCCAGTGCGTCGCACCGTTAATAAAGGGCGCTGCCTGCTTTGGCCATCTGCAATCAGTGCAGCTATACGTGTCCTTCTTTGCATGCCCCATTCCTTATGCAGACGCAAGCTGCACTCCAGCAGCAGCACACGTTATGACACTCTCCGCGATCGATCAGCGATAAGCGCTTTGCAAGTGTTGCACACACGCACAGCTACACTCGCCCGTTGTCCATTTTCTTGATACGCGTACTCTTGCCCATTTTCCACTGATTTATTACATTTTTCTTGCTCGGCCGTTCTTTTGCCATTTAAATTGTTTTAAATTGTTTGCTTGCTCGTGCGATAATGTTTTACGCTGTAATTGCCGCACTTAACTCGCAGGGAGTCTCGAGTCTCCGCAGCGCCCAGCGGGGCCAACAGCAGCCGCACGTCACGCAAGGCAGACGCCGCTGAACAATGCGGAATGGCGCAGATTGCGTTAAGAATTTTACACTTCATTCGCGTCGATAAGAGCCGTTCACTTTTGGCATGGAAAATATGTATCTACATGTTGAACTTTTTTACAAAGAGGTAAAAATGTGTGCGTGAACAATGTCTCTGAACGTAAGTATATGTTTCTGTTACCAACGTGTCTTACATTTTTTTTTCTCCCCCTCTGTGTCTTCTAATTGAAAGTTGTGTATTTAAAGAAATTTAAAAATTGATCACACAGCGACTGTGCATTCGAAATGACTGAAATTAAATACTTTTAAGAAATATTATTCTGTACTTTAGCTCAAAATACGACAGCGAACAGCCGAAATGCAGAATAAATGCGAATGCTTTCCGTTAGAAAGGCGGAAATTACATGTTTTTAATCCCAGCTGAAACAATTGTCAAATAGCAACAACAAATCAGTATGTACCTATAAACAGTGTAAATGGAAACGGGGACTTGTCAGACTATTTCAAAAAATCAAACGCTAATTCGATTATATTGCTCTTTATACATTGCCATATCTAAATATGAACATGTATTTTTCCAAACCCAAGGTTTATTGCAATAAAGCTGCTCACACTTAACAGAATCGGTTGTTAGTTTGAGAAAAATATTGTAGAAATCAAAAATAAGTCAGTTGATTTCATGCCAACTTGCCTTGCCTGCCAGTCAGTGGAAATTTTTCTTAACAGCTTTGGTATTTCTTCAGGAATGTTCAAGTAAGTACTGCGCGAAGTAAGCAACAGTAAACAACAACAACAACGCAAGCGCCTATAAAAATCAGAAAGGACGACATCGCGTCGCCAAACAAAATCATGAAAATAACTGGCCGCAGGCAAGGTCGTTCAGCGACCTTCACTTCATGCTCCTGCCATTCTTCTGCTCTCCGCACTTTGGAATTGCTCTCGTTTCGCACAAGAAGAACTTTGAGCGTCCAGCTTGAAGCGGAACAGTTCGCCTAGTGTTGCTGCTGTCGCCCTCCTCCGTACTTCTTGTTGCTGCTCTGATGTTGTTTATAGTCGTACGGATGTTGAGGATTCGTTAATTGGCTCATAAGGTACGAGCAGAGTAGGCAGGCAAGATGGCAGGCTGGCAGACAGGCTAGCTTGCCATCAGGCTGGTAGGCAGTAGGCAGGCGTGCCTACAGAGCGACTCGCGGATAATGCTGGAAAATGGCATAATGCATTAAACCGTTCATCGAACTGCATTCTTGCAGCAGCGAACCGAGACAGGAATTTGCTCTTGCTGCCTCGGTAATCCGCCAGCTCGAAATATGCGCAAGGATTAAATTTTATTGCTGCCGGTAACAAGAGAGCACGATTTTGCCAGATTGTGTCACTTTTTTTTAACCAAACCACTTGTTCAACTTAAAACCACAACTGCAACAGCAGCTGGCTTCACCATCTCCACAACAACAAGCATCATTGCAACCACACAACAACAACAATGTCACACTGCTTTAATTATCATTGGAATGCAAAGCAGCAGATTCACCAACACGCGATAAAAGCATCCAACAAGTGTCTTCATCTGACAATCTGGATTTCCGTGTTCCCCTTCTAGGAAGCTTCTGCTTCTGCTGCTTCTGCTTCTTCTTCTTCTTGTTTCGCAAGCAATCGCGCACTTCTCAAAGCGTATATTCTGCCGATGCTGTTGTGATTGAAGTTGTTGATTTCAATTACTATTTAAATGATGCTGAGTGGATATCATTAATTTTACGAGTATATGTCGCCTTATAAGCGAGCGCCTTTTGACTTTAATAGATACTAATCTGAGAATGTATCAATTTGCAGTCTAGGCTGAGAAAAGTTTACATTCTCTAGAGAGCGGTGCTACAAAGAGATGCTTGTATCTTGCGCAGATTTAAAAATCAGTTGTACGTAGGTTAGGTTAGGTTAAAAAGGCTATTTACTGCTGGCAGTAAACCCAAATAGAGGCCGAAGGCCCATTGTTGTTCCTTATATATAAAAAAAAATAAATAACTGGCACAACCGCCCGCAAACGAGGCTTAGGCCTAGCTTTCTCGCATTAACTTGTGTGTGATTGTTATATTTTTTGTACAAGTTAACGGGACCTACTCTACCGAATCCGAACGGGTTTGAGAAGCTTTTCATGGCAAAGATTATTCTCGCAGAATTGCCAATTGCCGCACAAAGAAACAATTTGAAAACAAATTTTCTTTTTTATTAGATGTTGCCCGGACCGGGAGTTGAACCCAGGTCCTCCGCATCAACGACCAAGCACTTAGACCACTGAGCCACCGCGGCGCCTTATATATAGAACCCATTTATACGTATGTATGTATATTTCATACAAATACAACCCATTTATACGTATGTATATACAATATAAATACATCAGTGGCCACAAACCATAATGGCATAACTCTAGTTAGGACAAATCTGAGATTTTATTGCCTTCGTGTCGAAATCTATTTGCTATACATTTTTCATGTTTGTATCTTTTTCCAACGGCAAGTAATAGCTTAAAGTGCTATGCAGTGAGACGGTTATGAATTTTGACCACAGAAATATCAAATCTGGTTTACATAACAGCAACTTAACTTATTTCGTTTCATCAAAGGAAAACAGGAATGGAAATCTCGGGATTTCGAACACCGATATCATCAAGCTTACGGTCGGTTAATTGGTGCCCAAAATATTAAACAGAACTTAAGAATATCCGGGCCTTGAGATTTTGCTATTAAATTCAAAAGCAAACTGTACGGGTTCATAGCTGGGTCATTTTTCGAGCTTACCGATTAATACAAAAATTAATTAATTAATTTATTGGAGCAACAGCCCGTTTGGGCTTAGGCCTAGCATTCTCGCATTAGCTTGTGTGTGCTTGTCATATTTTTCCCAAATTAACGGGATCTACATTAACCGAATCCGAACGAGTTTGGAAAGCTTTTCATGGCAAGGAATATTCTCGGAGAATTGCCAATTCATCGCGAGAAGTGGCGCCGCGCAAAGGAACAATTTGAAAAGAAATTCTCTTTGTATTAGATGTTATGGGCCCGGGCTGAGAGTTGAACCCAGGCCCTACTGCATCAGCGACCAAGAACTTAGTCCACTGAGCCACCGCGGTGCCAAATCACATACGAAAAATCACATACGATTTAGAAATACTAACGTGAAAAACCTACTGCATAACGTGAGTGCATATTAGATGGTAGATATAATGATAAAATCACGTCCGCATCATGAAAGAAGTATATGTCCATCTGTCTGTCGGCTGTCAATTTATTTCGGGGCACGCTCATGTTGACTCCTGTGAAATTTTTCAGCTACATGAACAAAGTTTTAGATTTTTTTTTGCCAGAGCCGCTATTTCATGCTCGTATTTCAAAACTTTAATATTTTTTTAAACTTTCATGCTGCAGTAAATGCTAAAAGCAATTTAGTGAAGCCAATTAGTTTTGCTTTAGGCGGCGTTAATTTTCTTTACGCTTCCCGACAGAAAAGTAACCAACAATTTCGTCAGTTGGCAAGAAAATGTAAGTGTAAAACCAAGAAAATAAGGCACAACCAAAGGTCGAAGGTTCAATGCGAAATCTTCAGTTGATTTATTGCTACCACTTTGAAAACGAGTAAGCAGCAACAATAGATACATACACACACACAAACACACTCGCGCGCAGACACCCAACAGCGCACTCTGCACGCTGCGCTTGAACAAAAAGTCGTTTATTTTGCGTGATTTCTTACGATATTTCTTTATTTCTCTATTACTTACTTACTACAATACAATGAAGGCAATAGATTTCACTGATTGCTTATGCTTAGTGGCAATTATTGACTGTCTTAGCTGAACTCTATGTACAATATTTACATAATATTGTGCAACAATTAGACTAATGCTAGACTATGATGGTTAGCATAAATCAGTAAATCAGTGCTAGGGTGTGTAGTTCGAGACTTGCTCCGCGCCGCCTCCAGTACGAGTATCTCGTCAAGTCATTGCTTGTTCTATTGTTCTAATGCATACAAAATACGCTCTAACAATAAGTAGCTTAAGTATTTTAGGGTTTCGAGAAAGGAACAATGCAAATTTCAGTTATTATAATGTAGAGTTGTGACAAGCTGTGCCTTACTTTGTAAATGACGGCAATAATGCGATACGAATAAATATATAAAAAAATATATGTGCAGAAATGAGTTATGCTATCGAATCGAATCTACAATATTTGCATATTACTTGCATAAAGTGGTTAAGTTAAATTAGGAGTAATACTTCTGACTACGGCGCTATATATGCAACTATATTTATATATTGTATTTGTTGTTGCACTTTAAACAATTGTGACCATTTCCAGCTGAATTTAATGGAAAATATAAAATTGTCTACAAGAGCTGTTGGTGTACATACATACATACATACGTATGCGTCTACTTTGGCTACCATACGAACTGCATATAAATTTCTTGAAATACACAAGTTTATTAAGCATTATATTTCATATTTTGTAAAATAAAGCATATCGTTGTGGTTAAATTCATTTTCGGCTTACTTTAAAATGTTCGAATTGGTTTCTTAAACAATAAAAAGTGATTACTGCACTATTTTATTTGAAATTAGTATACAAATTCATAATTAAACTTTCACTATCTCAAGCTAGAATACATGCTAAGTGTTTGCCTATTACAGCTAAGGAAGATAGTAACTCTGTTTAAAGAAAATTCTAGTGTATGCATTCATTTAGAAGTGTTGCTGTTTATATTTAGGCATAAATAAAATTAAGGACTCACAATCAATGCTCAATAGCAAAATCTGCTGATAATTTATGCAATTTATTTAAGAAACGTTCAAACGTTGCCAACACAGCAGAACTATGCTTTTCAGATATATTGACCTTAATCCTTTATTATTTACTAAATTAACTTATTTTTTTTTAAGAATACGCTTGGTTTGAGTAATTTCATTCATTACGATCAAAACGACTTTGAGTACTTTCGAGCTTAAGGCGAGAATTATGGCAAGTAGTTTTCATTGTCTGCAAGAATCGCTGATATGCATAAATAAAATGTAAATAAATTAAATACCAACAACTACAATAAATTAAGCGCACAATCGGCCATAAAGCGGCGTGTCGTGTCGCTGGTGCGCTCTCAAATGGAGGCTATTACTATAAAACTACCTACTGTACGAATGGGATCACATATATTTTCCAGCCTGTCCACTAATGCAGAGAAACACTCGAGATATCACTTCAAGCCATGCAACGCCGCTGCAGTGCAGTGCAGTGTAGTGTTCCATCGATGCACTCGCTGCCGCTGCGCATTGCGTCCGGCCAGTTCTACTTCAGTTTCAGAAATGTCAACAACGCCTTCTGTATCAAGCTGCGATTAATGGTCGAATCGGCGGTGTAACGCACGCCGCGTAGATTGCCGTCGTTGTGATCCACCACGCCGTACTCGCCAACGATGAAGCCGTCGTCCGTCTTCTCCTCCACGCGATACTTGCGATAGTTGCGTCCCTCGACAACGTAAGCCACTTTGGAGTCATCGTCGCCGCCGTCGCCGCCGTCGCCATTGCTATTGCCATCCTCTGCATCGCCATCGCCATCGCCGTCGTAGCCAGTGCCAATGTCGCTTTTGTGGCCAGCGGCATCGACATCTTCTTCGTCGTCGTAATTGTTGTTGTAATTGTGGTTGTGTCTGTTGCTGTTGCTATGATTTTCGGAGCCATCGCCATGCACTGCGCCTGCAACATTGGCATTTGCGTTGGTGCCGTCGCCGTAGCGCATGCGACTTCTAGTGGGCTGCTGCCTGGCCACTGGTGCAGCCGTCGTCGTCGTTGTTGTTGTTGTTGTTGTTGTTGTTGTCGAGCCTATGCCTTGCACTCCATGGGCTCGTCCGTTTGTCATAACACTTACGGACTCCTCAATTTCGTAATTCTGCTCTGGGGTCGGCGTGTACAGTTCGTCGATGTGGCGGCTGCTCTCGGTGGTGAAGTGTGTCGGTGGGGCTGATGAATGGGCGAATTGGGCAACACACTTGACTAGATCTGCAACGAAGTTAAGGGGGGAAATTGCAATAAAAATACTGAACAATTTATAATTTGCATTTAAAAAAAGAGTTTAGCGTCCATTAGAGATGCTTATAGTACCGAAGATATTCGATAACTGCGATTAATTTTTTGCTAGTTTTTTTAAAGATATTATTATTACTTTTTAATAGAGGCAAAATTCACACGCATAAAATTCCAAATATACTACTCTTGGGAATACGTCTCTGACATGTAAGATATTAATATATTGATAGCTCCTAAGGTTCCTCTCTTCCCCTAAAGAAAATAAATTACTCTCTTAAACTTTTGTTGGTTAGTTTAGTCCGCATGTGAGAATCTATTAAAATTCAGATTTAAGAGAATCTATATAAATTTAAAAAAAAATTGTATTGAAAAGAAAATTTGTTCAAGTTCATACTGTACTATCTGCAATGAAAACGGCAGCAACAACAACAGTGCCGACATTATCGTCTTAAATTCCGCCTGCAAATTATCGCATTTGTCTAACAAACACAGCGAGGGACTCACCTCTATTTGGCAATCCTTTGGCATTTTGATTAGAATGTTGGTTCGATGACAGTGATGAATGTTGTTGACGCTGTTGTTGTTGTTGTTGTTGGTGTTGCGCGTTTGGTAATGGCAACGCTGGCGAGGAAAACGTTGACTCCAGACATGGCCGCTGATGGGCCGATGCGAAAGCTGCAGGGGCCAGCGCAGGGACGTGCTTCGATAGATCTGGTTCCAGCAGCGGCTTCGATGACTGTTGGGGCGCGTTCAATAAGTCATACGGCAATTTGTCCAAATTGAAGAGAACGCGACGCGGCTGGGTGGGCTGATTAGCATGGGAATGTTGATAGGTATGCGGCCTGTGATGCTGTTGGAAAGTGGATGGCTTGGGCGCCGATGAATGCGGTTGAAATTTGGTGGGAGCTGCAGTGGTGGTTTGTGCTTCGCCGAAGGCAATGCGTGATACAATGGCCGGACGGCGGGATGATGGTACGACGGCGGGCTTGGGTGCCTGCGTGGTGGTGGTGGTGCTTAAGGCTGGCGGATTTGCCCAATAATTCTTCGCTGGCTCACTGTAGACTTTCGCTGGCTGCGAGTAGACTTTGGCCGGTTCGCTATAGAACTTCGCTGGTTGACTGTACACCTTCGCTGGCTCCGAATAGAACTTCTCCGGCTGGCCATACACTTTGGCTGGCTCCGAATACACCTTGGCCGGCTCGGAGTAAAACTTCGAGGGCACGCCGTACATCTTGGCCGGCACAGAGTAGAATTTGGCGGGCTCCGAGGTGTGCATCTGCATCTGAGAACGCGTCGCGGGCTTCAGGCTCTCGCTGACATTGAACTGCGCCTCGGCTAGAATGCCGGCCGATTGTTGCTGCCACGCGCGCAGATCCTCCACATTCTGCGATAAGGAACTGTACGATATTGATCTGGACTGTGGTCCATGGCCCTCCTGAGTGTCGTGATAGATGACCGTTTGGAACGGCAGCAACTTTTCCTCAACGCCCATTGAACGCGCCGATGTGCTGGGCATGTCAACAGCGCTGTGGGCATCGAACTCATGTTCCGCTGACGGCGTCTGATTTATGGGAGCCGCCTGATTGAGCGACGTGCCGTTGCTACCGCGATACGCGCTCGAGTCGCCCGACAGCGGCAGCGCCGCCAAGACATTGTGTATGTTGGTCGAGGCGCTGTTCTGCGAGTCGCCGCCATCGTCCAGTGCATCGGCGCTGGCAGTCGCTGCTGAGGCAAAGAGCTTGCGTGTCTTGTGCTGCTGCAGCATTGTCAGCGGCTCGGCTTCCTCGATGGAGAACTCGCTTTTGTGCGAGCGGTTGATGAAGTCGGCTGTCGCTGCGATTGACGTGCTCGGCAAGGTGCTTGTCACTGGCGCAGCACGTGATTTTGACGGTGTGGTTCTGGCGGCCACTTGCGCCTGCTGATGCTGCTGTCGTCTGTCAGCATTTGATGCGGTCGCTGAGCGCGCTCGACTGGGGCTGGCACGCTGGCTGGACGATGACACACTCACCGCAACCACTTTGACTTCATCGCTGGGCGTTGATTTGCTGCGTTGTTGTTGTTGTTGTTGTTGTTGTTGTGAAATGACTGTTTTCGCCGTAGTTGTGCTGACGTGCTCTTTCTGCAAATCAATATCTCTGGCCACCGCATCGACCACAGCATCATCATCGTCATACTCCTCGAGAAACACTATTTTGCTGCCCGATGTCACCAGCTTGACCACTTGCTTGCCAGCATCCTGGTTGCTATTCGCCATTCCGTTTCTGGCCTTGTAGTCCAAGCTGCGTGCGCTCGTGCTGCGACTGGTTGCATGGCTTTTTCCACTGATGTCATCGTCGCCATTGCCCTTCGCTGCCACTGCCTCAAACTCGCCGCTGTGCAAGTCCCGTTGCAGCTCGTCTCGTTCGAGAAACAACTTCAGAAACTCATTTCCCGCTATGAGATCACTCTGGGGCCTGTCCCTCGTCGGCCGCGTATCAATGACGGGCACTCTCCACAGCATCTGGAAAGAACATTATACCAGATTTTTAGAATTCGCAAGAATTGCTTATGAGTAAATCAATTTGCTATTGTTGCTTTGGCTTAGTGGCTTTGCCTGCTGCGTTTTATAAGGGTTGTTAATATTCAAACTATATAAATGGCAAAATATTAATGGCAATTTTATTATTATGCGAAGCTTTTATGATTTTTCATTTATCTTCAGTTTATTAATTTATAAAAAATTGCTCGACGATTCTTCGACCTACGATTATAGCTAAAATTCGATTATAAAGTTAAATCAAGCCCAATGACATTTTTGTTGCCTGTTAAAAACGCATAACAATTTTATACATCTTTCGAGTGGCATTTTTAATAAACATTACAAATTAAAGAGCACAATATTAACGTCCTCGTAGGCGCCTAAGCGACATTTATAATGCATTTATATATGCTGCAGAATATTCATAGCGCTATAAAACGACATTTATGCTCTTAACTACAGTCCGTCTACATGCCGCGAACAATCATGATTCTAAATATGTAATTATCGTAATTTTCGATTATTAGCGCTACGTGAGACAAAATTAATTTGAATAATTTACTACTGTAGACGGTGTCTGGTAAAATATTATGCCTTTGTGATAAAGAAGCACTTATTGTGGCAGGATTAAATCTTACAACAGATTTGATTTATTTCAAGTGAACTGCTAGTTTACTAACACAATCAGTATATATTTCTATAAATGTTTTGATTGTAATGTAATGTCAATCAAGAAGTGTGATATAAAACACATAAAAGACATACAAAACTTTGCATTGCTGTATATATTTTTGGTGTAATATTTTCAAAGGCCGAGCAGCTCAAATTATAACTATTAATTGATTGACGCAACAGCCCGTGTGGGCTTAGGCTTTTCGCCCTTTAGCTTTCTCGCATTAACTTGTGTGTGCTTGTTATATTATGTACAAGTTAACGGGACCTACATTAACCGAATCCCAACGGGTTTGAGAAGCTTTTCATGGCAAGGAATATTCTCGGAGAATAGTGATTGAGAATATAAGAGGACACTGTTTAATCGTTTACCACGCCTGTCATCTTGGCCTCCACTCTAAGGATTGCTGGCGTAGTTACGCTGATAGCAGAGAATGCCTTCATTCACTTTCTTTGTAAGTGTTCAGCTGTAGCCAGAAGAAAATTGTCTGAGACAAACAGAAATCTTTGCTGAATTACAAAATTATGAGCTTTTTCAATTTTTGGCTTTGTCACATTATCTTTAATACATACAATATAGCAATGACACATCGAGAGTCCGACAGTGGATTTAAATATTTATTTAGAATATAAAACTTTTTGAACTTTCATTCTAATATTTACTCATCACATTTGTATGTACTTTAAAGACTATACTTTGCTTTGATTACTAAAATCACTAACGCTATGTGTCTCTCTTGTTGTGGTGTGCAAGATTTGAATTAATATTCAATTTAGTATATATTAAACGAGTTAGGTTAGGTTAAGCGGGCTGCCTTAAAAAAGGCTACGCATAGACCCTGTTGGGTCGTTAGCAAGTCAGGCGATGACGGGGCAAGAGCACAGTATACAGAGTGTGCTCCAAGGTCTTCCTGCTGCCCGCTTCTTTGCATTGCTTGCATTTAAGTAGTTATATATACATATGTACATTGGAAATATAAAGACAATTCAGCACTTCCGTATCGCATGTGCGTCAGAACTCAACTTTATTCTACACTCAACGTTCTCTTTTTTGTTAGGTTAGGATCTGTTTACAATGTTCAATACAATTATTTTACATTGTTTTCTTCCAAATTAAATTTTGCCTGTGCCACTCTACAACATGTTTTACTAAATACATACTTACTAAGCCAGAGTCGCATGCAATTTTAATAATCAAATAATCTTGCATAATATTGTTTTCAGTTACATAACGTTTCAAGTGTTAATTTTCGAATTGAAGTGGAAAATTAAGTTGCTTGAGTATGCATGCTTTTCTCATAGCGCTGCATTTAGTACATAATTACGTACATACATACGTTCACATTTGTAAGTATCTACGTATGAACGATTATATGCAATAAGTAAATGTTGCTGGCTGACAAAGGCAATTTCGAACGCCGATTCGATTTCAGCTCTAATAAGACAAAACGGCTACAATCAACTTATATGTCGACAGACAGACAGACAGACAGCCAGGCCAGCAGGCCGGCTTAACTTCATAAAATAATAACATAATTTGAGCAGTGAGCAGTGCAACAAAATCAAATTGCATTAAGTAAATCATAACGACAAGCGACAAGACAAGACAAGCCAAGACCAGAAAAGACATGAGCCACATCCGCCAGAACAAAAACTAAATTGATTGTAATGGGCGCTGCCGCTTTGCCGCTCGTGGTGGCTAACATGTTAGCGATGTGCAATTTACATACAGCGCAGAGCCAACAACAACAAATGAAATCACAATAGATAGTTATTACATGTACATGTACATATGTATGTGCATATGTATGGCATACAACAACAACAACCACTAAAACAACAACAAAGCTGCGCAATTAAGTGGGCGCGTTTTGTAGATCATATTTAAAAGATTTCTACAAACAATCGTTAACAACACAGCAGGCAATGGGCAACAGTCAACAGGCAACAGCCACCAGCCACCAGCCACCAGCAGCAGCGATTATTATTTCGTATTAAAAAAGGCGCTAGAAAGCCAAAGAACTGAATGGCTTGAACCACCTTCGCACACGTCTTACAGTTACCAGGCGAGCCTTGGCAAGCTCATGCCAACTGCCATAAAAGTATAAAATTGCAGAAGTACTTTGCAACAATGGCCGAGGAGGGCGAACCATTAAGCCACCACAGCACAACGTGGAACATGGTTGCTTGCTGTGCTGTGCGGCTCCCTGAGTCTGTGGCAGTGTGCCGCCGCCGATGTGCAGCGGCGGGAATTTGACATTGACACGTAACCACTCAAAGGAATGCAAATCGTCATGCAAAATTTTGACTGCTGAGCAAATACAAAAGCGACCAAAGCAAAACAGTGACAAAAATATTTGATTACAACACTTTGGCAGAGAACACGCTCCAAAGAGCAATTATGCTATTGTAAGAAGAGCATCCTACTGCTGAACCATAACCCAAGCGCTAGCTCAAGGTGCTCATCATGTTGAAAGCCGTCAACCAGAGCAACTAAATGAAAGGAATGCTTGTAACGAAAAGCGCCAAATTCTGAAGAGCACACCCACACATACATAAGCGTGCATGTAAGGGAAAACACTAGTCCGTGTGCATTATGATATGAAAAATATATTGCTAGATACCTACATGATGCGAACTCTCTACGGGAATGAGCACAACACTTCTCGTATAATGTGTTCCATGAAAACTTGAGTCCAAATTCATCATTTCAAGTTTCCTTACGATGTTTTTACGAAATTATGGCGAAATGGTGCCCATTTATAGTCTGCAACAAAGCAGGCTAACTACAATAAAAGTGAAGTTTTTTACTTTTCTTCGGATTTAATATTTTCAGAAACTCTTTGCAAATTTTGTACTGATTGTGCAAAATTCCAACGCTCTTGTATTTTGAATATACCAAGAACAAAGAGAGAAAAAAATTGCGCCACAAAAGCGAAAGGAATTCGCGCGGAGTTTGCTGAACTCTTGAGACGAACGCTTACAGAGCGCGCCACTTCAATTGTCATTTCGCCAACGTCCAAAAATAGGCATTTCGCTCATTACCAAACTATGTGATAATCCAGTTATATCCAACATGAAAATATTTGTTCTTGCTAAAAGGCTTTTTTGTGCGTTCAAACAAAAGCCTGCAGGAAATGGCCAGTACAGATTGGCAGCCGCCAAAAGCGCTGTTCCAAAGGCAGTGCTTCGTTTATTTGTGGCCAGCATCATTTATCATTGCTTTGTTGGCCTTTCACGCCGTCAATTGACAACATTTACGCTTGTCAACTTAGCGGAAGTGCCGCCAGTGTCGCTAATAAATTTATTTCTTAGCCATTTTTCATTCAAATTAATTACAAGCAGACCAACTTTGAGGCTTTGTTCAATTGCCCGCCATAAGCATCTGTAAAGATATGCCAGCATGTGCGCATGTTTGCGTGAGTGTGTGTGCGCACGTGTGAGCATGTGTATTTAAGGCGTGTAAATTGTCGCAGATGTCAAGAATGGGAGCACAATGGGCTGTCGCTTGTATCCGCAAGCACGAAATTTTACACTTCATAAACGCCTTTTCTTTTGCTCTTTTGCTCGCTTCATGAAATTCTGCATTTTGTTGTTGTTGTGGCCTCTGCTTGTCTGTCGCTGTGCCTGTGCTGCTGAGGGTGTTGCCTTTTTTGTTGTTGTTGTTGTTGTTGGCTTAATTCAATTTCTGGTTGATAATGATCTTGCATGCGGCACTTTTAAATCGATTTCGAGTGCTCCTTTCAGTGAGTAACGAGTAACGAGCAACGAGCTTTTAAATTATCGTATCGCGTCAACAATCGCTTTTTAATTAGCCTCACCATCAGCAACAGCTTCAACTACGATAACTGAGGCTGAAGCTCAGCTTCAAATTGTACTTCAGCTTCAGCAAGTCGCATGCAAGTGTATGTGTATGTGTATGTGTGTGTGTGTGTGAACGATCATGTCGGTATGCATATTCGGCAAACTTGTTTGTTTTGTTAAATTGCTCTGCTCTGACAATTCGTTGGCGGTTGACAATTTGACATGCGGCCTGACTTCAATGCGCTATTATGCTTTTGATTGCTGCCTGTTGTTGTTGAATTGAACAATTTCAGAAGTTCTTATGCATGAAAGAATTAAAGAATTGACTGGCATGAATGCCTTGAAATTCTTTATGATTTTCTGCAGCTATGATGCAATTTTTAATGATCAAACGCTTACATCCTTAAGTATTATTTTTAGCTGTATATTTTTATACTTTCATACACAGCATGGTCTGTATATAATTCAAACTGTTTATCTAACTCTTTGCAGCAGTTGAAAGAAGGCGCTTGAAAAACGTTTGAAATAGCACAAAGAAAGTTGGGTTTAGGCAAACGAAAGACTTAGGCAGCGAACTTACTTGCTTTTTTAGCAAGTCCATGTGCCTTGAGCGCTGCGGCGAAACGCTGTGAGGCGATTTACTTTAACCCTATCATACTAATGTTTGTACTATATGTAGAAATAAAGCGATTTTGTTCAAATATTGGGAATATCAACGCAAAATTTCAAATAGCAATTTGGCATACTTTTTCGATTTAATTCTGAAAGTGAATGTGATAGCTTCTCTTCAAAATTGTGCAAAACTAATATAATTTTCGGAAAATTAAACTGAAGTATCTCTAAATTGCAGAATATTGCGGAAAGATCCCCAAAGATAATTGCTTCGTACCTCTTCGCATCCATGGGGATTTGTAAATAGATGTAGAACTGCCGCAGAGAGACCGCTTTGACTAGGAAAATAGAACTCTGCTCTAAATTTGCATACCCTTTTGCAGTTAGTATGCGACATGACCTTCTTGAGCTCCTTTCGAAGAAAATAAAGCTTTTCCAATGAATATGATTTCGGGCCTAGTATACTAATTCATTCATTAGTATCTGAACTTTGCTCTGTCGAATTAATAAATCAAATTTTGTTTTAGAAAAAGTTTACGATGATTTGAGTAAATTTAAAGGATAAAAATTTCCGATTTTTTAAGTAAAGAAAAATCCAAAATATTACGACTTCTTGCTCATAAACCGTCGCCAAGGCAATTAATAGTAAGAAAAGCTAGTTAAGTAATATTTGTGCTCGCGGGCTTAACTCAATAGACGAATTTTGTCAACCACGTGCACAGCACATACCACCGTATCTACATCTGTAAACGTATGTATGCCGTTATGTAAGTATCGCTCTTGCAGGGAGATGTTGTGGTCTTACCTTCGCTTCGTTTAGCGCTTTCAGCATCGCGGCAGCGTACCTGGTACCTTCTGTACTTTTGCAATCAAACGTGTCCCAACGCTTTGCCGCTTTTATTTGTATCTGCATTTGTTTCGCAAAAATACCTACAAAAAAAAACACACACACACACACAAAAACAACATCCCGCCATGCAACAATCAAAAGTTTTCCACTAATTTGCTAAGGTGCTATAGCGGAGCTGGCTCGCGTTAGTCGTACCCACAACACTTATGCTCAGTTTGGTAATTTTTGACTAGGCAGCAAACCCCTTGCGGCCACCGCCAGCGCCATTTGCTGCTGCTACTAAAAATAGCATTGGAAATGCCGACGACCACGGCGGAAAACTTCAGCTCAAGCAAAGGTTTTGCAGTTTTCAGTTGGTAACAACTTGACTGCCACTTGGCTAAAATTCAAATGCAACAACAACAACAAAAACAATAAAATAACAATAACAAACAATACCAACAAGATACACTCTACATATTTTGAATGGGGGGTGGAGGCGTTGCAGCAGGGGTGTGCCATGCGTCAGCAGCAGTGGGTGAGCTTTGGGCTGCGACTGAAGTAAAAACGCAAGCAGGAAGGCGGACCGGCGACAGGCACACACACTTGCCGCTGCGGTTGCGCCTATTGCTGCAGACTGACCAGTTTCAAGTGGCACATTGTAAATGTCTTAGAGTTGCCGCAGTTCGTCTTAAGGTTTTCGTATAGGCATTACTTTGTAATAAGTATACATGCTCAGTTTAAAAAACGTTTTGACATTTTGCCATAAATAATAAAATGTTATCTTTTTCAGTATCAAGTGCAGCACATAAAAGATATTATATATAAAGCTTTATATTTATAAAAAATTCCTTTTGAAGCTTCCCCCTTTTCTTTTGCATGGTTATGCATAGTTTTGAAGAGCTCTTCCCACTTATTGCATTTTCCGTGAATTAAGTTTTTGGCTTAGATCCTGAAGACTGGCATTTTTATTAAATTAAACTACAAAAGCGGGAAGAGTTTTTGTATTTACAAAACTCAGTTGACAATGCTAACTAAACAGATATACACAATAACAAATATGGCTTAAATGTCCTTAAATTTATTATAAGATCACAGAACGAAGTAGCAATACTAATGAGCTGGGTACGATTACAAATTTGAACGAAAAATAGCATTGAATGATTGATTTTTTTAATCAAAAACGTAATAATGATCAAGAAGTAGTCGTTGAGTGATTTTTACTATTAAAATCATAATTGGTTGTATACTGATCAACATTCACCAAATGGAAATTTAAAGAAAAATTGGTTGACATTTGACCCATTCGTTCTTTTTGTATTCCTCTCGAATATCTGTCTTACTTTTAAATTGCCAAATTTATTCAACTTAGCATCAGCATATAACATCAATTGCATTAAACTATGAAGCAATGGCCGGCAGCGTTTCTGTTATTGTAATTCCAGTTAGCCAGTGTAATGTATTATGGTAGGAGTCTACAGGTAAATGCACTTCAAAGTGCAGTTTGAAATGAATGCAAGCAAATTGCAATGCTTAAATTTCAACATTGCACGAAATATCGCCTTTATCATTTTTTTTTGCTATTTCATAATCAAAGCACTTTTCAGACTAGTTCACTAATAACTGTTATCGAAGGTGTATAATCTTTAATCGTTTTCTTTTATTTAGTGCAGTTGGCAACTCACTTGGCTCTGACATAATAACATAGTTATTAATTACACCCGCTCGCAGAAAACTGGAACTAAAACTAAAACCAAAGACAAACTAAAAATGAAATGGAAGTAAAAAATTTCAACATTAATCGAAATGTGTATTTTTATAAAAAAATTTCTTATAACTTTTGTTTAGCCAATGATTTGCAAACTTGTGAGTGCGAGTGCAGAAAACCTTAGGGAGAATGTTGTTGCTGTTTTGTTTTCTTTGCGCAAATTAGTACCATTGGAAATGCAACTGCGGTGGCCACGGCAAATCAGCAAGCGACAGACAACAACGTTCGCTGCTGGACGCGCATGCGCGCAATCGCGTGCAAGTATTTGGATTTGCAGCTAATGAGCGGGCGGACAAACGCGCAAAGGCGCAGGCAAACGTCGGCTCTGCTGCCGCTCAATGAAGCGAGGAATACTTGAACGCTACCATTTGCAGTATTTCGCATGATTTCTTTTGGCTCGAATTGTTATTGGTTTCATACCCTACCTTAGCCATTCTCATTGCGTATGAAAAGTTTGGTCAAAAATTTTAACGTTCTGCAACTTTTTAATGTTTTGCCTTTGACAAACGAATTTTCAATTCATCTTCAAATGTTAGCAATTTGTATGAATAATAAAAAAAAAACTACACTAACATTTTGTATAAAACTTCTGACCATTTTATAAACGCATACATATGTGCATGTAAACATTGGTAGAGTTTTGAATGTACATATTTTCATATGCGCAACATGCACCCCTGTAGGGTATTCGGGAATACGATCCTGCATGCTACTAATTAAGCTCAAAATTTTTTATTTGAGCTGTTATTTTTGAAAGTGGAATAAGAGATATTTCATTGTTTACATTTCACTCTCAGTATCAATACTGTTAAGAGCTAAAATTTCCATCTCCCAAATACTAGAATCTAAATTTTTTTTACTCTAAATTGTTTACCCATAAAAAGATCATAATACGTTTTATATGAAACTTCTATTATCTACATATTTGTAAAAAAAATGGACTTATACCACTTTCAAAACTAACAGCTCATTTATCACTGACATGTAGAAAAGGAAGTTGGTTTAAACTCAAAGGAGGGTCTGCATTAACAATATTCAAAAGTATGAAAGCTTAATTTGGTTATACAAACATCTTTTTGCCAGACATATTCTTCATGTGCGCGTATCATTGAAAATAATATCACCTCTGCTTCGTAGCTGAGTACCTATAGAGCTTATTACGGTTGGTCAAAGAGGAACGAACATTTCGAATTTGTTTTGTTTTGTTACGCTGCCACTTAGTGGGACTCCAGCGCCCCGCTGCCTTTGCAATTTCATTAGTAAATTGCATTACACGAGTAAATGCGAGCTATAATTGCTGCTAAGAGCGAGTGCAATTGCAGCAATAGCCATTAAACGGTGGCCAATTCAAAAGCTCATGTGTATATTCTAATAAAATCATTTCGAGTGCAGCAGATAATTGCTGCCATAATTGTTGCCGGGCAAATAACATGCACTTACCAGCAGCAGAAGTAGTAAATTGAGAAGACAGCAAAATTGCGCCATTGCCGGGCTTATGGCTCTGCTGTTGCACTGCTCGCTGCTCGCTCTATGCGCTGGGTCAGCCTTTCGTCTCTCCGACTTCGATTCGATTCGAATTCACGCAGTCAATTCAGGAACTTCCACAAATGCTAAAATTTGCTTCGCTTATGATTCACGGATGCTGGCTGCATCATAATGCCAGGAGTGCTGTCGTTGGTACGCTGCGGCGTTGCATTTTATGCATAGTGTAGGATGTGCGCTGCTGGCTGGCTTTTGGGTTTGCGCTGCTGTCGTTATTGGGTTAATACTAGTAGCTGCAAGTAGCAAGAAAAGATAAAAAAAGAGTTAAGTCGGTGGGTAATCAAATTAAGATAATCAAATAGATGTTAAAATTGATTATGATATGATTGCTTCACTTGCCAAATCGATTAACTCCGATTTGTTAAATTTTAATTTCAACACACTTTAATGACTGCTAACTGTATTATATTCAAAACCAATTTGTCTGTTAATAAGTATAAGAGAGTCTTGCTCTCAGAAAAATTTTTCTTTAATATATTACAATTGGGAATTTTTGAAATTAAATTTTTATCAAATTCAGAAATTGGAATTAATCGGCATTCCTATGATAGTTGCTGTATGAAGTTCTAGAATTTGCGTATAACAATTTGAGTATAAATCTCTTGTTTATTTTTGGATTATTCTTTTATTTTTTTACAATATTTCGACATACTTTGAATGTCATCTTCAGGCATCATTTAACTTTAGTTTAAAACAAAGAAAAGATCTAACATTTGAATAATTCAACAAAAAATCGTGCAGTCATGGTTGTGTTCTCAACTAGTTCTACTACCATATAAAGTCAATACACTTTTCATTGCAATTTCGAAATTTCAAAAGGTTTTTCAAAAGCAAGGCAACCAGCAGAATTCTAATTTTACTGCGCCTTGTCGAATCGCTCTTTAGGATGCCTGGTGGCAATTTATTTTCCCACTGTTTGTCAATTTTTGCCAGAAGCACTTTAAATCTTTTCGAACTGCAACAAGCCTACTACTCAAAACTCCACAATTTCGCAGTCTCTTCTCCTCATTGTTATTTACATTGCACAACAAAATTGTACATCAATTACCCACAATGCCGCGCTCAATTGTTTGTATATCGAGCTGCGCCGCTGTCGAATTTGGTATTTTGATTTTTGCGACTGAGGCAATTACCAATTAAAATGCTCATGCCCATGCCATTTCATATCAAACCGCATCTTATCTGCTATATGTATCTGCTATATGTATCTGCATTTAGTTTTGCCCGCCAACTTCTGTTCGTATGTATTGCGTGTGGCTGTCGGACAAGCCAAATGAAGGGGGGCAGCAGTGCGCTGATAAAAATTACTCACTCATCAAATGATTTTTAACTTTTACTTTTCAATGAAGTCAAATTCCTTAAAAAAACACAAATTATATAATAACGTCAAAGGCCATAATTAATGGCGTCAATTGTTACAATGACACAAAGACGCAGAGGCTGGCCGGCCGACTGACGAGCGTCAGTCATACAGAATTTGAATGCGAAAGTGATCGCTTACAAGCAATGCTCACATTCATAAAAAAGATTATCGCTTCGGGAAAAAGTGCATAAATTATAAATTGTATAAATTTGCATAAAACGCTTAAGCGTTTGTGCGGCTCGACGCCAGCGGAACGAATGAGCAGGCAACTTAAAATAGCAAAGTAATTGCAAAATTTTATTTAAATCTTCTACTTCTTCGTCTTAAAGCCGCCGTTGAGCAGGCACTTACGTTTTTATTCTGAGTACTTAAGTATTTATTAATGCCAAAATTACTCTTTTTTTCGCTAATTTAATTAGAGATAAAGCAGTGATAAGATTATAATTAAATTTAAGCGTAGCCGTTAAAGTGAACACATTAGAAGCCGCTAAAAGAGCTGACAGTTCTTTTGAAATAAATTGCTGGCCAAAACGAGTTGCTGAACATTTCAGAAATATATTCAACATTTTTATAAATTCATAAACTCATGAGAACTTTTGTGACGTGTTGGTCTGAGCGCGCAGCTGAAGACTGACGTCGTGTTAGAGGCTGCCGCTAGTACCAATTGAGAACGAGCCTGAGACCGAGACTATGGCCGAGCTGGTCAATTTCTGCGTTGATTCGTTCATCGAGACCGGAAACTATAAAATATAAATTGCTAATTGCTTAGTCGTAGTCATATTAGTAGTTTAGTAAACGATTTTGTTCTTGCGAAAACGCAATATTAATTACTGATGGCTGTCAAATGAAAAAAAAGGCAGCATCATACAACTGAAGAGATTAATTATCGACTGAAATTTCAAAAATCAATGAGATCAACAATATTTTGAAGTGTGTTGAATTTAAAATGTGTTTCTGTACGCCAAGCCCGTAGCGCGAACTGGAATTTCCGGCACTGTTAACTGGGTTAAAGCAGAAACTGGCCATTAAAGCGATCTACTTACTCACACAATTACCTTCAACAGCATTTAATAGCTCTTTTTAAACTATATGTAAAATCATATAAATTTTTAGACGAACTTATAGAAACCGATTTATAAGTATTCATATAAGGTTTAGCAGCTTTTCGAATTTTGAAGCAAAAATCTTTCCACTATGCCGATTTTCATATGTTATAAGATCAAATTTTTTCAGTCGGTAGTTATTCTGCAAATAGTTTCTCGAAAGAAAACATGAACAATATTTTGTAGACATTACCACGATATCGAAAAGCCCAACAAATTACGATACTTTACGTTATTGAATAAGTACATCAATTTCGAGTAAAAACTTTATATCAGCAAAGGAATTAAGTTTCCGTAGTCTAACTTGTATAGGTTCAAATCACGGTAGTATAATTATACTTATGCAATTTCAAAACTTACTTACTTACTTAAGTTGGTCAGAACAACCCGTTACAACTTGACTTACGGCCTCTCTCCAGGCGCCCCTGCTACGCACGCGCCTTCTCCAATTTCAAAACCAATTTATTCAAAACAATATTGTTTTCTTTCAAAAATAGTGCCACTCAAGATAATCTGAATGCATCTGTTCGAATGATACTTATACACTGAGCTTTAGCGACAATAAAACTCTTTCAAAAATGTGTAACATGTGATGACATGTGAAAAATCACGAGTTTTCATCGAGTATAGCGATATCTTTTTATTCCAACAAAGTCAATTAATTTTTGTGAGAGTTTATGCTCTCATTTTTAGCTCGACACCAAAACGTTATTAATTTGCTTGCTGGGCATTTTATCGGAAACTTATTCGGCCATTACGCAATTGGCCTTAAGTAAATCAAAGCTTCAAAAATCGTTCAAATTATATTTCGGAATTCTTGAATTCATAAACTTGAAAGAGCCATTTTTAGTCTATCCGACTAGAGTTAATATATATTATTAAATATATCACTAGTGCTACGCTGACTTCATTGATTAAATTAGCATGTGTTGGTTTGTTCATTTGCTTGCGAACACATTTCCAATTAATTATAAATATTCATAACTCATTTAAGAGGTGCCAAAAGCTACAAGACAAGTTCAATGATTCTAGCTGAATTTCGTGACTCAGTGACGAACTTTATGCTTCACCCCTCATAAACTGCTTCATAGTTGGCACATCTTTCGGTTACTATTTTCTTGCAAATTGTTAAGAGTTAATCTGCCATGCTGGCTTTTATGTTGGAATTTGTTGGTTTGCGGTGTGAAATGCACCTTGACATTTGAAATGCAATTTTGTGCTATTCATTTATAATTTTTATTTCAAACATTTTTAGTGCC
Organism: Neria commutata; assembly: GCA_963457695.1. NCBI lineage: Eukaryota > Metazoa > Arthropoda > Insecta > Diptera > Micropezidae > Neria > Neria commutata. The sequence goes on along the minus strand of OY735245.1, from coordinate 15,933,586 downwards.
CATTCTCTGCATAAGTACAAAATCATTGTTTATGTTAATGTTCGGGATCGCATGTACTTCACGCCATTGGCATATGCTGGCTGCTCGTAAAATCCAGCTTGCCAAGCAGCGGGCAAGTATTTATTTTGAACGTGACGGGGTTCAATGCGGCGAGTTTAATTAAATGATTTTGCATTTGTTAAAGTCTTTCTCAAATGATGTTTGTATTGATTGAAGCAAGCAAATACAATTGCAGAAAAGACTCTTGTTGCTTTTTCATGTATTAAGATACATGCTGTTGAATAGAAATTGCATTGCAAGTGTATGCTACAAAAGCAATAATGTTTGTTCAAATTGAACAACAAAGAGTTTGGGCATGGGAAAAAACCTCGTAAATGATTGGTCAGTGCACAAAAAAACTCGGCAAGCTGTGTGCTTTTATAAGACTTTAACTTGAACTGACCATACGTTCAAGTGCGGGCCAATTTAGACAATTGTCTGCTTGTGAACAGTAGCCGCTTTCTTTGCTTCAATTTAAAGTTCACAAAAGTGCAAAAAGTTTGGCAACAAATCTAATTTCAATTAATGGGAATTTATTAGTAGCACAAAAGCATAAAATTCGAGACTTTAACTTCGCACGCTGAAATGCCAGTTAAATTTAAATTGCAAATTTATTGGTAAGTTGTTGCAAAACAACTTCGCACTATTTAACATTTATCATCTTTTCGCAAAGGAATAAAAAAGAGAAATTATGCTTATTAATGCTGGCCTGTTCTGGCAAACTAATTAGTAATTGTTTCAATTAGGCTGAACAAAAACGGGATTTACTTTTATAAGGAAATAGCACATACATAATTGCTTTTCGCACGTACTCACAGCAACAACATGCCAATAAACAAATCGCGCGAATTTTTTAAACAAGCCTTGCTGGCTTACAATTACGTTAGCATATCATTTTTTAAATTTGGTTAATTGTATTTGGCTAATTGCATGCTCGTGAAAAGTGGCCTAAAGAACTGCAACACAACAAGCCACGACCTTGTCTAAGTTCAATTACCTTAAAGCACCAATGTTTGAATGAAATTTTCGCCCCTACCCACTTAATTTGATTCACGCCATTTTCGAGTTCTATACATTTTTGAAAATTAATTAATCTGCTAATAGATTTTCATCTGGCAATTGGTGGCGAAGTGAATATTGCACGTTTCTAGGTACACACATTTTTGAATGTTCGAATAGATGTGCTAAACTTATGAGCATCTCGGAAAGGAAATTTAATAAAAAAGACGCCAATGCGGGAAAAGTATAAAGAATGACTTTTTTCAAAATAAGTTCCTAACTACACATAAAAGTATTTTAATTCTGACTTTGCTCAAACGAAAGAAACATTCTAAGTTATTTAGTTTCCACAGATTTATGAAAATTACCAAATAGCTACTTGCTTATGCCATCATGGATTGACAGATCGATTAATGAGACACATTTAAACCATCTAACATTTTTCTCAGGAATATATAATTGCAAGCACCTAAGGAATGAATTTGTAGGCCAAGATATTTCTTAGAAAAACTAAAAATTAAAAATTGTTTCTATGGAAATCTCTCGATCCATGTTTGAGTCATTATTGAGGCCTGGGCCAAACCAATCGCGAAGAAATGTATTCATATGTAACAGTAAAACCCCAACTGAGTTTTGCTTTACCTCATCACAGTGCCTAACCCGTAGGGGATTCCTGTCTGTGGTGATTCCTAGTCTAATTTTGTGGTTAACATTTTTGTAGAAGATTTTCAAACTTTAATGCTTTTTTCATTTCTCAGAAAGGATGGAAAAAAATATTACCAGCAGGATGTAATGGGTTAAAATTTTGTAAGAAAACATTTCTTGTTCTTGTTAAGATTTCTTATAGGCCAAGAATCATCATAATTGTACATATGTTCATATGGGTTAGATACAGGCCAGCACAAAAGATCCATTCGGCGGTCGCGGTGCGCAACAAAGGCCTTCTAACAATAACAACATATGTTTAGACAAGATTTTTCATTATTATTCTAGTTTTTAATGAAAAATTGAAAATTTTCAGTGTAGAATAATTTTATGAAATAGAGCGAAATCTTGTTGGGGTTTTACTATCGCATATAACAACTTGTATGTGCTTCTGGTTTGGTTGCACAGTGTAAAATAACAATTAAAGTGTTAATAAATTCTGGTTGAAACGAAACAGAATAAGAATATTCTACTACTTGAGGGAAGGGATTACATTCCTCATGGTTTCTATGCTCTAAATCTTTTCTGGTGCAACCGTCTATCGACTTACGATTGCTCGTATAATGAGGCTTGTGTGGGCTGCTCTTAAGCACATTTGTTGCCATAAAAGTATCTCAAAGAGTTGTCAGGCATTTTTAAGCTTTTGAAAAAAAGACACAATAAATTTGAGAGGGAATTTAAGAGAATGTGTCAACACACACACATGCATATTTTTTACTTATTTGCATGTCATTGCAACACCCTCACTTCGCTACTTTACGATACTTAACATGATTTATAGTTAAAAAAACTCAATTGCATGCAAATCAGTATGGCAACGCCCTGAAAAGAAGGTGTTTCACAATCAGATCGATAAAGATTCCGGTTGAAATAAACTTGATTGAAAACCAGAAGTTAGCACGAAATGGCATGAGCACAAAACAAGCTCAACATGAAATGCACAAAATGCAACAAAAGCGCAAAAGTGCTATAAAAAATGCGTTACTAATTGCTCAAGAATAGCGCAAATAATAATAATGTTAGAGCAACAACAACAAGGCAGAAGTTAGCAATTGAAATTTGAAGTGGTTGAAGCGGCAGTAGCAGTAGCGGTAGAGTAGAGGCATCGGAGCGGCAAGTGCCCCGGCAATTGGCAATTGGAAGAGTGTCAGAAGGAAATTATTTACAAACATGGCCTAAACAAATGGCAAGGCATTTCGGCGGCAGAAATAGAGCGGCTCTGCGCGGCAGGGAGCTGGCAGCGTGGCCGCGTTAAAGGTTCGAGCAAGTGACAGCGTTTTCAATTCACTGCCCTCTCGTTTGTCGCTTCTACCTGCTTGCTACTCGCGTTCCGCCGCTCGCTGGTGACACTGAGCTTTTGAACGATTTGTGCTGGAGCGTGGCGGCGGCGACTGCTGTTTGGCTGCAGCTCCCGCTTGCAGGGTAACAATAACATGGCAAAAATGAGCGCCAGCTGTTGAGCGGTGAGTGGCCAAGACAGTGCGAACAAAGACGCTGAAACGTTAGCTTGGCTTTAACGCTTGTCGTTTGTCCTCTAATTGGAGCGCTTTGCGCTGTTGTTGTTGTTGTTGCTGACCGCTCGCCGCTTTCAGGTTGCTCGAACGGCGCACAATCATGCTAAAAGTTTAATGCACCTGGCGGGGCAGTGGCGCGAAGTATGCGGAAAATCTTTTTTGATTTATTATTTTAGCCTTTTGCCGTCAAACGAATTGCCTAAAGAAGTTCAAACTAACGCGTTCGTTTGATGGATTTCTTGGAACTTGTTTTGCTGTTGTTGCTGTTATTTTGGTTTGAGGTGTTGCTGCTGCCGCTGCTGTTGGCCGCTGTGGCATGCGCAGCCACAAACAAAAATGCCGCCTTAAATGGCGAAGATTTAATTACACACTTTACGCGCAATAATTTTAATTGTTTTAATCAGCCGCACAATTCACCATCATGGGCGGAAGACAGGCGGACGTATGAATGGCGAAAAGGAGTGGTGGAGGGATGAACGTATGAGCATGTAGACGCGCGGCCGGTTTGTTGGCATATTTGTGTGCAGACATACAAACTCTATGCTGCCAAGATGAAAATCAATTTTTTTGCACTCTTCTTTTTTTATAAATTCAGCTTTTGTTCAGAAGAAGAAGAAGTTTTGAATTTTTCAAACCATTAGCAGTGATTTTATAATATTTACAAGCATATTTTTCAGTATATCATAAAAAAGTTCAACAATTAAAGCTGTGTAGTAGTATACATGGGTATAAGAACGGGACTTCATTTGAGGGTTGAGCGATTATAAAGAGGAAGGAATTCCCAACGATTGGCAAAGAAAATAACAGCAATTTCTTAGTAAAAATGGAATACATTTATTCTTACTGAAAAGGTTCCTATCCTGGTGGTGGTGTATGGAGAAGTCACCAAACTAAATTAAAAGTTTTGCCCAAACAAATAGTATATTATTTCCATACTTGAAAGAACACATCTTAATAGATCTTAATTGAATTCGATTCAAAGTACTCGAACAATTCGTACTTCTGATGAAATCCATACAAAGCAATTATCTTAAATTCACATCAAATGTAAATAATGGAACAAATAATGTGCATTCAGTAAAGATTGTAAACTATCAGCCATGATCCACATTTCAATTGTGATCAAAGTTAATATGTATTGAAATGTACCGAAAACGATTTGAACTGAGCCAAATTAAACTTTCAATTTCGGTCGACTTCAATTTCGATTTTGATCGGATGTAAAATGTAGAGCAATGCTGTTCAGCTTGGTCGTTACAATTTGTACGTAAATCATAAACTAAATTAATTACCTATCAATGCTACGACTTATTATGGTTTAACGTACTATGTTAGTAGGAAATACCAATCTTTTTTCTGCATTAGAACTTGACTAGTGTTGAAATGAATACATTTTAATTAATTTCTATTGATTCGATGAAATATGCATTGCTGATGAAAAGTGTCTACATTCGAACTAGTATATTTTAAAATACCTAAATTATTCGTACGTTCTAATATTATGTAAAGAAATAGCGATATGTTTGAATTTTCCACCAACCTTTACGGTCGCACAATTTCATAATTGTGAAAGAGTTTTTTACTTTAATATTTTCGTTATTTAACTAAAAGAAATTTTGAGAATATCATAAAAATTTTTGGAAAATCTTTGAAAGTTCTTAAAAATTCTTTGAGAGGTACGAAAACATTTTCATAATCGAAAACAAGTAGCCGATAAATTGAGGGTTGTCTTTAATATATGAAATTTACAGCCCTTTTCTGGCGAGAGTGGTGCAAGGCACATTTTGAAATTGTTCATCAGTTCACAATTTTCTATAAAAAACATACGAATTGAAGTTGCAAACAATTATGAGTATATCTCCAGCTATTATTCGATTACCAATAATTATAATTATAATATAATTATATTAGCAATATTTTAAAATCATAATTTTCGAGGATTATTTTGCAACTTTATTAATTTAATAAACCTTTGAAGTAACCAATAAAACTATTAAAAGCATATGCTTATTTTTGCAGCGTAGTGAACTTATGCATGCGTGTGTATGCATGTGTGCGTTAATCAATAGGGATTACTATTAAAGCTTGTATTAAGTTTTGTTGTTGCTATTTAATCGAGTTTTACAAAACTTAAAAGAAGCAATCATTTTATAAAGAAATAGCAATAACAACAAAATGTGGAAATTGCAACTGCCAGCAGCCACAACAATAACAACAATGCCAACAAAAAAACAACAAAAACAGGTATGGCAACGGCAATTATTGTTACTAACTTGTCTAAAATGCCAGTAACTGCATTTATTATGGCTAGCGTTATTGTTGCAGTATTACTTGTTGCTGTTGTTGTTGCTATTATTATTATTATCGTTGCAGTTGTTGCAACGCATACACACACACACTCATTCTCACTCAATTGCATATTTCTAGATACACCAATTCAATTGCAACACGTGATTGGTTTTTGATTTCGGTTTTTGTATGCTGACTATTATCAAATTTTTTTCCTTTTATTATAAAAACAAAAGAAGCCACAGTATGCCAAGTACACAAAAGTATAAACACTCACACAGACGCACTCACTTCACTCACTTATCTACAATGCACAATTATATTTCAACCGCATTCTTATTGTTTGGATTTTGGCCAAATTATTTTGATGTAAGCCACAAAAATTTCATGGGGCGTAGCTTTCGTGCGCCGCCCTCTTCCCCACTCTATGTAATCGCTAGTCTAGTCAGTCAATCGCTCTCCTTTCTGCAAACGTACATCAATCAATCAATCAAGCACACACTTCCTGTGGAATTTTTACTCTGCTACGATTGCTTTTGTTGTTATTGTCTGTCTGTCTGTTTGTCTGTTTGCTTGTGGCAGCAGTGCCTTGTATTTTGTGGCAAGTGCCTAGTTGTTGCTGTTGTTCTTGTCTCTATTGATTTTCGTATTAAACCGCACACTTTCATCCATGACCTTGACGTGCCACAAACCAAGCCAAGCGCCGCTGCCAGCGCAGCAAAAGGCAAGCTCTGAAATTGTGCCTCGGCTTGAAAGCGTTTTGGCCGTTTTTCGTTATTGCTGCGATTTTGCTGAGCATGAGTGTGTGTGTGTGTGTGCATGTGCGTGCAAGGCGCATGTGCACCAGCAGCAACAACAGCAACAACAGCAACGACAGCAGACGGCAGCAATGGCTCACATTTCAATTGGCCATTTTTGCATGTGAATTTGCAGTTACTGCATTTCTGCTTATGCCTTTACATTCTTTTACGCTCTGCTATTAGCCATTTTCATTTGGCGATTTTTTGCCATTTTTTCCGCCTGCCTATCGTAGTTTTTTTCTGCGTTTTTACATGTTTTTTTTTGCATTTATACTATTTTTTAACGGCTTCTGTTTTTGACTTACCAATTCACCCACATTAGTTGGCTATAATCCCCAAATCGACCAAAACGTAGTTAGCGAATTGTAGCTCAGCTTTACGTTAATACCGTTGTTAGTGCTGCAGAATTGTTGGCGCTGGTTGTTGTTGTCGTTAGTTTAGTTGTTGTTGTGCTCACTTTGAGCCGTCTTTCTTGGCTGATTAAGCCTTTTTTGGCAGCAGTTGTTGGCGGCTTTTGCCAGTATCTTAATAAGTCTGCACGAAATCAATCTGCACAAAGCCAAGCGTTAGCACTGTTTGCTGATATTGTTGTTGTTATTTTGCTTATTTACTGTAGGCTTTTTTTAAATATGCTGCAAAAACGCATGCACATTTTTTGTGCGCTTAACGTATTTTAACATAAATCTGGCGCACGTTTTCAGTTTGAATTTATAAATTTTTTACGTGCCTTTTAAAAAAGCAATATTTTATAATAGTTTAAATAAAATATCAAGTTTTTCATAAAATTTTTGATTTTACCAAGTTATTTTTCTTAGCAATATAAAGCGTCTTTATATGAACTTTTTTCAATCACAAATTTTTTCAAATTATTTGCAATTTTCTTTTTAGCGTTTGTTTTCATTAAAGTCTGCTTTGGCGAAAATTCTTGTTTTAGGCCAAGTTAATACGCGCATGTAGGCAGTTAGTAGCTAGCTTTTTTCTATCGGTTGCACACACTCTGAAAACGTTCATTTAACTGACTGCTGTCGAAAAATACTCAATTTTGCTATAACTTTATTTTGCTATATACATATGTATATATATATTTTTTGACTTTGGCTAATGTCGAAAGTGTTACCGTTTGTTTTTATTTTAGTTTGTCCTTAAATATGTTTTCAGCTGTGTTCGCCGCGCGTTCAGATCAAGTTAATGCCGTGCCTAAGTGTTGTTTTTGTTGTTGTTTTTGGTATGCTTTGAAATTTCACATTTTTTGTTTTACTTTTAAGTTGCGTTATTAACAAAGCTTTTAATTTTAGCAAACTTTTCGCCTTGCCAACGTCCCTTCACTTGTGCTGGCTGGCTGGCTGGCTGGCTGCTGTTCTCACTGGCTGATTGGCTGGCTAGCTGGCTGAAGCCGTTGTTGTTTGAGCCAAATAATTTTGCGTCCGAAGCACTTCAGCGTTCGCATAAAACTGAATTCTCCAAGCGATCTGTAACTGATAGTGAACTGTGTAAGTAAGGCGCTCGAGCGGCGCAGAGGCTATGTCTGTCTAGCTGGCTGGCTGACTCGCTTGCTTGTTGGTAGCCTGCAGAACAGCAGCACAAAAAGAAGTAACCAGCGCCAGCCACAACAACACAACAACAACAACAACAAAACCGACAAGATTGGCAAGTAAACTTGGCTTAATGCTCAAGCTGGAGCAACCAGCAGCGTTCGCTATATTGCTCACTCACGCAGCCGCAGCGGACAAAGAGGCAGACTGCTGCCTTTTTGCACTCACTTGTGCCGCCTTTACGCTTCAATTCTCCAACGACTGCTGGCGATTCTCTCCCCTCACGGGCTGCTCCACAGCACTTCAGCGCCGCCAACTTCAAGTCCACTTGCTGTCCACTCAATTAAGTCAAGAATTTACTCTCACTCTTCTTTGGGCTAATTTGTGTTGCTATTGTATAAATGTATGTTTTTTTTATTGATTGCCTGTTGCTCTTTCTCATGCCAATCACGCTGCAGGCTCTCTATTCACTTTGCTAGATTCTGCATTGTTTTTTTTTTAAATGGTTTCAACAGTGCGACAATTGTTGGCTGCCAGATTGTGGCAGGAAACCTTCCAGTCGAGGAAAGAGAAAGCAAATCTTTGTCAAAACACCAAAATTTTTTTTAAACATTTACAAAAAATATTTGAAAACTATACACATTAAACACAGTTGTGAATTCTCAGTTCAGTTTGGCATTGTAGATTGTAAGTATTTGAAGCGGGAATCTAGTCTTCTACCCAAGCCCGCCCTGAAAGGCATATTGTGACAAAAGTTTAGCATGCATTACGTCAAACTTTCAAAAACGTACATTAAACTCGAATGGCAAGCATCAGCTTTGAATAATTCATTATAGCAAATGCTATAAATGCTATCTATAGAAACAAAGCAGCAATTTAGAGCAGTTTCAAAAGTGTTCAAATCAGTTTTCAAAATGCATAGCAACAACAATGCATATAGCACTTTGAAAGGAAGCGATTTTTATATTGAAATAAAATTCTAAAACCCGGTTGGATGCAGTTACTAAAAACGGACCGAATCGGCTACAGCTTTATACCAAAGTGGGGGGTATTCGGCCTCTGCTGGAAAGTCGAGTTTGTAGTCAAGCGAGAAAAATGAAAGTTGACCAGTAAAAATTTTATCGTGCTGGATATTGACATCAATAGAAAAAGAACAATTTATCAACCAAAACAAAAGGGAGTGCAGAAAAATGTCCACATAAATATTTTTATAGTAGGGGAGAGGGGGGTGCCTTCGTCTACTTTTTTTTGAAGGCCTATATTTCAGAAGGTTATGAAAATATTTAAAAACCGATTAGACTGTTACAATACCTCATTATTTAACAATAAAATGTTATACTAAAATTTCTTTAAAAAGTTCCGTTTGTATTATTTTTTTCATGATTAGTAAAAAAAGTCATTTCGCTGAATGTGCCCCCATGCCAGGGTAGCTTCGGCATTTGGCGGGGCACTTTCGGCATTCACACTTGAAGGTACCATAAGGTAATACAGAATCTTGTTTGGACTAGATAAGACATGTTTTTGGTTACATAACACGTTTTTATTATATTTTCCATTAAAAAAATATAAAAAAATCATGTTTAAGAGCTTCAAAAAAAGGTAGTTATTGTAAAATTTTTTTTATACATTTTTTTATATATAAAGTTTAAAGTGCTGAGATCGACCGTAATATTAATTTTGTGTGGTTACGGGAGGTTTAAGCCAGGTTCGAGGGTCTTGGAAGCCTCAACTCGATTTCGATTTTTAGTACCTGTGAAGTTATATTGACGAATGTGCCCCATGAAAAAAAGACGACTCCAACCTGGTGTCACTTTTTTTTTTTTTATTTTTTTACTCCTAATTTCAGTGTTTTATTTTCACATAAAACACTTTTATTTACACAATAATTAGTATTCAAGTAATACTAATACACTTTAGATTGAAATAATGATATATGTACACCACAAACTTCTTACGTTACCGACCTGAAAATTCGGCAACGAAGCGCGAAAACACAAAATCAAATGTAACTTTGTCAGCTGTTCAGATAGAGATGGCAAACTTTGTGAGGGGTATTTATGCTAATGATGGGTTAGTTTTTACTAATAAACAGTGATGTCCGATGACTCCTTCATACCGAAATCGCCTATGACGAATGTGCCTCAAGGACGAAGGCACCCCCCTCTCCCCTACAACTCTACTGGAATTCTACCAGTAGTATAAGTATTAAGCTTCAACCTCAAAATAAATTTTCGACCTAAGTGTTGCTTCCTATCAAAATCCGGTATTCGGCTTCGGCCACAGCAAAAACTAAACCTCTCTGCTACGGTCTAAAATCGATATTCGAGCGCTCTTTAACGGTTGCTTCATAATAAATAATAACTACTGAAACAATTTTGAACTCTCGAAATTCCTTAAAAAATTCAAAACCTTTAAATTCAATTGTGTATAAATCGAGCTGTGAAAATTTGCTGTTCATTCAAAAATAAATATTCAAATTTAAGTAAAATTATGAATATTTAGCAAAAGCGTAAATTTTTATAAAATGCGAAGTGGAATCATATGGCTTCATAGATAAATCCAGTTATTAATATTATTGCTTGCTTTTTCATTATTTTTGGAAAATAATTTTATAGCTTAGACAACTTAATTCCACATTCAATTAATTCGATGTTGCAGCCCTGTTGGCTTGGTGATTGCCAGTAGACCATGTTCGTTTTGTCAAAGAAGAAACGAAAAAAAGAAGACAAGCAAGTTAAAAGATTGTTGAATTAAATTTAAACGTCTACAAGCAGTGCTTTGAGAATTGATGCATATTTTTACACTGGATATTGTTGCTGCTCAGTGGATGTTCAAAATTCCAACTTGCAATGATGGCCTGATCATATTCAAATATAAACATTCAAAGAAATCAGAACTTTTTGTTATACGTATTTCAAATCATCACAATCAAACATTTTCATAAACGATTACAATGTAATCAATGCGTGATCCGCTCTGATGGGCTTCTCTCTATTTGCAAACGATTTTGCTTTATATTACCTTTTATAAAGCTACATATATAAAATTTCTGATTTCCGCCAAATGAATTAAATTATTTGCTATTCTTCGAACTGGCCAACATTTCTCAACTATGCGATACATTTAGAAAGTGCTAACTCTGATTTTAGTGCTTACCACGTCAACTTTTTTGCTGCTGAAACGGCGCCAAGTCATGTTATCCATGAGGTTGCTAGCCCCTAGCAAATTTGCATATGTGACATTGCATCGCAGCTAATAACTGCCGCTCTTATAATAGTTATTATGAAATATTGCCTCATTCTACACCAGCTTAATTGCCGATCAATAAGGCGCAGCAGTTCCACCATATTTACATAGTATATTGAAGTCATTGTAGGTGGCGTCGTATATCGATGGCACCACTATCAGCCGCAGAAGAAAAATGTTGTAGATACGAGTTTATTGCTGCAATTTAAAATATCGAACAGCAGTTGATCGTGACCGCTGACGCCAGCTGGACGCACTCACTCGCTCGTCATGTGCGCAGTCAATCGATTGCAAATCAGGTACACCCAATTCTTTTTTACACGGTCCAGAAATAAAAAATCGATGCCGTTTTTACACGATTTCATTCGATTTAGCACGATTAGAAAAAGCTATTTGATTGAAATTTCAAACAAAAATATTTTTATTAACCGTAATCTTTTAGAAACTGAAGCATATGCAACTGATTCCCTTTTCTATGTACTTCATGTCTTTTTTTACACGGTTTTTTCTGGAACGTATCTACCGTGTAAAAACAGAATTGCATGTACATATGTATAAGAATGACCTATTTGAATTCCAGCGAAACGAAATTGCAATGCAAAATGAATACTCAGCATAATTTTGTTTAGAATTAGTAATATTTTATTTCAATTTGAATACAATTAGAAAACATATTTGTTGTTGTTTCTTGTTTCTTGTTGTAAAACAAAAAAACATGCATTTACAAAGCACACCGTTTTTTCGCGTGTAAGTAAGCCTTATGTTTTCTGCTCTTTTTGCCTAACACATTATTGACTTTTGAAACTAGCAGCGATTATTATAATTAGCATAACTGTTAATGCCTAATTGTGATTAAAATGTTTATGGCTGCTTTTGGTCATTGATGAAATTTTGCGTATGCGCCAAAACAAAAGCCAATCTCGATTTAATACCTAAAAAGTGTAAATTTATATACTTACTTGACGAATTGCTTTCGCGATTATGCAAAAAATCTTTTATATAAAAATAAAATTTAAAGCTACATAAAACTTCTTTGTCATTTTTATAACTAATAATTATGATATATGTAAGTGTTTTGTTTTGTTTTGAATTTATTGCAACCGAGTTTTATTATTAACAAAAGCAATGCAATGAAATGTATTGAGATATTCCATTAAGGTAATGCTTATTTAAGACTGATGATTTGCATGACTTATTTCGGCATTCAGCTGACTATGATTTATATAAAGCGAGTTTTTTTAAAACAATATCAATTGAGTTTGACAGTTTGAATTTCGTCCGTGTTAGTTAGAGAAATTCAATCCTTTGCAAGTCGTCAGCCCAACTAGGGTTAAAAAGACAACGACTGTTTCTGAATGTGAATATTTAAACATTTAAAAAGAGTTCTTGCTGTATTTTGAAGTGAATATTATATAGTTGAATATTTGTGTGTAAAAAACATATAGCTACATATGCATGTAAACATTGAATATTTTGTATATGTATGTTATTCTGCTGATTTAAATTATTGTTTTGTTTTTTATGTACAACCAATATTTTTGATTTATCAATATTTTCCTTATACCGTTTGCTCAACGATTGCCGCTGCCCTCATTTTCGCTTAGCAGAAACATTATTATTGAGAACATAATTACACTGCATAACAAATTTGCATTTTATGCGACTGTCATTATTTTTCCACATAGTTCGAGGCAAACTGCACTTTTGAAAGAATTTTAATAAAATTGACTTCGAATTCGAGCAAACGAATGGAATATATTTGCTGTAGTATGGAAAATAAATTTAAAAAGTTTTTCAAATATTCATATAAGATTTTATATAGTATGTATTTTCGTAAAATTCATGAAATAATTCAAGCATGAGGAATTGATGAGCTGCCTCGAATTGCATAGGTAGAATATAAATTGTCAGTGACATTGTTGCTGTTGGCTAGTGTCAACGGCATGCAAGTAGACGAGGAACTGCCTTAGCATATAAGCATTCTCGAATTCCTGCGCTATAGATTTCGACTTTAATATTTGTTATATATTCGGCAACATTCAACTACTTAATGTTTGGTTTTATCTAATTAGCCGTACTTAGTAACTGACACAGCCAAAGAGAAAAACATATATTGCAAGTAAAAAATTAAATAACCCAGCTTTAAATCACAATTAACTGAACTTGGCGAAAATTATGACAGTTTCTGATCTAACACTCGCTTCAGCATATCACAAAAGTATGAGGAATTTGCTGGTCCGCTCATAAAGAACCAAAGCAAAGCAACCTTGCAAGCTGTAACTCTAACCCTACTTAATAAGTACAGTTAATATTGCATTTTAGCCATCCATTTTGAGTTTTGCGTTTCACTTAAAACATCCAATTGTCAAATTTACTTTTCCTTGTTTGTTTCCTGTGTGAAAATGTGTAAAAATACAAGAAAGAAAGAAGCAGAGAATAGATGAACAGATTTGAATTTATGCGAAATTCATTTCAATTTCTTAGCATGCACCAAAAAAGTTCAAAAAGAAACATGCGCAAAGTAGAAAAAGACTATTTGTAAAGGAATTTAAGCAAAAGTTTGCAAATCAAAAGTAGAAGACATTTGAGCAGAAATAATAGCGGCAATCATAACTATTGTGACTGAGGACAGTTAAGTTTAGTATGTATTAGAGGTACATTTAGATATGTTATGAGGGTTGTTTAACACATATACATAGCATAAATAATATAAGCCTCTTTTATATATGTACATGTACAACTCAACAGCAATATAGCTGCAAAGTATAGAAATCTATTTTTTTATAGTTTGCTTTAATTGGTATATTTATTTATGTATAGATCGTGTATAGTACAGTACATAATGTAAATAATTATAAACAAAAACAAGTCAAATTTAAAAGAACTCCTCGGTCGAAAGCAATGCAAAAGAGTTAACTTGTATACAAAATTGCTGGGAGCAAACTTAAATTTATTAAGTAAAGATATATTTATATAAAAAAGGAAAATAATTATAAGATAATACACTTCTTCAAAGAAACATGCATACTGAATAAAAATACAATTCAAATAACACGCATGTGAGTTACATGTGGAATTACAAAATTATGTGTTGCCTGAAGTTGGGGGAAAGAAATGAAAATTGTCATTTGTATAACATTGCGCCTATGGTCTATTACAAAAACATGAAGCAAAATTCTAACACTGTCATTAAAGTTCGATATAGTAGTAACGAAATATGATATGTATGCATACAAATAAGACTATTATTGAGCTGTACTCAATTGCTCGCTTTTGTTAGCACATTAAATCTTATATATCAGCCATCTTCTACATTTCACTTTCGAAATTTAATTCGAACTCAAATCGATTTCGACCGAAAGTGAAATGCAGTGCCAATATTTCGTTGTTGCAGCATAATGTTTCACTTCCAATTGACACAAATAAAGAAGCATGCAATGTCAGTGAAAGTTTGCAGATTTTATACATTTTTTAAACAAAATAAAATTTTTATAAAAGTAATGCTGGTTTAATAACAATAATAATGCGAGCTTGTAGCATGTTTATATACTTGGCATTTTCGAAATGGTAACAACCAGAAGAGCAAAGGAAAATACGTAAGTAACTTTAATGCCTTAATCAATCACACAAGCACAACGGCTTACAGTAAAAACTAAGATTTTAAATTAGAATTAGTGTGGTAAAGAATTAGTGTGGAAAGTTGGACACAAGCAAGAGGAAGAAGAAAACTTCCATTGGAATGCAGCGCAGCAAATTAAGCAACTTAAAGCGACGCATTTACGCGTCAAAAGTTGGAGGGGCGGGGATCTACAATTACTGGTCTAGCTGTTGGATGCGAATGGGGGGTTGGGACGGGCAGGAGCACTAACACTACGCTCTCTACACGTATTAAACTTGCGTCACGCACTGTGCATATTTATCCAGCTCGCCGCGCAGCACTTTCACACGGTCCGTCTCCTCGCGCAACGTGCGCACCAGCTCGTCGATGGTGCGCTGCTGCGCATCCACCACCGACTCCAGCTTTTCGATGCGCTTTTCCAGTTCGCCGACACGCACACCGTCTGTCGCAGCAACGGCGGATTTGCCCCGCGCCGCCACTGGCACGTTGTTCTCGTGATGATTATTCAGAATGGTGGATTTGGCCACTGTGGAGTTTGTCGTGCTTGCATTGGCAAGCGCAGCGGCGCTACTGCTGGTCGTTTCCGCCACACTTGTGGTTGCGGGTAAGGCGGATGCTTTTAGCGTGGTGCGCGCCGCACTGTTGCTGTTGGTGGTGCTGCTCAGTGAGGGCGATATGCTGCGATTGCGTATCGACAGACTGTTGGGCCTTACGCGTGCGTCATCGATGGCGGCGGCAGCCTCACTTGGCAATTTGCCGCTCACGCTCTTCGACATGCTAACATTAGCGTTGCTGCTGCTCATACTACTGAACTCCTTGTGCAGCTGTTGGCTGCTCTCCACCAACATGGATTGCTGCATGATGCTCGAGGAGGAGACGGAAGAGGATTGCACTTTTGTGGTGGAACTAGTGTTGCTGCTGGAGGAGGAAATGACACTGGTTGTTGCGACGGAGGAGGAGCCATTGTTACTGCTGGTGATCTTTGCATCACCAACTCCGATGCCACGCGGTTCCACACTCGGCGATGTTTTCTTCTTCACCTGCGACGCCTTCAGCTCCTCCATCCAAGGAGCCTTCTTCTTTTCCCACTCGCGTGGCTTTGGCTTGGCCAATTGCTCCTCGCCTGTTGAGTTGTCATCGGAGGATTGTGGTTTGCTGCCGCCTTCTTCGCCCGACAGCATTTCAGAGCTGCCGTCGCCGCTGCCGTTGAGGTAAATCGAATTGTTATTGTTGCTCTCGCCGATCACATTCATAGCAGCTGAGGGTGGGCGACGCTTCGGCGCCTTCACGCGTCCTGCACGCATATCCGGCAGTATGGAGGCGCGCTCTACCTTATCGAAGTCCGAGTCTTCTACGGCGATGGTGGCGGCGCGTCGCATCACCACATGGCCACCGACCGCTGTGCCGGGCAAATCGCCCGGCGACATTTTGCTGCTGCCCACGCCATCGGCATAGTCCTGCGAGACGGTTGTAGTCAGTTTATTCTCCACGTTCTTCACTTTCTGCTTCAAGCCAGAAAAAATGTTGCCTGCAAGAAGCAAAAAACTGCATTAGTACAACACTTGTGCAAATGTCAATTGAAGGCGCATAATACCTGCAACACTGGTGACCGTTGTGGATTTCTTGTTCGGCACAGACGGCTTCTTCGTGAGCACAGGCGGTGGCGTCTTCGTCTTCTCATCCATGTTTTCCAAGCTCTTGCGCAGCTCGCTGGCGGATGAGTTGGAAGACATGCCTCCTGTCGTCGTTGTTGTTCCGCTGCTTGCGGAGAGTGCTTTGGTCTCCTGCTGCAGCTGTTGTTGCTTCTTCAAGCCCAAACGCGAACTGGCATCGGGTGGATTGCACAGATCGAGGTTCTTGTTCTCCAACGACTTGCGCTGGGCGGCCACATTGCCGCTTGGCAGCCCCGTCTCCGACAGTATGTCGTGCAACGAGTCCCGCGAGCCGAAACTGTCCTTGCGATTCGAACTCTGCGTCGACGAAGAACTGCCCGACTTCTTGACGAACACTTTCGAAGCGGCGGCAGAGTTATTGTTGGAAGTCGCAGTAGTCGAACTGGCCGCTGCTACATGCGCTTGGCTGCCGCTGCTGACGGAGTTGCTGGAGTTGGTGGCAGCTGCTGAAATGGAATGATGGCTCGCATTGGAATTTTTGGCAGTTCTGTGGGATTGTTGCGAATCGTTGAGCGGAGAAACTGCAAGATGAGAAGGCAAAATATAGTAAACGGTACAGGAGTAAATGGAATATAAGTATAAGCGGCTGGGTTGAGCTGCTGAAGCGAACCGGCAATTGCTGAAAAGTCAACTGGTTAAAGCCTCAAAGCAACAATATAAAAATGATCTAATCTCAGCCAACGCTGGCAAAAGCTACGCTACACAAGCAAAAATTTCAAATTTGCAATTTTAATATGGGCAAGTGATTCTTGTTTTCTTCAAATCATAAAAGTTCAATAGTTGAAAGCGAATGAAGTGTATTCGAACGTAATTGGTCGAAATCATTAAAATCTGTTATTTCAACACTCCAACTTGAACACTTTGAAAACGCAAAAAACAAAACGCAAATTGTGCAGCGTTCTTTAACCCATGTGCAGCTAACATGCGGTTTTGTGAAACTACAATTTAGTTTTGGAGTATATTCATGAAAATTCCTTTATAACAGAATAACAATTTGCATACATCAACAACTGCACTAAATCTTAACTATAAAATGCTACAAGCTTTTTAGCTTCGGAGTGCAGAAAATTTGATGAATTTAAGTTACAAGTGAATGATACCTCAATGCAATTTAAATATTACGTCGCCGAGCACATATGGGTTAATGAAATAACAAAACAAACAAAAATTGTGTAAACAAAGCGCGAGACCAGCGGCAGCTTTAAATTCATTTCGCCTACGATTTCAGGGTGCCATCTGCATGTACGTGAGTGTATGTATGTGTGTGCGTGACTGCATGTGTGTGTGTGTGTGCGTACACCACTACGTGACTTAGGGAATAGCTGATCAATTCGAATTCTATTTATGAAGAAATGACGACACTTTTTACCCGCCATTGGACAAGTTTGTCTTGGCTTGACTTGAAGGCGCATTAAAGCAACAACAAAGACGCTCACACTCAAAAAGCAAAACAATAAACTAAGTTGTATAATAAATTTTCTTTCTTTTAAAGGTCACTAGTATTGTTGCAGCACGATTACAACAATAACAATAACAACAACACTGAAAATATCGTCTATTAAAGACGCTTTGTGACACACAAAATCACTCACTCACTGCCTGACTAAATTGAAATAGCCAAGAAAACGGAATGCAAGACACGAGTTTGGTCAAAAGCAAGAAGTGTTCAAAGCCAAAGCCAGCCATGCGGCAACTAAAAGCGCCAACTTGGTATGGTCGCTGCGTCTGCCTGTGCTGCTGCCAACAAAAGCGCTCAAATGGTAAATACAAGCCATGAAGCAAAACAGAGCTAAGCTTTTGGACACACTTAAACACATCATTTCCGTTATTTGGCTTGATGACATTGAAACATCTTTGTTGCTCTGTGCTTCGACGAGCGCCAATAGAGCAGAACTGGAGCAAACTGGACCAAACATCACAAGCACTACAACAAAAGCAAATTGTACACACTTTCACTATCACGGCCCATTGAAGGTGGCGCGCTAGAAGTCGCTGGTGTCTGTCTGATGGTTGATCGTGGTACGTTAATGGCAACGGTAGGTACGCAACTGAAATGCGCTTAAGGAAACTAAACATGCCAAGCGAGCGAGCGAGCGAGTGAACAAGTCAAGTCCCAATACGCCAACTCACAAGCGCGCTGCAAAGCCCAAGCGTTTTAAGCGTCCGTCTGCACACTCATAAAAAAAATTTTGAACTAAACGATTAACTAAACTATTAAACTTCGCTGATGTTTAATTCACTTTTTTATTTCCTTATGCATTTAAACACGGAAAGTTTCCTAGACAAATTCTGCCTCTTAAACATATACATACATATGTATGTATTTATGTAACTTGTTGTTGCAAATATCCAAAAGTGTGACAGCAAAAAGGACATAAGAAAAATGTCCAGAGAAAGATAACTCTAGCCAACGAACTCGAATTTCGGCCAAGAAAGATTTACCTGTGTAAATTGATTTAAAAATTTAAAATATTTGATGAGCGAATTAGTACATTTTATAATTAATCATAACCCTATAACGCAGCATAAATTTCTTAATCGTGCATTTTGTATCGAACTCATGAGATAATTATAATTTTCTGTCTAATATGTCACTTATTGTCATGAGTTTTATGTTGAAGTTTCTAGTAGCAATCCGAATAGATTACCACATTTTAGCTAGTATTACTAGTTTATAAATAAGAGCTACTAACATTTTTCAGTGAGTGCACTTGCGTCTGTCTGCATGATTTTTGTTCAAATTAAAAATATTATGCCATATTTTAACGAAAGCACTTAATGAGTAACTGTGAAACGAAAGACTTAAGCGACAAACTGGACAGTCAAAAGAGCACCTTAAGTGCGAACGCACAATTGTGAGCATAAGTGGCAGACAGTGATCGGCTGATTACTTGCTGTTGTTATGTTGGCCAATTTTTATTTTCCTTCCGCAGTTACGAAAACGATGAAAAATATTACTCGCTTTTTATTTTGGCATAAGCGCTCTGCCATTTCAAAGTTTCAATGTTGCTTTCGATTGATTACCACATTTGCACGCACGTAAAAGGCGCTCGAACGCCGTTTGACACACTTGAGGAGCGAAGCAGAAAAATGCACGCATGGACGGACGGACGGACGGACAATGAGCAACGAGTTAGTTTTTTTGTGTTTTGGTGCGCTGCGTCGTGGCTTGCGCGAGTTGGAAGTGCGGCGGCACGTCTCGGCCGAGTTGCAAACAGACAAAACGATCGAGAGGAGAAAGATATACCAGCCAGCAGCTGGGGCAACAGCGGCGGAAAATTGTTTGAGCTGTCGAGAATGGCCGCAGGCCGCGCTACACTGAACTAACAAAAGGTAAACAACGGCCGAAAGGGTGCTACGCCGCCGCACTCACATCACAGCGCTTGAGTGTAAAAACAAATCAAACGAGTGGTAGTGGCAACGCTCAGCCGCAGCAGCAGAAGATGATCACGATGATGATGATGATGATGTAAAAAAGGCGGCTGCGCATGCGCAGCGCTGGACGCACACAAAAACGCAGCTCCGTCCAAACGGAGCTTGTTTTTGTTTCTGCTGAGCCCTCACACACACACACACAAGCATGTAGAGTCAACAGCAACAGTGGAAGCGGCAACAATCGAAAATGAGAGAAAACAAATATGAAATGTTAAAACAAAAACCTGTTACAAGTGGCATAGGTTAAAGCCGTGCTGTTGGTTATTGGTAGTTGTGCTGGTAGCGGATCGCTGGCGACTTTGTTTATATTTCAAGCAAAGCAGAATTTAAAAAGAAATGGAAAAAACTTTCAGAGAATGCGGAATACGATGAACACTGACAGTGGAGCGATTTGAGTAATAATAATTTCAATTTATTAAAATATATGTATAATGTTGGCAAATAAGAATTATTACACCTTTTGAGAGCCCAAAGAGAATAAGTAATATTTTAAAAAATTTTAATTTGTTGTAAGTTTAACTTGAAGTAATCCAAAGCAATTAAAGCTAAAATTATAATTCAAGTAATCAAAACTTAAAAAGTTATCTAAGTTAATCGAACAATTACTACAGATTACGAATAACAAGTAATATAACAATTAATACGTTATATAGTGTATTACTTTTTGATGACTATAAAGCCTCGATTTACGTCTTCTCGATTAACGTCGTGGAATAAAATGTTAAACATCTCTAGTTATGTCGTAAATTATCTACATTATTATACTATCACACATAATATTTTCCCTGCCTAACATTCATTTGATCCTACTTTTTTTTACTCAGTGTATTCAAAAATCCAAAACAGAATATAAATTAGGCTGACATCACTTATCATTCTTTAGCATTTTGGCTTTTCCTCAACTCATAAATTAGCTCAAATATTCTGGATCAAGTTTCTCACGAACTCTCAACTTTTTACATTCTTCGTACGACTCACAAGAAATACGCGCTTAATTAATTTAATTAATCAGCATGAGAACTCGAGAACTTAAAGTCAAAGTCAAAACAAAAACTTGAGTCGAGTGCGATTTCTGGACTCTTTTGTTTTGTGAGCTGCTGCTGCTGTCAGACGCGCCAGCATATCAGCAGCAACGGTAACTCAACTCAAATGAAATAAGCGCGACTAAACGACAAGAAATGAAGTGACGGAAAGCAACAAAAACGCTTAAATGCAAACGGGTTTCCAGCAGCAAACAAGCAACATTGCCGCAAACTACATTGAGATTGTGTGTAGGCAGGGGGGCGGGCGGCAGCAAGCCTTGTCAAGCAACTAATGCGCCCCAAAGTATTTAAATGTGCGCAGCGACGCAAAAATATTGCACGAATTTAGCCCAAAAAAAAAAGGCAAAAACTGCTCTTCATGCCATTTTTCAGCAGCGACTAAATGCCAAAGTGCAATTTTCCCTCAAGCGCTATGGCGCATTCTTCACGCTGACGCTAGGCAGAGCAGCCTCAGCAGAAGCCACCGCCAGCTAACGATAAACAAAAACTTTTCATAGAGGCTTGCGAAATGTCGACTAAATGCAAAACAATAATAGAAACAGTCAGCAGAATGAAAATGAAAAAAAGAGCACTACGCTGGCCAACTGCAGGCACCAGCACTAGTAGTAGAAAAATAATAAGAGACAAATCAAAAATACAACTACTACCGGAAAAACTCGTTTACATACAAATCGTATTGATAAAGTTGGCCATTCGTGCGCCAAAGATTTCAATGGAAGCCTTTTCCACGCTGAATTCTGTTTTGTTATTGTCTGTGTAGTCGAGTAGAGCTTTGTGTGTGTGGATAGATAAGCAAGAGGAAGAAGAAAATTGAAAAGCATTGGGTGCATTGGCAAGAGAAGTAGTATTTGGAAAGTAAAAATAGTATATGTAGTAGAAAAGTAGGAAAAACTGAAACCGCGTCTTAAATTCAATTTAGAAGAAAATTGGTCACTGCAAGACGCACACAGCAAAAGTGTGGTTAGACACGCAGAGAAAGAGACAACAAAGCTTTTAAATGTTGAAAATTAAAACGGCGTCGAAAGCGCCACTGTCAATTGCGTGTTGGCATGTTGGTTTTCCTCGTTTTCCGGCCGAAAACGATTGTCTGATTTTAACCAGAGCGCTGAGGAGATTTTTGTTATCTGCTAGCAAATCGATACCATTTTTGTCGGCAACAGAAAAAGTCGCTGTTTGGGGTGATTTCTTGGCAGTACTCATTACACAGCGTTTAATAAAGTAGTAAATTTTAGTTGTTGTCGCATTTAAGACGTTTCCATTACATATTTACACTTCAAAAAATAAGTTGTCAAAATTCCATGATAGAAGATAATTCGTAAAAAAAAAATTTTAAACCGGCCGTCACATGAGACACTCGTCTCACTTTAATTTTAATATCAACTTTAAATTAGTTAAGTCTATTTTTTGCTGCCGTAGAGGCGTGTAATGCACTTGGAATAAAGATCCAGTCTCTTAGTCACCGCGGCCTGAAAAGCCTATAGTGACAGTCGAATAAGTATAATGCATGCAACTCACCATCTGTCGCCGGCAGTAACTTCACAAAGTTGTCTGGGAAAACACCAACTTTACCACGCGACTCGCCCTTCCACCAGCCCTTATCGGGCAGCTCCATGCTAATGACTGTGATAATGTCGCCGACTTTCAGCTCGAGTTCATCGTCATTTTGCGGTGCATAGGGAAACTCGACGCGACAAAAATCGCGCTGAGGTTTCGGTGGCAGCGAGGGTGCCCCATCGTCCAGTGCTGCTGCTGCGGCCGACGTCGTGGAGCTGAGTAGATCCTCTTTGGAATTGTGGAAGCTAAGGCGATTCGTTTTCTTCGTTGACAAAGCCGAGGCTGCAGCAGCAGAAGCGGCGGCGCTTGTGGTATTATTGGAGGCAGCTGTTTTCGCTGCTATGCTGTTGTTGTTGCTGCTGCTGGCGCCGCTCGTGCTTGTTTTTGTTGCTGCAGTCGTTGCTGACGATGGCGGCCTCTTGCTGGCCAATATTGGCGATGGCTCAATTGCAACGACAAAGTTCGATGGAAATACGCCGACTTTGCTTTTCAAACGTCCACGCCACCAGCCTTCCTCGACCTAAATGAGCAGGCGAGAACAAATGCAAAGTTATAGCACAAATGTACAAATGTAGGCCATGTATAAGAGGATTTGTTGGCCTGTTGTTGTTGTGTGCGAGTGTTTGTCGGCAATGTGCCACGGTCACATAGAACAAAAATGTGCCTTTATGTGTGTATATGCACTCACCTCCCCTAGGAATTCAATGACATCACCCACGCCCAGCGACAGCTCGTCGTCATTGACTTGTGTATAGCTGTAGATGACTTTGCAGCGGCGATTGCTAGTCGCTGATTTCTCTCTGCAAAGTGAGGAAGAAAAGTAGAAATAAAAATAAAAAATCTGTAAAGACGGATAAAAACCACAAATGGTTGCGTCATACAAAGGACATAAAAGAAGCGAGCTTGCCGAGTGCAAAGTAGTTAGACTCGATCTCGTACTTTTAACAACTTCATATGATTAATTTGCAACTTAAATTTATGTTTTCTTTCAACTCTTTAAATAAAGAATTCCATTTTTTTACACTTTTATGCAAGCAAGAAGCATTCAAAAGAGCTCAGCCTTTGTTCTGCACTTTACGTTGGGGTGTTCATCATTTTGCTACATATTGTAAATCGAGACTGAATCATTCATGTTCAAATATTTACCTCAGCGTGACTGCAGTTTCGTCGCTGTTGGCATCGATGATACGCACGAAATTGTCCGGAAACATGCCCGATTTGCCGTTCGACTGCACCGTGCCCTCCCACCAGCCGCCCGACATCTGTTTGATGTTGTGTATTATAGCACCTTTGACCAGATCCAGTTCGTCGGGCTCCTTCGCTGTGTAGTCGTACTCGACAATGGCGGAAACTGTAACAACACAAAAACGGAAGCAGAAACAGAAACAGAAACAGAACACAAAGAAGCGTTAAATTACAAACGAAAAGAAGTTGATGAGAATTCATGAAATGTCTGTGAAAGAGGGGAGTGCAAGAGAGTCTGTTTAATTTTCGCCATAACGCTGTAATGCCATAATTAAAATGCGACAGCGTTCAGCGCCGAGCGCCGACCGCGAAATATCTGTAATTAAGGTTGTGTGTAATAAAAAAGCGTTGAACTCATTTCGAAACGCGCGAACGTGTATTTTTCATTCGAGCCGCACACGTTCGCGCTTGTACGGCGGCTTGTCAAAATTATGGCAAATTAATAGATTTACATGCTTGAACAATATTGCCATAATTTTGCCGTGCGCTGCTTAATAACTCCTGACGATGTGCTGCTTGTCACCTCTCGCGAATTAGCGCATTTATTTACGCAAAAGCGAAAGCTATGCGAAAATTACCCCATTTAGTCAAGCTTTCAGTTTCGATTACCATGCAAAGTAGTGCAGTTAATAAAGATTATAGTAAAAGCTATTTTTCTATCTATTCACATTGTAGCATTTCTTTTGTCATCTAACAACGGCACAACAAAATGGGATGCGCTCACTTTATATTGTTGTTATTTTAAATTGAAATCCAAAAAAGGAGTATTTGTCCTCGCAATTCTTGCCTTGCTATCCTCCCTCTGTGCTTTACTCTATTATATAGTAAACTCCATTGGGCATAATATGCAGCGTAATTGGTTAATACAATTATGGACTGCTGTTTAAGAAAGTACTTATACCAATACACATACACACACATGCATGCACATGTAGAGTCGCATTGAAGACATGGCATATTAAATAAGTTGCGAACGTGAGTTCAATACAAATTAAATGAATGAGCAACCGAAGACAATATGGGCCAGCGTTTTTCATTATGGGGAAACCAAGTGCTTAGGTAATAAACATCTATTCTAAGAAATAGATAAATAATTTATAAACATGCGTAATTATTGTGTGAGGTCTTCTTTGCACATGCATATGTATGTATGTATATGCCTGATTGACTTCTGATTATTTACTTGGAATCTTGCATGCAAAAAGTTTAAAGCGATCAGATAAGAGTGGAAACATTTTATATTTGTATGCGAATTCCGTTGACCTAGACCTCAGACTTGATTTATAGGTTAGGTAAGATTGCACTGACTGACTTAATAAGCCATAGATGTTTAAGAGATCGGGAAGTAGTGAACTGCTTCTTGATCACATCGCTCAAAATTTACAGAATTTGAAAAAGTAATTATAGATTGAGCTTTTTGTTTTGTAGAATTATCCGAGTAAACGAGATAACTCTGGATTAGATGTACCTAGATTTGCCAAAGTTTAATATACAATATAGATTTTGATTCAGAATTAACTAGATATATATGTATAATACATAATTGGAGTAACAACCCGTGTAATCGAGCCTTGGGCCTAGCTTTCAGGCACTAATTTGTGATTGCTCTATGTGTAAAAGGCAATAGATTCTATAGTCATATCCGATTAGGACTGAGAAGCTATATATTCCTCAAGATATATCATGGCAAGAAGCACTGGAGATGGCGCCATGCAAAGAAGCAATTTGAAGACCTGAAAATATGCAGCTTTTAGCACTCTTCAGGACGATGCCCTCGATACTGAGCATCTACTTCTCTTTAAATCTGGCGTTCTACTTCTCTTTAAATTGCATGATCAAGTATAAGGTTGGCATGTAAGGAAGCTTTTTCAGTATTTATTTAGGTACAAAACTCATTTTGAAGTGCCTCTTTAAAACTATAAAGACAAACAGCAGGCAGGCACACAAAATTATTAACTTTTAATGGTCTGCCAGCACGGAGTAAACAACATTTACAGAGCGCGTTGCACATTTAATGACGTTCATATTTTTCCTGGTTAAGCAGTGCTGGCACTAATGCTCGTTCGTTGTTGGAGACCTTGTGCCTGTTGTTTTTGTCAGTGTTGTTGGTGTTGAGTGTTTCATTACAATTTCAGTTGGCGTTTTTCTCCACACTTACTCATGTCATTTTTGCGCTGTAGCGTCTGTGCTATCAGTCCATGGTTGTGCATGGCAAGAGGAGCAAAGTGCCCGGTGAAAACTGGGCCACTGCGGCAGTATTTCAGCTTAACCTCAGCGCTAAGGCAATGGCGAATGTAACCAAGCGCCAACATATCGTACAATGACAACCAAGTGAACTTTTTTCGCTGCTCTTGCTCTTGCTGTGTACCATTGTTCTTCGTGTTGTTGTTGTTGTTGCTGTTGCTTTTTAATAACCGCAAACCCCAGCGTGCAGCTATGACAGCAACAATAGCCGAGAACTCAATATGTAAGTGTAAGCGACCGACCATTGCCACTAGCAAGCAAATCGACCGAAAATCGGATGAGCAGTTGGTGTAAACGCGCATTCGCACTTAACAACTTCGAATTGAAAGCCGACGGGGAAAGGGGAAAACTCGTTTTCATAGTGTGAACATTAAGCGGAATGAAAACGGCGTGTAAATGTGTCGATTTTGGAGAAATTGTTCCCTCAAGAGCACGACAATTCGAAGCTAAATTGGCAATTATACAGCCAGCCAGAAACCATAAATCAAAACAAAGAGCAAAACGGGGGAAATCAAAAGGCAGCCCGAAATTTTTTTTTGCTATTTCTCAATTTCCTTAATTTTCATCAACTTTTCATTTTGTAGATAAAATAAATACATTGAGCCAATTATTCAATGTAAAAACCAAAGTAAACTGTTTGATTAGATTATGAAGAATTTTACGTTGAGTGTATAAGTTCCAAATAAATGTATACTCTGCAGGTACAACCGGTCTTTATTGAGAAAGAGAAGAAAAAACGCGTCCGGTCAAAGAAGGTTAAAGCAATTAAAAATGCAGTTTCTTTAAGACGCCAAATTTTTTGTCGTTTCCAAAGCCATAAATTGAATTTGGAATTATAGAAAGGTCTTTTGTATGGATTTGAATTCCAAATATTTCAGCAACTCTAAAATATCAACAATTAAAAGAGACTAACTAGCTAGTTAGTAACTCTTAACTTTGTAAACTTTTGCATCTTTTATTATCAGTTAACGTTTGCAGCTAATTACACAAAAGACTGCATTTTTGCGAAAATGGAATAAATTAGAATGGCTGAAAAATTCTCATTTCCAAAAAAAAAAAGTAATCAAAAAAGATACCTGAAGGCAAGTTAATATAAATCTTGTAAAAAAGCGCTCCTATTCCTTTGGATTAGAATATTTCAATCAACTTAAGCCGGCACTGGATCTTCGAAATGGAGAAAAGCCTAAAAGTATGAAAATCAAGTCAAATCGATTGGGGTAATGAAATCGGTGATAAATAAATTGAGCATGCCAACTGACGAAGCTGAAAGGATTATGAAATGAAGAAAAAAAGAGCCACACTACAAGCACCGCAAATCTCAGAAAGCAGACGGAAACAAACACTTGCCACGAGTGGAGAAAATGGCACACGAGTGCGATTGTGTGGGCGCATAAGACCACCATAAACAGCAACACAACACCATTACAACACAACGGCAACAACAATGAGAAGCAAAGCAACTGTGAAAACTATTTAGGCGAGGCAGCAGATAAGGCGAAAACAGTCGGCATGCGGCAGCTGGACTGGACTTGGCTGGCACCTTCTGTAGGTCGTCTTGAGTGTGGCTTGATAATTGGTTTAAATGTCGACGCGACGCGGTTTTGTGAATGAGTGTCAGGGTGTACGGTGCACGGGGGCGAGCAAACAATGCACTTGAGTCGAAGGTGATATGAAAATAGTATGTTGTCGTTGATTTTTAAAAAATGTTTCGAGTGGAGGCGGCTTAGTTAAGGCAAGGCGTAGCTTAGAAATATGGCAATATACACACGATGAAGATGAAGGCGAAATTGTGTACGAATATTTAGTTATGCGATTTATGCTAAAATGTATGCCATAAATTATTGAAAAATAAAAGCGAATATGTATGTACATACAAAGACCAGAGCAAAGAGCTGGCACATGATAACAATAGTTAACAAAACTGCTCTTTATTTCGTCTAGCATGATACACATATTTTGTATCTAATTGCGATATTTCGAGTTTGAAAGTGATAGCATATTCCTATAAAAAACGAGAACTACGCTAATCAATTAACTATATAATAGCATATCATTGCACTATGATGTGGAAAAATAATTCTTTATTCTAATTCTAAAAATATTAATTTTTCCGAAATGAATTAGTAGATTTTTTGTTTAATGTCTAAAATGTTAAATTTTGTATATTGCAGTCAATAGAAAATTGTTCACGGTATACAGAAAATGTAGTATAACAATATCACAATCAATACGAAAATAACTATTTTAGCTCCAAAAGCGAACTCCTCATTTTCAAACAATCTAGTGTTTAGAAAAAGTTTGCAAAGTTTGAAAAAATATTTGAATCAGTTTTAACAGTGTCATTTAACAGGCTTCTTCTGAAGACAGTCAGATTGTATTGCTACATTTTTCTAAACAAAAATTTACAATTGTTGCTCTTAAAGTTCAGAGCTCTTGTAAAATTACAAGTAGTTATAATAGTTTTATCCATACATACATATTCCATTAAAATTTTTTGAGTTAAATTAATTGTATACATATTTTGTGCCGATTTTTCGACGGTGGGTGACACCCTAAGCTTGTGACGTTTATGAACGCACTCAAAAAAATGCAAGAGCAAGGACATAAATTATGCCAGTGACATTTGCGCTGTTGCCTAGTGTAATCACTCGGACTGCAAGTGAATATCTCATTTCCAGCTTTCTATCGTAAATTACGGCCAACAATTGCACATCCGCTCCTTGGCAGATACAAAACGCAACAATATAGCTGCGTAGATACAAGAGGCGTGTTGATATGAGATATGCATTTTATGCCTTGATAATGAAAATGCAAATACAAACACTCGTCGCCACAAAATCATGTGGCATGGTCAAGGCAATTACAACAACGACGGTGCACAGCTGCTGGCTGCATAAAGTGAAGAGGGGCTCCTCTGCCGCTGCGCCGCACTATTCGCGTGCGAGCGGGGCCTGCCAAATCAACAGACAGCGGCAAATCGAAATGTGTGCAGCGTGCTGTACTTGCCACATGCCACACGCTGCAAGCCAAACAATGCAACGCTTGCTGCAAGCTGACAAATTAATTTGTATGCATTTCGCTATCAAGCAAATTCATAGCTACTAATCCAGCGCTAGCTGCAGCACTGCCGCATGAAAATGCCCCCGCCCGAGCGTAATCAACTTTGGCTATACAAACTCCGACAACTTGAGGCACAACTGTGACTCATTTCGCTGGCAACGCACCATAATGTATTTGACAATTGCAATATATATTGCATGTGTCATAAGAGTTGAAAAAACTCATGAGCGAGAACCGCTCAGTTTGATAAAAAGCAAAACAAAACAAAACGTAAAAAATTTTAATTAAACGGCAGGCATGACTGAAAGCAGTCGCAGTGTAAAATTAACAATTTTCCAATTATGAATGTTTGCCATCGCTGCCACAAACAAGCAAACAAACAAAAGCTGTTGTTGTTATTCAATACGAGTCTGTTTTAGATTGGCAACTTTTTCATTACTGAATAACTATGAAAAGTTTAAAAATGTTTATTGTTGCAGAATCTGCATATTTTCAAATTGAAATCTGTTGAAGTCATATTTTTTCTTAAACATTCAGTGATGAAAAAACTCATAAGCCATACTAGAGGGTACTCCTGGAATACTTTAATGTAAAAGTGTAAAAGAAAGTGTGACTCCAAAATTCTGCTACACAAAATTTATATAATTCGAATTCAAATTTAAATTTATGCTATTGATTAGAAGCGTTTGAAATTATTCAGAGGAAGTTTCCTTTCAGCTTAAGAACTTTAAAATCATCGTGTTTTTCACATAAAATATTCGTAAAATTATTCCGAATATGTTTTGAATATTTCAGTAAAAATTCCAAGTTGTAGCTCAAATTATGTAGCAGCTAGAGCTCAGCATTGGGCATCACAGTCTAAAGTATGTATGACGTATTGACGAATGTGACGAGCGGCGGCTGGTTCGAGAGGAGCAGTTCAGCTCCTTATCAGCCAAGGACGCTCTTATAGCATGCAGACAGCAACGGATGAAGCAGACAATTTCTAGGAAGAAGGACTATTATAAAGCGCATTTGTTGCGGACTTGCCGGTAAACTTGAGATATTATCCAGTTATATATAATTTCTATTATTCATTATAAGTAGCTTCAATTTCATAAAATTCATTAATTCTTCTCAAGAATTTTTTTAAAAGGTTTACATTTTCTATATTGACCTCTTGGAGAAGTTGTTCTAGAATCTAGACTATGAGAAATTAGCAGTTGACAGCGATTTTTAAGCGATTATCAACTTTAACTAAAACTCTACTATTACAGCCGATGTTTTGTTCTTGAGAATGTACTGCTAAATATATTCTTTATTTAGATTTACAAAAATTTAACACATTCAAACGAAGTTAGAATTGTTAACTATTTTAGCAGCACTAACAACTTTATTCGAAACATTTGTTGCTACTATTTTTTAACCACTGTACGAGCATAGCTTCATTTTTATACATATCCAAGTACTTTTATTTCCATTATCTTCCTCTCCACGTCTTTTATGCCGCTTGGAAAGAGAAGACTGTGTGGCTTTGCTGGCGATAAGAAAGGCAGATTCGTAAGCAGCGCATTCGTCGCTGGACTTTGATAAGATAAGAGGAAGAAAAGAAAAGGAAGAAAAGCAGCAAGCAGAAATAAGTCACTGAAGCAGAAATTGCTGATAAAAGACAACTCAATTTAAAAGAAATGAACACACACGGTATAATAAGACACAATCGATAGCAAAAGCATTTGTGAAAAAAGGGGATTTAAGCAGGCAAAATCAAAAACACAAAAATTTAAGATAAACTTTATCTTTATATCAAGCGAGTGCAAAGATTGGGGGGGACATGCATAACATTTTTAAAGCTGTCGAAAAACGAACTATAAACAAAAGGAAAGAACAAGAGAGAAGTTCACGCTGGTAACCAGAAACTGCAAAAGACATGCGAAAATTTGAGAACCGCCTTGATAAAGTTGCTGTATTAAGCTTTAAACACAATCAACTCGCGAGGCGAATTTTACGCGGCGAACGCGCGCTGTCAAAATTAAAACACACGGCAGTGCATGTGATTGCCCACAATGACGACGCTAGCGTAGTTCGCCTCCCAACGATTCGTCTCGCGATAGAACAATTTCTAATTTGGTCGCTGCCGCCCTGCGAAAAAGTCAACTGTTCAGCTGTCAGTGGTGAAAAATAAATAAATTGAAGTAAGTAAATTGGAAATTTTTGTGCGGAAACTATTTTTATAGTTTAACAACTCGGAAAATTCGTGAATTCGTGGTTTCCGTGGATTTTTTTAAATTCTGTGCTTGTTGTGGGGATGATTTTTTCCGAATCAACTGATGCGAATTTCGCTCTGATTCTGTTTCACTGGGCGAAATTCCACGACGACTGCCGTCAAGACGCCATTATTCGCCGCGTGAAATTCGTCTCGCGAGTTGATTGTGTTTAAAGCTTTAGATCGTAATGGCCAACCAAGTAAGAAGAAGCAAAACTTTCCCACAATTTTAAGAGCATTTGACATGCAAAATCATATTTCGAAATTCCGATTGAAATTAACCCAATTATTAAAATCATAGGTTAAAAGTACACTATATTTTTAAATATCTTATAAATATTTATTTTCACACGTATTAACTGATCTAAGTTTAGACTTTGCAGTCATGTTGTAAATAGAAAAGAACGAAGCTAATTTCTATATTTCCGATGATTATTTTTTTTGTGTCTTATAGCTTTGCATCAACGGTTTATGCTATTGCTACTGATTTCGTCTAAAATGGTGAAGGAACGTTTGGCTTTAACAATACTCTTTTATAATCAAAAAAATGTGTACACAAAAACCACAAAGAATCTATTGGAATTAAATTTTAACATGAACTTGACATAACTCAAAGCAATTTAATACAAAATTAAGGTTTTTTAAAAGAATTTTTTAGCCGAATTCTTTTGTTTTTTCATGAAAATATTATTTGACTTTTATTTAAACTTCAATATCATATTCTGGCAATATTTATAGGGGTAGACGCCGATGGCAATCTTGGGCGAATGTGCGAGTGCGTGACTCACACGCAGTCTCATTTTTTTTATCAACATCAAAAAGTAACTATGTATACATAATTGAAAATGTATTTTTTTAAGCGCAACAATAAAATATGCGCGCTTACAAGAGACTGGTAAGTCAGCAATGGAATTACATATATGCAAAGAATTATATGTTTGTATATATAGGAAAAAACTGATTCAATATGAAAGTTTATGACAAATTCTTTCGTTTTCTGTGTTTGTTTGTTTGCTGACGGATCTCTGCGCAATGAATCATTTTCCGTGCGCTGCGTTGTTTTTCTGCTGGCAGGTAATGAAGTGGTTTAGTATGCGCGCTGGCGTTGTAAGCAGCTGCGCCACCTGCCCGTCCCCAAAACCGTTGCCGAACTCAATGAAAAGTTCATTCACGTCATGGCCAACGAGATCGCAAAGTGGAGTAAAGCCATAAAAACCAAACAGGAACATGTGAACGAGAGAGAATATATGTACATACTTAGTAAAAACAACAACAACGGCAGAATGCCATCCTACGCGCGCACGTCACTGAGACACAAGCGGGCATTTTTCAAAATATTTACTTTTGCACAGAAAAATGGGAGTGGCGCAAGTAGTCGCTACCTAAGGCAGTTTACTTAGTTGAGCTTATCGCATTTATCTAGAAATTAACATAACGTTCACAATTATAAGGGGACGCCGCAGACGTCGTCTTCCAGACCCCTCCAGCGCACACAAAACATGTAAAAATAAGAACTTTCATTTGAACAAAAATACAAATCTTAATATTGACTATGCCAATAATAAGAACATTTTTCTAAAAGTGAAGTATGTAGTTAGTAAATAATATATAAAATGCTCAGGGTAGAGATATGGGTGATAACGCCAATAAAGTTATTGTTACATAAGCAGATTTTAAAAGAGAAGGAAACTTAGAACTTGCGGAAGCTTTTGAATTCGTGAACGATAAATCATTTCAATTCTTGTTTTACATAAAAACGTCGGTTCCCAGCTCCGAAGAATATATTCCGTGTAGTTTGATTGCTTATTTTTTCCTGCAGGGAATCAACTTTGATAAAGTCCATGAGCGTGTGTTTGATTTTAGAGCAGCGAACAAAATGAGTGAGTATTTAGCAAGAAGCGTTGAAAGTGTTTGCCATTGCTAATTCAAGTTGCTTCATAAGCCAAATGGAAAATCGCGCTGATAAGATATCGGTATATCGCAAGGGAGGCAGGCAGTGAGGTAAGGTGAGGACTCGGCGACGATATGTGGCATATGTTCATGAAGATTTTTTCCAGTTTCCTGTATAAAATTGAATTTGAAATTATTATATAGGGGAAAGGCACGGAAATATGCTACGCCCAAGACGAGCTATGACCAATGGCTGACAGCGTGTTCCAGTCCAAGCTGCAAACATGAAGATAACAAAATTGAAAAATTACACTACCGCACCCAGAAACATTTCTGCGTATTATAAATTCGCTGCCGTACTGCGTCGCTCAAGACAACAGCTAACAGTGCAACACGAAGACGGGAGAGAAATGGCGCTGTGCGTCTCATAGAAATTATGGAATTCCTTGATTTATGGCAACTGAGGTGTGGCATTATGAGCCTGGTTCAAGGTTAATGCCTGCTAAACTTGTGTAAAGAGTAATTTAATTCGCGGAGGCACGTCATTTAATAGGATTAAGGCGTGGACTGGGACATTGCTGTGGAATTTAGCTTGAAAGTTCAACAAAGCAAATTTGTAAAAGTATTTTTTTTCATATTTTAGCTTAAATTTTTATAGAGCGCCAAGATTTGGCCTTCATCGGCGGCTGCTGCTGTGGCACTGCCACTACAAGAACAGCAACAAGCACAAATGTTTGGCGATAGCAAGCAAACCAGAGAGCAGATAGCGCCAGCAGAAGGGTAGCTACTAGCTAGGAATGGAAAATGCAAGCACAAAAGTAGACAAAGACGACGAGACCCACCCTATAAGCAAATATAATATGAAAGATGAGCAGTTTAACGAACATGTAACTATTTAGACTAGATGAAAACTTAAAGAAAATTAAATAAACACTTTCTTCTGTTTTTCATCTTTTGGCCGGCGCACTCACTCACCTCCTCGCGTGGCAACGTCCATGTTGATGTGGTGCGTGCGGTTCACTCAACTCTGCGACCGCTGCTTTTGCTTCCTGCTACTCCTCCGGCTACAGCTAATCTACAGCTTCAGCTCGTCGCGCCCGCTGACAGGCAGGGCGACGCGGCAGTTTTCTGGCGTATGTGGCGAAGGTAGAGCACTAAATAAAACCGCAGAAAAATAAAATTGCACCGGTCTCTGTCTGTGCCTCCGAGTCGGCGGTGTGCGCTGCTGATGAATCACGCGTTAAAATGCTTTCGTGTTTTTATTTTGACCTTATTCTTCTGTTGCTGCTTTTCTTCCACGTTTCCCGATTCTTGCTATCACTATATCGCTAACTCTTCTCTTTGACGTTGTCGATTTTTATGGCAAATGACGAATTTGTTTGGTTCAAATGCAACAAAATCAAGCACTAAATTAAAGCACACAATTTTTAATGCATTTAATGAATTCTCGTCACGCAGAAGACGCCAGCAAGCAGCACAGCAGCAAGAACAAAGAAAGCACTGAAAAATGTTGAGGGCACACTTCACCGCTTCACTTTAAACTTTTCTCGTATATATCTACGTATGTTCTTAGTTAATTAACAAATACAAATTAACATGTACAAATTCTAGTTCTCCCAGATGCACTTTTTCCGCTATTTTGCTTTCTTATTGATTTTCAGACTTTTACAGCTTTTCTTTTATGCACTGAAATGCAGTTTCCCACTTACATTTTATACACTTTTACTGCTAAAATAGATTTGCTTTTTACGTGCTTTTTTGCTAAATATATATTTCGCGTTAAACTGTATGTGTTATGGATATTTGAAAATATTTTTTTAATATATGCACTTCTCCGACACCGCCACAAAACGTAAAATATCGTGTCGTTCGTCCTCTCCGGCTGCTGTCAAAAAACTAATTTTTTGCGCTGCCCACTGCCGCCAACCTACCGCCGAACGAAACCAGTATTCCGCTGTGTGCTAAATAAAGTACTAATCAAGAAAGATTTTCGAATTTGTTCTCCATACTAATGCGAGCGCCATCTGCAATGAAATGAAATTAACAAACTCGCGAATTTTAGTAACTTTTTAAATCTCAACAGCAGCCCTGCTCGTCAGCTGATAGGATAAACAATTGCCGGTGGTGGACAAAAAAAATAATACATAATCTCATAGTATTTTTTAATAAGATACAAGCATGGCATTGCGGCGTATGCTTGGCATTAATATGAATGCTATGCTGCAGGCACGTCGAAAACTGGCCACCAAAGCTCAGAGGAATAAACAAAAACCACCAGAACTGTTGGACGCCTTTCCGGAAAAATTGCTCAACAAGAAACTGAAAACACCGCACTTTATGTACCTGGCTAACACCAGAGCGGCAACGTTAATCGACGCGAGTCTGGACAAATATTTGCAGCATCTGCAGTGCGATACTGCATTGGAGATGAATCCGGGAGCGGGATTTTTCACAGAGAAATTACTCGAACGGCAACGTTTCACCAAAGTGCTACTCGTTGAGACACTGGATCATTTTATGCCCAGACTTGAAGAGCTGCAGGCGCAACAGCCGGAGCGTGTGAAACTTAGGCAGGGTGATTTCGTGGGTATATGGAAATCGGCTTACCAGGACAAAATGGATAATGGCTCACGAGTAGAAGAACTTTTACAGGACGTGCCCAAGCGCGCACATATCGATGGTAAAGTAACGTCCTTTTGAAGTTGTCAATTAATTAATGAATTCTTTATATTTTAACAGATCCGAAAGTGGCTATATTTGGCGCGATAGGCGCTTATCAGTTCTTCAAGCATTTGGTCAATTCGCTGGTGTTCCAAAACAGCCTGCTCAGTTGGGGCCGCTTTGAAATGTTTCTGGTTGTGCCACCGCCTATTTATATTGTAAGGTTTACTGAATACTTGAATTTCTAGCTGTAGTTTCTAGCTTCGAAGTTTTCATTTTAAAGCACCTTACCTGCAGAAATGATGTCGGTTTATTGTTCTATCGCTCCACTTCGATGCTTTTTCAAATGTTGTTCGAGTACCGCTTCATCACACAGCTGCCGCGCGAACATTTTCTGCCCACGCAAACGAAATACAGTGCATTTAAGGGCAGCAAATTAGCCCGGGTGAGTACACTTTAATTATTGGTAAACTTCTTTTGGAACCAGTGCAAATTTTCTCTTAGGTTAAATCAATCAATCCAGAGTATTTGTATTTGGTGAAAATAGTTCCTCGTCGCAATATTTTCGAATTGTGTCCCTTGGTGGATCTGCCGGCGCTGTGGTACTTCGTCAAGCAGAACTCCATCAGCAGACGCAACCGTGTCATACCAAATTTGGAGTGAGTTTCCCAAAGAGATTTAAATTTTTAAATATGATTATCATTATCGCCATAGAAAATGGGTGCCTGGTTGCGGACCTCGACTCATCATCAATTCCCAGCAGCCTGAGTTCGTAAAACCACTATATGCTGACGAAGATGTGGCAAAGCTGCCCAAGTTCTCGCACCGCTGCACCACCATGAGTTGCCGCGATTTTTTTCCAAATATAAACATCTACACGCAGTTCGGTGATTTGAGTCCGAGCCAAACACTCACGCTTTTCACACAATTTCGCAAATGGCCGGAGTATAGCCAAAGCTCTTTCCTCGCTTCGCTGGAAAACAGTCTGCTTAAGTTGGAGGCCTCGGCGGACGAAAGTATTGAAGGCGTTGGCTTGGCAGAAGAGGATGATGTAAGCAGCGATTTGCTAAATATAGAGGATGCAACCACAAACGAAGTGGAATTGAAGAAGGAAACAGTAGTCGACGTAACAGCAAAAAAGCGTAAAACCAGAACTGTCAAGTGAAAAGTTGAGAGATCCATACTTTTACCATGTTAATATTTGGATATTTTATTAATATTTGTATGATAAGTGTAATCAGCATAAATCTTTTCCATTTCTTTGACATGATGGACAACTGTTTTTAATGAAACGCTCAGTGCCACGTGCACACAGTTCCACGTTTGCTAAATCATAGTCGGGCGTTTCTTCGTCCCCAAACCGAGTGTTCACGGCCAAAGAGAGTTTCACGCAATCTATTAGTAAAGTCTTTGGATTCACGCCCAAAACCACGGAGAGATGTGTATTATTGCATGGAGCCCCAGATCCCAATTGGTAGCAGACATTATTAATTGGTATCTTGCCATCTTCTTTGCACGGATTCCGTATACACTCCGGAATAATCTCATCTCGTTT
The DNA here is from genome assembly GCA_963457695.1 of Neria commutata. Taxonomy (NCBI): domain Eukaryota; kingdom Metazoa; phylum Arthropoda; class Insecta; order Diptera; family Micropezidae; genus Neria; species Neria commutata. The sequence goes on along the minus strand of OY735245.1, from coordinate 15,896,241 downwards.
TAAGATGAGTATGTGCTCTGCTTCGCAAGGACCCCTTCGGAAAGCGGGAAAGCATGCATCCGACTCGGGATGATAGAGTGCCGCTGTTTGAAAATAAGAATTATATTTTTTCAAATTCGAAACGTTGGTTATTAGTAATTACCCGGCGCGCAGTCACAAATCCAGTCATTGACTAGATCTCCCGGATACAGCAATTCGTCATGGCTACAGCGCGTCGGAGAGTACAATGGAATGCGACCCTAATTGAAAAAAATTTAAATAAGCGTATAAAATAACAATTGGTAACAATTATCGAAATTTCAAACAATGGACAAATTCATGGAATTTAACTTTCAAATCTTTAATTACTTGGAATTGGTTTGTTTGAAATTTGCGTTGTTATAAATGCGCTGTTTTCGAAACTATACAAATAACTTTCAGTTTCATTAATTTTATGCCGTGAAACAGTTAAAAGCTCATTTGTATATACTACTTACACTTACAGCTTGATTTGATTTTTTCTTATCGGTCTCGAAGCGTTCGGGGAACTGAATCTGCCCCAAGGCAGACTCGCTGGCAAGCACCCAAGTAAAAAGCAACGCAACAACTGTCTTCTTCATTTTGCACACTTCGTTCGTAGTTAATTCAACACAAATATGTACTTGTATTTATTTTAAATATTTATATGCCAGCGAAAGCGTATAAATCGTTAATGACCCCCAAAGGTGAGACAGGCGCGGAAAACAAACAAAGGGACAAAATTTCACCACCGCACCAAGTCAACTGCTCCGGGTGTACGTCAACTTACAACTGATCGCTGATCGCGCACAGATCGCACTCGCCGATGCTGGCTCGGTGGCTGGCTAAAAACCCCCACCGCTGAATTGATAAATCGAAGCGAATCGTTTGTTTTGTTCACTAGTTGAGTTGGGCACATAATTAGCCTTTGTGCTCTTCAGAAATATGCTTTGGTCGTCTCTCGCCTTAATGTGCTAATCATGCTCAGTATTTCGCGAGAAGCCAACGACTCATAGAAGAAGTTTGCGGAAGCGGGAGAACCTCTGGAACCTGTTTCTTCAATTGCCAAAAAAACCAAGTATTGATGGGGATTTATTTATCCCGAAATGCAGTAATTTATATATGATATGAATGTACGTTTATTCCAAGAATGTACTATTCAATAAGATTTCACATTAATTGTATTTTTTTCCTCTTTCCTAACAAACTGGAAACAATTAAGTCTAATTAGAAATGTAGCCAAGGAAAAACTGCATTGATCTTGTACCGAAGAGTTAAAGAATTCGTTGAATATTTAAATCATAACTGCTGACAGTTCCTAACTAACAACCTCACCTCGCTAGTCTATTTTTTCAATTCAAAGTTTTCCAGGTGAGCGCACATTTTGCTCCTTTGTGAACAATTTCTTGGCACTTATTCAATTTGTAAATTTGCAAAATTTTCCATTGATTTAGAAAAACTTTAAAAACAACAAAATCGTTTATTTTCAAAAACGTGATTTATTTAAATGTATAACAGTTTGGATCAACGTAAACAGCTGATTTCGGTTTGTAAAATGAGATTGCAACCTTGCATTGCTGCGTTGCATATCATTGTAGGCAGATGGCCACACTGTTTCCGAAACGTCAACAGTTTCCTTCAATCAACGAAATTTATTTGCGTGCGTATGGCATTTTGCATAGAAAATTGTGTAAAATACTTAAAAATCTGTGCAGAATATTAAAACTAAAGTGCTAAAGTTATGTATTTTAGTAGATGTAATGAAGAAATGTGAGCAATTGTGGAAGAATGTCGATTGTGAAAAAATTGCCAGCGGAGACATGAAGAAAACGAGAAAGAGAAAATGACAAAGTGAATAAAGAGCAGAGTAAAAACACAACACACACTCCAACAGCACCTGTACGCCGCAGTCTCAACGTAGGGCTCCGCTGGCAGCAGCGAAACAATTTTCAAGTGCATGCACGCCCAAGAAATGAGAAGGCATAGTTTTGAATAGTTGAAGAGACGAGGAAGCCCAAGCCCGCAGAGAAAGCGGCTGTAAAAATGTTTACCAAAAAGTCTCACGCCGACATAAAAAAATCTACAGCGAAGCTGCAGGATTGCAAGAAGGACTCCGCATCACGTCTGAGGCATTTGCGCACCATTTTGGGTAATATTTTTCAGCAAGTTCTTTTCCATTTTATGATCACGCTTTGGCGGAATAGGCGATCGAAGAACGAGTGGGTCTTGCTCCATTTTAGCCACAATCCGCCTGCGCCGCAAGTGAACTGGTTTTTATATGGTCACGCAGAAATCCGGACTAACCAATGACAACCACTTTGTCTGCCTACAATTGAAGTTTTCAATTGTCGACTCGCTTGCCCCCGCACTCAAACACTAACACACGGTCTGTGGCCAGTGGATTGCCGCGGCTGGCCGTTTTCGCTGCTGTGGGCAACCATGGCCATTAGCACTCGATTTTGGTTTCATGTGTTGCCTCTCACGCACTGCCAACGCTTGGCTCAACATTCAACAGAGCTCCAAATTCAAACGGCAATAACAATAGCAATAACTAATTCATGCAAATTGTATGCCCAATTGGAAAATGAGCAGCGCAAACAAAACGTGATTAGCAAGTGGCACAGAGTATCGTAGAGGTTGAACGATCATCATTTGAATGTTTCCCACTGCCTCACACGCTTAAGTTTATCTGTGTTTTTCGTGTGTCAACGTCGACGACTTTTCGTCGATTTTGCAAGCCGTCCTACACCTGCGAAAGCTGACCGCGCTGTCTGACTTGTTCTTAGTGGCGTTCGGCCCTCAGCTTCGTGTTTTCCCAATTTGTTGTGCTGCGCCGTCGCCGCTGCTGTTCCCTCTTGTAAGAAACGCACGCACACTCATGCGCCCTCGGTGCCCGCTTACCGTTTGACGTCGTGATTCATTATCGTTCACTAGCGTTAGCACGTTTTCTCCATCGGCCGCCGCTAACCAAGTTAACGAAGCAGTTAACAATATGATAACATTTCTTTTCAGTTGCTGGAGCTCCCAGTGCTCTCTCAAATTTCTATTACTGCTACCGCTGCTTTGGCCATTTTTAGTCAGCTTGTATAGGCAGACTTTGCTTGGTCGCTCGCTCCCCAGCTGCTAGGCTTAAGTATGTTTGTTTTGTCGCCTTGAAACCTGTTTTAAAAAGTGTTCCCCTCCACAGTGAAATTGTGTTGCTGTTGCGGCGCAGCCACTGCCACTCTCTGACCAATTGTTGTATCTGAATCATCTTCTTTTTCTACTTTCTGTCTGCTCATTTACTTTTCAATTATTTTTTACTTTGTGATAGCTTCGTTTTTTTGTGCCTTCTTCTTGTTGAGCGCTTGCTGACGCACTTGCGTTGCTGTTTATCACTTGGCATTGACCAATTAAATTCTGGAATCGCGGCGTTGTTTGCAGAATGCCATTCACAGCGTTTTACCTCACGCTCCGTGGCAGGCTCCGGTGCAGAAATGCGCTCCTTGGCATTAAATAGTATTTTAGTAACCCAAAACTTAGAATTTTTTGTGACTGTCATATTTTATAGATACTTTCTATATAATTCGAGGGCGCTGAGAAACACCTGACTCAAATATTATCAGAAATATAATTTAACCGCGGGAAAAATTCGGATAAAAATTAAAAATTTCTGAATGTAACAGCACAACAATAGTTTTTATACCATACTTTAAACAATAAAAGTTTTTAATTACGATATTCAACAACAACTTTTTGCGGAACCAATGGTACGACGGGGAATGCCACCTACAGAAGAATCCTGCTGGGCGAGAGCATTACCATGAGACGAGAGGCGGAGATAGGTGCCTTTTCAGACTCAATGAGTGGGAGCAAGATAAGCGCAAGCGTTAGAAAATCGAGATGTGCAGAGACATGAATGAAGCTCGAAAATCTAGTATAGGTTAAGCCTCTAATCGAAGCATTATTTTCATAAGTATGTACTCTGCTCCATAATACAAATTGTTCACACTGTACTACAATAATTTATTTGTAGTAGTACTATTCCTTTTTTATACCAATTAGAAATTCTTTAGTGATCTGTGCAAATATTGATTTGCATGTATTTCTGAAGGTCACACGTAATCGTCTTTCCAACTGGCCAAACAAAGCCTTTCAACTTTTGTTTGGCTTATCACTTTTATCCTGTTGCTATTTAACATGCTTGCTGATTTTATAACCCAGCTCAATACCTCTTTTGCCCACTTCTGATAAGCACTTATCAATTAAGTTTATTGTCTCAGCCCTCCGTTTGTTGTTAAAAGAAGCACTCTTCACGTGCATTAATTTATTATTCTACCAACATAAAGTAGTCAAAATTGGCGTTAATATGTGCAATATTGGCGAATTATTTTTTATGATTTCAGCTGCTACATTGTCGTTTTAATTTATTTGTATTAATAAATTTCAATTTCTTTAAATCTACACTATGCTTCTACTTGCAGATAATGTTGACCATGAGGAGGCGAAATCTATATTTGAAACCAACTATAGTCACGTGTATTTCATACTCTACGATACTTTTATACAAGCGGAGGCGAACTTAAAGCAAAAAGGTAAACAATTCTTTAATTTTGAATCGGCAAAACGAAACAAAAAGTAAACAATATCTTCAATTAGAGACGCCGAGCAGCAAAGTGAGGCAAGTCGCTGATATTGCACAGATTTTATGATTTAGCGAGGCCCACTTTTGAAAGTTCCCTTGTTGAAGTTTGAAAGTTTTTCATGTACTCGTAGTATGTGCATACCAGACGCTCGCGTACTTGTCTACATTTCGCTGCTGGCGTCTCCAATATTTTACTATTGTCTTGAGCCGTTTTTGTTTCTACACCGTATAAATTCAAAATTTTTGTATCTTCAAAACACTTCAACTTTTAAAACGTTTGTAAGTGTTTTTTACTTTTTTTGTTTGTTAAAAACGTGCTTCCTCAAAAACTTCTCGATTCCAATTCAAACGTTTCCCTTACCCACTTTTCTTTTATGATTTTACAAATACCCAAACCAAATGGCAGAGCTTCCGTTTCACATTGGTAAGTTTTTGCGCGCAAACAACGAAATTTCTCATTTCTCAGAAAGTATTAAAATGATAAAAGTCGCTTTTTCCATTTGTCTTGTCCTTAGTTACTCATTGTTGCATTACACCTACATACTTCTAGAGCTCACTTCCATCGCCAAGAACAAGCAAACGAGTCTGTTTTGGCATGTAATTTATAAGTTCTTATAAATATTCGATTTGTAATCCGTGTTCCTTCATATCATCTTAAAGTGTTTCTTTTTTCCAAAGACGTCTGGGAATTGCTTTGCTTGTTAGCTCACGCTTGACTGTTGAACCATACACACGCGCCTGCTTGCTTCCCTCCTTCATTTGCACATTCCTGTAGAATTTTTTTTTTTTTCATTTACTAAAAATGTGTTTTTGCTATGCCCCACATTTAGTGCACAAGGCACATCGCGAGGAGCTGGACGGTTCGCTATGGCTGCTGGAGAAGATCTTATGCCTGCTGCCGGAGCTGCTGGCGCGTCGCTGGCAGTGCCACTCGCTGAGCCGCATCATGGCGAAGTTGCTGCATTTGGGCAATTCACCGAAGCTGCGCCGGGAAGGCGTACGGTAAGAGGCACACTTTTTTAAATTTCTCCTAAATTTTTTTCATTCGCGCATTCCCCTTTTTCTTTGCAGCTACTTTCTGCTCTGGTACCAGACGCTCGGCGATAACGCGCCCATGTACGTGCACAGCATGTACGCCGATTTGATACCCGGCCTCATAGTGCCGCAGAAGGGCATCGTTGGGCCAGACGTGGAGTTTAATACATCGGATTTCCTTAATCATCCCAATATGAAAGTGGAGGGCAGCACTACTTCGGTCTTCCACGACACCTACTCGCACCCGGTACAGAGCTCGGAATTAGTGGCGCTACTGCCGCCGTCATCTAACGAGAAGTCGGCGCCACCAGATCCACGCGACGGCCTTGAAGTACTGCTCAACAGCATGGTGCAAACTGCCTCCTGTTTACGCTGGCGCGACAATCGCGCCCAGAAAGATCATAAAACCTTTGCGTTTTTGTTGCAACGCTTCTTGGAGGTTTTTCTGCCCGTCTTCTGTCCCAGCTTTGACTTTAGCATGTCAGTGTATGAGCCGCGCCTTGAACTGCCCGTAATGCGCTCCATCAACAAGAAAGAGGAGGTGATGTCGTCCTGCGTGGTTGTGCTCATCAATTGGGTTTCTCGTTTCACGCACGAGCGGCTGCTTAATCATCGGCTGGACAATGTGCAAATTGATGATGCCAATCACGCGCGTTTATTGGCCTATCAGCAGGGGCTGATCGTGAAGGATGTGCTCTATGCCACACGCGAGAATATCAACTTCATACACGAGGTCTATCGGCAGGCCTTTCTGCTGAACTTCTCCTCAAAATCACAAATTGATGCTATACGCACAGCAATTGCCGTCTATCGTGATTGGATGACGGGCTCTACACCGCCACCGTTTCTTCTGGAACCCGAGGAGCACAACTCGTTGCATGTCTCCGCTTCCTCGCAGCATAACAACCAGAGCAGTGGCACACCACGCAGCCAGCAACGTCTACGCACACCCTCCTACGTGGGCGCCATCACCAGAGAGAATCTGGTGGTGCGCGCCGGACTGCAGAACGTGCTGCAGATCTTCGTGACTAACGCGGCGAATGTGTTCCTCGTTAACACCAGCAATTTGAACATCTACTTTCCCACGAAGTCACGCGACTATCGTTCTACGCCGCTGCACGAGCAGACCGAGGTGTGCAAGAAGGTGCTGAACGTCTATCGCACAATGGTGATGAACACGCGCATGGACCCGCGCACCTGGGAGCAGCTGCTGTTGGTGCTGTTGCAAGTCACTGCGATTGTACTGCATCAGAACCCGAACGGCACGAGAAGTTCCACGCTCGGTGGAATTTTGGGCCAGGCCATCTTTCAGACGCTGATTGTGACCTGGATACGCGCGCACACCAACGTGCCTGTCAACGTGCAGCTATGGGAGAAGTTCCTCAATGTGCTCACCTCACTCACCTACCGGGACGAACTGATCATCGAGTGGGACAAGACGATACAGACGTTGACGCGTGTCTTCTCGCGCTATGTGTATCAGCTGAATCTGCAGGATCTGCCTCTGGACCGCCTGGCCGAAAGCAAAGGCAAACGACGACGCATTGGCAGTGTGTGGCAGCAATCGTCGAGTGGCACCACCGCCGGGTCGAAAGACCGAGAGCGGGAGAATGCTGCCGAACGTGAACGTGAGTCGAACAGCAGCCGCTCGGACGAGCCATCTGGTGGCGTCGGAGGATCGTCGTCAATCAATCGGCACAACTGCTCCAGCGTAGCCGGCAGCTCGATGCAGTCGCATCAGTCAGCGCCTTTGCGCCACTCTCACACCGGAGGCGTGCCGCTCACGCCGCTGCTCAGTCGCAGCTACAGCGAAGGCAGCCTGGCCTCCATGGCTCGCACGTCACGCATGCGCCGACGCCACAGGCAGACGCAGAAGAGCGCACAGCTGCCAGCGCCCGCGTTGCCCTCCAGTGTGGAGCACTCGCTGAACGCTTTGCTAGCACAGCAACGCGCCGATGAGCTGTACAACAGCTCGGAGAAGCTGGCGGCGACCAGGTCGGCGGTTACCCAAGCAGAGCTAATGCGGCGCGCCGTGTCACTGGACTCGCTCTCCACGCTGGGCCGCCGTCAGCGCAAAGGTCGACGTCGCCTTTCGCACGCCGCCGACGACGAGGATGAATTCGACGGCGTCGAGGACAACGACAGCGGTGCTGATTCGCGCAGCCCCTCACCAACGGCCAGCAGCGGCATCGAAGGCGGCTCCATCAAAGATGCGCAAATGCAAATCGACGTGCTGACTGTGGACAACGGCAGCTTGGAAGAGGGCAGCTCGGGCAGCTTTGCTGGCTCGGAGCGGCGCTCCATCATTTTGGGCGGCACCACAACCGGCTGGCTGCCTGACTCGACGGCCATCATGTGGAAGCGCATGCTGGGCGCGCTGGGTGACGTCAACCGCATGCCCAAATCGGAGCTGCACGCGCAGGTGTTTAAGCATCTGCTGGACATGACCATGAACCTAATCAAGATCAAGCAGAACCAGGCCATTTCGACGGACAATCAGAGCACGCCGCCGCCGCCACAGCTCGTTCCGCCCATCGGCATTGTGGCACCTTGGTGCTACGGTGCCCTCGAGCTGGATAAGTCTTTCAAAAAGGGCAAGCTTTGGGCCGTGCAGCTGCTCTGCACCTTGGCCGTGAACGGTGCCGTCTCAGGCATGCAGCAATTGCCCATTTTCTACAACGCGCTGCACAAGCTGCTCACGGGCGAGGAGCGCGAGCTGATCTACGCCATCTTGAAGCATGTGGAGGGGCCTCGCTTCCTGAGTTTGCTGCTGCCCGGGCATACACTACTGCTGCTGGACATCGTGCACGCCTCGGCGATACTGCTCACCTCACTGGAGTCAAATCGCGCCACACCACGCGCCGAAGTAGCCGCACTGCTGGGCTCACTGCTTTGCTACCCGGTGACGCTGATACCCAAGCCAGTGCTGCAGCCCTCGCCGCAGATGTTCGAGTTAATGGAGTGCCCCGATCTGCAGGATCACATACTCAACATCATGTTGCGCTGTGCGCGTAGGGAGCCCTCCGCTAAGGCGCGCTGCATTGCGCTATCGCAGCTGGGTCAATGGACGCTGCTCAGACTATCGCAGCCCGTGCAACAGGCTGCAGGAAGTGGCCGTGGAGGGCGCATCACCGGCGGCCTCTTTCAGCAAGCCGTGCCACATCCCACGGGCGTGCATCCTAAGGACGCGCTGCTCGCTGGTATCTGCTTCCATCCACGCATACGCGAGGTCGTTCAGGTGCTGCTGCAGGCGCTGCAATTCAAGCACCGCACCATCGCTATCATCGCCGTGGATGCTCTGAAACTGTGCGCGGAGCGCGGTCGACAGCTTGCCGCTATCGAGCGCATGCCACAGCTAATAGTGACGGCCATTTGCAAGGCGCTCGAGATACAGCACGTGACCAATCCGAAGGACTCGGACAAGGTTGTGCTAACCTCGTTGATGCTTTGCCTTGGGGAGTACTGCATGGCCTTTCCGGCGGCGCTCATGTTCGCGCCACTCAACGAGTCGGGCGATACACTCATGCTGGTCGTGTTGCGCGTCCTGCTGCAAATTGCGTCGGGAACGCCGCGCCATGAGCGCGTCAAGCTGACCTCGGACGATGACTTCGACACGCACATCGCCAACGATGATCTGCAGGCAGACGGCAAACTGCCCGAAGCCAACTATCAGACCTCGGAGACGATTCAGGCGTGCATCAGCGCCATACGGCTGTGCGCCAAAGCAGTCACCATGCATCTGGTCACCCATCTGGGCCACTTCCCCATGGGCATTGGTGCCTCGCGACTCAGTTCGATGGTGGAGGAGCAGGACGATGTCAACGCTGGCGGTCAGGGGGGCAGTTTCGAGGGTCGTCGCGACTCAGTGGAACTGCCCTCCGTGCTGAATGCGCAGAACATGCAACTCTTCATGCTGAATCCGGGTTTGGTGGCCAGTTTCATTGAGCTGCCGACACTAAAGCTGCCCGGCGGTGGAGTAACGGCCGGCTTGATCACAGCGGATAAGCAAGTGCGTGTGCTGTTGCGGGACCTGAATGGCAAGGCGTGCTGGGATGCCTCGATACTCTACAGCGAGCCAAAGAAGTGCACAAAGTCCGTTGTCAACGAAGTAACACCAACCTACGATCGGGATGTTTCGACGCGAGGATTCCACCACTCCTCGCCGCGTCACATGGCACAGCCAATGGACTCGTTGATGTGCTCCATGGTGGGCATGGATTTGATGCCACCCAGGCACACATTGCGACATCGTCCGGCGGGTGTGCTGCCGCTAGCGAAGGATATGGCACCAGACTTGGATCAATTGGACGATGTAAGTCCACTTACACAATTCACGAACTCAACTTACGTTTCCCCTTTGTGTTTTTAGCTTCTCGGCTACATCGGCCACACCAGCTGCGAGTGCTTGTGCTATCCCGTTAGCCAATTGAACGCACCAGCCCCTAGTCCGCTGGGCAGTCATCTCGAAGCGCAGACCATCTCGATTATTTTGAATCAACGCGCCATGGAGCAGGAATTTGTGAGCAATTTGAATCAGCAAACGCTGTCGCAGGGCGCGCCATTAGCTGCTGATCAGCGTTCGATTTACTCCGGCGAGCACGTCTCGCACGCCTCCTTCGAATCGTACAACACCACTAGCCTCCCGGGCCGTGGTGAGATACCCTTCCAGTACTGTCGCCTGCTCTTCTCGCACCTGGGCTTGGCCGGCTGGGAGCGGCGTTCGCGCACGCATCTGCTGCAGCGCACCGAGAAGCTGTTGCGTGAGCTGCGCAATGTCGATCTGCAGAAATGCCGCGAAACGCACAAAATGGCCGTCATCTACGTGGGCTCCGGGCAGGAGGACAAGAACAGCATTTTGCGAAATGCGAGCGGCAGCAGCATGTACGAGATGTTCGTCTCGGCGCTGGGCTGGGAGATCGATTTGGAAACGCACAACGGCTTCCTCGGCGGACTGCCGCGCCAGGGCTGCGGTGCCACAGCGCCTTACTATGCGACGCCCTTTTTGGAGGTCGTCTACCACGTGGCCACGCGTATGCCTTCCGACTCCTCCGAGGCTATTCTACTGAAGACGCGCCACCTGGGGAACGACGAGGTACACATTGTGTGGAGCGAGCACTATCGCGACTATCGCCGCGACATACTGCCCACGGAATTCTGCGACGTGCTGATTGTGGTGTACCCGCTGAAGAATGGGCTCTTCCGGGTGACGGTGAATCGCAAGCCGGAAGTGCCCTGGTTCGGACCACTCGCCAATGAGAGTGTGGTGAGTGGTGCCTGCCTGGCCACGCTTATACGCGCCACAGCAATCAACGCGAGTCGCACCAAGCGCGCCGCGCTACCACTCTACCAGCAATAGTGAGTGATCCTGCATATTGATTTTTTTTAATTTTTACTTTTAATTTTTTTCATTTATACAACTTTTAAATTCAATATTTTCACATGTTTCAGTTACGAAGAACGCAATCGCTCTCTGGACAGCGTCTCCTCTCGCTATAAGGAGAGCACCACATTCGAGGATTTCGCCAATCGCATCTATAATCCCATTCCAATGCTGTCTAGTGCACGTGATAGTAGCGCCTCAGCGCCGCTCGCTGCCGCACTCATCGATCACAATCGCTCTTCAGTGAAAGGTGAGTGCATCATTTTAAAATTTTATTTACTTGAAACTGCTACTTTTACTTCTCTGCCAGGTTGGGTGCAAGCCTCCATCGACACAAACCTCAAAGAAATTCCACTCGGCATTGTCTCATCCGCTTCAGCGACCTCCACGGCTACTATGGAGGTGAACTCTTCATCGCCGCGTGGCGCACGCAAATTGGCGGGACCTTTTAAGAGCGTGGGCCCGAAGAAGTCGGCGCTGCAGGGCAACAACAATACACCGCCCGAAAGTCCAACGCTGCCCTTGCGCAAATTCAAATAATATTTAGTATTTTCTAGTTAGGCATCAAACGAAAAAGTGCTTAGAACGAAAGTTTCAGACTATGCAGAAATACTTACTAGTAAAAACGTTGCTGCAGCTGTGGCAGCGAAAGTGGAAGTGGAAGCGGAAGCGCTTGTTAAACCATTTGGTTTTTTTGAGCCGTTCATTCCCGAAATTTATTGTTTTCTTTGTATTGAAGGAATGCGCATTTAAACGAATTTTTTACTACTTGTTTAAAAATATAACTGCGCTCGAATATTTTATATTATATAAACAAAAAATAATAAAAGCAAAACAGGAGCAATTTCAAGAAGCAACGCATTTATACTAATGTTTCTTGCGGCAATACAAAGCTACAAACTTTGAATAGAAATCAGCTCCCAAAAAGTATTCATTTTAATTTTAATTGTAGTCTGTGCTCTAATAACTTAACTGTTTAAGTCTATTTATACAATTATTATTTTATTTATTTCACACTTGCAATTTCTGTATTGTGTTTGTTACGTTGTAAATAGTGATTAATATCTATTACATTTATTTATTTGCGCAAAGTATATTTTACATTTTTAGCTTAATTCTTTATTGAGTATTTATGCATTACGTCCATTTTAAGTTGAAATCATAGTTTCTGTATTTAACGTTATACTTTCTAGTTTATGCATTAACTTATTACTAATATTTTCATTATTATTTAAAGTTGTTCTCACACACACACATATATCTGTTGCTACTTTTTCCCTTAGCGCATTTTTAGTTTTTGACTTCTTCGTTAATTGTAAATTTTTTTTATGATTTATTCACCCACTGTTAACATTTCATGTCTCCGCTTCGCCGTTAACTTAACAGCAATCGCAAAATCACATACATTGAAATCAAAATCAGCGCAACGCGCTTGCGTATAGCGTTCACTGAAATAAATAGTATTAAAAAAAAGTGAAAATGATAAAGCAAAATTATTTATCGTTAAGTATTAAATTTGTAGTTACTAAAAATCAAGTGAGTGAGCTACAATCAGTTTGAAGCAATCGCTTTGACATGCAACACATTTTATTCGAGTTTTCTAATTGCCGCAGAGAATTTCCAAAAAGTGCATATACAAAATATTTTTCTATTAAACGCATTCAACGAAGTGTCGATTTGTATAAATTTTAAATAGAGTAGCGCTGATTGATTTGTTTTTTTCCTATATTTAAATGTAAATGTCACAACTTCTTTTCTCATTAATCTTACTTACGCTTTGCAACGTGCGCCTTTTTGTTGCACAAATGCTAATTTTCTATTTTTTGGAAATATCTACTTCAATTTATATAATGTTATTAAAGTAGTCTTAATTAAAAAAAAAAAGCACATGCAACTACACTGTACTAAAAATGTAATTCAAATGCAAATAAATACAAATTCTTGCAAAACAAAAATCGCAAAAAACCGAAAATTGTAAACAATACAGTTTTGGAAGCGCTTGCGTTTTTTCTCTTCTTTCATATTATGGATAAAACACAAATAAAATTTAATTTATTAAAAAAATCTTTTTGTCCGTTTTTTTTAACTTTTATTATGATGCCTATACAAGAAAATGCGTGTGGTGGCGGTTGTTAAACCAACTACATACCATAGAAATTGCCAGTTGATAAAGTATATGAAATATACCTCCTGGGCTGATCAAAAATTACCTACTCACTATGGTACCGGTAGCAATTTTCTCTTAATTTTTCGAAATTAAGAGCATTCAACGAATTTAGACTCCCTCGAAGAAGTTATTATTAATTAAAAATGAATTAATTAAAAAGTTTCGAATTTTTCAAACCATGATTTTTATGTAAACTCCAAAGGTTTTGCAGCATGGCCTCAGGCTCACAAATTGCCAGAAAATTCCTTAAAGTAACTTCGATTTTGTATTGTTAGAAGGACTTTGTTGCGCACAGCGACCGATTTGCTTATACATATTTGAAACTTCTACGGCGTTCCATGATTCAAAATATACTGTTGTATGTACTAATTTCGACTCGGAACGAAATTACGATTCCAATGGATTAGAGAACAGCTATGGCCACTTTTCCAAATTGCTAATCGTAATCAGCCAGTTTCTGGATATCACTTCCGAGTGCTATTGAAATTAAATCATTGCAAATTCACTTCTTGCTGTTCTAACAAAGAGTATTAATTTTAGTATTAACATACTCTTTGAGGGAACTTTCATGACAATTTCATGGCATGGTTTGCGGAGAAAAGTTGAATATCAACTTGAATTGAATTAGTTCGAAACTTCGATCAAGAAAGGAATGGATTGGAATTTCTTAAATAAAGCTCCAATATGTTAACGTCAATGTGTTAAGGATTCGGAACGAAATTCCGATTCCGTGCAATAATCATTACGAAAAATGTTATATTAAAAAATGTTAAAAATAACAATTATATAAAATCTTTTTAGATTCCATTATATATTGCCGACTTCACAGGATGTGTTTACATATTTTGATGTTGTTTATATTTCCATGAGAAACAAAAGTGGGTAAAAAGTTCATTGAACTTTCACCCGCCCAATTTTTGTGCAGCAGAAGTGAAGAGGTCATATTTGACATGGCTTCCCCTTAAACACATACGAAAAAGTCAATGATTGTGCTCGCAATGGAACAGAGCAAAACAAAAATTGTGGTTGCATCATGGCGTGCATTGCCGCAATTATCCTTCAATGATGAACCATAGAACAATAGCCTACAATAACGCTCAACAGCTTTTTACGCCTGTTTCCTGGCCATTTCCGGCCATTCTGGCCATAGAATGACATAGTGACAATTTATCAAAACAATTCATTTGCACAGCCCGCCCCTCCTAATCCCCGGGCGACAGACAATTAGGTACCAAAAGCGACATTAGCGCCTGTATCCTTCGGCACTTTTTTTCGCTATTATTGTTGTATTGTTGCTATCGCTGTCGCTGTTGTTGTTGTGTGCTGTTGTTTGCGCATTTGTGTGTCACTGGCCTTCCTGCCAGCGTGGCTGCCAGTGCACTTTTCCGTTTTCTGTCGTGCGCATTCCTCGCGTTTTGTCCTTTTGCTGCCATCCGATTATAAAATTTTCGCCGCGTTTGTGTGATTCCGAAGTGCACGCAAGAGTATCGTCAGGCCGACACCTTCGCACCGGTCTCAGGTGGCTGCCGGCAGGTCACGGCATTTGCGTTCTTTGCCCACCTGTGGTAGGAGTGTCGCGTCCGTACTAGAAGAGCGAATTGCTCCTGCTGGAAAAGTGGCGAATGTGTTGCACCTTATCGAGCAGATGGTCGGTCAGTCGTTTCGTGGCTTGCAGGGTTTAGAAAATTACAGCAATTCAAGTACGCCTTCTTCTAGCGCTACGCTCTGCCACCCGCTGCTTCCTGCTCTGTGCTTTTCATAGTGAAGTCATTTATTTGTGCCGCATGAAGAGGGTAGTTTTCCGTATCGAAGCAGTTTCTGCGTATCTATCGAATAGAACACGGCCAGTTCAACTGGAAAGTGGCCGAAGTATGAAGGTAGGTAGATGAAGTCGAATAGGAAAATAGTTTATGATAA
Source organism: Neria commutata (assembly GCA_963457695.1). Taxonomy (NCBI): domain Eukaryota; kingdom Metazoa; phylum Arthropoda; class Insecta; order Diptera; family Micropezidae; genus Neria; species Neria commutata. The sequence goes on along the minus strand of OY735245.1, from coordinate 15,881,121 downwards.
CATTTTAATATGTAAGTGTGATTAATTGTAACAGTGGTTCCAAACTTTGATCTTCTTCGCAATCTTTGTAGTTGGTGAATTCGATTTGATAATCCTAACACCAAAGTCCTAGAGGTCGTTGATATATTTCGGAAAAAGTAGTATAAAGAAACGACATACTGTTCTAGCTCCTCAAATAGTTTCCAAAGGTATAAGCACGCTAAAGAAAGAAATTAAAATTATTTTTGAAATCAAAACGAAAATCAACAAAACGAACAACAAAGTACAAAAAAGAAATTTAATGTTCTTCTTTGCACTTCAGAAAGAGAAAAGTTCTTTAAGAATTTAATCAAGAACTCGAAGTAAAACTTTAAGAATCAATCCTTTGATCAAATTAACACAAAAAATTTTGTATAAATTTATTTCGATTTTGAAAAGCAGCCATTAGAAATAGCTTTTTGTGTTAATATATGTAATGTTAATACATACTTACTTCTAAATAATTCAACTACAGACTTGTCGTATGACAATTCATTCAAATATAATGTTGCTTTATGGTTAAAGAATTTTTATTTGGAATTCGCTCCTGAACTTTTCTATTCGGTCGTTCGGCCCAACAGCTTAATCGGCACGTTATGCGTTTTCAAGCCACATTCGAAGAAAAATCGGCAATGCCATGACCCGTCATTTCGCCCTTTAGGCAGGCGGGCCTCTTCAACGGCTTGCCTTTTATTCAAATTATTCCCTATCACGAACGAATGTGTGCGGTTGCAGTCCGCCGCGCAGCTGGCGTCGCTGCTGCTAGCGCTGCCAACGTCGTAGAATATCTTGTATCGAATTGTAAACGTTCGGCAGCAACTTGAAAACATTGAATTGAATTCTTCATGAGAACTTTAGTTTTCAGTTTTCAGCGGGTGCTCATCGTGTCAACAACACATCTTGAAAGTGAACATAAAAGAGTTTTGTCATAAAATTATTTAATTTGAAATAACAAGGAATTATAAAAACAATTCAAAATGCGAAGTCAAGTGTTAATATTTTGCATAAGCATTTTAATAATAATAATCATCGTTTGATTGAATTCCCAGATGTAGTTGTAAAATTTGAAGTGTAGTGTAGTTTAAATATGCACTAATAGTAATACTAATCCCTACAAGTAGTTAAGAACGACTAACCCCACATCGGCCAGCTTAAGTTTTGGAAACGGAGCAGAAGCCGCAGCGATGAGAACACCGAAAAGGAAAATTGCCGCCAGCGCAGGATTTCAAATGATCAGCTCGAAGGCGCAGAAAACTATTTTTCAATATGAATGTAAGTTGCTCAATAATATAAAATAATATATAATTATAATTTCATGGGTATAGTAGAGATGATTGAATATGAAGAAAATTGTACAAATATTAAGAGAATCTTTGTCTAAGCTTGTGCGATTACAAACATTTTACTAATAATATGGAGAAAATCAATGCAAGCTAAAAAAATTAAATCCTGGAATTAGAACGTATCCTGGAATTATGGTACGTTTGGTGTTGCCTGGTTTATAATAAAAAATTCGATTAACTAATTAATAATTGATTTTGTTTAAAAATGTCTTAACCTTTAAACCCAGCGCCGTGGTAGCTCAGGTCGCTGATGCGAAATCGTCTCGGTTGGAATCTCAGCCGGGGCCTCATAACATTTAACACAGAGAATTTGTTTTCCAATTGTTTCTTTGCGCGGCGCCACTTCTCGCGATGAATTGGCAATTCTCCGAGAATATTCCTGGCCATGAAAAGCTTCCCAAACCCGTTCAAATTCGGTAATGTAGGTCCCGTTAACTTGTGCAAAATATAACAAGCAAACGCAATCTAAAGAAATCTAGGCCTAAGCCCACACGGGCTGTTGCGCCAATCAAGTAATTATTAACTTTTAAACAAAAGATTGGCAATCGATTTGAATATTTAGCAATGTGTTTGAAAGCTGAATATTGGGTCTTTCTCAGCATATATAGCATATTATCGTGTGCTAATAAATAATGCAGCTTTAAATACAAAAGTCATTAAAAAAACTAAAATTTTCAGACTCTTCGCTGCTGCCACGCCTACGAATATATTGCTTAAAAATTATTTCTGTGTTTACGGTCATTATTGCACCTTTCAAATATGTAGAAAAACATTTGACCAAATCAAAAAAATTTTTTGTATATTGAATGGGCTTAGCCAATTAGCCAGGGACTATCAACAAAGCTTTGGCTTAAACCCTCAGAAATTTGCATTTTTTACAACCAGCTCAAAACAAGAACAGTACCTCAAAAAGCATGAAATTTCGAAATTTAAAGTCAACTGTAAATAGCTGCCCAGGTAAAAGTGTCGAGCTGCATATCTCTTTCGACCCCTGTGCCCCCAAGAAAGCAAAAAATAACGACATCACAGCGACCTCGACAACTTGTTGATGTCGATATGCCTGGGTGGCAGCTTGTGAGGCAGCGGCCGGTAGTGTGAGGCGGCGTTTTGAAAATCGCACTGAACACACGATACAGCCGATATGTGTACGAGAATAAGTATATATGCGTATGACTTCCAGTCGCAGCAAAAGGCCTTGCGCCGCCGTGTCCAGAGCGCGGTTGACTTTTGAGTTCAGTTCAGCTGAGTTCGGCGTGATTTGCTTTGGAACTCTGGGGCAGAGCATATTTTATTTTTGTTCACAATGATTACAAATCGAAAATTAGTCAACATAGTACAGGCCCACATGTGTGTATGTGTTTGTGTGAGTTGTTGACTGCGAGTTATGCTTCATGGCATAAAGAACAAAAAAAACAGAGGAAGGAAAAAAAATCTCATATTTCATTGTAACAACTTTAGAAATGACGTCGTCGTCATTTATAAATTCTCCAAAACACATAAATTGCGCGTTTTTAAGTTAATCCGGTTTATATTTGAATTTAAAGAACAAGCGCAAGTCAAACTATTTTTATCAATTACAATGGCAAGCGTTTTTGCGTTATAACGTGGAATAATTAACAACTTAATATTTGATAAATTTTATTGAGATCCTATTTCAACGCCATGGTGAGTTGTTGTTGTTTAAATATGTTGGATTTAGGTGGAGCGTTTTGTGTGCGAAAATATACAGCTTGTATTAAGAGACGATAAAGACACACACACATTATTTTATATTTTTATTTTGTATAAATTCTGCAAGCAATACTAAATTCCTTTCGAGCATACAAACTTCAACGAAATTTTTGTTTGAAGTAAATCTTAACAAGCAATTGGGGTTGGGTTCTTTTGAAAAATCGCCCCCTCCTAAATTCGGGTGCCTAATATTGTGCAAAGTAATGAAAACGTACATATGTTTAATATACATACATACATATGCACCTATATCAATATACAATTCATAGATGATAAGACCAGAACTTGAATATTAAACATTCTTGGAATTAGAAAGACAAGTTTTTAAAAAGTACTTACTTAAAAAGTGCTTGATCCCTTACAGATATTTTGATTATTTTTGAAGAATGACGCTCTTTGGGCTAGTACATAATATACAATTAAGAAAACAGAGACTCCAACTTAATCGCTTCATGAATTATGGACAATACAATAGAAGGGACAATGGCTTAGTTGGCTATAGATGAAAACCAAATTTCTGCCTTCTATCTGAATGTGTAAAATCCTTTCAATAAGCTAAGTCACTTGCTGATAAGCAGCTAAAAATTATAATTGAGCATTAATGCGTGTTTTTTCGAATTTGCCGAATTCTAATTGATACCTTTCTACACAAAAGTTTCTTAGCAATATTGAAGTGCGAAGAGTGAAGTCTTTTTCTGGTTATTGCTTTTATGAAGCTCACTTACTTTGTGAATCTTTAGCTGATGTATGAAGTAACAGCTCGAGTGATCGGTTGCTCTGCAGCAATGTAGCAATTGAATACATCTATACTTCTCCAATGCAAATTAGACAAACCGTTAAAATCTGTTTAGATCTCAGAAGCTAAAAGTGGCTGATCACATAAGTCGTTAAATTATTCAGTTTTTTAAGCAATTGCACTATTTCCTTAATGCTATCTTTAGCAGGCAACTTAAAAGTTTTCTATTTTGCATATAAGTGCGAAAACTCGCAGCTGAAATCCAAGTTCGACACACATTATTTGTGATTTGTCTGCCTTTCTTTTTACAATTTTCATTGCTACTTTGCTTTTATTTGCAATAAAAAGTTAATCGCTGTATTATCTTTAAATGCACGTAGTTGTAATCTCGAAAGAGTGTCAAAACAGAATTCTTCCTAGCCATTTCGAGCACTTTGGCAAATTAATTCCATAAGCAGGACACGCAAAATGACAGAATTAGTAGATATATCCTGCTCTCAATTTGTGAATTAATTAATTTCACCTTGCGGACGACTTTGTCCAGCCAAGGTCAACAAAGATAATTGGCGCCAGAGCAATTATGGCGCTGAGGAATTCCGAATTGGAGCACGAACACGCAACCTCCAAGGAGCCGGGCGCAGGGAACTACCTTAATAACAACAAAGTCAGCTGTTATTGTGAGTGCCAAAAGAAACTACCTGCGCGTCGGAGCGGCAATAAAGCACGCCTCGGCAAGAAGCGACTATGCGAGAGCAATGCGATTCCAAAAATGCGACTCTACTGGCCGAGGAGACACTTCAAAAAAATGCCATACTAAAGTCGTAACGTGGCAGTGTGTATGAAATGCAACAACAACGCGACAACGGCAACTACTATGGCATACAACAAACAACATGACGCCATGGTTGCCAATTGCTCCAACCAAATGAGAATACACACTACAACAACAAAACAATAACAACGCAGAGCAGCGCAGAGCAAAGCAAAGCAGAGCAGCGCAGCGCAAGAACGCAGAGCGTTGTGCTAGAGTGCGCGGCAAGCGGTGTAGTAGCTTTAATGGCAGCAAAAAAGCGTTTCCAAACTTTGTTGTTGTTGTTTTCGTTGTTGCACGCCACAGCACAAAACAGCACGACGGCAAAGCAAAGCAGCGCCGCGTTTGGATCGCCTGCTCAGGCAGCAGCCACTCAGTTCCATACAAACGCCGACTCGATGCGGTAGTGCCTCTGCCATCGCTCGCCAGCGCCAGTGACTGCTCCAACGACGCGACGACACGTTCAGGTTCCTCCAGTTTTAGCTTCGTCTTCGGTTTCTCGGCTGCTCCACAGCGACTCGAAAGAACGACTTCTTGGCGCGCGCGGACGCCAGCGTAGAATTTGAATAGAACTGACGCGTTCGCTTTAAAACAAAAACAAAGCAAAACAAAACAAAATATGTAGTATGAAAAAAACGGTGCATGAAATAAAAAAAAACGCAGAAGAAAACTTCTGAATTTTTCAACTGCACGCGATTTTCCACAAAGGCGGTGTTTGCGGCTTCTCTGCTTTGTTGAAAAAGCTAAAAGTTCATGGTTAGGGAGATTGGCTTGCCGTGATTCGGAGTTGCTAATTATGTAAAAGTGTGCGTGCGCGTGTGTGTGTGTGTGTTAATGCCGGAATTGTTTTAGTGCAATGAGCTAAGCGAACTACAGCTATTCCGAAAAAAATAGACGCTTGCCAAGAAACGCGCATCTGCATTTCTGCTCTTGGCGTGGCGTGCTTTCAATGCTTTCTTCTTTCCCGTCGCGTCGAACTCAATCAACTAATTCTTATTTATGTACTACATACCTGCACTTGTTGTGCGCGTGTGGGTGTGTGTGTTTGCCGCCAGCGAGTGTGGGAGCCACGCAACAAAAAGCAAATAATTTCAGCATTGTAAACAAATAATAAATTCAAGACGTTTATTCGACGCGCTAAATTTAAATTTAATTGGGGAATTCGAATACTTTGCGAATAAAAGCGTTACTATTTATGTACAATTCAAATGGCATGGAAATCCTAGCAAAGACTGCTCAAAAAGTCAACATTTGAATGGAGTTTTTCTATTAAGTACATATAGGAAATTAAGTTGCTTACTTGGCGCCTTTGGTTTAGTTAGTCACTTAGTGAATTGGAATCGATTTTAAAAGTCATACATATTTTAAAAGCATATTGAAATTAAATTGAAATTTTGGTTTCTCCAGCTTTTCATTATAAATTGTGAATAAGACAGTGTGAAAGCTTGAATGGTTTGCCCTGCCAATCAATTTGATAGTCTTTAGAATTCCAAAATAACTTAAAGTTAAACTTTTGCTGAAAGCTCAAAATTCAAGAATCTCAATTAATACTTTTCATGTAAATACTTTGTCCAAGCACTAAGCAGCATTTTTTCTACAGAAAATACTATCATTTTGAATAGTAGCGCCTTTTTGAAGATGCCGAATCAGACCGCTTAAATTTGGGGTAAATTTCGTCTACGTCAAAGCAGCTCACATCACATGTTTCTAGATACTTCTAGGTTTTCTTTTCAATCTTGACGTCTTTTATAAATACTATAAGAGGTTTGAATGACACTTAGTTTACCCCATCTTCTACATTAGATAATTTTATCCACCGTTCCAGAGTACGCATTCTTCTTTTAGCAGCTGCCGGGCATTGGCACTCAATGTTCACTTACGTTACTACCTTCTCCATTGACAGCCTACAGTTATTATATATTTTCACTTGTATCTTCCACTTATAAGTAGGATTAATGATAGTAAGAGAAAACAAATCTGGCCACAGATTCTTGTAAGTGTTCTGTGAACATTTGATAAAAAAAAGTCTAAAGCAAAAAAGCTAGAGTAGCAGCACGATTTTATCAAAATTTCTTTTCATAGAATAGCTGTTCTTTCAATAACGAAAATAATGTAATAAATATGTACTTATATTGTTATTCCCTTCGGAAAATCTGTTGAATATTTCCATGTTTGTTAAGTAATCAAATCCTGAATAAGGACTTAGTTTATTATATCAAGATATAAATACATATATAAATTTGGCTATAGTTCGTATAACCGATACTTAAGCTTAGCATTCTCGCAATAGCTTGTGTGTCGTTCTTCTAATTTAGCACAAGTTAACGGGACCTACAAACTTATTGCATAGCCTTATTCGTATGGGATTAGTAAGCTTTATTTGCATGGCAAGGAATGCTCTCGGAGAGTTGCCAACCAGCTCGTGAGAGAACAATGTTTGTTTTTATTAGATGCTATAAGTAGGCTGGGATTTGAACCAGCGACTTCAGGCATAGGGCACCTTACACGCTTTAAAGTTTGAACATCATCATCAATAAATAAAAAATTGATTCTATTTATATCTTTCTATGTGCATGTGTGCTAGTATCCATGTATGCCTAGTACTGTTATTTTTGCGCACACTAGCTATTCTCACAAGCTCCTAAGCGTGTTGCAGTCACCAGTGACGAATGATTTTTTGTTGTTTACTCACAAAATTTACGATGCGTAACGAAAACAATTCGAAGCAACGCATTGAAATGAAAACATAATGTAGATACAATAACCACAACAACAACAAAACATAAGGAAAAAGTAGCAAATTCATTAAGTCTGTTCAACTGAGCATTTTATGGGCATGCTCTAAGTAAAACAATTAAGCATGATAAATTTTCCCATAAAAAGAAATAAACAAAAAGTAGTGTGAATTAGAAAATAAAAATTTAATTTGAAACAAATTAATGGAATTTATTGCAGCGCAATTAATTAACACTGGTCGAATGAGTGCATTCAATGAGATCAGCGGCAAAGCGATTGACTAATATTTATATTCGAATTTGAATATCTGCCAGCAGAAATTATCGCAATACAAACTTAAAATAAAAAAAGAAACGCTTTCGAAGCATAAACAAATTCGCATAACCAACGACGAAGGCTGCAAACCGAAATCCACAACGGAAACCACATTCGCCTGGCATGCCAAAATGGAGTTGATAAGGAAATACAAGCAGCACAAGCTAACCACTGCCGATGTGAGAACCCTGAATAGTATGTATCCCCCTTCTCGTATGTGCAACTCCCTTGCAAAAAATATTTGTTATCGCTTAAACTTTAAAGCGTAACGATTTAATTTTAAATACTTATGTTTATTTATTTTGGGTTTTTGTGCAAAAGGTGTTAAGTGGATTTTGCGCTTAAAACGAGGGATTTACATAAGTAAGTACCTAGTGACAGGGGCGTAAGTTGGCCTGAAAGGAACAAACGACCCTGAGCAAAAATTTAAATCGCTACTAAAGTGTTCATATATTTCATATCATACAGTTAATTGTTCATAAAGTTCACATTCATAATTCAGAGTAGATGAGATCTCTTTAGTTCTTGTGTGATCTCAAAGCCAAAAGTCCGCGAATCGGGACTGTTTTGAGAGAGTCTGAGTGAGTTACCTGCCGGTTAGTTAGAAAGATCAATCGCTAAATTTTTTTCACGATATCAAGCGTTTTCTCTTCATTCCTTTAGAGCTCTCTCAAAATAGAACATAAAATTTAAGCTGTGCCAGATTTTCAATATCATGCCTGAGCGAATTGTGAAAAATTTGCAAAATGAAAAAAAACATAAGTAAGTAATAAAAATCTAATGTTTTGACCAAAATTTATCACCTGCGTTGATGCGAAAGTGTGAACAAAATTTAAATAAATTTTCCGAGCGGACAACATTCATGTAGTCATCAAAGATACATATATGCAACACAATATTGTTGCGTCTTTTTTTCATAAAAAAAATTTGACAAATTGAAATTATTCCATTTATTATGCGTTTTGCACAATTAAAAACTCGCATAAATGACGCTATTTTACGATATTTGCACACACAGTCGGGCAAAATAGTGCGAGTGTGTGTGTGTGTGTGAATGTATGCTGAATGAATAAGTTTGAAGTGGGGGAATGACATCATGGCGTTCTGCTAGCAATATTCAACAATTTTACACAAATGCAAAAGCAAGCATGAATTCTTTTTACAGCATAACTGAAAAATGGCGTGAGCAGCGCAAAAAGTTTGGTTGGCGAGGTACGGGGGCGACAGCATAAACGATACTTCTAAAATAAATAAGTGATGGGAGCAAACAAAAAAATAATCAGTAATGAGGAATGAGATCAGACAGAATGACAGTTTAATTGCTGCTCGTTCATTTTCACGCTTCACGCCGCCGAAATCACGGCCGCAATACTTTTGTAGCAATTTTCAGTAATTTAAAGCGATAATAATTTTGGTTTATGGCCAATAAATGAAAAGTGAACACTGCTCGATTTGTTGCTAAAAGCAATTGAGGAGCTTCCAAAAATGTACTCAACCACCATCGAAGTATAATTTGAAATCTTTGATGCTTGGCACTTGCCAAGTGATTTAAAACATTTCACATGCGCTTACAGACGTACAAATGACAGTGGTTGTCTACACTTTTAATAAAAATTAGTTAATGTTCCCAAATGATGTAAGTATGGCAGAGGGTACGAGCGAAGGACTTTTCGGTTTTTAGCTAAGGCGGGGGAAATGTTCAAAAGATACTGTGGTACCGAACCAAAGCCGAGGTTCGGCCGAACACTGAAATCTGTGCTTACAAATCGTGTTTGAAGGAATTGAAACTTAATTACTACGAATTTCTTAAGTAATCATTTGAATTCAATTGAAAACAAATGAAATCAAAGCTTTAAATTTCCCAGTATTTCTCAGTAATTGTATTTGTAATTGAAATGGTATTGTAAATAAGTTTTGAAAGCTTTGCAACAAATATCTTTGGATTAAATTTCAATTATTTTGAATTCAATTGAAATTGACAAGTTGGATCCCCAGAATATTGCAGCCAGCTGCGCATCCATTAGCATCTGTAAATAGATATAAAACTGCCGCAATACGCCTATCAGGCCGCGGTGACTAGAAGAATAGATCCCTATTCCCTTAAAATTTACAATCTGACAAGTTTTAAATCGCAAGTAATAGTTATAGTAATTTGAATAGTAATGCAAATAAATGTGAACCGCCCTTGCTTCCAACGTCGATTTCAGAACTGTTCATTCAAAAATACACTTTTGCAAGAAAATTAATTAAAGGTAAAGGATTCATGTCATTCAACCTTAAATTGGAAGAAAGTTCACTTGCCAATCGCAGGCACCAAATACCAACAACAACAAGGAAACACATCCTGTCTTCCAACTTATCTCATCAAATGCTAATTTGTGCTTGTTTATTTTCGCTCGCCAGTGATTATTTTCATTGCTGGCAAATGTTTGTTGCTTCAAGAAAGGTTGGCGGCGGCGGCCTGTTTTCCTTGCCGCCAGAGCACTATCCGTTTGTGCCTGCGAGTGTGCACACACACAAGCAAGCATGTAAACGTGTGAATGTATGTGTGCCTGTAATTTAGTGTATTTTTTAATTTATACACTGCCAGTTCGTTTGTATGCACTGCGCGAAAAAGTAAAAATATCGATTGTTTTTATTATTTTATGTGGTGTGTGTGCGTGTGAGTGTGCGTGTCTGTAAGTCTGTAATAGTTTTCAGTTAACCATCACGGCACTGCTTCTCGGATGATATCATAAGCCAATATAAAATTCATAAACAATCCATAAAATGCGCGCCAGCAGCGGCGACGGCGTTCTTTGACTATTGGCAGACGTCGAGTTGTCTCGTGTAAACAAGTTCTTTGCCCTGCCCCCACTACACGGCTGCTCGCTTCCAGCATGGCGCGTCGATCTGCCTAATCAGCGTGCTACATTGTATGCTGAATAGTGCGCCCATGTGCGCTATAACTACGCTTTATGGCGGCTGCCGCAGAATTTTCCGTTTTATTTCATAAAAAGTTACTAGCTGCCATTTTTGGTATGTTTCATTTCCAGTGGCCGAATTAAGCTTAACAATGCGGCTTATCTGTATGCTGTGCGTTTATATGTGTGCATGCATGAGTGAGAAGCAAGTGGCGCATAATTTCATAACCATAGCCATTGACTTTGTTTTCTTTTTCTTTGAAATTAATGTATTCGAGCGTGCGGCTTTGAACATTTCAAATCTCACCATAAATTTCTATAATTGATGCCGCGATTTTGACAGTTCTCTTGGAAATTCTTTTCAGCTGCTTTATAAATTAATCATCACATAAGCGCAGCACAGTGGAGCAATGCCATTGTTTTATGTTGCTTTTGTAGGTTTTTTTGTTCAAAATTAGTACACAACTTTTTGGGTTTAACGAAATCTTTTAAAAAGAACTTTCGGTCATAGCAAATCGGTTGAACTAGCTCGAATCCAGTTGCTATATAACCAAATATGACTTTTGGTTACATGAATTGAATATTGCTTACAGCAACTTTTTGTAATAACGAACCATTTGTCTAGTCATAATGTTCGAAATCTTTGGTTATGACCATTCAAGTGGAATTTGCTTCTAATACATTTTCCGCAAGAGGAGAAGCTGAAGTTTTTCCGTTTAATTGCTCTTCTTCCTTGACCAGAGCTGAACGACATTAGAACGTCATTTAATTTTCCTAGATTAACTATAGTTTGAATAGAATCTCTCAGAGATATTGCAAGTAAACAAGTTTCAACTTTTTAACTTTAAATTATTAATAAATCAAATGTCACTTTTTATAGTTTGATAGTGCCTTTTTAAAGATGTTAGAAATAGCCTAATTAAATTTATCGTTACTAAATCGGCTGAATTTTAACTATATACAAAGTGTTTATACCCTTTTTTCTTTCCTTGCAGACACCGTCATATGCCTTATGATATTTGTGGCTGCTACTTCCATTGCCTGGAGCGTGTGCATGCACATACTCTCGGGTGATTTCTATCAGGGAATCATCGGTGCCAAATTAGCATTTCGTGAAAGAGACTTCGACAAGCTGCATGCGCGCGCAAAGGATCTATTCCATGAGGACTTGGACGCACTAATCAACGAGACCTATGCCAATGCTGCCTTAGAGAACACAAGCGACACAGTTTTGCACACCACGACAGTCGACAATACGTCGGAGAATCGTAAGTTCGAGGGACCGTCGTCTGCAAATAAATCTTGTTAATTTTGGAATTATTGTTGTAGCAACCAGCAAAAAGCCAAAAGTGCGCAAAATAGCGCATTTATTCCAGACCAGTTCCAATTTGCATGCGCCTGATGCGGCCGAGGCGGACGATGAGCCCGACGATGAGGTGAATACTACGGCACTGCCAAAAGTTAAATTCAACGCGGAGCAAGATCGCAAATTTCTATCAAACAGTATGTATGCCGCTATGCAATCTATAAGCCGATTCACATTCAATATTTCATTCTTTTGCAGTGACAATTGATATTCATCAGACGCGCTGGCCTGAGAGCGCCGCCGTGCAATTCATTTATAGTTTTCCATTTTTGTCGGAAATCGTTGCTATTATATGGACAGCGATGTGCCTCATCTATCAATCGGGCGTTAAAAAGTATTGGTAAAATTTATTTAAGTGTATTTTTAATAGTTGTTGTTGTCTTTAATATGTGATTACATATTTAAAGTCTGACGTATCAAAAGAATTCTCGTAAAATGTCAACCGGTTCCATATTTTTTTTCTGTCGAACAATTTTTTAGCTTGCCTCACATGGCATTGAGCATTTAATTTGATATAAAATTTAGCTAAATGTGTGAGAAAGAAAGAATTTTATTCAAATTAGTCATTCTTTTGATATTTATACAGTGAGCGTTATGACAACAGATTTATTCTTAAACATTAAAAAAAAAAAAGGATAAAAGTAGCGAATTAAGCGCCTTAATGAATTCTTCAGGTTCCAGATACCATTTTCTGCATAATAAATTTTATTGACTGTGTCTGCATTGTTAATTTTTTTCCGAAATTTAATTGGGCCAAAAATTTTATATCTTTCACTTTGGACCTTGAAACAGAACCTATTCGAATTAAAAATTGTTCTGCATTGGTATTGGAATTACTGTTTCCGAAGTGAAATAAAATAGTAAACATCGAAAATGGCATTTCCACTTCGAACAGCAGAATAGCTTAAACAAATATATACGACTGCAATCCGTTTCTAAGGCGGGATATTCCACCCGTTTCGAAGAAACTTCGAAACTCGAGTTGCAAGCGTTAATTTTAAATTTCAAGTGAAAGTAAAATACAGAACATGCCTCTAATTTTAGCACAATGTAAATTTAAAAGTCTTCCATAAATTAGTGTAAAATATATTTCTTTATGCTATTATTTTTAGGGGACTTCCGAAGCCGTGGCGTATTGTTGTGCCTTCCATTTTGATATTTACGCTGATGACTGTGAGCACGTTAGTGTACGCAATTCTGGCAAATGGTTTCGTGAAGACATTCTGCAAGGATTTGCGTGAAAATTTAAGTGATCCCAATGCCTTAAGGTACGCTACATGCAGTCCTATCATTTTCGAGTTTCCTCACATTTCTTTGTCTTCCTGCGAGCAGCTGCGGCCAAGCGATGTCCGTTCTGCGTCCGATCATACGCAAACACGAATTCAGTCACGACTTCTACTTGAATCTCTTTCGCATTTCGTACATAGTCACGCTGGCGCTGTGGACATTGGCGCTGCTGCTCATGCTGCTGCGCTATATTTTCGCCATTGACTTTCAGCTGGTGGATGTGAGCTGTGCGCAGGAACGCAGCAAAGTGCTGGAGTCTGGTGGCAAATGCCAGGAACCCGAATTCACCGAAGTGCTCTTAAACTCGCCACAACATCAGCCGCCCAAGTTGTTGTTGCACGTGGACGAATGCCAAAAGTCGGAGGATGACTTTCAGAGCGCCAAATCGCACCTGAGCGAGGTGGCCACGCCGCTGCTGGAGCACACGCAGCAACCGAAGTTGGTCTGATGCTCATAATTTGCATAATTCGCCGCGCAGGCGAATCCAAAACTTAAGCATCGCATTGACTTGTTTAGGCAATCTCAGGAATATATTTATATATATATGAAAACGAAACGAACGATTGATATTACTCAATTGCGGAAATTCCCACAATTTGTAAAGTGAGCCGTACACGACGTGTACTTAATTTAGTATTTTTTTGTATTTATTTTGTATGTTTTAGTATTAATAACATTTACCGTTTTTAACCACTGTGCAAACAATAAAAATTACATATTTCTTAACGATAAGGCGAAATGTTGTGATTATGTGCGTTGCAGTTACCATGGAGGAGCGGAGCAGACAGACATACATAAGTGAACGCTTTACAATAGTTTCATGGTAATGGTTTTGGTTTCCAGATAATTGTCCAGGCCGTCTTTGCCCAATTCGCGTCCAATGCCGGATTGCTTGAAGCCGCCGAAGGGCGTCTGTGGCAGCACGGCGTCGTAGCAATTGATCCAGATGGAACCAGCATCCACGTTGTTGGCGAACTTCATGGCCTTGTTGATGTCGTTGGTGATGATACCAGCAGCCAAGCCGTACTTGACGTTGTTGGCGCGATCAATCATTTCGTCAATGGAGCTGAACTTGAAGATGGATTGCACGGGACCGAAGATCTGCAAGAGAAAATTTCAATTATTAAAAGAACTGCAAGAAACGCGCGCGACATTAAAACGCGTGTTAAAGAATAGCATGCTTGAAATCGCGCGCGACATAAATAACTTGCACGCATGCGTTTTTTGTCGTGCCCCTACAAACCTCCTCTTGCGCGATTTTCATGTCGTCTTTGACATCCGAGAACACAGTCGGCTCGATGAAGTAGCCCACATCGCCAATACGACTTCCGCCGCACTGCAATTTCGCGCCCTGCTGCTTGCCGCTCTCAATGAAGCCCAACACCTTCTTCATCATGGTCTCATCGATTTGCGGACCCTGTTTCACGCTCTCATCGAAGGGATCGCCCACTTTGCGTGCCTTTGCCATGGCCACTGCCTTCGCCACGAACTTGTCGTAGATCTTCTCGTGCACGTAGGTTCTGCTGCCGGCGCAGCAGCTTTGGCCGTGATTGGAGAAGAGCGCCTCGTGTGTGACATCGACGGCGAAGTCGACTGTTAGGAATCAGTTGAACAAAACATGTTAGTATTGGAAGAGGTAGCGGCTGCAGTTCGGAACCTACTGTCGGCATCATCGAACACCACCACCGGACTCTTGCCGCCCAGCTCCAGCGACACAGACTTCAAGTTTGTCGTGGCAGCTGCTTGCATCACAGTACGGCCAATGTCCACCGAGCCGGTGAAGGCCACCTTGCGCACATCGTCATGCTCGCTTATGGCAGCACCTGCGGTGGGTCCATAGCCGGCAATGACATTGATGACACCTGCTGGGAAGCCAGCCTCCTTGGTCAGCGCTGCCATATAGAGAGCGGTTAGAGGCGTTTGTTCGGCGGGCTTCAGAATGATGGTGCAGCCCACAGCTAGAGCGGGCGCCCACTTCCAGGACAACATGAGCAGTGGATAGTTCCAGGGTATAATTTGGCCAACCACGCCCACTGGTTCCTTGCGCGTCATCGACACATAACCACCGGCCGGTATGGTGTCACCGAAGAACTTGTCCGTCCAGCCGGCGTAGTACTTCAGCACCATGATGGAGATCTCCACATCGAAAAGCGCCTCAGCGATAGGTTTGCCATTGTCCAAGGTTTCGAGGTTGGCCAAAGTCTTCTTATCGCGCGCCATCAACTCGCACAGTCTAACAGAGACGGTGAGAGAAAGAGGGAGAGAGGAAGAGAGAAACGAGTGAGATGTCAGCGGAAAATGCGCTCTCTTCGCAACTCACTTGTTCATCAATTGCGTGCGCTGCAGCGGGCTTATCTTGCGCCAAGCTGAGTTCCTATGGAACGCCTTCTTAGCAGCGGCCACCGCCAAATCCACGTCAGCCTGTCGTCGACAAAGAGATCGTCTCGCATTCAGCGCTTCAGTTCAATGTATGCCAGTGTAAGCGCACTCACCTTATCGCCCTCGGCAACTTCGACGATCACTTTGCCCGTCGCCGGGTTGAGGATTGGGAACTTCTTGCCCGACACAGCATCAACGAATTCATTGTTGATAAAGAGCTGTGAATTACAAGTAAACAAATCACTTTGTAATAATGCGGGATTAATGAATTATTATGCTTGTTTTTTTTTGGATCTCTTTTTCTTGGTTGAGTTTCTTCAACTTTTTCTCTTATCTCAAAGATTGCAGCTGTTTTTTAATGTACATATTTTGAATGGGTCTTAAGGTCACTATAAAAATACTTTTTTATGGGGGTTTAATTTTCGCAGCGCTATTTATAGGCACAGAATTGGGAATTTATTTAAGTCACGGGCTTTACTTAATCGCCATTTAAGCTAAATGAGATCTGTAAATCAGGTCTAAGTCAGCAGTTACTGACCCGCTAAGTTATACTCACAGAGGGAATCTCGTGAAAATACTTTCAATTATCTGACGTAGTTTATTACACTACTATCGCTCAGCGCGCGCACTGATAAGCGTGCTCGTGCTGATTTAAATTGCATTAAAACCACTTGTTTTGGCCGAAGTATTTAAAAGTTAATATATGCTTCTTTGTGTTTGCTATAGAAAGGAAATGTGGTATTAAGTGACTTATATTTAGACATTCGACAATGGGCATTATTTTCAATTAGGACAATTTTTAAAATTGATGTATCGACTGAACTCATTTTTATCATATTAAATTTATTGAAGTCTTTTGGCAGCTTGTTAAAATCAAAAGTAATGCAATGTTTGATTAAACAATCTTTATCAATCAAACTCATAAGATTTAACAAATTTCCTGCAAATGTTGAAAACAACTAAAAACTAGCAAAAAAAGTTGGTATTTCTGAAAAAATTAGAAACTTTCAAGCACGGAAACTTTAGAGCTTGATGCCATTGGAATTTCGGCCTGAATCACAATACATATTATTATTCTCAATACCGTATCATAAAATTAGTTTTATTCCTAGCAATTCTAGAATGCGTAGAAAATAAGTTAGGTTGCAAAGTGCCGCTTAGAAAATCGTAAATCTTGGTAATGCATATTAAGCAGCAGTGTGATAAACAAAGGCTAAAAATATCAGATAATTCTTTATTATTCTAGTGGTAGATTTGATTTTACAAAGTTACCCGTATCCAAAAATATGCATAAACACAATTCTGCTGTATCTAGTTTGTTATCTGCCGCTTTAATAACTTCTGATAACGCGTTAATTTTTTGTTCTAAGAGCGAAAAATTGTTTTTGCAGAGTTGCGCATTGGTAAAATAATCACGACCATAGGAAAAAAAATCATGTCAGGAGTGCAAATTCCCGCTCAGTCTTATTGGATGTTAAAGCCAAGGCTATAAATACTATATAGATAAACTGTTTTGCCTTTATCTTGCATGTGTTTCTTTTTAAATAGCCTCTTTAAAATGTGAATAAATTAAATGACAAAACCAATTTTTGTAGCGTTTATGAAATTGCTTTAAACTCTTGTTCAAAAAATTAGCGCTATAAAACGCTGCCATTTCCTCTTATCGCCTTATTTACAAAGAACTGTTTAAAATTGAACGGGCAACAGACACGTTTACATTTAGTAACAACAATTTTCATAACACGCTGTCAGTCTGGGCTTACCGTTTGACACGCCAAGTGGCTGCTGTACTTGCCGGTCATTGTGTCCATATCGTGCAATTTGCTCAGTTGTTTCAATTTCGAAAATTTGCTTTTATCTAAAACAAATGGGTTTGATGTCGTGAACGGCGTATTCCCTTACAATAACAATAAAATTCAGTGTGCTTCATTATACTTATAAATGTTGTTGTCACTGGGAAGTAAATGGCTGTGTGGAGTACGGGTGGTTAGCATGTGTTTGTATCTGTATCTGTATCAACAACACAGCAACAGGTCGAACGGCTGTTATTTTTAGCAAACGAAAAACTGTCCACTTCGTGCTTTTGCAGGAAATCAAGGGTGACTAAGGCAGATTTTGAATGAGCGCTCAGCAGGCATTTGATTGCCTTTATGTAAGGAAAGCACAAATTGTTTGCTGGAGAAGTGGGATGGGGCTTCCAGCAGGCATGTATTGTAGTTAGTATTTCTGTTCAGATGGAGAGTCTGGATTATAATAAAATCAAACAATAATTACATCGTTCTTATGCATTTGCACTTATATTCTGACAGTTTTAGGGCAGAGTGGGGGGTTTGAACACCAGGACACAAAAAAACTTTCATATTAAAATGGAATCATTTAATTTGGGCATGTGAATAATAAGGAATTTGTTCGTAAATACATTAAAATTTATTGCAGACTATCACATTCAGATTATACAGTTTCACACATTTTAGCTCGATTTGAGTAGCCCCAAATATTTTTCAGAATATATTCGCATTATAAGGTATTCGGATTTCCGATGGCCATATTGCAGTTTAATTTTTTTCTGAATATTGTTTTGATTGTAATCCAAAAAAATTCATTATTGAGATTGCAAACTTTATGCAGGTTATCATTTCACATATCAATATGTTATCTTACAAATGTTTTTTTATTTAACTGCCGCTTATTTATTAAACGCCTCATTGAATTTCGAAAATTATTTGAAAAACCAGTATTTACTTTTATTTTTATTTCAATTGCTTCTTTTTTGCAATCAAATTTCGTACGGAAATGGAATTGAAATCGAGTCGATTTGCTTGGGCTATTATGCAATTTGAAGTGTAATTACTATTTCGATATCATCTTTAGATTCTATATCACTTTTGATGCGGAGAAACAGGAAAGATTATACATTTCAATAAAATGGAAAAATGCAATATTAAAAGCGCATAAAACGAATTCAGAAAATAAAAGTTTTTTCGAAAGGAAATATTTTAAAGAAAACAGGTGATGAGTTTTAATGCTAGATCACAATATTTTCTCCTGTGAGTCGCAACGAATTGGGTTTTTCCAAATATTTTACAAGTGTTCTAGGGTTGAAGCACTTAATTTTATTTCTTATCATTACAGAATTTGGCAAACATATTGCAATCTATATTGGTACGCCCTAAAAAGTGACTTGCCAATTTCATCCAATTTATATTAATTGTGGCAGTGTTGCCCAAAGGGCAATTATAGTAGTACATTGGCAGAACTTCAAGTTAATCAAACTAGCAACAGTGATAATTGCTTAATTTTATTGCTTTCTGCTTGTAGCAAACTGTTGCTGCATACACCCTGTATGATATCGAAAATTGGGCGCGAGCAATAACTCGTTTCTAACCATCTCATATAAACTAGACTAAAGTATGGTGTTGCAATCACTCGCGTATGACGAAAAAGTGCTCAAATTGACAGGCAAGCTTTAAATCAAGCAATTTCCAGCAAGCGAACATATGTATGTACTAACAATCTCAAAAACAACAACAAACATATTATCAGCCAAAAATATAATGCTAATATACAACTACCAAAGCTATCACTACAAAAGCAACAATACCAAATGTCTTAAACATAGGCTAAAATGATAGTTTTTACTAAGCACACAAGATATCGAAACGAAAGCTTAATGTTTGTTTTTTAAGAAAACTTCTTATAAGTAAGACACGATAAAATTGTTAGAATCACTTCTGAATTTTGTGCCTTGTGCAATTCCTTTCGCTTTCTTTTCTTACTTTTGCCAGTCATTGCAAAATTTAATCAGATTCAAGCAAAAATTCGTAAGGCTATAAATCGTACCTTGGTGTATTTAATTTCTTGATTTGGATTTGCCATTTTCTTAGTCGTTTGCTTTTTTAATATTATCTCTTCAATTGAAAGTGAAATTTATGATTTTTTTTGCAATTTAGTATTTTTTGCACTTTACTCTACACCACAAAAAAGAGACTCAACGCTTGGAGCATGGAAGCACAACTGAACTTCTGCGAGCGCAATTCTGGACACTTTATAGACGCGGCGATTTGTTCTCGCAATCAGCGATGCCGGCCGGTTTACCACGGCTCCTCGGCTCCACGCAGCCAGCGGCAACAATGTTGTTTGTTTTTGTTTTCGATTTTATTCGGAGCTTTCTGCGAATTTTTGTGTATGGCTCTTTTGGAGCTAGGAATAGCGCCCAGTTCGTTGAAGCTTTGGGGAAGCTTGTTGAGTAGGTGTGTGAATTTGGTGTGGTCAGTTTGCTTTTAGCGTAGGCAGAGGAAACGATGTAGTTGTTAAGCACAGGGTGATACTTTAAAAGCTTTCACAAAGGCTGCATTTTAAACGGGGTTATTTAAAATAAAACATAAAATGGTTAGTCATGACTTTACTTAGTTTCTGTAAAGCTGTATCTTAGAAACCGCTAGCAGACAGCTATCTGAGTTCTCTAAGTAAAGTTACGTTTTGAGTCTCCGTCTGGTGGGTGGCCCCAAGTTGAATTAAGTTAAGTCAAGTCAAGTCAAGTTCAGTTAATTGCTTTAAGGCTAAGTCGAAACTAACCAGAGCATAAGCCATAAGTGATTTAAAGACACATATGTATGAAAGTTGATTGTACTACTATGAGAAAATTTACATCCAAAGATAATAGTTTGCTTAACCTTGTTACGATCAATTTGAAATCGCAGGGTATTTGAAGATTTAAAACCACTTCTTAGAAGAGAAGGGTGCCAGATTTTCTGAGCAGCAAAAGCTGATGACGGTTCATTTATAATAATTAAAAAAATGACTTTGCTGGCTGGAATTAGTTGAAAATTATTGAAAAATTTAACTAAAATTAAAATTTTTAGATTTAAATAGAATAAATAAAAATTTGTGACTAGTAATTCGTTGGCAGTGGCCATATGGCAATGACAACCAACAGTTTCATGTGAATGGTTTTCTTTGTCAAGTTACTAAGTGTCTAAGTATACACACTATATTTCGATGCGCTTTTCTGAACACAGCCGACTAACCGAGAATATGTTGCTATGTCAGGTAAATATAAGTAGCGTTTATTGTAATTGTGCGCTCATGCCAGTTACCAACAAAGAAATATAAATTTTATTATTTTATGAGCAAATTGATTCAGGTTTTCTACTTTGACATTTTAAGGGGATGCCTGCATCTTATGATTTCTTGAAACTTGAGAGATTAATTAATATGAAAAATGATTGTGTGTAAATATGCCTAAATCAAACATCATCCACTCCATATATTTTTGGAAGAAATTTGATCAATTTGGTCAGAAAATTTTTCAGCAAAGAAAGCATTAAATGAGAAGGTAGAAGAAGTAGGACAAGCAGTATCTGGTAAAGGCACCAAGTACAAGAAGACAAATCAAAGCTTGGAATCAGAAACAGAAGAAGATGCGTGCAAAGCAAGGGCACGGGGAGCGATGCGTTGCGTGAAGCCGAAATCTGCAACAGGGTGTAGTGGCCATATAGTACTTGTACATAAGTAGGTAACCCTTCTGACAACTTTTTCGATATTTTAGTAAAATATGTTTAAAACTATGCCAACTGTTTTTATTTTACAAGTCATTGTTACATATGAATAGATTGCCTTCTGAGTTGTGGCCGCTGTAGGATAACTCATCATGGGATATTTTGCGTATGGCAGCTGTAAGAACAAAATTTTGAATGATAAAATTATAATGATTGACAAATTGAAAAGTAAAGCATACCAGTGTGACTAACGGCAGGAGCGCGGGAGCGAGCTGGCAATGGTCTGTGAACGTTGCGGGGCAAAGCAGCTTTCAACTTGGCCCACAGCATCTTGGGTGTAAAGGTCAAAACGCTTGGTTTGGATTGTGGCACGCTACCGACGAACTGCTGCTGCACGGCCGAGTGATCGAGGAACCTCAACTTGCTTAGTGAGCTCAGAATATGAGATCTGTGTAAATATTGTACATATATAAATGGCTGATTACGAATTAGAGTTAGGCGGAAATGACCTGTAGTGCTCGTATTCATAGGAAACATATTCGGAGAATGGCTGCAGTTGCAGTCCGTCCGGGCAGATGGGATTGCCATGCAAGCTCAGGTATTCCACGTTTGGAAAAATGTGACTTATAAGAGCGACTGTTTCATTGAGATCGCTTAGCTGCAGCCACACAAAATCTATTACATTACATTACATTTGGGTATGCTGCTAGGTAAATATGTCTACCTCATTCCTATTGAGTGTCAGCACTTTGATCTGTTCCAGCGGTTGTTTCAGCTGCCGCAGATGCGCCTCATGCAGCCGATTGCAATCGAGTACCAAATATTTCAGTTGTGGAAAGACATAAAGGCAGCTCAAATTTATGAGGCGATTGTGGCCCAGGTCCAGATATTCAGTGGTTGTCGCATATGTGTCGATGATGTCTGCAGGCAACGTTCTCAAGTCACGCCGCGTCAAGTTGAGCTGCAAGAAATATGTTATAATTACTTTTTAGCTATAGTTCACCAAAAGGGCCGCCTGCCTCCTTTCTGCTGGCATCGTAGGGCATCTGCTTCGGCGCTTCCAATGACATTTCTATAAATTAGTTTGCGCTTAGATTTCAATTAAATTTTTAAAATTGCTTTTGCCAATTTATTTTCGACATTTTTTCACTTTCGTAGAGCGTTTCTTAGTTCACGTCATTATCTGCTCGCGCAATTGAACTGCCTCCATTGTCAGATCATTCGTTCTGAGACGATACGATCTGTTCCGAAAATGTTGTTGACTGCGCGAGACTTATTTACGTTTAAAAGCAGCCACGCATTGTTCTCATTTCCATTCGTTGCTGCTTTGTGCCTCGTTGAGCTTTTAGTAAAGCTCATTAAGATAAATAAAGAAAATAAGTAGCAGCAGATTAGATTGCATGCAATTGTTATAAAAATTAAATACAGATGGCGTGCATGAAATATTTGCATCTATATACATATTATCTTAAGACGATCGTATGCATTGTTGCTCGCAAATGAAGATTACGCTTTTAAAAGCCCAAAGAAATTATAATTTGCTGCCGGCATGAAAGATTGGTATCTGTAAAGCAGGGGTGGCCAACCCAAATGATCTCGCGGGCCGCATATATGGAAAATCTTCGGAAGATTGGCCGGAAAAATTTTTCATTTCAACACTAATTATTTTTCTTTTGGTCTGAAATGCGAGTCGATAGGTTAATTCTAAAATATTCTTTGAATTCACATCGAGTTGAACTGTTGCTTGAGTTGAATGACCGCATTTTGAATTGATTTCACATTTTTAATTATAAATCACGACGTAGTTATTGTCTTACGCAAATCAGCTCACCTCGACATCGACCGAGAGCTCTTCGAAGAGAGATTTCGAATTTTTTGGTTTTCCCAACAAGACGTTAATAATACGTTAATAGTTTTTAGCCAGACAGTAAAGTATTTAGCAAATATTAGTTTCAAATGCTTAAGTGTTGAGATGTGCAAACAAAATGAAATTATTGCAATATATGAAATTGCAGAGTATATGAATTGCAATATATGAATTTTTTCGAGCGAGTAAAAACGAACGCAAAAAAAAAATTTCGATAAGTTTCCCACGAGCATTTTAAATGCGAATGGACAAGCGAAGAAGTCCTTCAATGTTTGCGGCAAAGAAATAAAAAGTGAAGCAAAGTGTCTGCAAACTTTTACATGATACACGCTTTTTTTGAGATAAGAAAATAAGCAATCGAAATACGCTTTTGATTGCCATTGAAAATTTTACGATATGCGAAATACCGACGATCGTGACGGCTCATTGGCCAAAGTTAAGCTATGTAGACAAAAAAAAATGTCGATGTTAATTGCTGCAGTCTGTGGCAGGGGGCGCGAGCGGAGATGGAGGAGGCTGCGCATGAAGTGACGGTCACCTGCTGTGACAGAGTTCGCGCTTTAAGTTGCAGCAATTAGCGATTGCACGCGATATTGACAAGCGATTTGTGCGCTTTTGATGGAACAATCGGAATTAAGCGCCCGCATGCTTGGAAGTTGCAACAGAGGCAACAAATGAAGAGCGTATCGCAAGCGGTTTTGTGCATGCACGACAACGCAATGCAGCATACCTAATGGATGCTACGCGACGATAACGAACTGCCGAACTGTATGGAAACCGATTTGATCGATTGTGGCTGACGGAGACAAATGGTCGGATAGATGGACGAACGAACATAGCAATAACACGCCATGTTTGCAAGTGGCAAGGTTTATTTCTGTGTGTGTGTGGCTGTTGTGGCATATCCAATCCCGTTACTCACCCTCGACAGCGCCGAAATTGTTTATTTTAATTGAAGATTTATTGTCAATTTCAGTTGGAAATTGCTTTAGTGGCTCTTATGTTGTTGTTATTGTAGTTATTGCGGTTTTCTGTTTTACTTTACTTTATTTTTATTTGTATTTTGTTCAGTTAGTATATTTATTCTTTTGAATTCATTTGTTTAGCAATGCACCGCACATTCTCAATGTCAATATTTGGCCCATTTGCGGTATTCAAAGTTTCTCGGCCGTACTCCGGGCTGGCAATTCCATGCCACTGCAATTAGAGTTGGTCAGTTCAATTGAATCAGTTAAGCGAATTGGCAATTGAAACTTCATTTCAATTCGCTTTAATTCATGGCTACTTATTCACGTATTGGTTACTGCATACAATTTAAAAATTAAATTTAATAACAATAATATAATAAATAATCGCACATAATAAGTAAGACCTACAACAGAGGCCAGCGAATATCTGTTAACTACTATTATTGTTTAAAAAACTTATAAAATTTTTATGTCTGTATTTTTATGTGAGTAAGTTAACAAAATAATTAAATTGAAATGTGAGTCGAGAATGCCTGCTTATTTACAGGAAAAGCATTTGAAGAAGTGTTGCATATTTTCAGGCTAATGCATCTACCCAGTGGTTTGAAGCCATGACACCACGAACGCCATACTCCACGCTCTGCGTACACTACAAAGATAACTTTGGAATTTTATGTCTAAATTGACATGTAATTCAGAAAGGCTAGAATTTTTGAGGAAAGATTTTTGGTAATTGATTTTAGGCTTGTGTTTTACATGAGCTGAATAGTTCGGGAAGTTTGTGCACTTATATGAACTAGTTTACAAAAGTAATCAATAATAACTGAACTTATTGTTCAAGTGAGCTAAATGGACTATATTACCCATAGATATCGGGTCTTCGTTATAAAAATATATTGATAAATTAGTAAGCAATATAAAGTTTCAATCCAATTTTAAACCATTTAAGATTATAACTTTCGAAGCATAAACGTTTGAAGGTAAGATTACTTAGATGATCCGAAAACTCGATATTTTCGAAACTTCAAATTCTTTCAAGTAGCGAAAAAGAACAGCCCAAACATAGCATTGGTAAAAAAATATTCTGACTTTCTATTCAAGGTTAAATAACTGCTATTTTAACAGCCATTACCAACAACATCAACTATTTCTAAAGTCTTCCAACTTACATGCTCTTCTTTTCGCTATCAATATAACTGTTCTTTTCATCTTATATCAACAAGGTCTATACAACCTCACTATAACTAATACTTGCTATATACATATGTACATACATATATATATACAAAATGTCATTGTCATGCGTGTTTTTTTTGGAGCAGTGGGTTAAATGACATTCACATAACTTTTGAACCGTTTACAAAGAGCAAATTGTTTTGTTAAAAAATTGTCGATTATTATTTTTCTGAACGAAGTAAAAATAGTATAGCTGATTAGTGATAATTTTGGGTACGCTTCTGTCAACGAGACGGCAAATAAGTTCATTGCCAATCATAAGCAATTTTCCACATACCAAGTGCAGTCGGCTGCGTCTGCAGACAGGCGCACAGTTCATTCCGCATCACGATGCCGGACAAACTGAAGCAAAGCGGCGCAAAACAAGCCGAAAAACCAACAAGTCAACGCTTTGGAGTCGCTTCACAACGAAAAGTCTGGCTAAATGGATAATTAATCTTATTACAACGAGACGTGCAAGCGGCAAAACCTCACGTCCGAGCGAGACTGGCAGAGTGCGTCCACACTGAAAAATGACACGGAGGCAGAGCCGCTCGATGCCGGCATTCGAGCGGCTAATTATAGTTAACGCGCTCCACATTATTTCACTCGCTCGCTGAGTCAGACTTGAACTCGAAGTCTCAAATGCGAATGCGCCTTATTGAATTAGGTTGGCAAATTGGGCGATAATTGATGTGCTCTTTGAGGATTTGGCGATATGCTGTAAGTCTTCCTGTAGAGGGTGGCTCCATTTGTCACAGGTGGCTGCCAATTGTCGCAGCTTTTAGGCCCGTGGAAAATATAACTGATTTTAAGTTATCATCAAAGATTTGATTAACCAAATTGCTTAGTTGAATTATTAAAATTTCAAATTTTACAGATATTTGTGTCGAAATGAATCTAGAGTGCTGACAATCATTCCAGTTCACAGCAAAATTCAAAATTGCTATGCTCATTCCCTGTTGCGTCTTCGTTTGCGGTTCAATTATATTTTTGTGTGCTGATTTCGGCGTTTGCAGCTGTCATAATTGTTTGTCGTCATGCCAAAATATTGACACCATCAATCATCGGTCATTTCTCTGCTTCATGCAATCTTTCGCTTGAAGTTACTGATATTTAAAAAGACTTGTGAGAAAGTGCGTTAACATTCAAATTGTAAAATATGTTTTCTTAGAAATCGATCAAAACTGAGAAATACTTTTTCTTAGGAAGTACTACTAAAATTCAAATTCCCAACCAAAATTCTTTATATAAATAAATATTAGATATGCATTAAATTTTATGCATTATTAGAGAGTAATACAATCTTTTCTTTTAAATTAGAGCCCAATGTTTTGATAGCTATTGCTCAGTTATGGTGGAAAAGTATTTTATTGCTATTTAAATATATAAATATTGAAATTTTACAAAATACATAATTCTAATTCCCAAATTATTTTCTGTTGTTGGTTTTTTCAACAAATGGCAAATATACGAGCGTTGTATACACTTTTGAATGACAACTTGTGCAATTTTGGGTTTCAAAATCATCGATGACAAAATCCAAAGTCGAAAAATCAGCCATTGATATAATTCAATCGAAGCGAATCACTCATTGCAAACATAATAATTTAAAAAGGAAACAAAAAGACGCTTAAAGACTTGACAGTTGCTACCAAAACAATTCAAATTAAACACTCGACAGCAAAATAATTATAGAAGAAATTTGAAGAGTGGGTTTGCGTTTGTCGCAATTGCGCAGCAACAAAAACAAACACAACTGAAGGTGGCAGCAACAAAAATATTGGAAGATAAAAAAAAATGTGTGAATACAGAAAAAGACAGCAATGCTGTTGAATGTATGAAAGAGACGAGGAAGAGCGACAGCAATGGCAATAGCAGCAGCAGCAGAAAAAGAGTCACCAACAGCAGCAATGACAACAATTACTTTTACATCATCAACATGCGCCACAAAGCAAACGGAATTGGTGCACTTGAGTGCAAATAAACAAGCAACTACAAATGCGATGCAGCAGCAACAACACTAACAAACAACAGCAGCAACAGCAACACCAACACACGCT
Source organism: Neria commutata (assembly GCA_963457695.1). Lineage (NCBI taxonomy): Eukaryota > Metazoa > Arthropoda > Insecta > Diptera > Micropezidae > Neria > Neria commutata. Next base: position 15,853,885 of record OY735245.1, on the reverse strand, counting down.
TTAGCGGCGTGAAATGATCGATATCTTTAAGATGCCAAAAAAGTGTATCTCAGCCAGCGACAATGGGGCAGCCAGCAGCCGCAGCAGTAGCAACAACAACAGCAGCTGCTGTCGTCGCCATCGCTGAAATAAAACAATGAAACAACTTCTTGAATTGAATATTGCGCAATTGTTTTTATTTTAATAATTTTGTTGTTGTTTTTTGTTGGGTTTTTGGATTTGAAATTGGGTCAGTCATGCACCTTGGCCGCTGCAGCTTCAGCATCAGTGACAGCGTGAGCGGCTGCTGCAATATGCGCCTGCTGGCAACGATGTGGGCAATTGTGACTTTTTGCTGTTTCAGCAAGAGCCCTTGTTGTTGTTGCTACGCTGCTGGGCCTACTCCAGCCTTAAACACTTCCCAGTTCATTGTCATTGGTGCGCGAATGCCCTTCGTTCGATTGCAGCGTGCGTGTAAATGCCCGCAATTGTATCGCCTCTCTTCAGCTCGCACACTCGCACATGCAGACAGACATCTTCATAGGCATGCATGTAAAGACGCGCTGAAGAATGCACTTGATGCCTTGAAGCTGCCACTTGATGCACTCCAGTCCTTTTCTAATTGATCCAACTAAAGGTCTCGAGTGTATTCATTATCACTTCAAGAGTAAATAATCACGATTTTTTTCAATTTGACTACTATAGGCGCATACATATGTATGTATAATGCTGCTACTACTTTTATTGTTGTTGTATTGGGTGCACTGTGGCGCACATTTGGTGGCAGAGTTTTTGACCGCTACAAACGTAGTTAATCTACTCTGTACTATTTTCTAAAATTTTCAGAAATTCGGGGCGAGCAAAAATGATTTATATACATACATACATAATTCCAGCTAGTTTCGAATAAAATCAGAAGCTCAAGGTAAATCGAAAATAGTGGATTTTGGTGAATTCAATCGAACAATTTTTATGTTCTTAAATTCTTCATGCTGAAATATAAATATTTTATAAACTTGACATTATTAAAATTAGACGGTTTGAAAAAGCTAATCTTTGTCTTAGACATTTAAAATATAAGTGAAATAAACTCGTTCAGATTTAGTTATAACCGAGTCAAAGTTCTTCAGCGAGTTGCGTAGCAAATTAAATATAGGTGCAGTTTCTAACAAAGACTCAACTCTTATTCTCTCATATTGAAACGTTTTGAAAATAATGTTTAGCCCTTTTGAAAATTATTCTGCTTAATAGATGAATATGGGTTATATAAGCTTACACTGGTTAAATATACATATGTACATATATGCAATGTATAGGTCCTGTTAAGTCCTTAGAATTTCCAGATGGCGGTCTCTTTAAAGCATATAACCCATTGACAAAAATTAACTTAAATAAATTCAAAATTCAAGTCTCAAATCTGCTCCCTTTTTGTCTATTGGAAATCATAAACCCTGCTTGTTGAAGTACTGTTACACGCAAAGAGTGAACTATTAAAAATCCGTGGATTAATAAAATCAATATGTTAATTTCAAGGAGACATTTGACTGTGCATGCTCGAAAATGTGTGTGTGGATTTTTTTATACTCTTTTTGAAATTTTTATATTTTGTGATTTATATGTACATACTTATATAATACTTAGATGCAAAACGTTTCTTAGAGTTCAACTTTAAAAGTGTTCACCTTTAAAGGTGCTTCAGATGGTAAAAAGTGAAATGACCACTTCCAAAACTGAAGTAAAGATTCAGTCTCAAAGTGTTTGCGCATTGTCGTGCAGACTTGTTTGCATTTTGTCAAAAAGTGGATCATGCCAAAATCATTGCCAGACCAACAAATCTTTTGAAGAGTGCTACAGCAAGTTGCCTGAAGAAAGGCTTAAATTCGCATGAATGCATGCGAATCAACACCTCAAAAGGCACTTTCGATTTCAATTGAACTGGCAAGCGACGAAAAGCGTAACAGCAGCCAGCGAAAAAGCACCAGCAGCAGTGGCAGCGACAGCAACAACAACAACTATTGACAGTGCTGCAGCCACAGACGCCCTAAAGTGAGCTCCAATTTTCAAACAACTCTTAGCACTCGACTGAAGGTTGTGGATTCACAAGTGCCAAGAGGAGTAGCAGCATATGTAACACACACGCACACACAGCTGGAGATACATATATACATATGTATGTGTGCGTGCATGTCGTACGAAGCTGTCTGCTGCTGCGCGGGCTGTTGGCGGAGGCATGTCAGACAAGAAGTTGCTGGCATCCGTTTGGCGGCTTGCAGCCACTCGCGCATTAAATCATCTCTCTTTGACACTGAAATTATGCGCTGCTCCAATTGAGTCAACCTCAAGACCCGCGAGCAGAAAACAGGTTCAATGTATGGCACTACCGAAGGCATCCGTAGCAGAGAGCCGCAGTATGATGGCTCTTTCTGTGGCTCTTTTGCAGTTCAATTAAAACAATTTTAATGAGACTTCAGTTGTTGGCCGTTTGGAAAATATTTTGTATGCGCCGCCACCGCTGACCACTAGCGCCGCTTAACATCCAAACAAGCCGAGAGTGACCAAGAGATGTAGCGACCTATCAACCAACAGCGGCCAACCAGAGCAACCGACGCAGTTCGAACGAACCATATAAATGCAAGTTGTTGCGCTTGACTTGACATCAGTTCGAAACTTGCTCCTCCTAACTAAGTTCGCCTGCCTGCAGTGAAGCAGCTCAGCTGAATAAACGAGTCCAAAGGATTATCAACTTACTCATAGAGGAATTAAAGCAGCGCAAGTGTTGCCAGTGTATATTATTTTTTTTTTTTTTTGGTTGCTAGCTATAATGCGCGCATTCATTTTGGTATCTTGTCTGGCGGTGGCCGCTGTGGCGCGTCCGGATGTGGGTGGCTACAATTACAATGGATTACAACAACAGAATCAGCACAGCTTGCCACAGAGTGGTGAGTGTCAGCAGCAGTGAAGATGGATTGGAGATATTTGTCTTTCATAAGTTTTGGCAACTTTCAAGCATTTTCGAAGATTTTAAAATTACAAAGTGGCTTCTTTAATTATTAATGCCTTAAAAAGAGTACATAATTTTTTAAAATTTACTTTTCTGCCTTTTAGCGCACTCGGTGCAACCGCACATACACCAACAATTGCCAGCTGCGCACAGTTTTGCCAACTTCGGCGTGCCACAGGTGGACTACAGTGCTCCAGCGGCACTTGGCAACACTGTAGAACACTTAGCTACACCAGTTGCACCTGAGGACATTGCCGCATTGGTACAGTCTACAACGCAACAGCTGCAGCAGGACTCCTACAACATGGCCTATCAACAGTCCTCGATTCCACATGAAGCCGGCTACGACTACGCGCCCACACAGACCAAGGTGCACAAGCACATCTACGTGCATGTGCCACCCAAAGACTTCGAGGACGAGGATGTTGTGCAGACGCGTGTGCGCCATCAGGCCGGCCCCAAGCAGAAGCACTACAAGATCGTCTTCATCAAGGCACCGTCGGCGCCCGCCATACGCGCACCGATCGTTGCACCAGCGCCACAGAACGAAGAGAAGACGCTCATCTATGTGTTGCACAAGAAGCCGGAGTTGTCGCAGGACATTGTCATACCCACGCCAGCGCCCACCAAACCCTCCAAACCCGAGGTGTACTTCATCAAATACAAGACCAAGAAGGAGCAGGCGCCCGTCTATGGTCCACCACCAGCGCTCGACTTGGATGCTCGCAATTTGGAGCATGCTGAGCAATACGCTGCTCCCGTTGCCGATGACTTTGCCTCCATGTCGCCAGCCGATTTGCCAGCAACCGCGCCCATCACCACCATACAACCTGTGCCGGAGGAACACACGCCACAGTTTGCAAGCGAACTGCCCGCAGAAGTGTACAGCGCGCCCACCATGGGCGCCATACATGTGGCCGAACCAGAGCCCACGATTGCGGCGCCAGCTGCCAACGCACAGTATTTGGCGCCCGAGGCCACACCAGCCGTTCAGGTGGCCGAGCAGCCGCTACACTTGCCAGCGGCCAACTACGGTCCACCCGGGCGATTCTTCATCAAGAACAAGAAATGAGCGCAAGCAAGCTCGTTGCTCGAGTAACAGCTACTACACACATTTAGTCACATTTTCTATCCTAGCTTGCTGCACCACGCCCACATTGGCACTTGTTAATACATATTCACGCACACATCCTACCTCTCTCTTCATCTGAATACTCTGCTATGTAGCTGCTCTATTTTGCAGTGCACTTTAATTAGCGAATAAACGAATTTATTACATAAATTTTGAGGAAATATTACGTGTCTTCTTCACCTCCTCCTTCTGATGAATTTCTTCATTATCTACCTTAAATTTGTTTGGGGTTTTGGTTTCAGACACATCCTTTCACTTTTGCCGGCGGCGCTCTTCCATTACGGCGATTAGGTAACTCACGTCAGCTGCTTTACTCCTTATTTCAGTGACCTGCGCACATCCACCAAAAACAATGACAATAACAACAACAACGAAAGCAACAACAATAAGCAGCTCATGTTTATTAGCAAATTAGTGGCAAAACCATTTTCAGGCTTTGTTTAATGCCAATTTGTCCGCGCATGTGTATGTGTGTGTGTGTGTGTGTGTTCGCATAACATTGGGAAGCGTTTAGCGTGTTTCTGTTGTCGGCCACGTTCGCCATAAAACTTGACCTTCATTGCTGTTGGCTGCGTCTGCTTCAGCCGTTTACAGTGCATTAAAGCGTATTTCATTTTTGAAGTAGGTACTCCGAAAGATGTGAAGTCATTGATAATGATTTGACTTGGATTCGAAACGGCAAAAATGTAAAATAATTTCGGCTTTTAACGCTCATTGCCAGTGGAGCTCATTGAAGAAAAAACGAAAGAAAGAAGAAAAAAATCGAAAGAAAGCAAAATTTTTGCGCTTGAACTTATCGCTTGATTAAATATGCAATCGCTGCAAAGTAATTGGTAATAAATAAACATGAGCTATTAAGTAAAATTTTAAAATTGAAATTAAATTGCTTTTAAATTGTACGATTTGAGTAAAAAGTAAATAATTCAAAGTAATTGTCGGGTAATTTTCGATGCTTTCATGATTTTTTGAATAATTGTTGAGGTAAAGAGAAGAAACAATTTTACTCGAATTTGCTTAAAATTCCTCTTAAATTTTCTCAAAATTGAATATTGCTAAATCTAGTTACTTAGTAAGTTTTGCAGCAGATCTCGTGAGTTGAATATAAAATCCAACTTCTTACCTTACAACGTACTTGAGGTCACAATATATCTTTGTGTCGCTGTGCGATACTCCCCTAGACTATTTTATTTTTATTTTTAAGCTTAATCTCATAATAAACATTTTGGATGTGAATTAAGTAATGATGAGATGATTTGTAAAGAATTTAAGCATCAATTAAATCTTTGTATTGCGAATCGGACAAGCTTTCATTGCCATATCAAAGTCAATGCCAAGTTTCATTGCAAATGCCGCCGAGAGTAAAGCACGGTTAAGTACTTAATCACTTAATTCGTTAATGATTCATTGGCAAGCGGAATGCATTTGATTTCTTCTTCTTGTATTTTTGCAAATACTTGCAGCTATTTGCAGCAAGCCATAAGCAAGCATAAGGCTACTTCTACTATGGAAATTAGAAAATAAATTGGATTTTGAGAAGGGCCAGGAAACATTTTAGAAATGTCGTAATAAAGACTCAAAAATTGCATTTTTCTGCAGACATAAATATTTCATTGCTTATATAACTTTTTTATTTATTTTATTATAAAAACCATATGCATTAAAGGTAAAGTATTTTGTAGATTTCTTTTCCAAACAGCCAAAAAATGTCTTTCTACCAAATGTCAAGTTCTTTCTAAATTTCATATTCTTTTGCAGAAACCCAAAAAATTCTTTTTGGTTTATTATTTTGCATTTTTTCTTTTCAGAAACCCAACAAAATGTTTGTCAACTAAAACAAAATTACGGGTTTTTTGTGTTTTGGGAGAAGCCGTATTTCCCACAAAATTTTTTTTTCCTTTGTATGCTTGTATGTTTGCGTATGTATATTCACTTAACACAAATTCATTCCGTCCAACAATTGTTTTCCAGGATCTGCCCTTACCCGTCTGTTAATTAAGAAAAGGCTTATCATAAAGATAAATTTTTGTCACGAAAATTCAATACAAACTCGATGTGATTGCAAATTAAAAATTGCAATACGAAGTGATTTCCTATTGGCTTGCCATATCCAACAAAGAAGTTTCCATGTAGCAGCAAAAAAGTTCAAGCACATCAAGCTGCAAGCAACATGTTGCTGCACCCGCTTGGCAACACACGTGCGCGCACTCAACATTGCCCATTCACAATAGTTCACAATAGTGACGTCGTGGGCATGAATGAAATGTAAATAAACAAGTTCATTGCCAAGGCGTGTGACCAGCAAAACGTAGACCAGCAATTTACGCCAAAATTATGCGCCGGCGCAATGGCGCCACCGACATGTTGCAGCAACACGACCTCACGCCCCAATGTGCCGCACTCCACAATGTTGCTGCGAATATGGAGCCATTAGATTGAAGCAATTTGCGCCTTTGGTAAGAACGCCGCAGATCAGTTGGCGCGCGCAATTCGTATCAGACAGACCGACCAAACCGTTCGCGGCAATGCAATTGGCCAACTTTTGACGCTGTCACAGAAGCCTGAAAGTGTTTAGTGAGTGCGAGTGTGTGTGTGTGTGCGTGAACTTGAACAGCAGCCGGTGTCAGAATTACAGTTATAATATTATCTGCGGCGCACGTGCGTGCGGCGGATGCATTTGCTAGCGGAAACGGAAGTGTAACGGTTTACATATGCATTTGTAGATACGGCAATTTCGGCGATTCGTGTGCGTGTTGCAACAGAAATATAACGGATATTAACAAATATAACGATAAAATACTTATTTCGATTTTTTGTGGGTGTGCTGCAAATTGGGCGGCGATTTCAGTGGCAATTTTTAAGCCCTGTTAGCCGCAAGTGAATTTGCATTTAAATGCGAATTTTATGTGCATGAGGAATTTCAGTGCGGTCGTCGTACTCTGTCGTTGAACGTGCCAACCTGACAGGTGACTGCATCCTTTGGGACACCTGCTGGCAGTAGTCAATGACATTTTGATGGGCTACCAGGCTGCACTTTGGCAAAGGTGAGTGAATTACATTTTGCACTGTGTCGAGATACACTTTTATTCATTTGCCTTTTCAAGCAAGAAGATTAAAAGTGAAAGTTTGTAATTAAATATTTAAGTAAACAGCAGCATTAATATAAATGGTTTGTTTCAAATGAGACTGACATCTGACATGGTCAGGTGTTTAATGGACCGCAGAAGCGCTTGAGTTTTTGGCTGGAATACGCAAGCACGAGAAATTATATTTACTCTTCATGGGGCTTAAATTCTGGTGCTTTACTAAACTTGTTTAAAGATTTTAATATGATACCATTTTGAAGATTAAATTCACTTACATAAATCTATTATATTCGGTGACGTCTTCTAGATTCAATTTGTCACAATTCTAATATTTTTTAATAGATTTTGAATTAATTTATAACTAAATCTCGAAGGATAATAGAAAAAACACATGCACTCTTCTTTATCTTAAATTGAGCAAAGTTTTGTACGATTAAAGAAATTTTATAAAAAGCACACATTACCGTTTTAAAGCAAATTTAGAGAAAAATTTTGCTAACTTTTTAAAGATATAAAAAAATTATTACGACATTAACTGCCACAATATTATTTGGTAGGAGCCTACTACATATTCTACAACCAGTTGCCTTTTTTCTTGTTTGCAAATCCCAATTTAAGTTTGATCGAGAATTCGGTTTTTGGTTTAAAATTATTTGTGCAAATTTAGAATATGAATTTTGCATAAAATTTTATTGTAATTTGATGGAAGCGTCTTCAAAGAATTTCATAACTTCCAACATTTAATGCTGTTGAAATGAGTAGAACTTTGTATTGGGATCGAACTCTACTTGGCGTTAGATGGTCATGGCCATCTATCTTTTTATGGAATAGTCCAACTCTTGAGAGAGTTTGTCTACCTGGGCTTTATGAATTTCAATATGGAATATTAACACTACGCTCAGTGGAAAAAATGTGAATTTAAAGCCCTTTTATTATAGGAGTTTTTTGATCAATCTTCACTCTGACAAATTTGCATGAAGATTCTTGTCGACAACTTTTAAATTGTCTATCGCTCTCTTTCCTAGATATGCAATTTTCAATTTCAAGAAGCATAAAATCACTTTTCGATTTGCGCTTTTCAGCTTCAAGAAATTATACAGGTTTTTCTATATTACTTCTGATAATCTCTAATAACGACCGACTCTTTAAAATAATTATTGAATACTTTTATATCTAAAAAAATATCACTGATTACATTTTGTTCAAGACAAAGTTATTGCTTTATTATTAAAACGCTTTAAAAAGCTGATAACGATTATCATTATCTACGCTCGATGAAGCACGCGAACAAAATTGATTTCTTAAAGAAATTAAAAATTTAGGCAACTGATACAATCTATAATTTTCTTTAAAATTCATGCCTTCCTTTTGCCGCTGACCTATCATAATAATACACACTTCGATGGACTCTGCTTTGTCAGCAGAAGAAAAATACATACAAGCACAATCAATTTCTTAGGAATTTTTATCGAACTTGAATCTCATCGATGTGTCCCCAAACTGCATTGTGGACGAAACCGCCTCCGCTATGCTGCTAACTGCCCTGATTTCGATTAATTTAATTTTCAAATAAGACGAAAAGTTTCTTTCCTTCTTAAGTTTGCGCTTGCCTCCTTATCCATTTTCTTGCTTTTGAGCAAGTCATGCAACCACAAAATTTAATCAGAACTTTTTATCAATTTGAGAGTGTAAAAGTTTGTGGCTACTGCAAATTGGCTTGAAGCAAAAGTGTGTTCTGCAAACATAAGATGTGTAATGTCAATTTTATTCTTGCGGCAGCAAATTAAACATGATTGGAAATCGAAGGCTTTTGCCAAATACACCTGCGGCAGCAGCTAAACTTTACATATTGCATGTCTTTTTGACTGTCGAAATTGTCAAGTTTTAAGCCGGCAATAATTTGAAAAAGTTCCTGCAGTTTTTTTCGATTTTTTTTTAGCCTATAAAGTGAAAAAGTTGAATTTTGTGGCAAGCTCTTGAGCAAACTACTCAGACATGCTACAAGTGCAAGCTTATAAATAGTTTTGAGCGGCAGATCAGAAAGTTGAAGCCAACTTTAAGTGTTTGCCATGTACACAAGCAGAACTTTGGCAAGTGGCGCAACTTGTTAGGCGGGGCGAGTCAACAAGTTGCAAGCGTGTGTGAAACACTTGAGTACGTCACTAAGGCAGAAAATTTCTTAAATTTCTTTCTTACATCAAAGATTAGATTAAATAGAAAAATTGTCGGAAAATTCTCATTGCATCAGACAGACAGGCTTATATTTCTGAGAATAATTGAATTTCATAACATATTAAAATATTCAATATATTGCATCCTTCTGGCACCAGAAACGTCTTCTTCTTTTTCACGAAAAATGAACGTTTATACTTGTAAAGTAAAAATACACATCGTCTACTTTTATAAAAAAAATACATAAGCTAAGCATGCATACAAAAATGAGTTGACAGCCCAACTACAGTTAAAAATGGCAAAATATAAGACGCTTTCTCTTTTTAAATTGTGACTTAGTTCCAAACGCTAACTGAGAACAGTTCGAAATATATGTAAATACCTGGTCATGCTTTATTATGTTCAACAAAACAAACATGTAAATGCATTGTGGCAAATTTCTATAATAAGAAAAGAAAGAGAGAGAGGTACAGTTAATCGCAGACACGCAAATGAATTTCGGCTGGCCCAAACTTCCGACCAGAACAATACAAACAACTAAACTACAATAACAAAATAAAACTAGGCGGAAACAGCGTTAATTATAAATTATGTGTTCTACTAACATGCTCACACACACACACACACACACATAGACCCCGAAATAGTGCTGCAAACAAAAAGCACACAAGCCATGGCATCAAAGGAAGCTATATCCTGCTTACACATGCCAACATTCCTTGCTTCCTTCTTTCTGTATGTTTCAAGTAGTTGAAATACCGATTGCACACACACACACACACTCAGCTACTTTTTGCTGCCAATTAACTGTATAATTTTATTGGCTAACACGTTTGGCAGTTTTCGTTTGTTTTGGCATTTCTCTGTTGTTTGACGTTTTCGTTTCGCTTCTTTTTTGCTATAATATTGAAAATTTATAGAAATAACAAAGTACAAAAAGCAGTGTTATTTTTACCGCAGTTTTCTCGAGCACTCGTCCACTTCATTGCTGTCATAATATTTTTGTTTTGTTTGAGTTTTTGTTTTGCTGCTACAGTCGCTAATTTTACTCGCTTCTCCTCGCTGCTCCTCTAGCCTGGCCGGAGGATCTGCCTGCTTGGCAGCAGCGTTTGTGACTTAATACACGCGACTTCAGCGAAAGGGCAGAATTTCTTGCGGTTAACTCAACTTCTACTTTGCCGTTAGTAACGTAGACGACTCCGCCTCTGCGACGTTCGTCTAATGCCAATGCGTGCCACTTTACGCCGCGCTCTCAAAGCATGTCTGAGCGCAATTGAAATTGGTAGCGCAACATTGGCGCCTCGTTTACAAGCTACACATGCTAGCGAAGTGCGAGTGCGTGTAAAAGCGGTCTGCATTCGTTTTAACAGTCGGCATAAAAGCGTATAAATGAAATGCTAAAATGCCATATTTTACGGCCAGCCGTACTACCTTACACTTTATATGCATGCAAGCTGCCATAAAGTGGCGGCTTACTCGGCTCACGGAAGGTGGTGGCGGTTCTTGTTTACTAGCCTTAAGTTTTGAACATTGTTTGGTAAATATGGTTTAGGTTTTTTATTATAAAGAAACTTTTGAAAAGTCCCTGTGCGGATTTGCTGCTTCGTTAATCTGGCATTAATCCATTCGTGGTTGTCATATGGTAACATTCATCTTTGTAGCAACGTGAGCCCTCCCAGATTTCAAGAATCAAATGTTTCTAATTTAATTGTGTCTATTTGAAGTCTCAGATTAATATGAAATAAATTTAATTGTTGTAACTGCCATAAGGCAACATATTTATTGCAAGTAGCCTTTTTAATCTAACCTAACCTATTGCAAGTAGCCAAGAATTTAATTACGAGCAAAACTCATAGTACATGAAAAGTTTAAATTCCAGCTTTTGAATTGTAATCATATAGATGAACACTTGTTTGTACAATGGGCAATAAAAATATCCAAATTTTTTTAAAAAGTTTTCTTGCACAAAAATTAGGTAAAAATAGCAATAAATGAAAGTTATATCTGCCTGGGTTTCTGCACATGAAAATCTCAAAAACCAACTTTCTGATTCAGATACAAAAATATATGTTCGATTATATAGCATTTCACAATAGCTCATTCAACAAATTAATGTTCTTCATTTTTAATCGCTTTATGCACTCTACCCAAAAATTGTGCATTTTAATCTTTTATCGCTTTTTAAACAATTGCGTACAATAAAAATGGCATATCCTATTATTTAATTGAATATATGTATGTGCCAATGAAAATGCAACAAAATATTAAAAGCGCCATTGATTTTTGCCTTCAACACTAGGCTAAAAATATGGCATTTAATCACATTTATGGCGCAATCAATCAAAAACAATTTCAATTTGCGTATGCCAGCCGAATATTTAATCGTAAATCGAATGCGAAAATCAACAAATTTCAAAAGTGTTGCTGCTAAAATCAGAAGCAGAAATTTATTTGATAAAATTTTTAAATTAAACAGACGCTATTTAAGACAATCTTCAGGAATTCAAGTTCAATATTGCGTATACGTGCGGCATGCCGAACAACACAGATACTGAAGAGGCACAGCGTTAGTGAAGCCAGATGAGTAGTATGTGCGCGTATGTGTGCACATTTGGAAGAAGTTTTATTTGTTTATGCAATACGCAGTCGATCATTTTTCTTCATTCAACGCAGCGGGAGTAGTGCGAATAAGTGCCAAAGCAGCAGCAGCGCGGGCAATAGTGCCAGCCGCCGCCATAGCCATCTCAGCCGCGAGCTAAAGGCAGCATAGCAAGCTAAAAGGTAGCCATTGGCATTTAAATTCGAGGCATGGCAATTAGAGCAATCAGTTTGCTAGCGGGCGGAGGCAACTTCCGCCAACATGACACACTCAAATTTAATTTGTTTATTCCCGAAGGTTTCAAAGACGTAGAAAAGTAGCATATGCAAAGATTTTGTTAAAATTTGTTGATGTGAATTTGCATTACATGCGAAATAGCATGAAAAGCGGGCAAGAGCTCGTTAAAAAATGCTGCCAAGAAAATTTTAACGCAAGCCTACTTATAAATTTATATGGTGACTTATTTATAGGGGTATTGCAATTCATAGACGGGGTCGAAGAAAGCAGCCGCATTTGACAAAATAAAAATAATACTCATTGATCTTTTGGTAATGCAAGATCTTGGGGGTATGTAGCTCAAATATATCAATCAATATATAGATAATCAATAGTATTCAAAGAAAGTTTAAATCAAATCAAACCTCATTAAGCTGAATGAGCTAAAATTAGATCTAAATTAAATTTAAAGTACTTATTTAGTTTTATTCAACTCTACAAATGAGTTGGAACTAGACTCATCTTTGATTTCCAGGAAGTATGCCAAACTTCTTTCTGTAGGCCTAGACAAGGCCTTAGGTTGCCTTTCAGGCAGACAATTTGCTAGACAGCCAATACCTTTAAACTTACCTATAAGGTTAATCAGATTTTCAGCATAAGTATTCCTTAAGAAATTTCATTTAACTTTATTGAAAGTTATTGCATAATTTCAATATTTATATCACACAAATTTCGAAAAGTATTTCAGAGCAAACTTTCAAATGAGAACATATTTTGCACTAATAAAGATTCTTAAAGCTACTTCAGCTCTTAAGCAAATATTTACGCGATAGCACATGCAACAAGATGAAAAGCCGCAGATTCTTTTTATAAAAATCCATTGTTATTCTAATATTATTGTTTTTGTGTGCATGTGTGAACTTGGCAGGTGTAATTTATTACTTTACGCTATATTCGCTGGCTCAGCGAAAAGACGGCCAAAACGGTCAATGAACTCAGCTGCTGCTGCTTTATGAGTAATGCCTCTCCATATAGTACATTTACTTATATGCACCTGCTTTGAAGCGGTGGCCACAAGCTGCTCACAGAAGTGCTTTTCTTTGCGCTAAACTGGCTGGTGTTTAGACCTGAGCCGAGACGTAGGCGTTGATTCCCCCTGTTCCCCCTGCCAACTCAGACGTCAGCCACTTTCAGCTTGAGCCATTTATCTTTATGAAATTTGCAAATGTTAAGTATAAATGTTTTCGGAATTTCCATGCATGTCATGTCAGAGTTTAATTAAATACAACAACAACAGAAAAACGCTGTAATTTTTGACAAGGGTGCCCATTTTTATGCCCGGCGGGTAAGAATGTTGGTAGATGGCAGCCCACGCGAAGCTAGGCTGACAGACAGGCGTGGTGTGGTTACCACCAACTACTTGCATCGGCTGCCAGTCCGCACATTTTTACAGCGTTTTTATTGTGTGCTTAAAGTTGGCTTTATGTCTTTTTCTATAATTTCCTTTTATTAAGCTCACTCTGTGGGCTGAAGGTACCACACAAATTCTGTTAGCACGAATGCTTTTTTTTAATGCGAAGAAAAGCATCGAAAGCCTTAAAGTCAGTGCGAGACTTGAACCCGCTAAAATCGCATGAAGTGCGTACGGATGGTTCCTCTCGGAGCCACCGTTAGGTATTTCGTCGGTAGGTTAGCCAGAATGCATGCATTGTAATTGGCATTGACATGCATTCGCAATTTGTGCATTTAAATTAACATGAGGCCGTTTGTTTTTGCAATTTCGGCAATTCGAGTAATTTCGTTTAAAAAAATTTATTATTCATTATAAATATTCTGCCACGATGTCTCGCCTTGGTTTTCGATATTGTGATCACGGCTTGGCATTGAAAAGAGAGTAGCTGCGCAGGGGCATCGGGTATAGCAAGCAGCGTTCCTGCGTTTTTAATAAAACAACAACCATTAGAATAACAAACTTTGCAGACTCAAGTGGCACATAAACTTTCTAATTGCAACCTCATTTCTTGGATTTTGCCACTGATTTATGAATTGTGCGTCAGCGTGAAAAATTCTTTTGTGGCTTTGTCTGCGTGAGATGATTAAGTGTGATGACTGTTTGAGGCAAGTAAATGTGTTGGCAGTGTTTGAAAGGAGTTCCGAAAAAATTCCAAATTGTTTACAGGAAAACCACCAAAAAGCATTGTTATTAAAAATAATGATAGTCCAATAAAAGTTTAGTATGCAATTTGATATTTTACGTTTTTGTAATATCTTTATGAGTAAATTTTGTTGGCACTTCATACGAGTGGCACGTTGAACTTTTCACGAACGGTGTAATCTGCCTTAAGCGAATGCATATTTTTGAATGTATGTAGTTAACAGTTATGAGAAAAAGTCAACAAACCTAAGATGTTTTTTTGTCTTTTCGACAATGTGCGAAAGAACCCACCCAAGAGATCCTTAAGTATCCTTCAGTAGAGTGTAAACTGTGCATACTAAATACAGCATTCTTTACATTTGCAACTATTCAAAAATAAGTTCAACATGCGCAATAAACTCTGAAGTGCGCTCATCTTACGGCTTGCTTTGTAATACATATTCAAGCTCTAGTTACAAACTAAATTATTAGCATTAAATTCACTATTTTATGTTTTTTGCTGTATCTCTTTATACGTTTCTGGCTGCTGTTGAAATATTCAGCAGGCATTGTCATACACTACCAAGCTTCATGTAAGTCCTGGCAATTGTGTTATTCGCTGTCAACAGTTTTACCGCACACACACTAACACACATACATTTGCACTTCCTTATGCTTTTCCTTTTCAATTCTTGTTGTTTTCCAGTTCGACATCGAAGCAGAAAAGCAGCAACATTGAAACGGCAGGCACTTGTTTGCGCTTGTATTTGTGCGTATTATGGCTTTGGCGGTCTTGTAATCCAGTTGCCACTTCTAGCCGAAGCAAGTCACTGTTAGCATTCGAAATAGATGTAGCATGTGTAAAATGAAAGCATAAACTGGAATTGTATTGTGTGCTAATTTAATGTCTCCCTTTGGTGCAAAGATCTTGCACTTATGTATTTTAAATATTGCATTTTGATCCTGGCAAGTTCTAACATGGTGTACAAATTTAATACTCAGTTATTGCTTTGATAAGCACTAAAAAGGTTTGAAATCTATTTTCTCGAATGTACCAAAAAAAAACTTTATATACATATGTATGTTAAATGATCGCGTTTGCTAAAAATCTTACGTTTGTTGGCTTCTATTTCCTGATATTTGTAGTACTATAGCATTTTATGACTGCATTTCGTTTTGATTTCGAAACCCTAGTATATGGTTTTGATAAATTTTAAGAAGGCTTTATAAATCAAACTGTAGAATGGTGTTTCAGAAACCTTTTTATGTTTATCTATTTATTTTAGCTAAATATAAATAAATACCGGTCTATTTCTATTTTCTGAGGCAAGGTCTACAGAGGCTATTGGAATTTTAGTTCAAATAGAATAAAAAGAGCTTTGTATATTTGTTTCAAATTTCACTAAAAACCCGAGTATAACTTTCCAATAGATGCTTGAATAAGTAATCATTCGTTGCTCCATTTAAAGAAATCACCAAATGATCCTGGAGCACTCTTCTATTGCTTCTTTTGAAGTAATTGGCCACTTTAAAATTTTGAACGAGTATTCGTTTATTGTTTATGTTAGAAAATGTAGAGCCTGTTTAATTAAGCTTAAGTTTTGATTGGTAAAAAAATATTTTAAATTAATACGCATAATCAGTCTCAACAGGCACTTTATGTTCTTCTCAGCAGAGACACTCAAGAAATGAGCCAAAAATACATGCCAAGTGATATTGAATATTTTGATTAGCTTGCCTGACACTCAGACGAGTGCAAATTTTCTTTTCACCATAGCAGCAATTGAATTAAAAGCTGAACAAACTTTTAAAATAATTTAGCTGACAGATATTCTACAGCACTTTAACTTGTATAAGCGCCACACTTGAACTGCATGCATACATATATCATATGAACGTGAGTGTGTGTGTGTTTATCTGTGAAAATGACAAATAACTTCAAGTGCCAAAATGTCGAAACAACATGTCTGCTTGCTTGCCAGCCTGTTTGCTTGTCTGCTCCAGCCAGAGCTTGTCTTCATTCTTTGCTTATACTAGCATATGCATATTTATTTGGGTTAGTGTTTCCCAATCGTTTTTAAATGTTGTCCCCCTTTTCATAGTTTAACGATCAATTTTGCAAGAAAAGTAGAATTTTGCAGGAATACTCAGCAATGCTTAAAGCTGTCAAGTAATTTAAAATTTAAAAAAATTCTATTTTTTCACTGACTGCTTGACTAGCTCTCTTTTAAGTTCTTTTACACTGGTTCATTATACACAGCTGCAGATTATGATAGATTGTGAGTTCAGTACTTTGAGTTTTATGAAGACAAATTAATTGCAAAATAAACTATCAAAAATTGTACACCTTTCGTCCTGTAAAATTAAATTCGTACATCATCTTGCATTACAACAACATACATTACAACAACGTACAAAGCAAAGAAAACGAGCCAACGAATCACGCATATATTTTAGCATTTTTAAAAGGCTCTTGCTAGAGAATAGATATGCTCCAACGGTTGAGCAGCACTGCTGTGTAAATGTGCATGCGTTTGTTGGTCCTTTCAGAACATTCTCCCCTGCACAAATTCTGCCCCTATGTTAAAGTTCAGTGTAATGAATTGAAAAATTGAATTGCAAATTAGATGTTATCTCGAAGAATGCATACGTTTTCATTTATCAAATGGTCTTAATGCATTTGCGAGTGAATTTTCCAGCATCGAAATAAACGTCATATATAGTAGATGCATATTTTGTTGTTGTTTGTTTTTAATTATGCATACGTTAAGTTTATCGTTTCATTTTTTGACTGCACTTTTAATTCTTATGGTTACTTTTACAGCTGATTTTGCTGGTATGTGCTTTCTCAGTTTAAAAAAATTATTTAAAATTTCGCATATTTGAACATTTCGAAACTAAGATGATTTTACGTGTTAAAATCCAATCGGAAAGTTCATTAAATCGAATTCATATTGAAGTATTTGCAAAGTCAGCGTTCATTTTATACGCTTCATTTTGACAAATTTATCCAAGTGACATGCTGCGCTCACACCTGCCAAATGGACTTCATTTTCCCGGCACGTTGACAGTGTCATCATAATGACAATTATTGATTGCGACACTGTGTGTTGTACAACCGCCCATCGGTCCGCCTACCTGGGTGAGCTGCCAAACCGGCGACAGTGTGCGTGGGATGCTGACACGCCCGCTCGGAGCAGAATTGCACACGCAAGCAAACTGTCCCAACGACACAATTGACCCGAGATGAGGCGGCCTCTTTTGCAATATCACTCACGCCACTTGTACAGGCCCTCGAATAAAACAAACACGCCAACACAAACATTTACATACACAATACATGTGGGTAGGCATTTGAACGGAAGTATCGAATCGCCAAAAAGGACACGAGGAGGGCGCTCACCTAATGGCACAAAAGGAAGCGAAAATTCATTTATCAAATTGAGCGTGAATTGAACACGGCAAAGATGTAGCGACAATCAAACAGCCGTTGGAACACTTGTAGGCACATATTGGGGCTGTGCAGTGAAGCGGAAGTAGCATGATCCCAAAATGGTTCAGCTGAAAGCTGACAAGAGTGCCTGTGGTAGCAAGACCTTTTGTTTTCATTACGCACGAGCAAGAGATAAAGTGAACCTTTACCAATATTGAATGAGATAAGCGATACAATTGACAGTTCATGAAACATGCATGTGTGTGTGTGTGCATATAAGTGTGTGTGCAGTAAGTTAAAATACATTGGACAATACAAAATGGCAACAAAATTTGTTTGCAATAACATCAACGGATGTTCATAGCAAAGCGTATTAAGTAAATGACAGGATTTCCGGTATTTTGCATAAACATTTGTATACTTGTCTAAATGCATATACTATTACATGCATTTGTTGATTTTCTAAGATCTATGGCATATGGCATATCTTCATCTACTTGGCTTAAAGAGCTGCTTGTATAAAGAATTCTGTTGCGTTTTTCCACATAACAGCATCGAAATTAGAGATGTCAATTTGTATATTGGGATACCTACATCATCGAATATATTTCTATTGCGAAATTCGGCAAACTCTACTCTCACAACAATATTTTATTCTAAAGAATTTGAAAAAGTGCAAGGTTGTTCAAGTAAACTCTCAAAGAAAGTTGCAATAATTTTTGAACTTTGAACTTTGATTTCTAAATCTCATCCTCCATGCATTTTTGAGCAATTATGTACAAGATTTTATAAAACGTTGCTCAATTTGGAATTGAAATCTTAAAAAGATTTGTATGGAATTTATACTTGAGTGAATAAATTTTCATCTTTTGAGGATGAGCAATCAACGAGGGATATTTTTGCACAATGCTCTGCACACATTCTGTTTCAAAAACGTTTTAAAAGAGTAAATTTCCCAGCAATCCCAAAACCCAATGCATGCTAATAAATTTCTTTCTAAAAGTCTATTAGCCGATACATTAAATTAAGTATGTACATATAGAAATTCACAATTTTCTTCCATTATCAGAGAGATATGTATTTCTATGAGTCATATATGAATTAAGAAAAATAAATGGGTCAGGCTTCTTTTGATAATTTTTGTTAAGCTCAAAAATTAAAATTTCTCCACAGCAACAAATGGCTTGACTTTACGACTTCGTAAGCAGTGAAGGAGTCTACGCTAATTTGGAGCGCCTTCTTGCCTTCGTGCTGTGACAGTGTTAAAATGACGACACTTGACTGAAATGTGTTGGTCTATTGATTTTTGTGTGACATACGAATATCTCATTAACCCATCAACTCACCCACGAGACGCGCTCAGCAGGTGTCATAAAAAGAGGGCACAATTAAAAATGCTTTTTTACGAGGTTGTAAACCGTGTGCGTTTACATTCTGCTTCATCGATACTGGCAGCATTATTAGAGCCCATCATATTTTTACAACTCTTTTAGTGCGCTCATTATGGCGGAAGGAAGCACGGCAAGGAAAGCGGCAACAGCAACAATAAAGAGTATAAAAAGGCAGCAAGTAAGGCTGATAGTACAATGCATACATGCAAGTAGATTAGTGTGGGTGTGAACATGTGTGACAATGCTTAAAATGTGCGAACAAGTAATATATCTGGTAATACACAGGCATATACATACATGAGGATACATACACACACACATGCCGGCGCATATGCATATACAAGACTCCGTATGCACTCTAATATAAAAACGTGTTATGAATTGCGCGCCATTTACATGTTGATGTTGATTTAATTAAAGAGAATACATTTATGGTATAGCGCTTTATATGGTATAACCATTTTCCTTTGCAGAATATGCACACATACAACTGCACACTTGCAACTTATATCTGACTAGTCATACACAGTGTCACCTCTAGCTATGCACTTGGAGAGTTTTATAGCTCTTTAAGCATTCTAATTCTTATAGGCATATAATTTTAAATCATCTTAGCCATTGAAAAGACAAGACGACCATGAATCCGGCTTATGCTGGCTACTGAGCATGCACTCTTTTGAAAACATTTGTATGCATTATGTTAGTATATTTATACAACTTCGCATGTTGACATATTTTAAGTACAAGCGACACAATAGGCTGGCAGTAATGGAGGGAGAAGGTGTATTCATTTATGGTTTGTTATAATTCTGCGATTGTTATTGTTTCATATTTTCAATGCTGGCTATTATGCTCTGCCAGTGATAAAGCTTATATATTGCTCATATTATCTTTTTATTGATGAAAATTCAGCAAAAATATATGCTTTGTTTTACACAACTAAAACTCATTAAATTGAAGAGAAGCCAATTGGCGGATTTAAAACAATTGGAAAATGAACAATTAAAATTCTTAACAATGAATCAATTATCAGCAACATCGCGACTTTTTGCTTTCGATGCTACATAGATATTTTCTATATTGTGCTGCGATGATAATTGAATCAAACGCCTGACAGTATGCTTGATAGTATAGAATAGCTAACCAAATCAATTATGCATACTAAATCAACAAAAGCGAATATTGGTATATTGAGCGCTCCTTATTTCTATTGTACTATAGCCGCATTGTCTATTCTGCCGTTCTATTACACTATGTATATTGAATTAAAAATATTCCCACGCATCAATGCACATATTTTGATGAATGCTTACAAATACTAGTATTGCAAAATTTCGAAATTTTTACAAACACGAGTTGATTCATAATTTATAAGCGGTAATTGACAATTAAGCACGTTCGCGCCGCTTTAAAATTTCTGTTCTCTTGCGACGCGACGGTGAAATCACGTGTTATCACGTCATGTGAGTGCAAACCAAAAGTCACGTTTTCTTATGATTCTATGATATTCTATACTCAAGTATATAAACAAGTGAATAAAACAGCTCGTGTCGGCGAGGCTTAGGCCTGTCTTTCTCATATTAACTAGTTCTCTTTTCAGCATAAGGAATCTACTAGAGCCCGATATATATAAATAGAAAGAAAGAGAGAGAGATTCTAGAACCGTGCTCGAAGTGTATTGAGAATTTCTTCTCATGCTAAAGATATCTCGTGAAATCACATATGATTTTTAATCAACAACTCTATACATCATTAATAGAGGTAATGGTGTTCTAGTGCTTAGTGGACTGGTGCTCGTATGCTGTAGATAAAGACTACTGCTTCGACTCTTCTAACAAAATAACAAATTGTTTGAAATACGATGAATTGACGAATCCGCTGAAGTATCCTTTGCCTTTTTATAACTTCCCAAATATACTAGAAATCGGCTACGGAAAATATTGCAAAACTATTTCCTGAAATTGTGCTAAAAATCGAATTTGTTCATATAGGATAACGTGAGAAAGCTCTCAGCCAAATATGCCAACTGCTAACTATGTCCTTTGAATAAATAAAAACTAGTAGAGTACAGCACTAATCCGATTGAACACTGAACAGAATAAATCAATCAGTCTGCAACTGTTGACTTGTCAACAACTTTTTTTACACAATAGCATTTTTTGCCAAAGCAGTCATCTTTTATATTATTTTGCGCGGGACGCATTCATATTGCCACTCGTAAACACACACTCACACACATGCACATGCTCATAACACTTGGCACGACACTTTGTAAAGCTGCCAATAAATTTATTCATGTGCTCTAAAGCTACTTTGTGTTGTATTTCAGCATGGGCTTTAAGTGTTTATGAGTTGTTGTTGTGAGAGTTGCCACTGTTTCTAACATGTGTGGCAACATGGCTGTGAACAAGCGCGTATATGCAAGTGTGTTAGTGTATGCGTCTAGGCTATAAATATTTAATCCTTTTTATATGGTCAGTCTCAGTATTGAAGGGCTTTGGGCCAGTTTTAATTGGATGTGCGCAATGCAATATGAGCACTTTTATGGCTGTCCAGCGACTAGAGTTGCCAACGTCGCCGTTACACATAATCATCTAACACCCGGAGTATATATGGCATATTCTGCTACAGAAGCATTTCAGTGGCAATTTCAAACACATTAATTGCGTCGCTTTGTTAGCATTTGCTACCAGAAGTACCTGTAGAGTTGCATTTGCACTTTACTAAGTCTTCATGGACAACCATTGAACATAAAGCTTCGTTTACAAAAGGCGCATGTATTTATTCACCGTTACCATAAGATCATATATGTACAATTAAGCGATCAAGCCATGTGGCGATTTGCTGTTCACCGGCACATAGTGAGATCCATCCACCACATAGGCATTGGACTCGGAACCCATGCGCACTGAGCTGTAGGTGCTGCCACAGTTATTCTTCACAGCATCCTCGTACTTTTTGCACTTTACGGTGGGGAAGTTGTCGATCTCAACGGCCTCTGCGTAGTAAGTGCAAGAGCGCGCGTGCGAGCAGGCACCAGTTAGATCCAAAATGCAACCGGGCTGTGACTCACCACCGTTGGGATAGAAAGCGCCGCGGCCGATGGGCTTTAGGAAGCCGAGACCGCCGCCATTCGTTTGAATGGACTCCACATAGAAAGCATCTTCACTATTTAGACGTTTCTTTGGCTTGGAGTAGTGGAACAGTGGTAGTGCGGGATCCAAACCGACAATGGTGTGCGCTTGCCCGCCTGAAATAGTCTTGCCGGCATAGCCGGCCACATGTGCGCCCAGACTGTGGCCAATAACATGCAATGTGTCCAAAGACATGCCGTGGTTAGTGTGCAGATAGTTGATCATGTTGCCAACCTTCTTGCCCGTTTTTGAAACGGCCACCACGGAAGAGGCATAATCTATGGAGCGAGCACGAGCCCAGTCGACTATAATGACATTGACATCACCATGTGTCAGCCAAGCATCGCGTATCTCCTTGTTCATGGAAGCTGTGTAGCTCTGAGTCCAGCCGTGTATGACAAATCTGCGTAGATTGTTGAATATCAGCAAGTAGTACATTTTTTCCCTATCTTAGACGCTATTACCTGGTTGGGTTTGCTGCATTGAAGTTGGAACCGGCAATGGACTTGACAGAATCGGTAATTTTTTTACCTTTTGTAGGATTAGCCTGGGTGTACAAGTAGTATGTTACAGGCACAGTGCTCAAGCGACCTTCCATATCGTCCTCTTTCTCAAGCTCCTCCAGCAGCGCATCGCCTTCCTCCAGCGTCATCCACTCCAATGTGCCATCCCATTGTGGCACATACCAACCCGTTTCACCGTTGATGTGTGCGCCGTCATCGTTCGCGTCCTCGATGGGAAGCGCCGACACTATTGTAACAATTTCTACAATCAACTTCTGCGATGTCCAAATTATCGTAATTATGTATATAGGTGTGTGTACTCACCGCTGAGCGCAAAGATGGCCAAAAGCCAGAGCACCTTCATATTGGAAGTAAGACTAACTAGTTATGCCGGCACGAAATGCTTGGCTTTTATACTTGCCTGATTTTCCATAGAAGTACGCCATAATGCTACCGATAATCTGGTTCCTCCATATATGAGGGGGGCAATCGAGATATAGCCGCCGGATTTTGCACCACCAGCCAGAACTGATAAACGGATTGAATTGTTTTGAATGGTTTTATGGCATCATAAATACTGCAGTCTACAAAGCAGGTCGTTTACTTTATTTTGTTCCTTCGATAATCTTTTCACACCACAAGTGGTCATAAAGGAAGCGATTCAATAAAATTGAATTGCTTTATGGAATGCTACCTTTGCAATATCTAAAGAGTTCTGTTCAAGTTCAATGGAGTGTGGACCATGAACGGAACTCTATGGGTTGTCCGAAATTCAAAAATAGTACTTTCACCAACTACCAAGTGTGGCAAAAGATGAATCAGTTAGTTAGTACGTGACGTCTGAAGTTCGATGTGCCAAGTGCGATACTTGTCCGATTAGCGATTCAACATGATTAAACCAGAGTACACGGGATGAGAGCCCATGACGAAAGTGTTCAAAAAAGTTTATTGATAGCACAGTCAGCAAAATAGTTTAACAATCCATTGCATACAATATACAAATCCATCAAATATGAACCCAACTCTTTTTCTGAAAAAAGATTAACAACGTCGGTTCCAAAATCAATTAGCAAACGTTAGCAAAATTAGCACAAGTCATAACCGCCTAAGTCGGTTTTTCAAGTTTTACAGGAGAGCAGTTTAAAGTTTCAAATTCTCACTGCAAAGCATCATAAACTATTAGGTTTTTGCTAGATAATTGTTGTTCTGAACAAGATACAAACATGAACAATTTAACAGCAAATACATTAAGACATGTACTAAAAACTGAATTTTGTCCTTACTTGAGTTAGCCCATTATGGTTTCTGGCCACTGATTAACGCAGTTTTTGTTATTCTGTTCGATTTAAACAAATTTCTTTTAAATACAAAAGAACTGAATTTGTTGTTGTTAATTAAGGCTTGCTCTATTAGCTTAAGTCTTGATATGAAATGAGCAATATGAGGCTACGGACATAGCCATAACCTGGCCTAACATAATCGTACGAAGTACTATTATATTGTCTAAATGTCACTTGATAAATTTTTTATGTTGCTTTTGTTATGAAAAATTAAGTTTTTGTAAGCACTACACTGCGTGATTGTATATTGGGTTTGTATGGCAGTTTGTAACGCCTTGGCAGAGACGTGTTCAAATATATTTTATACCCTCCTTCACATTACAAATTCGTCTTATTTGACTCCAATATTGCTTTCTAATACATACCTCAACAATATGCAAAGAGAGGCGTGGCTCGAAATTTTTTTTGTGCTTACGGCTGTAGTGAAATTTCCAAAGTCGGTTCAACCGACTTTATTTTCTTTCTTTTTTAAAATTATTTATCTTATCTCATATGAAGAAAATTAGTTATTTAATTTATATTAAGCTATATCTTATCTGCGGTGTATTGCGCTACAGTATACAGTAAGCAAGAAATAATAATATAAGAATATTGAAATTTATTTATGTTTATCAACTTTTGCCAATATCTTGCCAATAAATCGTTTTCAAAATCTTAGTACAGTTCCCATTTGAACAAAGTTTGAAATTCGAGTAACGAGGGCTGTGCAGTAATAGCTATTAAATATTTGCCAAGTAAAAAATGGTATATTGAACAGTTGGTCCCTTATTGGGCTTGGACAAAGCTTGCTCGCTTTCTCTTGTTTGTGTACATCATACTTTTAGTACAATTTAATGGGCCTAACAAATTCATTATTTTGCTGGATTCGTACGGGATTAAGCGGCATTTGTGCGATTGTTAGCTATTGAAGGGAACGAACCATGGTAAAAATTGGTACCTATAGGTATAGCTATAGCTATACACTTCATATCTCACTCAGATCTTAAATTTGAACAAATAATTCGAAGGTACCTTCATGAAACGGCCCACGCGAAATCGCTGATTTGCTCAAATGGCTAACTTGCGCGATTAGATGAATACCGTAAGTATTTTATTTAAGAAATTCGGCAGATTATTTCTACAAATAAATTAATTAATAATGTCAAACATTTATTGCGTAAGCAACAAACTTAATCACTTCAAGTGTTATGGGAAGTAAATTCGTGCATTATCGCAACCAGAATTTACAAGCAGAGAACTTCAAGGACAAAAGGATGTTATAAATTAGCATCGCAGATTTGTATCTTAAAGTGGAATACAAGCGTCATATTCACCTTATAAAAGACCAATGCGATTGCAGTATTCACATAGTCGTTGAATATTTGGATCCGCGACAACATGAAGTTGACACTTTTCCTTTTGCTTGCTACTGTTAGCCTGGGTGAGTACCTTCGCCGATAATCGAAATTGGTAAAGAGAACATTTGAAATGTGCACACAGGATGGGCTTCCATGGAATACGATACCACCAAGGGCTGGTATGTACCTAAGATGGCAGGTGGTTTCGACTGGATCACGAAGGAGCAGTTCGAGATGGAGTCCCGCCAAATTGAACCGCGTGCTGTAGATGTGAAATTCTACTTGTACACCAAGTCCAATCCATCGTCACCCAAGCAAATTAGCCTAAATGACGGCAATGCCTTGTCTTCGTCCAACTTCAACAAGGCCAATCCCACTCGTTTTATCATTCACGGCTGGCAAAACGACTACACATCGGACTTGAATCCAAATATTCGTAACGCATTGCTAAACAGTGGTAGCTACAATGTGTTCTCCGTGGACTGGAGCTCCACTGCTAAATCCATACTCTACAATAAAGCACGCGATTCTGTGTCTGATGTAGGTCAAGTGGTGGCCAACTTCATTGACTTCCTCAACAGCAGCGGTGGCATGTCCTTTAGCACGCTCACACTTTACGGTCACAGTTTGGGTGCGCACGTTTCCGGTTATGCTGGCAAGCGCGTGTCGCGTGGCAAGATAAACACCATCATCGGCATGGACGCTGCTTTGCCACTGTTCAGCATCGGCGATTGTTCATCGCGTTTGTGCAGCAGCGATGCTTCGTACGTTGAGGCCATTCACACGAATGGCGGCCTCTTGGGCTTCCTGGATCCCATTGGCAAGGCGGATTTTTATCCGAACGGAGGCAAATTTCAACCCGGTTGCGGCGTCGATGTGTCGGGCTCTTGCTCGCATGGCCGTTCGCATATTTATGTGGCCGAAGGTATCTCTAGGAACAGTTTCTCCTCCATGTCGTGCTCTTCCTATCAGGATGCTGTGAATAAGAACTGCGGCCCTACCTACAGCTCCGTCAAAATGGCTTCCCCGAGCAACAACGGTATCAGTGGATACTACTACACTCCAGTGAATAGTGGCTCGCCTTATGGGAAGAGCGGCTAAATGTGAAAATAAAAAAAAATATTATTTTCCCAAAGCATTCAGAAATTTGTACTTGTTCTCTGCATTCTTCGTTTTTGACCAGTAGACAGAAATAAGAGAAATCCTGCAGTATGCCCGGAATTATTCAGAATTTTCCACTGAAATTTATTTAATTAAGCAAACTTATTTCCTCCTCATTTGAAATGAATACATTGAGAAATTCGATTGCTTTGGAGGTCTTGCATGAAAATAAAAACATTCGCAAGACTTTTAAAATTGGAAAGCAATTTTGGTCTCTATAAAAAGGATATAAAAGCTAATCGACTCTTTTATAAAGCTTTAAAGAAAGGATTTTAAGACCTTTAAATTCATTTAAGATGATCATTCGGAAGTGAAAATTCATTGCCGCCGCGGCTCTGTGGATAAATGCTCGGCCACTGATGAGTAGAGTCACTGGATCAAGTCCTAGCCGATTCATACCATACAAAAGAAACACTAATTTTTTTGCACGCGAATTTTTAATTTTTTCGAGAGTATGCTTTGTCTCGATAAAAATATTCGCATAAGAATTAATGTTTACGTAAAGAGATTTCCGTTCGCATATGGCTATGAAATAAATGCGTAGGTCTCGTGAAATTGTGGTTATAATAGAACGCGCGCAAGTTATTTGGGAAAAAAATGTTTGGATATACTCTATATATATATATGAATAAAAAATTCCAAAGACATAGTTAAAACCAAATATTTTGAATTTTTCACTAAGAATACGAGTAGCACAACTTGCGACACGACTATAAAGGGCGCTATATAAAGGGCGTTGCGCGTGTGGAATTCAACTATTCATTATAGCCGTGACAACATGAACTTGTTATTACTTTACGGATTACTTGCTGCTTCTAGCGTGGGTAAGCATCATCGCTAATATTCTGACAAATGTTAATAAAAAAATAATAAAATTCTATGCAGGCTATATATCCACGAAATTTGATACTAGCAAAGGCTGGCTTGTGCCTCAACTGGGAGGTAGCTTCGACTGGGTAACAAAGGAGCAGTTCGAGGCAGAATTGAAGCAAACAAAATCCATTTCTGTGGATGTGAAATTCTATTTGTACACTAATTCCAATCCGTCCACACCCGTGCAGATCCCACTGAATGACGGCAATGCCTTGTCTATGTCCAACTTCAATATTGCCAATCCCACTCGCTTCATCATTCACGGCTGGCTAAATAACTTCAAGTCGGATTTGAATCCCGAAATTCGTAACGCATTATTGAACAGCGGTAGCTACAACGTGTTTTTCGTGGACTGGAGCTCCACTCCTGATTTTCTGAACTACATAAGCGCGCGCATTGCTGTGCCTGATGTGGGAAAAGTGGTGGCAAATTTTATTGACTTCCTCAGCGAAAGAGGTATGTCGTTCAGCACACTCACACTTTACGGTCACGGTATGGGTGCGCACATTTCCGGTTATGCTGGCAAGAGCGCGTCGCGAGGCAAGATAAGCACCATCATCGGCATGGATCCTGCTTTCCCTCTTTTCAGCATCAACGACTCCTCATCGCGTTTGTCCAGTACCGATGCGTCTTACGTTGAGGTTATTCACACGAATGGCGGGCTCTGGGGTATTCTGCAACCAATTGGTCAGACCGATTTCTACGCGAACGGCGGAAAATTCCAACTGGGTTGTGGCTTTGATCTGTTGGGCTTATGCTCGCATGGCCGTGCGCATATTTATGTGGCCGAAGGTATCTCTAGGGACAGTTTTTCCTCCTACTCGTGCCCGTCCTCTCAGGATGCTGTGAATAGGAACTGCGGCTCTACCATCAGCCGTATTAAAATGGCTTCCCCGACCAACAAAGATATCACTGGTTCCTTCTATACACCCGTCAATAGTCGCTCGCCTTTTGGCAAGAACCTTTAAATATATAGTATAATAAAGAACTTTAAGTCTTCCCCTAGCATTCAGAAATTTTTACTTGTTCCCTATGTACTTGCTATAATTATTAATTTCTAAGCAGTAGGAAATATTCAGAATTTTCCACTGAATTTTATTTTTATTTAATAAGTTCAATTTGCTTCTCATTTCA
The DNA here is from genome assembly GCA_963457695.1 of Neria commutata. Lineage (NCBI taxonomy): Eukaryota > Metazoa > Arthropoda > Insecta > Diptera > Micropezidae > Neria > Neria commutata. The sequence goes on along the minus strand of OY735245.1, from coordinate 15,825,263 downwards.
GAAGACTTTATAGAGAAATAAGATTGCTTTGGAGGTCTTGCAAGAAAATGAAAACACTCTCAAGTCTTTTGAAATCAGAAATTAATTTTGGTCTCTATAAAAAATGTATTGAACCTGTTTGGCTCGTTTTAAAAAGCTTTACAGAAAGGGTCACTACAACCCTTTAAATTCCTTTAAGCTGGAGATCATTCCGAAGTAAAAGTTCATCGAAGTCTGTGGATAAATATTCGGTCACTGATGTGTAGATTCGCTTGATCTTAAACCATCAAAAAAAGATAATTAGTTAATTTGCACGCGGCGCCACATTCCGCGAATTGGTAGCTCTCCGATAGTATACTTTAATCTGATAAAAATCTTCCCATACCATAATAACAAAAAAGGTTTCCATTCAGATACGGATATAAAATAAATACGAGCTGTTGCGTACCCTTTAAATACTATGGTATTGTTTGGAATGACTTTACATGTACGTTTATATATATTTTTTACTAAAAGTTATAAATGGACTAATTTAAATAACGATCTATCGTAATGTTCAATTGAAAACTGTATGGCGTCATTTGAAAAATTTATTTTATTTCTCTAAATACATGTTTGAAAAAATTTCCTATGTGTAGTTAAAAACAAATAGTTTCAGTTTGGCACTAAGAATACGAGTACTGAAGCGACTATAAAGGGCGCTATATAAAGGGCGTTGCACGTGTGGAATTCAACCATTCAGTATAGCAGTGACAACATGAACTTGTTAATACTTTACCGATTACTGATTGCTTCTAGCTTGGGTAAGCATGATCGCTAATATTCTGACAAATGTTAACAGAAAAATAATAAAATTATATGCAGGCTATATATCCACGAAATCCGATACCAGTAAAGGCTGGCTTGTGCCTCAACTGGGAGGGGGCTTCAACCGTGTCACGAAGGAGCAGTTCGAGGCAGAACTCAAACAAAGGAAATCCATTTCTGTGGATGTGAAATTCTATTTGTACACTAATTCCAATCCGTCCACACCCGTGCAGATCCCACTGAATGACGTAAATGCCTTGTCTTCGTCCAACTTCAATATTGCCTATCCCACTCGCTTCATCATTCACGGCTGGCTAAATAGCTTCAAGTCGGAATTGAATCCCGTAATTCGGAATGCATTGTTAAACAGCGGTAGCTACAACGTGATCTTCGTGGACTGGAGCTCCACTGAAGATTTTCTGAACTACATAGTAGCGCGCATTGCTGTGCCTGATGTGGGACAAGTGGTGGCAAATTTTATTGACTTCCTCAGCGTTAATGGTATGTCCTTTGGCACACTCACGCTTTACGGTCACAGTATGGGCGCGCACATTGCCGGTTATGCTGGCAAGCGCGTGTCGCTTGGCAAGATAAGCACTATCATTGGCATGGATGCGGCTTTGCCTCTGTTCAGCATCAGCGACTCTTCATCGCGTTTGTCCAGCACTGATGCTTTTTACGTTGAGGTCATTCACACGACTGGTGGGCTCTTGGGTCTCCTGGAGCCTATTGGTCACGCAGATTTCTACCCGAACGGAGGAAAATTTCAACCGGGTTGTGGTATTGATGTGCTTTGCTGGCATGGGCGTTCGTTCGTTTACGCGGCCGAAGGTATTACCAGGGACAGTTTCTCCTCCAAGTTCTGTTCTTCCTATAAAAATGCTGTGCATAGAAACTGCGGCTCCACCTTCAGCAATATTAGAATGGCTTCTACGAAGAACTCTGCTATTCGTGGTGCTTTCTACACACCCGTCAATAGTCGCTCGCCTTATGGCAAGAGCGTCTAAATATATAAAATATTTAACTTAAAATTTTCCCTCGAAGAAGCCCTGGCTCCCGTCTCATATTGCCTTATTCATTTCAATTGTATGGCATTTACGCATATAATAGTACTTCTAATCAATCCGTTCGTTACTCCTAACTTATTATCGATCCAATGTGGTTTATTGTTTCGCTTGTGACGCTTGTTGATGAACCCTTAAATCACTATCGAAGCAAATAAATTTCAGATTTGTGGAATTACCAAAGATAAGGGGTTAAGTGTTTAATACTTGCAAGCCTTTATGTGTGATGTTGTTATTAAGCAGTGTAACGAGTGCGTCGTAGGAAAGCTCACTTTCAATAAATAGCGATAGCTGCTAACACAGCCTTTTGGAGTTATAACGGTAGGTCAAGTTCTTTGTTTTTTATTGGCAATAAATATGTTGAGAATATCGAACTTTGTACATACTTTGAGAGTGTCTAAAAAATTTACGCATTGGAAAGACTTTAAATTGTTGTGTCTACGATTTTGGGCTCTATATAATATATTTTGAATCTTCTCCAATCGTTTAAAATACTTCTACAGAAACGAAGTTGAGTTTATTGACTTAATTTAAACAAGCTGGTTAATGTTTGGCAGTGTTTCGAGGCAAGTGGAAAAACAAGCCTGTGAGAGACGGCAACTCTAGTAGCTAAATCTTTCTATGCATTGAAGTTTGTACAGTGTGGCAACGTTCATATGGTCCCATGCAGTCACATCATTAGCTTTGATCATACCATATATTTTTGAATTGTATCACTTCGTTTTCGACATTCGTGGCTTAGAAGTCAATTTTACTCTCGAATAAATTTTATAACGTTGTTGGAAAATTTCGAGTTTTAATTTCGTTTCGATTCGCTAGCTACCAAAAAAGCTTGATAGCTTTACAAAGCCTATTAATTTTTTTCCAAATTTGTTCAATGGCTTGGAATGTATTTTGACTTGATTTTTATTATGTTATTTTGGTAAAAACTACATATATACTTAGCATAAAATCTAATATTAAGTTTAAATAGAAATAAATTTAAAGGTGCTCATTCAGGAATTTTTTTTTCCAATACGCACTGACATATAGAAAAATAGGTTGTAATAACTAACAAAATTAAATAGTTGCTATTTAACACTTAAAATACGTGAAACACAGCTTATGACACGGCTAGCTGTATAAAGAGGCGTCGCACATGAGGAATTTTAATAGTTGTTGTTATATATCTGAATTCGTGACAACATGAGCTTGTTGACACTTTACTTATTATTAGCTACTGCTAGCTTGGGTGAGCATAATCGCCAATATACGGGCAAGTTTCGATGAAGAATTAATACGAATAATAATCTTTAAAGGCTGTGCCTCTGTGGAGTACGATACCAGCAAAGGTTGGTATGTGCCTAAAATGGAAGGCGGTTTCAGCTGGGTCACTATGGAACAGTACGAGGCTGAATGCAAGCAAAGGAAATCCGTTAATGTGAATGTAACATTCTATTTGTACACCAATTCCAATCCGTCAACAGCCAAGCAGCTGGAATTAAATGATGCTCCCAACTTGTTGTCGTCCAACTTCAATAAGACCAATCCCACTCGCTTCATCATACATGGCTGGCAGAGCAGCGCTGAGAACGCTTTAAATGCCAATATTCGTTCCGCGCTGTTCGAGAAAGGTCTTTACAATGTGTTCTCCGTGGACTGGAGCTCGCATACTAGTTCCTGGAATTATAATAGTTCGCGCTCCGTTGTGCCCGATGTGGGGCAAGTGGTGGCCAATTTCATTGACTTTCTCAGCAGAAGTGCCGGCATGTCTTTCAGCACGCTCACACTTTACGGTCACAGTTTGGGTGCGCACGTTTCCGGTTATGCTGGCAAGCGCGTGTCGCGTGGCAGGGTAAACACCATCATCGCCATGGACGCTGCGGTGCCACTCTTCAGCATTGGCGACTGTTCGACGCGATTGTGCAAAAGTGACGCTGATTATGTCGAGTCGATTCACACGAATGCCGGACTTTTGGGTTTTCTTGAGGCCATCGGGCACGCTGCTTTCTATCCGAATGGTGGGCGGGCACAGCCTGGTTGCGGCGTCAATCCGTTTTGTTCGCATTCGCGTGCGCATATTTATGTGGCCGAAGGCATCAAGATGAACAGTTTCTTCTCCATCGCATGCTCTTCCTATCCGAGTGCTGTGGGTAACAGTAAGTGTGGTTCCACTATCAGCTCCGTAAAAATGGCTTCTCCGAGCAACTTTGGCATCACCGGCTATTATTATACGCCCGTGAATAGAGGTTCACCCTTTGGCAAGAGCGATGTATTGCATTAAAAATTTATAAACCAAATCCAATTGTAATATTATCTATTGTAGTTTTTCTATGGTTATGAACCATTGGATTAATATATCACAGACTGACTTGCTTCATCGTCCTTCTCAATACGAATTAATGGATTTGTTCTAAACTTTTTTCTACTAAGAAAATAGTTAATTTCGATTTTTACAAACTTAGTTACAGCGTTGCCACATGAGCATAAAGTAATACCAGTAAGTTATTGTGATTAACAAATTCGAATGAGCACATAAAAAAATATCCCAAACAAAATGTGACTAAAATTCGTTCGCTCTGTTTCCAAACTGAAGGATCTGCTAGCATGATTTAAAAGCATTCAAGTGAAAGAACGAACAATTACTTTGAAATTGACATGGCGCCACAAAATGCGCAGGTGTGCGTAAATAGAGTAAATAGACAAACACACATACATGCAGCCCAAGAGGCTTACCACAACGACCGCATTTTGCTAATTCGAATGCGCATGAATTATTCTTAACTGGCGGCGTCTGGGCCTGTGCCTATGTGTGTCAGCATAATTGCCATCTCGGCCGGCTCTTGGTACTAAGCCAAAATACCACTTCACTCGTAATTGTTCGGAACTTGATGTTGAGGTTCGAGAGGTGGCTCGAGCGCAAATGGCTCGATTATTTATTTATTTATTTCAGTCTACAGAATAATTTTCTTACAGACTACGACAAAGTGCTTATAAATATATATTAAGGAATTCAATTTAAGATTTTAAACAAATTTAGCTTAAAGTTTTCTTTGCTAGTATTAAAATCTAAAAAGGAACTATAAGTGTTGCAAAGATGAACACATCTAGCGATCGGTTCATTTCTGCAGTAATTTGTCCTATGCAAATCCTCTATAAATAGGCGATTATTTCTCAAGTTCCTGCATGGTTCAAAAACGTTAAAGAATTTTAAAAGCTGAGGACAATTAATTCTTTTAGATAAAACATTATATACAAACAACAATGATAAGAATATTCTTCTATCACTGAGTGATTGTAAGCCCAACAACTTCCGCCTAGGCAAATAAGATGGGAGACCATCTGGCCAAGGTATTTTGCGAAGTGCAAAACGTGTAAACTTTTTTTGCACCATTTCGATTCTATTACAGTGAATGTCATAGTAAGGGCTCCAAATAATAGAGGCATACTCCAGGATGCTTCGGACCAGAGCTACATAAAGTGCTTTAAGAGTTAATGGATCCTTGAAGCTCTGGGCATTTCTTTTTATAAACCCAAGCATGGCGTATGCTTTCGAGGTGACATAATCAATATGGCACGTGAAACTCAGTTTGCAGTCAAATATAACTCCCAGATCTTTGAACTCATTCTTTCTTGGTAAAATAGTTCCATTGAGAGAATAATTGAAAACATATGGAGATGTACTCCTAGAGTAGGAGACTACACAACATTTTCCAATATTAAGGTGTAAATTGTTGGAAGTGCACCAATTAAAGAATTTGTCAAGGTCGATTTGAAGCATGTTGCAGTTTGATATCTTTGTAATGTTAAGAAATAATTTCACATCATCAGCAAACATCAGGCATTTTGAATGTATGATGTGCTGTGGTAAGTCATTAATGAACAGTAAAAACAAGAGAGGTCCACAGTGCGTTCCTTGAGGAATTCCCGAGGAAGCATCTACGGCAATTTCAGAATTGACTGTTCCGATTCTAACAACTAACTTCCGGTTAGATAAAAAACTTTTGAAAAATTGTAGCAATATACCAGCAATTCCGAACTTTTCCAATTTATATAGCATAATATCTGTGGTCATATGCAATAACGACTTAAGTCGAAAACAACTGTTTCGAGAAAATGCAATTCGAAATTTGAAATGCACATAAGTGCATGTACATAAGTGCATGTGTTTTTTTTAAATAACTTTTTTTCTGAGATGGGTACAGATACCGGGGTTTGAACAAAATATGCGCATCAACGTCAGGAATACAGTGGTAACGTCAACTCAATTTCGTCTTAAGTCGACTTAAGTCGTTATTGCATATGACCACAGATATTATGATCCACTTTGTCAAATGCTTTAGAAAAATCTGTATAAACCACATCAAGCTGTGCATGCTGTGCCATGGCAGAAACAATGTTGTTCGAAATAAGAGTTAAATTAGTGACTGTGGATGGACTTAGTTGATGTTGTAGTTGTTGTTCTTGTTCTTGTAGTGTTGGCACTTTGGCAACACTTCACTGGTAATGAGTGTTTCATGCAGCATCGAATGTTGTTGTTGGCTGCCAATTATTATCCAGTTAATTGATGTTTTTGTGCAAGCAAACTGATAATGGATGCAATATGCAAGTAGTGCAAATATAGAAATACAAGTAAATGAATATATCAGGGCTGCAAACCGCTTAATCGATTCGTGTGTTATTTCGATGGTTTGGTTCTTAGATGAAATTTTTTGATTTTATTTACTGTGCTTCTGATACATGAAAATATTTTGCATATTACGTTGTTTAGCTACAACAGAAGTTTATTTAAATTGTGCTTAAGAAAAGAGGGAGATTAAGAAATAATCTTAAATTGTACATTAGTCTATGGAAAAAGGATTCAAATCAGATTTGTAAGAATAATTTTCTTGCCGTGGTATTAAAATCCAACGTATTTGTTTCCGTAGCAATAATTGAAATATGCGTATATTTCGATACTATGACTGATATTTTTTTTCAACCAAACCATTTTTGGCAACTAATTTCTGATTTAGGTGTCTCCTGAAACTATTTTTCAATCGGAGCAGCCATTCAAGAAACAAATGAATGGCTTTTTTAACCAGTCAGATATAAACTGTAATCAACAAGCTTGCAGCCATTGGCACTTTTTTGCATTAGCTTGCCGCCCTGAATAATGCATTCATGTTTCTACACGCAATCAAGGTAGGCGCATGTGGAATAATTTCCCGGTATATACTCATACTTATACGAATATATGTATTTGCTAGAGAGACTATTATAGTGCATGAGCACTAGGGCTGTGAATCCCCGGAAGGGTTTACAATGGAATTTTATAGTTTATAGGAAAATAGCGCATTCTTTCGACTGAGTGCTTCATTTTTATTGAAATGAAAATTGAATTGCAAAACAAAGCAAGAAAAGCTTAAAAAGGGCCAAGTCTTTAATTTTCATCACATTGCAACAAAATACCATTCAACATAATAATTCACTAGATATGTGAGTCAGGAACGCAAGAGCTTTATAGCAAAAATATTTGAAGACATTTTCTTTTGCATAGTTTTGGGCTAAGTTACTTACTTTCAATATCAGCATAAATTTGCACTAACTGTTTTTTCAGTGGCTTTCCTTTGAGTGCTTTGTGCCTTTTGATGGGTCCAGCTAGTTAATAACAATGATTTTAGCATCAATGAAAATTGCTACTTTTCTAAATTGCTAATCCCGGAAATTTTCGTGACTTCCCAAAGTACCAGCCATAGTGGGAGCATGCGGTTGTGTGTGTTTCATGTGCGAGGGTTTTCATGTGTGCTCGTGCTCCAGCTTTGAGCTGGCGCGCATATTAACTTAAATTTTATCACATGCGTTCGCTTTCGCGGTTGTGCAATGTTTTGCAAAGCCTTTTCAATAGAACCTTTTACAAATGCATTTTCGAATACATGTGTATGTGTGTGTGAGCGCGCTTGAATGCGAATTAATTTGCAGCTGTTTAATTAAGCAGCACACCAGCGATTTACAACAATGCAAGACTTTTTCGCAGCATCTCTCTCTGCTTCCACTTTCAAATCAGTTGAAATTGCAAAATGATTATAACGTATGGATCGATTTTTTGGGGTTTTGTTGTGGTTTTCGTAAAGCGCTTTAAACGCACATTTTCTCATTATACAAAATGAGGAAATTGAATTTTTTGTATTGACACATGCAAATATTGGAATAGTTTCTACTTGCTACATTATTTCGCTGCTGGCTGTTCCTTTTCCAATGGACGACAGTGCCACATGTGGCATGTACTACGCCATTACTCACGTTTTTTTTTGCGCAAATATGCCTTTTATATTCCTTCATTTCGTATGCAAACTGCAGGAAAATTCAATTTATACTGAATATTCAAGTGGCAGGTTTCGTTCACTGCTCCCTGTTTGCCGCTGGTGGCACAGGGACACGATGGCATACCTACCGCAGCATGTGAACGAAGCGTAATAAATGTGAAATGTGGCTTAAGTACTATTTCATTTCAACGCGGCGAGCTTCATGGCAGCAGTCCACATGCAAAGGACAACTGAAAGGATTATCTACTTACTGCACGTGTGTGTTTGTGTGTTTTCGTCAGACATAGACAAGTGCCATAAGCAGCCAAACTAGAGATGAGTGACGCAGCAAAACCAGCGATGGTCAACATCGAAAAGATAAACGCAGAGAAAGTTCTTCGTTGAAGACAAAATTTCGACTAGATTTGAATCGAGCATCTTTCCTGTTTTGGTTTGAAACGTTTAATGAAAATACAAATTTAATACAACACCTTTTTTAGAAACATATCAACTTTTATACATTATATGTCAGCTTAATGTGTAGATCTAGCTTGAATTTGGAGGGGGAATCTTTTTTACTAGTCACCGCGGTCTGAAATGTTTATTATGACTGCTCTGCTTATTCTGTACGCTTAAGCGCTTAGCTTCAAAAGGTAAGAAGCCTTTGTGAATCTTTACTTATTTAGTTAAAGGAAAATTATATTTTGTCATATTTTTGCTTAACCCAGCATTCGAATAGATGCATCGCCGAAAAGCGCAGCTCATTTATGATTTTTCTCTTTACTGAGCTCACTGCCTCGACTTCACCTTCTACAAAATATAAATCAAGTAAGTTAACTCTTGCACTGACAAAAGTTCCGAGCTGCACAATAGAAGAGCATTCAAAAATGGATGTCTTATTACAACCTGTAAGAGGGATAATTAAGTAATATTTCGTTAAGTGGGAACTAAAAAAAATTTAATTAGGTTGTTTACGTAGCTTTTTTTTTATCATTTTACCATATAAAGAGAAAATGCAGTGGGCAATCGAGTCTACGAAGCGCATTACAAAAATTATGTGTATTTGTAATTGAATACTTTTGATCGCAATAAAATTAAATAAATCGCATCATTTTGAAAATTTAAATCTTAAAAGAAGATTATGGAAATAGAATACTTTGCTATGGCTGGCTTGTATAAGGTACAAGAAACTGCGCGCTAAAAAATGCAAAACTTCATCTGTTTTTTTCTAATTCTTTTGATTGTACTTAAGCACTAAGCTGTCAGATAGAAGAGCTGCCATCGGAATCTCTTTGCAAACAACACATGTCTTAGAGCGGAGGCGCGAATTGAAAATAGCACTCAAATTAAATTTAAAAATAAAGTAAGTAATCACACTGAACGGGGAGGTGGGTGGGCGGTGGGTTTTGGCCCGAAGTGCTTACGTGCTAAAAATGCACGCCAAAAATTCAATTTCGAACTTCAGTGTAAATATTTATGATAAAAAGTTCACTTTCTCGCTGATGCGCTAATCTTATTTAAAATTTCGCAAAAAGGCAGCAATGTGGGTGGAAGTATTATCGACTAGAGTTGACTCTACCACCGCCCCGCCCCGCCGCGTCGCACAGTCAAACACGAGCAATATTAAATTGAATAATGTGATTCAAATTCATGTTTAAGAGATTATTTCGCAAGCTGTTGCGCTGCAAGCGTATGGGTGCTTCTGCTCTTAGTCGGGTAATTTCCGACATTGGCACGTTGTTGTTGTATTTTCGTTGCCACAACAAAAAATGCCAAATTGATTTTCTGCGAAAAAGGCATAGACTTCTTTCTTTCTATATATTCGGTTAATATCAAAACATCACGTACGGACGTTACAGGAAGCCCAAAGCGGCGACGCCTTGGTGAAAGCAGACGCTGAGACACCTTTAATGTTGGCATGACGCCATGACAACAACATCATGTGTCATGTTGGCGTATGCTATAAAGAATGTGGCGTACGGCAGAAGTCACGATACGAGTGTGTGCTTTGAAGCTGTAAATTGAATTCAATTTGAATTTTTAGCTAAGGCAAAAGCTACGACGTTTTATTACGAGCATACGCGCTTAGTGGGAAGGAGGCAAGCGGGCAGGTTTCATAAAAATGAGCAAATATTTCGTATATGTAATTTAATTTCTTAAATGCCTAAAGACGAAAATAAACTGTTTATGTGCGTTCTTTTTCATTATGCACTTCTCTTTTGAGTTATTATCTTTCATGGATTATATGCTACATTCATGCATTTGATATATGTATGTGTGTGTGAGGATCTAAATATGGTTATTGTATATATGTAGATGTATGTACTATGACAAAATAGACATGCACAGCATTGCAAAAAATAAAACACGAAAATTACTCTCAAGTTTTTTTTCAACAGAAAAGAGAAATTAAGCGTGTATGATTTAGCAATCAGCTAAGCGTCAGTCAGCTTTTTAACATCTAAATTGATGTCACTACTAATAAAAAGTATATTTAAAATTTGTTTTCACCTAAAGAGCTATTCGATGTTTAAATGAAATTGAAATATCGAACCTTGTTTGACTCTTTTAAGTCCAAAAACTAAAGAATTCGAAATGTAAAAAATATTTTTACAGAATACATAGTATAAAACCTGAGTAATTTCTTCATAAGCTGGTTCCAAAAAACAAGTCAGAGAAAATGATTTATTCGACTTTACATATGCTTTAGTGTAGTTCGGTTGAGAACGCTTCTACAGTAGAGGGTTAATTTATACCACTCGCTCATCGTGTAGCCTAATAATGAGCCGCCGACAAGCACTTCAACAATTTCACAGAATAATGCAATAAATTTGTATATTTGATATGCTACGTATGTATCTATTTGATTGGAATGAATCCATACACTGGCAGACGTCTAGCGATTTTACATGCACAGAGTGACTTTCAAATTTCCGATTGAATTTTTATTTCAACATGCTGATGGCAATATAAAGTAACATGTCTACAGAGAAAAAAGTTAAAGTTGATAGAAGTAGGTACAGGTATTATATACATATTTGAAAAGTTTTTTGAGTAGAGAGATATATGAAAAGATTTCATTCCGGATGAATTGTTCTTAAAGACCATACAAAATGTATCAAAATACACGATTTTAAGAGCGCTCTCTCTCTAGATCTCAACCCTGTATATAAGCAAAAAAAGGCAAATTTCAGAATTGCAGCACTTCATTCATTACGATCCTTTTGAATCCGCTTCCTTTCTAGTAACTTGTTTGCCTGTCTGTACGCCATTTGCAAAATTCAGGCATGAAATCAAGAACAGCAACGAGGGCAACAGCATTAAAAATGAATGCGTACAAGATATAAGATTACAAAAAATTACACAGGATGAAAGCGAGCTGTGGCAGATGTAGAAGTGGGGACACTGCCAATGAATGCAAGAACCAGGGCAGGGCGCCAGCGAGCAAGTGTGAAAAATGTTAAAGTGCCAACAAAAAAAAACCAAAAAACAAACATTTGTACAAATGCGCGGCACTTAAGTGAAATGCCCTTGCCGCGGCGTGAGGAGAATGCAATGGTTGGGGGCCGAGCAATAGCAGCCGCCTCATGGGCCAAGTGAGCAGCTGACCTTCGCGTTCAATTTGCGGTTCAGTTATGTAGTACATAGGCAGCGGGCGCGGGGCGCATGCGGTTTGAAGTGTTCTCGCTGAACCACAAACCGGTTTGTTTGTGGATGGGTGGATGTGGACAGTGGCAGTTGGGTGGTGGGGCACTTAAGTTAGTAGCGCCAATGAACTTGAGACTGCTGGCAAATGATGATAATTAATGAAAATCGCGAGGGCGCTGCGCAGAGGCAGGCTGGCAGGCAGCCTAGAACACAGTAACATAAACGCTTGCGTTTGCTTTTGGATTAGGAAAAATCGTTATGGTTTAATTAGAAACGTGATCGATGTGCAAACATGCTGTGTCATTGTGGCTACTGCGGCTTGTCCGCTGTACCCGTTCGTCGTTCGCTCTGTCCAGAGGCTCCTCTGTGCATATAAATAGAATATACGAGCAGCTGTTTCTTTACTAATTGCTGCTTTTATGCACGAAAGGGTGTCGCTCAATGAAGACACTTAGAGATATTTCATTTAAGTAGGCTGCACACTCCCGAAAGGAATATTTAATTATTTTGTGGCGTAGCAGTGAATTTTGAAGTTTGTTTTTTCTTTTCCTGGAAAATTTTTAAAGTAGTAGTAGTAGTAGTAGTTTTATTTTCTATATAATTTCATTACAATTTATATTTATTTGCATATAGCAATGGCTTAAGCCGTCAGCCATATATAGGTATAACAAAACATATTCATGTACAATGTGTATTTCCTTTGGTTACATTACAAAATTATTCTTAAAAGCTCTCATTAACAATTCTTTGCCTGTAGTTTAGTGCTTCTTTTATGTAGTATGCTAAATTTAGCCACTTTTGCCCATTTATAATACCTGCCATATTTTCTAAAGAAATTTTACTTGTCCCCAGGTGTAGAACTCTTAACTTCTTCAAAATCGGGCATATTTCTAGAAAATTTTTAAATTTCTGCGAAGCCGAGGAACAGCGGAAATGGTTTGCTAATTTCGGAGAAAATTTAAGTAAATGTAATTGAAAATTTTGAATTCAGTTCAGAAACTGAACCCTTCTCAGTTTGCGTTGATGTAATAACTCGAAATGAAATGTTACGCATACGCCGTGGCATACACTGTATAATTTTTGTGTTCTCTTTTGCTCTTAGTACATAGAAAATATTATGGTTATTGCTGCATTATTCTACTCTATATATATTTCTGATTGCTGCAGAGTTTAAGTTTGACTTTGAATACTCCCAAACTGATGTTATTCTTTTTACACCAGCTCCAGCTTTTAAGAGTGCTAATGCAAAAGCAAGGAAAGAAAAGCAAGGAAGAAAAAGCAAGGAAGGAGTTGCTTTGTCCTTCATATGGCAGTATCAAATTCATTTCCAAATTACGAAATTTAACATATGTATGTTTGAATGTCTTATTTATGTGCAAAGTTATGTCAAAACTTTTGCCTAAGCTTATGCTATAAAAGAGATACAAAATATTCTCCATTAAATAGTAGCGGATACTATTAATTAATTATTCTATTACTTTACTTACTTACTATTCTATTACTATTAATCTACAAAGTTAGAGCTGATAGAAAATAACTAATAAATTAGAGCCATAGCTTTCTTCGCATGAGCATAAAATAGAGTGTGGGTTTCGTTCAATATAAATACTCAGATAGGGTTGAATATCACTTATTTCTAGCTCTAACTGCTTACAGGGAAAAATGATAAGGAGTAGCTTACATCAAATGTTTTTGCGTTTAAAAGTGGGACCATATAATAACAATGCTTAACGCTTTAATGCTCTTTCCTTTAAATCTGCACTGTTTAATTGAATTCCCACTAGCATTTCGCATTACATTTGCAGGGGTTGTCAACAATTTTGGGGTAGTATAATACCAGGTTCGTCATCTTTTAATTGTGTTGGTTTAACTGGATCCTAAACTTAGCGCACAATTCACATAAACGTGCTTCATATAAAAATTTAATCAGAAAATCTGCTTATTTATTTCTCATTTCAATTAACTTAAAGAGTATAAGCTTGCGATGCTATAATTCCGAAATATATGCGACTGTATATTTAACTGGATGACAGTGGCTGCTTCTGCTGCTGACGTCGATGACTGCTTGAATGAATTGCCAAATGAAGATATTGCGAGCGGCAAATTGCGCATCTGCAGCAAGGATTATTGTCATTAATGTTGGCAGCCTTGCCGGTCGTAAGCTCATTAAATTGTCGAGCGAGTGGTTTTTGTGGATGCCGCATACTTGCACACACATATTGCTACACAATTACGCAGTGAAAATATGAAGTTTGTGTGTGTGTTTTTCGTGGCGTATGCGAAACTTTTTGGTGAGCAGCATGCTCAGCTACTTCAAATTTGCTTCAATATGTGCAAAAGACAAAAATTCTTTATTCCATTTTTTTTCTGGTAATTGCTGCTTTTTTCTGCGAAGCAAAACTCCAACAGATTCAATAAAAATAATCCTAGAGGAAAACGAAAAAGAAAGAAAATTGCAAAACAGCATTTTCATAGAGCAAGAACAAATCCGCAAAATGACTGACTAAATAAACCCACTTCACACACACATGTACACTCTTTAATACACTCATGCATGCGACTTTATAGCAGCCGCATTTTATTTTTTTGCTTGCTCTGCGATGGCCATTCTTGCTTGCCTTCTCAAATTGATGCCATCACTCAACAGCAGTGCAACACTGCTTTTGAATGCTGGTCCAGCGCAATGAAAGGCACTTCAAGTTGAAAGCATTGTCAGCTTTTATTAGTCAGTTATTATTGGCAGCCAGCAGCACTTGTTGAGGGTATGAATAGTCTTTGGATGATTGAAGCTTGCTGAGCTCAATCGATTTGAAGACCTCGTTTGACACGCAACAACAACTACTTAACACATTGACTCTGAGTTAATAAAAACATGAGAAAAGCGTAAGCAAATAAAAAATGTTTAGTTCACAACTTGGGATAAATTTGTATGTGAACCCGAATAAATCTGTGCCAGAAGACGGAATTACCTATCAGAGCATATGTGCAGCTCGATCCGCTATGTCGTTGTTCTACTTCGACTTCCATACTTTACGGAAGTATAGCTTGGTGTAAGCATTCTTCACGTGATTAACTCTCAGAGCTCTCACTATAAGTTTATATATAGTTGTGCCAAAGTGATACCTAAAATTATATCGGCTTTATCTATTCCTTATGAGCTTAGCAATTTTTCCAAGCTGAAAAAAGTCTTCTGAATTGTTTTTGTAATTAATATAATGAGCAATTCAATTTATCATTTCCAAGTTTCTTAAATTGAATAAGAGCCTGCATTTCGCTTATACGCAAAAAAAGAACTTATTAAAAGGTACATATTCGTGACGTGTTCAGCTTTAATTTAGGTAAAAAATGTAAGCGTTCTTTATTATTTATAATATTTTAGTGCTGTTGCAATATCAACTGGGCATACTTTTATTGTAGTCATTGCCTTCGCTCCGGTTGGTAAATTAAAGTGAATCTATTGGCTGTATGTGGTCAGTCAGAAAATCGTCCTTTATAAATTATATGTATTTCAAGCAGTTGTTTCTTGCCAAGATGCGATATAAAGATATTACAGCTGTTCATAATTTTATATAAATTAATATGCTGCTTTAGGGGAAAAAACCCGCCAGGCTAACTCTATTCAATGTCTGTATGTGGCATTGAAAGGTTTAGTAACGCAACTTCTGCCTGTCACATGCAGCTTTGAAATCGAGAAAATAATAATCTGCCGCGCCAAGTAATTTCCTGTAGTCAGCAGCAAACATACCAACGCTCAATCCATAACTCAGGCACGTATTTCTAAGGCAAGCAGCGCCTTGATTAGAGCGAGCTGTGAAAGAAATACGAGAGTTTCGCTGTATGAAGTTGCAATTGATATTTCCACGCTGCGAAAAATAAGCCGCTTAGCTTGCGCACAGACAAAAGAGACTTCCATTTCATTATTCCATTGCGGCATTATTATTATTAAAATGAAATAAAATCATATTACACTAATCCACTTAAGTTGAATAAGTACAAGAGCCCGGTGGGCCTTTTCTGCAATACAAAAATGAAAAAATGCAGAAAAAGTTGGAATAAAATGCTGCCTAAATGTTTAACTTTTATCTTCAATTGCTTGCGGAGGCGTTGATATGAAAGCAATTTCCGTTTTCCGGTTGGCATGCTGCATACTTTCGGGCGCATTACTTTTAACTTTTTCATCCATTTTTGAGCGAACGAGCGAAGCAGCGAATTCGGTCAAAAGAGCGTCTTGCACAGACAAATAATATCCTTGCTCTTTAAACAACAACACTTTTCTATTGTTTGCCTTTTTCTGCGTCTACTTTTACAGCTTGCTTTCGCTTAGCCTATTGCAGCATGGGTTATTTGTGTATGTGTGTGTGTGTATGACTTCACGCTTGCTTGAAATCAAATAGAAAAAGCTGCATAATTTTATTTTTTTAGCATTTCCGCTGCACACAAGCCATTCAACAATGGCCGTGATTGGGTTCGTCGAACGTTAAACGTCTCTTGACATACACGCTCTCACACATATGCAAATATGCGCACACATGCATATGTTTTCCTGGCACGTGTGGAATAATTTTTTAGTGGCGGAATTTTTGTGCCATTTTGCTGCCACAGAAATTCGTAATGTGTTCTGTCAATTTTCGAAAGCTCTTTAATTTGTTTGTCGGCTTATTTTTGCACAAAAAAGTTGAGATTTGTTCACTTAAATTCTCAACTTTTTGCGCAAACTTTCATTTATTATTTCGCGCGTACATTTCTGCAGCTTAGCGAGTTCACACATTTTCCTTTTGCATCGCCATTTCCATACAGCGGCGCCTTATCTTATCTGCAATATATAAAGGCAGCAAGCGAAAAAGGTGTGTTGTTTAAGCGCCGCAAGCCCGAAATTCCAAGCGAAAATAAATTATTCTTGTCTAAGATAATTAATTAGTGAACACGTTTTGCGTAATTCGAAAGCCATGCTGAAGGCAGGGATTACAGGCAGACACACATAATTGGTATGTTCGCGCATTTGGGTCAAGGCTTATCTAAATGTAGTTAGTTATGTATTTGCCCTGCAGTCTACGCCCAAAGCTGCTACACTATTGCGCATAATAGTGCTCCCTTCAGCGTTCGCCTTAGGCGGTCGGTCAGTAAGCCAAGTCGACTGTTTTGTTTAGAGCCGTAAATCAAAAGCGGAATTATGATTACACCCTTTGGTAATAACTGGTTGCTTCTGGCCATGCCGCAGAGCCACTAAAGCCGCAGCCGCAAAGTATGCCCCACGTGTTTGCTAATTAAAATTTGTGGAACCCAAACGAAGAGCAGGCAAGCGATGTGGTGATGTGTGGAACCTAAAGTTTAGCGTGTCTATACGAAAAAGACAGCGACGGCGTTTTGGAAAATGAACCAGCTTTTGTAGTCATATTAAATTAGTGATATAGGATAATAGAAAAAAATATGCACTATACACGTATTGTTATAAAATTAGTTGCATAAAATCCATATCTGATATGAGTTGCTCTGGTTAAGCTTAAATTGTTTAAAGAAATACGAGTAAAGGTTCAAAATTTGTTTGATTAGGTCGAGTTCTTTTTTTAGATAAATCTCCTTAAATTTCAAAATTACATTTTCGATCTTTGTGCAACATTTATTCTGGTTTATGCATGTATATACCTATTTCTATGCTTTTTAAATTTTGATAGCTATTGAATTTAGGAACAATTTTAATTTGCTTTTTTTTCAATTTTTATAGCTATTGAATGTAGAAGCAGTTTTATTTTGGTCTCAACTAAGTAACAGCTATTTTCAAATCGTAAATTTTTAAATTTCTATTTAAACTTACTCTCAAAGAAAAAATTCAATACCCAGAAATCCCACCCATATTATAGTTTTTTTACTATATAAAGTAGTCAATAATAAACGTCATGAAGTTGTATTTTAATAGTATTAATATGTTTGTATTGACAGGATGAAATAATTCAAAACTTTTATTTTACCATCAAAAATGAGACCTTATTAAATCAATTTCTATTATTTTCTTATTTTGATCGCAGTTAGTCTTCAATTTCACTCAATGTTGCTAATGAGACATAAACATTTTGTTGGGACTATTTTCGTAGACTCTTTCTCCGTTATTTGGTAACCAATTGTTCTATACTTTCCAATTTATTGCGTCTACTGTGATCAGTAAAATCTGCAGTGCCTTAGTATCTCACCTTATATCAGGATAGAAAAATCATGAACTTCTTCTCATTTCTTAGATTAAATTAGAATATTTTTGAAGGAGCATGCAGTCTGTTAATCCTCTTGCCGAAATAAAACATAATTCCATAACAAAATATGTATATAAGAGTTTATTTTAAAACGTAAAAAGTACGTATAATTTCGTTTTCGTCTATAATGTTGTTACCATAATTCCGTAGAAACATTCATTTAGAACAGCAAAAACAAAAATATTTTTGGCATTATATATTTTTCGCCAAAACTGTTCTTCTTGCGAGAACTTTTATCTTAAGTATGTTGTTCAAATCTGGAGAGTATCAGAATAAATTATAATCATGTATTGGACTCGGAATAGAATGGTTCTAGGCATAATTTGTCTCAAGTTGTCATACGAAAGAATATTATGATTTCGAGGCATTTTGCATGGAAAGCTAAAGTGCATCTGCTTAAGTAAGTCGAGGCAATAAATAGTCCCACAAATCACCTAAAAGACGACAGCAAGAACATCTCACATTATATCAGGAAATTGGCTATACAAATTTCAAAGAAAACTTAGTTTATGGTTAACATTCTTGCGAAAAATATTTTATTCTGCAAAGATGAAAAACAGACTAAAGATGTTTTCGCTTATGCGCAGAGATTTTCACTTTCAACAAGCAAACAGCCAAATTTTAATCATAAATCTGAAATTCAAGATAATTCCACATTGTGATTTATACAGCAATTGAAACTTCCCAAGAGTTTGCTTGAAATGCTAATCAATTTAAAATATTACTCTAATTACAGGTCTTAACTACGAATTCAATTCGAAATTTTGCCATCTAACTAAGCCATTCAAATCCACAAAGTTCACATGCAAAAGTTCAAAGTGCTGAAAAACGGAATTGCTTGCGGAAAATTAATAATTGGCGAAAAGTTGCTTACAAAGCCACAGAACGCGGCCACAAAAAAAGAAGACGAGCAGTAGGCAGAAGCTACAGCTACAAATCCCCTGAAGGCACACTGAATGTGTGTGTGTCTGTAGGAGTGTGTGTGTATGTGAACGCAAAAAGACAGCGGCTTTAGAATACTCAAGAGTGCAATCAAAACTTCTGAATGCGTGTAAATCATACAGAGGAAAAAGGACGAAGAAGCAATCGCTGCTGGTGAAGCGAAGGTGTCACGGGGGAGGCGTTAAAAACGTAAAATTGTAAAATGGATTTAATTGAAATTTGTGCTCGTGTTTTAGTGGAAATTAAAAGCTTTTCATTGAGCTGAATTGTGCGAAAGAACTGACAGATTCTCCCAAAAGGACTCAGATAACTGTGCCCGTGCCGCAATGCAGCCTTTTCTGCGTGAATATGCGGCGCGTAGCATTTTGCCGCATTTGAATACGGTAAATGCGGATTATAGGCTATACAAAAACAACTACAACAATGACAACAACAACACTGGGAGCAGCAGCGACAACAGCTTCTACTACATTGCGCCACTGCAGCAACTGCTGCTGAGCAGCGGCAACAGCAGCGCAGAAGACACACAAGATGCCTACAGCAACAGCAGCCGCGGGGGCAGCGGTGGCGGCAGCGGCAGCGGCGACGGCAACAATTCCTCGGCAGTGCTCATGTTGGCCTCGCTGGGCGACGGCTACACTGCTTCTAGCACTGCACATCCCTATAACTCCGCCGCCGATGTTGCTTACCATCCGCTGCTGCTGGGCGCAGCCGATGCGTCCATCAACGGCACTTTCTACGAAGGCTTTCGCAACTTCGTGAACTTCTCCTGTGATGGCGAGTCGCTCAGCGCGTCCGTCCTTAGCTCCAATGCCACCGAGGCCGAGGAGGAGTCCGCGCTGTCCAGCGTGTACTTCAAGACGGCCGTCTACCTTCTCTACATTCCGATCTTCATATTCGCGCTGCTCGGCAACGGCACCGTCTGCTACATTGTGCAGTCGACGCCGCGCATGCGCACCGTCACCAACTACTTCATTGCGAACCTGGCCGTCGGCGATATCCTGATGTCGCTCTTCTGCGTGCCCTTCTCGTTCGTCTCGATCTTCATACTCGGCTATTGGCCGTTCGGCATTGTGCTGTGCTATCTCGTCAACTACTCGCAGGCGGTTTCGGTGCTGGTGAGCGCATACACGCTGGTGGCCATCAGCATCGATCGGTATATGGCGATCATGTGGCCGTTACGACCGCGCATCGCAAAGAGGTGAGTGGTTGGGGATGCTAGATGAGTGGTGGCCAACCCAAATGAACACGCGGGCCACGTATATGAAAAATGTTCGGAAATGGCCGGAAGATTGACCGGAAAAATGTTTAAGGCGGCCGCGGGTTGGCCACTCCTGTGCTTGACACTCCATTCTTATGCTGCAAGTATTCGGACTTTTTTCACCCTTTATACTCATTTGATCTTTCGTTGTGTCTAAGCCAGTAAGTTTTCATCATAAGTAAAAATTGCTTGATATCAGTAACAAAATAAAACATCAACTAAAAAATTTTATTCAAAAAAATTTGATATTTTTAAAAAGTTTTAAAATATATTTTGAATCAAAATGTTGATTAGATTATTGTTTTGTATGTTTTTGGCATCTGCAGTGAATATGAATATTTTAGGATTTCATATGGTTTATTTAAATTTTGATGTTCTGTAGAAAAGTCAACATAATATATTCGACAAAAAATACTACTCGCGTAAATACCGTCGCGGCTTCGAACTAAGCAAAAATATTAGAATGACAGCAACAAAGTTTATGTTATCTTAAAACTGACATGCTGATGCCATGGGCACTCTTCGATAAATAAGAGGCAGCTGTTTTTGATTCCACAAAAATAATTTGCCATTATTTTCCAAGTGAATTGCCATCAAGCTTATTTTGGAAGTGAATTGAAATATTAAGGCTTCCGTAAATTTCTTGGGTTATTAACTCGATTTAAGCAATTTAATTTTCTACGACAAAAGGAAGGCTTCCATATGAATACTCATAGCAAAAATTGCACAGAAATTGAAAAAAGAGTCAGCGGGTTCAGCTCAGGGTAATATTTATGGCAGCAGCAGATATGTAAGCAAAAAATACACTGTAAAAAACTCAGCCCGTTGAATAAAAACATAAATCAATAAAAAATATGCATAATTTTCTTAGGATTTTGTATATTATTCTATTGCACTTAGTTGCTTAATAATACAAATGCATATGGATGATAGACTGAATCGAGTCTTTAAGCCATAGAATTTCTTTACTAAATTTTCAAACTTACTTAAAAGTTTGTACTATTATTTTACGCCAATAAATTTAAATTTTTTCTAAAAACGAAAGTTGCATTAGCCTTTTAAAAAATATGTTTTGCCGCTATGTAATTTCTGCAAGTGTAGACACGAAGCGCCATACTTGACATGTATGCTTGCATACACATGTGTGTGTGTGTGTTTGTATGGGCTGTGTGGCTGATTTTTTATTCAATCAAGTGTAAACCGAGCAGATAAGATTTTTGTCACTTTTTAACTTAACCCGCATTGGTATTTGAATGTATGTGTTGCTCTTCCAAGCGCATGCTGGCTTTTTTCGAACTTGAGGCAGTGTAATTGAACTCTTTTGAAAGACCTTTTTAGAAAGGTTGCCGTTGAGATAGCAATTTGAAAGTTGACTTGCCAAACTTGCAATTTGATAGCCGGCAGAAAGTGTGTACGTTTGCAAAGAAAAAAGGTGCCCAGCCTTTATTAGTTTTTGTGCCAACAAATTAACACTTTGGGTTAAACAGTTGGAAATTTAATTAATTATAATGAGAGTAGAGAGAGAGAGAGTAAGAAAGGGGGAGAGTAAGGTCAGCAAAATTGCTAAAGAAATTAAAATTGACTTTTTAAATGACCAATTAATGGAAGGCGTGTTATTGCGTTGTATTGAAAGTGGCTGTTTAATTTAATGATGCGCAAACTTGTGACAAATTGAAATTGTTGAAAGGCAGGGCATGTACATAAAGAAAATAGAAATTTTATGAGTACGCAAGTAAATTTAAAATTTAAAATATGAGGAAAAAGTTTGGCATTAAACAGCGGAGAATTAGATGGTATAGTAAAGAATTTAATGTAATGGAATATTGCTTGTTAAGAAAAGAAAAGGCCTCCTTCGGTGCAGTAAGCCATGGGGCTCTCAAGTAGGTTAGGGCAGATTTAGAGATGGTGGAAGAAAAAAGCAAGAGACCCTCGGAAGCTTCTGTAAATAAATTGCCTGCACTATTTGCACCCATGATGCCCATCCTATATGAACTGCTGCCAAGTAGCACCTATGATGGTTCTGCAATCTGTCTAGAGGGTGAAGTTTTCTCCAGGTAATGAGATTACTTTTCCTAGCATCCGACTTCGTACTCATATTCTGCTCCAAGTCTGTATAGATGCGTCCGTAGCTCACAGCTGATCTGCCCGTCTGTTAAAGGAACCCCGCTTTTAGCAATCTCATTCGCTGCTTCGTTAACCATTATGTTCTTAAGTCCAGCTAGCATATAGTTATGCAACCTGTCCACTGCTATCTGGCACTGCATCACATCTTTTAATGATACACAGTTCGATGTTATTGCCTTAGTAGTCCCTTGACTGTATATATAGAGATTAATTGTGTAGTCGGCCGTGTTGTTAGTGCAAGTTAGCTCGAAATGAAGAACATGTTTAGAATGAGTGTTATTTTTGAAATGCAATTTAGTATCTTTGCTACAAACGCTCGTTGTTTCTAATTTGACTAACATTTCGTTTCGTTGTACCAATTTAATTTATAATGTACAAATGATATCATTTTAAATAAATACGCGCCTGCCAAGTGAAATTTCCTTTATTGTGTCAAATTCTATGCAATTGTTTTTGTTTTTGTTTAAACAGCAGTAAAAGCGCACAAACACAAACACACACACACATGCGCACAAATTGTAAATTGACACGCTGACAGTGCGTATGCAAAGTCAATGGCATTCCATATTCATTTGCTTTAGTTGTAATATGAAACTCGCCACTGGCATACAGAGCACCTTCTGCCTTGCATATGGAAAATGACTGAGCAGAAATTCAAAATTTACTTTGAAATTTGATATTTTTTGTTCTGCATGAAAACATCGTAATGGCGGTTTAATATAGCATATAAAATGTGCATATGCAAATACATTTACACAGACACGAATACGCACAAATACAGACATGCATAGCGTACACACCTTCTCAAATATATTAAACAAAAAAACACGCATGCACATGTGCGTGTATTTGTGCACGTGGCATTGTGCGTGCGTGTAGTTGTATGCATGCATGAGAAGGTGTATGTGTGCTATGCAAACATTTGCTGTATAATTCAAATAAACTTGGCAATTACCCAATATGGTCGCAATTTACGCTTAATACACCAAAACCCCCCCCCTCCCCCAAATTTTCGAACGAAAAAAGTAGATAACTGAATTTCCCTAAATCCACGCGGCTAACGAACAAAGGCCCCATTCTGCCACTTAATAGCATACTTCTAGCCTCTTTTCCGCTGTTCTCCCTCTGTAAACGCTTCCGGCATTTTGCAGCACTTTCCACACTTGCCGCATAAAATTTCGTATTTTCCCTTAATTTACCCTTCAATTGCTCGAGAGGGTCGCGTTAAATGGCGCCTGCAATTAACTGTGCAATTAGTGGCAGCAATTAAGCTGAGTTCCTGCAATTCATGCATACTCATTTTTCTTCTCGGCTCACTTTGAATAGGAGCCGATTATTTTTTGTTTAGAGCCTATTTGATTCTTATTTTGTCGATAACAGCATATCAGTGCCATAAATTTACAAGCAAGAGGCTTTTGATAAATCGTGGTACTCACCTGAATTTGATGTTCCAGATAATGGAAGAAGACATTAGCTAGACTCCCTCCGAGATGAATGAGCCATTCTAACTGCTTGCGTAGAGTTAGTTAAATAAATTTTCGTATTATCTGCAGAGGTGTTTTCGGTTTCTTGGGTTTTAGATCATGAACATTAATGTCGAACGTAAGATATTTCAGAATATCAGTTCTATATAGATTCTTTCTTGCTGAGCAATTGAAGGAGCATCATTATAACAATTGTTCTTTTAATTCGGCCTTACAAATAATTTCTCGATTAAGCTTTGTTCGGTTGTTTCAAAAATGTGAAAAGAAAAATTTTTTAATTAGAAAAGCACATACTTATAGCTCACGAAAAAAGTGGCTAAAGTGGAATAAATTGTTGGTTATAATAACTTTAATAATTTTCCAAAGTCATTGGCATATATGCACAAACTGACAAAAACTCAGGAAGCCTCCTATCATTCGGCATTAGAATACTTTAAACTTTTTTACTGTGAGCTTTCACTGAACTGTGTAAGCTTTCAATTAATGGAAATTTAAAACGAAAAGACATTGTCAATTAAGAAGCGATTTGTCAGAAAATTAACTACGCATATCGAGGACTTGTATTCAATACTACTACCTTTTTGGAAAAATATAATTTTTTGGGAGCGCTTTAGGCCGACAGCTGTTTCTAGAAGTATTAACAATTCGAATTACTAAAGTACAAGTTCAAAGTAAGCATTAAAAAGCAATTTTTCCTTTCGGAATTAAAGCAACGATAAAACGTCAATGAAGGATTTACCATCAACAACAAATTTTCGTAAAAGCTGTAGATAAACGTTTTTAAGTATAAGTCGACCATATAGAAACCGCAATCAGAGGTTAAGCAACACATTTGAATTTGCATTACTGACATAACGCACGCGCTGTCACTTTCGCTGTTATGCCAAAATAGAATATCAATCATACGCCATGGTGTCGCGCACAGTCGAATCAGTATTACGTCAAATGCGCAAAACGCATAACATTTATGACTAATAAAATATTTTTTCTGCTATTTATATATGCCATATTTTTATTTGTCTGTCTGCCTGCGTCACATTGAAACGACTGTCGGGCGGGCAGGCAGCGCACTACAATTTGTAGCGGCATCATAAATAATGTATCATCATTTCCGCCACGCATTTATTTATGTAAAAGTGTATGTTCTTTCTGCATTTGTGCCCATTTCAGATATGCCAAGTTCATCATTGCCGGCGTTTGGGGCATTGCGCTGGCGACGGCGCTGCCCATACCCATCGTGTCGCAGCTGTGGCAGCCTGACGTTTGGCATGAGCAGTGCAACAGGTAAGAGATACGCTATTTCTCAGTCAGCTATCGAGAAATTAGCGCAGATTTTTGTAAGCTATTTTTTGGATATTATGCGCTTGGTGGTGATTTCCGGATTCGCCTTTAATAGCAGAAAGGATATGGCGTCTATTCTTGAGTTCTGCATTTGCCTGTGTACGTTAGAAAAAAATCTTTTTATAATTTTTTGATTTTCTTTTCATAAAGCTGACGCACATGCAGGCATCATCGAAAGGCAACAAACTGCTCTCCATATCTCTTCCGCTTCCGACTTGACAGCAACTCTTTCTTTTGCTTGTTTATTACGCGTCTAAAGTGTTTATGTGGCTGTTGCATATGTGGTTGCATGAGTGTCAGCAGCTGTTATCAGCGCCACTTTTATGACAAGAGCAGCGCAATGAATGAATAATTTTGCGCACAGACAATTTTATTGCCAGGCGAATGAGCTCTGTATGGTACCCTTCCACACTTTTATACTTTGAGATTTTTCGTCGCTCTGCAGAAGGCTCATGCACGCAGCTTAAAGATAACACACTCTTCCACTTTCATGACTGGCTTTCTGACTGAGCGCGTTTAACGTGTGGGCTGACGAAAGGCATTATTTTGCGATGCTTAAAGGCATACATATATTTATTAATATTTCGACCTTCAAGCTGGAGCGTATTTCAAGGGAGTTGTTGTGAGTCGATGCGAAGTAAAGTGAAGCGGTTGGGCTGTAAAATTTAAAATTCATATTTCAGTTGGCATATTTTAAAATATTATATGAGCATGCATAAATTCTAAATGAACTCACTTTTAATAAAGTAAAAATTGGAAAAGGCAGCTCATTATTTCTGTGGCTAAAGAGGAAAAACAACATCACTTTGATTATGCTGATTTTAAGATATTTGTTTAAAAACTTGACTAGAATTGTTCGCAGATGCATATACTTTAACTTTTAATAACGAATTTTTAAACACAAAGCGTTCACTATCACCAATTTGTATCTCCTTCCATAATTCCGCAAGTAAATTTTAAAATCTAAATTCTATTTTACGATCGGATGGTGCCAATTGATGCGATTACACTGTGACATAATAAACTAACACTCAGTTTTTATACGTGGCAGAATTTTAAAAATTCTTGAGTATCTTTCTTCGCCTATCTATTGTCGCTTCTGGAAAATGATCGAGTGCCAGCGCCATATTTGGTGAAAATCCATTAAATTATTTTCGTGCACTTCCGAAACTTATAAGAAAATAAGCTCAACTTCTTTTATATAATATTGCTTCTTCTATTTATATTAAACTATATCATTTAAGTAACTCATAGCCTTTTAAATTAATAGCTTAAGTCATACTGTGAAAACGAACACACAAATACAAAGCTTTAACGATCATATATAAGGGCTTTTTAAAATAAAACAGTTTACTCAAATCAAGTCAAAAAAAAAGTTAGTTAATCTTTCAATATTTTCAGTAGATCATTGTTCAAGCTAGATGGAAACACATGCAAAGAATATCTCTTTAAATTTTAAGAAATTGCTGAAGTGTTCATAGAAGTAAGAATTTTAGCTTCAAAGTTTTGCTTCCTTTTTTCATTTAACACCACTTTTCCTTAAAGTGTGTTTGCTACTTACCAACACATTTCAGGCACATTTTTTTTCCAACTTCACACTACTGCATCTCACCACATTTCTTGTAAAGAAGGCGACCCGAGTTTATTTTTATAAACAGCTGAAATTAAATGCCATCTTGAGTTAATGCGCTTGTTGCTTCTGAAAGTCGGGAAATTACAGCAAATGACGGTCATACATTTTGTTCTTTGTTGGCCTTGAATTTTGCTCTCAAAAAATGCGAGCAGCCGTACATGATGCTGGCCCAGTGCTGCAATATTTTACAACTTTCCATGCAGAGCCTGCCATAAGTCATGCCAAGTGCACGAATTACGCAAGCAGGAAGAGATTTCAGCGCCTTCAGCAACAGACCATGAAGGACAGGGAAATGAGCTTAAAAAAGGGTAAAGGGGGAAGCTGGGGCAGCAAAAATTCGAAACAGCTGCAGAGAACAGAAAGCGCGCGCTTATTCAACCGCAAATTGCAATATCCTTTTAATCCTGGTGATAGTTTATCGCAGTCTCAACGATTTCAACTATTTTTTGGAAGCATTTCATTTAACGTTTGGTTTTGTTCCTTTTATTCGCAGATACATTTGCCGCGAGGAGTGGCCCACCAACGAGCAGTACTACTACTACACGCTGGCGCTGTTCACGCTGCAGTTCGTGGTGCCGCTGGCCGTGCTCATATTCACATACACCCGCATCGCGCTGGCCGTGTGGGGCAAGCGGCCGCCGGGCGAGGCGGAGAACTCGCGGGATCAGCGCATGGCGCGCTCCAAACGTAAGGTAAGTGCCTGCGGCTGGCAGTCAAAAACCGCAGAAACTAATTTACGACTTACTTTTAGCGGATTTTAGTAAACATATTAAAAACGCTTTAGTTTTTGTCATTGAAATTCCTTTGAGCAAGCTCCGGGCTAATATGAAGCTGCACTTGCCAGATATTTTTCCTATTTATGCTCATGTTAAGCTAAACATAGCTTGGCTCTAATTATGCTGCCATTTAGTGTGATGCGTGTCGAGCAACTTTTTCAATTTGCCAACCAACAGAGAAGCAAACTTGCAGCTCTTTCTACATGCAAATCTGTAATTTTCATCAAAAGTCCCAAAGAATTTTTTTGTTTCGCTGTTTGTGGCTTCGTGTTTGGATTGTTTTGGGAAAAGAAGGCCATGAAGTAGTTATATATAAAACAACTGGCTCCTTACCTTCTGTGCTCCTTATTGGTATTTTATGGAGCTATCTACTGCCAAATCTTCCAACTTTTTTCAGAGAGCGCTGATTTTCAGCTCATACAGCTTTACAAGTTGAAGACGCTATGACAATGTAACTCTTTCATGATGAAATGGTCTGAAAAATTTAATGATGAAATTCAAAGTCTAACTGAATTATTTATACAGGATTTGTAAAAAAAAATTCGGTTGGGGAAAGTATCTTACGCTGCATCAATCATTACATACATATATATATCGACTGCTCCGTTCAAGAGTCAGTCAAGTTTTTGAGAAGATTAATTTGCATACAATATTGACAATATTTTATATACATATGTACATATTCCAACTGGTGAAGTACTTGTATGATTTTCTAAAAAAATAGTTATAAGCATGTCAGAATGAAGCATTTAAAACAATTCCAAAAAAAATTTATTCTACTCTTGAACGGATACGTGCATATTTATTAACATTCACCTTCACAGTTTGCTGTTCCAATGGCCTACAATTTACGCCTTGTTTGTTGTCAAACTACTGTTCCAACTTTGATTGCTGTTACCGTTATTGAATCAATGAAAAAAAGTGAGCACGTGAAAACTCACAGCGCCGTGGCATGACTCCCGAATGAGACTACTGCATTGCTGCCATGCATTTTGAGGCAATTTCCATGGGCATTTCAAAGCCGGTTCGAAGCGCTTCAATGCTTTTTGTATGTGAAGCGCACTTCAAAGCTTCAGTTGAACACTTTACAGCAATTGCATTTGCGTTGCACTTTTTTCCAATACTTTGCGGGTCCATCGGCTCATAAAATGCTGCAGTGATTCATGTGTTATGCACACTTTGCAACCAATTGAAGCTGAGAAAAATTTTTATTGCTGTTCACACAAAATTTCTAGGAAATTGCACAATTTCACGTAGTTTCGAAACAATTTTACTTTTTGTATTTAAAAGTTTAAAAACTAAATGCATTCTTTACTTTTCGCTACTTTTCTTCCTCTGACACATTTCTTCGTCTTTGAATGTCGGCGCTTGATATAAGCTTTCCTTATGACTGCTTGTGTCTGAGCACACTTCAAACAGTTGCTGATAGTGCTTTATTGCAGCTGACGAAAATTCCATGAATTTTTGCTGCCACAACCAGTGTTGCCGTTTTGGTTCGATTGAACCAAAATTATTAGTTTCGTTTTTGAAAAAATTATTCTGGTAGTTTGGTAGGCGAAGTGCGTGTTTTTAATGTCTAAAATTTTTGGTAGACTTTTGGCAAAAAAGAACATTAAAGGATAGAAAGAACTTCTTTTTAGTGGCAACGCTGGTCACTGGACTCTGAAGCATGCCACAAGTCGGCAGCAATCAGTGACGCTTCACTTCAATTCAACTCATGAAATTGTAATGTTTCGCAAAAATGTAGCAAGCCGGACAAATGAAGCAAGCAGGCCGGGCATGGCCGGTGTGTCCGGAATTGATTTGCGATTAGATTGGCAATTTTATGGGTATGCAATGCGCTGCGTAATGCGCGAATCGCTATCAAGGATAGTTTGAGCTTTGTAAGCGCCGTTATTAAATGCAGCTGTTACCAATTTAATGCACGCATACATACATACAGGCATACATTGGCCTTGATATGCATGAGACGGAAGTAATTTCGACGTTACAATAGTAGCCGACCGAAGTCAACGTCTGGCACGTAGCAATATGCACAACAATGGCAATCAGCGTCTTTTATAAAAAGTGCTAATAAAGCTTTGCATTTGGGCACATATATACATATTAATATTACTATTTTACGCTATTACATTGCTTAACTGTCTAAATAATTTGTATGTAAGCATATAATTCGACATGGTAGTCAGCATACAAATTGTGGGAAAATGTTAAGAAAATTATAGTAGGTACATTGATATAATTGGAAGGAAAAAGTAAAGCCAGCTTTAAATATTTCTCTGGATTGTACACTGAAGAGACAGAAAATGCACTGAGTGAGTATTCTTCGAGTATTTATGAGGAATTTCGATATGCTAGTCAAATCACTTTATCAAGCAGGTAGCATAGTTAGGTGATGGACTGGTAAGGACCAGACTTTGTTACCTTGATAATAAATACCTAAAACTGCATGATAGTGCGGACAGATCGCAATAGAAAATGGCTTCATGCCTCTTGAAGCAGCACATTCATGAGTATGAATATCATCTGTAAATCGATGGAGAACTGCCGCTATAGGCCTATCAGGCCGCGGTGTCTACATAAGTGTCTGCATGCCTACTCCAAAGACAATCTTATCTAATCTGGTTCAGTATTTCACAGTGTTTATTCAGAGGATTTTTTTAACATGATGGCCTAGTCTTCTGCTTTTTCTTAAAAATTTTTTGGCAGGCCATGAAAATACGGCATCTAAGAATTTTTATTAAATGTTCATTAACATTTCTATAGTTAGTCAGCATTTTTTTCTGCACATCTGAAATCAAAATATCGCATGCTATTTCAATCTGTAGAACTGATTGGTCGATGCGTCCGATGTGATTGTACCTTTTAAGTAAAAAAAGATTTTGGGCTTGGCTATTCTACTCTGCGTGCTTTTTGAAAAGAACCGTTTCAAAAGAACCAATAATTTTTGTAAATTGTGATTAACGTTTTATTTATGAATAGCATAAAATTTTTTAGAAAATCGAAAATTTTTCACGTTTCTGTTCAACTGTGGGTGCCGTATTTAGCAACATAAGGGCACGATTGAAAGAAATATTTTCACAAAATTAAAGCGGAAGAATATTGCCAATTTTTTGGAAAACTTTATTCTTGAATGACTACCAAATCCGTTCGACTAATCCTTAAGCAGATCAGATGAGAGCCGCTTGATTTCCTTACATATCAAAACCGATTTTCCAAGCTCAACGAATGAAGCGAGTAAAATTTAATTAAATTTATTTCCTGTAATTTTGTTTTTACGAGTAATTTAAATTATTGCTACATTTTATTTGTTGTGTTTATTCAAAATCGTGCAAATATTTGCAATACCCGAAATTTTATATGCATGTACTTAGTTTAATATCACCACTTATTTTCCAACACAAAAATTTTAATTGTGTTTGCATCTGTATGTGTGTGTGTAGTTTTATCTGTATATTTTGTGTGTAGCTCATTATTCGCTGTAGTAATTTCAGCTGGGCAAATATGCAACTGGGCGGCAAAATCGCGAATTTGCAAATTTGTTATTGCATTTATCGTCATTCGCACTTCCGGAGAGTTGCAATTAAAAGTAATGCGCGAACATTATTTGCACTTTTACGCAAAAAAGGCAGTGGCTAAAATGTGTACGTTATGTAACAAATTGTATACTTGAGAGTTCATTGAACGATCCGGTGTTGGTACTTTGATTAATTGCCATTAAACGGAAAAAAGGTGGGACATAAATAAATGAGCGTCGATACGACTCATTCGAATACTGCCAAATGCACACATACACACTCATACACATTAAGTGCACACATGCGCCATTATACGTACGCTTTTAAGCCACGTGCATGTATCGCTGAAAATGGTAGCTGATTTTCGAGCGATTTGTAGGCAACTTAAATTTGTATAGATTATCTTGAATATGGCAACTTACTTGCAGAAAGGCAGAAAAGTTGTGGCAAGCTGCGGCTGCGCCTGCGAAGTACTTGTATGTGTGCGAAAGCGATTAGCCTCTTTTATTTTGTCTCACAAACACTTCTGCGTGACGTCATTGTGGAATGTGGCAAGTTCGCAATTCGTTGACGCAAACGTTGCTTTGCGTGTTGGCGACACCATTTTTGGCTTGTTGCTGCTGTGCGTGTGTAACAATGTGAAGATGCTGCCTCGCGTGCCGCAAAGCTGCCACTTTTCGATATCAGGAAGTGATCTGTTGTCGCGCAGGTGCCGCTGCAGACATTTCTTATTATGCCGCTGTGGCAAGAGAGAGGCAGTGCGGGGCAAAGTGCAGCGCATGCCTGCTAACGAACTAGCCACGTAAGCTGTTGCCAAACGAGCTGAGCATCTCAGCTTTTTGTTGCCAATCGAATTTTTGTGTGTCTGGTATCGAGGGACGGCCTGCTGCCGGTGTCATCAGCCCACTTGAAACTGCCTCCTTTAGTTTTTTCTATGTGCCCCGAAAATTGCTGCTGCAGTGCAGCCATTATAAACGCTTCCGAATTGCTCAAGTTTTTTGTAATTTGCATTTTTTTTGGCATAATAAATACAATTTTAACAATTTAATATTCGTGCCGCGGCGGTGGAATTATCGTGCCACAGCAGTTTGGCAATTTCAACTTTGCATAATATTTCGCTTAGAGTAAATTGCTATAAACATTGAAAATGCGAAAATCTTTAAAATTGATTTCAATAGGCAGCGTCGAAATTAATCGATCAATTAATCTTTCAATTATTTATAATTTAATGAAAGCGTTGTTGCGTAGTAGTTTATACAGAAAATTATTTATGTAACAGCTTGGAGAAATTCAGTGATGCGTCTTCAATGTACTTTCCCGCAGTGTATTTTTATATAATAATACAAAAGACCCTTAAAAAGAATAGTCTACGCTTGAGCAAAGCTAGCAGCTATA
Organism: Neria commutata; assembly: GCA_963457695.1. NCBI lineage: Eukaryota > Metazoa > Arthropoda > Insecta > Diptera > Micropezidae > Neria > Neria commutata. The sequence goes on along the minus strand of OY735245.1, from coordinate 15,792,786 downwards.
ATAATAATATTTTTAAAGAAAACATATAAATTTTTGCTAAAATTTCAAGTTAAAATATCTGACATATATTTTTAAAACAACTGTACATACATAAAAATTTATTAAGGCTTGCTTCTCTACACCATTAAATTTTTTAGAAAATACGATGTAAATAACATTGAAATCGCTTGAGTAGTTCTCGAGGTACAGTTTCCAAATCTAAGAACTGTTACACTGAAATGCTTGTATCTTCCCCTAGCTTTAGTATAAAATAGAATTTGAATACCTACATTATTTTTGTGTAATATTCTCAACAATGTATATTGTAATGAGTGTTGGTAATAAGGAAGATGGTATAAAACTTCGAAAAGGTTTTATATGTGTTTTCTTTAGAATATCTCAGAACCATTTTTGGACTTGAATTTCAGTGATTGTTTCGATTTGGATTTAAGCTAATGCAGGCTACCTCAAAAAATTTAAATATATAATGAAAAATATGAAAATGTATAAAAATTTACAAAAGTTCATAAAAATAGCAAATTCAATGCATTAATGCTCACATTTATAAAATGGCTTTTAAATTTCCATTCCGTAAGGAAATTCAAATTGCCAAACTTTTAACAAACCAAGCAAATAGATTCTCATTAGCGTATTGATGCTGTCGATTGAAAAAATAACTTTCATTATGCAAGTATGCAAGTCAGCAACAGTTGCCAATTTCACATGCAAGCAACTTTGTATGCAATGCAGTTGCCGCCTGCAGGCAAACATTTGCTGTGATTAATGCAAATTTTATTTGTTATTAACCCTTTCATGCGCCAAACTTGTACAGGGCAGTTAGATTTTTTTTAATGGTGGTTTCTGACTTTATTGGGGTCAAATAACAGAAAAAAATTTATTTGGTAAAAATTAATCGCTCCTACTAGTTTTAAAAAATTGTTGTACACATACAACATGGTGCATTAACGAAGTAAAAAGAACATACTTTTTGGTGAAATGAAAACAGAACTTAGTTTTATTTAGTAAGCAATAAATGTAACAATGTCTTTCAAAATTTAATATAATTGTATTATTTTACATGATAATCAGTAAAACAATTTATTTTAGGGGTAAAACATAGGGATTCTTTACATTTATTGCAAAAAACAGTTGTAAAACCAATTTTACATAGTTTGTAACGCGACTGCGTTGCTTGTAAGATGGAAACTGGCCAATTCCATCTTCAATTTGAATTGTATAAAGTACTTTACGCTTTGAAGATGTTGGAGTAGTTTGTGGAGAACTTGATGGACAGACACGTTTCCCTAGACTAAAAGTGTTTGTATGAATTAATCCAATCGCAATTTGTTTATAAAACTGTATTAGAGTTAGTGTTTTTTTTTTCGTTGACTTTAGTAAGCTCTCAATGCCGTCTATAGAAAAGCCAGCTATTCGTAACTGAGGAGTAAAGCAACCAAAAAAAAATATAATATAATATTTTCAGAATCGATGGTTGTATAGGTTACAACTCACAGAGCATATCCGCTAAGTCGATTCCTCCCATAAAGCGATTGTATTGTTGAACAATGTTTGACAATGATACTTCAATGAACTTGTTATCCTTTTGACTCCATCGGCGACACGAAGATAGTGGTTTAATACCATAATCTGTCGACAAAAATTGTAATTTGTTTTCATACCATTTTTCAGCTATTAGTTCATAATTTGAATTATTTTGTTAATTTCGAAAGAATAATTTTATTCAGACTGACTTTCCAAAGAGACAAGACAATAGCTGTCTATTTCTGTTCTGAAACAAAGCGATTTCAAGTGTACAACAACAAATAATTAGAATTGTTGCTCCCATGGGCAGTTCATATAGCTATTCCGGTTTTTGCCAGAAAACGTAGCCAGTGACTTTTAATGTGAATTTTAATAGTTACTAAACGACTAATTACTCCAAATAGACGCATTAATGGTAAAGTTAAGTCATTTCTCTTTGGCAACTCAGTCCGAATAAAACTATTCTATCTAAAAAACTAATCTGCCGAAAAACATAAACTTTTGTTAATTTCTTTAATAGTTAGCCCTTTTGTTAGGTCCATAATAGATGAAGTGTACAAAAATACGCAATAACACTCGAAAAGATACTAAAAGAATCCAAAATTGTAGCGCAAATAAGCGAAATCAAAATAACCGGAAACACCAAAAAATCAAACATTTGAACTACAAAACACGCCGTTCATGCACCATGTTGTATACAAACTACAGATCAATTTTATCCTCTATAAACCATATGAAGATTATTTTTACCTGTTTTTTGATTTATTTCACTTATATATTAAATATTCTTGTAGAAAAAAAATTACCGTTGAAATTGTTAAAGGTTTTCATAAAAATTTAAACGTTTAAATATTGTAAATTTTTCGTGCTCCAAAATCGTCCGACTTCAGAACATGAAAATCAGAAATTGGTACACTAAATCTTTTTACTGAAGTCAAAGAACAACATAAAACTAAAGTAAAGGTATCGTACTAATTTTTGGCAAACTTCGTTTGACAAAATATACCGTTACAAAGAAGAAATACGCACTCAAAGTGCGATGTTGTACATATACAACAAATGCATGAAAGGGTTAAAGCATGAGTCTGCAAGGAGGAGGAGTGACGGGCGAGGCTGAGCATCGAAATCATGCTATTGCTTACACTGCCAACAAATGCAAACATGCATTATTGCTGGCTAATTCTGAAAGACTGTTACTTTAGCTGAGATAGCAACTTTGAGTGTCGATATATCGCTGCAAAAGACTGCCCAGCTGCTTCAACACACACACACACCAGCAACAACAACAACAGCAATAGCATTTTTTGTATTGTCCATGTCGCTTTGCTCTTGTACATCGACGCCTTAGCAGAAAAACGTTCAAGCAACCAAGCAACCAGTTGGCCTACAGTTCATCTGCCGCACATCCAGCAGTTCATCGGTCCATCCATCCGTCCGTCCGTCCCTAGCAACGTGCATTCACTTCTGCTTCATAGTTTTTCACTCCAATACTCTGACGTAAATTTTTTTAGTCGGCCAGTTTTACTAACGTCTTCTCATGCTCTTCTCGGCACATCTTCATCAGCCGATTGCACGCTCTTGGTAACTTTTGTGCTTTTCTGGCTACAGCTGAGAAATTCGCTTCCTTGTTTTGTTGCTCGCCCACGTTGCAATTTGGTACACGCTTTTCTAGCAGTTAATTTTTTAATTCGTACTGCTTACATAAAAAATGGTAATCAACGTGATTATCAAATTGTCCGCCATCAGCGTGTGGACATCTCCCACGAAAGTGAGAGTACGTTTCTTATCAATTGTTGCAATCTTTTTGCTTTGCTGACAGCGTTTACGCAATTTTTCGTTGTTGGCTGTTTTTATAGTTTTGATTAGTAAAAATTAGCTGTTGTTGTTGACTTTCGGAATATTTTCATAGATGGCATCAATGCTGCTAGACATTGGCTGCAAATTACCGTCAAACTGAGCTGCATACTGGCCAAATATTTGCAAAAATCGCAACGTAAAATGTTTAGCACTTAAATTTTAATGGCTTCCTTATATGAAATTGTTATTGTTTTATGTCTAAGAGATAATCAAAAAAATTTTGTAAATAATTCAACATAGAAGAATTGGCAGCTCTGCTTTATACATATATGACAAACTTTGATACTTACCCGTTTCTCGAGCTAAAGATTCCCAGAAAAGGACAATGTAGGGTAATGAAACGCATGTCTAACATGGATATAGTACAGTATAGCATGTGCAGAATCTGTAAGGAAGATGATGAGATAGCAGAACACATTATATGCACCTTTGGTGGTCTAGTTGGGACCAGACTTCGTAAACTGGGTAATATATATTTGCCAGCGGATATAAATATATTTTGCATACAGATCCTTTAAAAAAATGGCGTAATACCTTCTGAAGCTGCACATTCATGAGGATCTGCAAATACATGCAAAACTGTCACAATAGGCATTTCAGACCGCAGTGATTAGGGTACTGCAGCTCTACTCCAAAAGCAATCCAATCTAGTCTAAATAAGGAGTCGACTTTCAGTAACAAATGATTGTAAATTTTCCATTTTAATTTGCGTATACTTAAATTTAGTGTTGGTTGGCACTTTTTCTTGCATATTAACCTTTATACCAAAAATATTAGCTACTTTTTAAGACAAACACTTTAGTCGAGATTTTATGTGCACTTTCATTGTTATTTAGATTTTCATAGCTATTAATAATTATCATATTTTTTGCATTATGTTGCCCATTTTTTTGAAAGACGCATTCAATTTTTTATAGGAAAATTTCGATTGGCAAACAATTTGCAAATGCTAATTTGAGGCATTGTACCCTAACTTAATAAAACCAGGCAAACAAATGATTGAAGGAAAAACTATTAAACGGTTGTAAAGAAGAATTTTTTATGAGCTGTGCATAAAATAATAATTATTATTTGGCAATCGTCGGCAATATACTTAAGTGGTGGCTGCAGTGAGTGCGTGCTTGCAACCGCGCATAGTAGCTTGGAGCTGCAGTGGTGTAATCAATGTAACTATGTAGATGTAAGATATGTGCTGTTCATTATTCGTTGCAGGAAATTGATGCTACTTAAATGTGGCAAGTTATATAACTTCAAACAATAAAATTAAATTTACTATTCAATTTATGGTTTTTTGCTACCAGGGGTGAACTTTTCTCTGGGACACTTACAAAAGTATGCAAAGTAATAGCAGTGCTTCTTTTGAGTATTAGATTTCGTCGAATTTTCATTGGTGGTAATGGAAAATAGAAAAGGCATTTATTTATTTTCATTCTCAAATTTCATATAAAGCATATAAATTATGTCTGCCCCATTTAGGCTCTGGCTTGCATAATTGTTAAGCATTTTATTTGAGAGTTCACGAAGCATTTATTGTTCCTTTTTATTCAAATTCAAAATTCAATTATACAAAAATTCGCAAATTCACAAAAATATTATATTGAAGGTTAAGACAGTGTAGAGACCGCCTAGAAAAAGTTGAGGTTATGTGTGCTAAAATGAGAACCAAATAATGTTGCTAAAAATTTCACTCGTAGCATTACTTTCCCTTTCTCAGCTTCAGGCACAGCTTTTTCCATTTTAAGAAAATTCAAGCACTTTTTGCATTTCACTTTTTGTCTGGCGATCTGCAGCCGAACCACGCTCGAACAACAACTTTAAAAATTAGTTGCGTTCGCAAATATTGCCTGCCCACTTAACAGTTAAACATTTGCTCCCAATTTCTAAATTTTCGCTGCAGCTGTGACATGATGTTACGTTTAGCAGACACACAAACAAACAAACAGACACACAAACAGACAAACAAAAGTCAACATCCATGCAAATTTTGCTTAGAGCGAAGAAGAAGAAGCGCCTGACATGGTTCGCATAAATTTTCAAAACAAATCCAATCGAAATGCTGGCAATCGAACGCGCGGCACGTACGCATATCAACGCAATTAAAGTTAAGTGGCAACACGCTCATACACCCACACAGCTACATGTATGTATGTACATATGTGCTGCTTATTAAACGACAACGATATATTCCCCGACTGGCGAGTTTTGGCCATTGGACTACTGATGGCAATCATTTGATTCGCCGCATTAAAGCGCACGCAACGCGCATGCGAAACCACGCGCTTTTGTGAACGTCCATCCTCGCTTCCGAGCATCTCGAGCGCACATGCAAGTTTAAGATGCAGCACCAGCAACTGTAATGGCCGTGCTTCCAACTTCAGCGCCAGGCTGCAACTCCACCAGCAGCTCGATCAAATCACGTCTGCCTGGCAAGCCTCCTCTCACTTTTGCATTGTGCTGGTGTTGCTGGTGGCTGCTGTTTCTATGTCAACAATTACATAATAGAAATTTACATTGTAACACAATTCGAGTTGACCATCTTCGCAGGAAGCTTCCAAACGCAGCGAAATGTAATTTCATGCAATAAAAATAATATACAAAACGAAGCAGTAGATTCGACTCTGGCTTAGAGATATACTATGGACATGGTTATGCAGATTTCTGCGCTCATGAAAGTGGAAAAATTCCACAGCTTAATTATTGGTTGGATATTTTTTGGCCATGCACATTTTGACGACTTTGAAAGCTGAAAATATGTCAAAAATGCAATAAAATATAAAAATAATAAACATTAATCAAACTACTCAAAATTTGCAAGGCAAACATTTTTCTTTATAATTTTTTAATCCTAGAAGAAAAAGTGAAATTTTGTAATCTTTGCTACCAATATTTGTGTGTGAGGCTACCTTTACAGAAATGGAAAATCTTTACTATTTCAAAAACTACTTTAATTCAAAAAGAAGTTAAATAATAAATTTATAATTGGAGAGAGCAACCGCCCGCGAACTTCTAGTTCTCCTTTTCCTAATGGGCCAATTTTTCTCACCTTACCTTGTCTCTGCTCGTTTAACTTTAGCACTAGTTAACAGAACCTTCAAATTTATTATATTGCCATATCCGAATAATATTGAGAAGCATTTATTTGCATGGCAAAGTATACTCTCGGAGAGTTGCCAACGTGCAAAGAAACGATCTCTCTTTTTTAGTAGATGTTACGAGGTGGCTGGGATTTTATCTAGCGACTCCATGCATTAGCCACCGAGCACTTATTCACTGTGCCACGCCGATGTAAGAGCTTAAAAAAAAGGTCATAAAATCATTAATAAAAATTTTATAAAAATTGCTCAATTAAAATTTTTCATATAAACAAAAATAACTCGCATTAAAAAGCAGCAAGCGGTCGTGATATACATACATATAATGAAAACCCGAATTCGTTGCCCCTCACAAACGAGCATTGGTATTCCAAGGCTAATATTATTGCCACTGCGTCTAAATGAAATGTGAAATAGTTAATTATTTCATTGCTTCGCTACCAAGAAACTGACGCCACTGACATTTGTGTGTAAACAGTGGAGAGCTGCCAGAAGCATATTCTTAAATATGTCTAGGACCATTTCGAATGTAGGCCAGAAGACTAGACTTCACTTTTTTCCGGAAATTTTTCATAATTATTGTACTTTTGCTTATAAATTTTACTACTTTGTAACAAGAATCCGGAAGTCTTTGTATCCCTGCCTACACTCTAAAGTAGTCCGCTGTGGTAGGAACTGCACTGTTGGCTGGCCAGATTATGCTTAATCCCCGGCTGCTGTGCATCTAGCACGCACTCACTGCCACACGATGTGCAACACGTTAGCGCATGCCACAGCACTTGGTTGCCATATAAAGCGCTGCAACCTGCGCGACTGTTGCTATTGCTGCTGGTACTACCACAGCGATTGTAGGCACATTTCCAACTCAGGCGGAGCAAATTGCACTGCCGAATGCGCGAATTTGTGCAACGCCTCAAGCCCGCACGGAAATTATGTAAATAAATTTATTCCTTTATTGTGATAATTGAATTTGGCAGCGGCAACAATGTGGCCACTGATCTGTGTGAGTTGCCACTTACAAGGACTGTTCAACTACACCGGGTCTTTAATTTGTCATCACTTCATATGCAGGTGTGGCATCTTTACCAGCTCACGATTACAGCTACTGCAGAGAGACGTGTTGAGGACAGACCGACTGACTATGCGCCATATTTATGCAAAAATATCTTGAAAAAATGCTATTCTGCCTATATAAAAATATATAACACCATTTACAAGCGGTTTTGAGAAACTTTTTCTCGTGACAAATAAATTTTTCACATTTTTTTTTCTTACATTGAAGTCAGGTCTCTCTCTAACCTAGAATATTTGACTAATTTGTAATCAAAATTTGTCTTGCTGATTACTGACTTCGATTGCTTTGCACTTCAAGAAAATGTAATTCTGCCCCAGTTTTACTAAATTTACATAACTACTGTAATTAAAATTTATCAATTTAATTCTTGCAATTTTCATATTAATTTCATATGTGACCCAAAAGTCGACCTGTACACTTTAAAGTTATGCTCAATAAAGTGCCGACGCTGCCGAAGTTCAAACACACACAACGAAGACTCACACGCTGCCGTTTATACGCCTTTTAAACGTGCTCAAATGTTTTATGCGCCATTTGGTCAGAAGTGCGCCCGAGCAAACGACATTAAATGCTAACCGCAGAATTAATTTGGCATCAGAAATTTTATGGCATTACGGCACACATCAGCAACATGAAATTGTAAATAATTCCAAGACGGCAAAAAACCGAAATTCATTTCCTTTCACTTTTTAGCCAGCCTCTCGGATCGTTCGCATTTTGCCTGCCTGCCTGCCTGCCGGCCTAAGCTTCAATAGATGTCAGCTTATGTGTTGTTGTATTTGTTCAAATGGCTCATCCCGTCATCTGTCTGTGCAAGCCTTTGTCCAGCAGCATTGAGGCACAAATTCGCAGAATACATGCGCTCTTTATGTGTGTGTGTGTGTGTGTGTGTGTGTGTGCTTGTGTGAATCATGCAGCTGCTGTTGCAACATGCTCATCCTCTACTTAAAGGTGCTTCCATTTGTAAATTCAATTTGCATTTCAAAAGTCATAAAAAACAAGCCTTTGGCAAATTCATTGAAAGTTAACAAAATATCTTGCATTAACTGTATTTCCTGTTTCCATTGAATGGGACAATATATTAAAAATTGTTTGCCATAAATTTGCTTAGAGCAGCAGTTCAGGAAATTGCTTTTACTAGCTGCCAAAAAGTTCCTAGTATTTTAGTTTTTATTTTCTTCTTCTTTCCACTTTGTGTGCCTTTTTCCGCGAAATTTTTATTACACTTTGTAATGTCAGAAATTCGGCATTGCCAACTTCACTCCAATCAACGCCGGCACGTCTCAGCGCGGCGTAATTAACAGCGAAGACCATAACATTTTGCGGCAAATCGCTCGGTTTGGGTAATAGTTTGTTGTAGTTGTTGTAGTATTTATTGCAGGCGCAACTTGTGGCATTTCGTCAGCGCTTTTATGGCTTTTTTATGACGACTTGAGGCACGCACTGTGGCCAACCTAAATCTAAGACAAGTTATGCAAGGAAACAGGCCGTGGCAGCGGGGTCTTTGCGGGTCATTTTAATGTGCGATTCAGGTTCGACGTGGTCATTACCAAAAAGCCGAAATGTGAAATGGCGCTAATTGGCTGAGGACTTATTGATGACAAAATTTTTTTTCGTCTTTGCCATTAATTCAACTATGCAAAAATTAGAATTTCAAGTGACATAGGTACATACCTCAAAATGTGCAACACATTTATTGAGGCTAACATGGCACGATGGAGCAACCAAAAAATATGACCGATAACTTAATTAATGCATTTGGCATAAAACAATTAAATATGTCAACAACGTTTTATTACAGCATAAAAAATGTATTTGAATAACTTTCAGTTGTTAATGATCATTTCTGCTGAAACTACAAAAGAATTTATGACTTGAAAATGGCAGAGTTTATTGCTCAGTTTTTTGCTCATTAACTTAAGTGCATAAAATTTGTATGGTCACAAGTCATAGCCGCTTAAGTCCGTTTTTGAATTTATTTAACAGAGCAGTTTAAAGTTTCTAATTCTTACAGTATTTGTGAAAGATATTAGAACATACAAATTGCATATCAAATGTGTAGACTTAGACATGCTGAACACGATGACAGTAAGAACTCAATTTTGTCCTAACTTGAGTTAAGCTGTTATGGTTTGTGGCCACAAATTTAAGAATTTTTGATATTAAGTGCTACTTCAATTTCGCTTCTATTGGCTCATTGGCAATATTTTTTATAGATACTTAGATTAAGCGCCAGCTGTTAAGAAATTCACACACCCAATTTTTTGTAGGTATGTAGTTATTTCTTTCAGAGCGTGTCATTTTTATTGACTGGCAGGCACATTACTGCTTTTTACTGAATGCTATAGTTACTACTTTTCTTTCTTCAAACTATGCATTTCTTTGAAATGAATCGAGCCTTAATAATGTGCAATAAATTAAATTAAACAAAATTTGCTGATTTCTGGAATAACTGCCACAGTTCTACTTCTTTTGCATAATCAAAAAGTTCGACTAGCTGGCTAGAACTTTCTATAAAGATAGAAAGAATGTATTGCACTACACATGGGCTACCTTAAATGTTGAAAATTTGTTGTGAGCCTCAGTCTATTTTTTTCGAAAAATCGATCTTCCTACTCATATTGCAATTAAGACTTGTTGCACGAAACTCGTAACAAAATAATAAATATTTTAATGTTTCTGCAGAATTACAGTTTAATTTTAGTAATTTGTCAGTTTTGTAGCAACTTTAACAGTTGGCATTGAATAAATTAACAACATTGTATGTATACAACTTGATTTTGTAGGCGACACTCTGTCTTTCGCTAGGAGTCGCCATTCTATGTTGGCATTCGTTAAAGTAATTATTCTATGAAGTCTTAAAATTTCGATTTAAATGCAAACGCTTGCAGGCAGAAACCTTGGCTTATTGATATTTAACATTTTCTTAAAAAAGAATGTACTGACTTTACTTGGTTGGTCATCACAATTTGTTTCAGGTTTCGAACTCGCTGAGCCAGCCATGCTTTGCGTGCGACCACTTGATTTTGAAGTTTAGAGTTTGGAATATATTTCTTCACTAGGTTCCTTTACAGAACACTCGATCTTAAACAACAAAAAGGATTTGCTTAGATTTAAAGAAAATGAGAAGTCAAGAACTCAACTTCTGGTCGCCTTTTTGCTGCCTGTTGACCTGACCTTTTAAATAAGGTGCAAGCTACTAAAATGCGAGCTGCTAGTTAAAGTGAAAAGCTTTTTCCAACAATAAGAGATTTACCCACGTTGTCAAGAACAAAAACAACAAGAATAACAATAACAACAAAACGAAGATAAAAATTAAGTTTCCGTAGCGGCTAAGAAATTGCCATGGCGTAATCTCCTAGCGCGGAGAGCAGAGATTTTCGGTTGCAATGAAAATGCCCATTGTTGCTTCGCATTGCAGATGCGCCTCTGCCTCGATGGAAGCAGTTGCCGAGTTTAATTATCGCAGCAACAGTTGCCCCTGCTGCTTGCCATCAACAACATTCATTTACCAGCTCGAACGTAAAATGATTTATTGTATTTTTATTTTGGTCGTAACAAACGCAGGTGTTGCCGCAAAACAATAACAACAAGTGACTTGTGGCGGCAACAACAATAACAGCAACGCACAATTTCAGCTCGGCAGCATTGCTGCAACATGACATGTCAAAGCAGCAAATGCGGTTGGCAGCACTTGAAATTCGTCGTTAAGGCATTTTGGAATTACTTAATTTTAAATGCTAAGTCGTCGTTCACAAGACGCTCGTAAATTCGGTGGAAGTCAAAACTGAAGAGACCAACAGAAAATACCTTCAGTTTAATTAACATTGGAGCAGCACTGCCGCGCAATGCTGGAGAGGCGTCAGGAGAAGCAACTGCTGTAGTCAGTGTCATAGCTCTTAATATGTTAGGGGTAAAAAGGCTAGTTCCTGATAATACAAAGCATATATTTAAAGTATTCTGAGTTGCCAAAGAGACTTTAACATTAATGCTTCTACTTCGAGTAATTAGTCGTTTAGAAATGATTAGAATTCACATTAAAAGCCACTGATGATGATGGAATAGCTAAATGGCCTGCCCATGTGAGCAATAATTCCAATTATTTGTTGTTGTATACTTAAAATCGCTTTGTTTCAGAACAGAAATAAACAGCTATTGTCATTTCTCTTTGGCATGTGAGTCCGAATAAAATTATTCTAACTCAAAACTATAAATTTTAGAAGAATCATATCAATTGAGAGAAAAAATTAAAAACAATATGTTTGTAAAATATGAGACCTTTAAGAAAAAATAACATATTTAGCAATTTTTAGCTGTTCAAAATTTCTCTTGATTGAAGTGAATTCAAAACGGAATTATTGTCAAAGAACTGAAATTCGTCAGAAGCTCGTCGTATTTTGACAGAACACTTCTCTGACCTAGAAAAGGTAGTGCCAAGTACTCAATAGCGTTCATATATATATTTGGCTTACTAGTATAACTTAGTATAAGGCCCTTACAGCTTACAGGGGATCTTTATATGGAAGTACTAAGAACGCAATAGTGTCCATCGATCAATTTGGCCCATCAGTTCAACCTTATGTAACAAATTCTCAGTGTAAAGGAAGAGGTCTTCGTTTTCATCTTCCTTTAAGTTAACGGTACACAACGGTTTCAGGCTGAGCCAAATATGTGAAGACCCCGAACTACGACCGTGACTGTACCCATGCCAACGGCAGCGTGTGAGCGGGCAATCACAGCCACTTTGAGGCACATTAACCCAATTTTCATTCGTGGTGTGGTCATTCGCATTGCCTGAGAAAAACGTGCCATGCGAAGAGCACGCCAAGTGGGCGGATCTTAATTGGAACGGGGCAGGCGAGACACGCAAGTAACAACTGATATAAAAAGCACATTAACTTGAATTAAAATTTTTATAAACCAACAACAACAACGTCGACGCGCGTAAGGGCGTCATGCAACACGCCCAACGGAGGCGCAAAATTGAAAAAAGCCGCAGCGTCAAACATCAGCAGCGTGTGGCAAGTGTGCATTAAAAGCCACTCAGCGTAATTGCAGCTCGGCGGCGTGGATGCGTCTTTCGCAAAGTTGGCGATAAGATAAGATCACAGCGCCTCTGACACGCGCACAGGCGCATACACGATGTACCTATTTGTATGTGTGGCTCATACAGAAGCGCTTGCATGTGTGCGTTTGTGCTTGTGTGCCTCACTGTGGGGCAAGCTGCCGTGCGGCACGTGAAAAGCGACAGCGACTTTCCTTCCGCCTGAACGTTATCTCAGCAGATAACAAAATAATTTGTTTATAGCACCACATTACAACACAGCCCCGCTGCCCCCGCCCACCACTACGCTTTTAGCTGCTTCGTGCGGCAGCACACTGAGGCAATTCTTTATAGCACCGCGAGCGTCTTTTCGAATTTCGTGCGGCGGAGGCGGGCACGGAGGCGGCAGTCGCACCTGCAATTAGCGCACGCTGGCGCTGAATGTGGCATAAATCTGCAGTTGTTGCAGCAACGTTGTAAAGCAACTCACAAGGGCCCCATTTTAAGCAGACACACACACACACTCACATATATTTGTACATGGGAATATAAAGCCATACCAGCATTTGGCCAGCGGTGTGGTTTCTGCTTCACTGCCACAAGAGTTTTCCGGCATTCGCACAAGCCAAAAGGCACAAAATGAAAATGTGAAGACGTTTTCGTGCACCCAGCTCAAGTTATTTGTACAGCAAATGAATGAGGCATCTACTTTAAAGCAGCAACCAGCAGTGGCAGGATAAATTAGGTCTGGAAGGCACTCTAAAATTTTCTTAGATTTCAGACAAATTTAGCTAAACTAAAAAGTCCCAAACGTGATAAAATATTAAGTATATTTTTGATAATTGGGTTGGGTTCCAGTACATGAAGGTCAGTAAGACAACGAAAGGGCTGACTGCCTACCAAAAAGGGTAGAACTAAGCCCCTTTCATTGTTCCTGAACCCTTCAGCGGATTGTCTTAGGGGCATACAGCGAAAGTGGTAAGGGGGAGGAATCGAAGCAAAGAGACTCCTGACCCGAACAAGATCCACATCACAAAGGCATCCTCTTGCAAGCCAATGTAGCCTTCGATACCACCTGATGAAGATGGGTTATTATATGCAACATCAAACCCAGCAAATTGCTACTTCTTATTAAGAGCCTAACACAACTGGGTTAAATACAGACCAGCACAATAGATCCAATCTGCGGTCGCGGTGTGCAACAAATGCCTTTTAGCAATATGCTTGATATTTACAAAATAAATGGATTTGGATGAGAGTCTGAAATAAATTTTGTATGAAATAGTTGGAATTTTTTCAGATTCTGTATTTGAAAATCGTTTGAAACTTTTTTCAGTTTTGTACCAAACTTCTATAAAAATGTCTTTGAATTGCTCTGCAAATTCTGTCTGTCAAATGGTGCAACTTGTGAATATTTCTTAAAGCGTTTTGTAAAAGCCAGCACAAGAACATTTATTTACAAACTTTCTTTTAAAAATCTTGTTCACATTCTCCAAGAAATAAATTATTTATTTATCTCTTGATTCTACCCTCTCTAAAAGTTGTGATGGCAGTTTGCTTTAAATCTTGAGCAACAAAACCATATTACGACTAACATGTGCACACGCTTAAATAAGCGTGTGTATATTAACACACACACATACACACACACAAGCTAAATTACTTGATTTGCAGGCAATGAAATATTATGCTTTGTCTACCCCATAAAACCATAAATTCTCTCACTCTTTCCGTGGAAATGTGTAAATGTGTGTAAGAGTGTTGGTAAGCGTTTGAGTGTATACGAGTATGTGGCAAGTTTGTAGTTTTCCGCAGGCACCAACTTTCGGCAGCAGCTCTCATGGCGGAAATTTTGTTGTTAAGGATGAAATAAAAGCTTGATTGTGTATCTGTGTGTGTGCGCGCGCGTGTATGTGTTTGCCGCATTTACCAAGTGAATTGTTTGTAGAGTTGTTTGCCTGACTTTCCGATTCCTATCTGTTGCTTTTACTTTAGCTGCTCGAAATGATAAAATAGTTAGTGTGAGTGTAATCAATGCGGCTTCATCTATTTTAAAACATCAAAACTTTTCGCATAAATTAAGATAAATGCTAAGCAATATTCTGCGGCTTATTCGATATCATTCCATTGCATAATAATAAAATTACTCATAAAATTTATCATTATTCAAGTGAAATTTGAGACCTTGCCAAATTGTACTGAAAACAAAACATGTGCAATAAAATGCCAAAGTTACAAAGTTAAATAAATATTTTTAATATTCCGTACTCTTGAGCAATTTATCAATGTAAGCAAATGAAACACTCTCTGCCTTCCAAATTAACCCATGGCCAAAGTGTTCCTTTTTTCCCAGGAGCTAACTAATTCTCTTTAGAACACTAGTGCCCAAAATGTACAAAGGCCATAACCAACATTTTTTTACTAAACTCATTTTTATACAGTTTCTGGTAGGTTATATAAAATACAACTTCTCACAAAAAGTTTGAGCCAAAAATGACGATTTTGTAGCTAATATATAAAGCCTTTTCTGTGTATCTATATATGCAATGAAATTTTATAATGTTTTTTACTTCTGTGAAATTTCAGAAATGTTGGTTAGGGCCTTTGTACATTTCGGCATCGACATAATCCTTTCGACTAACGAAACAATGTACCTCGAATTTAACATAGCACTTACACGTATTTCATATTCTAATTTAGCTGAAGTCTACTGTTTTTATTGGAATCCCTAATATTGGCCTTTTGTCTTAATTAAAAGTTAATGAATACACATACATACATACATACATACATAGATATGTACTTATGAATATATAATATAGGCAATAAAATGGAATAATTGAAAAGCAATCAAAATCGATATGGCTGGATTGTATCTACAGAAGCTTGACCAAATAATATACATACATATACATGTTTTGCTATACAACAACAATTTTCCAAATTTGCATATTGCCAAATTTATGAGTTTGTGTTGACTCGAAGGATAATTATGAATCGACAACGAAGATTGTCTACGTTTGTATTGATTTTAAAAATCCTTTTTCAGTTCTTTTGACTGCTTTTTAAAGCGTATAAATCGAAGGAACAATAATTTAATGGATGATATGGATATTGAAAGAAATAGCGGCAGCATGATAAGAGTGCTGTAATTTATGCTAGCCACAGTTTTCATGATCCGAAGAGCCTTTGCTTCATCTTCAGCTATTATTTTAGCTCTCGTCACTGACAGCACTAATTATTAAGTTACTTATTTTATCGTTTTTGGTGCTATTGTTAAACTCCTGCGTGCCACACTTTCACTCAACTTTCTTCTTTTGTATCTAATTTGATCGTTTGTGTTGCTAATGTCAAAGTCCTTAGTGACATACTTTCGTTTTTTCTCTATATTTAAATATCACGAATAAAATGCAGCAAAACTGCAAATAAGCAGCGTGCCTGTCTGCACATGATAATGATGCCCATAAATCAGTGCATCCATTGGAATGTATGCGCTCCAACGCAATGCGGATAAATTAATAAAGGAACACGGCACGAAGCGCGCTGGCATTTCCACAATTCAACTTCAATTGCAAATGAACCAGAAAACTAAACAAAAATGCATGGGAAACATTTTTCGGTGAAATTACTTTACTTTCTCCCACCACAAAATGAATAAAAAAAAGGGCATTAAAAAATAAAACAATGCATGAGGCAGCAATAAGTTGCAGCAAGCACGGCGGAAAGATGCAAACTGCAGACGCGCAGATAAAATAAATTGCACAGCATTGCCAGATGAAAAACGAGGCAGCTTAGACGAAATTAATTTCGGTTGATTCTACAGATTGCATTTATATAGTCGAGTCGAGTCGACGCTTTTAAATTGTTGTAATGAAGAGTTTTTGCAACTGCGCTACACTATGTGTGTGTGGAAGTGTGTGTGTGAGCATGTGTGAGTGTGTGTGCAGCATGCTGAACGAACAGATCTACCATTGTGAGGAAATCCCTGAGCGGAACTAAATGGCGCACAGCGTGCGCTGATGGAGCAGAGCATGAGCGTGCGCAGATTGGCATGACGGGGGATTATACTTACCAAAACGAAAGCTGTGTTTGATCTATATATTTTACGTATAATTCGAATACTTTCATCTTGACGCCTCATACTCCTTATACTTTTGCAATATATAATAGATTTTCGTTCAATAATATTTTGAAAATACTCTTTGAATTGGTTGGTTGGTTGATTGGTTTACTGGCTAGTCAGTCTGAATATGATTTAGCACTGAGTGTCACTTTGCTACCACACCTCTATCAACCTACAGCTATTTTGAAACATAAATGATTTCCATACATTGGTGCTCTGCAGAAAAGCCTTTCCTAGTGTTTGGAGCTTCTCTCGCCTGTATTTTTTAGAAGTACACTTCAAATGTTATAAAATAGAATTAGGTTATTGTATTTTAGAGCTCTCGGGTGATGGTGGTACCGGAAGATAAGCGCCACACCAACCTGCTTACGCCCATGTCACAGGGGACATAAGATAAAAGCAACAACAACAAACACTGCCATGAATCAAGCTACCGCGCAAAATTGTGGCAGGCACGATTCGCACACGAAATTCCCAGCGCGCACGCTCGCGGCTTTTAGCTAAAAGCACGCAATATACATAGATGCTTTTAACTTAATACGCCTACAAAAGGCACACGCGGATGCAACTCACTCTCGGCGAGGAAGGGCGCATATTAGCAAAGGAAGCCGGCGGCATGTTGCAGCTGTGTGCTTTGGGGCTGCTGTGCCGAGCGCTGCGGCCGCCGTAATTAGATACATTTTGCTAAATGAGCCAATGTGAGTAATTAACACAGGCGAACGCGAGTGTTTGGCCAAGAAGCTGGCTAAAACCCCAACAATAACAACAACATGCCAAACAGCTCAACAATGCCAAGCAAACGAAACGAAAGAAATTAAATGAAATGCTGCAACATGAGGCAACGAAATGCTGTATGCGCCTGAGATGCAACGAAATTACATAAGCGAACTGGAAGGAAAGAAAGAAAGAAGAAGACCATTTACCAGCGAATTTTTTTCGTTGTGCCAGTTAAGCGCTGCCCTCGTTGCTATTTTCGTCTGCGCCATTACGTTTTACAACTTTTGGCTTAGTTTTCGATACACCGCTGGGGCCGTTGGGCGCCAGCTGCCCGTTGCCCATTGCCAGCTCAAATAAGGAAGACCATAAAGGCACTGCCTAACCCACTTCAATTTCACCAAATCCATTATCGCAAGCCGCTCAAAGCGGCGCTGTACAGAGCAACTTATTATTAGAGTGCGTTCGGCGGGTGCTGTCTCTCTGGCTGTCTCTCCACTTTGCCCCGCACAATAGCCATGGAAAAACACGGCACACTGAACCTCGGCCGCTCAGCGCGCCGTCTAATATCTTGAACACGTTTTGTGCCGCTGGCCAATATCGTCAATACATATTGGCAATGCTGAATAGCTGCCGTGAAATCCGTTCCGCAGCAAATGGCAAAAAGAAGAGAAAATGCATAAAGCGCCGTTTACACGAAGTGCATTTTCCGTAATAATAATAATTTTGTTTAGATATTCAATACTTTGACAGTTCTTATGACAAAATTAAGTTGTGTGTACGGCCCTTAGCATAGCGGGGCACAAAATAATAGTCTGGCATTTAATGCCAAGAGTCGGTTGCCATGTAAAACAAAAGCAATCAGATGCGCCAGGTTGGTCCTAAATTGCAATTTGGTAGTCTGATTTCTTTCGTTTTACGCTAGCAAAGAGGAAGCGATGTTATAACTATAATTTTCTTTAAAATGTCCGCTGCAATGAGTTCAGTTTCTGTCAAACAATCTTAAGATTGCCTTCAAAAGAACAGTAAACCTAAGCGTTACAACCCGTCAGAATCAGCCTATTTAGAATATATAAAATTGTATTGCTAATTTGTGCTTGTTTACCTACGAAATTGTGTACGCTTTAATCGAATTACAGATTTTGAAGCGCAAATTCAATTTCATTAAAAAATTATCGCAGAAATCGCAAAACTTGCCATTATTGAAATTCGCATATGTTGCTCCGATTACAGTTGGCTGTGAATTCCAGTCTTGCAATGGCCAAGTTCGAAATTTTATTCACATTAACCTAACGGAAAAATATTTTTAACAGCGTCAAATGTCAACACTACTTCAAGTCTGAAGATTTACACATAGCTGTGTGTGTTTAAAAGTGCCGCAGAAAAAATGCAGTACTTATACTCGTACAAAGGTGCAAAAGTAAACACGACGCCTTACAAAAATTTATGGTCGTTTATCAAAATTCAACGCAAAAAGCCATACTTTTTTATAGGTAATATAGCGTACGTGAACATGGGCAGTTGGTGTGTGTGTGTGTGTGTGCTGCTTCGACCCAACGACCCAACGTCAATATGACAGCAGGCACAACAACAACAACTCTGTTGCCAATTAGTGTTGCGCAAATATCGAGTACCAAATACTTCGAACTTCCATTACTCGAATTTTTTATAACTTGAACAAACATAATAAATTTCTACAAGTCGAAGTCTTCATAAGTCGAACTTTTTCTTTGGATTTTAGTGATTCAAGTTAGGAAAGTTCGACTGTATCAAATTCGAGCTGTTCCGCAAGTTGACCAAAAATCGAATTCTACACCTATTAAAAAAGGTTTCTATGCGTGAAAGGAATATAAATGAAAAATTCAAAGAAATTAGTAGTTTGGACTTCGTTTCGCTCTCTTTAAAAAATCGCATACTTATCGGCTTCGCCAAAGACAAATTATTTTTTCTTGTATCAAAACTGAAAGTTTTCCTTAAGAAATTACGCTTTAAGAATAACAAAAGAATATGCCACCGAATATATTGGTATCTCTTTAGGTGCTGGTGTCTTTTTGCACAGAAGCAGATGTGTTTGGAAGTGTACCGAAAAGCTAAACATTCTTTTATGGCTAACATGGCATCGACTCCTTCAAAAATCAAGTGAATTTTCAATTTCCCTCATATGAACGGCAATGTTAAAGAGCAAATCATTGAGTACCCAAATGGAAGAGATTAAATTCCCCATCATTACTGGCAATGCAACAACGACAGATGTGGCAGGCTGTCTTCTGGCATAAAATATGCAACAGTTAAAGTCAAAAAGGACGATGCAAAAAACGTGTCAGTGGCATAAAGACGTCACCATGTAATTGCTCTGCACTTTAACGCCAGTGCAAGGCGCCGCACCAAAAAAACCAACGTTAAGAGTTTCCGCGAGAAGTGCATAAATCTCTTATGGCTGGACGCAAACTGGTAAATAATTCCATGCTGGCCTTTTTTTGCAGTTCTCAGTCAGTATTAATTTCGAGCTGCAAAACGAAAGCGAAAGTCTTGATGGGCTGCATTTTTTTCTGTGGTTCTGCGGTCAGTTGGAATTTTTTGTTGTCAGTTGCGAAATGCCGCTGCCTGCGGCAAAAAGACGCACAGTCTCTTCTGCTTCTTCTGCAGCTTTTTGTGGCAAAATTTTTTTAATGTTTTTTTGATACGAGGTCGTTTGGTTGTCTACGCTTCAATTGCTGATAACTCAACGCTTAAGCAGCAACGGTCGCCATTTTCGTGCAATGCATGTAAACATGGCCAATTGAACGCTCTGCCAGAGACTGCCAAAAAGCTAAACAACTAAAGTTGCAATTTTATATGGCAGCAATTTTCCTCGAACACTCAACAAAATTTTGCGCTCAACTGCGACGGCCTTATCGACAACTAATCGGCGTAGGCATCGTGTTTGAATGCACCTTCACCAAAAAGTCCAAACCAGCAGCAGCAGCTTCTTCTGCGTTGCTTATTAAAGATCGCTTTGGCCACGCCGCCAGTGGTCACTCTGGCTGTGACTCTGTTGGCTTTTAATGTTCATTCACTTACGCTCATCTGCAGTTTTGCAATAACTTTTATTGATGATCATACACAGAGCTGGTTTTTTTTTTTATAAGCATGCACACACACACGATCTTCTTCGCAGCGCTGTTGCGGCAGTTGTAGTATGCAGTTTCCTTGTTGTTAGCCCGCTGGTGTAGCTGGTATTCCAGCTTAATCGCATCTGCTCAAACCCCTCTTGCCTTTGCTTGTTCGCATGGCATTGCTGAAACGTGTCTTATGACATCATCTGCGGCGCATCCTTTCGAATGTTATGGCTGACCCAGTTGCATAATTTTCTTGTTTGACTTTCCGTTGGCCAGTGCAGTTGTTCTGGTATGTTACGTAAAGCTTCCCCCCTATCTCATTTCATTAAGTTTTGACATGTTCCATTAATTTCTCACATTTTTTCTGTTTCAAGCTGTTGCAGGCTGGGAAGAAGCCACCATGTGGTGTGATGCATAATTATTGGTATTTTGTTTGTTAACAGAAAAAATATGTGAAAATCTGGCACTTGGGCAAGTTTAGTTTTTATTAAATACAGAGCAGAGTGGCTCGAATTTAATAAGAAATTGTACTGTGCAATACAAATATTGATTAAGTAATTCTTCTGTTCGAATATGCCAACTATTTTATGATAAAAATTTAGCAGATTTTCTTGATTAAATATTTTAGAATAAGTACGAACACAAATTTTAAATTTTCGTACTTAATTCTACACACGGAATGAAATTCCCTCCACTGGCAGCCCTCTTATTGCCATATAAGTTAAAATTTACAGAAATGCAGAAAGTTACAGAGTTGCCACAGTAACATTTCTTGCACATTCCTCGAAGCGTCGCTCAGCTTGTATAACTTAATATAAATTCAAAACTTTGGGTATAAAATGCCTGCAATATGTAACAAAAGCGCAAAAGAAACTATAAAATATATTTATTACTTGAAAGGAAACAGTTTCATTGTAAATTACTTAATTTTATTTCCGTGCAAAATGCTTGAAATGTCTTAATTTAGTTTACGCTTTAAAATAGAACAGAATAAGTAGACTGATTTTCTCATTCTCCAAATTATGTTAAAATAGTACGAAGCAAGTTTGGTATTTTTTTTTTGCACTGTGCTTTTTATAAAACCACATATGGCTCTAGTAACATGCCAATTTAATTGTTGTTGCAAGTTACTTTTACTTCTAGCTGTGGTTATAACGAAACGGTTCCATCCTCCCAACGTCACATCACAATAACTTAACTTTTGTTGCTTGTTGTTGATTGGTTGCCTCATCAACCATCAGAAAAAATATTTTGAATTGATTCAAGAAATTCGCTCAGAAAAAATCAGAAAAAATATTTTGAATTGATTCAAGAAATTCGCTCGATGTGAAATTATATCGAACATGAAGAAAATATACCTTTTTCCTTGGAACAATCTATTTTAATTGGCTTATTTATTTTGCTGATGCAGTGACCCCATATAATAAAAAGTCTGCACATTGGCTTAGCAAATAGACGCATTCATTGAAGCTCATGTTCGCTCACAAAAATGCTAAAATACGGCAGCACATCGACTTCATGCCCATCTTAGATCTTTTGCTTATTTCCGAAGGCTGCCTGATATTATAAAATTATATTTACAAAAATGTACATATTAAAAGTTGCCTCGCAGCGTTGACTTGCAACAAAGCATGCGCAAATAAATAAGTTTTCATAAGAAGATATCTGCAAAACAACGAGCCGTACTGATCAACTGCTCCCCTAATTCCTGGCAGTTTTTCACACTTTTAATTTCATGATTTGAAGATGTGCTTTAATGTTTGTGTACATTCCCGAAATTGAAAAAAATTTGCATTCACTTATCGTGCTCTCTGTCTTCCTCCTTCTGCAACAACATCAAAGCCCAAGCCTTTTGATTTCACTTCATATATCAAACTTTTCACTCAACCTGCCCACCTGTCTGTCTACCTGCCTGCCTGCCCACCTGTGTCTGTAAAGCAGGTTTGGCTAATCGTTGAATCGGCAAGTGTATATACATAGTATATACTCGCACTTCTTGTTGATATTAATGTAATGAGGCAGTCTGCCTGACTGCCAACCACATACCACTGTGCCACTGCCCCACCGCACCACCACGACGTCAACCTGTCCGCAACGCATTTTTGAGCTGTAATTTTGATAATTGTGTTGGTTTGTGTGCGGTGGCAAGAAGCTTCCAGCAGCGTACTAGCGCTTGCTGCTCTTCTCCTCTCCTTTCCAATTACTCCGCTGACGGATTGTGTAATGCTTTTAATGACCATTTCCATTGCAGCTAACGGCAGCAGCACTACGCAACGTTTTCCACGAAGATGCCGCAATTTAGTAATTCGAGTTGATATGCAGCGAAGCGGCTGACTGACTGACTGGCTGCCACATCAGCTCCACGCTGGTCACACGATTCGTATTTGTAGTAAATCATCAGATATCAGCTTCCAAGATTGTTGCTTTGCTGGCCGTCTCGTATGCGTATTTGCCGTATCCAAAATCTTATAACTACGTCAAGGTCGTCTGCCGTGCTTTTTGCTTACTTTTTACTTGCGCTGCAATTTGGGAACACTTACAATTATTCATTTTCTTGTAATTTATAAAAATTTTGGTATGTGGCAGAAGGCCGCCATCAACACTTTTCTAATTAAATTTTAAACAAACTTAAGTCACACGTAGCCGCTGCAATTTAAGGTTCGATTCAAGCGATTCGAGTACTTGACCTTTGCCACACTACTCAAGGGTCATACGGCGAAGAGCTGTTCCCTTGATGGGCATTGGAGTGTGCATTTCTGTTATTGTATTTTGTAAAGTAATAACGTGTAATGTGGGCACGGGGGCGAAGCGTGCACCATGTTGTTGCTTTTTTTGTTGTCTTTAGGGTTAAAACTTTGCCCGGAGATTGTAGTCATTGCAAGGAAAGTGTGCTCAAGCCTGTTAATGTAAATAATATCAAAAATCCTGAGCACGCTACAATAAGCACTAAAGCTTTCAGGCGGAATACGCTGGAAGACCGATTGAAAAATTGCACCGTAGCTGAGCAATAAAGAGCATCAAAGTGCTTTAAAAATGTTATAGGTGCTATTCCATTTGGAATTTCCTTCATAACAAAAATTCAAAAAGCTACATTCACATTAAACTTTTAAATTATGAGCTCAGCTGTGTTGAAAAATTTGTGCTTAGATAGACCGATAAAATGAAAGATAAAGTTGAGCATAAACACAGAATTCGCATGCTGTTACTTTACAGCTGTAATTATCAAAATATTACAACTATTGAATTTATATTTTTGAATCGGCCGTTTCAATTTAAGAACAATATCGTTTACCAGAAAAATTCTAACCCTTATAAAACCATTTTCATTTCCTTTCAATCTCATTAAGCTAGCCAGTTTCTGATTTTCGAAATAAAATTCCAAAGCAAGTTCTCAAAAAGGCACAATCTTGGCTCTTTACAGAATTTTTAATTAATCATAGCATAAGCTTAGAACCATAGCCGTAACCTGTAAAATGGTTGTAAGCGTTAGTATAAGCTTGCAGAAGTGCTGTGATTCGGAAGCAATTAAAAGCATTCTATTTTCCAGCAATTTTACACATCATATTATTTGCTAGAAAGTTTCTTCTCCTAATTTGTCATTGAAATTACAGTACAGCATCATAGATTATCTGAAGTTAGTATTGAATCCTTATTGTAGCTTCTGAATACAGCAAAGGAATACGTATTGGAAACTTTTAAATGCTTTTATTAATAATTTCTTTCCCTATACAAGACCTAAAATTAAACCAATTATCTGACTTTTTGGTTAAAATTTTTTTCTAAGCTTTTAATACACATTTCTGGAAAAATTTATTTGAATTTCCAAATGCGCACTGAAAGACTTCCAAGCTTTGCGAAACACGCAATTAAATGAAATTAGTTACTTCAACGGCCCGATTGAAGCGTTACTTATGGCACAAAATTACAATGCAGAAGCTTTATTAAAAAATTTTCTGAAGCGGAAAATATTTAAGGTGATTACGGCCTCGTTAGACTCTAATCTTGATCTAGCCATCAGCAGCAATAGGAAAAAGCAGTTAACATGAAATTATGCCTTCAAGCCTTCGGCGAGCTCTTTTCTGCGATGAAGAAATGTATAAAGATGCGCTTTCGGCTAAAAAATTTCCTCATTTTAAAAAGATTAAAATCTTACAAATTTGTGATAATTTTATGGCAGTCGCGGGCTAATGCTTTGCTTGGGGCGCCACTGGGCATATGTGCTGCGGCAATAGGCCAAAGATAAGTCGCTCACAACGCACGTGCTTTGAGATATGATTACACAAACGAGCTCGAGTCAATGGCAATTAATTTGGCAATATTTATGTTAGTCCGCCAGCTAATGGCGACAATTGTTGCTGCAAACTCTTTGTTGATCTTGTTAGCCTGTAAGCGACTGCGTACTCGAGCTGTAATTTCTCTGCCGTCTAAAACAAATACAATTAAAATAATTACGCTGACGAAGTGCACGTACAAAAGGCACTTAAAATATATATTATGATAATAATAACAGAAAAGCTGAAAAATTAAGTAAAACGTTACAAAAAGGCAAAGACACCAACAACAAAATAACAACAACGCCAAAATCAGGACTGAAATTTTTGACACTAATGAGCGCAATGACCGCATTAAAACGAGAAGTGTCTTGTCATTCGCTGCCACCGCCCATGAGGAAGCAACAAAGACACTGCAAAATGCAACAAAAACAAAAGTACACCAAAAGCGAAATGATATGTACCTACTTCGAGCAAAAACTTGCCAGCCAAGAAAAGGCAGCCAGAGGAAGGGGGCCAGCTGCACCACAGCAACATATCTACGACACTTGCCAAATCATCATGAAAATTGCAATACATAATGCCGAATAAGCAACAAACAAACAAAAAACAACAATAACAAAAATCATAAAGACAACAATTAAACGAAAAGTGTAATGAAAATCTGCAAAAATGCGAGCAAGTCCAATACAAATGGGATTAATGCTTTATTATGATATGAAATTGCAAATTACTCGTACTCGTACTCGCGGCTCATGCCTTTTGGAGGGGGGCTTTAGGCCAAGTTAACAGCAGGCGAGTGAATGAAGTTGCTTTGCACGAAGCGCGCAAAATGAATGCTTAAGTATTTGCGAATCTTTTATAGAGCAGCTCAAAAGCGGAAAGCGAATGGCGGAGGCAGCGCCATACAATTAAACAGACCGCGCTCGTTACTGTGGGCTGTTTTTATGCCCTACACCCACGTTCGCCATCGCTTATATTCAGCCACATACAAAAGTGCGTCGTAAAATTATAACGAATCAGTTGCTTCATTAGGAGTCCCACATATGTACATGCTATATGCTGGAATTCGTACACACTCGATTTTGTTGGTGCCTCTCTTTTTGTTTATTATCAAGCAGGCTGAAAAGCTTAGTAGTTAGTGCTGAGTTCGTATGCTTTAATTACAATAAATTAATATATAAACATTTCTTATTCAATGGCTCAGCAGATAAAAGCTCGGTACCTGTTGTTGTAGAGTCGCAGGTTGAAATGCCAGCCGACTCATATCCTCGCGGCGCCATCTCTTGCAAGCAATTCTTCGAGAGTACACTTTGCCATGCTCAAAAGGCTTCACCCAAAAAATTGCAATAAAGCTACCCATTCGGACACCTAAAGGCTCAGTTAGTCTGAATGTAACGTATTTCTTCATGTCAGCTGATTGCTTTGTTGCAGAAAAGTGCTGCCACTGCTCTTCGATTTTAGTAAAACAACAAAAATAGCGAATTATTATTGCCAAAATTTGTTTAAAAAAGCAGACGTCAATAAACAGATTAACAACAATTCGGTGGCAACACTAACAAAAGTAGAAATTTGCAAAAGACTGATAGCTGCAATACGTTTTACGTATTTAAGTAAAAGGGCCCGATTTTTACGTTTACGTAAAATTACGAAAAAATACCTAACGTTACGTCCGGACTAACTGAGCCTTAAGGCTGCTGTATTCATGTAGTTATTATTATTCCTCTTTGAATTTTCAGCAAATTGTCATAGGCCAGCTTTCCGTCATCCTGCCATATTGATGGTCACATGTTGACATCTTAAAACGGACAGTTGATTAGTTTTTGAAGGAGCCAAAAACCACCTAACTAGTATGAGTGCCACATGTAATTTGCAACTGTGTAAAAACTGTTGCAATAACATTTTTTATGCATTTTCAGACACGACAAACTATTTTTTAGTACATGCATAAGGCATATTCGAGAAATTGTTTACGAGTTGTCAAGCTGTGAGATAGGATATAAAAACTTGGCTGCTTAGTGTAGGGTATTATGCTGTGGGTAAAACCGAACTTCGGCTCGTTTTGTTTTACGAACGCGTGGGGGTATTGGGGGCGTTCGGACGTACAAAAAGTACACGTTTGCAGAGCAGTTGGCCACTAACGGAAGATTTTGGGGAATGCAGCTGAAGACGCGGATGAGAATGAGGAGATGATGACGAGGAGCATCTTTGCATGATGTTGTTGTTTACTTGGGTGCTGCAGTCTTTGGCAGCGGCTGCTGTGACTGCTGCTGCGCGGCTACAACGGCATGTCGTATAACAGTGTGTTTGTGTGTGTATGCATTTTGCGAGTTGCGAGTTGCCGCGCATTTCACACTTTTGCATTTTGCTGCTGCAACCAAAGCACCAAAGATATTAAATCAGTTTTGTATGTGTGTTTGTATCGTTTGTATGTATGTGTGTGTGTGTTTTGTAGATACCTGTTGTGTACTCTCAGCTTCGTTGGGATGCACAATGGCCGCAGCGCATTCATTGAATGAACCAATGAATTCAAATTACAAGCGGATTGCGTGTCAGGAATAAATTTTGCATATGCTGCCGCTTTTTTGCGTGGTTTTCTTAATTTGCTTCTTTTGTGTGTTGGCAATTTGCCATTTTGCATTTGTTTGTGATTTTCTATTTTGTTGTTGTTGCTGCCGTTGCTCGAAATTTGAAATTTAAAATTTTGATCACAGTTTGAAGCTGTAAAATTCGCTTCTAACGTGAGTAATTTCCTAATGTGCAGACGGCGAGCGGCAACGTGCGCTTGTGTGTGTGGATGAGTGTATATGTGCGATTTGGTGATCTCGTAACAAGTGACAGTGCATTGAGGAAGGGCACTGACACTCGCTGTGATATAAGAAAAATGCTGCAGCTTAGTTGTAAATTATGGAATTGAGACGTGAGACTGTCAGGAAATGGGAAATGCGAACGCAATTTGAAAATCTAACAAAATTTTGCATGAATAAATGGCATAATTGTTTACATTTCCATAACAAGATCTACTAATTACTGTTTGCTTGGAAAGCCTGTATCATATTGGAGAACCCAAATTTTGTGAATTATCTTCTAGTTCGCTAGAACATTTTTCTAGCGTTAAATAACAAATGAATTTCACCGAATCTATTATGCTGCAAATTTTCTTTTTACGTAAATTAATTCACACATCTTTTTGTGTCATTTTGCAATTAATTTTTGTAATGTAATAAGTTTGCAATAAGCCGTGAGATAGTTGGAATAATGTCGAATGTGCTAAAACTGATATTCTTACTTTATATCGCGAAGCTTAGAGGTTATGACTTCTTCACCACGTGAGTTCAGCTTATGAGCTGCAATAATATTCATTTAATTAATGGCAACTTATTAACAATTTAAAAAATCGCTTATTTAACAAATCGTGATTTCCAGCAAAGAGTCCACAATTATTTTCTTCCGTAATTATGTTTAAGATAGCTGATGCATATATGTATGTACAAGCTTATCTCAAAAATTCTAAAAATTTCAATCAATTCTATAGTAGGAAAAAAACTGCGGAAATGTCTTTCAAAACTACATATGTACATATTTGCAGATTATAGCTGAGACTTACAAACATTTCATAAGCAGCAAAACTAGTTATTTCTTCTAATTTATAGATAACTCTTGAACTTTTGTCAAAATTAAATTGCATACAAAATTTTGATTCCAAAATTTTTCCAGCAAAAAGCTATTATCACAAAAAATACTACGCTGCTCCAATAATTCATCATAATCTAAGGAAACAGTTTACATTCGTTTTTCACTTGGCACCAGCTTAAAAAGAGATTCATATGTCATTGGCTCAAGCTTGAAATTAGCGGAGCAGAAGCTGCAGAAAAAGGGCGTTAATAACAATGCGCCGACATGGGAACCGGTGCAAATGTCTGCTCAGGGCCGCGTACTCAAGTCGAGTAGCGGTGCAAAAATTCACACACAGAGACGCACGCACATACGCACACACTCTCAGCGTACCGAATGCCTTGTAGTGGCTTTGTGCAGCGAAACCTTCACGTGTACTCTTGACGCGGCTGTGAAGTGCACAAACACTTCACCGCGCAACCGCAGCCCTTCCGCCCGCCCGGGACGACGCTCATAATTCGCATATTTCCCATGCGAAAAGCATAGATTTTTGTTACATTTTTTCGGCTGTGACTGTGAACTTTTTTTACGAGCGCTGATGCTTTGCATTTTTCGTAGCGTATGCCGAAATGTCAAAGCGACTGCGAAATGGCACAAATGAGGCAAACGCATCGGCATTCGAGTTGCCTCAAAGTCGGTCGTCGTGCAACTGGCTTTGCGGCACGGCATTGGCGGCGGGGCAGAGGGGCGGCTGCTTGCGAATTTTCCACGCTAAGAGACAAGCGCGCTGTTACACTAAGTAATGACTTCATAACTCATATTTCCGGCGATAAAAGTTATTACGCTTGCCCCACACAAAAACACACACACGCACACGCACACTCTCGCATGCAGACACGCGCTCCAACACTTCAGGCAAACGCTGCGTGCACAATTGGCCAAGTTATGCGGCCTGCGTGCCTGCCTGCGCGGCTCAGTTGGCGGCCGCTGTCGGTTACGGCCAAAGTTGTGGCGCAGCAACAACAATATTTCTGTGGCTCACGCCCGGCCTGGCTCGGAGTTGCTCAAAAGTTCGGCGCGACTTCCAGGCCGATGCGTAAAATGCATTGCGTCTGCAAATGGAAATTGTATGTTGGCATAAATCATGCGATACAAAGCTGTCCGCTCGCCCCGCTAACCCCACCGGCATTGGCCAAACGCGAAAAAGCAAATTGTGTAGGCCTGTCAAGAGAAAAGGTCGTTCGACGGTGTGGTGTTGCGGCGCAGAAGGACACGCTTGCGCAATTTGAAGTTGATGAATTCCAGGAAGTGAAACATTGACAGGCGTCAATGAGTCAAGTTGAAAGTGTGCGCATTTTTGTAGTGAATTGACGGCTTGCTTTTACTTCAAGCATATGGTTAAATGAAAATAAGCATCATATTTATATTCAAACAGATTTGAAGCAGCTTTACTTCGCCAACTATTATAGTGCTGCAATATTTCTTTTCCATTTCCTGCATTAACTATTCTAAACACAAAAGGAAAGAGCTATTCACTTCTACAATAAACTTGCATCTGCATGTTTGGCATATCAATAATTTAACTTAAGCTTCTATAACAAACAATGTTGAATGAGTTTAATAAAAAAAAAGCACAAAAAAGTTTTAAAGGAAACATTTCCATTACCTTTAAATGGTTTTGAATTTTTTTAAATTAATTACAACGATCTTTTAGATTAGATAGTTCCAAAACAATGTGCATTTTGAGTGAAGACCAGCAAATATTATATTTATTTCGAGTCTTTTTTATCAAAAAGAAGGAATTTTTTTTATAAATCCTTTCATGAGACTTCTTTCTGAAATTCGCTATGAAATCAGAGAACTGCGAATATTTATTTGCCAGCTCTCTCATTGAAATTTGTGCAATGGAATTCCCACGTACATATTATGTACATTTGTATTGCAGTTCTGCTTTCAAACTGAAATTGCAATTATTCCTTGCACGTTGAGATGCGTAGCTATACTCTTGCTACAGATGCACGTGGTTAGCCTACAGCCTACATACAT
Organism: Neria commutata; assembly: GCA_963457695.1. Lineage (NCBI taxonomy): Eukaryota > Metazoa > Arthropoda > Insecta > Diptera > Micropezidae > Neria > Neria commutata. Next base: position 15,762,330 of record OY735245.1, on the reverse strand, counting down.
TTCAAAAATCAATGAATAGACGAAATTATGAATTTTCGATTTGCAGCATAGCCAATCGATCAGACCGGCTGGCAATAATGGCATCTGTGGGAAATTTCCCAAATCTCAAATAGTAGAAAGGGCACTCGTAAGCCATAGAAAACTGGGTGTGTGCACATGTGAGTTTGTGCTTGTGCTTGGAGATTACATGCCGGCTATAAACGTTTTTTTTATGTGGCAAAATAAAAACCAACAATGATTATAATCAAAATGCTCAATAGCGCGTGTAAGTACAAGAAAATGCCAAAGGCCTAAGCATATGAACAAATACACAGACTCACACATGCAAATGGTTCAGGGGCGGCCGCAGAAAAATGTACGGAGGTGATGGGGTATGGAAAAATGCTTACATGTTGGATATTCGGTCTTCCTCTTCTGCGCTAAACACAGTCATACTGTGTAAGAGCAAGGCTATACTCACTCCCCCTCACCTCCTGGGCACACCACTGATAAATGCAATAAACAGGAAATCGAGCAAATTGTGGAAATGTGAGCGACCAGCAAGTGTTGTTGTTGCAACTTGCGATTATGCGTGAACTTCCCCCGGCCAACATTACGAACAGCATTGCCAATATCACATGCAGCTAGCTTGTTCCTGTTGACTTGTTGTATGCTGTTGTTGTTGTTATTGTTGTTGTTGTTGTTGTAACCGCATTTGCAGCAGCTGTTTGACATTTCGATAACGTTGAAATGCCGCGATTCGCATACAAGGGCAGTGTAATAGTGTTAGTGCTGGCATTTCGCTCAAATTGAAGTTCAACTCTGGCAAAGTCACACACACACAACACACACGGACACACGCACACGCATTTGATACATAAATTTGCAAGCCAACGAGCCAAATGCTTGCATTCAAATGTGATTTGCCTCCGTTTGGAACTTTTTTTATGTCAGCGTGCATTTTTTCTTAGCAGTTTCACTTCAGCGACAAACACACATACACGCATATATATTTATGTGTGCAGCGTGCGAAATGCGCGCGCGACAATTTTTCATTTTAAAATGCGGATTTAGAGATGCCGACTGCTTTAAATTTAGCTTATTCGCCACTTTAAGCCATGTGCGTTCATTTTCACTTTAGTCAGTTGATTTACTTAAACTTTGCCTAAGCTATCTGGCATTTGTCAGCTTGTCAGCTTATCCCTGTAGTAAATTCCCGCAGAATTGATCAGCTCATCAGCGCATTGCGGCAGCAATATTAATAGCGGTATTTCCTTATTTACTTAATTCGTACCTCGACGCAACTGCAGTGCGCACTCCGCTCGACACGCCATCAATCTTCGGCACGACACTGCTTCCTTGCAATTGCAAACGCAAAATCCTTACAATTTATTTTCGTATGTTGCCATTTTCCCTCTTGTCCCACCTTCCTGGAAAGTTCGTTGCTTGTCTGGCACTGAGATGCGGCTTCATGCTGCTGCTTGCAATGCCATTCATCCTCATCCCAGATGAGTCTGCTTAACGCAACTGCGCTCAAGCGCTTTCACTCAATGGCAGTAGCAACACATATGAATAATATTCCAAATCAGTGTGGACTAAGGTTGGAGGCCAACATACAGAAAAATTGCTTTTTTTATTCCTTGAAAAATTGACGAATACGTACGAAATTTTATACAGGATTCGTAATTTTTCTTTATTATTTAACAGCAACTTTTTTTATCGCAGATGCCTTGTAAGTTCAATTCTTTATATTTTTGCAATAACCTCGAAGAACAAGAAATTGATGAAAATCAATATAAATGCACGAAAATAAAAAAAGTCTTCTTGATAATACTAGTATACTTTTATTCAAGAGTTACTTACATCATATATTTAGTAGAAAAATATTTTCGAAGTTGAATTAACCCTTTTGCATCAGAGATTAGTACAGAAATACCTCGATGTATGGCACCTCGATTAACGTCGTCTCGATTTACATCGTAGAATAAAATACTTCAGATCTTCATTCACGGTGTCGTCGATTCCATTTCGATAATGTTGATGTCAAAGATGCACCAATCTTTGGAAGGTCAATTCTCAAAAATATCGATCAAATCAAGAAAATCTTTGAGTCCTGTCGCCATGAATGCACTTGTTGGTCCTGTTTGTCCGATTGATTGTCCAGTAGGACCTTAAGCGGATCATACTAACTATGCTAAATAAAACCTTCAATTTCATGCAAAAATAATGGCCTTCTTTTTACAACACCTAATATATAATTCCGAAATGAATTACGAAGTAAATCAAGATATTACAATATTAATGACGGGGGGTGTCTGCATATAAGCATAATAAAATATTGCTTTAAAAAAATACTTATTAGTATTCATATTTTAAATTTCACAAATTTCACAAATTCCTTAATTGCCAAAAGCACGCATATTCAACATGTCAACGGGCCAATTTATTGTGGCAGTGATTGCCAAGCTGGCGGTGCCGGTTGCCATGAGGCCTCCTGCTGCGGTCTTTGGCAGAACTTTCTCGCCTATGCTTTGCGGTTGCCTACTGCCTTGCTTGGTTGTTGGCTTGCGGGGCAGCATTTATGAAAATTTAAAGTACATTTTTGTAATAGGCTGCCCGCCATTTATCGTCTCTTATTGTTGTCGCTTGATGTCAAGTGGTTCCCAGCGTTGTGCTTTGATGCCGCCTCATTGCCTTGGCTCTTTGCTAGTATTATTGTCATAAGTTTTTGAGGTTGTGCAGCACCCGTCATGCCCTTCTTCCCCTCTCGTCATTCAGCTTGGCTCACATTTTGTGCGTTGCTTCCACTGACATAATCTGCATCGCAATGCACTCTCGCTTTCATTAGTCCACCTGTGCATCCGTGCTCGTGTCACTCCGTTTCGTTGCGTTTCTTTTGGTTGCTTTTCTTTTTTTTTGCATTTTTGCATGCGTCTCTGTTGTTGTTTTTTTAGCGAGTCTCATCGAGAACACGTTGCACACTCGTTTTTTTCTGTTTTAGCAGCTTTTAAATTTTTATTTTTTTTTTTTCGAATTTGCATGTGCATTGCCGCTTTTTTCTCCTCTGTTATGCAATCGTTCATTTCAAGGTGATTTGGTAATATGCGCACGGCACGGAAATGACGCCTCTGAAAGCCTCTTCACGTACATTGAAATGTGTTTTCCTGAAAGTTGTTTCCCATACGGCAACAAGATTTATCTCTTCTTTAAGCATTTCAATTTTGGTTTTAATTTACAGCTGAGAAAGACTGCAGTGCAATTTCCTAATTGACGAAATTAAAGTAATCAGGCGAATGGCATCTTAGCTGATGTATCGGATTAAAGTTTAAGCCGAGATTGCAATAATGTAGCTAAGCGGCGTCAATAAAGCGAGCTACAATCTGTTTAAATGTGGCGTTTCGTGTCGGGAATTTAGTCGCTACGAGTACACATGCATTTTTAACTGCTTTAACTGTAAAAAACAGGTAAGAGGACATTATAAACGTCCCCGGGAGAAACAATTGTTGCACGAAGCTGCTTTCGCTTTTGTTAGTGAAATGCACAAAAAAATGGTGGTCGAAATTTAGGGGTAAAAGTAAAAATTTTGAAAAATCATCATTACATCAAATTTCAAATTCCTCCTTCAGTATCAAGTGTAAAAAGGTATAAAGAAATGTTATTTCAAATTCATTGAATTCACATTGAAAAGTTACTGCTGAAGTTTTCTGGGCAAAGCCGAAATTGCTACATGACTATGCCCTTGTGAAACGGTAAAAATTATTATAATTATTGTTGTGTTTATGCACTTAAATCTGTTTAGTTTTATAAAGGAAAGTGATTGTCTTTTCTATGGTAAAAGTAAATCGAAGAGTTTCTTTCATAAACTTTCGAATGATGAAATGCTCATAATACAATACAAATAATTGCTGTCGAATTTGTTTGATCTCCGCACTGAAACTCGAAGACGATTACAGTATTACCGAAGAGTATGTTAATATATAAATTTGTGTGATGCGCACTCTATTATATTAACATACTCTTTGGTATTACTTTGTGTCTAGTTTGACTCAAATCGGATGACTGGTTCTTTCTCTGCTCCGGAGCCAAACAGACAGAAGCACAAGCGGCAATCAAACCATAAAATGAATCTGATTGTTTTCACGAAAACGTTATTATCTCAGCAAAATTGCATACAATCATAAGAAAGAAATGATTTGAAAAATATTTCGCAAAGCTGCTGCCTTCATTTCCATGTAGTTCTTTTCTTTTGTTAAAAACTCACTGTCTAATCTGCGTCCTTCCATCCCTGGCGTGAGCCTGTCGCTCGCCCCTCGATGAGAGTGAGATAGCTGGCATGAATAAACGCTCGGCAACCCCCAATTTTGAAGTTTTTAAATTTTCTCTGAATTGTGCATTCATCAACCGAGTTAAATTAAACTCCCCCGAAAAATCTTCCTTTTCCTATTTTTCTACTTTCCGCGGCATGAAAGAATTCACTGACGGAAAATGTTTCACAAAGCTGAATGGAAGTTATTATCAATCAACTTTTTAACTACAGCATTTAATTTTTGCTCTTAGCTCTAAGACAGAGCAGGGTTTAGTGCTGAGGTTGTTGGTCCAGCTAATGGTTCAGCCTTCAAACATAATTCACCTTCATGCTTTTTTTCCTATTTCTTTTACATTTTGAATACAAAATCGCTGCGGTTAGTGTTCATTTTAATACAACTTTTATGCAATTTATTATCATTTTCTTCTTCTACAATTAACTAAAAACAAAATATCTTTTTTTCCATAACATTCAACGGAAAATTGCTGCACCACTTGCTGCCCTAACAGTAGCAGCACACCTTAGATACATTTCATTACACGCCACAAAGCGTAATCAATAAGGTTAATTACCAATTATATACACTTTCCGCATAATCCTATAATATGCCATTTACAACAATGTTGTAAAAAGAAATTACATATTGACGTTTTAATTATTAAAGAAATATTGCACGATCACGAACACTGAATTCCAACAATTGTTGCAAGTGATTTTGGTTATTTAACAGCAATAACAAAATTCATTTGTTTGAAAAAAATGTGTCTCAACAAAAAGCATTTTTTGGCACATGAAGAGCTCAATCAATCCTATGGGCAAATCATGACGAATCTCAAAATCAAATGAATTGGCAAAAACAACCCAAATCGCTGGAAGTCCCCAGCCGAACTGAGTCGAGTGGAGCTGAGCTGAGAGCGCCTGGGCAAGGTAGAAAGTGTTCCTGCGTTGACACTACAGCGTGAGAGCAAAAGTGATTCCCCACTATTGAAATAACTGTACTTGTAGTAGCGGCAGTTGCAGTGAGCGCGCGAGCGGTAGAAACGAACGAGGGCGACTGACTGAGAGTGATGCGCGCCGGCTGAAGTCGAGTGAGGCTACAGTCACAGTCGCACCGCAACAATAAGTTGATTTGTATGCGTCTGTGAGTGACTGAGTGTGTGTGTGTGTGTGCGAGTAATTGTTGTGGCCCACTGGAGGAGCATTTCTGTTGGCGAGAGCTCACGACTGCAACTTCGGCAACAGTTTCGCTTTCGATTGGACGCTGGTCCGCTGGGGGAACAGCGTGAGACCGCGCCGCGGCTACCTGAGGTCTTTTGTGTTTTGGCGCAGAGCGCAGGCGCCGTGGCCAGCCAGCGTTGGAGCATCGCCACATCCGACAGCGGGAAATGCTTGTAGCTCCTCGGCATTGCAGTCGCTGTTGTTGTTGCTTCTCGGCGCTGTGCTGTAATAAGTTGATTGTGCGGTAATTTCAGTTTTGGCTTTTTTTATTGCCTCTGCTGGTTTTTTGTGCGGTTGCGATTTTGTGCCGCTCAGCTTTACATACTTCTGCCTTAACCTAACTGGCGGCCTCTTCGTCTGCCGCGTACCGCCTGACCGACTTGCCTTATGCCATATGCGAGCGTACTGCAAGAGACGAGCGCGCCTCTGCCGGGTTTAGAGTTATCACAGTTGCAGTGCCAGTTGGAGTTGGCACCGCCACAACAACAACACCAGCAACATGACCATGTTGCAGACGCTTGCGTCGCGCTGCCAACGAAGAGCACTACAACAACCAAAAGTTGCGAAGATGCTGTTGGAGCTGCCGTCGTCGTCGTCGTCGCCGTCGCCGTGTGAACCTTCTCCGGCATCACACGAAAAGTGAATTTCGTGAATTTTGGTATAAATTGATGCGGCGGCGGCAGTGAATAGTCAGTAAAGCATTTGCATTAGTTTAATAAACAACAACCAGCGCGGACCGAGAAAGCGAGTTTAAAACTTTCCGTCCTTCTATCCCCACTATTACTACTACTCACTCACGACCGACCAACCAACCAACCAACACTCACTCACCAACGCACAGACAGGATTACTTTGGCTCTGTGTGCGTGAACGAAAGGATTACAGTCAGTTCGTCGAAGGATTACTACTGCAGTCGGGCGTGCATTCGTTGTTCGGTCGTATTTCGTGCTTTTTGCATAGTTTTGTGTGTGTTCATTTTGTGGCAATATGAGAGCCTTCATCTTGTTGTCCTGTTTGGCACTGTCCGCCGCTAGGCCAGAGGCCGGCTACGCCTACAATAGGCCCGGTGGTTCCGGTGGTCACATTGGCGGTGGTGGCGGCCATGGTGGCCTGATTGGCGGTGGTGGTGGCCATGGAGGTGGCCTCATTGGCGGAGGCGGCGGCCATGGAGGTGGCCTCATTGGCGGAGGCGGCGGCCATGGTGGTGGCCTCATTGGCGGCGGCGGCCATGGTGGTGGAATAGGTGGCGGAATAGGTGGCGGATTCGGTAGCACCGGCGGAGGCATCATCGGAGGCGGCAGCAGCGGCGGCAGCTTCGGTTTCGGCGGAGGTGTGTAAACAGTTGTGCAATCGTCAAGATTTTACACTTAAAAGATGCTTCGAAATCCGTAACTGATTTCGGCAGCCATTTATACGTAGCAAGTTTCAAACGTTCCCCTTTCCCCAATTCTTTTCCTAGGTTCCAGCGGCGGCTTCATCGGCGGCGGCGGCAGCTCCGGTGGTTTCATCGGCGGCGGCGGCGGCACCACACTCGTGCAGAAGCACATCTATGTGCATGTGCCCCCACCAGAGCAGGAGGAAATCCGCCAGCGTCCCATTTTGCCACAAGGGCAATCGCAGAAGCACTACAAGATCATCTTCATCAAGGCTCCATCTGCTCCATCCTACCAAGCACCCATCATTCCAGTGCAGCCTCAGAACGAAGAGAAGACTCTCGTCTACGTGTTGGTCAAGAAACCCGAAGAGCAACAGGACATCATCATTCCCACACCTGCACCCACTCAGCCCTCCAAACCCGAAGTCTACTTCATCAAATACAAGACCCAAAAGGACGGTGGTGGATCTATCGGTGGTACTACTGGTGGTGATTCTGGCATCGGTATTGGTGGTGGCATTGGAGGCATTATCGGTGGAGGCATTGGCGGTGGCATCTCTCACGGCAGCACTGGCGGTGGCATCTCTCATGGCAGCACTGGCGGCGGTGGCTACTCCAGCAGCAGCAGCAGCAGCAGCTCCGGCATTAGCATCTCTGCACCCTCAAGCAACTACGGACCACCCGGCAAGTCCGGCCCATACTAAATGCGCCCATCCGCAGCAAAGGAACGGCATTCGAAAACGAACGAAACAAACGATGAACGCGCACGCTCCCACAACTCTCTCACTCTACGCGATGTTAGCTAACGCTGCTGGCTAGTCCTGTTAACTGTTTTTTGCCTTCCCCGAATGCGCGACGCGAGCTACCAACAATGATCGCCAACCGATTCGTGCCGAAAGATGAAATGCTGTGACAAAACCCAGTCTCATGTGACGTCGACACTGACCCTGATCTCGACTGCAGTGATGCCAGTCGGCCAGGTGTCAAGCACAAAACTGAAACTGTCCACTTTTGTGCTAAAAACTCTCTTAACTGTCTGTGGTTCTTTAACCTTGCCCCGCGCTATCCATGCCCCATCCCCTCAGCCACACCAACCACACTATCAAACTTCCATTGGGGAAGTCTTTTGTATATAAACCATTTCCCCCCATATACATCTGTATCTGTATCTGAGCTGTTAGCTCTCTTTGCATCTATACTATGACTCTATTGTTTTTGTAAATGAGAATCTATAGTTTATAAGTGCGAATGCACTGTCGAAGACTGATACAACTTCGCAGTGCAGACGATTATGCTAATTTTTTTAATTTGTATTAAGCTTAAGTATTTTTATATAATGAGCAATAAAAAACAACGGTGACAAAATTTAAAAAAAATCAAAAAGTTTTTAGTTTGAACCAAACCAAGAATTGCAGTCTAATTCTTGCCCACATCTGCGGCTTAGTTAAAAGTAGCCTACAAATTTTTTAGAAGAATATTTTTCAGTTGAAAATTTTACTTTTCTTTCAATTTTAAATATTAATATAGTTCTTTCAAGCTTTGAATTTGGTGTACGAATTTACAACAGATTGTAGTAGAAAGTATTCCAATATTGCGAGCTCAACTATATAAAAATGTAAAAACCGAAAGTCAGCCTACTTAGGACAGAACCATCAAAATGAAGATGTTTAGTAATGCTGATATTCGCCTAAACTCAAAGGAAACTAGCTTGAAGAGGCCAAAGAGACCACGCATAGACACTAATGAGTCCTTAGTGATATGCATCTAGTATAGGTGAAAAATGCATTGAAGCTTTAAATGGCAGAAGCTTCCTACGCTTTCCAAGTGAATTTAAACTATCGGTAAGCGCCACTCAGTGGCATTGGTTGAAGGGACACAAAAGCATTTATGAAAGCAGAAGGCATTGCTTGGTCCTTCGGCATGCAAACACGCAGGGCGAGGGTGGCACGCACTCAAATGCCTCGCCAATTGCTGCCAGCAATTTCAGCATAATCCCACTTTTGTGACTAGGAATGCGAATTTGATATTAGCACACGCGGCACCACATTTAAGCTCTCGGGAAAAGTAACAGACCTTTCACAGCATTCAACGCTAAAAGTACCGCCCGCACTAAATTTACATTTTCATGTAAGCTATTCCGAAGCTACTGCACCTACACAAAGTGCTGACATTGTGCAAAATTATTTTGGCATCTCTGCAGAGATTTTGTCTAACATTAGTGAACCTTAAAAACGTGAGTTTTTAACACGTTATTAAACGAAACGGCATATGCGAATCATTTAAGATGAACACATGAGAAAAAGACAACATATACCGACATCAATAATTGGGTTGATTAGACTCCGATATTGTCTGTGCCTTACCAGAATCGAAAAATTACTGGTTTCATGGTTTCAACCAAAAAAAAAAGTTTACTGTTGAAACCTGTTGTGAAATCACTTCCAACTGAACAACTGAATTGCAATAACCGCACAACCAATATCAGCGGATAATTTTATTAGTAACTTTGCCTAGATCGCTGAAACAGATACTTTCGTAAATTATTAACTTTTTGAAACTTAACCAATACTTTTCTTTAGAAACAACTTTGAATATAAAATACTCAGTCAATATAACTTTTCAATAAAAATATACTGTACAGTAAGATCCATCCACCAACCAACTCGGTAAGAAATTCTATTAAATAATGTTAGTTCCCTTCCTTGATCTTATATAGAATGTAGTACAAGCACAGAAATTTTGCTTAAATACAGCAAATGTTTGTGTTTCTTATAAAAGTATAACTCATACAGAACAGGGTTCTCAAATACAGTAATGCTCTATAATATACAGAACGGATGTTTACCGTAACTATAATTAAAGTTATCAAATATTTCGCAGAAAAAAATTATATTAAAAAAAAATAAAAAGAAGTACAAAAAAGTACAAAAAAGTAGAAAACACATCTCTTAAAAAATTTATCCAAAAACCATTTGGGTAGTAGTACTTCGAAGTATGCAGTACAATGGCCCAAATAGAGTACTTACTGTTCTCCGGAAAAAGTACCCTTGGTCACATTAAGCATAATTATCAACAAATACTGAAAACCTTCAGCTAGACTAATGCGTCCCTTTAGTATGAGAACCATTTTTGTCAAAATTGCCCATTTTAAACATGACGAGCTATGTTACTATAACTTTTGATCAAAGAATATATTCTTGTCGACCATAAAAGTAGCAAAGTGCTTGCAAATAATACTTAATCTATTTTTTTTTCTTTGGCGCTTTTTCTATTTCATGATTATTTCAATTTGCTGGACATAATTATCAAGTGTTGCTTCCTCATTACCTCATTAGGAATAGTCACGGCGTCTGTATGAAAGAACCATAGCAGTTGACAGCACCAATAAGAAAAGTGTTGATGGAGAAAGCGGCGATGAAAGACAGAAAAAAAGAAAACCTTTAGCAACTTAAGAAAAGTCAGACTGTCAAAGGCAGCGCACAATTAACTCGCCACGCGCTGACAAGCCAAACTTTGAAATGGACCCACTGACAAAGACAAGGACGACGGAAGACGGAGGACCTTTGCATTCTACTTGATCTGCGAAGAACTTCTGCTGCCATGCTGAGAGCTTTTGTAGTGCAACTTTCGCTTGCGTGCGCAGAACTGCTGGAAATTGTTTGTAAACGTTTTACAAACTAATTGCAAACAATTGTCGCGTGAGCGGTGTGGGCGAGAAGTTCAATTGCTGCCGGATGTTGGTACTACATAGCTTACATTAACACTCACAGGTCAGAGTGCCGTCTTCTGGACACTTTACTTTACCACTTCTTGCTTGTTTGTTGTCGTTGTTGTAAAAATTACCCACTTCCGTTCTTTACTTTTCAAAGAAATTGCCATTTTAATTAAATCGTAGAATGTGTACTGCATACAACGACATTGTTACAAAGTAAAGCTATGACGGGTTGTTGCGGTTGGGTGGAGGGGGGCCGGTTCGGAGTTAATTTCGCACTTTTACCAGCAGCGCAGCGTGCAAGTTCCACTGCCAGTGCCACGGAGAAACATGCAAGTGAAGTCCCTCAAAGCGCGGCTATATCAAAAAAAGACCTGCGAATGAACTTCAAATTTATTCATAACAGCTGCAGCAACAACAAAAACAATGTTTGTCTGCTTAATAAAACAGGCAACTACAACAATTACAAGAGCATTTAAGAGCAACAGAAAAATAAAAAGTTGCACAACAAGCGAGGAATCGGGGAGGCCAGAGAGTTTGTACCACTGCCTCTACACTTTTGATAACTTCAGAAAAATTGCTGTATTTTTAAAGACGAAATTTTTTTTAAATACTGCTTGAAATAATACAAAATATTTGCTGCTAAAACTTTGTTTGAAAAAGGACTTGGAAGTTATTTACTTATGTAGTCTTTCATTTTTCAAAGCATATAAAGAATTGCAAACAATTTATGTTAAAAGTAAAGTGACCAAATATTGATTTGAAGTCGATGCCGAAGAGAAAGAGCTTATTTGATGGCTGAAGCTCTGGTCCTATACTGGGAAGAAGCCGAAGCCGAATATCACAGAATCTTTTGCCTGCCTTCTTAATTCAAGCATTGTCTTCAGCAGTGAACAGAGTTGCACATACAAATCTGTCAAGGCAAGGCTGCTTTCATAAGAAGAGTTATATAAAATTTTGAAAAATTTATATTTTATTCAGAAAAAATTTCGGCATTTGCCAAAGCCGAAGCCGAAGTGTTGATTCATGCTTCAGCACAGCCCAAAATCGGATTTGTATTGGGTTATAACAAAGCCATCACTCAACAAACAACAGGAATATGAGATCAAATCTTTGCTAGCAATTTCCGCTCAATATTTCTTTGGGGAAAAAGATTTCTTTACAAAATTAAATTGTTATTTTCAAAAAAAGCGAATTAACAAGATTATAAAAGTTAACGCTGATCTTCCATAACAAAATATTCTAAAAATAATATTTTTCATACACATAGCAGAAGAGAAGAAAACATTTTGAAATATCAAATTTTTTATGTAAAAGTTTTAGCAAATGCTGAAAAATATTTTATATTTGGTACCTTCTTGCATATCAAAAATAATAACTACGCTTCTGGCTTAATTGTCTACTGTATGTGAGCATTTGCTGCCACTGGCCATGTTGAGTCATCGGGCAACTCCTACAGTTTTAAGCCGTTACTGTTAACAAAACGTCCAAAAGCACTTTAGAGCTCAATTTGGTAGTTGGCAACAAAGGCGCAAGCTGCCATGAGCAGCGCCTGCAAAGCCTAAAAATCGCATGTCTTTTGTTTTCTGATTGTGCCTCCTCCTCTTTGCAAAAAATGCACTTTTTCTTCTTCAGACAAATTTGTTGTTTTATTGCGCACATTTGACTTCTGCTGACAACATTTTTCAGCGCTCTTCGCAGCGCAGCGCGACGCCAACACTTTCACTTTTCGCCGCTGGCGACTCGTAAATGTCTTCCTCACACGTCGAGCGTTCCTGGCTTATGTTACCTTGCCGCTCCTCTGCTGCCTCTGTCGCTGCCTCTTGGTTGCTCAAGTCTTTTGCATCCGTAAGCTCATCTTCATCTGTTGGCGCATGGTGCTGACCGGCTCCTTATTTCATGCATATTTTTTTTATTGCGGTTTTTTTAGTGTTTATGTGGCTGAAAAGAAATAAAATATTCGCGCTGAAAGGAGCAGTTGCATAGAAAGCGCATTTTGAATATTGCCCATGTTTAGTTGCAAGTGTGTGTGTCTAGATTATGTAAGCGACTGAGTACAATGGATGTAATGGAAAATTATGCAAGCAGGCCAAATTCTGAAGTAAGCAGCTGGAAATAATTTAATTAGTGTTAACAATAAAATTTTAAACGTCAAAACATTAAAACAGCCTTTATCGGTTTTTGAGAGTGCAAACATTTCAAAGATTGTCCTCTAGCCTAACATTTTTTCTCTTCTATTAAAAAAAAGAAGCTAACTGAAGAAAAGAACAGCAAATTTTGTGCACTTCTTTTGTTGGTATATGAAATTTTGTTTGTAAATAATAAGTAAGTTATTGGCGCATTAACCCGTAGTAAGAGGCTTTCTAGCTTTCTTACAAAAACCTGTACGTGCATGTTCTATTTAAAACACAAGCTAACAGGACCTTCACATTTTTTCTTATTCATTTTGGTGTTCGAATGGGAAGATTTTTATTATATTTTTTTCTGAACAGCTGCTTATCAAGGCATAATCTGCTCTGGGAGCAGTGCCAACTTCATAGCGAGAGATGGCACCACACGCAAAGAAACTAAGTCTTTCTTTTTTCTAAATGCCATGAGTCGGCTAGAATTCTATCCAGTGACTCCACACATGAGAAAGTGAGAACTTAATCCATGGCGGCCCTGAAATGAAATTTTCTGATATTCGATATTTAGGTACGCTATAGCTTAAGTGCTGTTTCTCATATCAAGAATAAGATTTAGATTTAGAATAAGATTTTATTTAGATTAAATTTTCTACATTATCTTAAAAGCGAGCGAATTTTTGCTATGAGATTATCTGCTTGCTCATATGCAAATACTATTTTATGTAATAGGGTTTCAAATAGCAAAATTTTCTTTATATATATGTGGACATAGTCTTTAGCTTCCCATTTTTCCAACTGCTGTTGCAGCTCTAAAGGCTTACGTAAATAAAACATTAAATTAAACGTGGAACATAAATTCAGGCAAGATCATAAAGAGCTGCATAATTCCTTTTTATTTTTATAAGAAAAAATGCAAGCATTTACAGCTGACATCTCACAATCAGTGAAGGAAGAGCTTTATAAAATGAATTTTATTACTGGACTAGACGGCATGGCATAGCGCTAATATCCCAGGCAGTTCAGAGTGCGCCATGAAAGAGGTTAAGCCCAGCTTTGCACTGTGCAAAACGACGCTGCCAGCTTTAGGACTCCAAAGGCCAACCGCGAATGCACAGACCACAGCAACCACAGCTGCACCACGATGTGGCAAATGTGTTTTTCATTGCTGCTCTTCTCCTGTATTTACAAACATATAAAATGCATATAATAGCAGAGCAGTGAAGACATGCATGCATGCACCTGGCAGAGGACGGACGGAGGAGCGGACAGACAGGGCTTAGCCACAAGCAAAGGCACTCAAACAATGGATGCTTACTTATGTAAGCACGCTCTAGCAAGAGGCTAATAAAATTTGGCTCAGTTGCAGGTAACCTATTGCTGGCTGCTTCACTTGCACCACTGCCACAGTTTCAAGCATTAGCAGAAATGATGTGGTAAATGTGGTTGCACTATTTTTACATCTGCACAAGAATTCCACACACGCTCTTTGGCATTACAAAGCCACTTACTTCATTCTGACGCACACTGTCAATGGCTGCTCGAGCAACTGAAGTGACTTTGATAGCAAAATCTTGACAGCGCTTCTGCACTTGTTGTCAGCTGAGTACTTGATGAAGACTTTGTCGCCACTTTTTGCTTTCCGCTTTCATTTGTGTCCTTTGAAATTTTTTTTTTATATTATATGACGAAGTTTAAATTTGTATGCAGAATTTCCTTAACAATAAGAGAGCGAAGAGCAAACTTCTGCAATTTCTAGTCCACGGCGGTTAACTTTAGTTAGCAATCGCCCAAGTGGCCATGCTTCTGCACTAATTGACTCAAAGCACAACACTCCCTCTTTTTTGAAAAAACTCGCTACTATTCTTTTTCTTTTTTGCTGATCCAAAAAAATAAACAACCACTGCAGCGAAAATGCTGCAGTTTGTCTGAAGTCGTATCTGCTGATTTTTATATAAATGAAAATTTATCTCTAAGTTTCCAGGAACTGTAGGTTAATGCATATTTTCTTACGCGTACATGTTCTCTATAAGCCTTTGAAAGTGATACTTAAAATTCCAGTTGTAACTTTTTATTTAAAATTTTTGTTTCTTGTTTCATCTTTTCTCCTCCCTCCCTCACCCCCCTTCGCTACCAAAATTGTTTACATATTTTGTACCTTTTCAAGTTAATAGCCAAAGACGTAGCCAATCACTTCTTTAAAATTTTCTGACTGCGCCACTGAACTCTGCCCTTTTCAAGACTGTTGAATTTACCAATTTACATCTAGCAAGTATTCCATTCCAGCTCAAAATCAAAATACTTTAAAAGCTTTCAATTCAATAATGCTTGCTTTTTGAGCCAATTAAAGGAAGTTCTGAAATGCCATTTCATGAACTTGGAAGCTTCTTCATGGTGCACAATTCCACAACATGACATAAAAACATGCAAAGCAAATATGCATTTTCTTGTAAAATTTTATTTCTTACAAGTCGAAATGCAGGAAGGCGTCAATAGGGAAATGTGAAAACCAATTATTTCAAAGACATTCATTTCCCCACTTTAATCGTTAAAATAATAGACATAAAAACTTTTCAATTTTAATGTCGACAAAAAAACGGAAAATATGCCATTTCGCACGCAACCAGCAACAACAACAATTTTTAATGAATTTTTGCGCAATACTCTTACTTCCCTCACAAGCCGTGGGCTTAGCGGGCTGGACAGCAGCGGGTGTGGCATTGACATGGGCGCCAAAGTGCACGACTTGGCGAACGTGACTGAACTAAGCCTGCCAATACCGAGACTACTTATATTCAGTACTGTAACTGCTGGGATTGCTGTGGAAAGAGCACGGGATTTCGGGATTCATTCTTTCATGCATATGAAATTATAGATTTCGACAGTCATTTGGCCGAATATCATGGTCAAGGTTAATAAATTCTAAAAAATTTAAAGTACCTTGTAATTATGAGAATCCTTCTTATTACTTAATAATATTTGAGTTGCCGAACTTGTTACTTTGTAAATTGTAATTATTGTAAATTAAATTTTAATAGTAATTTGTAAGTGTGTTAGAAAGGAAATAAAGTCAATGTGTATAACGAAATCGGATATAGAAATATGGCACTTGCAATTTCAGAATTCCGTCATTAAAAAAAATATTTCGGAATTGACAGCCCTAGCATAGACATGCATAAAATATATGAAACGGCGCAAGAAATAAAGCTACTTTTATGTACAATAAACTTCTGTAAGACGCCCAAAGTGTGAGAGGCTTGGCAATTTAATAGAGTTTCTTCGGCCACTGGGCAGAGAAGCAGAATGAACGAGCCTTATTTTGCTTATGACGTCAGTTTTTTTTATTGTGTAGCCGACTTATTGGCTCACCGGCTTCTTTTCTTAAAGTGACGTCTGTTCTGACCTTGCTCATGGCCGTAATTAAATTGACCCACTTCAATGGAAACGCCACGAGCATACCCAAATGTCTGCTGAGTAGCTTTGATGCGCAGTGCTGCCAAGCGACGTCATTACGCCGGCACGCCCACTACACCGACTTACGTCTTAAGTTCAACTGAGCATTTGACTTATGTACATGCATATGTTTATGTTGTGTACGCCTCTTGTAACTAAGTGAGTGGGCGTGCACAGCTATATTAGCAATTCTCACTCCAAGGCAATTAGCTGCGAAATGTTGTTTGACCTGCCGCACATCGGACAGGACATTAGTAGCAGCTCGAAGGCGTTTATTTATGGAAAGTGTCGACTGACTGTTGAACTGTTGGACTAAGTGGCTAGTGGCTGGTGAAGTTAAATTTGACTCGTAAATTGATTTGCAAATCAGCAGTTTTGTTACGAACCAAAAGTTAGGCACTTAAGCATACAGATTAACGTGGCTAGTTAATAGCTATGCCGCTGGCAGAGCTATGAAGAAATGTTTGCCAATAATTAAACATACTTTTCACTTTTCTGTGTGATTATAAAAGATGAGCATGGCAGCGATATTCAAATAAAAGCGTCAATGCTTAAAATTAAAAATCTGCAGCTTAAATAGAAAACATTTTTTTTATTGAAATATGAAAGATTAATATTTGCTTGGTATTTGATAGATTTGGCTTACATTGCATTGTGTGATAAACATTGCTTTCAAATCTACGACAGCTGGAATCACTTTTAAAATAAACTTTAAAAATTTAGTTCAATATATAAAAAGTTACGAAAAATGTCAGAAATGCCTAAGAGTCGCTCTTGTTTGTTATTGCGATAGCATACAGACTGCCCCGAAGCTGCTCATATTGCTTTCGATTTAACAAGCTCGAAAACATAAACATTCCAAATCATTCAATCTCTTGAACGCCATCATCAATTCTCTAAAATCTCCAAAGGCCATCATTAACAATTCAAGCAAAACACGCCGATTTCATTCATTAAGGCACGTTAATTACGCCGAAAACATTTCGGCATTACGACGAAACAACAACAAAATGCCATGAGAAAAAACCGAAATTAACGAAACTGCCAACTGCCAAAAGAAAAAAGCAAAATAAATACATAATCGCCAAGTGAAAAATACGTCTTACTTTTCTGTAAACAATTTCACTTAAACGCGTCACTCGAGTTCGGCTCGCGGCAGTAGAAAGCCCACTCAGCAGCCGTAGCAGACCGAACAACGGCAGGGCGTTCCAAGGTGCTGGTGCCGGTGCTAAAAGCGGCATTTAAGTGCTCTTAATTGTTTAAGAGAGTTTTGATTAATTACATTCGGCTCAAATGGCGACGCTGAAGTGTTGAGAAATGCCAGAAAACTGAAAGATATTTGACACTTTTGTGCGAGAATCGCAGCTGCTGCTTCCGCTTCATCATTTCTATGCATAAATGCAATGGTTGCTTTCAGTCCAAGTTTTGCTGTTGTTTTCAGAAAAGGCGTATCTTTAAGCTGAAGCAACATACTCTGCAACTGTTGCTGGTATGTGTGTTTGTTGGCATATCTTTTCATATGTTCAAAAACAATCTTCACGGTTCATTGCTCGTTTAAGGCTTACAGCTATAATTTGTTTTATTTCATGTGTGTGCGTATGCTCACATGTACATATGCAAGTTTTTTCATGTGCTAACATCGTGCTATCTGAGGCTTCGAATTCCAAAATTCGGCAACTCTCTGAGAGTAGATATTGCCTTATTAAAAAGCCTCTCCCAAAAAGAGCTTAACAAAAAGCTATCGATTTGAACACTGCTGTAGAATAAATAATGAGCGCCTCGATGGCTCAGTGGGCAAGTGTTTGGTCGCTGATGCGAGAGGGCCTGGGTTCAAGACCGCCTCAACACCATTTAATAGAAGGAATAATTTGTTTTTCAAATTGTTTCTTTGCGCGGCGCCAATTCACGCGGGGAACTGGCAATTCTCCGAGAATATTCTTTGCCGCGAAAAACTTTTCAACTCGTTCGGATTCGGTTAATGTAGGTGCCATTAATTTGTGCAAAACATAAATAGCACACACAAGCTAACGCCAGAAAGCTAGGCCTGAGAACAAATTGCTCGTTCGCAGTTGGATGCGAGTTTATTAGTAAAATTAGGAATTTGCATAAAAACCAGGATTTCAAAATATCTGAAACATTTTTAAATCTTCTACTTATATTTTCGTAACTGCAGTCGTTATACATATAACGAAAATTTATATAATCCAAAATTACGTATCATTATACTGCTTCAACTATGGGATTCCTAAAGTCCGGTATTGCTTGTTCAACATCGACACCCCTGGCATATGCATTACGTGAATTCAATTGCAGCTCTTTAAGATTTGTATCAAAACACTTGCCCACGGCAAGCAGCCGAAAGCAGCGCCGATTTTCGTGGGCAACGCCCTTACGGCAACAGCCGTAATCGCACGCTTTAATGCGGCTGCACAAAGGCGGCATTTATCTATTTAGCGCGTGATTGCATGAAATGCTCACACCGACTCCTTTCGGTCTTAAAGCCTTCCAATCTTATGTATGTATGTATGTAGGAGTCAGCTTTGATTGTCGCACACACACACACATACAAAACTGATAATTCCATCTTTTCGGCAAACTATTTTATTGCCGTCTCTGCATTGTTGTATTTTTCGTGGCAGTGCTTTGCCAAATTTTGCAAACGCTTTCAATTCAACAGACACTTTTGCCATAAACTTAAGCCAACAGTAAATTGTTGTCATTTTGATTATTCGTATCCATTGGAGGTTGCCGGTATTTTGCACATTAAGCGCAAAATTTAATGCCAACTCTCAGATACATATGTCTATAAATACGATAACATCTAAAACTAATTGACGTTACGACATCGCTGCATGGCGGTCATTACAGTGGCTGGCAAACATTAACGTTTTTCCCCATATAGCAATCTCTTTCAAACTATCAGCTTGTCGCTCTCTTTACTTAAAAATTATTCAAAAATTTTATGTTGGCGCCGTTGAATTGGAAATCAATTATGAACATTAATTAGTGTGGGATGGCAAAAGTGAAATATTTTCACGGCACTTATAAGAAATTGTAAGCATTTTAAATATTCAGAAATTTGTTTTCAGAGGATTTGCTGCACTTTCATGTAAGGGCTTGAATCTGCTATCGTTTTGTAAATATTTTACAACTTATTTCGTCGGCCATAGATTCCCGAAGCTTTCAAAGTATACTTTTTGTTGCTTATATTTATATGATACGCTACCCAATGCATTCCATTTCCTAAACTTGATACACTAAATTTTAATTGAAACTATAATTCGATATGTCGTGTTTTATTTTGCGAATATTTATAATTGAAAATAGGTTTAAGTTAGCTTAGCCTTCTACTACACAAAGAAATCAAAGATGTAGAGGCCTCGAACTAACTTAACTTACGGTAATTTGGCGTAACTCCAACTGTTTATATTGTATTTAATTCTTTTCAAGATTGTTACAGTTTGTTCGAGTGGCTGCCCTGCAGCCCGCTAGGGAATCGTTACTAAACATCTTGCCAAGTTGTAAGCGTATGCGATGGATTTAAATTTCCAACTGCTGTTGTTGTTGCTGCTGCTATTATTTCAATGTGTTGTTCAGCTGAATGTTTGCACAATGCCGTCGGCGCCGTAGAACACAAACCTTAATAAACCGCCGCTGATTGCCAGTTGAAGAGGCAGCCAGCCGCCGGCGAAAGGGCGTTGTTTTCCGCACCAGAAGTGCGGATTTGTTGCTGTGATTTTATGAGCGTTGTTGCTGTAGTTGTAATTGTTGTAGCATGGCTTAAGCTTTAAATTTAAGCGCTACATAACAGCGGCTGCTGCTGCCATGTGCCGCGGTCACGGCTCAAGCTAAACACTCGACGCGATTAAATTTCAAATTTCAGTTTTGGGTCAGCAATGCCGCCGGTAACAAGCGGCGGAGACGAAGGCAGCATGCTGTACGCGCTTTTTGCACATTTTACACGCTCTCTCCCTTGCGTGCCGCCTGCTGCTGCTGCTCGCCACCTCCCACTGCGAGCGAGTACAACAAGTAGTCGGATACGCTTTTGTATTCGCTTCTGGTTTTTGCCGCTGCCACAAATCGCTTCAGGCGTGCAGTTTCGTGTCAGACACAGCCCTCCGCATGCCACTTGCCACTTCTCCTACCCGTTTCTCTTCAAAAATTTGTGCCGCAATAAATGCTGAATCCCAGCATGCCATCGCAATAAAAGCGGAGACTTGCTGGCCACCAAAACATTTCAATAAAACAATGAGTTAACAACTTCCTTATGGTAACTGTGTATGCCTTCACTATCACCCCCGCTGCACTTGTTGCTCCCCTATCGCCGTGTTCAAATTACGAATGTAAAATGAAAAAAAGTAAGTGAGCGCTCTCTTTCGCAATGCCAAATGGAAACAGCAAAAAGTATTATTTTTGATCCTTAGATCGCTTAATCCTCTGATTCATCGCGTGTGCTAAAAAGAGTACAACATATAAAAGATCTTATAGAAAAATATTCTATAGTAAAATTTTTGTAAAAGAAAGTGCATAATTTTCTTGAAATTGTTTAAAATTATAATCTTTCAAAAACGATGCCAATTTTAAGCACCTACTAGGAATATTTTTTCCATAATACCACTGCGCTTTATTGCAGGAAACTTTGGTAATTATAACAAAATGTAAATGCTTTGCTTTGATTTAAAATCAGAACAAATTAACCTAGTAGTGGCAAGGAAACTAGATCCCAACTCCAAGCACAATTTAATCTAAACTACTTAAATTAAACATCAAAATGAAGCGTAAGCAACTTTCCGGATCGAATGGTCTATAGAATGGGGAGGGTGGAGGGTTACTTGAACTATGAAAATTACACTTTTATAGGAAAACTTTCATTTTATAGTGAAAATTGAGCATTCTATTGAAATTTTTTTACAAAAATTTTTTTTTAGTGCCATTTATGTTGGTATTTTCGTGAACGTCTGAAATGGGTTAATTAAATGTTGCCATTATGGGCGATGAAGCTGTTGCATTACAATCCATAGCAACAACAACAACAACACACTCGCTTAAGCGCATTTAAATGCCGTATGTATTTTCTTAATTAACGTAGCAAAAGTCAAAAAAGAGGCAGTGCGCTTTTCATATATGTGTGAGTGAGTGTGTATGTGTGCGTTCATTGGCCACAACTGCGGCTTACATTGCATTGCGTGACGCATGCATTACGCTGGCGGGTTATTGTGAGGTGAAAATATCGAAGCTATTGAATATGCGCTGTCATACTTGCTACCAGCAGTGGTCCATACCACACACACATACAAAGAAAAAACTGTTAAATTGCAAGCCACACGTAACTGCAACTACGCTTTTTTCCATCAAAAAAGAGGCGGCAGGTCAGCGACGATGACACAGAGCCATGTGACAAGCTGCTGTTGCCAGGTGACAGAGCTGCGCTTAGCCAATGCACTCCGACATATGAATGTGCACACACCGATACACGCACACACACACTGGCACATGCGTATTTACCGTAAGTCGTCTTCACAGTGGTTGTCATACATGCACTGGTAATATTGTTGAACGTGTGCTTCGATTGGCATGGCATTTTACATGGCCATAACATTTTTCACATTACCCTTTGCACATTCCATGCACTCACACACACACAAACATACACACATAGAGTTATACAAAAATGCATTTTTCACAATTCAAATTTTACTTTAACGATGACTTGTGGCATATTTTCGAACAAGTAAGCTGAATACCGGGATTCCATGTAACCATATGAAAGAAAGAAAGAGCATCTCTCAGGCAATACGCTTGATAACCTCATGATGTTTTTGACACATTTTAGCGCTTGGATTTTAAAGCCCTTAAAACTACGAAGAACGAATTGAAAAAAAATCATAAAATTGTTACACATAGAAGAGAAAAGATGCGTAAAGACTGAAATTTGACTATTAATAAAAAAGATTCGGTAATACGAAAAGAGTGCGAATTAGAATAATAAAAATAGCAGATAATATTTATCTAAAATTTGAATTTTATTTTCAGTGCTGCAAAATAAATGAAAATAGCAAACTCTTTGCAGAAAATTTAAAACAAAAAATAGCAGCGAAAAACCAAAAAATTTGCAAAAATTTAACAAAGTAGGTACTCAGAAGATATCCTACAGCTACCTAAAAAATTCCGAATACCCAAAATATTAAAAAGAAAAACCTTAGAATTCTTCTAAAAGACTTTTAAGTGGTTGGAAATATTAAAAATTCAAGGGGATCAAAAGAAGAAGGCAACCGTGAAGTTCTATTTCAAGTATCCTTGCCACTTTTATTGCCCTTCACAAATCTCCATAGTTTAACATGCGTAAAACAAATTGAATTTTCCAAATCTGCGCTCATATCGCTAGCAAGGAATACGAACATGTGCTGCCATGTGATATTCAACGCTCCAATCGAACGCGTTTGCCCTTGGTCTATGGCACAAATGGCCAAAACTGAGAAACGACCAAAAGCGGCAGCGCGGCAGGCAACCAGTAAATGTTAACTGCTGTCATACATAGTGTGTATGGCTTGCGTGTGCATGTGTGTGTGTGTGCCTTGGTTATCGCTTGTTTATATCGGACAACAAAAATCAGCAAAGTCGTTACAATTGCACATGAAGCCATGAAGCCATCAAATGCCGCCGATGATGGCCAGCTGAAGTCTGCCGTAGACTTTGGCGATGCTGTTAACATGCCTACACGCACACACGAACACACGCACACACACAGCCTGCTATAGAATATGAATGTTGTGTATTACGTGCATTTGTTGTTGTTGTATGCAGGCACTTAAGCCTCTCGAGTGGAATAGCCGCAATTAAATTCGCTGCACTTCTTATACCAAAATTATGTCTCGTTAGCTGCTGCTTCTTCTTCTTCGGCTATTGCTACTGTAGCTGGTGTTGTTGCTTTGCATTGGCTTAATGCTGCAACTTCTTAAAAATTTGCACATGCGAGCACTTCGAACATTCCACAAGAATGCTTGTTTTATGGTCGAGTTTCGCACGGAACCGATTGCTGAAATCCGTTTGAATATCTGCGATTGCCCAACGCCATGCGCCGCCGCGTGAGCCCAGCTCGACTGCAATAAACCAGCCGTTTCATGTCTATCATAAAAGCATGTTGACGTGCCCTCTCCCCCCTCTCTGCCACTTCATCGTCTGTTCGACTGCTTTTGTTCGAAGCGTGTTACCATTGTGATTGGCTGTCTATTTGTTAGCCGCTTTTTGTTAAAGCTCATTATTGCAGTCGTTTGCATTATTTTAGCCCTCCTCATTTATCTGCCAGCTGAGGTTTTGCAATCGACAGCGCTATCTGTTACACATGCTCAGCCCGCCCACACGCTGCCAACAGTCGAACCTAATGCCAATTCACACGCTGCTCACTTACAGCCGCTCATAAATGCTGCCATTTTATTGCTTAGCTTACATAAATCTCATCGGCAATGCATAAAAGTTGCTACTTTAAAGCAGCGCATTGTCTACTTTTAGGCGGTTAGGCATATGTGAAAATATACACAGAACATTACATCGTCACGTAAATACATATATAGAAAGGCATATGAATTTGCCTTCGGAATGGTTTGAAATGCCAACATTAGCTCCTTTGCTCCTTTCCCGTTATCAGGCGCGTGCACGAACCCAGCAGCAAATGTTATTTGTATTTACACATTTTATGCTCCTAAAAGAGCCGATGCTAACCAAGCGATATGTGCCGTCACGGCTTCCGATAATGCGATAAGACACACAACTTCTGCCTCTTTGTTTGTGTTAGCTCGTGTGTGAGTAGCGCGTTTTTGACGGTTTGCTTGGTTTGTGCTGCCATTTGGAACGCTTCCACAACACTTTCCAGATTGACAACTTTTAAAGGTGGCTAAAGGCGTTTGAAGTTTTTTTTTGGTTTGTGAAGAAGTGGGCACGAATTTGGTATTCCTAATAAAATTTTCTGTCTATTTCTCATGATTAACCCTTTCCCATTTAAAGGCGCGAAAGTTGCCGTGTGGCAAGACCTTTATCTACGAATACTAAACAAACTGGAAAATATTGAGCGTGCAGACAAGAACTTTTTCACTGCAGAGTTGCTAGATCATCTATATACATAGGTAGATGCACCTAGATCTAGAAGAAGTAAATACCTTTATGGACTACATAAAAGTGACATAAGAGCACTAATTGGATTGTCATAGTGTTTATTCCAATAAATGGATTTCTTCACACAATGTTTGAGGGAATATGTAATACACCTAAACGTCAGCAAGACGACTGGACTTCGGGCCACTTTTAAAAGAGCTAAAAGCCTCAAGTTAAAAGGCTCAAACGTTCTACAGACTACAACATAAGAGTAAATCTATTTTCATGCATAGTGAGCTGAAGCAAGTGAAGATGGAAATTTCGCTTAGGAAAGATCAATGGAGGCCAAACACAACCTTTTCAATAGCAATAGCTATTGCAGCCGATCAGTTTATGTTACAAGCGATTAGGCTGAATTATAA
Organism: Neria commutata; assembly: GCA_963457695.1. Lineage (NCBI taxonomy): Eukaryota > Metazoa > Arthropoda > Insecta > Diptera > Micropezidae > Neria > Neria commutata. The sequence goes on along the minus strand of OY735245.1, from coordinate 15,737,654 downwards.
CTACATCTCGATGGCTCTAATTTTTGTAAGATATATGCTATAAGAACAGCAATATACAGGCAATACGTTTCTTTAACAAGTTCATGCTAAATCCAAATTCATTAACTTCAATAAATAGTAAAAGAAATAATTATTGAAATTTCAATAATAAAAGTTTTTTAAATTCCTATGAATTGAAATAAATCTAATAAATAATTATAATGGTTTTAATTATATATTTTACCTTAAAGGATAAACCTTTTGCCGTTGTTACTAATAATACTTTTCTAGTGCTTTTCAAGTGGCGTAAGTAAAAGTTATTTTGGGAACAGCCACAAATTTATTGCCTCGAAGCAGCAAAGCTTTAAATCATTGTAAATATGGAAAACCCTTACAGTTGAAGTGGTCACGCTTATTTTTGGGCCATTGGAAACAAATTTCCATCGAAACGTGCACGTGTGTGTGTGCGTTACTATATTTCATAGAAGCCCAAAAATAGCGCCCGAAAAATTCTGGTTTCGAAATTTGTACTTTCTGTGCCGCGGTAATTAGTCGAACGGTTGCTTTGCCATTTCTCGCTTTTGTTCTTATGCTATTCATTAGCTCGCTCACATTCACACACTTCCACATGCACGCACACCACACACCAATGTCACGGATGCCGGGGAAATCCTTGATAAGTCAAGCGGCAAAAATTCAATTAGTGCGAGCTTGATGTTCGCTACTGGCTGTGTGCATGCGGAAATGTGTGTATCGCTTAAGTGTTTGTGTGCGCATACACACTTGCAAAAATGTAAAACTATTTTCTCTAACTTTTTTTGTTTCGCCAAATCTAATAGAATCACTGCAATGAAAAGTATGTTGATATTAAGCTCGAAGAAAGTTGAGAGCCTCCATGTTCTTTATATGATATATACATTTTTGGACCGTAAGTAATTCAGTAATGGAGGTATATAATGGTAAATGATAGTATCCACCCCGCACCATTGAGGAAATCTTTTTAGCGGAGTTAAGTTCCGCACTAGAAAAGGCTTTCGATCGCTTTTCACTATTCGATAGAAAAACAAACCCATAAGCAATTGTTCAATGAAGTATCGAAACCTTCGCCTTTATGGACTTTTAACTAAAATATGAGGATATTTTTGAAAAAACTACAGATTTTCCTATGGCCGAACACTTATTCACTGAGCCACGGCGGCGCCTACCATACTGTTAAATTTTTATACAGCATATTTCTTAAATTGAAATGAATATTTTGTATATATCCTTAAACCGCTCATACAATAAAAAGCTCACCTAGCGGTAAGAAATCTTAAACTTACGACAAAAAACATGTTATGCAATTTAAAAGATAAGAGGGACATCTAATAACTGTTGAGAGCAATCGAAAGACCAAACTCATATTTCAAAGCCATGAAACACGTGACAATCATCAACTTCGACTCCCGATATGACATTTTACTTGTATTTTGTACATTTGGCCATCTAAACTCAACACAGATGCAATTTTAAATTTCTCTAATCCTCTTTACAATTTGTTTAATAAAAACCATTTCGCACTTTGGAACTCTTTGCAGATGATCAAGATGATGGTGATGGTCGTAATCGTATTCACCATTTGCTGGCTGCCATTCAACATACTCGTGGTAAGTGTGTTCCCACTAATGGAAGACGAAACAAAATCAAGCAATCGAGTATTTTGCATAGAAAAAGGTTGCTATGCATGTACTTGCAACGCATTGTGTGTATGTGTGTGTGTGTGTAGCGTACCATAAGCGGCTTAAATCATGTCAATGCTTTTTGAAGGAAAACCAGCAAAAAGCAACTGAAAGTCTGGCAACACACCACAAACAATATAGCAGCATTTAAAACGCTCAAACATGCACATACACACACACATACCAAACACATATGCAAGCTCTAAATCGCAAATGTATTTTGTATCGCTCCACAGTTGCTGCTCAACGATGAGGAGTTCAAGCTGTGGGAGCCGCTGCCGTACTTCTGGTTCGCATTCCACTGGCTGGCCATGTCCCACAGCTGCTACAACCCCATCATCTATTGCTACATGAATGCGCGCTTTCGTGGCGGTTTCCTGCAGATTATCTATCGCGTGCCCGGCCTGCGGCGCTGCTGCTGCCTGCGTCGCTATCTGCGCAGTCGCGGCGATCGTAGTTATGAAGCTACCGGTGAGATGACCTTCAAATTCATTGCTGAAAATGGTGGTGGAGGTCTGTTGAGGAGACCTAAAATACGAATTAGGTGCCTCCGTTTTTCTCTAGTCCAATATTCTTCTTCTTCCATTTTCATTAGACTGTTGTTTTGATGATGTTTTTGTTTCCTTTTTATATCAAACTGTTTAAGAGTTTTTCTTTTTTGTTGTAATTTTTAAGCGTTTGAGCTGTTAGTTAGTATAGCACAATGATGATGCATGCTTGTTGGCCGCAATGGCATAGATACTAAGTGTATATATATGGTATGATATATGAACAGACACGGCTCGATAATTCGAGCAACGCGATTTTGTGGCTGACTCAACATTCCAGACAAGCCAACCGAACCAATCGTGAACTCAATAAACTGAATAAACCTCTTTTCAACGTATTTGTTCTACTTATCGAGTCGCGACTGTAGTTAGCACAATTATTTAATAATAGGGTACGGATTTTCATGCACTCAAAAATCGAAAATATCTTCATAAAATTACTTACATAAGTACTTTACTTTAGTTGGTCAGAACAACCCGTTACCAGGTTACAACCTGGCGTACGGCTTCTCTCCAGGTGTCCCTGATACACACACGCCTTCTTCAGTTGGAAATTCCAAGCTTTGACAGCCACATGCCAGCGCAAAAAATATGCACATAAAATTCAAAAAAATGCATTAAAAACTATAAAATTATGCCACTAAAACTCAAATAGTATTGCCACTGTACTCTGATTTAAGTAAGAAATTTTAAATATTTGAGGAATTATCAAAATTGTTTAAAACTGTGCATGCTCTGTTAAGTAATAAGTTTTCAATAATTGCAATTATTTAATTCATAAGCTTCAATATCATTCAATTCTTTCATATGAAAGATTTAATTGAAAAGCATAGCTTTTGTGTGCACAAAATTAATGGCAGCATTGCTTGAAAAGAAACAACAACAAAGTAGTTTTTGTACTGCGGGGTTACAGGTTTCGATTTCTCAAAAATGTCTGTGTTACGGGCATATTTATGTGCTGGGGTCGGCAAACTAGCACTTTATTGGCGCTTAGCTAACCTGAATTTAATATTTTCCAACATTAAGCTAGCATCGTCGAAAATGTTAAAGGAAAAGTGATACAGAATGGTCTATAAAAATATATCTCAATTTCTTAGCTGTTAGAAAGAAATTTCAAATATACAAGACTGTAAAAATATAACAAAAATTTATGCAAACAATTACGTTTTTAAAATGTGTAAAAAATATGCAAAAATATGCAAAAATAAATTAATGCCATTTTAGAGCGAATTTCTTGATTAGCAAAGTTATTATGTTTACTTCGTTCTTAATGTGTCAGAAAAGAAATATGCATTTGCATAAGAATCCGCACTCTAATTATTAATCTACAAAAATGCAATTTAGTGTATGTTAGAATATGTTATTTTTGAAAAGCACGTTTGGTTTTTTGTGTGCTTTCTTACGCAACACTTCAAAATTTTGGCTCTAAAAACGTGCTCAGCGTAAATTTTTCGCAGTGTCACAATGCAACATGAAATTGTTAAGATTCGCACTAACTGAAATTCTACAATTTCTCTTTACTCTGCGTCGCACAGGCACCGACGATGCATTCCACCTGCAGCGAGTGAACACTTGCACCACATACATCAGCACACGGCGAAAGATGCGCACAAATTCTGTGCAAGCGGTAGGTACACGCTCACGCATTCACTTACAGGAATTCCTAGAGGGCAGCTCGTGCATGAAATGTGCGCCCGAAAGTATGCATTGAATTATTTGAAGCCAAAGGAATTTTCTGAACATTTCGTAGCATTTAATAGTACACTTTTACTATAGCACAACTCTAATATCGCTCTTCCTCTCCCTCCTTTCCACTATGATTTTCCAGAGTCAATTTTCATGTGCGGAAACCACAGTGTTGCGGTAGTGCCAGCCCCCCGCTCCTAAACGCAAGCCCAACGACAACATTCATATAAAGGCAACCAGAGCCAACAGCAGCAAAACTCATTAGAGTCGCTTGAAAGTGTGCGCCGGCAGAGAGGCCGGCAGCTGGCTTGGAAATGGGATTTACAATTAGTTTTAGCATAAAATCGTACCAAAGATTGTGTATCGAATACCAAATATGGCATGTGTTTTAGTGTGTAAGATAGAGAGAGATATAGAGAGAGAAAACAAGAGAAATCAAAAAATTAATATCAAAACAAAATTTTTATGTATTTCTGTTGCAAAACTTTTGTTTTGGCCGGCAGCAACTGATATTATTTTGCAAGCGCTTTTACCAAAGAGCAACAAATATCAACTGTTTTGCTGTAAATACAAAATGTCTGAATGTTTAAGAAGTGCGCTAAAATTTATAAGCTTAAAAATCTGCAAAATATTGCAACTGAATAAAATGATTTATTTATGTGAAACTAATTTTTAGCAATGAACGCTGTTTTATTTGGAAGTGGGAAAGTTTAAATCAAATGAGCGGTCCAGGTTTGTCTGTTGGCGTGAGTTCCAGTTCGTTCAGTTTAAAATGTTCGAGAAGATTGTGGTCATTTGCCATGTAGCGTTCCTACATGTATTCATAGCTGCATCATAAGATTCATCCAGTTATAAGGGATTATAAATAGTATTAAATAATTCTGAGAACTTTTTTATTCAAATTTGGTTTAGTTTAGTTTATTTAGTTCGGTTGGAATCAAGCTCAGAACGAAAAGATCGAACAAATTAAGCCTTCAGAAGAGCTACTATTGAAAAGCCAAAACAGCTCCAAATATTTTTAAATGCAGTGAAGGAGACGAAATCAGTTGTTTCGAATAAATAGCCCAATTCACAATCTTGTGCAAATGGTCTGGGATTTTTGCAACTGACAGTTTTGTAGCAAAACTACAGTAGTTTTGACAGTAGTTTGCTACAAAACTGTCAATTGCAAAAATCCCAGACCATTTGCACAAGATTGTGAATTGGGCTAATATAAAATATTCGATAAGTAACTTCAACAACTTTTCTCACATTTTTCGAAGCATATTTCTATTTGAGAAATCATTTTATAGAGTGCCTAACACAGCCCAACAACAATTGCATAGTAACCAAGTCTAGCCTTAACTTTTAATATAATGAGCCTAATTTATGTCTTAGTTAGGCTTATCACCAAATTACGATTTGCTCAAAAACAAATCCTTTATGCTAGCCCCAAGCATGAACACACACATACACCCTCGAGCATTAAGGACAATAAACACAAATCCTTTCTTGCCACATCATTACATGCAGGCCACACACACATACAACTCGCATTTGTTTGCAGACAAAACATCAGCTTAACCACAAACACACACATGCAAACGGAGAAGCGCGCTCAGTCAGAGTTAATGTAGTTGTGTCTGCCATACAAACAAAAGGATTAAGGACTGAAAGGCGACAGAAATCTTAAGCGTGTTTATAGTTTAGAGTATTGAAATCTAAAACAAGAGAAAATTAACATAAAACCACAAAAATAATAACATTAAAAGACCCACAGAAGGAGCAGTGTGCTGTGATGTTTGGCATAGGCAGGAAAGGGGTGTGAACATTCATTTGGGTGATTTTCATAAAGTGCGTTTAAATAGGGTGGCAAGGATTAACTGGAGAAGAAAAAGCCGCTGTCATGCATTGATAAAGATGCATAATCCACACAAGAGCAGGACCTTGGTCATGTAAAATTATGATGCTATTTTGAATTGTATTTGAAACGAGTTTCCATTTTTGACAGGCTGCTGACAGCATTCAAAAGGAATAGCTTATAATAATATTAGAATACATATATCCTTTGACATATTCTAGACAGAGCATAGCACGTTGAGGAAGCTGTAGGATTCAAAAGTAAACAATGCTTCTTCAGGGAAAAATTATGTATTACTTTTGAGTAAAATTCAAATATAAAAGGAGCGCCGTAAATATTTTATGAACATCTATTGGCTTAACGAGCCATGAAATTCTTTCATAAGAAATACTTGCATAAACTCAATATCAAAATGCGAAAACTTCTATAATACATGTATATGAGCACATACATACATTTAATAAATTTTTGTTGTTTCAAAAATTAGTAATAAAGGAAGAATAGTTTTTTATTCGGACTGACTTGCCAAAGAGAAATGACAATACTTAGTTGTCTATTTCTGTTCTGAAACAAAGCAATTTTAAGTGTACAACAACAAAGAATTAGAATTATTGCTCACATGGGCAGGTCATATAGCTATTTCGGTTTTTGCCAGAAAACCTCATCAGTGACTTTTAATGTGAATTCTAATAATTTCTAAACGACTAATTACTCGAAATAGAAGCATTAATGGTAAAGTCTGTGAAACGTAGGAGTTGAACCATGAACCTATGACGTAGTAAGCGAATGCGCTAACCATCACACCATCGGACTGGACGACTCTGCGCTGGCAAACATCACAGTTACCTGCTGTCTATATCAAACGCATAGTGTTTGTTGTTATTGTACACTGTCTAATGCAATTGTTTTTGCCTTACTTGAGAGCTCCATCGGAGCACATACTTGAGGCAAATGAATGTATCAGTTTTTGTTTCTGTAAGAACATTTCTTCGTTTTTACATTATGTTTACTTTCTGATTTGCGTGTGTCCTCCCTATCATATTATACGAGTTTATGTTTATTCGGCAGCTTGAATGTTAGAAAGAATAGTTTTTTATTCGGACTGACTTGCCAAAGAGAAATGACAATACTTAGTTGTCTATTTCTGTTCTGAAACAGAAATTTCTGTTTTCTATTTCTGTTTGCCAGCGCAGAGTCGTCCAGTCCGATGGTGTGATGGTTAGCGCATTCGCTTACTACGTCATAGGTTCATGGTTCAACTCCTACGTTTCACAGACTTTACCATTAATGCTTCTATTTCGAGTAATTAGTCGTTTAGAAATTATTAGAATTCACATTAAAAGTCACTGATGAGGTTTTCTGGCAAAAACCGAAATAGCTATATGACCTGCCCATGTGAGCAATAATTCTAATTCTTTGTTGTTGTACACTTAAAATTGCTTTGTTTCAGAACAGAAATAGACAACTAAGTATTGTCATTTCTCTTTGGCAAGTCAGTCCGAATAAAAAACTATTCTTTCTAACATTCAAGCTGCCGAATAAACATAAACTCGTATAATTAGTAATAAAGTTTAAATTGATAAATTGGAAGCCTACTACTATGCACTCACTTACTTTTCTTCTACCCTAAAAATACAAGTTTCGTTAACTTTTTATAAAAGAGAATATTTCCAGCAGCTGAATATGACACAATTCTCCGCCTAGTATTCCTAATCTGTTATACAAAACATTCGAAATAGATTCAGCAGAAATTTTATTATTTTTTTTCTGTAGTTTAAAAATTCTTCAAAATATTTACACGTAAAAAGACGCTCAGTATACAAAGTAGAAAATAGTAGTTTACATTGTCTATGATGATTTCGTAGAGTTAAAGCTAGCAAAATTGAGACTAGATTATTAATAAGTACAATACTTTGAGTTATGCTCAATATTTGAGCAAAAAATCATTTTCTAAAAATTTGAATTTCACAATCACTTTTTCTGTTTTGTTTAAAATCACTTTTGTTTCATGGTACAACCAATCCGCCCTCCGCTCTACCAAATGCGGCATTTTCGTTCTGCGGGATTCATGCCGGAGCCCTTGCGGCAGTTGAATGCCGTCGCAAATTCCTGTGAATTGGACAGCACGCCTTTCAAGCGTATTTTGCCCGGACAATGCGAATCCTCCAGAGCATATTGTGAGGCTGCCGGCGTGTACGTTTCGCACCACAAGTTGCTGAACGATATGAAGAAGAGCTGCTCGTGTGTGAACTGCTCCAGGCCGGGCAATTGCACGCGCTCCTTGCCCATCTCACGCACATACAGGCGATATGCATAGAAGGCCTCCCGCATGCCGCCATTGTCGGCGATGTTCTCGCCCAGCGTCAGCTCGCCGTCTATCTGCAAAGCCAGCGAAATTGAATTAGAGCGCTCAGTAAATGGAAAGCGAAGGATTGGCAACTTGGCCATCATCATTTATCAGCCCTTGCACACTCACATATTCGCCTATGTCCGAGAGATAGTAATGATTGTATTGATCCACAAAGCATTCCGTGCGATTGATGTACTCGCTGACGGTCTCGTTGGACCACCACTGCACCATGTTGCCATAGCGGTCGAACATGCGGCCGCTGTCGTCGAAGCCGTGCGTCAGCTCGTGTCCGAGTATGGTGCCGATTGAGCCGTAATTGAGTGCCCTGTTTACGGTTTAGCATGGCGGAGTCAGTTCTTGAACGCAACAAAAGGTGTGACAGTGTGTGCCGCGGTGCCAATGAATCGAGTGCTGTGAATTGTAATTGAAATGGTGCAAAAGAGTTGCCATACTGCGGCAATTTGCAAAGCGGAAATTAAAGCGGATATGTGAACAGCAGCGAAAAATGCAAATACCAGTAAATTGCTGTAAAATAAATGTTTGCTCAACTTGTATCACATCTGTATATAATAAAAATATAAAAAAAGCAAAGATGAAATAATATGAACACTCAACCGTAAACAGCACAAAGCAAACCGAATAAGGCTCAAACACAATTGCAAAGTACAAAAATAAATATTCATATGTGTAGAAATTTTTGCAAAATTACTCACTCCAAGCCCAGATCGTAGAAGGGATACTGCAGAATGGCAATGGGAATGGCTGTCGAGGGAAAAATGCAAATGAGAGAGAAGTTTTACGAGTTGCTGAAATCGATCGATATATTTTAAAAGACCCTTAAGCCGCAAAGTATCAAAAGCACAATACCCATACATAGATCGAAAAAATGTTCTTTGGTCCCACGTGCCGGTTGTGAAAAAGTCTTCGTAGGAAAGTTTACCAAGCGTCCCTAAAATATTAGCGAATTCAAGGCAAATGTTCATCAAAAAATACAAGTGCTTTGCTTTTGCATGGAGGGCATCTATCGCCTGTGTTTTGGTATATAAAAAAAATGTAATTCAATTAAAAATTTAAAAAAATCAAAAATTGAATGATGAATGCGGAATTTTTGAATACGTTATGAACTATTCTTAACAGTCCTTTTCAGCGTTACAGGCACAATTGTTTAAAATTCAAGTTTTTTCTTAAAGTTTTTATGCGAAAGGAATATTTTATAAGAGGAATAACAATCGTTGAAAAATAGTGAGCTGTGATTTCACGCTCGTCCGAATAGCGTAGTAATAGCTCTATTATTGTTACAGTCACAATTCTTCAATCGGTTGACACTTTTTCTATGAAAAAACCAAAAATAAACAAAACAATATATGAAGTTAAAAAAAAATTGTGACTGTAACGTAGGGCTATCAATCTCTAGTATCACACACTCATTTAGGAATTGTTACCTAGATACGTGGAACCAATTTAAGATGTCTTAAATAATATTAAATTCTTTCACCTCATCGAAAGCCATAAAGACCATTTCTTTCGTAATAAATTAACTGCTCATTGTCGATATATGTATAAGGAATTCCTCTCGTTCCAACTCACTTATGGCATTCGATTGGAATGTATGAAAAGCGTTCACATTCGACGGCGAGGTGGCCCAGCCAATTGGTTCCGGCTTGTATAAGTCGTCCAGCTTCTTCTGCATCTGCCAGCGCAGCACGCCCACCATGTTCTCCAGATGCAGGCTCTCGTTGACCAGCACGCCTGCGTAATGCGCATCCAGCTCAGTGGCGTTCCTTATCCAGTTCGGAAAGCCAATGAAGCTTTGCATTTCTGCCGACTTCTTCAGTGTTTCACGCTTGGTGGCCGCATCCATCCAGGAAGTGGCACGCACCAGATTGTCAAAGGAGTGGCGTATGTGGCGCAGCATGCGCTGCACCTGCGGCAACTTGTGCCGCGTGAACTCGTCATCCGCCAGCACATAGCTGACGGCCATGCCCATGAGGCTGTTGACGCCATGCGCGCAGTAGAGCGAACGCGGCGTGCTGCCCTCCGTGCCGACGATGATGCGCATGTACTCCGTATGCAGCAGCCGCAAGCTGCTGGTCGTATGCAGTATCAGCTCCTCCACGGCACTTAGCCAGATGTACGACTCGATTTGTGCGGGTGGCACTTCCTTCAAATACTCCACCACCGACTGCAGATACGCAATGTCCGCCAGACTGGTGATGATCTGCAGTGTATCTGTGCGAAATTTGCGACCACCGTGAGTAGCACCCTTCATAATCATCTGCAGGTACTGCTCCCACAGCGGCAGCGTTCGTGGCGCAATCAGTTTGTCCGTTTGATTTTGCAGCTGCGCCACCGATACGTAGACTATGTCCTCAATGGGGTTCTTTGAAGTGGTCTTGGTGCTATTTTCCGCATCGTCTTTGAGCTGAAATGTTGCGCTCTTGAAAATAAGCACTTCCACTGGCTAGCGACCAGCTTACCCTGTACATGGCTCTGGCGAATTTCACGGCCTGTATGGCCATTGCGGCAATAGTCTCCTCGGTTTGCTCACCAGGCGCTGCCGGGTCCAGATATGCCACATACGTTTCCACGATTTTCTTAATGTACGCTATGTAGGCCATCAAACCGGCTGCGGACTCTTTGGCAGCTTCCTCTTCTTCTTCCTCAAGATCGTCCGTATCGTTGTCGTCGTTCTGATCGGCTATCGTTTTTCTGCGTATCTTGCGCAGTAGCTTGTGTATTTCATCGTCGTTGCTGTAAGTAAAAAATATTTCATAAAGGAACTCACTATAAAATCAAGTCCCAATTTACACAAGAACAAGAAAAGATTAGTTAAAAGGCAAAAGGGAAAACGGAAGTAGTCTTATAAATGTTTGGCATTTGCAAAAACACCATAAATGGTAAGGAGACAGAATATGTCAAAGAAAATTTTATATAAACGGAAGAGCACAAGTTAAAGGTAACAAAAGGTGAGAAAGAAAAATGGTCACAGAAAAATGTCCGCGTGTAAATTATGCGTAAACTTACAAGGGCAACGCTGAGTCCGTCTCTGGCGTGCCCAGCGCAATGCGATTTATGGTTCTGTTCAACGGATCGGGAAATATGTCGAAGCCGAAGATCAGATCCATGCCGAGTGACTTCTTGATCAGCACCAGCGAACGTAGCCAATTGAAGTCGGTCGCGTTCGTCGTGTTCGCCGCATATTTCGCTGCGCTTTCCGCGCTCAGCGTGATGTTCAGTGCACTCGGCAACACTGGCAACCCGAACTCACGCAGATAATGCACCAGTGGCTGCAGATCACGCGTGTCCAAGAGCTCCGTGTCCATGCAAGCGCTATACATCTTCTTGACCTTCGCCACGGCGGCCGGCTCCTGCTGGCTGATGTTCGATTTCAGAAATTCACGCAACGTGCGCATCACTTTGCCCTGACGCTCACGAAACCAGTCGTTCGATGTGACCGAGTCGGGCCGTGGATGCTCTTCGGCCCAGTTGCCGCAGGTGAATTGATAAAAGTCCTCGCAGGGATCAGTCTCTTCGTCCATTGAGTAGATGAGGTTGGCCGCTGTGCGGACGCACTCATTCGTACGACAAGTTGTATCGAATCTCTTATCTGTGAGAAGAGGTGGCATTACTTATTTCACTCAAAACGCGTCATGATGTTTACGCACGATTTATACTTATGACTATTATTGTTATCAGCAATATGATTATCAGCAGCACGAGTGAGGCCAGCAAAGTTTTGCGAAAATATTTCCGTCTAAATCTGAAAGCATACAAACGTGAGTATGTATATGAAAAAGCCAAAAAAAAAGGTCAAAAATTAATATGTCACGCCAATTAAAACGCAATCACGACACTCCCACGAACGCCCGCTAACCCCATTACGTTGCACTCACTTCGATTGGACGCCAATTAAATGTGGATTGTATGTTGGCTGTTTGCTGCGTGTGCTGTTGCCGCCATTTTCGCTGCGTGTGCGCGCCGTCACTTGGCCGGAAATCGTGCTGAGTAAACTGAGATTGCCTGCAATTGATTTCCATAACAATTTATTGTTTGCACTTCAGCCTGTTTTATGTCTCTTGGCAGGGTATGCTGAAGCGCACATTAGTGGGCTACATGGAACACTGCAAAACAACTCATTTGGTAGCGACGACAATGAAAATTATACTTTGGGGACTGTTGAATAACGCTTATAGTCTGCTTCTTGAAATCAATGCAGATTTGTTGCTTCTTTTATAAATGACCTATGCATATTATCAATGCTGAATACACTAAAACAACGTGCCACAAAAGTTAAATTTTTTCACACATAAAAAGAACTCCATACACTTTCGAAACTAGAGTTGAGTTTTTGTAAAACTGAGCTCCTAATTTTTCTATAGAACTTTAGAATATTTTCCTAGAAGCCTTTGAAATTTTGTAGAATATGTTAGAATAAACTAATATTATAGTTCCTACTAGTAATCTAAGATTCTTAATATTAGTAACATATTCAATAAAGAATTTCAGCAAAAAACGAAAAAGATGCTTCAAACTTCTTAGTAGAAAATTTGATTTAAAATGTTTATATAGCAGTATCTTAAAGTATCAGCGCCAGAAACCCAAAATTTTAAAATATTTTAGGAACGGGAGTAGGTAAGTAGGTAGTGTTCTTTTAACCTTATTGATTCAAGATAATAGGTTTTTTTGTTGAAAATTTTTTGAAATGTATTCTCTTCTGAACTATAAGCCCAGATGCATAATATTTGAGCATTTAAAACCGTTGGCTTTATACCTTAAAACACTGACGTTCCAGAGGAAAAAGTAGTATGCAGTCTTACAGCAATTATACACCAATTTCTCAAGCATATATGACGCGCCCAGAACAAAAACGACTCTTATAATTTCACAGAGCAAAAACGCTTCAAAAAATTACACACCGTACATGTGACACTAACACATATTTGCATGCATGCTCGGTTGCAGAGCTCGGAGCAAGCGTCGGTTTCGTCAGTATCGCTGCTGATGCCAAGCAGAACAGACCAAAGGTGGGTTCTGTTCTGCTTGTTCACATGTATGTTCCAACACGTGGCAAAAACCGGTTTTGGGAAATTGCTATGCTACCAACGAAAATTTCTTGATGCTTTGCCGTCTTGTCGGATTTTCGTTTTGCAGACTGTAAATTGACAAATGACAATTTCCTATTAGCCAAAAAAATATGTTTGCGTCCTTTTAAATTTTATCAAATTTATTTAAACGCAATATGTAAATTTTTTGGAAATTTCGCTTTATTTAATATTTGTTCATTTATTTTATTTGCGTTGATATATTTTGATAAATCACTTTTTTTTAGATTTTACAGATACTTTTCGTCAAATATTTTTTTAGATCAAATTTTTTAAAGATCACATTAAATACAAATATAAACTGATGACGTTTTGGCAATATATGTATGTATAGCCCTTTCATCTCCTAATTCTGCATCTAATTTGCCGCTGTCTTTCAGTCTCTAAGCAGCACACCCGGCAACAGCATTATTTGAGCTGTCCGTCCGTTTGTGTAAGTTTTTTATACAAACTTGCCTGAGATCCTGCTTTGCTTTGTGTGGGTTTTTTCCCGCGAATTTTTCACCTGTTTGAAGGCATTCAATCTTTTGACTGCGGACGGCTAGAGACTTGCAGGTGTTTGGCGGGGTTCTCTATTATAAAAGGTCGCTTGCAGATTTTGAAAGAATAAAGCGTGAACATCTTGTGGGAGAAATTGGTCTTTGTGATCTTTAAAAAACAGTTAACAAAATAAATAAATTCGAAATTGAGGAAGCCTTTTATGAGAGAACGTACTATTTTCAATATGCAACCGATTTTTCTATTTTAAATCAAAGCAATATTCTAATGGCAAAGATCAACGGGGTCACTTGCAGGCGTGTTATGGCTGGTCATTTGTTCGCTCGTTCAAATGACGGTCGCAATAATTTCTAAGCGGTTTTCTTTCTGTATGATGCTGAACTGAAAGAAAGAAGTGGAATGTAGCGTTCACCTTTTCACTGATGAAACGGAAGTTGTTTCGATTTTATGATGGCAATGTCGACATTCTATGCTCCAAAGAGGCAACTAAACATTTATAAGCATTGTAAAATTGAAGAATTACGTTGAACAATTTTTGCTTCTGACCTGAATTTGATATTACATGAATGGCATAAAAAATTTTGCGAAAATAGAAAGAAATGCAATTGCATCAAACTGAATTTTCACTTTTTACCACCCTCATCGCTTTTATTATGAATTCACACCAAATAGTTAATTTATACAATGAAATAGAATCATCCCGATGAGTTACAAATAAATTTGCGGAAATAAATAATAGGAAATTGTCATTTGTCAATTTACAGTCTGCAAAACGAAAATTCGACAAGACGGCAAAGCATCAAGAAATTTTCGTTGGTAGCATAGCAATTTCCCAAAACCGGTTTTTGCCACGTGTTGGAACATACATGTGAACAAGCAGAACAGAACCCACCTTTGGTCTGTTCTGCTTGGCATCAGCAGCGATACTGACGAAACCGACGCTTGCTCCGAGCTCTGCAACCGAGCATGCATGCAAACATGTGTTAGTGTCACATGTACGGTGTGTAATTTTTTGAAGCGTTTTTGCTCTGTGAAATTATAAGAGTCGTTTTTGTTCTGGGCGCGTCATATGTAAACTTCTGCGTGCATGAAAAGTGCTGTTGCATAGTGTAATCAGTTCTCCCTTTTGTAATAGTAGGAAATAATTTCGGAATGACGGCAAATGTCATTTCATATGCCTGTATTCCAAAACAAAGTCTCATAATCCTACTTCCCCTCAATGCTCGTTTCTACATTTTTATAACAACATGTTAAGCTATTTTAAAAAAAAGTGAACATGTAAAAGCTAAAAACGCAGATATTTTTAGCAAGCGCGAGTGCCATTAGCAGTCGGCCAGTCGGCCGCAAGCAGGACATGGCTCGCGCTAGTGAACAGTCTGTGGGGCGTTGGTCTGTTCTTTTGCGTGTGTGTATCTGTGTACGTGCGGCGATCTTGATAAGTTCATAACTCACTATCGTGTCATTAAATAGTTGCTGTTGCTTATTTTGCTCATGTATGTACGTAAATGTATGTGAGTGTGTCTGTGTCGGCATGTGGGTGCATTCGCTGGCCGTCAGCGCAATTTCTTTTAAATGACAACGCTGTCAAGCTCATCTGACGCTTTTCCGCTGGCACACATTTGAAGTTCATTGCACCGCGCGGCAATTACCGCGATTCGTGACTGTTCTGCATAAATGCTGCTAATTTTAATATTTAATTCTGCTTTGACGTAAATAATGGAAAAATTTTAAATTATAACGTTGCAGCTCATTTTATAGTTCCGCGAAATGCATGCAATATTGTATCTGTATGTCTACAATTAACTTCAATTGATTTATAAATAAATAATTTTAAATGTTGAAAACTAATTAGAAGTAAATGATTACACACTTCTCTGTAGTAAAAGGTAATTAGAAATTTTATTTTAACAAAAAACTAGAAATTAATGTACTATTCTACTTGAGCTATATAGTTCGAATGATTGTCGAAGAGCAACAACGCTCAACAAAAATATAAGCAAGCGAATTATAAAACCAAATATAGTTTACCATGGGATTAGATAAGCATCCATCTTTCAGCAAATCTGTCTACGCAAATATTTCAATTATTCGATTATTTCCATTCAACTTCATACTAAAATCTAGCAAAACATAATCCAATCGAACAGTTACATGAGCTTTTTTACATTGATTCAATACATTTTGCCAGCGTCTCAATTAAGATTTAGGTTTGTATTTGACTTATAACCCAAAATAAAGGATTGCAAAGAATTCATTTGTATTTATTAATGAAAAATTTCTAAAAATCCAATGTTTATGTAAAAACTTGTATGGCCGTTTCCAGAAAGCGCGCTGATTTTACTTTCGTCGGTAATATATGTACATATATAATAATAAAAGCGAAAGCAAGAAAAATTGAGGAGGACGGCGTGCTAGAAGGAAAATGCTTGGAAAAACACTCAGAATTTTAAATAAATTTTTCGATTGAACTATTAATTCAAAGTTTGCATGCTTATTACGACTTTTCTCTATGTTTACCTTCTACGCTACAATTTTTATTGTTTTCACATTTGTTCGTGTCTACTTTACTAACTTTACTAGCTTAGCCATCACCAGCCCCATCCGGCAATTTGTTGCTGGAGACGCCCATGAAAATATACATTTGAAAACAAATATAATATTGAATCACTGACTAATGCTTACATTGAAGTAAAAGTAATGTTCTTTTCCATTAGCTTCATTAATTTTTTGAGAGTTAATCAACTAAATATTCGGCAATTAGCTATCTGAAAAATTTCTTCCCATATCAAAAACACTAAATAAATCCTTTTAAGCTATAAGTTTTTTTTGGGATCTTAAATGAGCTTTCGATTTTCAAAACAATGTAATTTTATTTTTTTCATGTCGATGGCTTCCTTTCAGTGGGTCTAATTTGCTGGTCTAGTTTAAGTTTTTTGTATAAATTTACCAATCGGACGAATCTTCAACAACTTTTATTGGAAGTAAGATATTTACATAAAGTAGTCAAGTACTCTCAAAAGAGCCAGCCAAAAAGAGACCATTTCGAATGGAGCCATCGATAGTAACATCTCAATTCTCTGTTGATTTGATCAAAAGTATTCCTGTGTGCACACACTTACCCGGTGTAGGTGGACGCTGATGCTCCACCAGGAAACCATTGCTATGGCTGTTGCCGTTTGTGGTCCAGACGCGGTTCCTATTGTAAGCATTATCCATTTCGGTTAAAAATGCTTCGTCTACGTGCGCCGTTGACGTGCGACATGAAGCTCATCAGTTGAGCACTCGAGATGCGCCCATCTGATCATTTATCAGGCGGAGACGCGATAACACAATGACACTTGGTTGACAGACGCCGACGCGCGCACACTAATAATGAATGGAGGCGAAACCACAAAACCGCAGCTAGACGAAGCAAGCCAGATACAGCCAAGCAGCTGGGCCGGAGCGCACACAGACGGAGGCGCACGAGAAGCATGCACTTAACACTTGGCTTAGATTGCGCACCTTTGCATTAATCGTTTAATCATTTTGTTAAATTGGATTACACGCCATATCCGTCTGTGCTCGTTGCCGCTTCAAGCAAAACTGCGTCGAAAAGTGTGCTGAATACCGATTGCACCGTTAACCGTCGTTGGCTTGTTACCAAACCAACTGCACTTGCCTGGCACCACGCCACTAAGTAGCCCCAAAATAAACACGCTCGAAGGTCCTTGGGACGCGCACGTTCCGTCTGCTGTCGGTATGCCGGCGAATTGAGGCACTTCGTCCGGCGACACGGCTTTTTATTGCATTCAACTCTTTCCGAGCAGTGGCAGTGGCAAGCAACAACAATCGACTGCCACACAACAACAATTCATTCATGTCTTCCTGCCTGCTGGCTTCTGGCCTTCCCGCCATCGCACTATGCTTTGCTTTTAATCGGCCGCCATGCAAATGTGGGGCGGCAATTACGGCGAGTGCTGTGGCCGACACCGCCACCGCAACAGCTCAGCAACCAGTACTAGTTGCAAAGTGGCGTACAGTTGCGACTGTCCGCAAAGGCATACATCTGCGAAGGATCTATTAGTTCATTCGATTTAAATAAATATATTCTAAGGCATTTTAGCTAATCCGAAGAACATCATGTGATATGCACGATGAGAAGCGACTTTGTTTTAGTTGAGCCATCAGCCTGGTTGCGCGCTCGGGTTGTGTTCTGCTTGGCTGAAGCGGATAAAGCAGTTTTGTGGAAGCCTTTCGATTTTTTTCATAAACTGACAGCTTCTTTTGCAAATGGGTTGTACACACCCTGCACACGCGCCCTTCAACTACGTGTCTTAGGCCACCAATAGTAAGAAGGAATGGCACTGCTTTATGAGCGATTGAGTTCGATATGGAAACACGAGCGTAAGCAAGACACACTCCTAGTCTGTTTTTCAAGGAAAGCTTTCCAGTTTTTATTGTTAGACAAACACTTTTCCACATATTTATACCAATTTAGATTTGTCGGGTAGGTCAATAGTGTCTGTCAAGGAAATATATGTAGAAATATTGAAAATTACAATGCCAACAAATCAGAACTTTCGTGTCGCGCACACCAACTTACCCCTCTTGTCCCGCCAAGCCGATGGCATGCCACACTGCCTATCAAAACAAAAACAAAGAGCAGCACTTTAACGCTAGCTAAAAATATTGTAATAATTTCGTATAATTTTGCATTTATTCGACCAGCTTTGACACAAATCTCGCTTTTCGTTTCGTTTTATTACATTTTATGCCCATCCTTGCACGCAACGCAACACACAGTCAATTATCCTCATGAAATAACAACTCAACTGCGCTGCAATCAAAAAGGAAAAAATAATATAAACAATGCCCAAAAGGGGAAGGCAGCGCAGAGTGTGTTTGTGGAAAAAAATGAAGGAAACATGACAAACGAAAATAATTGAATCGATTTATTTTATTGATTTGAGCTGTTGAAAGGCTGCCACACACCGCCAGAACACGTGGAACGGCACGGCTAGAGGCGACGGCCAAGGCAATGCAGCGTGACAGCGTGACTGGAAACAGTTGTCAGTGTCAGTTGGAGAATGCTAACAGCACAAGTGCGCGCCAACAGCAACGACAAGAACAACAACTCCGTGAAAACTTGTAGTATAATCACTGGCACAAAGGTAAACAAAGCCGACATCAGAGAGACATCCAAAGAAGAGAGAGACACTTGTTTGAGAGTGTACGAGTAATGAATGCACTTACATAAATGCAAGTGTATGCGTGCTCAATTTGAATTGACGTATTTGGAGTTCGAAGCTAAGCCATACTCCTACCCAGTAGGAAATTTGATCATGTAATTCGAAATCAATGTATAAATATTTGTATCTTTATTTTAAACGCTGAACAAGAAACTTACTCAGTAAGCTGTTGGTAAGGGAACTTTAGGATGACTCAGCTTTTAGCTTACAAAAATAAGTGAAACAATGTATGCATAAACAAGTAAGAAAGCCCGACAGAATATTTTGACAATGCGACAGTTAAGCGAAAGTGAGTTGAGCCAGGACTAAGCTCGTAATTGTAGATGTACATGTACATTAAGGATGTCAGCTGCTACAAAAAGGATTCGGCATCATGCAATTTTGCGACACGAAAACTAAAATGATTTCAAATGTTGAAATTTCGTACTGTTCGACATTTAATAGAACGTAATTTCATATAAATTGCACTTTCGTTTGATTTCACTGTGCTCATTTAAACTAAATTGCTGTTAAGTGTAACGCAAATGCAACTCTGTGCCGCGTTAAAATTTGCATTGTGAAAACGTGATCCCTGAATTGTATTAAATTTTTGCGAATTTCACGAAAAAGTAGTTACAGCTAGTCTTGAATAATACAGAAAGCAGATAAAGTTGTGCATTACAACAACAACAACAATTCAAACATTCTCATAGAACATAAGTAAAACATTTTCCTTTTAATCAAATACATCACTACCAGCAGAATGACAACAATTTATCAAACCCACACGTTGAGATTGCCAGCGGCCATTGGCGATCAACGTCTAAATCGGTTGTGCTGTTGGTAAACGCGAATATTGTACCTTAATTGATATCGTCTGATGTGCCATAAAAATGTACATTTATTCTGCGAAAACAAAACACAGATTTATTAAATGCAATCAATCATTTTTCAAAGGTAATCAACGACAGCGCACAGGAGCAATACAATGTTGCTGGGGTGTTATCACCTTTCAAGGTGAGTATGATGTTTTCGCTTTCCATGTAGATTGTCTATAGAGGCAATCTGATTCAAATTGAACAAATTTACGATACAATATTTAAAAGCTACAATACGAAAAATAGCTGAATCAACTTTAAATGGTTTGCTTGGAGGAGGAGGATTTAAGGAGTTGAGTAATAAGTTTATTTTTCGAATATGAAGTTAACATATGCAAATTGTTCCTCTTCTGGGAATGGCTTTAATAATCTATCAAATCATTAACATACATCAAAACTAACTGGCAGAATCGAGTGATTTTAAATATGTATATCTAGATTTACAACTCATTTGAGATTTGTGGATGTATTGTACAATTACTAATTACTAATCGTTATATTTTTAATAAAAAATTAATATCAAAGTAGAAAACCCAACCAAGCATTTTTAATACTTAAATTGTTTTTTCATGTTCAGTAACAAAATCAATTTTTAATTCTTAGCACTTCAAACTCACTTCATGAATTAAATTTTCGATCAAAAGATGAGTGCTCAATGATTGATATTAATTTTTGATCAAAAATTACGATTGAAATTACGATACGAAAAATAGATTTTGATTATATACGAAAAATATGATTTATGTATTATGTAAAAAAAATTTTGTATATTCGATTGTAATAATTATGACAAATGATTCGTTTTATATTTCTTCGACAAAACTGTTATCAATAGTTATTTGTCTTGATTTTGATCGAAAAATTGCGATCAAAGCGAAATTATTACTAGCAGTTAGTCTTTAAACATATTTACATATACAATTCATTTTCAGGTGTGATATTTTGATTTAAATCTTTTCATATAACGACTATTTTGGATCGCTGTTAGTTTTATGAGACTTCAACATTTCTATATATGTATGCATATGGTTTCTATTCAAAACTCAACCAATTTGCGAACAATTCCTTTGATAGAGTTCACTGACTTTGTGCACACATGAAAGTCGTAACTCTCCGTTCTCTTTTGTTCAGCTCTATTTTCGCCAACCTATACATCCTTCCGCTGGTCACACTCACATGCACAATACAAACAACTAATGCAATTAATTTGCTTTGCGCATGTTTAGCATATTTACTAAGTAATGCAAATAAACTATCAGTTAATGTTGATACATAAAGTGCTCAAGGACATGCGAGCTTGCCTTATAAGGTAACACGACCAAGTGCCCGCCTGAACAACTACACTCACATATCTCCGAAGGCACTGCATTAAAAGCGCATCATTTGCACAAAATTGCCAAGTAAATTTTATTCGTAAGAATTGAACATTGAAACTTAAGTATATTTGAGATAGAAAGAGAGAGAGTCTAGTGCTAGTCTAACTTAAATGTCTACTATACGTAGATGTACTATATTTTAGCAATATTATGACTAAATAAAATGTTTTAGTTTGTGCTACATAAAAAATCTTTTGGCATTGCATTTTTTTTTAAATATTAAGCTACATCAAGTGATTTACATACATATATATAAAGTACAAATTTTATAAACTAAACATTATTGCTTGTTTATCTCTTATGCGAAAAATATTTTAATATTTTAATATTGATTTTTAAATTTTTCATTAAAGTTCAAAGTTCAAAGTCTGTTGATAATAAAAAAAGTATACAAGAAATTTTAAAACGCTTATAAAATCCTAGCGCGGGTGTACAACCCTTCGACAGTTTGGCCTGCCATCCTGATATGGGCAATTCTGTTATCTGCAGGTAATGAAAATGGCATTAGTTGTTGTAGATACATATCTTGCATGGATTGTAGCTAATTCTACTTACATAGATCACACAAAAAGTTGGCTTCAAGTCAGCCGCGAGCTGCGCTGTGAGCTCAAAGGGAGCCACTCCTCAGCTTGAAGGCGCATTTACAAGCGGATGGCAATTTGAACTCCTCCCGCACGACTGTGCCATTGGTCAATATAGCCACCAGCATGCGGAAGCTGTACTGTTGCGCACAGCGTGTCTCATATTGTAGTGGTATCGATTGGAAGACATCGCAAGTGGCGTTATGGCTCCTAGATGAATGCATGAGAAGATCGGAAGTCAGCATTAAGCGAAGACGCATAAGTAGTAGACCATAACTTACGAGCACTCTTCGATGGCCACGCCCTGCTTGTTGTTCTGATTATTCACAATCAGCTCCCAATTGAGGTTTTTCGTGAGACCAAGCTTCGGATAGACGATGCTCGGTTTGCTCTTGCAGAAGAAATCCTCCTCAGGGTCGGTGTTCATGCGCGTCGAAATATTTTCCGGTACTTTCATATCCTCACCAAAGAACGCTTCGAATTTCGAATAGTCTTGGCTCAGTATAGCCTCCAGCTTCGCCTCGTCAGGATAATTTTGCACTTTGGTGCAGAAGGTTCTGCCAAAACTGTCGGGCTCCTCGCATCTTGGCCCTGTGCCCTGCAGAAATTGCTTCTGATCCGGAAAGACGAAGTCTGTAATTTAATTGCAATGAAAAGCATTTCCAATTTAATCCTTACAACTCTTACCAGGAGCTATTGGTCGGGTCATTGTGCGTGTGGCCGCATTCTGCAAAAATAGGAAATCGTTAAAAACCAAGTTCAACTTGCCGTCGGGCGTTCGTTGCACTTTGAAAGCTTGTTCTTGGTTGGATGATTTGTCGATAAATGACTGATCGGCTTGCATGTGAGGGATGTGCGTTAGATATGGATCGGATGTTGTCTGCAAATGTGAATACATATATTTCGGGTTGGTGCTTGGTACAGTGCAAAGGGGAGCACAAGGCACAAGTGAAGCGGCAGCACAAGAAGTGGGATGCAAATAGTAGAACAAATCTCATAGATAGATAATATGTGCCATGTATGTACAAGGTGCTTACATTGAATAATACGACGCCCCTTTCGGAGCCTATTTTGAATACACTTGAAAGAGTGTCATTTAGGGCAGCGCTCCTTACGAACGGTGCTGCGTGTTCGTTTTGCTGCTGTTCCTGCAACTCCTCTTGCTGTTGTTTTTGGTTTCTTTGTTGATACTGCTGCTGTTGTTGTTGTTGTATTTTTCTCGATCTATACTCGTTGGGAATGTTCTCCATGTAATTATTAACATTTAGTTTTTTGTCATAGTATGAGGATCGATCGCGTCGGTTCAGCATATCACCGCTCGGGCATACTATCTGCAAGAGGGCATATGGAAAATGGTAACGCTCAGCTTATTACCTAATTACCTTTTAACAATGTGTTGCGTGCAGTGAGTACTAACTACCTACCACAATAACCGGGCGCATGGAACAACTACAAAAGCGATACCTCATTTATTTGCTTACATTCGCATTTTTCAGTGGAAAAGTCAACAGTTTGTATGACATAATTTCGATATTTGTTTAGAGAAGTCGTTAGCATGCTACAGTTAATATAACTTAAGGCTAAGGAATATTTCAAATTAAGTTTCAACTTTTGACAAACGAAAAGTTGTTTGTGTACTCTGCATGCAAGAAGAAAAAATAGAAATACACTATCTGGGAGAATGACGTACAGTAAGATTCGCTGGAAGCAAACAACTGCAATCCTACCAGATTTCTAGATTTCTGAGAGTGGAATAAGCAGTCTACCACGCTATTAAAATGAGATATGGCTAAGCAATAAGTTGTTCAATCTTGAATACAATAAATCTTTATGTCGCTCTGCAATTTACATACTGCCCCAACAAATTTGCACTAGTAATAATCCGTATTCGTTGTTGTAAATCTGTACAGTTATAATGTTTTTCTAATTTCTTTAAGATTGTATAACTATAACCAGAAAAATTAGGCAAGTGATTCGGTTTGCCATTCTTTACGAATATCGGCGGAACCTTAAGACAGTCAAAATATTTTACGAGTGCACAAAGAGCACATGAAAAGAATGCACCATCCTTTGTGCCCGTTTCGAATTAGTTTCAGAGATTCCAGACCGAACATTTTTCTGTGGAGAACGAGTTCTGCGAAGGTCGCCATGCGACTGATGATGTAAGCGCCGCTCTGATAAAACATTTATGAAGGTCCAAGATTGACCCAGGAAATGATTGCTGATCAACTGGGCTTGAATGACATGGCTGTATGGCGAATATCAAGCAATTATCTTGGATACACAAAGAAATTTTAGCTTTTAAAAGTTTGAAAATGGAGCGTCTAACACCTTCAATAAAATTGTAAGAAGTGATGAAGCTTAGTTCTATAAGTAAAACCCCACACCCACTAACCTATGATCCTTTCTAAATCAACAAGTGTTTTGCATGTAAAGGAGGCAAACCAACCTGAGTGTTGGTTTAAGCGGAAAAAAAGCCAAAGTCGATGGTATGGAGCACAGAAGATGCTAAGAATTCAATTTAGAGGATTGTTTTAGAAAGTACATCTACAGGCTTTAGAAAGGTTTGGAAATTAATGGAAAGAAATGTTTGGATATTAATGGAAATTATGTTGAGAAAATAATAAATTATAGAACTATAATTAAAGTTATGAAATTTAAATTATATTTGTTCATATTTTTCTAGTCAATGAAGCCGGTTAGCTGTTAGTCCCCTCGTGTTTATTATTATTATTATATATTACAAACTTATAATTAAAAATTACAAGCTAGTATTAAAAGGGGGAGCAATAGCTACAAAGGCCTTCCGCTCGCTCTTTTACAGGAATATTTTTATTTACTTATAATATATACAGAATGATGATATTGATATATGTACATATACGTTTTGAGGAGATGTGGATTTGTAGATAAGTGTAAGTATGGGTGGGTCATTTAGATGCCGTTGTAAATGTCTAAGGATTTTAAGAGGAGGATAATTAGTTTGATGTTTTCGGGATTTGGCTGAGCTAGGAGCGAGGTAGGGTTATTGTTTTGTAGTATTTGGATTCTCGTGTTTTTGGTGAGATCACATTCCATTAAGATGTGCTGCACAGTGATTGTTGTTTGACAGTGGTTGCATATCGGGGGTGGGGAGTTGTTCATATGATGTTGGTGGGTGATGCTGCAGTGTCCTAGCCTTAGTCTTTCAATTTTGCAAATGTCTACTCGGGTTATGTCATTTTTTAGATGGTCGAAGGAAAGGAAGTGTTTAATATTCGTCTTGTTTGGGTTGGCCATCTGGTACCAGCTAGATGTTTGACTAAAAGAGTTTTTGTGTAGCTTGGAGTAGTGCGATTTGATGTATTTTTTTAGGTCGGGGTAGTGGAGGTTAGGAGTCATGAAGCAGGGGTGTCGGGTTGCATTTTTGGCAGTTGCATCCGCAAATTCGTTGCCGGGAATTCGTACGTGACCTGGTGTCCATATTAGCATAATATTTGGATATTTAGAAGTGAGGGTTTGTCTAATTTGTGTTGGATAGTAGTCGTTGTTGTCGATATTTTGTATAGCCTCAAGAGAGGAGAGTGAGTCGGAGCAAATTGCAAATTTTCCCTGTCTTATTGCACAGAATTTGATGGCTTCGTATATGGCTATTATTTCTGCAGCAAATACGGACGAGTATGGTGGCAAAAGTGCATTTTTTATGATGTTTTGGTTTGACGTTATGCTATAGGTCACGAGTTCGTTAGTTTTCGATCCATCTGTATATATTTTTACATAATCTGCTGTTTCGTCACATATTTGGGAAAACTTACTGCGGAAGATGTCAGCTGGGGTAGATAATTTGCTAAATTTTGTAAGGGATAAATTAAGAGCGTTTGGAGGAATATGCAGAGGGTACTGCGTCTGTGGATCATTGGAGATTGGTTGGGAAGGAAGTTCGAGTAGTTGGAATAGTGAGATAGCTCTTGATATGGCTGATGAGGAATTTTTTGGGTTTTTATTTTGGCTGATTTTGGAAAGAATACTGGCTATTGGAGTGTCGTTTGCATTAAGACAGATTTTGCACAGGTTTGCTGTTTTAAACTCCCTTCTTATTTCGATAGGCATGATGTTTGCTTCGAATAGCAAATTATTAATAGGGGTTGAGCGAAAGGCGCCTAGGGCAAGACGTACTGCTGCATTGAGTAGTGTGTTTGGCTTATTTAGTAGATGCTTTGGAGCGTAACCATAAAGGAATAGGCCGTAATCAATTTTTGACACTATAAGGGCGTTTATAACCATAAGGAGGCTATTTGTGCCACAATTGTATCTCCAGGTCGATAAAAATTTTATTATATTTAGCTTTTGATTTAGCGATGAGACGAGGCTTTGGATATGTGATTTCCAATTGTATTTATTGTTAAGTATAACACCTAGGACTTTCAGTTGGTTAGCATTGTTAATGGTTATGTTGTTGGCAACGGCATAGCATTGGCAGTTACGTTTTCTGCATATATGGAGGTGCTTACATTTATCCATTGAGAGCATGGCCCCCGAGTATTCACACCATGATTTTATATCGCTTATTAAGTGATTGAGGTCAAAATCCACGTTTTTGTTTTTATCCAGTTTTTTTATGATAAAGAAGTCGTCTGCATAGGCTGCGAAGCTAATTTCTGTGTGAAGGCTCATTATGTGTGCTAATTTGTTGTAGGCGATTAAAAAGAGAATTACGGATAAAGGAGATCCTTGTGGAATGCCATTAGGTAGTGATTCTGTTTTTGAAAAAGTGTTGTTGACCTTAACTCTTATTTTTCTGTTTTCCAGGAATTTCTTGACGTAATTTCTGATTTTGGGGCCGACTTTCCAGTCGTTCAGTTGTTGTATGATTACATGTGCTCCTACTTTGTCAAATGCCTTTGCGAAATCTAATGCGATAATTGATAGGTGTTTGGTTGTTTTAAGGGATTCGGCAATCTGACTATCTAGGTAGATAAGGCAGTCAGATGTTGATTTCCCTTTTTTAAAACCAAGCTGGTGACTATTGAGCAGTTTACCTGAAGTAGCAAACCACCATAGTCTATTAGCTATTATTTTGTCAAGGAGTTTGGCGCAGCAAGGGTTAAGGGAGATAGGTCTATAAGAGTTGATACTAGTTTTGTTGCTGTTGGGTTTAATTACTGGAATAATGGTGCTAATTTTGTATATTTGTGGAAGAAAATTGTTGAATATGTTGTTATATAATTGTAGTAATCTGTATTTTGTATTGGCGGGGAGTTCCTTGATCATGGCATAGGTAATTCTGTCAATTCCGGGTGTTTTGCCACGGAGAGTTTTCAAGGCCAATGTTAGCTCCAAAAAACTAAAAGGCTTTTCAATGAGAAGGGCTTTTCCATCAGGGATGACATTTGATGCAGGTGAACCAGCTTGGTTTTTGTTTGTTTGGAATACTGTGGGAAAATTGCTGTCTGCAGATTCGAGGGACCAGTGTTGGCAGAATTCATTCGCGATATCTTTTTTATTTAGTAGTGGGGTGTTGGTTCTTGGAGCTAAAATACAGTGAATATTGTGTCTGACTCTCATGCCGCAGAGTCGTCTTATATTGTGCCATATTGTTTGGCTGGGTGTGGAAGGATTGATTTCTGATATATATTCTTTTATTGACTGTTGTTTGGCTAACTTTACTGCTCTTTTGAACTTGGCTTTTGTTTTTCGGAAATTTATAATATTTTCCATAGTGATCGATTGCTTGAGTGAGTTCCAAAATTTGTTTTTTTCTTTTTTCAGTTTACCTAGGTCGGGATTCCACCATGGAACATTGTATTTTTGCGTGTGGGGGCAGGATTGGGGGATGGATTGGTGAGCACTGTTCAGAATAATTCTGTGGATATTAGCTGCTTCCTTGTTTATGTTTTCGCTAAAGGGGATTTTTGAGTCGAAGAAGGTTGTAAGTTGTTGGTAATGTGTCCAGTCGGCAAGTTTTGTTTTAAATTGAGGTATCGTTTTTGTTCTGGGTTGGTTGTTGTCTTCAAAGAGTGTAATTATTATGGGGAAGTGGTCACTGTTATATGTATTGTTGTCTACCTCCCATTTGCTTTGCGTAGCAATTGTTGGGGAGCAGAACGTGAGGTCAATGTGGGTAAATGTGTTGTGGGTGCTGAAGTGGGTTGGTGTGCCGTCATTGAGCAGAATGTAATGAGAGTTGGTCAAGAATTTTGAGATAAGGTTGCCTCTTGCGTTATTCCGCGTTGAGCCCCAACTTTGGTGCCAACTGTTAAAATCACCTGTTACTATGCTGGGAATTCTCGATGAGTGGAATGTATTAATTAGGTTTTGGTTACTAAAGTTTTTTGAGGGCGGTATATAGGCAGATATAATTGTGAATTTGATTTTTGAATGTATGGTAGCTGCTATTGTTTCGAGGTGGTTGTTTAGTGTGAAAGATTCATGTTGAATGGATTTATTTATAAGGAGCGCTACTCCTCCATAGGAGTTGTTGGATCTATTGAGGGATAGCAATTCGTAGTTGATTGGTATAGGTGTTTGGTTAGTAGTGTGTAGGTGTGTTTCTTGTAGGGAGAGGATGTGGGGATTGTATTGCTTGATTAGCATTAATAAGTCGTTGTAGTGATTTATATACCCGTTCATATTCCATTGGATTATTTTGAGGGACATTGTACGGAGCTGAAAGATCAAGGATGTATGTAATGCGCTTAGTTTAGCTACGAATTAAAATTTTAAATAATAAGCCTAGAGTATTTATTTATGGGAACTATTGAGACATTGATTCTTCAGTGTCGGTGTTGTTAGTAGCGATGTTAGATATCTTATTGATATGGTTAGTTTTATATGTTGCTTTAAGTTTCTTAACTAGTCTTTTTGGGGTATTTTTAGGAAGGATTTTTAGTTTGTTTTCAGGAAGCAGGATTGATGTTAGGGATTTATTTGTTTGTAGGTTTTTTGGAGGTTCGGAATTATTCGAGTTGTTGACAGGTGCTGTTGTTGGCTTGTGTGGGGAAGGGTCGTTGTTGGGGTTGTTGGTTTTCGGCATATCAGGTTCAAAGATTGTTGAAGTTGTTGGGTTGTCATGTTGCGCTTGTGGAGCGTGGTGCCAAGCGGCAGCGCGGTGGCGTTCATTGTATATAGTTGTGGCAGTTTTGAAATTTACTTTTTCCAGGGTCCTTATTGCGATTAGCTCTTTCTGCTTGATGAACGTTGGACATTTCCTGTCTAGCACATGATGTTTGTTGTTAGTTAGCTTTTGTTCGCTACAGTTAATGCAGAGAACGTCGTCGGAGCACTCTTCGTTTGAAGAGTCAGGAATGTGCTTATCTTTGCAGCAGTTTTGGCATATAGTAGGTTTGTTGCAGTATTTAGCTGTGTGATTAAATCTGTAACAGTTTTTACAGCGCATAGGCAGTGGAATGTAAGGGCGAATGTTAATTTTTTCGTAACCTATGTTAATTTTTTCTGGGAGAGTGGCTGAGTCAAAAGTGAGAATTATCAGACCCGTTTCTTTTAGTGAGTCTCCCTCTTTTTTTAAAATTTTTTTGACTTCTGATACGTTTTGTTCTTTTAGTTCACTGAGAATGATCTCTTCAGAAATGTCTCTTAAGTCGTTCGAATAGAGTACACCTTTGCTCTCATTTAATGTTTGATGCTCTGACACTTCGACTTCTATGCTCACTGAAATGCTTGTGAGTGTGATCAGTTGTTTGGCTTGGCTTAAATTTTTGGTTTGGACAAGAATATTGCCGTTTCTAAGTTTCTTACACATAATAACTTCTCCTCCGCAAGTATTGTCTATGACTTTTTTGATTAGGAAGGGAGACACGTTTGTCAAAGTTTCGGTGCTGTTTTTTCTCACAATCACTAAGAACTTTGGGCCGGGAGAGATCGTTTTGAGTTTTTTTGTTTTGTCCCAACATAAGCCAAGAGAGGGCTGTCGTTGGTCAGGTGGTTTATTCATTTTGTTGCTGGAGCGGAACTGTCAGTTTATCGACACGTGTG
The DNA here is from genome assembly GCA_963457695.1 of Neria commutata. Classification (NCBI taxonomy): domain Eukaryota; kingdom Metazoa; phylum Arthropoda; class Insecta; order Diptera; family Micropezidae; genus Neria; species Neria commutata. The sequence goes on along the minus strand of OY735245.1, from coordinate 15,707,917 downwards.
TTGAGCGAGTGTTCTTTATCGAGTTTTATTAAGAAAAGTTTGTTTTTTGGATAGTTCCACTAAATTTGAGTTGGTAAATTTGAATTTTTGTCGACGAGGACTATAAGTTCAGAAGTTTGGCTGGGATACAAGTCACTATCACTGATGCACACCGGGCGGCTGTATAGAGCGAACCTGACACGGCGGTTTTGTGAGAGATACTGCCCTCGTGTTTATTACTTCACTGATATGTGTTTACTTTGATTTTTTTTATTGTGAGTTTTATAATGTGGCATCCATGTTCATGCCATGCGAATTTTAAATAACGCTGGAACAATTCGTCGTGTGAAAAATTTTTGAGACTAATATGCCAATGCGTACAGTAGCAGCAGCAACCAAAGCAAATTGCTGCCGCAGCTGTTGGTGGGGCTGCTTGAAAACAACTTCACTGTCAAGCGCAAGTGGCAAAGTGTTAGAGTCGTGAAGGGGAGTGCAGCGGCGAAGCAGAACTAACTAACTGACTAAAGAGCGAGGACAAGTATTTTGCTTGAATTATTTATTTAAATTAGTGTAGCGGCGGAGCAAAGTTGTGACTAAAGAGCGTGGAATTATATACAAATATATATTTAAATTAGCGCTGAAGGTGTAGCGGAATATATCGATGACTCTGCACAAGAATAGGCTATATCAACTTGAAGACATATTCTACTAAAATATATTAGTAAGTTTGTTTGAAAAATAAGAAATATTTGTAGGTAAAATGTAAATTTTAATTTTTTTCTAGGTTCTCCAAGAGTGGATCGATAACCATTAAAAGAAAATGTTTGTAAGAAAAGAAAGTTTTGAATTTGTATAATTCAGTTGTTTATCGGCATTTCATTAGAAATTAACTAAATATTATTGAACCAATCCGATCGATTTTTTGCGAAAAATTGGAGCACACATTTTAAAACAAGCCAAACTTTTTGAGTCGTCAGATAAAGAAATATCTGAAATGGAAATGCATTGAAATTTCTAATATCTCTCTTTTCTCTTAGCTGATTTCCAACCAATTGAAGTATCTTATGGGAAAATTTAACAGACAACTAAATTTCTCTGAAATGGCAAAGCTACACAAGCGTATCCAAGAATACTCGCATGACATGCTGAAATCTGCTATAAAAAGATGTTACCTAGTTTTGAATGAAGCTATCGATATGAACATACACTATAAAATAAGTATGTATATAACTGCAAATTAAGCCAAATGAGCATCAATTAACTGAAACGGGTTTTCTGATATTTCACTTGTATTTCCGCTATTTGTATGTGGTGTGTGTTAAAGAAATTGTCGGGAACGAAGTCAACAAGAAATGTTTGCATGCCAAAAAAGTCGAAACTGACCAATTTGCAATCAAAAATAAGCACAACAACAACGGCTAAAATCCAGCAGCAAAAGTTTTGCAAAGAAGCTTAAGAGCCACACTTTGGTTTATTTGCCATTGCCATGCGCAATTAAGTAAGTCAGTGTCTGTGCATTTGTGTGCTGGTATGCATATTTGTATGTATGTTGGAAGTACATGTAAATATGTATGTAAATGTGACCAAGTATTTTGGTGTGACTTGGTGACTTACTGACGGCCGAAAAAATAATTTTAAATGAAAAATGCTTTCGCCCAAAAATAGCGAACGCTTTACAGCTTCACTGCGCTGCCCTGCCCCGCTCTCCTACTATCACTAGCATTTTTATAGAATTGCCACTTTTTTATGCGGTTTATGCATCAATGCACTGCCATAACAAACAATGCCACAGACGCAAATTTGGAAAACCAAAAAATTTACAAAAATATGGACATTTTATAAAAACTTTTTATACACAGTAGATACAGCTTAGTACTTTCTGTTCACGCTTGTATTTTAAGCGTAATTTTTTTGGAAATTTATTTTCACTAGTTGACTTATATTCATTGTATTTATTGTTGTTATTGCTGTAGCTTTTCTTTGTTGTTGTTGTTGTTTTTGTGGCCATTATTGTAATTTATTTGACAACACATGAGTTAACTCAGAATGAAATGCCTGAAATGGCCACACTGAACTTTGTTTCCAAACCGCAAAATATGCATAAAAGCTTCAAAATATTATACACCAACAACAACAACACGCAAAACATTAAGATACTATTCATTGATTGCGGTTAATTGTGCATTCCTAACGCGTGCCGCTGTGGTTGTTCGTAAAAACGTAGCCGCGCAGGCCGCGCAGAGCACATGTACGCACTTCGGCCAAAATTGCGTCCACAGCAAATTATTGCGCCGATTTTTGCGGGGAACTTTTGTTTGCTTTAAAATACATATGCATATTTTATAAAAGCTTGTGAAATTTTATGAAAAAAATCTTGCTAATATGTACCTACGATTGAAAGATTAACTGGAGAAGGCACTGACAACGCTTGGAGTTTCCAACTGGAGTAGGCGCGAGAGAAGCCCTACGTCAGATCGAAAGCCAATCAAGAAGAACCTTGCTATTAAGACATTGTTTGCCAGTATAACTATCAGCCATATTCAAAGCGTAATCCCGTAAAATTTTGCGCATTGCAACTTGCCTCAAAATAGCAAGCGAATTAGATAAAAGTAAGAACGCTTCTACGAAATTCCATGTACAATACATTTTTTCCACTTAATTGCCGTGCATGTAGCTACTATCTTTTAGATAAATTTAATCACTAACTTATTGTATGGAGCATTGCAATTTTCTACGCTTATATGTATATGTGCAATATATTCAATGTATTGTAATATTTAATTTCAGCTGACATGATTTGCCCTTCGCCGCTACTATGTAATTCCCACTAGCGCACTGGCGCACTCGGATTATCGCAGTTTAAACATTTCTATGATAAATATTAAAATGCGCATAACTTAAACTCTGCTAAACACATTTGCTAATTTTGCATTTTGCATAAAGATCATTGCAGGTAATTAAATTTGATAAATGCTTGTTGATTTGACAAAATGCGAGCTTAGTAGCTGCAATAGCGCCGGCGAATTCGATTCAAGTTGGCAACTGCAGCTAAAGCCTTTAACACTAAATTGTTTTAACTCTTTTTGGCGGCTCTTTTAGTGACTCTGCTTAAGAAGTTTATCAGTTCTATATTACCTACATATATAATAGCAATGTTCGAAATATCAGCTATGCTTTCAAAAAATTATATGGCAACATTAGCATGTTATTAGTTTTACAGTTGGCATTCAGACTGACGATGCAGCCCAGTGACCATGCGTAAGAAGATGTTAAATTCTACCTACAGTATAAAAGGAATTTTTGAAAAATCAGGCATACTTCGAAAAAATTATGTGCCATGCTATGAGATTTACCTATACAATTGATATTCAGTTCATTGTGACTAATTAATTATTCTAAGTGCGCAAAATCGAAAAAATCCACTTGACTCCTCAGCTGAACTAGGGTTAAATGGCAGCAGCGAGTTTGCTTTTATTATGCAACTATTTCAATTCAAAGAACCGCTGCGATAGAAGCAATTAATTCATCATTAACATGTAAAGTGTAGTGAGTTCTGTTTGCCGGTGGCATATGCAAATAGCTATTCCAGCGCAATTTTTCACATTTCAGCATTTCCATAAGAATTTAAAAAGAGATAAAATGGAAAATAGTTTCTGCAATTCTAGCTAATTATAATATCAATTGTTTGTTGTAGCAATGTAAATTTTTAGTTCAATAGTATTATACTATACTGTATTATATTATTAGTACGAATTAGTTTGTGTTTGAAAAGATAAATTTGCTTTAAGACGAATTCTTGCAGAACAGGCTTAGCCTGACAACTGTTGAATATTTGCTTAGACAATAGCAGATAATTAGTGCCACACGCGAGGGACCACTCAAGATGATGGAAAGACTTATTGTTACCAGACAAAGTTGTTATGAAGCGCTCATCTGTTTTGCTGTGAACAGTCACTTGATAGCTTAAAAACTTGTAAACAGTTTAAAATTGTTCAAGGTCCAGATAGCGATCGATAGCAGATTTATAATTTATGCATACAAGCTTCATATATAATATAGCATGATACTTATACGCTTTTCATGCATGAATCTATGTCGTTTTATTCCAATAATTTCATTTGATTCTTAGTGAGATACAAGTCCTCTGCGTCAGTTGACATAAATGAAGAACAAAAATCGTATGGAATAGCAAAGCACTGCCAGCAAATGTAAATAGCTTCTAAAATCGTTTGTCAATAAGATATCTAATAGTGGTAAACAAAACTAGCAATAATATTAAGCAAATTTACGTAAATTAATTGTATTAAGTATTCATTTGCTATGTTAACTTTTGCGTTTCCAAGTTGTATTTGTTTAGAAGTAGTAAGGAAACCGGAATTTCAAATCGTTTGCTAAAGAGCAGAAAACTAGAAACTATTCTTATTGTGACGTTTAATGTCGAGTTTCTTTAGTTCCCTTTAGTGGCGCCAATTGATAAAATTTTTTTTAAATATTCACTTCGCAAGTTGCTTTTAACAAAACTAAAGAAAAATGCAATTTCCTTACTTTTCAAATGAAAAGCAACGTAGTACTTGCGCAAAGATAATTTACAGCTGGCCAGCTTAGCTCAGCGGCAAAATAAACACATACACACATATATACGCATACATATACATTGTACATGCACTTATATAAAAAGTCAAGTTGTCTTAATCATAAATTAATTTATAATAAAAAAACTTGGAAATATGAAGAAAAAAAAACGTTAAATGTAGATTTCAGACGGCGACTATCAACAACAAAAAACGACAATAACAGCAACAACAACAATTAATAAGAAGGCCCATTTAAGACATGCGATTTGAATCCTCAGTCTTTACGAGCATTTAGCAAAAGTTTAAGTTAAAAGCACACGCTCGTGGACAGCAAGAGTGACAGCGACAAACGGCGACAGCGCAGACAACAGCTGCCGGAGCAGCGCTGGGTGGGGGGAGCGGCTGTGAGAGTTGTATTAAGTAATGCTAATAAGTGACGCATATTAAATAATGTGAGCCAAGAAAGAAATCGAAAGCAGACAAAAATAATTCAAGGCATAAACAAAACTAAGAGCAAAGCAGAAATTGTCGGAAAAATAAGGAAACACAAAAGAGACAGAAAGCAACGATAAAGCTAAGCATGAAGAAGAAAAAGCGCAGCAGCAGAGCAACAGAAACACAAACCAGCAAAACACAAAATCAAAAGTAGCGCTTAAATTTTGAACACAGGCAAAAAGCAACACATTGAAGCGTGTGATAAGGGCAAATGGGCTGGCAGCTTACCCCCTCGAAGAGCAGGAACGGCAGCAGCAGTAGGCACCAAAATTTCAGCATTTTGCAAATGGGCGTTGAGCCGCAGAGGGGCGAGCAGCGTGCGGGCTGTATCAAGTGCAGCTGATTAGAGGCACTGGACGAGATGTGCGCAATGTCAGGGCTAGCAGCCGGAAGGCACTTGCGATTAAATGTCGGCTCGTTTTGACAGACGTCTGCTGCGAAGCCGTGCGCTGGCGACTGTGTCACTGGGTCTGCTGCACAAAGAAGCTCTGCTATCGCTCTCACTGGCTTCTATTATTTTGTATTTTACATCAAATTCGATTTTCCACAAAGTGCGATTTTTAATTTTCTTTTTTATAATTATTTTCGCTGCTATAATTATTTTTGTTAACATTAACGTTTTCAGCTGAGTTTTGGGTTTTTCACAGATCAAACAACGGGCATGCACCCATAAAATTGCATGCGCGCAAATCTCAAATCAAGTCACTGTAATCTCGACTTCACACAGAATCACAAACATGCACATTGATTATTTCGCCATCAAAGGAATGCCTATAGCCGAACTACGCGGGCGCTGGCGCTGGAAGCTGATCGCGGATCGTTGACTGCTGCACGCTGTATTGTTGCGGTGGCGGTTGCGGTTCCACCTCTCACTTTCCACAAAAGTTCAACTGTCACTGTCGAGACCGCAACTGATAATGCAAACTGCTCAACGACGGCTTGGACCCTAGGCACAGCTGGTCGACTCGATCGCGCGCGCGCTCTCTAACCTGCTGCTCTCTGCTATGCTGTGAGCTCACTTGAGCTGCGCCGCTCAGTTCCCCACAATTATCAGCGTGGCAATGCGACGTTGGCGACAGCGACACAACAACTCGTTCGCTTACTAAACCTGATCACAGTTTTGATCAATGCCACTCTTCGCTCTTCACTCTGCGCCGAAATGAAGTTCACGCTGAAGTCATGTTTTTGCTGTACTTTAGCTTTACACTGAGTCCAACTCAACTCCAGATTGATCTGTCAACGCTCAGTGAACGCCTTTTATATGGCGCTCAATTGCAGCGCGATCACTTTCGATCGCTGCTTTAATCTAGCCAAATTGTCGCCAGCGGAATATCACTGCGCGTTGTTATCACGACGCGTTGTTTGTCGAATGATGTAGAAGACTGAACGTAATAGTCTGCTGGTGAGTATGCTCACCCGTGAGAGAAAACACTTTCTCATTGGTGTCAAACTGCTGGCATAAACAAACAGTGGCAAGCGGCAGCTGAATCAATGATCTGTCTGTTTTGTGTTTTCTCAAATTGTTTAAAAAAGGTGCCAGAAGGTGCTAATCTGTTGTTGGAATTGAAACTTTTGTGATTTGCAAGCTTTCGTTATTTCAGTGTGAAACCTACAAACCTACATAGTATATATGTAGTTTGTGTTAGGAATGAGCGATAGATTCCTAGGTATCGATAATGACATATACAAATATTTCGCTTCCACATATCGATTGTATGTATCGAACTTTTTTCAAATACCGATTCCATAAATAACATAAATTATATTTTATTGAATGAAAATAAGTAGAAAACCTAAAAAACATTTACTCAGCATTCGCCTAGAACAAAAAAAAATTTTGTGATTTTTCCAAATATGTGCAGAAAACTCCTAACATATCGCTATCAAATATAAATTTTTTATACTTTGCTTTAAAATATCGATATCGAAATATCTGTACTCTCTTGGGGTGGGTCCGCGTATGGCATATTTATCCAAGCAACATATTCTTAACTAACATAGTTATATATAGCAATGTACATTGAAGCATTCTTCCGTTTCATTACTCATTTTTTGTAGTACCTGTCATTTTATCTAATTCTTTAATTTCGCAAAACTTCTTTTCAATTCAAAATTCAGTATCACTTGTTCGTCTAAATATAGAACACTTCTGCAATTATCAAAAATATAGCACTGCTTTCCACCTAACTCGGTGATCTTTGGAATTTATATGAAGCTATCTACAAAAATTATTAAATGCTTGAGTCATCCTTTGCAATTAAAGTCTAGGCCAATCTACTTGTACTTTTAATCTAGATAATTTCTTTATACGATTTGTTGACAACTTTAACAATTACATTTTTTTGATAGCTTTATAAAGAAGAAATTCTCTATCAATTGATGTGCCTATACATAGTTACTTTGTGCAAAATGTAGAGTAGCACTTAAAAAAAGAACAGTTGTAAATGGGAACAGCTTACTTTTAAAACGCAGCTTTAAGCTAAGCCAGCGATCAGTACAAGATCGGTTTTGAGTAGAAGATTTTCTTGCATACTTTTAGGCAGTCATTTCAGCCTGCTTACTAGTGACACTATGAATTTTTTTTTAAATTGTGGTATGTAAATTTAGTTTGTGTAACTTGGATGCTGTTTATGCTTTAATGGAGTGGTAATAGGCACAACTACATACAATTAAAGGTTGTGGCTAAGTCGCCAATGAGTGGGAACACAGCCATGCGCAAGAACACAGCCATGCGCAAGAACCCAACCATAGCACGGCAGCCAACCTCTCTCGCTCTTGCGAGCGATCGTTTAGGCGCAGCCAACTTAATACCGGCTCGCCCCTTCCTGTTGTGACCGCAGCCAATGATAGACGTTTTTCGGACTCAAAAATATAATCAACAACCATCGCGTGTGATATCAGAATAATCTTCCAATTGTGCTTTTGAAAAACAGAGAATCGCCCTCTGCGATCTGTTAACACCCCTATATTTCGAATCCATTCAATTTAAGATCAATAAATTCTCCAAAAGGAGAAACGGGCTTGGCCCAAAGCAAATTCAAACGTGTGCGTTTTCATTCCGCTACTTTAAGGAGCGCTAGCAACCTCCTAAACATGGTCCTTCGACGAAAAAATACGCCAGCCCTTTAGAAAAACAAAAGAAGCAAGTGAAATACTGTAAGCTCAATTCATTGTGTGAAAAATTCAGAAGTGCGCGCTCTATACTTTGTACTCGAGTTGAAACAATAAGTAATCGAGTGAATTGAAGTGCTAACTTTATGCAGCAAAGCACGCAGTGAAAAAAGCAACGTATATAAAAATAAAACAAGTTGCGCTAGTCTTTCTCAAGGTGAAGTTATAAATCTGATTTATATTGTCGAAAAATTCGAGTCGTACGCAACAACATCTGCAAAAATTGAAGCAAAAAGTGTGAATAATTTAAACAAAAATTTCGAAAAATCTGCGAATTACGCTATTCAAGTGCTTAGTTCCGTGGCTAATCTTGCATAAAAGCATATCAGTGAAAAGTCATTTCCATACTGCGGCATTCACAAATTTAAAGTGTTATAACGCACGCATCTCCATTTCCGTGCGTTCAGTGGTACTGCCATTCAAGCAGAAGCAAGTGTATGCATCACAATACAGCAACAAAAAAAATAAAAAGGTTGCTTAAATTTGTAGCAGAAAGTGTTAAAATTTGATGGTGTAAATCGTTAGAGTTTCAAGGCAAAGAAGCTACGCGCGTCAAGGTGCATTACGTCGACTACTTCGCAAGATTTTATGCAAGACATTTTTCCACTGCTACACAACATTGCTTCACAACATTGCTTCACAACACTGCTTCGCAACATTCCGTCGACTACTTGGCAACATTTTCTGCAACAGTTCCTACTGCTTCACAACACTGCTTCGCAACATTCCGTCGACTACTTGGCAACATTTTCTGCAACAGTTCCTACTGCTTCACAACATTGCTTCGCAACAATCCGTCGACTACTTGGCAACATTTCTGCAACAGTTTCTACGGTTTCACAACATTGCTTCGCAACATTTGCGCATCATCTCTTCTACTGTTTTGCGGCATCAACTGCACAATTTTTCAGCTGTTGCAGCCAACAACAACGGCAAGAATACCCTTACGAACACGGATCACTGCTATCAAGTAAATATATCCATCAGGAACAGTAAGTACCACATATATGTATATAGACTCACTTCAAACCCGAAGATAAGAGGAACCTTCTCTCACGCTGCTCTGGCGTGAAACCGCTCGGTTAAACTGGTCCACACTTGCATTATATATATACACCCTACATATATATAGACGACAAGAACGGGCTTTTCTCTCTATCCCATTCGTGCACACACAGTCCTAATAAATCAACATACAAAGGACGAACGAAGGAAGTCGCTATCTGTGAACAAGCAGACAAAAAATTGTTAATTGGTTTTTGCCTCCGGTTCACAAACAGCGCACACAGTCGAACGATTTTCCCATTTCCAGTAAGGAAGAAGACAAATTCCACGCGCCAGAAAGAACGCGATAAATTCACACATATTTATTGCCCATATTACTCATTTTTCCATATAAATACATCTCTACATACATATATTTCTCAATATTCATAAATACATTATTAAAATATATTCATCGCACAAGCATATATCTACCCCTCTAATATACATATATATAAAGCCCAAATAAATTTTTTCCCATAAACACGGTGCACAAGTAACAATTTATTGCACACGCAGGCAATAAATTGCTCGTGGAACACAATACCACGGTGCACAAGAAACAAATTATTGCACACGCAGGCAATAAATTGCTCGTGGAACACCATACCATTGAATTATTGCATCATAACTGAAAAAAAAAAAAAAAAATTTTTATTTTTTTTTCTTTCTCGTGGAGCTAATTTCAAATCTCACGAAATAAATTGCACACGATATAAATTTATTTTTCTCCATACGCTATCCTCAGCGGGAAATAAATTTCTCTCCCATTATCAAGAATTTATTTCTCTCCATACGCTACCCCCAGCGGAAAATAAATTTCTTTTCCATTCTCAAGAAATTTCCTCAGCGGAAAATATATTTCTCTTCCATTCTCAAGAAATTTATTTTATTCTTACGCCATTTCTCTCCCATTATCAAGAATTTATTTCTCTCCATACGCTACCCCCAGCGGAAAATAAATTTCTGTTCTATTCTCAAGAAATTTATTTTATTCTTACGCCATTTCTCTCCCATTCTCAAGAAATTTTCTCAGCGAGAAATAAATTTCTCTTCCATTCTCAAGAAATTTATTTTATTCTTACGCCATTTCTCTCCCATTCTCAAGAAATTTTCTCAGCGAGAAATAAATTTCTCTCCCATTCTCAAGAAATTCTACACGCTAGTCCCTGCGTGAATAAATTCAAATTTCACACTCCGCTTGAACATAAACAATACCAAGCAATATGCCATTAAGCCGAAGTCCCGAAAGAAGCAATGGAGGGGAGGAAAAAGCTACTTCAGCGGCCAGCTTAGCGGCCACCATGCCCTCAAGAGAGACAAGGAGTACCTCCAAATCCCGACAAGATACCGGGATCAACCCCGCGGTGTCAGTGTTCATATTTGAATCTGACAGCCTGGTGCAATTCATTGCGAAATTCACGGCTACCCCTCCAGAAGAACTCACGAAGTCGCGGTTGACTGTGAGGCGGGAGAGACTCAATGGCCATTGGGCCCGGGTACTCAGCTCTTTCAACAAAATCCTCAACACCGAGGACAGTTTGCTCCCCGAAAATTTCAAGGAATCCGCCCGGAAGAAGTACGAACTCTGCCTGGAAGAGGTTGAATCCTGCACGGAGCAAATACTCGATCTTCACGAGGTGCTCCAATCAGAGAGCTCAGCAATCTCAGTACCTCCGAAAACCCAAGAGCACCCATCCGCTCAAGAAACTCCCACTTCTAGTGCGTTTCTCCAGGTCCCACCCTGTGACACTGAGACATTTTACGGTGGATATGAAGAATGGCCATCCTTTAGGGACATGTTTACGGCCGTCTACATCAATCACCCGAAATTGAGTGAGGCACAAAAATTATATCACCTCCGGTATAAAACAAAAGGCAAAGCCGGTGCAATCGTAAACCGATACCCGCTCAACAAACAGGAAAACTTTGCTCTCGCCTGGGAAGCCCTTAGAGCGCGCTTTGATAACAAACAAAACGAGACTGAAACCTGGAAATTTCCTCCTATACCCACAATTAGTAGTGAAGCGATCCCCAAAGCTCCCACTACTAGAATAAATTCACCCCCGAATTTATCCACTCAAAACTGGGACCCCAATCCAGTTTGTGTCTGTTCTCCAGAAATCACTATGACGAGCAGACACGGGGGCATAGAATATAAAAATTCGATTCGCCCTAAGCCCCAACCAAATTCACCACCGAATTTTGGCCCAAATGTAGTAGGAACACCCCCAAATATTTCCAGTGCCAACTCTTCCAGTTTTGTTGCCCCGGCAGGATGGCTATCGCCAAAATGGGCTATGTCTCCATGGTGGGTCAATCCCGAACCCAACCAAGCAAATGGAAAAAGGTCCAGGGTCTCTTGCTCGGTCTCGCGCTCATATGTGCGCCGTTCCAGGCGAAAAAGTGGTCGCATTGCATCGCCAAATCATCCGACGACCAACATAATAGATTCAATGCCACCTAATGTATCTTCAAGCTCAAATGCCACCTTTCCAAGTGGTGTGTCCTTACCCGCCGCAGATGCGGCTTCAGCCTCCATCTATTCCATTGCTAACCCCCTGAGCTCAACTTCCTCCTCTTTGGCTTCCCTTTCCACCGCCATTAACCCCTCGTCTCCGACAACCGCTGTTGTTACGAATGCGACAAAGTCGGACGCAGGTGTTACCACAGCCGCTTGCTTGGTTTCGACCTCTGTTTCGGAACGGCATAACGCCTTGTCCGGTATCAGCTCAGATTCTCGGTCCGTGGGCAATGTGAAACCATCGTGTCCCTACGATACCACCTCTAATTCATCATCCCGCAGTGGGATTGTTGCTTCCTACGGAACGATATCTAACGCGTCCAAGCTGCCTACAGCTGCATCGCTAAATTTGATCTCGGAATTTGTTCGGCCCCTAGCTTTTTTCGGACATAGATCTTGTTCAATCACCCGGAATAACGCAGAAGTTCTGACGACCACACTATCCATTCTCAGCACTACATCATCATCCTTAACGTCAACAGCTCCAAGTAGTGACGACTGCTGTCATCAGTTCCCCTTTGATCTGCGGTGCACACGCCACGCCAGCAGTTACGAGCAATGGGGCAGCGTAGGTCCTCCAACGTCAGCAATAGCATCCTCTGCTTGTTCGTTTCTCTCACTTTCCACTCTGGCTACCAACTCCAGCATGCTGAACGCATCTGCCAGCTCCACATCTTCTTCTTCCGGCACTTCCCCGCCAATTGTCAGCGTCACTCCGTCGTCGATGACATCCCTCGTCTTAACCGGCGTCCCGATAGCACCTCTGCTACCCATGCATAATTCCGTGCCGCAGCAACACGTTAGCGCATTGCTGACAGGAGCTGCTACTACTACGGATGACAACATCCTCATGCGACCACCGCGCAAACGTTCTCGGAGCTGGTACGCTCAAACAGCTGATACCGAGCTCATTGGAATGCGCAGCACGGGCACCATCCAGACGGGGCCCACCGCTGCCCAATACCTAAAGTATAATATGCCAGACCACGTGCTGCTGGCCATTCCCTCGTGTCTAGCCATAGTCTTCAAGGGTTTTCATACGGTTCCGCAAGACATGAAACTCTGGAAGCGTTCGTACCAATCGGTCTTCGAGTATGACTTTCCCCTATTAAACCCGGAGCCACGCAAGCCCCCTTTTGCTTTACTCTTAAGTTGTCCCTTCGCATATGTCACTCTTTGTTCTGCAATCCAGCGTCAACGCATACTTCTATCTCGTACTAAAGCCCTCTTCTCTTACAGAATTGACATGCGTCGAACGGCGGACCTGCGTCAATGCCAATTGTGCCAGCAAAGGCACGCGATTCGCTCCTGTCGCGGATTTTTGGCTCTGAGCTATGGACAACGAGTCACGGCAGCAAGCGCTCACGGATATTGTCGGAACTGCTTGGCCCGATCTCACACGTCGATGAACTGCAATTCGCCACTGCGCTGTCAGAAGTGTGGAAGGGCGCATCACACGCTACTGCATCCGCCCACCAGCTCACAGCCACCACGCGTACCGGCGTCACGCGGTCCGAGGAATAGGCATGGCAGCCCACGCGCGCCCCCCGTTAGGCGGCGAACTATGCGCCGAACTGCGCCACCTAAACATGGGTCGCCTCGGCCCCTGCGCGGTGATGCTTCTCGACGACCAGGGCCCCGCCCCGTATCCGCTACTCAGCGCGTCTCACGCAAAGCGCCGACTCCCCAAGCCGTTGGCATCCATCTCCCACAGCTCCGCGGACGGCGGGCTCGAAGGCTACTTGGTGATGCGATCCAGGCTCTGGAACGACTGCAGGACTCCATCTAAAATTGCAACGTAGCAAGGCGGCCGGGATGGCTAAGTCGCCAATGAGTGGGAACACAGCCATGCGCAAGAACACAGCCATGCGCAAGAACCCAACCATAGCACGGCAGCCAACCTCTCTCGCTCTTGCGAGCGATCGTTTAGGCGCAGCCAACTTAATACCGGCTCGCCCCTTCCTGTTGTGACCGCAGCCAATGATAGACGTTTTTCGGACTCAAAAATATAATCAACAACCATCGCGTGTGATATCAGAATAATCTTCCAATTGTGCTTTTGAAAAACAGAGAATCGCCCTCTGCGATCTGTTAACACCCCTATATTTCGAATCCATTCAATTTAAGATCAATAAATTCTCCAAAAGGAGAAACGGGCTTGGCCCAAAGCAAATTCAAACGTGTGCGTTTTCATTCCGCTACTTTAAGGAGCGCTAGCAACCTCCTAAACAGGTTGGCTCCCACCTTTGGAATCATTAAGTGCTTCATTTGTTTCGGCTATAATAAATTTGGCACAGACTTCGTCTTTAGACATATTTTAAGAAGATGTAACTCGCAGGTCTACAGCAGGAGGATTAAAAGAGCTCTGCAGCTGTCCTCCAAACGTATGAGAATTATTATAAATACATGAAAAACATGAACTAAAAAAATAAGTTACGTTTCATAAAAGTCAATTGTTTATATAATTTAATATTACGGATACTTCAGCTCACTACCTTCGGAAAGAGCATGAGTAACTCTGTGCGGTTTTTTATAAACAGTGAACATAGCACTTTAATTGTGTATCCTCAAATAAGAGTATATCTCATACACTCATACTAATAGCATTAAAATTATAATATAACTGTTAGCTGATCAACGACACCAATTAACTTATTTATAGAACTGTGCTCAAACTAAAATTTTAACTATTGTTGTAATTAATCATGTCAGAGCGCAAAAATTGCAAAATACAAAGTGCACAAATTTGAACTACCTCATTTCATTAACTTAAGTAATCAAAGTTGCTTAGTAACTTTGCTATGTATGTATGTACGTATGTGCGGCTGTGTGTGTGTGTTTTATGTGGAAATAGAGCAATAAATTATTGACACCAAAAAATCAAGCAAAATTTAACATGCCATAAAATGTCGGAGCACACGTCAGTTTAAAATAAATCAGAGCAAGTGACATCCAGCGCTGATTTGAGCGCGCCCAAAATGACAAATTTAGCAATTAACGCAATTTAGCAGATAAATGTACAAAAAATAGCAACAAACACAACAACAACAACAGCTTAAGCACGAAATATTTCCACGGATGACATAATTAAAGCAAACACTTGAGAAATGACAAGATGTGGCAAAAGTAAAGTAAAGTAAAGGCAATAGCAAAAACAAAAGCAACAGCAAACATCTTAATGGCCAATTGCCATGCCATGGCTGAAGTAATGAACGGTGAACCGCGTCACCGGTCAAAGCGCCAGCCAAGTTAATGACATCTGAAATGTGCTCGTACGCGCTCGAAAGCCCGCCAAAGCTAGGCCTAACAATGCAGATTTGTAGGCTCACGTGCTCTCGCGCTTTATTGCTCGCTCTCTCGTTGAGACTGCGTGAAGTGGAAACATGGCTTGGTGTTGCCCGCATGCCGCCGAAAGTAACTAAAGTGTAGATGTCAGCGATGCAACAATGATTAGCTGCATTACGTGCAACTGGTGCAGGAGCAGCGGATGTAAAAACGAAAGTGCGCTGATTTCGAAGCTAGTCAAAAAACGAGCAAAATGCGAAATTTGCATGTGTGTTTGTTACGCATTTATCATAATATTAAGTATCAAACTAAAAGCAAGCGGCAAAGAGACTTATCCTGCTGGCCATACTGGTTCATGCCTTTTGGCTGCCACAAACCAAGTGTTGCATAAAGCGAATTTCCGACGTCAGCGTGATTTACGAATATGCGTTTATTTTCGAGGGAAAGCGATTTTCCGTTTTCGAATATCGCTTTCAAATAAATGAGGAATCAGTTCAGGAAAAATCAGAAAATTTCGTTCGTCGCCGGGTTACGACTTGACCTAGGGATTATATTCAGGTGCCTCCACTGCATGACTTATCGCAACCGCAGAATATTCGAGTTCAGTTTCGGCTTTTGCCATTATAAATTTATCGATTTTGGGTTTTTGGTTTTGAAATAAACTATTCAGTCAAAATTTCGACCGAATGGAAATCTCAATTCTTTAGAATTGCCATCGCTTACTTGTGAATATGTATATGTAGTAAGCGAAGGGATAGCACAGCGCTTTGCAAATTTTGCAATAGTCAACAGTCCCTCGGATATTTGGCTTAGTTTCCATCCCACAAACACAGAAAACTCGTGTGAAATTCAAAAACTGAAATGGATTTTTGCTATGAATAATGCGGGCGCACTTCCGACAGAGCCGAGCACTTCCTTCGCGAGTGCCACAGTTAACAGGAGCGAGTCAAGAGGTTTCCGTAGCAGCAAAAAGGCACAAAGGCAAGACAAATGGCAAACTTGTTGAATAGTTTTTCGGGAGAAATGGAAATTGTGTAAAAGACAGAGGCAGCTGAATTTTGACTCAAGTTGAACATGGCTGTTGGCATTGGACTGAACGGATAAGCAAACCGCTTTGCAGATACAGGCGCACAAATTCGGAAGTGTTGCATGACTGCAGCTGAAGTTCAAATCTGTGTGGCAGCGTTCGAGTTGCGCAACGAACAGGATTCGCTGCAACATTGACCGGAAGAGTTGCCTGTTGACTTTAGCATTGACAATGTTGCCGCTGAAAATTAGACACTCGAGTTGTTCAAGTGGCGAAATGACATATCAGCGGCCAATTACACGCATCAGATGCAAATCTTTTGCATTAATTGTACATTTTAATTGGCAGAGGTTTGTATCTGTGCTTGTCACAGAGAGGCGTACTTACTCGAGTAAAGCTGTGCTACTTCCTCACAGGCAAAAGCATATCTATGAATTGCCACAGTCAAAATTTTGAGAGGTAAAGAAAAACATGAGCAAATTATTAGAATCTGCCAAATCTTTCAAGGATGTATCACATTTCAATAATACCACGATTTACCAATAGGTAAACCTCCAACTCTTATTTGTTTTGCTATTGCAATAAGTAATTGCTTAAATTTAAATTTAATAATTATTTGGCGATTCTAATTTTTTTAATCCGGCAACAAAAAGTTTGTGTTTATCTATATTTATTTGAATAAAATGGAGAAACTTTTGGTTCCTTTTCAGCCCAAATCAGTTACAACGTTACAAAGACAGTGTTATAACATCTTAGATTATATTACGGATTTAATCTTTCCTCAAGAAATGCAAAAAAATCATATAATAATAACACGAAGGTAACCCTGGAATCTTTTCCTACCTTTTGCATTCTTCAAAAATTACGCGTATCGAAACCACTTACTGCAAATTGGCGTAACGTCCTCGAAAAATCAAATATGCGGTTTTTTTTTATACTCGTAAAATAAGTTTCACAGTACACGTGAATCCGTAGCAAGTCAATTTAAATATATGAAAAAAATCAAAGCAACGTATGATCCATTACATACATTATTCACGCTTATTCACTAGAAAAATGTCTATCTACTTTGTGCATGAAATTCGAGTTATCAAACTAAATAGACATAATTGCAAATTTGTTGTTAAAACGTTTGTATACAAATAATTGCAGCCGTCCGGTCCCAGCTTCCTGGCGCCTTTTTTTTAGTACAGACAAAGTGATTGTATGTTGCAAGCTTTAAGTTAAATTGTTGCCAGCGATTTAAATGCGGTTGTTCGTTAAGGTACATTAAAAAAAAACTATTTCAATGAATGATTGGTCAGTAACAACACGTTACCGGCCTAAGACCTGGCGTATGACTTCTCTGCTACGCGCGTGCCTTCTTCAGTTGGAAATGCAAACATTTTTTGCAAAAGTGTCTTCGTTCCAAACCAGTCTATAGCCGAGCTTTCAGCATCTCCAGGCTTCGCAAAATTTTTGGAAAGACTTTTTTCGGAGTAAAAACGTATGTTCTTCACTCTCACGTACATATTTTTCTCTTCAGACAACGCTATAAAGATTTTATAAATTTTATACAGATGATGTCGATTTAAGATTCTTCCTGCAATATCTTAAAAGCATCTTTAGATGTTTTTCGGCATATGAAAAAATGTTCGTTCGTTAGAATACATTTAAAAAGAGAAAAAATCATTAATTTCATTCTAGCTCATCCTTAACTAAGCACTAATTAAATCAGTTGCATTACTGCGCTTTTGCCTTATGTGGCAATGCTTGTCTGTGCTCCAAAACAATTACCAACAGAGATCTTCAAACGGCCTCGTATATTCGCCCTAGAGCAGTGCTCGTGTGGTGTAATCTAATAGCCAACAGCGACGTGTTGTGAAAGATTCACACTTGAACCGGCTGAAAGTTCATTATCAGTATGTCAACGTGATGGCAGTTCGGCCAATCGGCTGGCGGACAGGCAGACAGCGACAGTCAACTAGTTCACTGGCCACTGATGAGTGCAATGCGGCAATTCGGGGGCAACAATTAGCGCAACAAAGGCGCCAGAGTTCAACAAAAGTCGCCAACTCTTCATGAACTGAACTGATATTGACATGTTGGAATTCAGTGGACAGAATAATCGGACTATCGGTGAAGTGACTGTGGAGCTGCAGCAGCGGTGAGGCAAATCAGCGCCTATTCATGCAAATGCAACTGCAACGATTATCTAACAACAAGCAACACTCAAGCAAAGGGCGTGATGGCAGAGCTCCGCTGCCAGAAGTGAGCTGCCACAGATTGCATTCGATGAAATGCGCCAAGGCGAGCGTTGATGTGCGTGCGCCTCCAAGCAAACACAGCTGCGGTAACACAACAGCTGCACGCATGCGCATTCAAACAATCTGTCAGAGCTGGCGCACAATGCACGGCGCGAAGGGTGGGAGGCCGTTTGAGGGCCACAGCATCAATATGTGTTTTCCGCCTTTGTATGGAAGCATACGCTTTGTACGCCAAGGAGACACACCAATTGTGCGAAACATTGTTTGGCTTCAGGTTGATTGATTTTCCGCCAGTTACTTCGGTGACGGAATGAATGATTCGGCAAATGTCGTTCAAGTGTAGTTTGCGGTTAAACGTTTGGCGTTTAGTGTTTTGTTGAGCAGGCACTCGGCTACAAATTACTGACTTAAGTATCTCGTATTTGTTTACTTTTAGTTCATAGTCGTCTATACATATACATACTCGTACATACATTTATATGTATGTATGTATATGCAGAGTGGAGTTTAACGCTGTCACTCAAGAGCTTGCAGATATTCAAATCTATTACCAAAATAATGATTTGAACATTTATTATAAAATTTAAGTTGTAGAAACAATTTAGGAACTATACTATAAGCGTTGGCATAATGCTCTTGTGGCGTTTAGCTGAAATAAAGTATTGTCCCAATAGACCGTTCAGGCCGCTGTGGCCAGGAGACTAGATCCAAACTCCAAATACAAAACTAATGGAAAAACTATTTTGTCTTTCATAAACGCGGCACTTCAGCGTATTATATAAATTTAACTCTTTACTAGAAATCTAGCCACTTTGACAAGGATTCTTTGAGAGCTCACTTACTCTGCTTGTAATAAATATAATTTCCAACAATAAAAAATTGTCAAATATATTTAATTGCTATGAAGTTTCTGAACATTTTAGTATATTGGAAATGGGTAATAGTTTTGAAAATAATTTGAGCACTTTTATAGGACTTTTCCAAAAGTAGCCATGTGGAACGTTCCGCAATGAAAATGTGCAGAATCCAGCTACGGGCAGCCTTGAAGCTAATATGATTGGTATTTTGGAAATGAGTAATAGTATTGAAAATTGTTTGAGCACTTTTTAAAAGTAACGGTGTAACACTTAAAGCAATGAGGATGTGTAGAAATCAGCTACTTGAGCCTCACTTCTGAAGTTTTAGTGACTCAAAGCTCATTAAAACGTATTTCAATTCTCATTTGTAATGCGCATTGTTTATATTCAATGTAACATTGTAACATTGTAGCAACAAACCTTAAGCTCGTAAAAGAAAAATAACTTTTGGCCAATTAATATCTATTGTGAATCATTTCTGAACAAACATACATGTTAATACCTTATTTCTTCATTTTTTATTAACCGCAAAAAACACTCATTCCTATTGACTCTCTCAAGAGACTAAAGGATTTCAAAATTATATCGAGGCGATATTTGTTTTCGTATGGTACAAGGTCCTCTTTCATTTGAGTAAGCATCTATTCGAGATGCTTCTATATGAAAAGACTAAAATTCCAATTGTTCAAGGAATTCAAGCTTTAATATATTTTCTAAAATCATGTAACCTGTATAACAAAATATAAATTCAATGTATATATATATATTATAAACTAAACAATAACGTAATGTAAAGCATACACATTGTAATTAGCTGTAGGCCCTTGATGCCATTGCTTTTTGTTTATATTAGCTTATATTTTTAATTATAAGTTAATAAATATACTACTACTACTACTACCAAATGTTCATGTTTAAAAAAAGGAAAAACAGCATATAAAAATATAAGCTTTGGTAGATTTATCGAATATTTTGCTGAAATATATACTTTATGCAAATGTTTACTTTATTCATATTGCCAACATATCAACCAAATATCGCGCAGATGACCTAACTATTTAAATAACATTAAAATTATTAGAAAATATTGCAATAATTATCTTTTTTTTTCACTCAATAAATTATAGAATTATTGCAAACTAATCAGCTTTGTATAACAAAGACGATTTTTCATTAAAATTTAAGCAAATTTCGAAGATATTTTTGCGATATTGCTCGAAATTTACCGGTCAAATAGTTAATGAAGTTAGTCTATGAACACTTGCAAAAAATCTGATGTATATTAAAACGCCTTTTGATTATACCCATAAAATTTATCATATGCTTGTAAATGTGTAATTAATGTGTTAAAAAGACAAATCAGTTTAATGAACACCAAATCTTTTGGAGCAAGTTCGTTTCTTAAGTCTTTCGTTCAGAGCAAGTTCTTGGCACAAAAATGCACACGCTCAAGCAAATATCGCTCAAATAGCGCTGAGTCGAAGTAAAACTACAAAGTACATTTTGGAAAAACCACATTGAAAAAGATTGCAACACTTCGATGTCAAATGAACTCTTAACACACTCTCTGCACATATGCAGCGTCAAGGAAACAATGCCGCAGACAATAACAAAAATAATAATACCAATAAAAAAAAAGAAGACAGCAGTAAGAAATTGTGGAAAATAGTCAAAATAAGAGCAGCTACGAGCAAAGGGTGCAATGTGTGTGTGTGTGTGTGTGCAACATTTCAAATGAGACACATTGAAAGGCAGCAGCTAAGAGAGCCAGCCAACAACAACAATAACGACAAAGCCAAAATCCCAACAGCCAACAGAGCAACAGTGACAACAACCAGCGCCACAACAACAACAACAATTCAGCCAACCACGATGAGTCGTATCTTTTGCCGGCTGTGCACGCCGAGCTGTTTTTCTTTAAAAGACGCTGCCGCTGCCACAAAACGTGACAGATCAAATGCAGACGGCCACAGAGCAGCAGCAGCAACAGTAAACAGCAACGCACAAAAGCAACAGCAACAGTTGCCGAAAAGTAAACGCCACTGTAGTTGCAACGAAAAGTGTCGCCGTGAGTTCGAGCACGGATTTTGAGTGAATTTCGTGAGAGAAAAACGCGAGTGTTTCAAAGTGTTGCCATTGCCAGGCAAAATCGCAGCACTATTTTGTTCGCATGTGTGTGCCTTTGTGCTAGTGTTAGTTGAGTTCGAAAGAAAGTTGTGCAAGGCAAACAAGCAGTGAAAAGAAGAGACATACAATAAACGCAAAAAGCAGCCGAAAGACCAGCGAAAGAGCGCAAATTAACAACTTCCAGGGGAAATCCGAATCCGAAATCGCAGTCGCGGGCGCAAGCGCAAAATCGAACGAAGGTAAAAGTGAATCTGCAAGCGAGTGTAACGGACGCGCGGCGCGTTTAGCTGAAGTTGCAGTGATTTCGAAATAGCAAAAGTTCATAATACAAAAAACGTTGATCGCTGGTCGTAAGCCTAAACGTCAGCAGGTGCAAGCATTTCGAATCTCAGCAGGCAGTTTTCCAGCTCACAGAGATTATCAATAACGTGCTATTAATTTGAGCTGACAAGCCATTTAATTGGAAGCATCAGACGCGAATTTAATCAAATTATTAAATCAACGCCAACAGCACCGCAGTGAATCCAGCAACTACAACCACAATGAAGGTGAGTGCCATGACCAAAAAAGAGTACAACAACAGCAAAGAGAAACATTGCCGTTGCAATATTGAATAATGCCACAAAACTTGCGGCATGGCATACTTACAGAAACAGTGGCGCTCAAGGGGGCCTTTGAGCGTTCATACGCCACCACCGCAATATTAAGTAGAAGCTAATAAAAATGCAAAAGCACATCAAAATGAAAACTGCTGCCAAGTGTAAGGTTAGGTCAAGCTGGCTGCTTAAAAACGCCACGCATAGACCCTGTTGGGTCCTCAGCAATGCCAGTGAGAGTTCTCTGTCAAGTGTTCAAATACAAATTTAATTTGCTGCGAAGTTTTTTGCAAAAGATTTTGTAACCAAAGCATTGAGTACAATATTATCTCAAATTACATAAAAATCATAATTTCAAAAATTAAAGCATAGTTGTAAAAATTTGCCAAAAGTCGTATTCTATCAACTTTTGTACTACCATTTTTGAGAAGTGACATACATATCAATACCTCGTAACGGCGAAATTTCCGAATCCAAATTTTTCGAAATTTTACTATCGCATTTCTACTGATATATTTCTGTGGACATTTTTCGCTCCTCCCTTTTATTCTTTCGCTCTGCTATGTCATGACATGTAGAAAGTCTGGTTTGGTAGATTTTGTTTCTTTGTCATCGATTTTGCTATTGGAAGTGGCATAAATTGGAGATAGCGAAAAGAACAATAGAAAAGTGTGCCATATGTGAAAATCTGCGCCCGTCTTCTTTCGTTTTTCCTCTCTTGCTTAGGAACTCCACTTTATGGAAAGAAAAATTTATCTGTGTGAATTATTACAATAAAATTTACTGTTGGTGCTCAGCGCTTTTCAAACGTTGCAATTAAGAAAGAGTAGTTATCAAAAAAAAGTAACAAATGTTGAAATATTTTTAATAAATTCCTATGGTCTTGAATGCTCTTAGTTAGATATTTCTTCAAAATTAGTATATGTATATATAAATGC
The DNA here is from genome assembly GCA_963457695.1 of Neria commutata. Classification (NCBI taxonomy): domain Eukaryota; kingdom Metazoa; phylum Arthropoda; class Insecta; order Diptera; family Micropezidae; genus Neria; species Neria commutata. The sequence continues at coordinate 15,685,054 of OY735245.1, read as the reverse complement.
TTTATTATTGTTTTACACAAGCTTTTTCGCTTTTTAACAAAAAAAAGTTCCTACTAATTTCTTCTACACTGAACGTAGCGCACGCCTGCGTACTCTAAAATAACTGGAATTTATGGTAAACACCCACTGATACCTTTTTCTGCGACGTTCCTGCGCACAAAACAGACGACATTCCGAGATTTTACAGCAAGCAAACTGCACGCAGCAGGAGAACAAAGTGACCCACAGCTCCACGCCCATTTTTGCACGCATCTCTCCCTCTCTCGCTCTCTCTCAGCGCTGCGCATGGCATCTTTGCCACAGTGAAAGTGTGATATTTTGCGCTGTTCGCGTCGTCAATCGCGTCGCGCGACAATGACCAGAATTCACTTATTTACGTATGTAAGTACGTATGCGTAACTGTTTGCGTTGCAGCGTTGTTTCGATGCTACGTTGACGATTTGTCAGTTGAATTTTTGCGTATTTATTTAAAGTGAAAACTTTAAAATGAAATTACAAATTAGCTTGCTGCCTTTATTGGCAATCAAACGTTGCGCCAATGGAGAGCGACTCAGCTGTGATTGTAGTTGTTGCTGCCGACTGGTAGCCGCCGCCAGCTGCAACAACAACAGCAACAAGAAAGCAAGTGACGTCGCCACAAATGAAGCCAATTTCACGGAAACAAGTTCAAGTGCATTTTTCATTATGACACGCTTTTGTTGCGGCTAATACAGCCGGGAAGATGGCTCAAAGAAAGGGGCAGCCAATATTAAACTCGTTTTCAAATACGCCAACTAGTTCTTGTTAGTGTGTTAGTGTATGTGAATGACACGAAAATGCTTGCCTCTGCCGCTATTGCATCTTTGAGCTGCATCTTTGAATTTGACAGCGATTATGCAACCATCACATTTACTCGGAAAATAGTAGCTATTTTGGCATAATCAGCAACGTTGTAAATGTCTACGAAACTCTTCCGCACAAATTGCATTTAATTATTATGGCTTATAAAAATGAAAGTAATTATTTGATTTGCAATATAAATTTTAAAAATTACATTTACCATAAAATTGTATTTTGATGTGCTAAAAAATTGTAAAAACAACGTTTGAACGGCTGGATATAAAATTTTTCGCATGTAAATAAATTGTCATTGCATGAAATTTGTTTATCTAACGAAATCGGTTATTGGCAATTTAATGCATAAAATATAACTTTATTTAACTAGTTGAGTTTTATGTCATATATTGACAACGTTTTGGCAAGATAAAGTTGGCATAAGAAGAGAGATAAGAGCTCCAAGCAATTCAAATACTTACACTCAACATTGTCTTCGCCCATGGTCCAACTTGGTTCAGGGCCTCCTAATTAGACGATTGCACCCCGCTGCAAAGTCACAATGTGCAAACAAAAAAATATATTTTTGTGAATTTAACCTACTTGTCATTTCTTATTTTAATTTGCCACAATATTCTCAGCAAAACAGCTTAATTTTTAATTCTATACTCTATGTATTTCATATTTCTGAAGATCTTATAACGATTTTCTTAATTTCGCTAATTCCAATTATATAGCTACAAAATCTATAGCCTAAATTAATACAAAAATTAGTAGTCAATACAATTATTCTATGAAAGGGGCGCTTATTGCGCATGATCACAAATTTGCACGATATTGAGTGTCATACCCTTTTAAAAAAGTCGTGCAGCTCTACGCTCAAAAATATGAGATTAAAGATTGCTAAAGTTATTGCTAAAATAATATAGTCTTAAATTCGCATATTTCTTTTGAAAAAAGTATTGCCAACATAAAATATTGCTGAGCCTTCATTCAATTAAAAGAAGTCCTTTTGAAAATAATCTATTCTTAGCTGAACTCACAACCGATAGACGGGGCTTATTACTAGTATTATTATTAGTATTTTGTTATAACAGTTATTGAATTTTGTGAAATTTCTATTCTTCTACTCTTTCGTAAAGAAAACACTTGCGCTTCTGCCAGATACCAGATACCAGATGCCTGAGACTGAACTGCAATCTCTTGAAATAAGTAGAATATGCCTATATTCGTGGTATTCAAGAAAGAGAGCAACTGCTTTGGCAGAAGTGTAAATAAATCGATTTGCTTTGAACAACAACAAAATACATTTATTTGTTGCTAACTTTTTATGTGCTTCTTAATTCTTCTATAAGAACAGTTGCCCTACTTCCGTCCGTGATTGCACATGAGCAACTAATTTTATGCAAATCACTCTGAATGGCATATTTATTAATTGCCAGTTTAAATAACATAGCATTTGAAATTGAGAAAATATTTCAAGCTTTACTGATCAAGGTTTTGTAATAATTCAATATAAATATGAGCGCTCTACTGCTTGGGCCACTGTTTTCTGCTACATACAGTTAGCCCCCCTTGTAGTTTTTATAAGCTCAAATTCACGCAGCTCACTTGAAATAATTGGCATAATTGAGGAACTGAGGAAGTGAGCATTGCCTGAGAGCAGTCCCACGTTGGGCATCTAATCTGCGGCGCTCCGCCTAATAAGCTTACGTATTATTAACTGAAGCACCTCGACGCTCTCGAGCCAACACTTAAAACTTTAACAGCAGAACATAAAAAATAGCTTGGAAAAAAGATGAATCTTGTTTTGAACTGAACCTACGACAACCATTCCAGCTGAGAATGCCATAATTATTTCATTTCGTAAGCGCGACGCCAAACGAGTTTGTCACTCGTTCGCGGCGAAGAGCGCGTTGCCACAGTCAAAGTGCTAAACGTCATCGTTAAAGCACGTCACTTTCACTCTTGGAAGTGTGTGGCTTTTGTTTTCATCTGATTTTCTTTGAAATGTTGTTATTGTTTTCGTACGTAAAGCAATTCAACACATGCACGCACACGCAAATGCGTTTGCATACGTGTCTGCAGGTGAACATGTGTGCGTGTGTGTTTATTGCATGCCGTTAAGCACCTTTGAGCCAGCCAACACTTGCCATTCGCTTTGCACTTGTCGTTAGCACATTTTGGCGCGCCTCTTGAGGGCATCACGGCGCCTCTGCCTGCTAATTTAGCAATTCCTACGCCATTAGCGAGTGGCAATCCGCCATCGCGAGTGCATAACATCGAACTTGGATCACAACATTTTGGCATTTATGAATATGAGCGCATATTATGCAATTCGTAAAAATATTTTTAATTATTAATTTCTTGAAAGATTTGCCGGTTTGATCGCTGAAAGACAGCGCTAATTTGTTGAACTCGCTCAAATAATTAACAGCAATTTAGTATGAATGCGCTTTGAAAATACGACATAATGATTGACATACATTTGAGGCTGACATTTGGTGGATCAAACGTCTTTATTTGAAGTTTTTCTATTTTTGGTAATTGTGTTAAATTTGAATTTTTATGCATTCCAAAAGTAAACTGAAACACAGCTTGGTTTTAAAGCTTGGTCAAGGCTCAGAGATACATCAACTTTCTATGAAATCAATGTAGCTGGAATGAGACCAATGCATAATTTATAGTAAAAAACTGCACTTAATACAAATTCGCAAATCAAATAAAAGAGCATAAAGCCGCAAAATGAGCTCAACACTCAACGCTCAAAGCATGTGGGTCAAGTGAGCTTCATGCAATCTGCAGAAATCAGTTGAACTAATATTGTTGGTATTCCAAGTCATGCTGCAATTACGATTCGAGTATGTATTGTTAATGATTGTGCAAAAATAATAAAAGTCACTAATGCAAAATTACAAAATCATGTAAATATATGAAATATGTATAGTACCGATACTTAGTGAGTGGCCATATTGAACTCTGGAACACACACAAATTTATATATTGCGAGTACTCATGACAAACGATAAGAATAGCTTTATAACAATTTGAACTTCGATATTTGGAATTCAGCAGCTTAATTGATAATATCAATCATATCTTCAAAAAATATTTAGGCATAATAGAAAAAAGAGTGGTTCTTAACAAAAAAATGCCTTAGGTTGGCAAATTCTTCTAGCTTTTATAAGAACTTAAAGCTTAGTCGATTTAAAAATATAGTCAAATTATCAATTCAAAGCTCATATTAATATTAACCACATTTTTAGCAGTTGCTTTGTTAAATCAATCAATTTATTCGTAATCGAAAGTACATCAAGCTTTATAGTAATTTTTGTTCGAAAACTACATACTCAAGCAATATATTTCAAGCGTTCGAATAATTTACTCATATTCATTCAAAAGCGTTTATTCATTGAAGCTAAAATGTTAATCAATTACATATTTTATATCTACATATACAATGAAGAAAACCACAGGAATGTCAGAAAATTGAAGTGTTCAATAACACAGCAATTTTTCTAATGCGGCAAGTCAGTGGTTTTAAAGGCCATGCAACAACAAAAGCATTGTCTATTAGAACAAAGAATGAAAAGCTTCAGCGTGTGTAGGTGAGTCCATTATGAGAGCTATGTACATGTCCGTCTTGTTCTGCCGTGAAAGCCATGTCGAATATAGTCAGATCTTCAAGAATTTTCTTTACATTTTTATTGAAATTAATTTTTGAATAAACAGAGGTGCAATTAATGCTGATAAAAAAAAGTCACTTAATTTGTTTCAATTTAAACTCAGTTGCGAATAAAAAGGAAAATATGAATAAAAAAATTATTTTGTTGGCAATGACTTTTTGCTGCAACGCTATTTCTATTTTATAACCAAATTCCAAGCGATGAAAATGTGGCAAATATATTTAAGCACAATTATTTGTCAATCATGAAACACAGAAAATTAAATGAATTGTTTATGAAATTTACAGAAATACCTTTAAAAATATTTGCTTAATTGCCCAAAGGCACCTTCAACAATGCATTACAACCTACTTGCATAGTACATATTTCAAATCAAAATTTCACAACTACTCTCGATTCAGCCAGGGCCAAAATTGCATAATACCTTTCCGTGCCATCCAAATTCGGATCACTTAATCTTTGATGTACTCATAAAGCGCTTCACCACATTTTTCCGCTTGACTAAGTTTAATTGAACGCTGGGTGACTGAAGAGCCCAATCAACGTTGAAATTGTTGCTAAAGTTTTAGTAAAAAGGAAAAATACCCACAAGCAATCAAATTGCAAAATTTCTTTCAACAAATTCGTTGTGCTAAATTATCAATTAATAACATAAAATGTCTGCGCTAAACGTTTTTTTTTTAAATGAAAAATTAATTGAGCGGATAAAATTATGTCACATGCGTCAAATGTAGCCATTGGAGTAGGATGTTGCCTGCTCAAGCGGCACTGCGGCTAAATTGTTTCCACTCTAAATGAACGCAAGCAGGGCAAAATGCAAGTAATTAAAAGTTCAAATTAAGTTGTTGTGAAAATTCCAAATTAACAACGCACTGGCAATTAAACAGCCAACACTGAGACGGAGACTGAGGCGGAGATACATTCCTGTTTCTTTTTTTTTTGCTTCCTTTCTTCACTTAAATTGGTGGCTCATTTGAAATACTTTCGCAATTCCAAGAGGAGTTTATTGCCGGCATACGCAAAACTTATGACAGTTCGGGAAAAAAATGCACAAACGCTGCAACCAACAACCGCAGCAGCACCAACAACAACAACAACAACAACACATGCGTGCCATGATGCAACATTGCGGGCAGTCGGCTGAGCTCTGCGACACACTTTCGCACATGGTTGCATTTGAGTCGCTTTGAGACGTTGAGCCAGCAGCGCATTTGTCTGCCAGAGCCATTTGAATTGAAACGCTGCGCGCCAAATCCACTTGAGCGTGCCACAGCTCCTTTGCGGCTCAAATGCGACTTACGTGACGGAAAAACGCTCGTAAATAAGCCACTTACGCAAGCGTATTTAAAACTATGCTTTTGACTTTCAGCTCTTCTGCATTTTATTGCTCGCGCTGCCGCTGTTGGGCAACAGTTATCCTGCCGATGTGGAGAAGAGAATCGCTCTGGACGAGGATGTGGATGTGGACAACGATCATGCGTCGAGCGACACGGAGATACAGGTCGAGAAGCGCTCCGGCAGCTTCGATTATGTCTCGCATCTGAAAACGGGACTGCTGTCTAGCTTAGGGCACGCCTCGGCCTCCATAGCGTCGGGCAGTTCTGGCGGCAGCGGCGTCTACAAGACGTACGAGCCCGTGCATCACGTAATGTCCCAATTGCCATCTTCAATGACTAAATTATTACTTTCAAATATTTTATGCTCTCTCTTTCGCATGCAGGGCAATTCGTTGGAATACGATCCGTGGTCGTTCAAGAAGTCCGTGCTCAATACCATCTTCCAAGCGGTGAAGGCCATCACGGGCGGTGTCACGGCGCTCAAAGGTCAACTGATCAAGGGCAGCGGCTACGCGTTGAGCGCCAGTGGCAATCTGGTGGCCGCCTCGGGTGACAAGGTCACCGACGTCGGCAAGTCCATCATCAACTCGGCGCAAATCAAGGCATACAGCTACGGTCCCTCCGCTGGCGCCACCGTTGTGGCGGTGCATCCATTCGCCAAATTCAGCTCACTGTCGGGCGCTTCATCGGGCGTTAGCAGCAGCAAGCACATAGCCGTACCCGTTGTGCATACAGAAAGTGAGTAGAGGGAAGGGGCGTTATTTGAAAATGTGGTACCAGAAGCAATAGCAACTAAACTAAATTTTTGTAAAATTTAAATAGTTTTCAGTATGAAAATTCAATATGAATATTTTGTTTCACAATTTAAACATCACGAGGTGTTTTTTTAAGAATTTTAAAGAATTTTAAACGCACTTTTGCTCATTGAATTAACTTCAGCTTTTAAGCAAATTTTAGAACTTTTAACTAATAATTCTAATAATTTTTGAGAAGAATTTAGAACGTTCGCGTTCGTTCCCGCAAACGAAACTGTTAAAATCTGACGAATTTGGCAAAAAATATTCTTACTCTCAGTTGCAAGTTTTATGACATTTCTTATTCTGACAAGAGAAAAATCAAACGAAATATTTAAATGAGAAAATTCATACTAAGTGCCTTACGACATATTATATCCAATAATTTGATGAAAGCGTTATCAACTAAATTCAATTTGATTCGCATTTTAGTACAGTTTCTTTTACGCATAAAATACGTGCCTTAATATATACTTCAATTTATTTAGCTAGCAAATTTATGCGATCTCAAATCGAAATTACAGTTTCATAGTAGTTTTTCTGCATAAACTTCCGAAGCTTGATTTCATTTATCTCATTTATTGATACGCTAGCCGCTTTTCAATTATTTGCATACCGTATGTAAAGATTGATTTGCTCTGCTCTGGAAAACCAGCCTCACTTGATATGTTAGATTAATTCCATAATTAAATGCCACACCAAAACAACATTTCGAAATGCATGCATTCATTAAGATGCACTGAAACCAGTTCAAACGCTGCCAGTTGCAGCACAAAATGCAAATGGCGCCAAACGTTTCAATGCCAACAAACTCAATAAGGGCCATAACACCATTCAAACACATGAAGGCTTCCGCTGCCACACGAACTCCACTCACTGTTGTGATTTTTAGTTAACGCCGCAGCGATCGCAGATAAATACAGCTGCTCCGACTGGCATACACCAGAAATGCACAGCGCGCAGTCGCTTCAAAGTGTTATGAAATGCCATATTTTGTACATAAAATGCATAACAAATTAATTGAGTGGCAATTTCGGAAAACTTGTTGCTCTTCAACAACGGCAACAGCAGAAATCGACAGATTGCCTTTAGTCATGTTGCTTTACATTGTGGCTGTGAAATCAGTTTAGTTGGCGCAGCTGAGTGCACATGGGAGTGTGAGTATGTGTGCAGGAGGGATGCCGATTCATTTACTTACTATGTTTGCCACGAACGAGATTCGCGCACTCAGTCGAGCATTGACCTAAGCGGCAGCGCACTGCAATTAATTGCATACCAGCTGCTCTGCATACATCACTGATTGAAGACTGGAAGACTTGCTTTCATTTTTAGCAGCAGCAGCTGACCCGCCTTCCCTCCCTGTCAGCCAGTCTCAAGGCTTTAATGATTGAAAGTTGTTAGGATTGCGCGTATAGTGCAATCAGCAGTTTAATGTGGCTATTACCAAATAACTTCGGCTGATTCGGTCTCTGCAGTCAAAAGTGGGTACCTGCCGCGATCCTTGACCCGGCTTATTCAACCGCCTTAAATGCAATTACGTGATGAGCTGGCACTTTTTCGAAAGTATTTCTGCCATTACAGCACTTATTGAACTGAGCGACCTTTAAACTGAAAGATGCCTTGCTCGAGTCTTCGTGCGGCTAATTCCATTTCATAAAAATTAATTGCATCATAAATTAGCACAATTTCGCAAGCATATCCGACTATAATAGATTGGTCAAGCTTATAATTTTGGTCATAATTGCGCTGGATTGCGCAGATTACTCTAACAAGTAGGCATATATCGTTAATTCCATCCAACTCAGTAGCACAGCTAGCACTTTTTAAATAGGCAAAAAAAAATCAAGATATTTGCCACTGTGCCACTTTCAACCTAGACATTGACCAGCAACCTTTCATATTTACCCACAATACTCGAATTTTACAATTAACGAGAGTATAAAATTATAAAATTGCTGGCAACTACAATCGATTAAATTGCATTTCTTCGATTTTCTGTGCGAATTTCGTATGCAATGCCAGCATGCATATGGAGCACTTGTGCCACCGCTTCGAGTCTCGCAACTTGTCAGTGGACAAGTGCTAGCTTGTTTACAAGCATGTCTCAATTAGCACAGCAGTCAATAATGATTTCAAACTGAATCCAAGCATTAATGCCATTTGCAATTGCAGCTTCGGCTAATGTCGACAGCAACGTGAATTTCCTAAAACAAAGAGCAAGACTCCATTATACAACAACGTCAACAAGCTTGACTCTACGTGTGCCACTGTAGCCACTTACTGACTTGTCCAGCTGTGTATTAGTTTATAAACTAATATTTGTTGTTGTTATTTGTGTTATTGTATCTCTGCTTTAATTTCCATTTGCAGGCATCACCTCATACGAGATTCCACACGGCCACGGCAGCTACGGACCGCCGTCCAAGCCGCCAACATACAGCAGCGCCACACATCAGTATTTGCCGCCGGGAGCGAGCTACTCGAGCGGTGGCGCACCATTCACCGGCGGGCATGCGGCGTTCGAGGCGCCGCCGGGCAACTATCTGCCATCATCCTACGGTCATGACGGTGCGTAAGCGTGCCGTACACATCCACACACACACACATCTGCATGCCTTGCCTACATGTATATATGTATATATAATTGCACATTGGTGGTAGCCATTTAATATTAATATTATCGTTGTATGTGTGAGTGTGCGTTTGGTGAGTTGGAAAATTTTGATTTTATGTTCGAAGCAAATTGCCGGGCAATAGTTCGGCCAAGTGAAGCGTAGCGTGGAGTTGGGGGAAAAGGAAGTGCATGCCAAATGAGGCAGAGCGCAGCGGCATGCAAATTCCTGCATATGCAATATTATGTCATCTCTTGGCCGCTTCCGGTTATTGTAGGCGTATGAGCAACATCATCTTTTGCATGTAAATACGCGCATTTTTAATAAACTATTTTTATCTGTTGCCTCTTCTCAACTACAACCGCCCCACTGCTCCGGCCAGTCCATCACTTCCTGCCTGCTTCCGCTTCGTCGCGCTGTCAAGCACACTCATTCACTCGCTCACACGCTGTCTGTATATTTCGAACGAAGCGACAGATTTTGAGTTCGGCCGCGCAACCGACGAAAGTGAAAGCATCTTTGCGATACATTTGCGCTGCTCGATGGCGGCGTCGCATGTCTTCGTCGTCGTCGTGCTTGTCTGGTTGTGCGGTTGTCTGATGCCGGCACATATTCGTGTTATACTATATGCAGTTAAGTGGTTGTTGTTGCGGTTGTTGTTGTGGTGGTTGTTGTTGTTGGTGTTTTGTGCTCTTTTTGTATTTTATTGCAAGCTATTGGGTTTCGCTATGTCGCAAGTTATGCAATCTATCTTTTTTGAGATTAGCGATTTGAAGGTTTATTTTTTCCCTCTCTTTGCTATTATGTCTTTTCTGCTTTACCCATCTGTCACGATTATTGCAAAATATTATGCATATACAACTTAATGTATACATATGTACATATGTATGTATATACTACATATTTTTAATATTAACTATGCTAAGCTGTCTATATTTATCATACGCGTACGAAAATTAAACTTAATTTCTTAATTAGCCAATATTCATAAGTGAACAAAAATATTATAATGCACAAAAATATTATAGTCTATATGCATATATGAGAGACATCGCCATATTTATGAGACTACCAACATTCATTTGTAAATCGCTTAGTCATCATCAATTAAAAAGTTTACCTACAATAGTTGCTTCTTCTGGCGAACCAAGAAGAAGAAGAAGAAGTTGATACTATTTCAAACACTAAATATTAGTTCCCTAAATCAACTGCTTCCAACTCAACTTTGGCCTCAAGTTTACTACAGAACAGGACTGCCATTTTTTTAAATTTTTTTATAGCTCTTAAATATTTCAAGCCTTTAAAGGAAATTTAAAAAATTTTCTTTTGTTAAATAGTGAATTTGTCATATTTTACACACTTGACTAAGAACTGCGCCAGATCAGCCAATCACAGAGAAATGTCAGACCAACACTTAAATGTACATATGTAGTCGCTAAAATGTATATAGTAGATAGAATTAAATATAAGAAAAATCCTTCAAACTATGATGCCATTGAACTTGATTAATTAGAAGATGAAATTCATACTAAGGAAAACAGTGTTGGAGGTAGGGTTGTATAAGAGGGTGTAAATGTATAAAAATATGCAACTAATTTGAGCAGATAATTTACAGGATATTTTTGATATAAGGTATATATATTTATGTACAAATAATTTTAATGCTGTAAATTTATGAAACTTTTTATGTAAATAATTTAAAATAATACCGAACGGTCTAAACTTCAACTGTGTACAAATGCTAAAACTGACTGACACTTAAAACTAACACACACTGTACATAACTCAAGCATAAACAATTTCACATGCACACACACACATAACACACACACACACTCACATCTTTCAGCCTTAATTGCCAGTGCAAAAAAACCAGAAACATTTCTTATCTACGCGCATATGAAACTTTTAAATTCTCATTTCATATCAATCTATCACATGTATTCCACAAACCACAACCAATGCAAACAGAAACATACTTCTCACACGATGAATTCAACATTTATCCACGCCACAAGAAACTGACCGACGCGGAGGCACGCAAGGCCGCCACACAACTGCAGGAGATACTAAGCATGCTGCCGAATGGCAAGACTGAGTACACTGCATCCAAAACGGTGACCTTGCCACTTGGCATCGGCGAGATTAGTCCCGAAAATGTGGAGTTAACGAATTATGGTTTGGCCAACGGCTTGGGACCGTTGGAGGGACTCTCGCACACTGAGTCTGTCACAGCGGCCTATGGAGCGCCAACATACGAGAGCATAAACGAAAGCCCCTCCGACATCTATCACCAAATGGCGAAGAAAGAGTCGCCGGAGGAGGCATACATACAGCGGCACCCGGAGGAGGGCTACGACTACAAGGCGCCCAAGCAGGCCGATAACACTGGCTACAAGTACAACAACTACCATGCCAATGACCCGCTGAAGGACCTGACGCCCATCATAGCCGCACTGGAAGTGGCCAAGTACCGCGGTCCCTCACAACCCGCCGTCAGCACGCAATACACCATCGAGAAGAATGTGTACAAAGTGCAGCCACCGCCGCCACAGCAGACGTACTCGTCTGCGCCAAATGGCACGCCGTCCTCGAACGTCAGATATCTGCCGCCAGCGGTGCAGAAGTCGAAGTATACGTACTTCGATCCCGCGCAGAACAGAGCAGGCAGCAACTATCCGCCTGTCTACAATAATTCCTACAAGGTGCGTCGGCAGGCGCCCAATCCAGCGGACACATCGAAGCATGCTAGCGGCCATCCCAAAGGCCGAGCGCCGCTCTTCAAGGCGCAGGACTTTGAAGTACAGGACCCGCTGCTCTTCAATCAAATGCTAACGTTCTAAGCTTTTAAGCGCTGCCTGACGCGCACCCCCACTACCAACTCTACGTAGTATTCTAAGTCATGTTGGCATTTGAGTATGATTTTTGTATTTATTGCAATTGCATTTACATTATTTATATGTTTATTTATTGTCATGTAGTCGTAAATCGTTAGCATTTAAATAAAGCATACCCTTAGGCGTACCTCGGATAAGTTAAAGCTCACTCGACTTATCTGCCATAGCAGCTCTCTCTCTCTCTCTCTCTCCTCTATTGCTTAAACTTTGCTATGCTTTTCACATTCTTCTCTTCCACTTTTTCTGTATGTTTCCACAAGTAAGTAAACTTTCCACATTTGAATGCTCTCTTCGTAGTTTAGATTTCAAGCAAACAAATTCCACTTATTGCATATACTTTCAGCCGACTTGAGTTAATCTCGTTCTAACGCTATTTTTCAGCAGTCTACTATCAGTAAATCTGTAAATCTGCTCTTCACATCCACTCTTCTGCACACACAGTCCCAACAAATCTTCAGCTGGGACGTCTCATGCAATGATAGCAAAATTTTGGTACAAGGACTCGTTTAAACATTCATCCAGCAGCATCGAAAACTATACTCGTAGGTTGTAAGCCCATTTGTAGAGTAACGTTTCATAGTGTAGCATACTTCAAGGTGTTTCTTTTATTTAGCTCGTATCTACTTTGTACGCGTACAATATTCGTTTTCACACAATTTTTTGTAAACTGCGGTTACCTTTAAGTATTTATTAATTTAGGTATTCATATTCATATTCTCTTGCAATCAAACATAATGTCATGCTTTTATCATAAAACTCAAATAAAAGAAATCACATAAATAAACATATATTTTTCCATTAAAATGCGATACTCGTACTTGATTTTTACTTGAAACTCATCCTAAAAATATGTTCTTTTTGAGATACATTTTCAATACAATTTAACAGTAGCGGCACTAAAAATGGAGACCATTATGATATAAATCTTGATAGAATTGTTTGCATTTTTAGGACAAAAATGTGTATAAGAAATTCCACATAGGCAGAAAGCTTTAAAAAAACTAGGAATACTGGGAATGAGTAATGCGCTTCAAAAACTAAATTTCAACAAATTTCTCTCAATATTATCCTCAGCATTATTCAATATATTTTTACTTTTATATATGTATGTATATTCTTCCACTGCGTGAGTAAATATTAAACATGCTCTTTTAAATCGCCCTTTGCATACTTAATACATAAGTAGTATGTTTGCCTCTGATGATAAAGTTCCATGCTCGAGCCGTACACCTACATACAGTTATATCCATCAACATGATCCACTGGACATGACAAACTGGCCGGAATTCTTTTGAATTAATTTTGTAAATTTTTTCTTTATTTCATATTAATCAAAATGATAATAAATCAACGTAATTTCTTAATCTCATGAAATAATTAAAAATATAAATTTTAAAGTCCAAAGTAGTATTCTTTAAAGAACAATGCAAACGATTTGACTTTCTTAATAGTAGCCGAAGGAAATATCGTGCAGTGGCTGCGCATTGCCCTCAGGCAGAGCATAATCGCGTGCCAACTGATCCAGCAGGCTACTACTGCCACTGCGAGGGTGGGACTGAGGTTGGGGCTGCGATTGGTAGCGCTGCTGAATGGGCTCCTGCACGGGACGTGTGAGAGATGCTTGCGAAGGTCCAAACTGATCCAAAATGGGTCGACCTCCGGAAGCAGGTCCCAAAAAGCCGTGAGCACGCGCACTTGAAGGAGCAGGAGAAGCAGGCGCGGGAGCGTAGACAGGACGTGATATGCGCACATTCGAAGGTCCCTCACCGAAAGACTAAAATTTTGAGTTTTTTTTTTAGATAAAATGTGTTAAATCAAAGAAAGTCGAGGTACTCACCTGAGATTGTGAGTAATCGGGTTCTGGGCGCGCCACATTCTGCAATGGTGAGTACAACACATCGGTGCTGCGCTGAGCGCCGGATATTTGTAGTCTTGGTGGCGCAGGTCCGGCAGACTGAGCAGCATACTGCTGGCGGCGTGGTGGCTCGGGCTCAGATTCCTCCTCCTCGTATTGCGCATATTGTGGCCTTGGTTGCGGTTGCGGCTGCGGCTGCGGTTGCGGTTGCGGCTGTGGACGGGGACGTTGTGGCGCTGGAGCAGGACGCGACTGTTGCTGTGAACGCTGTACATGCTGTAAACAACAACAACAACAAATTTTGTCAAACCACCTCAGAGCGAACTTAATGGCTGGAACTTACGTATGGTCTCTGTTGTGGCGCAGGCTCATCCTCGTAGTCGGGCTGCTCCTTGAGAGTTTCATCGACTAGAGTGGGCGGTGCCACGGTGATGCCCTCGCCAGATGGTTGGAAGCCATATTTGTTTGCACCATATTCCACTACACGCACTTTGCCAGTCTCGTCCACATAACCGTACTTGCCCTTCACCTCACCCGTGGCCAGCTTGGTTTCAATTTTGAAGGAGCCATCGCCACCCTCATAGCCATATGTGTAGGAACCGTCTTCGTTGTGTCTGATGGGAATGAAATTCAAAGTCATAAATTGCAACTGAAGCATATCAAGCGGAATGCTTACTTGTTGATTTGCTTGAGAATTGCCACTGGAGTGGGACGGGGCGCTTCTGGCACTCCAGCGCTGGCGCGCAGTCTTGCGGGCGCAGAGCGTGGTGTGTTCTCTTGGTAGTCTTGATAGTCTTGCGCTATGGCCGAAGCACATAGCAATGTTGCTAGTAATATGCTTGGAAACTGCAAGAAAGAAGAGGTGGAAAAGATTTAGCAAGCGCTTAAAAGAATATTTTTGAAAATTAATTAAAATATTTTGCAACTGCTAGCAGCTGTTTTCCGAGACTCGTAGGCTAATAATTAAGTTTTATTCTTTTAATAAATAAGTAAATCTGAAAAAAGCTGTACCTTTCAATACCATAAGCACAACTCTATTTCCATTTTATTCTTCCATTTAAGCAACTTCACCCCCGTTCACTTTTCCACACAAATTCTGAGAACATATTCTTCGACTTGTATAACCAGTTTTGCCAGAAACCCGAAACCAACTGAAGTAATACAAGGTTCAGTAGAACACCTTGACTATGAGGCAATATAAGGTACAATGAGTGTACTTACAGACAGTACAGTGAAGGTACATGCACACACACAGACACACAAGCAAATGACTAAGCTATTCCTTTCACTTTTCTTGGCCAATGACATCGGCAAAACAAGAAGCCTAGACACACCCAACGGCAAGCAGGAACCAAACCAGCAACAGCCACATGCCAGCCACAGCAGCAGCAGTGCTCAGAAACAAAGGCAAAGCAGTTGCTCCAAGAACAGAATAAAAATTTTATTGAAAAAAAATTTAGTTAAAACTGTATAGGGAAAGCATGTAGGAAAGCAATTGAACTAGTGTTTCGCTTCCTCAATTGAAATGCAACAACTTTTTCAATAAAAATAGAGTTAAAATTGCATAGGAAAAAGCATGTAGGGTAGCAATTGAACTAGTAAGCCACTTCCCCATTTGAAATGCAACAACAACTTTTTCAATAAAAACTTTATAGCAACTCCAACTCCAAGTCGAGAAAAATTCCAAACCGCGCGCATTTGAATTTCAAAGCCAGAGGCACGCACCACAAGATACAAGCTACAAGAGTGCAGCGCAATGAAGTAGTTAGGAAGCATTGTAAGGAATATTAATGAAAAGAAAATTTTACAAAAAAAAAGTAATTAAGCAGTAGCATTTGCAAAGCAGGCAGTCAAGGCAGCGCACGCAATCAATCCCACGCCACTCTTCCAAATGATAGCGAAAACGAGTTGGAAAAAATTCGAAGAAAAGCGCGCAAATCGATTCGCTGTCGAGCGATTAAGTAATTAAATTTGTATTAGTGGCAAATTTAATTAGCCATAACTGAGCAATGTATTGCACACAAGTATTTCCCACACATGCCACAGCGCTGAGTAGCATGCTCGAACCAACACAGCGACGCGACGTCAGACATTGTTAAATCAGGAAATATCAATTGCTTAAAATGTATCTTTTTTTTTTGTTGCTGCTATTCAATGTGCCACGTTGTTACGGACTGCTGTTAGCCATGCTTGAGCACAAGCAAACAATAACAACAACAGTATCGATGGCACGCTATGCGCACTATATAAAATATACGAGTACGAGTATAATGTCGCCTGCACTGGACAGCAATGGAAAACCAATTTATTGGGCAGCGGTAGGCAAACTGTAAATTCGAGGTTGTTAAAATAGAAAAATTATTTCAAATGGCTGGCTGCATTCGTTTGAGTGCGTTTGCTGCTGGTTCTCGTAACATGATTTGGAATTTTGAGAAATAATTGACGACTAGACTAAATTACGTATTTTTTAATGTACAAAAAAAAAGGTCCGAAAGATTTGGTCAAGCCTTCGCCGAAAAATTGTTATTGTCTATTTAGTATCACTAACATTAATAGATTTTGTAAAAAAGCACATTCATTCGATGAAATTGCTTCATATTTATTGAATTGATAATGAATAGCAATAAAATCTGAAAAAAGTTAATTAGAAAAAATTGCCCCAATCATTTTCGTGAACACAAATTAAAATTGCACTGAAATTGTGCTGAAATAGTTTCGAAAATTATCATTATATAAACTTGAAATGTTCATGCACGAATTTTGAAAAAAAGAAATGCTATGGGATTCGTTTATCCTGTATGTTATTGACATTCCTGGTTTTTATGAACATTATTTTCTAGTTGAACTATTCTATGATTTAAGAGGTTTCTAAGAAGTTCATATTCATCAATGAACTGAAATACTACTCCTTTTTTGTTGTCTTTGCTTGTATTTCAAATATTCTTTAGTTTTGTTACCAATGACTAAAAGCAGATGGCAAAGCTATCAAACTTCTTTTTATCAAAATAGAGTGCTTTTTAACGTTTATTACTCTGACATGCACTGGACAATATATCCTTTTCCTTAACAACGCCAAGTCGCTCAAATATCTTATAATGCTTTCTAGCAATCAGTGGATTCAAAGTGCTTTACATTTCATTAAGTTAATTAGCTGTATAAGGTAGTAAACTCAATTCAATCATTTCTTAAGCCAGTATAAAATACATTGATTGATTTGAATCAATTTGACTAATGATGTGTTACTTTAAGTATTAGTAAAACTCTTGAGAAAATAAATCTTTTTAAATCTGTTGCCAAACACAACTTTCAAATAGCATCATGCCATATAATGTAAGCTACGAACTTTTAATGAAAAGAAAATTTTAATCCAAAAGTCTCTCTCTCTCAGCAATAGTTCCGATTAGATACACTTCGATTACATGCAGCGAAAGATGAAAGTTCATATAAGTCAACAGTTTATAAATTTTTCCACAATCTAAAAGTCGACTATTAGCCACAAACAATTCCAAGGCTAGCCTTGTCCAGAGCAGCATGCAAGCAGTCGATCTTCATTGATGTACCGACAATGTAAATCTTTGCATGAAAACATACACACATTATCTATTTATAGTATTCAATGAAAAGCGCTTATTAAATTTTAAACGTTAACAAACTCCACCCTTCACTTTGCGGACCATGCCGAAATGCTACACATTTAAGCCATTAATAACAGCGTATCTTTTGTGTCGGCGGCGAAGGACGTTTCATAATGGTTTTGTCAAAGATCAAAATAACAATGATACCCGCCCTCGAGCTGCCACATATACATGCACACTACTACAGACTCACGTTTATGTGCAAATAAAGCGCAAAAAGTTTGTGTGCCACTGCCTGTGGCGAATTCGCGCACAAATATCTGACAAGAACTGCAGCACTGTGTTGAATAATGCATAAAATGTCCATTAATGGCTGAAATCAAATCGAAGCATTGCAAGAGTGTGCCCACTTGTTGTTGTATTTCTATGCAGTTGTTGTTGTTGTGGTATTAGTAGTTGTAGTTGCTATTTTCTATTGAATTCACATGCGAAAACCTTTCACTTGTGAGGCTTTTCTGCAACAGAGCAAACTTTGAGTGCATGAATCGCAGCGCAGCCTTGGTCAGAGGAACCACAGCGACTCCGGCTGTGACTCAGGCTCCGGCTCCAACTCTGGCCCACTGCTCTGCATTGCATATGTTGCTCGACATTCCACTTTTGAATATTTGCTAGTGTGTGTGTGTGTGTAGTCTACCAGGCGACAGTGTAAGTCGCTGGCCACTGGCCGAAACTGCATCTATGCCACTAGCGAATTCTTCTTGCAATAAGCACTCGCTGGCAGCGCAAAAACCTATTTCGATCGCTGTCGCTTGTCGATACTTATTTGCGGCTGACAGTTTTGTAATAACAGCTTTTGGTTACGGCATGAGAAGAAAATGATTGCTTATTGGCTAGTGTTGCAGAAAAAAATGTACTACAATGCTTAGAAAAATCGATCATGTGTATTTTAATTGCAAAATATGCAATTTAATTTCTATGGAAGAGCATAAAATATTGTCAGAAATATAGATAAAAAATTAGAGCAATGGTTGCATGAGAAGGCATGCATTTTAGATTACACTTCTTAAAGCTCATTTAAGCAAAACCAGTTCAAAAGGTCGTAGCTCTGTTAATCAGACAAATCTAACTACAATTATAGTTACTTAGATACATATCATGTGACGTATAAGTAATTAAATGATATCCCTTCTTTCTAAGCGACAGTTTTAAACCCAACATAAGAGTTTTAAACAAAAGAATAATTCTCAAAAAATGCCGATGTAGCCATTTAATATCGGACAACTTGATTCAAAGACAATGTAAATACTACCCGTATTTTATGTGCTTATTGACAACTCGATCATTTATATTTCAAAGACCGAAAACATCTTCTGAGGTTCCACACTTTTATTCCTACACCTACACAATTCAATTATGTACAATATAATCTATTGTATTGATCTAATATAGTTTGAATCTGATCACTTTCATTTAGAAGCAGAAGAAATTGCTTCAATTATATTTGAGAAGATCCAAAATGTATCCGACAATCAAAAGAAATTGTTCGAGAGATCTTGTTGCCACTTCAATCACCTTTGCAATTCATTAGATTCATTGAATTTAATTTATTTTAATTATAATTAATATTATTTAATTCTATCTGCCCTTTTTAATTAGATCAAGGATTCTTTTCTGCACAGAGGAACAGATGGAGTTATAATCAAATAGACAAGAATCAAATTCAACAATTAAATTATTTTATGCAATCGATTTCATGAAAACAATAGAGCTGATGCTTAGATAACTGAGATTGATAGCCTCATCTCTTATAGCTCTGGCCTGATCTTTATTAGCTCGTAGTTGTCAGCAGATGCATAATTCTGTACTTTTTACTTTTATGCAAATAATTTTCAAAACCTTGATCGAAATTTAAAAGGTCGTTGCAAGATTTTTTAAGATCGAATAACTTTTCAACTTATAGCCCATAGCCATAGCCCAAAAACAATCAATCAGTAACCACTTTCAAACTTTTATTTGAAAAATTGCTGCTTTACAAATTAGTTGGAAAACTATTGACTATAATCGTTACTTATTCAATGATATTGTAAGATCAGAATTACTTTTCAAATCTTATATTCTGACAACGCGACTGCGACTACTCGAACATCCCTTTTGTGCTCAATTTGCATAGATTTGTAAAATCGGTTTTGCAAATTATGTAAAAAAATATAGCACCTTCATTATGTAGCTGACCAGCAGATCAGCAGGCCAGCGGCCAGACGTGCCTGCCCCATGCTCCGTGCCACCATGGCGAACCAGCAGCGTGGCAAGCAGCAACTTGGCGAAAAATTTAAATGCTTTTGTTGTACTTGTTAAATTAACGAACGGTTCACGCAATTTGCATATAAAATTATGCATTGTGCACATTTACATCATCGGCCAAAGGTGATGCAACTCGTATCTGCCTGGAGCATCAGGCATGAAGCATGGAGCACGTTCGCTTTAAGCCGCAGGCGCACAGCTTTAGAATAAATGGCATTGTGTGCGCGCACTTAGCAAATTAGAGTTCAGCAGCGTGGCGCGCTGCCAGTGCTTCTCAACTTTGACCTTTTGCTGCGCTTGCCATGGAATGGCCTCATGTTGCTGTAACTCTTTGAACTTTAAACGCCACGCTTCTTATTCTACTAGCCAACATACCACTTTCATTGTTAACAAATATTATAATGCTGCTCCTATGAATGTTTGTTGTTGTTGTTGTTGCTGTTAATCTGCTTAATTGCGTTTTGCACTTTGAATTGATGCGAGCTTTGCTTTGCTTATCGACACACTTTCGTAATCCACTAATCCGCCTTGAATGTTGTCTCAATCTATATAATCCTTTGTTTTTTACGATTTTTCTTGATATCTTGTCAATCGCTGAAACCACCCACCGCACTCAACAACAACACCAACACATGCAATAATGTATAGCTTCGTTCTTTTTTTTGGGTCTAGCTGGGGTTGGTCCAAGCCCAGTTCTCAATTCACTTCTTTCAACTGAAGTGCTGCAAAATCAGCTTGGCCTTTTTATACCGCGTACTTGATTGGCCCAATCGGGCACGCAGTCCAGCAGAGCAGCGTGCAGACGCTGCTCCGCGTTGGACTGCAAGCTCACGCTTACACCAGCACTCACAAGCGATCTTGCCAAAGCAACCAACTACACCAACGATCGGCGAATCGAGCAGGTACAAGAAAACGTGCATGCAGATCGTTACGGCACAGAAGGTTCCGCTCATTCCCGCCAAAGGCTGTGGTGAGTATGTGCGATCAGCGAAGCTTTGAATCCCTCAGAGAATTGGCAATGCTGAGAGGTAACAGGCAAAGGAGTGTACAATGTTTGCGGAAATTAATGTGGAAAAGTGTTGTAAAAAAGCTGCACAAGTCAAAGCAAGCTTTTAATGGTGCTTTTACGCTCTCATTCTCTAGTTATAAAAACGAGAAATGTAAGTTATTAGTTGAAAGCTCAACGTGCTTCAATTATTATCAAGTTTTATAGTTACTATTAACTTACCTCTGTGTTAATGTTGTTAATTTTAATGCGAGAAAATCCCAAAAATAGCAACTAGTATGTTCAAATTAAAATATAATCGATATATTATTTCAATGTTAGTACAAGAATCGAAGCCAGATGGTGTTCTATTTATGACTACGGGAAGTAGTTAAATCAAATATACAGCATTTAGTTTTATCTATGATTTGAAATATTATGTTTTTTTTAACAACTCCAGCTTTAAGTTAAGAATAAATTATGTCCCTCAGCTTTTATTGCAGATTCTACGTAACTCAACTCACAGCTTTCTTGCAATGAGAGAAATGAGAAAGAGCGAAAGATTTTCATTAGGTGAGAGATATAAAATATCTTTTCAAGATGAACCTTTTATTTTCGAAGGCTTACCTTCAGGTCAGTTGCAAAAAAGCCAATCTGGAAAAAATATTTGTATATGGAATTGAAGCTCTGATATCTATATACATATGTATTTATACTTATATACTCTACGAATAACATCTTAAGCCTATTGCTCTGTTTTTCCAGGGAAGCAAAAAACGAAGTAAATCCCCCAGGTATACACGTGAACCAGTGTAGTTAGCAATTTTGTGAATCACCTCACAACCTCACTTTCCATATATCGGTCATTAATTATCAATAGCCAAGGATTAGGTTTAGGTTGAGTCTGGAATATATTAGTTGCCCAGGCCGCGGTAACTTGGAGACTAGATCCCCCTAACCACCGCTTATTAAGAGATATGGATGTAAGGGAATGTTTCTTGCGATTGTAGATATATATTACCCAGTTAACGAAATCCTTACTTATGTATATAATTCCGAAGATTCTTACTTTCCCCATCACAGTGACAAAGATGTGTTCTGCTTCTTCTTCATCATCGTTTCAAATTCAAATTCTAGTGATATCTTTACACAGCTCATGGTACATACATTCATGTACACATACATATACATGTTTGACTACCCAACAATAGTAGGAAGTAAGTGGCACTAGCATAAAATCAGTCAATCTTCAAGAAACAGCAAAATAATATATGTACATATACATACATATGTATATATTCCCGGAATCATGCAAGTTTAAATTGCTGTTGCTGTTTTATATGTACATATATTCACAGGCAAAGTGAAAGAAGCACACTAAAAAGTGCCTCAATTAAAAGACTCAGGGGAAAAATATTTTAAATACGCTCGAAAAAATGGTCGCAATTAATTGCGTGAATTAAAATTATTTCACCTGCGCACTTCGCAAAAAAGGCATATTAAATGAGTTAAGTCAGATATGAGTGCTCCAGTTGCCAAATGGCCAAAATTTTACTTTCATGCTGGCATCAGACACACACACACACACACTCGCAAAATATTGCCACGGAGTTGCAAGTCACTTTGTTTCGAGAGGCCCCGCAAAGCGTGTAAAGCTAGAGCGAGACCAAGGCGTGTTGCGTGACGCGGCAAGGCGCGGTCCGGCAGCAGAATAATGCCACCGAAATATCTACCTCAGCCGGTTTGGCCGCTTTGGTCGTATGTCCGTCTGTCTGTCTTTTGTTCTTTTTTAATGGCCGTGTGCGCGACAATTGTTCGTCCGAAAGGCAAACACTTACGCCAATTGTTACTCATTACGGATTCTAAGCGACGTAATTAACGGCAGCACACAAACACACCTCAAAGCCAACTCGCAGGCAGCGCAGCTTTTGTGTGCAGTTGACTTGACCATCGGCCAGTTATCAGATGGACTGGCGGGAAGGGCAGCTCATTACGCAGAAGAATAAAGCGCGTTTTGATTTATTTCTTACGTGGCGCACGTTGCGCGTAATACCAATTTCAATTTCCGTTTTTTATTAAAGCTTCGAATTTTCCTGGAGCCTTACAATGATACTTTTCAAATTACAAAAATTTTTGCCTTAAAAAATCTTTCTTATTTTTAGGAATATTTGAAGGCTTTATAAGTTCATTTAAAACTTCTTAAGGCTCAGTTAGTGATGACGTATCGTATTTATTCGTATCGCTGACATAACCTGTTTTACCGGAGCTCTATACATGCGTTCGCTCTTGACGTATTTATTCGGATCGTAACGCAGAAATTCTCATAGAAATAGGTCTCTCTCAGACATTTGCGATACGAATAAATACGATGCGTCATCACTAACTGAGCCTTAACACTTTGCGTTTATAGAATGTTATCTACCGAATCGGGAAATAGTAAAAGTCGCTCGCTCGATTGAAAAAATCTTGCCTGCCTTGAAAGGTCGCTGAAAGTGCGAACAATTTGCGTGAATTGCAGCTGAATTCCATTCATTTACAATAAAAAGCGCATATTTAATTTCTTAGTCACTACTGCGAAACGCTTCTGTCAACAGCGGTCTGAACTGACTCGGCTCTAGCAAATATATTATAGCCAGCCTCCATGCCCTGCCCCGCCACGCCCCAGCCTTCAGCATTTAAGAGCCCGGCATTAAGAATTCATTTTCCTGCTCTGCTTCTTTCTTGTGTAGACGAAAGCAATTGGCTAATTCCAATTTGCATGTGGGGCACATTAAAAGCAGTTAATATCGCTGCATTCTAATGTTACAACAACCCGCGCAACCCCCTTACAATGTGGCACTGCTTAAAGTAAGCCTCACCCATGACGCTAACACTATCTTTCAATGCATTTAAGCAAAGGCAACGTTTTCAGCGCCATGAATTATTCTAGAGCAACGCCTCGAAAATGATTTAATTTGTTCATTATGCTCGCCGGCAGGGGCACGCAAACTTTGTGATGCTTTTCCAAAGCAAAAATATGTTGGAAGGTAGCATTTTACAGGCATTTCATAACCTTTCATATAATAAAAAGTTCAGGTTCGCTCAGGAAGAAAAGTTCCTGACATTCCAATATGTTAAATCACATTCTATAATTCCTTGAGGATCAAGGTCACAGATGAAGCTTAGAGGAATCCAGCAACATTGAACAATGAGAAAGACTGGTTCAATAGCTTCAAATAGCTTTTGAGTTTAGTGCTTCAAAGTGCATGCTTAACAATCTGGCCTTAATCTGTTGTTTTTTTTTTGTAAAAATAATATTGTAAATTATATAAGTAGCACAAACAAGAAAATAAGTAAATATATTCTTCAATACGCTCTAAAGCTACTAACGCTTCAGAGAAAAACTATCCACTACAATACCTATGTATGTACATACTTTAATGCCCAAATTGCACATCAGAGGCACAACACTGACTATGCCAAAAAAATACTATATAAAGTATCTTGAAAAATCAGCAAAAGGCAATGCTGCATTTTTCCAGCTTTAATGAACCAATAACCCAGAAAATTGGAGAAGGCGCGCACAAGGCAGTGGCTGGCTCATAGCAGTATCTTGTACATGAGGCCGAAAACTGCAATTGATTGTAGTGACCATTTTAGGATGTAAGTAAGTACTAAGGCAATTAAAGATACGGTTCATTTCAGAATAAATTTAATTAATGTAATTTCGGTATAGTAATTTTTTTGAAAATATTGTGCTATTGATTTTCTTAAATCGAGTATCTTGTCAAAAGTACGCTGGCTTAAGATGAGTCTATATTGTGTTGTTGTAAGTTTCTCACCTTTACAAATTACTTTTGAGTTTAAATTCGTGACCATAATTGAAAAGAAGAGCGAAATTTTTCATATAATTTTTTGCTATTCCGGGCGCTTCCACCGTCAATCTCGAATTTCACATGCTAAGCATGCCAAAAAATCATGCCATTTTACAGCGATGCGTGTCAATTGGCAACTGCTGTCAGATGCCATGATACCTTTGATGTTGTTACTATTGTTGTTGTGCAGTTGTTGGCGTTATTGTGCGTTGGCCTTGTTGGGCGGAATTAATTGCAGTGCAGCTTTTGAACGTTTCGTTTGAGGCTATTTGAATAAAAGCCCACATACCTGAACACACACATGTAAGCAACACAGTGAATCAGGGTTGATAAAATCGGCTTTCATTTTCGTACTGCATCGACTGACATAAAAGGAGCCGATTTTAAGATATAAGAAAAGTAATAGGGATACAAAAAATGCAAGTATTTACTAGAAGATTTCAACACTTATTGCATTGTATACAAATGAGTATACAGAGATACTGATATCAGCTTGAAAAATGTATGGAATTTAAAAGGCATATTAGAGAATCAGTATAGCCAAATGGCTATTAAATGAGGGTAACTTGTAGCAGTTTAGCAAACTTTTTGTATAAAGTCTTTGCATACTTTTAGTAAATATTATACTTACGAAGTGAATTTATACATAATTTCGACAATTTTGAAAGTATTACATCGTTCAGCAGCAATAAGCAAGTTTCTGCTATATTCTATGACAAAATTTTTTTATTGAAAAATCGGTATCTCAAAAAGGTTGCTGCATTCTGAAAAAGGTACTAAAATGAATTGTGATTAGATCGAAGAAATAGTACTAAGTACCAATGAATTGTGTATTTATGTATTAAATGCCAGCCTGCTATGAACAAGAAACTGAGCAAAGATAGAAAAAATATTTTCTTCAAGCCGAGTATCTGCGCCACTCGCAGCGATATGCGTGAGAATTGTGTGAAACCTGCTCGAGTACGCTTGGACGCTTGGTATGTGCGCTGCGTATGAGCGTTTGGTATTGTACCAGGTCCGTGATTTGCAGGCGTTGCTGATGGTTGGAAGGTCAGTGTCATTACTTTTGCTCTTGTATATGTTTTAAAGAGCTCCCGGAAAAAAAGTGCCCTCAATTAGAATGGCTAAAATATTTAAGCGAGCTGAATTTAATTGCACGCTGAATTTTAAACAAAAATTTAAAACAGCTGTAGGGAATTTATAGTTGAACAGAGTTTACTAACTCATAAAATTGCAACAAAAATATTATTATTGACTCGTGCCACACCGGGTGATTTCCCATACTTAATGGAAAACTAAATAGATTCTAACTCAAGCCGTTTGCAGCATTGGATGTACCTCATTCATTGGACATTTACATTGACTGATCTGAGGACATCATGACTTTTGGAACGAGCGCCCTCTTCTGCACAAATTTCGATGACGATATCAAGAACGATAGAATTCTCGAAATATTTTCATTTATTGCCCGGGAAATAGAAGGTCCGGCGGCAGGGAAAATGTAGTAGTCTAAAGTAGTATTTAAAAAGAGCTTCTATATTTTGAAGCATTTTCGAAATATAGCTTAATCAATTTGTAAAATCATTCAAGTAATTAATAGAATTTTTCAAATTCTGTAAGAAAAGAATATAAATTATGTTGACGTTTGTCAAGAATAGCAACAACACCGAGGCGAATTTTGCAATTCTTGGACAGCGAAACTGCAAACATTGCTGCCTCTTGGAAGCAATTTGCAGATGTTTGTGCCACCGCTGCTGCAGTTGAATGCTGTTCATGGAAATCGTTTGCAGAGCGTTTTATTTATTTCGATCGAAATGCGTTGTAAGCAAAATTGTTTGCACAAAGGATTTTCATTTTAGATTGTATGAAAAATTGCTGAAAATCGTATGAAACAGCAAATTGTGTGTAGTCAAGGGGGCAATGCCAGACGAGTTGAAGTGGGTAACCAGCTGAAGGCTTTCCAGTGAAGGTGGTGCATTGTCATCTAGTTGTTGTTGTTGTTGTTGTGGTTGCACTTTGACTATAATTGGAACACATTTTGGCGCTTGTTGTGCTGCAATTACTTAAGCTTTCAAAATGACCATATTCGAAAAGGTGGCGCAAGCAAACAACACCCAAAACGACTTCCCCTCCCAAACCGCGCCCTCTTAGCGTCTGGCTGTCGGTTTTTTTTATATAGCCGGAATCTAGTGCAGTGCATTTGAAAGTGGTCGCGATTGCATAAGTGAACGTGTTGCTGCTACCCACAACTGGCCGCTTTGTTGTTGTATTGGCCACAACAAGGCAGCCACGCTGTAACTGCGTGTCTATGTATGCAGATATTTTGTGGTCTTATTTATTTATTGCATTTCCATTGCACACTTCACCGAGCAGGCTCACCAACTTCTACTTCAGCAGAGTAGGTACTTCAAATTTAATTGCCAGCACAATGGCGGGCGTTGCTGAGCAATTCATGCCGAACCAACCCGTTTGTATCCACTAATAATAAAAAGCTTTTTCGTTTTTGGTGCAATGATTCCAATTTGTGTTAAATTAAATCAAAATTATTTCTTAATAAGTTGAAGTGCATTTTATACTTATGTATTGTATTTTCTCTTTGCTTTTTTAAATGTCATATTACGTATTTGATAGCCCAGTGGCTCAGTGGATTCGTCTCCGGTCTCTGATGCAAAAGAGGAGACTTTGAAATTGATATTGTTTGAAATGATTTTTCTCGCAAAGAATTGGCAGCTCTTTAGGAGTATTCTTTATCATGAAAAGTAACTCAAACAAGTTCGCATAAGGCTATTGGAAAAATTTTTAGGTTCCATTAGTTTGTGCTAAAAATAGAACGAGCACATTCGTAAGTTAATGCCAACAAGGCTTGGCCTACACCTGGATTACACGGAATGTCATTGTAGAAAAAGATATTTGTAATACTTTCCATTAGAAGCCTTTGTAATGTTAATCAATAGGGTGACAAAAGCCAATCCGAATGCAATATATTGAAAAGGTTTTCAATAAAATAAAGATTTATTATACAACTTCAAAGATTTGCAATTAATATCATTACTTGAAAGTGAATACATAATTGTGTATGGATGATTCGTTTTTGGTAGTTTTACTTTATTGGAGGTTATTTGAATTGGACTTTTGTATATGAAAATAATTCCAAAGAATCAAGAAAAATTAGCTCAAAATTTAGACATGATAGGAACAAACTGTAAGCGCTTCGATTTAAATGATCGATCGACTATTAAGCCTCTTGAACTTACTTAGTGGTGAAAGTAGCCGCCTTTTTCTACACGCGAAATTCGCCTACTACACAAACAATATTTATAGCTTCTTTTCCTTAATTTATACCAAGCATCATGCGTACATAAATATAGGAACAATTAGTCAGTTGAAAAAAGTTTTTTAATTCAATGATATTTGATTCCAAGGGATATTACAAAGAATTAAGTACAGCAGAAGCGTGATCATATACGGGCTAAGAATTGATATGCCACTATATTTGAGCTATCTGTAAAAATCCGATATATTGTAAAACATAAACTGCAGAGTCCTTTGAAGATATCCCAGTCTATCTCCCAAAAGAAAACCATTCACAAGCCTGAAGTAATTCCACTGAATCTTCAGCGAAGGAAGACAAACGCAACTAACAAAAACTATAAATATTTATTCCGACTATTTCTCTTTCTTTTCGTGTTTTTTCTTTTCTTCGTATAACAAAATTGTACAATTTGGTGACTGATTTTGCAGTAGCAAAGCGGAAAGCCAGTCCAAAGTCTCTTGAGTAAGACAATTCTTTAGTATATGGTAAAATATCGTCACTTAGCTGCTCACTACCGCAGTGGCCCTCCCTTTGGCACACTCCTACTTGCGACCTGTGTAGTCAATGCTGTAGGAGCCGGTACCAATGTCAAGATTCCTTAGCGCCGGGTGATGGTGGCTGGGCACGCTGTTGTAGGAATTGTACTGTGGCTGCGGCTGATATGGGCGTGGCGCGGGATTGTAGTAGGGCTGTTGGTAGGCAGGCTGGTAGCGTGGTTGTGGCGGATGAGTGGGTGCCGCTGGTGGATTGTAATAGCGTGGCGCAGGATTGTAGTAGGGCTGTTGGGGTTGCTGGTACTGTTGGGGTTGCTGGTACTGTTGGGGTTGCTGGTACTGTTGGGGTTGCTGGTACTGTTGGGGTCGTGGAGCTGGATTGTAGGAGCGTGGCTGTTGATGGTCATTCAGACTGAACTTGCTGGACGCAATCGGACGATTGAATTTCTGATCCTTGTAGTAGACGGCGGGATCTTCACGATATTGTCCATCGTCCAGCTCATTGGGACCCAGCGGATAGGGATTGCTGTTGGTCAGCGTGGGTGGTGGCACGTTAATGTCACTGCCTGCAAGATTGTACCAACAACAAAAAAACTGTGTTAAAAAGCTGCTGCTTTCAAGATGATCGAACTGCTTTACCGGCTGGCTCGAAGCCGCGCTTGCTGGCGCCGTACTCAATCTCCCGCACCTTGCCCTGATCGTCCACATAGCCGTACTTGCCGTACACCTCTCCAGTCGGATATTTCGTTTCGATTTTGAAGCTCTTGTCGGCCGCCTCATAGCCGTACGTGTAGGAGCCGTCGTCGTTGTGGCGATCGATCTGCTTCAGAATCGGCACCGGTGTCGTGTAGTCTTGGTGCTGCGCATATGCCGCTTGTAGGGCCAGCAGCAAGCAGCAGACTGTAAACTGCAAATTCAAAAGTGAGAGTTTGTAATTATTAATATGTTTGTTGTTGTTTTCCTTAATAATATTATAAACTAATATGATCTTGAATGTATGACAGCGGTAGCAAAATATGTGAACGCCCTTGAATTGCAGCCAAGTGCAAGCTCCAATATCGCTTTTTTTGCAATTGCCGTATTCAAAGCTCAAGTTTCTGACCATTGGCATCGTATTAGTTGGGTTGAGCTCCGTGATATTGAACTCCGTTTGTGCGCGTAGGCAGGCAGCTTGGAAGTACAATAGCAATTTATATAGCTTACGATATTGTCTATGAATCAATGTAAATCAGTTGCTCAAGAGAATAGTTACATATTTTCAATAACAATAAATTTAATTTTCTTTTTTTTTAATTGCTAAAAATATTCTATACTAAACTCATCCAAATAGACCGCAGTGACCAGCAGACTGTATTTTTACTCCAAGAACAATAGAAGCTTATGTCTGCTATAGTAAGATTACATGGCTTCAACTTGAATTTTAAAAAGTGAGAATAGTGGACTATTTTCAATGGCAAGACTGAAAGACCTGTATTTCACTTGTATTGTATTGTATTGTATCGAAAGGAAATATGGTATTTTTGATATATTTGCTTTGCTAAAATTGAATGTTAACAAATCGTAAAGATATGAAGAGTGAGTTCCATGTGTGATGCTGTTACATACCATTCCTTTGAAAAGGCACAAAAATTGACGAAAATAAGCTCATGTTTTCAAAGTATAAATCCATACTTGTCTTTTTTAGTTTCCTTCATAAAAATACCACTAAAGCATTTGTGAAATTTCTTATATACCTCTCAATATCTGACAACATATGAAGTTTTGTTCCATTTACACAACGTTCGAATATTTCATTTGCCAATTAACTACGCCAACGGAAATAGTCTTTTAGCAGAGCATGACTTGCCTAAGCATTAAAACAGGCCACCGAGAAAAGTTTTTTCCAAGATTTGCATAAACGATTGACTGGGCTGATATGAAGAATTTGTAGTTCCAAGCTGCAGGAAACTGCATTGCAATGCTCTAAATGCATTTGCCACATTGTTGTTAACAATGGCAACAACAGCATCGACATCAAAACCAGATCAACTGAATCTACAAATTTTTTTCATTGTGTGCCTGCATGTGGACATTTGCGACATTTGCAATAGTTGCTCAAGGCCGTTGGGGGCATGTTAATACGCATTCTAGCCAACTAAAACTCGCTTTTACTCGTTACGCCAGACCAGATTCGCTTTCGCTTTTGCTGAGAATGCGCCTGCGCCTGCGAATGCGGCTGCTCTGATCGAATTGAAAAGTTCATGTTATGTAAAAACGCGCGCTCGAATTGTTTTATAACACACTTTGCTTTTGCATAAGTTCTTTGTGAGTGGTTTCTAGCTTCAGAAACCAGTTTCGAAGTTTTCCTAATAGGCGTTGCTTAATGCTCTGATTGCTGTGTTGTTGTTGCATTTGTAGTAATTTGCACATATGCCAGAAAAAGTTGCACTGTAATCGAAATTACATATGAATCCTCTTAGTCATAGATAATTTGCATCCGACTTTTTCAGTTTTGAATTATGCTCCAACTGAAAATGGAAATCTGGTATTTCGAAAACAAAATATTACACAAGCAATTTTTTCTAAAATTAGCACCAAAGTCTGCACTCGGATGTTCTAGCTTCGAAACCTTTTACCATTCCTATGAACAAATGTTCAGTAAACCAAATAATATTGCTAATAAAAGCTAGCATAATATTTTTGCCTTGATAGTAAACAAAGTTGTTTGAATTTGTACTCGCTAAAATAGCTCTTCGGCAAAGAAGTACTCTAGCTTTCATGTCTAAAGAGATTATGCTATTAACTTCCGATGGTTAAATTCTATATTTTTTTCGATAATATATGAATGTCCCATGTGTTATTGTTGTTGTATTCTTAATTCCTTTGTTTTATAAAGAAATAAATAACTAAAAGAATTTTCTCTTTGGCAGAAAGCCAAGATATATAATTTTAAAAGTTTAAGATATTTTAAGTCATCACAGTCAGAGCACTCATATTCCGAGCAATGGCTTCGATGCAAGAGGTTCTAAAAGTGGTGTTATATTTCGCAAATTTGTTTGCTAATTAGCTTCAAAATTTTGCGGATTTTAAAATGCCATGATACTATTGAAACAACGTCGATAATGTTTTCCAACAAGAAATTGTTTGCAGAATAATTCCCAAGTGACACGCCAATCTATACCAAATCATTTGCTAAGATCGATTTTATATTATCTGGACAGCAGCTATCTGTAAATATAGCTCGAAGTATCTTTATCTATTTGTATAGTCTATAAACTCTTACCACTTTGTACATATTAGTATTGTATTTTGGTTCAACCTCAAAACAGTTTCGAATTGGATTTCCACTTTAAAATTTGAATTAATTCACGAAACAGTTTCTTAGTACACTTTCGGGCAAGAGTATCGCCTCGCATTTATATTTAATGTTTATTTGTAATTTGTTTTCAACCAAGCGAACGTTATTAATCCAATCTGCTTCAGGCACTCCTCGGTAAGTGCACTGCAAATAGAATGCTGAGGCAACGATTTGCACTTGCACGAGACTCTGCGAAACAACGTACTCAAAAGAAAACCAAGGAGTCGTACGCTTTTATACCAACAATGCCAACGCCAGCGGCTCCGCAACCAGCAACCAGCAAACTTTTTCGTAAATCAAAAGCGGCCAGCGTAATGAAGCAAGTAAGCGCTTTACAGCGATCGACGACGGCGATCAGCTGCGCTGGCAAGCGAGCGATATCATATACCATGCCATATGAACAACATGAAACTATTGCAGCTGCTACCCTTACCACTGCTGATCTATAATTCTGATGTTGCTGCTGCTTCTTATGTTTGTTGTTGTTCTTGTTGTTGTGGAATGCAGCCAATGCAACGCTGATCCACACGCTTTGGAATGTAGACGCCTGGAGAAGCAAGCTTTTGCTACGCCCTGCTTCCAAACGGAGGCGTTGGCAGCTGACACTGCCACTCGCTCTCCAATCAGCTTAAAATATGCCAGAAAGTGTCTCAACACTGCGGAAGAGTGTTACACACGGCAAGCAGATATGCACAGGTGTTTGAGATCGATCCTAACCAGCTGTGAGTAATTGCTCGCCACACACATACTCCTATGTAACTACTAGCAATCAAAATATTTTAAATATTAGAAATAGCTTAAAAAACTTGTCACATAAATTTAAAAAAACCATTTAGCGCAAATATTTTTATAATGGTGAGAAATTAGGGCGCACTCTCAAGCTTAAGGCATATTTCATTTGATACTTTCGAAGAGATAAGACAAAATGGCATAATTTCATTACATGCCATTATGATTCATTAATTCAGAGAATTATTGAAATTATTGTCCGTTACAAAGTCAATAACTACATATCTGAGGAATGCGGTTGTAACTTTCCTATAAAATTTGCTGCTGTAAAATGGAACAAGTTAAATATACTCGAATTTTTAATGTTAAATTAATTCATTTTTACTGACTTTAGATTTACAATAGCTATATTCGAACTGTGAAGAAAACACCGTGATTTTCTTCTAGAAACAAATTTCGCACAAATTTGCAATGCTTAGAAGAACCAAATACTTTTAATTTCAGTTTCAAAGTCTGATTTTTACCAATCGCCAGCAACAATTTCCTCAACAACAACAACACAGTTTGGCGCACTAAATGGCAGTCAAAGTATGCAAGCCAACGCGAGCTTTTTCATCTTGAAAGCTTTAATAGCTCAAAAGCATTAAATGCCAGCATCGCTGCCGCCCAATTAAGTGAAACGCCCTAAAACCAACGCTCCGGTAACTGAGCGCTCAACTGACCGACTTACTAACCTGTTTTCCGCCTATTGGCAATTGCTGCCCGCAAGCTAGCATAACAATCGAAAGCCTTTAAAGGCTTCAGAAGAAAGTTTGCCGCTTCAATGGAAGTGCAGCGAGCGCAAAAATTTATCGAAAACTAATGAAAACAAAAGCAAGCAATATAAAAGTTTAAATTATGCAATAGGAAATGAATATTAATTTTTAATGAAAATCATTGAATGTGTCAGAGCAAAACAGAAGGCAGAAACGCTCACTAACACACAAACAACAAGAAGCGCACTAAAGAAATAGCAAGAAGAAGACATGAACACAATTTAAATGGCCATTAATCACGCTTGCTGCGCTTCTTTGCATCGACCTTCTGCAGAATGCGATCCATATTTCGAACGAGCTCTTCCAACAAGTCTTCCATAACGGACATGCGCTGAGTTAGGCTGTTTGCGAGTAGTGGAGGAACAAACAAATTGTAAATGCAAGCAAAGAAATATTAAAGAAAGAATACAGACCGCTTGAATTCCTCCTCATTTATGATGGGGTCCGGTATCACTTCTTCGAAATATCTGCGTGAGAAAGGGAATTCTTATTGTATGGAGCAGCATTTCCAAGCTATACAATTAAAGAAGAATTGTCACCCCTACACCCTCATCAAAACCTACTTAAGCATCAGCTCATATGAGCCAAGTTAGCGCCGGAGCATATTAAAAGCATATTTACTCATTGAGCACGACGCTCTTGCGCATGCGCACTGGCTTTATCAGTTCCTGGTTGTGTGCCAAGCCGGGATGAACGGTAGAGCTGGAGGTATTCGGCACAATAGTCGAGCCACTGACAACCTGAATGGGCTCCTCTTCGCTGCTTCTGTGCGGGTCACTCTCCTCGTCGGTGAGCTTGCGATCTGACTTGGACTTGCCGCACTTCGAGCGCAGCCACTCGCAATACTTCTTCATGGCTTTGCCTATAAACAGCTGCAAATGATTGCGACCATGCTTGATTTCACCTTTGACCACACTGTAGGTGTCATTTATGATGGCCAGAAACATATTCTGCATAGAAACTGGCTCTCGGTAAACTGAACAGCATATGAGATAAGGCAAACACATACCAGCAAAATGAAGAAAACCAGCAATATGTAGGTGAGAAAATAGATGGGACCCAGCACGCGATTGGCCCGCTCCAAAGCCGTGTACTCAAAGTCGCCCAAGACCATGCGCATCATCGTCAGGAAGGCCTCATGAAAGTTGCGAAAATCCGGATGCTTCGTGCCGAAGAGCAGCAAGCCCAACTGTGCGTAGGCCAGAAACACAATGAGAAACATGAGTCCAAAGCCCAGCAAGTCTTTGGCGCACTGTAGCAAAAGAGAAACCTTATTGTTAACTCTCTAATTCAATGTATATTTTACATATTTCATTTTTGATTTTAACAAGTCTTTCTTAGCTAATTCGCGACTGTAATCAAAAGCTGAATCTGCTGTTCTTTTTACGAGTTGCATCACAATTTTCGAATAAATTTAAATTTGCTTTTAAATTTCTAATTTAAATTTCTTTAAATTTGCTTTTAAATTTCTAAATTTTTTGCAGAAGTCACTGGAATACATTTTTATAAGAAGTTTAAAATTGGCAACGAATGCGTAGTTATCGACGACTCCGCTCTAAAGTGGGTTAAGTTGATATATCCCAATTTGGTCTACTCTACGTGCATACTATGTATGGCATGTTGTCTCACCCTTCTCAGCGTGGTGCTGAACTGCAGCATGGTCTTGTTGAAGCTGATGTACTTGAACACTTTGATGCACACACAGAACGCGCAAATTGCCATCATATCAATGAACAGCAAATTCCAGAAGCAGATCACATCAAGACTGTGGTATTTGTCAGGTTGCGAGATGGCGCGTTCCATCAAATTGCGCAGATATATGATATGCCAAATATTATAAACGAAGGATATGTAACCGAACTGTGGATGGGAGTTAGGAAATTTGTAGGTTGTCACTTGCTCTTCTTTCCCTAACCTAAAAGCATTAACCCACAAACAATATGGACAGGTCCAAAATATTCCAGCCTGAGCGCAAATAACGCCGACAGCCAATTTTTCGTATCTCACGCACTTCCTCCAGCGTATAGAAAATCAGCAGAAAGTAGAAGATGACGGCAGCTAGCATCAGAAAATAGTCGCGGCCACTCCAAATGGTATGCAATTTCAAGGCTTGCACTTGGGCCGAGGTCAAAATACCACCGATGGGCGGCAGCTCAGCTATGAATCTGTAAAATGGCGCCAAGTATAAAGCTGATAGTATGCATGGTGCTCGGGATATAGTATACTTCACATTATCAAAGAGCTTCGTGTTGGTGTTGTACAATGCGAACTCCACTAGCACCAGACGCGTGCCGCGATCAATCCACTTCTGCGACTTCAGTTCAGCCAGAATGGCCTTGTTCTGCGCGGCATCGAAGCTCAAGTCCTTGACATAACCAGCGCCCACATAAAAGCCAACGCGGCCCCATAAAGGCATGGCACTGAGCTTCGACAAAGTGTAGAAGTGTGTGCTGAGAAAGTGAAAGCGAAGCTGTCAATTTGGCCATTGCCATAGTAAAGCCACTTGAAAGCACCCTTTGAATTCGGGACTCGTATCCTCAACGCTGCGCGCATACTCTGCATAGCAAGTATCAAAGTATCTATCAAAGGCGCCATCCACATGGCAGGTGTCCTTGAGCACGCGTATCTGCCGCAGACGCGGCGGCCCCAGAAAGATGTTCTCATGCAGAAACTTGTGATTGTCTTCCTGCGTGTCGTTTCCAATGCTCGTTGCATTGGCAGCGCCGTGCATGTGTTCCAGAAAGTCTTGCTCCAAGAAGTTCCACCAGTCCTTCGTGGTGACAAGATCGGCAAAAACCTCGTTGTGCTGTGGACCCTCACGGCGCAGAAACAAATGCTCAATGGTCTCGTTGAAGTAGAACATGTACAAGTTCCGCACGGACAAGGCCACTGCATGCCGTAGGACGAATTATGCTTGAGCCAGCTCAACGTTCATTTCACCACTACTACTCACCAATGGTGGTCACCACGAGAAAACACATATAAATGAGAATCTCCCAGAGCGCTGAACGCACTTCCTCCTCGCTTTCATAGCGCACAATTTTCGACTTTTTGCCCATTTCTACAAATTCGTTAAATTATGCCAAGAAATTTATACAGCAAACTTCAACAAAAATACAATCAAATCTCAAAAGTTCGAAAATCCGAAAAATGTTCGAAAGAATTTCCCCTTAAAAATGCTCGTGGATGCGTCATTAAATAGCATAATTATTTTGTATTTTATGTAAATAAAAACACGTTTTAAATTTAGACATACAAACTAAGACTACACAATGCATAAATATCACAAGCATAAATATTAGGGCAGGTCGGAAATGAAGAAGCGCGCCGGTATATAATTGAGAATCGTCTTGTAGCGATTAATTGTGACGGCGTCCAAAGTTTGCGCGAAGCCGGGACGCATTATATCGAAAATCTCGCGCCAGCTCTGATCGAACAGCTGATGTGCGCTGTCCTCCAACTCCTTGTTGCCATTGAAGAGGTTCGTAAAGTGCACCTGGAAGTTGCCGATCTTGTTGATGCGCGATGAGATGGACTGCACATCGAAGAAGTACTCGTCGCCCACCTTCTTCAGGTTCGTTTTGGCAACGATAATGTAATCCAGATCGGCTGCAAATAAAAGGAACGAGCTGAGCGTGACTTGCGCTGCTTCGCCTAGAAATGTGTGCACTCACTTATTTTCGATTGCATGGTGCCTTGACTGTCGAGATTCAGCACCAAAATGCGGCCCTTCATCTTGTAGTCACTTTCGATCTTGAGCGAGGGCAATTGCAGATGGAAGCGTATGGTGTAGTCCTTTTCATTGATGCTGCAAAGGGGCGCAATGGAATTCACTAAGACCTGAATCAATTGGAGAAGCTATGCACTTACGAGCTCTGCTGCACTCGGTTCGCGCTCAGGCCGCTGGCCACCAGATTTTTGAATTCCACACGCAAATCAATATTATTGGTTTTCTGATCCAAACGCAGCTTCTTCACATGGAAGGGATCAATGGGGCTCAGATTCTTCAAGCCGGGTACGCCTGCAGCGATTGAACTTTAGCCGAAAGCGCATTTCTATGGCTCGAATTGCACACTCACCAGTTCGCCAGTTCGAGAAAACACTTTCAAAGGCCTTGGCCAAACAGACGTCATCCTTTGGTCCATGTATGCGGCAGGGCGTCAGAAAAGAAGCTATAGCCGCAAGCAACTTTGATATTCAGAACTATTCCAATGCTATGGCACACAAACACTTCAACACTTACGCGCCTCCTTGAGATACTCCTGCGCGGCGGTGCTACACCCAACGCAGATCGCGATCACGATGCCCAAGAGAAGCCGCTGCTGTTGCTGCATAACTGCAATCTTTGAATGTTCCGTCTCGACTGAAGTTTTCCGCAGCCGAACTTCATGTATTAAATTGAAATTGGCTGAAGCCAAAGATGAAGAAGTAACGACTGCATAACTTTTTTGTTTGCTTTGTCTTTTGCTGAATTCTTAATCGCTGCGAGAGTTGCTCGACGCGCCGCAATTATACACAATTTAAGAATATTAATTTCCATGCTAGTCTGCCATAGTCTTTTGCTATTTCGCCATTGTATAATAATGTTGTTCAAGTGTTTTTATTGTGTATCTTCGATTTGGCTTGATTTGTCGCTGGCTGCTCGAGTAGTAATTAGTTGTGAGCAGTGTTTATATTGTCAAAGTTGGCTAACAATGGGCAAACTTGAAATCGCTGGAAGTTTATAAGCCGAATTGAAACGGCGCTACTGGTTTCGAGCAGACGCCAATTTATTTAATTGCTCTGTGCAAGCGCCTGCGCACGTGTGTTTATATAGGTATGACAAGTGTCAGTGTGTGTGTGTGTGCGTGTGCCGACAATGTTATGCAAACAACGTCTGCTGCCAGCATATATATATATATATACATACTTACATATATAAATATTATAGAATCACGGAAGTCGAGAAATTTTTTACGTCATTTTTTGCCGGTCTTATAAAACCGAAATGCTCCAAAAAGCTGTTTCGTCTTATGCCAGCGGCTTCTACATATGCATGAAGCGGCTTCTGCCAGACTGGATATGAGGGATTCCACTTAACATATATAGCATATTAATTTATAGTTAGTAGCAAAAAAAGCCAAACGATTGACAATTGTCTGAATGGAGCAATAAATACTGCGGCGAGCGTTCTCAGTGAGAGATTATGGCCGCCTGCAAAACGGCACCAAAAAAACAATTGAAAAGAGGAAGTGGTTTCAAGTTCAAGAAGAGATCGCACAGTGGCGTTTTTGTGTGCTCTTGCAAAACAAAAACAAAAATGAAAATTGAAATATGTATTTATATCTTTGCTTGGAACAAGTTGAGTAAATATTATGCTCAAACTATGGAATTAGGCGCACATGTGTTTGAAATTAGAAAAATTTTACCATAAAACTTGACGTAGATGGCATGAAAAATATTTGTTGCAGGATTGGTTCTTGATTGAGGCAGATAAAGAGACAGTTGCTAAAATAGCTGCATTTTACTATTTACTACTTAAAGTAAATGTCCAGCAACACTACTCAACTTTATTTTATCTGTCCAACCCATAATCCTTTCCAAACAGCAAGTACATATGTAGGGACCGACCTTGAAAGCTGGTTAATCCTGCCAAATCCTTTTAAGCACTTGAAATATTAATTTTTGTCATTGACAGTAGGTACCAGAATTACAAGTGGAATCTTTTGATATGATTAATGAAAATCGATTTAACAACTTATTTGAAAAAGCGTTTTTATAATTGCATAATAAAGCCAAATAGTAGCAATCTCAAAGAGAGCCATGTCCAGAAATGTCAAAATCAGCTTCTGACAAGAAAATTCAAAAATTTATTTTAAAACAAGTAAGGAAGCATCAG
Organism: Neria commutata; assembly: GCA_963457695.1. Taxonomy (NCBI): domain Eukaryota; kingdom Metazoa; phylum Arthropoda; class Insecta; order Diptera; family Micropezidae; genus Neria; species Neria commutata. Next base: position 15,645,779 of record OY735245.1, on the reverse strand, counting down.
TCGGGTTTCACCGTCAGAGTAATACCCTACACCAAGTAACCGAATAGGGCGATAATCCACTGAAATAAATTAATTTGTGGGTGCATGTAATTTACAACCTACATAGTGGGCGGACCGCGTCCATTTTCTTGTATGACATCTTAGACCTATATATCAACTCGGGAACCGAATTTCATTCATTTATATTCGTAACGAGTCAATTGGGAGCCATTTTACCCGAAAAATTTTGCCGCCTATATAGTGGGCGGACCACGCCCATTTTTTCGTATGACGTAGATGGCCGACCCCTTAACTTGAATACCAAGTTTTATTCTTTTCAATGAGTAATTAGACAAATTACAGCAATTTGATCGCAAAAAACCCGATGTAGTTGGACCTACAGGTCTATAATGGGCGTGTCCTTCGACCGATTTGGCTAATCTCAGAACTTAAACTAAGTTAAGGTTCACTCTAACTGTGTACCAAATTTGGTCTAAATCGGACAACTCCTTCTTTCTCTCCTGTGTAAACGGACGGCCAGACAGACAGACAGACAGACAGACAGACAGACAGACAGACAGACAGACAGACAGACAGACGGACAACCGGAAATCAACACAGAAAGTGATTCTAAGCATTTCTGTATACTTATGTCTATACCTAGGACGGCTCCTTTAAAGTGTTACAATTTTCGCACAAAGTTATTATACCCTATTACCATAGGTGTAGGGTATAAAAATGGATATTTTACATTTTATTATAATAATTCCGTGGCCACAAAAGGTAATAGCCTAACTCGAGTTAGAACAAAATTTAGTTTCTAATGCCATCGTGTTCAGCGCGTCTAAATCTATTTGCTATCAATATTACAAGTAGATTCGTACTCCTATTTTACTGAATTATAAAATATGCGAAGCCCCAAAATCTGCAATACTAAAGTAAACTTTGCAGCTGATATATTCAGGTATATTACTTTCCGTTTGCTTAAAAATTTTCTGCAAAAAATTCGAATTTTTGTCTTTAAATCAATTAAATTTTAATTACGATAGTTTAGCAAAAATTGTTCCGATGAAAAACATTGAATATGAACAGCGATGACATAAATTACTTCGTTTAGCAGCCAGTCCACAAGTCGATTAAAAAAGCATTAGTCAAAATTAATTTTTTTATAAGTAAAATAATTAAAGCGTGGGAAAATATTTTTAAGTGGTTTTCCTGCATATAAAACTGCTTTCGGAAAAGCAAGTCAAGCATTCTTATTGCAAAAGTCGAAGGTCTAACTAACTTAAGCTGTAAAACTCACTAAAATGCAGCTCAAACTAAGCACAATTGCCGTCGCTCTTTGCTGCATAGCGGCTGTAAATTGTCGCGAGTACTTGCAAGAAAAGCGTAAGAAGTATATTTGAAATCTGAATTGTGAAGTTTTAGCTATGTATGTATGTATATCCTTTCCAACAGCCGAATTCCTGCAGCCTTGCTACATAAAAGCAGCTGACTTCGACAAATGTTTCAAAAACAATTTACAAGCTTTGATAACAAATCTCGGGAATGGTTTGTAGCCTATTTCCACTTTTTATAAGTTTTTTAATTATAGTCCTATTCTGTTAATATATGCAGGCATACCCGGCTTGCCAGCGGCCACTATACTGGAGCCTGTAAAAATCAAGCGACTTAAGATGGAACAAAACCAAATCAAAGTCGTAATACGAAATGCTGCAATAAACGGCATAAGTGCCGTCAATTTGACTAAAGTAACGTAAGTAATTACTTTGCAGCTGCAGCAAAGTCATGTTACCTTCCTTGCACTGCCCGAAATAATCAATTCTTCCTCAGCTTGCATCCAAAGAATTTAAGTTTTCTGATTCGAGCAAATGTGCCGAAAATTCGTCTCAACGCGCGCTACAAAGTCGACAGCAGATTAGCATTATTGCCATTGAACGGCACGGGCAAGTTGGACATACAAACCGGTAAATACAATATAAGTTAAAGTTAAAAGAAATAGTACACTTTTTTGCATGAAATTTGAGGTTATGTTTAGCATAGTTAGTAGTATGATCCGTTTAAGGTCCTCCCGGAGAAGTTTTCAAAACAGTGCTTACATGATAGTCGCATTCAACGATTTCCATGATTTCTTTTATGCAATATGTACATATGCAATTTGTATTTAAATGTAAATTTGCTACGTTTATGCTTCAGAGAACCTGGACTTCAGCTTCGTTTTGAAAATGCAGCTACAGGACGATGTCAATCTCACATTTATTGAAATTCAATCGGTAAAGAGCAGAATCAAACAAATTGGAGACTTTCATATAGATTTGAAGAACTTATTCAATGGTAACGAGCAGCTGGAAGCGCAGACCAATGCACTTTTCAACGAGAACTGGCGCAGCTTCATCGAAGTGCTGCGCCCCACGCTGCAGGACACATTGGATGCGATTGTCTTGGCGCGCCTGCGTAAGGTCTTCCACTACATGCCAGCGAATTTCTTTATATCTGATGTGTCTGTAGCCAAGCAGCTCTATAACACAACCAAAGTTGACAATAAAATCTAGCTATATATTCGAAAGTTGCAAAGCCGGTTCGAAAAAATTGTTTGAGTTGTAAAGTCGCAATGATTCTCGAATTATCTGGATAATTAGACTATATAAAGCATATGTATATGCAAGCGAGTATATATGGCTAAAGTGTAGTTTTAATTACTTTTGCAAATAATTTTATTTTAAATTTACAGAAAAAAGATTTCATCTTTATATGACTAAGCCACTTCACGATTATGGGCAGTACAACCTGTTTCGAGCCAACAGCGAAATTGCAAAGAACTTTAGCACTTCCTTTCGCGGAGTGCAGATGCCCTCTTTTACTAGCACTATAAAAGCAAAAAGCAATTACATATATGCGTTACAGATACGGATTCACACATATTGACCTGAAGTCAAGGTGAATCGTCAGCGAATTAATGAAGTGTGCCCGCCGCTTTTTGCATATCATTGAATTGGTAGAACAACAGATTCGCATACGCAAATATAACAGGTTGAATGCATTTTATATTGTTCTGAAAATACAGGGTATAGCAACTCAAGAGATTCTTTGGTATTAACTTAATACTATGAGGGAGCTCACACCAAACTCAAAGAACTCTATCAACTTTTTTCGTATGCCGGGTGAATACAGACAATAGGACAGCAAACAATAGGTGCCAGAAGATAAAGATCTGTAAGCCAATTTTATGATCCAAGTCTGAAGTAACGAAAACGTCGCTAGACACTTCCTACACAAGAGTTCTGCCTTTGCCAGATCTCCATTATATACAGTCAGATATGTCAATATGCACAAAGCTAAAAAACGACATATGGCCTCAAATTCTCTTGATCAGATAGAAACTGGACATCATTTACCAACATCATAAAATAATTCACATTTTACATACGGAAATTTTGCTTTCTGCAAAGTACAGTTGTTGGGCAAAAGAGAAAAAAAGAAAAGAGACGAGTAGAGACTTTCGCGTGCTACAAAACCTTCTATTATCCTTTTTGCTCTCACACGTTTTTGACATTTCCAACAACAATATCAATGACAAAGAAAAAACAACAAAAGTTTCCGTAAGTAAACGCATGGGAAAAAGCGCCAAAAATAAATTGCTACGAAATTTCAAATTTCGTATTTTTCTATTATTTCAATACGATCGCTCGAATCCGCTTCAGGTTATGAATGAAATTCATTTTTAACTCGGAATTTGCAGATAGTTTCCTTAGTAATATTAATAATTTTGTGACTGAACCCTGTAAAATTAAATACAGTTCCGAAATTGTTATTACTAGAATAAAACAAGTTTTGACAAGTTAAAAAAAAGAACGCATCAAAATAAATACCAAACAAAAGTACACAAAACTGTGCGATTATAAATATTCAGGGCTGCTAAGAATTCGAACTAAAAGCTGACAGTGCAGCTACAGACGCCAGAGCTTCACTCTTCTTCAATCAGTATCCTGTAGTACGTCCAAGGAAACGAATCCACTAACTCTCGCCATGCAGCTTAAACTATTAATTTTAACTGTGTTCAGTTTGTTTGCCACGAACCAAGCCGCTAACTATCTGGCGGAAAAGCGTGAGTAGAGGAAAGCGTAAAGCAAAGCTTTTATTTAAAGGGCACAATTTGCAGCTGCCTTCCTGAAGTCATGTCTGCTGAATGATCCCAACTTTAGCAAGTGTTATGTGGCCAATTTCCAAGTGCTCTTCAAGGAGTGGGTAAATGGTACATCATCGAAAAAACTAAAATCGATATGTGGAACGATTTAATAATATCCCATTGACAGGTGTGCCCGGCTTGAAGTCTGTCGGCAGTTTGGATCCACTTGATGTTAAACGTGTGAAGCTGTCACAGGAGGGCTCCAATATCATATCTCTGAATGCTGTTTTACAGAACATTGTTGTGAAGGGACTAAGTAGTGGCATCGTCCAGGACGCGAAGTAACCAGTTTTGTATTGAGTTGCTGTAAGATTATTTCAATTAAATTTTCTTCCTCTCATTTCCCAGAATAAACCACAATAATTTCAATGTGGCTATTAAACTTTTGCTGCCAAAGCAACGCTACGATTTCGACTACAAAGCCAAGGGTCGCGTACTCACTCTCCCGCTTAATGGCGCGGGCAGAGGCTTCTTGGAATCAGGTTTGAAGTGCAAGGCTCTTCCTTCAGGGCCCATAATTAATCGTACATATTTTTATATTCAGATAACGTAGCCTTGTCCTTCCGCATTACTACAAAAAAACGCACAGAGGGTGAAAATGTCTTTCTGGATATACAAAGTATAAAAGCGCACATCGACGAAGTCGGAGCCTTCCGAATACACCTCGACAATTTGTTTCAAGGCCAAAAGGACTTGGAGGATAGCGCTAATGCTCTTTTCAACGAGAACTGGCGTGATCTTTTTGAAGTGATGCGTCCAGCGATTGAGCAGATTGTTGAAGCCATTCTGGAGGATCGTTTTAAGAAGATCTTCAACTATGTGCCCTCAAGTTATTTTATTAATGACCTACCACGCTAATAAATCGATTGTGATTGTTAAATACAGATTTTTATATCTTATACAATGGTCTTTTTGATTTTGTACCAGCTTGAAACACAACAATTTTTTTACGTTGAGAAAACAAATTCAAAAACCCAACAATCTTTATTCACTTTATTCGTTTGTGTCTACTGGCAAAATATACATTTTCTGGACTGGTCTTCGCAAGATTTTAAGTTTAATGCCAAAAACTATGCCATCTTTTTAAGACACCTCTTAATAACTCAACTAGAAGTCGTATGCACATGTACATATGTATGTACCTATACATGTAAAGCGAAGCGAATAAATTCTTTCCACTGGTGTTTTATAAATATACTAGCTGTCCCGGCAAACGTTGTTCTGCCTAAAATAATTATTATATTCCAAGATTTGTTTTGAAATGTATTTCAATGTATTTCAGGAAGAATATGTTTTCGTGAATATTTCTACCCCGACAACAGCTATCGGGTTCAAATTTTGTCGACGACTTTCTGTTAACTTTAGTACTATTTGATGTGAATTTGAGCCAAATCGGTCCATAAATAAGAATTTTCGAAAAACCGCCGCCGCAGCGCCACTTAGGAAGGTCTAACATAAAATAAAATTATATAAAAAAAAACTTTTTAAAAATAAGCTTTAATTTATTTAATGTCCTAAAAAGTAGAAAATAAATTGTTTTTAAGTCACCTGTATCTTACTATCAATAAAAGCTTGGGGCGATCATGTGTTCAATATTTGTCAAACAGTTACCACAATATTTTATTTAAATAATTTTTTGCAAATAGATTCCAGTAATGAAAGATATTTTGAATATGGATATTGAGCGCACAAGCTTTTATTAATAGTAAGATACAGGTGACTTGGAAACAATTTATTTTCTACTTTTTAGTACATTAAATAAATTAAAGCTTATTTTTAAAAAGTTTTTTTTATATAATTTTATTTTCTACTTGTTAGGGCCAGTTTCACAGTGGATATTTAAACTCTGATTGCAGTTTAAATAGGGAATTTCAGTTTCACAGTTGGAAGTTAAATACGATTTAAATAGCCGACTGTGGATATTTAAGTACGGCACAGAGTTGCAATCGAAAACAAATAAACAGCTGATTTCGGATGTGCAAGCAAGCTGCGTCGACAATATTGCAATTTATAAGAGATCAAATTAAACATAAAACTGCATGGTATAGCACATATAAATGATCCCGTAGTATTATAAATAATATAAACTGTGGATTCTTTGCACAATATCCAATAATTCACTTCTTTCGGCCGACGGAAAATTTTTTAGCTCGCGCTGCCTCCATAATTGAACAATTGAACATATGTTTTTGGCAAGTTGTGTCAACCTTCAATTGTCAAATATTCGAAGTTGCCATTCATTATTCCGTATTTAAATAAATGCACTGTGAAACTCAAGAAAAGTTAAACTAGATTTAAACTCAATTCGCAAATTAGATTTAAACATCCACTGAGAAACTGGCCCATCAGTGGATGTTTAAATCTAATTTGCGAATTGAGTTTAAATCTAGTTTAACTTTTCTTGAGTTTCACAGTGCATTTATTTAAATACGGAATAATGAATGGCAACTTCGAATATTTGACAATTGAACACAGCACAACTTGCCAAAAACATATGTTCAATTGTTCAATTATTGAGGCAGCGCGAGCTAAAAATTTTTCGTCGGCCGAAAGAAGTGAATTATTGGATATTCTTCAAAGAATCCACAGTTTATATTATTTATAATACTACGGGATCATTTATATGTGCTACACCATGCAGTTGTATGTTTAATTTGGCCGCTTATAAATTGCAATATTGTCGACGCAGCTTGCCTGCACATCCGAAATCAGCTGTTTATTTGTTTTCGATTGCAACTCTGTGCCGTACTTAAATGCCCACAACCGGGCATTTAAATTGTATTTAACTTCCCACTGTGAAACTGAAATTCCCTATTTAAACTGCAATCAGAGTTTAAACATTCACTGTGAAACTGGCCCTTAGGGCCAGTTTCTCAGTGGATGTTTAAATCTAATTTGCGAATTGAGTTTAAATCTAGTTTAACTTTTCTTGAGTTTCACAGTGCATTTATTTAAATACGGAATAATGAATGGCAACTTCGAATATTTGACAATTGAACACAGCACAACTTGCCAAAAACATATGTTCAATTGTTCAATTATGGAGGCAGCGCGAGCTAAAAATTTTTTGTCGGCCGAAAGAAGTGAATTATTGGATATTCTTCAAAGAATCCACAGTTTATATTATTTATAATACTACGGGATCATTTATATGTGCTACATCATGCAGTTGTATGTTTAATTTGGCCGCTTATAAATTGCAATATTGTCGACGCAGCTTGCCTGCACATCCGAAATCAGCTGTTTATTTGTTTTCGATTGCAACTCTGTGCCGTACTTAAATGCCCACAACCGGGCATTTAAATTGTATTTAACTTCCCACTGTGAAACTGAAATTCCCTATTTAAACTGCAATCAGAGTTTAAACATCCACTGTGAAACTGGCCCTTAGTCTTCCATAAATTAAATTTTAGAGCTCTGAAATTTTTCGCAAAAAGAATTTAAAACTTGCAGAGCAGTACACAATATTTAGGGTATTCATAGTGTCCCCTATCGTCATATCCTCAATTTAACAAATACATAATACGGCTGTGATCGACCCTAATATTCGTGGCATATTTGTGGCGCGATGAGTTGTTGTTGTTTTGCTTACAAGGCGCGGCGAGCTCGGCCCATGCGCAAAACCCCCGTTGCTTTTGCGCGGTGAGTTGTTGCTATTTTGCGTGCAAGGCGCGGCGAGTAAGTTCCTATCGTGTTTCATTGATGTGTGGTGTACCTATAATTATAAACTGAAGCCCAAGTGTGTAGTTGCTTGAAAAGTGCCACGCCCCTTGTCCTACGCCCATAAAATTTTAGTTCCAAAGCTATTCTATATAAACGATTTTGTTTGTATGGGCGGTGCCACGCCCCCTTATCCAGTGCCCGTCTTATTTTCCCAGTAGAAGGATATGGATATGTAGTAAGTTCCTACCGAGTTTCATTGATGTGTGATGTGTAGTTCTAAAGTTATACACAAATCTGGAGTTTATAAAAAAGTGCCACGCCCCTTATCCTACGCCCATAAAATTTTTCCAGTGGGACGACACATCCAAGAGGCGACTGTATACGAAATTTCAATGCTGCACGACCTTTAGTTCCAAAACTAATCGAGATCAAAAATTTTGTTTGTAAGGGGGTGCCACGCCCCCTTATCCAGTGCCCGCCTTATTTTCTCAGTAGAAGGATATGGATATGTAGTAAGTTCCTACCGAGTTTCATTGATGTGTGATGTGTAGTTCTAAAGTTATACACGAATCTGGAGTTGATAAAAAAGTGCCACGCCCCTTATCCTACGCCCATAAAATTTTACCAGTGGGACGACACATCCAAGAGGCGACTGTATACGAAATTTCAATGCTGCACGACCTTTAGTTCCAAAACTAATCGAGATCAAAAATTTTGTTTGTATGGGGGGTGCCACGCCCCCTTATCCTACGCCCATAAAATTTTACCAGTGGAACGACACATCCAAGAGGCGACTGCATACGAAATTGCAATGCTGCATGACCTTCAGTTCCAAAGCTAATCGAGATCAAAAATTTTGTTTGTATGGGGGGTGCCACGCCCCCTTATCCAGTGCCCGTCTTATTTTCTCAGTAGAAGGATATGGATATGTAGTAAGTTCCTACCGAGTTTCATTGATGTGTGATGTGTAGGTCTAAAGTTATACACAAATCTGGAGTTGGTAAAAAGTGCCACGCCCCTTATCCTACGCCCATAAAATTTATTGATTCATGTATTGGGCTCTAGTTTAGGCATGTATGCAAAGTTTCAGATCTCTAAGTAGTCGGGAAGTGGGTGAAAAATTTATTACTAGATTTGACGACATACCACTGACATACCACTGACTGACATACCGCGGACAGAAAGTGAAGTTAATATAAAGCTTATAAAAAACTATTCAGAGCACCACCCGAACATATGTTGTGAGTATAAGGTCAATCGCTTCTGTGGTTCAGCCGTGATGCTGCAACATACATACGCACAAACGTTTTTATATATTAAGATATTGACACCACCTCAGCTGAACACTTTAAATTTAGGAACGCTTACCAGAAGGTCATTTACTAGACGGATTTTCGATGGTGGCAAGGAACTAAGTTGATCAGTTCCCACCACGTCTGACTCCAGCAGCTGCAATTAAAGTTGGCTTAAAATATGCATGAACAAGCAATCCTTTGAAAGCAAAAACATTGCTGAACAAAGTTCGGCTTTGCGACTAACGATTTATTAATGGCGACTTACCTAAATAAACAAGCTTGCTTCCTCTTAAATCCCACAAGGAGATGGGAATCGCCATAGGAAACAGGTAGGTAATATTTATTTTAATCAGCAATTTAAAAAATTTAATAAATCAATTCAAAGAATTTCTAGTAAGTTTTTGTCGAAAAAAGTGTATTTAATGAAGTGTACCTGCTGCTTTTTCCATTTTATTGAATTTCAAGTACAGCAATAATGCGTATGCAAATAAAACAAGTTTAATGCATTTTATATTCTGAAAATATAGGGTAAAATGGAATTTTGAAAACTAAACATATGAAATTTTTAAATCTCAAAAGCTACTCAGAACCAACTTAAAGTAGGCTTAGGCATGAGTCTTAAAATTAATCTATGGGTTAAGTATATTTCTGTCTAGACTACTATATATTCTTTTTAATTATTAATTTGATTTTATCTTCAAGAAAATCTTGCTTGTTAAAAATATCGATTTCAATTTAAAGATTGGCTTCGAAAGTTTAACTACCACTCTACTCGCGTCGACTCCTTGCTGCAGAACCAAAACAATGTTATTTCGATTGCCAAGATAAGAACTTCGCATTAAACACCCTGTAGAGAATTACCGTTGTCGATCTATTCTATCGACCAAAACAAGTCTCGACAAGTAAGAAAAGAGCCGAATCCAAAATTTCGAATATAAATATTGAAGACTTGCTGCGAACTATGAATAGAAGCAAACTGTGCACCCGCTGACGCCAGAGCAGCACTCTTCTTCAGTTAGTATCCTGCAGTAAGTCCAAGAATACGGATTCACAAACGCGCATAATGCAGCTTAAGCTTTTAATTTTAACTGTGATCAGTTTCCTTGCCCAAAACGAAGCCAAAAGTTATTTGACTGAACGACGTAAGTTATACAAACAGAAACCGAAAGGAAAGCACCTATTTATACTAGAACGCACTCTCTACAGCTGCCTTCCTGAAGTCATGTCAGCTGAGTGATTCCAACTTCGGCAAGTGCTATGCTTCAAATTTACAAGTGCTTTTCCGGGAGTGGGTAAATGGTACATAATCGAAAACAGCAGAGACGACATGTGGAACATTTTAATAACATTCCTTTGACAGGTGTGCCCGGCTTGAAGACACTCGGCACTTGGGATCCACTTGATGTGAAACGTGTGAAGCTGTCACAGGAGGGCAACAACGCTGTATCTGTAAACGCTATTCTTCAAAACGTTGTAATCAAAGGACTCAAAAGTGCTGTCGTGAAGGACTCGAGGTAAATAATTTTATTTGAGTTGGCACTAGAACTATTGTTATTTTTCATTTTCCTTCCCGTCTCACAGAATAAATCCCAAGAATTACAATGTGGATGTAAAATTCTTATTACCAAAGCAGCGATACGATTTCGACTACAAAGCGAAAGGCCGCGTCCTAACACTGCCGATCAATGGCGAAGGCAAAGGCTTCTTCGAATTAGGTTTGAAGTGCAATACTATTCATGCGGAATCTTCGTAAGATCAACCTTTTTTTTCATATACCTATAGAAGACGTAGTCATGACCGCCCACGCCACTACGAAACTACGCTCAGAGGGTGACAACGTCTTCATGGATATACAGGGTATGAAAGTACATATCGACTCAATCGAAGGTTTCCACGTACACCTCGGCAATTTGTTTGGTGGCCAGAAGGACTTGGAGGATAGCGCTAATGCGGTTTTCAATGAAAGCTGGCGTACTATCTATGACGCCATAAGTCCAGCGGTTGAGCAGATTATTGAAGCCATTGTGGAGGATCGTTTTAAGAAGATCTTTGAGTACGTGCCGTCAAATTATTTTATTAGTGACTTACCACATATTTAAATCTGTTGTTATTATTGAATAAATTTACTTTGCTTCTTTATCACTTCTTCGTCTGATTAAATCGTTAATTGAAAGCGAGTTTTGTGTGTCATATATTAATATTCAAAGTATAGCCTATATTTTGCGAACATTTTAATTTGCGAAAAATAAATAAACCAGTTAAATGCATTTAAAAATAATTTACTCAGAGTGGACACAAATCGTTTAACGTAGTTTCATGTAAAATGTTCATATACATATGTACTATATAATATATATTATATATGTATATGTGTATATATAATTGTATAAACAGTACGTAAATGGGCTTAGAACGAGCTTTCTTGCATTAGCATGTGTATTTCTTAAGATAGCTTATTGACAAAACGATCCAAGAAGATCGTATGGTAATGATCTCTGACAGCTCTGACCTAGGCTGGCTCTGGCGCATAAGCAATTGGAACTGTTTAAAAGCTTGAGTTTTCCAGATAAATGCGAGGGGGCAGTTTCAACTGAAATAAATGCATATAAGCACATATCTTTCCTACATCGGCATTCAAAAAAAGTCCAAACTATTGAATCCAAAATTTTCATGAAATCAAATGTTAAGATAGCAAGCTACCACGTCGCTAAAGGATTAGCGCTTGCTTGATAAATTTGATCGATATCTTTCGTTATAAAACAGGAACTTTACCGAAAAGGTAAAGAACAAAGGCTAGAAAATGTTCTTCAATTATCAGGGCGCCAATTTTCGATACAAATTTCGTTGCATTTACATTATCGTATTATACATTTATTATCGCATAAAATATATTTTGCACGAAATAAAGCAGCATCCAAAAACTATGCTATATTTTTTATTCAGGTCTTGCTACCTCGTGAAAGATAAGCTCTAATGAATGTTCCTTTTAGATATTTTAGCAACGCAACTATCTTTGTCATTGCAGAATTCGCCCGATTTCTTGTCGAAGAGTTCAAAAACTTGCAGTGCTAAAGTTACTGACGAAGTGGATAAGTGGAACTCGAAATTTTGGTTTCGAAGAGGCTAAGGCCTTTTTGGTTTGGAAAGCGGCGCTTGCTGGCTAGCAGGCTGACGTGGCTATAGTACCTTTTCACTTCCGGTTGGCGGAAATTAGTGTTAAACTGCCGCCAGGACGACAATTTTGCACTGCTTGTAATGCTGAATTAACTACCACGATTTATACTTTAGCAGTAAGGGTTAACATACAACTTTCCAACCATGTTGGCACCCCTTTCAGTGCTTTAAATTACACATTTTTCCAAAGTGTGTCCATCTCGGTTATTTTCGAAAGGTTTACGTAAACTCTCTGAATTAAGTATATGCAAAAAAAATATTTCATTTATTTATTATGCATTTTTAAGTGTTCCGGATAGTCTTTAACTTCATATGCAACTACTAAACTTATAATTATAAACTATTAAATTTGTATTCTTTCGTTAATTCACTAGCAATCTATTGATTCTTCATCAATTAACAGTTTATTTACTTTCATTTCTATAAATTAAGCGTTTACTTCTGAATTAAGTAAAGCAATATTTATAGCTTTTCTCGCCAATCTAGAAACTTTAACCCTTAACCTTCTACCACAATTGCTCACACTCAGCCACTCAAGTAACGCCCAACTATTAGCGACTGGCTGTGTCTACTTATCTATACAGCTACAGTGAAACCTACCTATTTGGAACTAATCAGCTTTTAGCATGTTGCCACCGGGTAATGCTAAAAATAGTAGAGAGAGAAGATTAGTTGTTGGAAGTTTTTTTTTTCAGAACAAAATAAAAAAGCTCTCTAGAAAAATAGTTTCTTGTTTATTTGGCCATACATTTAAGCAGCTGCTCCAAAATGGATTTGCATTGCTTTGCCATTTTTTATAGGATTAACTTAATATTTTGTCTAGTTATCTTTTGTTGCAGATACAGGAAATGTTGCACTATAAGAATATGTAATGAAATATTTTTAAGGTATAGCTCTTCAACAGCATTTACAACATTTTGTTATGCCATCACTATATTTTAGCTTTCGGTTCCAGCACTCAAAGTTCGCCACTGAAAGATCCACTGTACTACTGTACTGATGGCAAATGCATTCACCAGCATTCAATCTGCGCCATACATCGCAAATCACTTGCTAGCCAAAGGCGCTGAAACACGGTTCTCGAAAACACATCTCGGCTTGCGCGTTTTCATCCAACACATCAAAATTAAAATGTGTTCAGCGAGTAAAATGTCAAAGCCAGTTTGGCTGCTTTGCATTTGCGGTTTGATTGCAGCTATCTGCTGGAATGGGGCTAACGGCGTGGACTACTACACCGAAAAGCGTGCGTTTTTTGACGCACATTAAAGTAAGCATTATAATTAGAAGCAACCCTTCTGGCATCTTTTCAGCATCATTTCTGCCCTCGTGTCGCATAAACGAGCCCGGATTTACGAAATGCTCCACCAATACGGTGCAAAAATTAATCGATCAATTGAACATCGGTAAAAGGAAGCGTTTTTGGTAGTAGCATTCGACCCACTAAAGGAGAATGCATATTTTCAGGCATACCTGAGATTCTCGAGAGCTTTGGACCCTTCGATCCCATGCGCGTAAAGGACATCTACTTCAAGCAGGACAACAATGAGGTGGCAACCATACGCGCGAATCTGACGGAAATCACCGCGAAAGGCTTCTCGAAAACGCTCATCAAGCAGAGCAGGTAAGTTGGAATTTACATACATAAGTTTTGAGCCCTTCTTACTTGAAAATTTTTTCGAAAGTCAATCCATTGCAAAAGAGAAAGCTTTGAAGCGCATACGACTAATTAGCCATATTATCTTGCAGAGTTAGCAAGAAGGACTACAGTTGGGAAACGAAAATCTTTCTGCCGAAGATGCGCTTGGATGCACAATACCAAATGCAGGGCCGCATACTGTTGATACCGCTGAGCGGCGCAGGCAAACTGTTCATAGAAATTGGTGAGTTCTTGGCGCAGTGCCTCCTAGAGCGAAATTTCGAAAGCTACTTGCATGCTCATATACACACATTCGCAGAGAACTTGGACATACTGCTGCACACGAAGACTCGCCTCTACGAGAAGGGTGGCTTCACCTTCGACAATGTGACCGACGTGCGCGTCGACTTGAACATGACGCGCGTGCGCACACAGTTCGACAACCTCTTCAATGGCAACAGCAAAGAGGTGGAGCGCAGCACCAATGAGTTCTTCAACGACAACTGGCGTGACTTATACGCCGCCCTCCAGCCCATCATCACGGAGACTGTTGAGAGCATTATGTTCGAAGTGATGAACCGGGTTTTCAATTTGATACCAGCGAATTTCTTTGTGGAGGACATTCCCACTTCGGAGCAATTGTATGGCAAGAAGAATGCATAAATCGCATGACGTGAGCTCGCTGCAGATGAATATGGCGTGTAATTCAATTGTTTCAATTGCACCGTGGTATATTAGAAGAAACAAAACCTGTTCAATTGCATTTTTATGTTATCTAGCTGCTCACTCAAGGCCTGTTTGTCAGGCTTTTATAATAAAAAAAGTGCATACAAAGTGCATAAGTTGTTTCAACTAAAGTACATAGTATATTATAGTCTAGTTAGAGGTTGGCTCAATTTTGTGATAATATTAATTCGCTCAAGAGAAGTGTGTAGTAGATTATATTTAGAGTAGGAATCTAGTCTTCTAGCCATCGTGGTCTCAAAAGGCAAAAAGCCTGTTGTGAGAAAATGTGTAATTTAGTCTTAGGACTATTGAAATTTTAGCGCAGCTTTGAAGTTAGAGCAATAAAATTTACAGCTGCTGAAGACGGAATTCGAAATATTCAATGGCATTTAAAGCCAAACTGGCGGAAATTCCAACTTCTTCGAATTCGCTGAGCCGTTTTTTGTTGTTTTATACTTTAATTTGGAGACTATTCTGTATTACTTATGTACTTAATGATTATTGGAAGCTAAATGTACGTACAAATTATCAACAAAAAATCCATGGCTCCGTTCAAGCACAGGCCTAATCAAAATTTAAATGCCCAGTGCTAAGTTATAGCTAAACATATATATATATATTTTCATCATAGGCGCAATATTGTATGGAAACATCAATTTCGAAGGCTTCTTCTAAAAACCGTAAATTTCGATGGTTTCCTACTCTTTAACGTCGCCGTTGAAACATCAAAATATGTTACCAAAAAAGTCTTAGATACCTTCAAGCATAGATGAAATATTTCATTTTGTTTTAAGTAAAATCAAAATATCAATATTCTAAGCTCTTAATTTCACTACCAAAAATTTGTCAATTTCGATATTCTGTATGCATTTTTTAAAATGATTTCGCCGATTCTGCCGCTTTCGTTGTCAATGTGATTCCTCTGGACATTCTTTTTAATCCAGCTTCCAATTTGCAATAGACAGAATGCGTGCCGGCTTGCAGAAAGAAATAGAAAACTAATACTCCTGCACTTATTCCATATTATCAATTATATTAATTTTTTGTATGTTTAATTTAATTGCTCTTTTTATATATAATTTAATTACTCTTATATGCAAACAATAATAATAGCTTGTTTTATAACAAAGCGAAAAAAACTCGTCGACAATTATATTGAGATTTTTGTTAAGTTCGCTCAGTACACACTCGCATTAGACTTCAGTTGTCAGCTTCATACGCTGCATTTCATTTTGAGGGGGAACCAACTTCGTCGAGAAGATATATCGCCAATATTATAAAAGTGTTATTTCGTTTGCTTTTTAATCAATTTTCATTATATTTGCGCGACTGTCGAAATTTATATTTTGTAAGCAATATGTAAAAATATTTTCTCTTCCACTGTACATAAATTCTCGTATGACATTTTTTCCTTTTTTTCCGATTTTTTATGAATTTCTATTTTCCCATGCAAATTTATAATATGAGCACCCTCCGCGGCCCCATACCCGCGCACATTCAAGTCAGCTGCATTTTAACTTTAGCATTGACACCAATTTCTGCAACTGCCTCAACCCTGGCCGTAACCGAGATCAGCTCTTCAGAAAAATTGCACACAAACTCGTTACGTTTGCCATTGAATTGCCAGAATCAAACACAGCATAAAATTCATTAATATTTACCATCGGCTGATACTGCAAAAGCAGCTAAATTTTCAGATCTGTTTGGCTATGATTAATGGCCAGACAGCGGAGCCCCCTGTTAAAAGGGGGATTTATTTTGTGTTGAATTGTCTCTAATGAAATTCGTGCGATATTTACGATTGGTAGACTCAGCTCTTACCTAGTTGCGAGGAGTCTTATTCCTATATTGTTTGGAATGGACGACAAATGGCAACGGTACTAGGCTCCATATACAAATTATATGCATATTTAATTTCCTCATCTTATAAAATAGGTTATTTTCGTACATCTGAGTATTTGAAATATGAAAAAATCAATGAAAAAATTTAATATAAAGCACAGCAACTTGAGGAAAAAGCGTTCAATGTAGAGATCCGAGTTGAAATTTTATATTTTCCGGTACCAACATTTTCCATTTCTTTACAAAAATGTAAAAAGAAGTAAGAAGCAATATAGAAGCAATAGTTTTGTGTGTAGCTTGAGGTATTCACCTTTGCCATAAGCCGTTTATTGCAGAAATTATGAGCAATAAAAAAACAACTAATACAAAATTTACATTAATAATCGCTCAAAGGGTCAAACCCACACAGCTAATTTTTTCCTAAAGATGAATCGAACAGGGTGGCTCCACATATTACATTACTCATAAGAAATTGTTAACTTTTTTTAAATATCGCTGCAATTATCGAGTTTTTCACTGAACCTTTTAAATTTTCTTTCTCGTATTTCATAATTTAGATAGGGGCCAAACCCGAAACCCCCGTGAGTATGCCTCTGTGGTTAGAGAGACATAAATTGAATTCAGAATACTTGATTGATCTAACTATGTACTATTTATATTTACAAGCATTCTAACATTGTAGGAATAGTTCAATCATCATCTCTGCAGACTTGCCACAAATCACAGGCACTTAAGATATGTATGCCTATATCTTTTATGGCTATATTGTATTAGCAAATGCAATTGTGAAACTCGTTTTTACAGAGGAGCAAATTAAAATATTTTGTAATATCATTACTAAACGCATACTTGCTCCACTTAACATATACATATGTATCTTGCATAGAATTGTTTGTTTATGTTTATTGATGAGAATAAAACACTTGGGAAATTGTAGGAAATCGTAAAGCAAAATAATAGCACAGGAAAAGCAATACATCTATTTTCTGACAAGAAAACTTCCGGCAATTAACTGTTCTGAGAAGATTATTTATAAGTTCCAGCTGTAAACTAAAGCAGTTTTAGTTGTGCAGATGTAACATTATTTTTAACAACCCATGTCCATGCATTATAGTCCGCTCCACTGGCTTCAGCCAACAAGCAATTGTATACAAAGATCGAACAAATCTACGGCGCAGATTCCAAGTGCAGGAAGCTCTGGCAACATTTGGAGTCAGCAACTGAATAGACAAATCAGTGAGCTAGTCCGGAAGATCGAAAGCTGTAACAGACAATGATGACAATCGAAATAAATCATTGTTAATATCATTATAGAGTAACAATTGATTTGTTGCATTCGTTTAGTTTGTTGAGCCCAAGCAGCTCTATAACACCCTGTACTATCAATGGCGGGTAAGATAAAAACAAGCCCCAGCTTTCGATATCCTAGACAAAGTAACTAGATCCAGAACTGTAATGCATGTCAATAGTCGCAGACGCTGTAATTCTTCTCTAAA
Source organism: Neria commutata (assembly GCA_963457695.1). Classification (NCBI taxonomy): domain Eukaryota; kingdom Metazoa; phylum Arthropoda; class Insecta; order Diptera; family Micropezidae; genus Neria; species Neria commutata. The sequence continues at coordinate 15,627,782 of OY735245.1, read as the reverse complement.
CTATTCGAACTGCAGCAACGCGCAGCGAAATACAACTCTCGTCTGATCTTGTTTGGCTTATTACAAGCTGAAAGTAACAAACGAGTAGCTCGATTCCAATAAGAATACCGAGTTTGATATCGTATTAAATTAATTTATTCAATGGTTTTTTATTTTTCATAATATTTTCAGCACCGGCCCACAGTTATAAAATGCCGACTCCCGGCTGATTTTTCTAACATTGCCGTGCGCGATCCGATTCGATGCGAATGTAAACGCGCTTCTATTTAATAAAAACGAATCAAATACCAGTTCTTTAATTGTGATAAGTGTGAAAATGTGGCGAGGCTATCTTCTAAGTGCATCGATTGCCTGGCTTAGCTTGGGCTTTGCCAGTGCAGCGGATATTATTACGAAGAAACGTACGTTCATGAAACTGGCAGGCTTTCAAAGATTTTAAGGATACGAGTGTTCACCATAATTATTGATTTCAGCTTCAAACTGCACTTAGTGAGATCGTATACAACTTCTGAAATGTAGCTAAATTTCACGTAAATATATTACGTGCAATGACTGTGCTCAATTTCAAGAAAATCGATTTAAAAATATTAAAATATTGTCTAAAAAATAATTATAACTAGTTTTGCAAAAAAAATAGCATGATGCCGCCGTGGCTCAGTGGATAAGTGCTCGGTCACTGATGAGTCGCTGGTTCAAATTCCAGCTCAATCATACCATCTAATAAAAAAGAAACTTTGTTTCTTTGTCGCGGCGCCTTCTCGCGCCAGTCGGCAACTCTCCGAGAGTATACTTTGTCAAGATAAAAAAGGTTTATATAAAAAAGCTTAATAAAGCTCCCTACTTGAATACGGCTATAGAATTAATGTGTAGGTGGCGTTAATATAGGGAGTGCTCCCAGCTCTCGCTATGAGCAAAAACCGACTGTTTTACATTTTGATATTGAATCATGTGAGCTTTTGTCATGCCTTTATGGAAGCATTTTCGGCATAGACATTAGTATATAGAACAAATATATATGAACAAATTTTCTCCATCTTTCCTTCTGATTGTCCGAAACCAATCTAGAAAAAGAAACATGTTATCCGGTTCGAAGGAAAAGCTGATACACAGAATAAAACCGCGGATTTGTGCTTTTATTCTGAAATCTAGGAAAATAATTATACAAATTTGGTAATTTGCAACGGATTCTCAATTTCTTATCTTCCATTTTCAGCTGCCTATATAGAGACATGCAAAATATACCAGCCCGAATTTACGAAATGCTCCACACGAAGCATACAAAAACTGATGGACCAGGTGGTTAAAGGTAAGGAACTGGTAAAAAAAAATAGCCAAGCACTCACGAATATGCTAAATAACGTATTATATTGACTGTATTTTATAACAACAGGCATACCCGAAATAGAGGCTAAACTTGGTTCTCTTGATCCTGTAAGGCCGGACACGATTATCTTTAAGCAAGACAACAATGAGGCAGCAACGTTGTCCGCCAATCTCACAGACTTAAGCGTAACGGGCTTTTCGAAATTACTCATCAAGGAGAGCAGGTTTGCGCTATAATAAATATATTCTCTTTCCTGACTGTTTTTACCGCATACAAACATTTACGAATTTTAGAGTGAGCAAAAAGGATTTCAGCTGGCAGACGAAGATATTTTTGCCTAAAATGCGCATTGAAGGCGATTACAAAATGGCGGGCAAAATATTGTTGATACCCTTAAGTGGCTCTGGAAAAATGTTCATTGAAATTGGTAAGCTAAGTCGACAAAAAGTATCCATATCGAATTACGGCATTCAAGCCCTTAATGTGATTATGAATTTGCAAAAAATAACAATGCATTTTTGTAGAAAATCTGGACATGCTGATGCGCACCACAACACAACTGTATGACAAAGACGGCTTCACCTTCTACAATGTGAGCAAAGTACGTGTCGATTTGGACATGACCGGTGTCAAAACCAACTTCGAAAACATTTTCAACGGCAACAGCAAAGAGGTGGAACGCAGCACAAATCAATTCTTCAACGAGAACTGGCGCGAGTTCTTCGAGGCGCTGCGGCCCGTTGTCAATGAGACTGTCGAACGCATTTTAACGGATGTATTGCGAGCCGTGTTCAACTTAATACCGGCCAACTTTATCGTTGAAGATATACCAACCGCAGAGAAATTATATGCAAAAAAGGCGTAGTGTAATTAGTATCTGAGGGTTTATGATGACAGAAGTTCGCTGTGTCGTGTTGCTTTTTTAAAAGTCTTGAAAATGCAAGTTTATGTTTTTCGGCAGATTAGTTTTTAGATAGAATAGTTTTTATTCGGACTTACTTGCCAAAGAGTAATGACAATACATATGTACCTATTTCTAGAAATTCTAAAATAGGAAGCTATCGCCCGAATAAAAATTATTCAGTCTTAAAAATTTTAATTTTTGTATATTTGATAATCAAGTATAATGTATACAATTTGCATGTTGAACAGTAATAAGAAACCAAAAAGTAAATATACTCGTACTCGTAGTGAAAACATTTATTGTTTGAGTTATGTACCTGAGGAACTTCGCATGAGGCGCTTACGTGATGTATCTTATGCTTTTACACTCTTCATCAACTACAATATTTTCAATATGTTGTGTTTAATTAATTCGTAAATATTATGCAATGCATCAGCAAGCACGCATATTTCAAAACAACTGAAATACGATCGGTAAGCAAACTGATAGATACAATCAATATGTACATTTAACAAATGCATTTTTGAATTCCTGTTAAATTGCTTAAAATTATTTTACATGCAGAAAACAGCCGCAGATGAAGCATCGTTGACAACATCAATGGAACCAATCCCACTTTTTGTAGTTCACTTCCTTGTTCAATGTGGCAACGTGGGCGTGGCGCACGTTGCTGATGCGCATGAATATGCGACGATTTCCGAGGGGCTGTAATTGACGATAATTGTCCACAAGAGCGCCATCTTGAGAATCCTGCAGCTGGCGGAAACGTGCAATCTGCAAACAACAGTAACAAAGGATTTCGAAAACATAAGAAAAATGTAGTTGGTAAAAAGAAGAAGAACGGGGCTATACTTGTTTCGGCGAAATGGGTATCGGATCGGGATAAAGCACCCAAGTTACAGCCTCCGAGCAGGGCGGTGTGGTAAGGGAACCTGAAGTTAAAAAGTTTGATTAAATTTAAATTGTTAGATGTACTTACATACATATATTATAAAATAGCTATAACAAATACATAATTCGAATAAGATTTGTTTCTGTGCCGATTTCAGTTTGGTTTGATGTGAAATTCCTTAATTTCATTTTAAAGTGCAAAATTTTGTGCTAGCTATATTTGAATGCCCAATTGTTCTTAACATTTAAATGAGTCGCAGAGCTGCATTAGCTTAACACTTAATTATAATTTTAGCAAATAACGTGTGTGATTTAATTTAAATAAGCAGTGTGAAATTGTGTTTTAATCTCATTGGCAGGTAAGTACGCAGGAAATCTTCCAACTATTTTAATCGATCTGTAGTCAGATACATTTAATAAGTAATATTTTATAATTTCTGAATTTCAGCCTGTAAATTTCAGATCTTTTAATTTAGCATGCGACGAGAGCTTTAACAGAACATATAACATCTTTCATTATGTCATGTTAACTATAAACAACATAGTGCTATAGAAATACTGCCTACCCCCCAGTTGCTTGTAGCAACAGAGCTCAATATCTATCTCAATTTCAAATTTCAATTACAAATTGTGTTTGTATAATTAATTTGAATATATTTTTCGAGCATTGCTAATTTAGCGCTAATCACTAGACAAACCCACAATTTTGAGTGAAATATATTCCAAGAAAATCAAATTGGCTTGCGTCCAAAAGTACATACATATTGTACATACATATAAAATGTTAACAAATTTGTATAATATTTGACATGACGATGTCATGAATAAAATATCCAAATAATCCACATTATTTACAATGGAAATTCAGTACTATTTTCGATTGTGACTAATGCCGCGCTGTTGCCGTGCTCCTATCAAAATCACATCATAACATTCGACAGAAAAACTCTTTATGTAAAGTTGTTAATTTTATTTTGCTTTTTATAAGCTTTATATTAACTTCAAATCAGGTATGTATGTCGTCAAATCTAGTAATCAATTTTTCACCCACTTCCCGACTACTTAGAGATCTGAAACTTTGCATACATGCCTAATCTAGAGCCCAATACATGAATCAATAAATTTTATGGGCGTAGGATAAGGGGCGTGGCACTTTTTTATCAACTCCAGATTTGTGTATAACTTTAGAACTACACATCACACATCAATGAAACTCGGTAGGAACTTACTACATATCCATATCCTTCTACTGAGAAAATAAGGCGTGCACTGGATAAGGGGGCGTGGCACCGCCCATACAAACCAAATTTTTGATCTCGATTAGCTTTGGAACTAAAGGTCGTGCAGCATTGAAATTTCGTATGCAGTCGCCTCTTGGATGTGTCGTCCCACTGGTAAAATTTTATGGGCGTAGGACAAGGGGCGTGGCACTTTTCAAGCAACTACACACTTGGGCTTCAGTTTATAATTATAGGTACACCACACATGAATGAAAAACGATAGGAACTTACTTGCCGCGCCCTGCTGGCAAAATAGCAACAACTCACCGCGTCACAAATATGCCACGAATATTAGGGTCGATCACTGCCGTATTATTTGTTAAATATGACATATGACGATAGGAAACACTGTGAATACCCTAAATATTGTGTACTGCTCTGCAAGTTTAAAATTCTTTTTGCGAAAAATTTCAGAGCTCTAAAATTGAATTTATGGAAGACTAAAAAGTAGAAAATAAAATTATATAAAAAAAAACTTTTTAAAAATAAGCTTTAATGTACTAAAAAGTAGAAAATAAGTTGTTTCCAAGTCACCTGTATCTTACTATTAATAAAAGCTTGTGCGCTCAATATCCATATTCAAAATATCTTTCATTACTAGAATCTATTTGCAAAAAATTATTTAAATAAAATATTGTGGTAACTGTTTGACAAATATTGAACACATGAGCGCCCCAAGCTTTTATGGATAGTAAGATACAGGTGACTTGGAAACAACTTATTTTCTACTTTTTAGTACATTAAAGCTTATTTTTAAAAAGTTTTTTTTTATATAATTTTATTCTTTAGACAATTTTTGGCGTGAACCCGTTCTCAGAAGTAAGCGAATCGTAGTTGTAGTGACAATTTAAGTTGTAATTATAGAAGTGATTTCTCCTGAGGGCATTTGCATCTCTATATTTGCATTGGGCATAAAAATAGTTTTGAAAGATTTAAAAAAAACTCTCTCCATATTTAACTCATAAAGTCTATAATAATTTCTCTTCCATTTACACATGCTTCAGCAACAATGCACATGCATATCAAATCATGCAAGTATTCAAAATAGTCTACCATATAAATACATATGTACAAATATCTACCAACTGTATCTTTCACATAACCTTACTTTACCTTTGTATGTGTAATATTTGTCCACATCGACCGTGCTTATCAGAGACGACAACGAAAATGTCACATTCAAATTGACCTCATTGTCATGATCCGGAATCAGATGCAAATGTCTTGTGATTGTGATAAGACCAGGACCCTCATCTTCATCCAGCTGTGATTTTTATGAAAAACGCACAAATTGCATGCATTTAATAGTAGGAAATTTGATTTACAACTGCACATCAGCAACTCACATTGAAGAAATATCCCAGCACAGCGGCACCATCTGCATAGTGTAGTGCCTCCGTGAGTGAAGGATACTTTTTGTTGCGATGCACAATGTGCATTTCCATCGTGTAGCGTATGTCGTTGATGACATGCTCCGCGCCGCGATTATTTTTGTCGCCCCAATGGAAATGTATGCCCTCCACTTCGAACTCGCCGGGCAACTTGCCGCCGCGCACGTACGGCATAAACTCGCCATTGTCCAGCTCCTCCTCGCTGTGCTTGGGTATGGCAATAGAAACTGAAATTGCAATTAGATTATTCGCGATGAGTTTGTAAGAGGGCGAAAGCAGTTCGGATTAGTGAGTGGCTTGCTTTACCTGTGTGTCCATTGTTGACCATTGTAAGTGGATTTGGCAGCAGATTGTGATAACCTATCATATCCACGGCGGGCATATGCAGAGGAATGGCCTGCAAGTTTTTGGCATCACATAAAAAATTTTTTTAGTTGCAATCTTATCAAAACATATTAAACCCAATTCACAATCTTGTGCAAAAATCCCAGACCATTTGCACAAGATTGTGAATTGGGCTATTGTATGTGTTCAAACATGTTTTAACCGTAGATCGAGCTTTAAAAAAACTTCATAATTCTAGCTATGTATCATTTTTGATACATAGGTACTAAAGTTCATAAAAATAATTTAAATTTTAATTAATTTTGATTAAAACTTGTATTATTATGTTTTGTTAATATATTTAAGTGGTATTTATGCAGTTTATGCAAATAGTTTTGGTATATTTGCCTATACAATATGAGTTTTTACAAAGAGAGTAGAATGAGGTCGTCCACTTATTTCTGTTTTCTCCAGAACAGTAGCATTGGTGACACCTTGTACTGTTCTTTTGGGCGATTTATCGATTTTTGGTGTTTTTGATGGACCAGCCTCATTATTACCAGGATCATCGATAATGTGGGTTTAGAGTTTCGAAATTAATGCCACTGCCAAATCGTTTCTTGGACGTTTTTTTTCCGTTTTTCTGTATAAGGCGATGCTAATGAAATTGCCAGTTCATGCAGGAAATGTTTACGTTTTGTGTGTTTTTGGGTCTAATTCAAATTTGGATCGATTTCATTGTATATAATATAGACATTCAAAGCAGAAATATTTATTATGTTAGAAAATAACGCCATAGTCCACCTATTATTTTTGCGTTTGCAACTGGAGCAACTCCGCTATTTTTTGTCAACTGTATCAACACCTCCTTGTGTTGAATTATAAAAAGAAATTATTTTGGTATTATTATTTTTCGAATCGTTCGCAGTATTAGGGGTATGATGCATTGTACTCATGACAATTGTGCATTTATATTTGTGGCTTATATACGAAACCAGAGTACTATCAAGAGTAAATGCAAAGGTTGATTCATATCGCGGAATTATCTTACATTCCAATAGCTTCAGCGATCTCTTGTTTTTGAGCATGGTTCCAACCATTGTTCTCTTGCAATCATTTTTGCCCAAGACTATGTGATGAGAAAAGTTGTCCATGGTGACATTATGCCCTCTGAAACCGTCAACCAAATCTAGAACAACTCGTTCTCCTTCATTCCGTTCAGAATTTCATGATAAACCCTTTCCCAAATATGGCTGTATTTTCCACATGTAGCATGTACGAATCAACAAGTAGCCAGAACATCAAACCATACCTCTCTGGTTTCTATGGAATGTACTGGCGAAACTTACAACGACCATGAAATCCCAGTAATGGTTCATCCACAGTAACTGAATCATTAGGATTGTAAAATATGGGGAGGCGTTCAGCCCACATTTCCCAGAAGATTCTTATAGGTGGGAATTGGTCATCACTGCTTTGGGCACGTCGGTTGAGTAGATCATCAAACCGAACTACTTTGTGAACAAATAAAAGTGTTTTTTCAGACATGATTGACCGTTCAATAACGTGCACTGCAGCATAGAAATACTTAAAATGCCATATGTATCAAAAATGATACATAGCAAGAATTATGAAGTTTTTAAATTTTTCATGGCCTACTTGCAAGAAATTTTTAAAATATGGATGAAAGCAAAGGCTATAACAAAATAAACAAAGTCACAAAGAATGGGGTATGCATCTATTTTTAGAAAAAAGTTACGGCAAATCAAAAACCGAAATGTATCATTTTTGATACAAAGCTCGATCTACGGTTAAGTTATTAATCACTTACTTTGCTCGAGTGTACAGCAATAGGTGATTGAGTTTTGCCTGCACAGTGACCATGATGTCTGGCCCAGCGACGCTGATTAGGTTCTGAGTAGCCAAAGCGATGGGCGGCAATTACTAAAAAGAGAGTGTAATAACAGAAATTTATAAAAATGAAATTAACCGTTGTGTCAACAGCTGTTGGGTTTTATCCACATCGACAGTAGATGTACCCGGGTACTTCATACGTTTTGTATGGCAGATAGTTGCTTTTGATATACAAATATTAACTACTACCTGGATTCTTGTAATTTTCTGGTTTTTTTTTTTTTTATTTCTTGGAAATATTGTCTAGTTAACAAAACTTTTATCATAATTTGGGAAAAAAAAAATTTGGTACCTAAATAATCCATTTTTACCAAAAATGGGAATTGCCAAAATCCATAAAAATTTAACAATTTCCAAATTCTTTTTTAATCCTTGTAATTTGATCCCTTTTTACCAAGAAAAATAATTAACATTGAATTTTCATTCGCAAAATTCCGTTATATTTGAACTGAAAATCAACCCCTCTTGCTCATAGTGCTATTTTTAGTACCTGGTGCGAATAATTATAACTCATAAAATATTTGTTCAATGTAAACATTTTTTTTTTGGAATGTGTAGGAAAACACGTCTACTAACAGGAACAAAAGGGTATTTGGGAATATCTTGCCTACCTACCCTTGCACAACCAGTTTGTACATCAGCTTGTACATTTTCTAGTAACTGGGTTATATTTTCCAAACGGTTGGTCCAATTGACCTGAAATTTCACACCAATATCAATTACATATTTCCAAGCTATGATACGAAGTTTCATCAAGATTGGACCAGCCGCTTGGAAGATATAGCAATATAAAGTGAACTTTGCCATATATATTTGTCATATATATTTGTATGAATTTTCATACAAGTACCCGGGTACATCAGCAGTCGACGCCATTCCACTAACTTGAATTTGGGCTGTATCGACTGAACTGCTGCTCCAATCTTGATGAAACTTTTCCACATGATGCAAAAGTGTATGGTTGAGGATATCATGAAATTTCAGGTCAATCGGACTAACCGTTTGGAAGATACAGGAAAATTAAAGTTGCAAATGTACCCGTGGGCTCTACGATCGACACAACGGTTAAATAACGCATTTTTACTATTTTATGAACTTATAGGTACCGGTATATTAATATTTGCGTTCGTAGTAGTATAAATCTTTTTATCCGTATGTGAACTCTATATAATAATGTTTGTTCAGAATTCTCTCGAAAGTCCATGTGCAGTTCTTTTGGTACTTTTCAATTCTATTGAACGGAAATGGAGTACCTGGTATACGATTTGAGCTCTAAAACTTGAATCGAAAAAGTCAAAATTTAAATGCGGAAATTCTTGTTCATTGTCAATATTCGAACGATTTTCATTCCAAGCGAGTTGAAGTTCCGTTGATAGATCGAAGAAGAGAGAAGAGGCGATGCGAATATTTGGTTTTCGACTATGTATTTAAATATAGTAAATTCGATGATTCTAAAATTCGACTTACAAATTTTTTTTAAAGTTTATTATATTAGCATATTTTGTATAGAAAGAATGATTATCCATAGATTTGGTAAGACTTCAAAACCAAACTTTTATTCTATTAATACGTTAAAATAGTACCTAAAGCAAATATGTATACATACATATATGATTGTCCAGATACGTCCATCCATTTAAACCGGGGACCTCTCGATCTGCAGTCGAATGCTCTACCATTGAGCTATATCCTCATATTGAAACGTTGAGCAAAACTGCCACTAGAGCAAAAGCAAAGCAAGCAACGCGAATCTAAAATAGAACATACAACAAACACACAGAATGCTCACTCGCAAGTAGAACAACAGTGGCAAGTGTGCACGTGTTCGCTGGGCAAACCGTTTTGTGCTGTGCTTGTTCTTCTGCTGTTGGTTGCCTCTTTTGACCGGTGATGGAAAAGAAAACCTAATCATTCAAACGTGATGCTTGAAATTCTTTTTACGAAATACGACAACCGGCAAATACTTGTTTGATAGCATAAACTGCAGTAGCAAGTGTCAGTCAAAGATAATATAAGTTTTGGTGTTTTCTGTTGAAAACAACAGCGCTTTTACCTGCCCGTCTGACCATTAAAAATTTTAAATTTAATTTGGTGGTCGATTGTAAACTTTCCGAGGAAAATGTGAGTACTTATATATTTGATGTATTACACACCATTCTTATTTTATTTAATTAAATGAAATATTCACCCAGAACCGCTAAATTTTTTCGTGGAACCCCAGGGTTCCGCGGAGCACACTTTGAGAAGCAATGGCCTAGAGCAGCCATACTCGACCCGCGGGACGCATGCGGCACTCTTATGTGCGGCTCTAAACAAATTTATTATCAGGAACATGATTTTTTAAAGTCTGGCAATCTAAATTTCGAATATCTTAAGATAAATATGTACATATTACAACATAAAAATAAAACTCCCTAAAAATGTTCGTCGAATCGACGAATTGTTAGTGTTTGTGGGGTGCGAGCGAAGGTTAGTGTTCCAGCCAATGTTGCCATATTCACAGTTTTAACTGTAAATTACAGTTTTTTAGACAAGCTCACAGTTTTTAAAATTACCTCCTGGTACAAATTACAGTTTTTTTTAATTTCAGATTTGAAAGAATAAATAAAAATGTCTTCAAAAAAAAAATTAAAATGTGATTTAAATCGTAGTACTTTCGTATTTAAGCTTGTTATTTTATTTAAAATGAATTGTTTTGTGTAATTTTTGTTTAATAAAATTCCAAAAACCGTATTTTCACAAAAATCTTTTCGGTTTTGAAGGTTACAGTTTTTTAGTAGAAATTACAGTTTTTCTTTTAGGAATTTACAGTTTTTTGGAAAAAAAATCTGGCAACATTGGTTCCAGCGTCAAATTTAAAATATTTAACGGTCAGACGGGCAGGGAAAAGCGCTTTTGTTTTCAACAGAAAACACCAAAACCAAGTAAAAGGACAGACGGGCAAGAAAGAGCACTGCTATTAAATTAAATAAATTTTTAAAGAGCAACAGCCAATCAGAGCACAACAGGGAAGAAGAAGCACTCCTCTATATAAAGAGCGGCAGCAGCAAAAGTGGCCAGAACTGTAAAGCCTCGTTCACATTCGACTTTTGCTTCGCTTTGCTTCAGAATTTCGCGTTGACAGATAAGTTCAATACATGCTTTTATATGAGGCTTGCTAAATAGAACGCGAGAAAAGCGAAGCGAAGCAAAATGTTTGGCAACTCTCAACTTTTTTGCGCTTTGACAATCAGTTGTTGAAATTTTATGTGATATTTTTAATTTTCTCGTGCGCTTCCAGTTGGTTTCATTTTCTCGTGCGTTTGCGTTTCCAATTAAGGCACTCGCGAATTTCAAACTTTAGTAGCATAACTACTACTACTTAAATTATATCAGTAAAATCCAAAGTTAAAGCGTTCATTGTAGCAAGCCTAAAGGCCTCGTCACATAGAATCCGTTGCGTCCGTGAGAGCGATTTTTCAACTGACAGCAAAGTTGAAATGTATGAAATCATATGAAGCATGGCACATAAGCAACGGATGCGATGCAGCAACGCAAAAAGTTGAACAACTTTCAACTTTTGCCGTCCGGCAGAACGTTGACAGATATCAGCTGATTGTATTTATTGTTTTGCCGACTTGAAATTTTCTGTGAAATTTTTTCTATTTCATTGAAATTTTCTGTATTTGCAATTGTTTCGAAGAACAATTAATAGAAACAGTACAACAGTACATTTGCCTTTATGACAAATGGGCTCAGGTGTACCGCAAGAAGCTTCTGAAGGAAAATGCTGGGGTTTCTGCTGCTGGCGTAACAATAAAAATGTTTTAATACAGAAGACGAAGCAGCTGATTTTCTATGCGCTGCCAACGTATTCATTGTGCCGACCCTCTCCGGCAGTCCGTCGCCGTCAGTTGAAAACGACGCCCTCACGGACGCAACGGATTCTATGTGACAAGGCCTTTATACTTTTCACGCTTTGTTGTTGAATCTCGAACTGTCAAGCAAAGCGAGGAAAGTCGAATGTGAACGAGGCTTAAGAGCTACCAAGGAAGGAGGTCATCTTCATTGTTTTTTTTTAATAATTGACAAAAATCCTTTGAATTGTTTCATAAGATGCTAATATTTTTACTTGTGCGTGTGAAATGTATTAATCATGATAAAATATCATTTTATTTATTTGGTTTTATCAATCAAACGGCACAAGTATACTTAAGCATACGGAGCGCACGAATTAAATCACGTGTAGTCATGCCCTCGCCATTTTTATCAGTGCGGCATAATGTCAAATTGTATGAAGAACACACACAGAAAAGGTAAAATTTTTTTTCTTTCTCTGTCGTATTTCGTAAAAAGAATTTCAAGCATCACGTTTGAATGATTAGGTTTTCTTTTCCATCACCGGTCAAAAGAGGCAACCAACAGCAGAAGAACAAGCACAGCACAAAACGGTTTGCCCAGCGAACACGTGCACACTTGCCACTGTTGTTCTACTTGCGAGTGAGCATTCTGTGTGTTTGTTGTATGTTCTATTTTAGATTCTCGTTGCTTGCTTTGGTTCTGCTCTAGTGGCAGTTTTGCTCAACGTTTCAATATGGGGATATAGCTCAGTGGTAGAGCATTCGACTGCAGATCGAGAGGTCCCCGGTTCAAACCCGGGTGTCCCCTGTGTAACTTTTTTTCTTTTTTATTAAATAAAATTTTTTTGTATTTACAACTCATCGCTTTGTTAAAATTTGTTACATAATGTCTTTAAATGAGCGTTTACGCTGCTCATAAATGTGAGTAAGAAAGGTATTCATGCTAAAATTCGAAGAATTGAATCACGCCTGGGGAAGTGTGCGGTATTTATTGCGAGAATTCAAACTAAGGCACTTCGGTATATTTCTTTGAAAATTTGCAAAGGTGTTCAGACATTAAAGTTACGATGCATGTAGTTTTTATTGATCAGGTTTTTAAATAAAATAAAATAATACAATAGAATTAGCTGAAGCATGAATGAATGAATTTGCGTTGTTGGTATTTTTTAAGAGTTTTACACTTATAGCAAGAAATACTACGAGTTTTAAGTACTTGAAAGTTAAATGAAGTTTTGATTGCCTTTGGAATATGTATGTATGTTAGTATGTATGTATGTGTAACAAAGCCAGCTTTACATGTACATATACGAAGGTTATAAAGTTACAATTATTGGTCGAGTTTTGCTTTGAAGTTTTGGAATAAAAATGTAAACTCCTAAGTTTAAATACAATGAAACAGTCTGTTTTTCTTCTTCAAAAAATCACTACGTGCTTTTTGAATTTTAAATTTCAAAGCCCTTTTCTGGCGCTTATTCAAAATTGACTGCCATTTCAATTACAACTAGAGCCCGACCGAACGCTCGGTTTCGGTCTCGGTTACCGAACAAATCGGCCAAAAGGTTCGGGTTCGGTTCGGTCTCGGCTACAAAAAGCCGAGTATTTAGCCGAACAGTTGAGGAACAAATTGTATACTTAGTTTTAAACCAAATTTAAATTTATACGAGTTTATGTTTATTCGGCAGCTTGAATGTTAGAAAGAATAGTTTTTATTCGGACTTACTTGCCAAAGAGAAATGACAATACTTAGTTGTCTATTTCTGTTCTGAAACAAAGCAATTTTAAGTGTACATTGTCATTGTATTGTCATTTCTCTTTGGCAAGTAAGTCCGAATAAAAACTATTCTTTCCAAATTTAAATTTTTTAATAATACTTTTTATTGATTTTTCATACATCAGATGCTTAATGTAGGTATTTATACCTCAAAAGAATTGTTTTTTATAATAAAATGTATTTTTTCCTAAAAATGTATAAATCTTTTTTCATTAAAATTCTTCTTCTTTTTTTTGCATATGTATTCGAAAGGTTCAGTCTCGGTCTCGGCCAAAATTTCGGGTTCGGTCGGGCTCTAATTACAACTTTGAAATATGTACAAACAAAATATTTATTCGTAAGATACAAATATCAATTGATACAAAGATTGCGACTTTCGTGGCCCTCATTAAAATAGTACAGTTAATTTAATTATGAAGTTTTTGTATAATTTTGCTTACATATGATATTGCTTCAGAAGTTTAAAAGCTTCGAGCTCAAACTTCTTCATTCATCTATTTGTTTTTGTTGTAATTTTTAACTTTTAATCTTTTCTTTTTTATCTCATGGACAGTCTTCTTTATGATCATATTTATTATGCCGCGCACAGACTTCTCATCACTTCGCTCCGCTTCTTCGGCTTTGTTCAAACTTCTCTGAAGTGCTTTTTCAAATTAAATTTCAACAACACCTTTCATTCTCTTCCAACTCTTTTACCTTGACACAACACCAGGAAAACTCCGATTGTGAAAATCGATTGGCCGCACATTTTCACAGCTCAGCAACGCAAATCGTCAATAATTTTTCAATGACTTGGAATCTTGTGACTGACTTTGTCGAGTCGAGTGAGTGTGAAAGAAAATTCGATTAAATGCGGAACAGCAGCGTCACTCACACACACACACGAATAGCACGTACAGGGCACAATTCGTCGAGTAACTCACGCTGCGCGCAACACCGTACCGCTGGATGGCAAACTCGCAACTGCGCTATCAGCGCGAAAACACCTCCACAACTTCCTCTCCAGCCGAACTTATTCCCAATATCGCATTCTGAAAGCTACAGGTCTATAAAGCGATCTACCGATCTACCTGTCGATCGATTGAATCGGATCGCGGCCGGGCGGTCAGTCGCCATACGAACTCACACTCCGGCGCATGCTGCTGGCGCGCGAAACCGGCAAGAGGACGAGTTGGCCAAGAGCGGCTTAGGCGCCATGAAATGCCAACACCTTAAACAAAGTGTAGCAGTGCGGTGCGGTGCGCTACAAATTGAGATGAGCGATCGATCACGTCCTAGGCGAACGTTCGTCTGCGCCACGCTCAGCTACAAAATGCTTTGATGCTAATTAAATGTGAATTCGTTATGCACACAGGGCAGGGCGGGTGAGTGTTTGGCATTAGATTATCGCCAAAATAAGCGCAAGTGGAAAAAATATTTACGACTTTTCGTGTCTCGCATAAGGATTCGAACGTGTCTATCTGCAAAATATCCGAATTACGCGGGAGCAGCCAAGTGAAATATGGGAAGGGAGCGCCAGCGATTTGCAGGCGACTCAATCGAGTTCTTAGCTCATCTCAGCACTGATCAGGACCGCGGGCACTTATCATGCGCACGAGCGTAGATAGACCTGTAGTAATGGCCGGTTATTGCTTTTGAATACAGATATTATTATATTAAAAATCACGCTGAACAATAAAAAGTTTAATTTTCACTGCAGACCATTCAGATAAAAAAAAACATAAATTTTTGCTTCAAAGCAAATGATGTGCAAGTTTAAGCGATTAAGATTTTTTAAATTTGAAGTTTGTCGCCTTAACAATAATAAATATAAAACTGTTCACCAATATATTAATTTTCTTTAAGTGTATGCATATGTAAAATACAAGTACTTATGTATGAATATGTGCTCTACATTATTATTTTAATTCCTTAATGATTTGTGCTCTGTGAGAAATATGCACCTTTATAAGACCTTCAAAACCCCTTCCTGATCCCCAAAGTCAACATCTAAAGTTACATAAAAAGAATTTGTCGACTATTGACGCAGACACGAAGGTCTGTTATTTCTCATGATAGAAACCTTTCAATATGTGAAGCAACTTTTAATTGACGCTTTTAGATAACCAATTTGATTTATGTAACCGATAAACGAATACAAACAAGTTAACTCAAAGCTTCAGTTGGCAGAAACGGCAGAAACCATTGGCCAAAATGTGCACGAACGTGAATAGTGCCGAGTGTAAAGTGAACACAACTCGATTTTCTTATCAGCACGGAGCTTAGTTTTCATTGTTTTTCTCTTTTTCTCACCTCCCTCTTCAGCTGACTGCCTTTACGATAGCGATAAACAATTAAATTTGTTAGGTAAATTATAAATAATGTGAGTGGCATGAGAGCAGTTTAGTGTGCTTTCCATCATTGACAAAGTAAAAAAATAAATAAATAAATCTGAACTAAAAATAGAAGAAAAATTGAGAAGATTGTAACGACGAAGACCCTCTTCGCACTTTGGAACACGGAATCGGCAGCACGGCACGGGTGATAAGGGCAATAAACGTAACGCGTCGATTTTGGTCGCTTGTGACTGCAGCTATTTATCTTGGCATAACATAAACAACCGAAATTGGCGTTGAGCAAGTTTTGTTGGCTTATCTGCGCTTAGCTGCGCTTCCCTCTATTTGCATGAACGTAGTGCTCGAGTTTGCGGGCAATTGCAACGCCGACGCAGCTGCGGATTAAAAATGTATCCAAAGTCATGCGTCACAGTGCGAGAGAGTTAATGAGTGTTTGCGTTAAGGATTTTCCAATAGTGGAGAATATGCAATTGATTATTTGGAATACCTTTAAATTGTAATTAATCAAGAAACGCAATAAATTTTGGCAAAGCAGTTTTCAACATGGATTCGTTCATCAGCAGCTTATTACTAATGAGCTTTTTTGATGCTTGGAATGAACTATCGAATTGAAAGTTGCAAGTGATCACACCAAATTAATTCATCAAGGCTTCAAATAATTTAATTAATTGTTTAATTATTTGCACTACTCTAAAATTGTAATATGTTCCAATTTCTTTACTTACTTATGTACTTACTTACATACATACATAAAAAAAATTGCCGTATGTAAATTTGAACTATCCTCAATTCGAAAGGAGTTTCAGAAACATTTTCAAAATATGATATTTTGCAAAATTCTGCTCCGACATATTTTTTAATTTAAATTGATACCAACGCAGTGTTGTTGAAAATAGAAGTAATATTTAAAAATTTATCACGGTCGAACCGCTCAGTAATATAGCCCCTTCATTTTTTGTAATGCGTGTATACGCGTTATATATACATATACTTAGTAACGACCACACAAGGTGTTATTGTAATTACCATACTATAAACGCTCATTATTGCTTAAGTGCTTATAATAAATATGTCTAGTTTGACACTTAATATATTATATGTACTTAATATATCCAGCACTCCTCTGGCGGCGCGCGAGCACAAGCTTCCATTTGACACATGCTAATTTCAAAAAAAAACTACTGAAAACTGCAACCTTAGTGCAAAACAGAATAGAAAATTAATTAATTTGATCCACATTCAATTAAAATTTTGTTCGTCATTTATTAAACATTGTGTTGCATTTCAAATCTATTTATTTTAATTCTACTACTTTCACACATTTTACAAATAAAATGATACAAAAACCAAAATAAACAACTTTGAAGGTTTTCTGAAACACTTGCCTGCAATTGCAATATGAAAATGTCTCGTTCATGTTTGTGTGTGTACGTTTGGTCTGGCACAATGGAACGCTTTTCTGTGACAAAGTACCTACGCTAATAACACTGCTCAACCAAATTGCATTTTTTTCTTGCAACTAGCATAATTTCATTCGTGGTATTCAAAGCTTTTACTGTTACAATCAATCGCCAGCAATTCCTGATTTCATAAAAATGTGCTTTAATGAAAAAAGTACATATGTATGTATTATCAAATACTAAATATTAAAAGGCCTTGTGGAATTTTTGTTGAAACTAAGTATTGAACTTTTTATAGGTGCCAGAAATATTCGTATTTAAAAAGTGCTTTTAATGATAAATTTAAATAATCAAACTCCATGTTACGAAATAATTTAATGAATAATTTATTTGTGGGCACAACTGCACCTTTTACAATGATTTATGCTCTGCTCTCACAATCTAATATGAAAAATTAATAAACATTTTAAGCTTATTCAAAAAAATATACAACAAAACATTGTTAATAGAAAAATAAACAAAATAACAGCAACAAAAACATTCTTAACATATAATATGAGTACAAAGGTGGAAAATGCGCAGTCTTTAAATATATCTTGAAAATTTAAAAATAAATGCCAATGCAGTCTCACTTAGTGAGTGTGATGAAGATACATATGTATGTTGCGAAAAATGTCACATGCATACATATATGAACACAATTGAACAATTGAGTGCAAGATGCTTGTATAAGTTAATTAAAAAATGTGTTTTCATTACAATGCGAGCTTGAGCGCATGTTGGAAGAAATAAATATTAGCAAAAGCATTGGGAGATACATATTGAGGAAGCGGGGGGGAAGCGCGCATTACGCTGATACATCAGTCATTAAACAACTTTACTCGGCTATCTCAAGCAGCAATCGTACTGAATCGATATCCTTTATAATGGCGTAAATCAGTAATATTCGAATTAAATGTCTTCAATCCTTCTTTTCTTCTTTGGCAGACATGAAAAGCTTCTGGCAGATGAACGTAACTGAATCTGTAGGGTGTAGATAATGTTGTGAATGTGTGATATTAGTTTACAGAGAATAGCAGCTTGTAATTATTACCAATGACAGTGCGTAGCCATGCCGGCTTCTTTTGCCACATTACGCCCATATAGTAAAACGGTATGCCCACAACCGTGATTAGCACGCCCATGCCCACTTCATAGGGGGCAACGTAGATTGGCACGACTATGAGAAAGGCGCAGACGATCACAAAAACGGCGGGTATCCACAATTGCACCTATTGTGCGAGGCAGCACAGCAAGAAAGCAGTATGAAGTTATTGTACTTTAAAGAAACTTAATTGAAACATAATTTACCTTAATTGGACGATCCATATTGGGGCGTGTGTAGCGAAAATAAAGCACTGCCGATACGGACAGCATAATGAAAAACGACTCCACGATACTACTGTAGGTGATGAGCACGTAGACGTCGCTGATGACCAGCATTATTATGGAGAGTATACACTGTAATGGACAATGTACTCGTATAAAAGGCGCGCAATTTCGCCGAATCCAAAATTACCAAAAACACCAACGACGGCACCGGCGTGTACTGCTTGACACTGATGTGCGATAGCAGCGCAGGCATGTGGCCGTTCCGGGCGCCGACGAAACACATGCGCGACGACGTCATTATATGTACGGAGAGGCCGCCAAAGGCAGAAATTGCCACCATAACTGGTATAATGAGTGACCAGGCGCCGAGTACTTTATCGCCAAAAGTCTGCAAGAACAGAGCTTAATTTATTAAATGTGCAATAAGTAGCAACAAATTCGGCAGAGAGTAATAGGCTTTCACAAATATCATTATTATTCAATTATTATCAATTAGCGCAATAAGCGTGCGATCAGATTGAAAAATCCGTTTAAATGCATAAAAATCAAAAACAAAAGAAATTCTAATGTGAAAAAATAAAGTTTACTTACCACAGCAATGGCTTCGGAGGAAATCATCTGTTGCGGCGTCAGCACGGCCAGATAGGCCATATTGGCCAAAACATAGATAGCCGTGACCAGAGGCAGTGAAATGTAGATGGCACGCGGTAAATTCTTGTAAGGATCCCGCAATTCTTCAGTCATAAAATTCAGATAATTCCAGCCGGCATAGGAAAAAATACCTGAGTAAAAGGCCACTGAAAGTTTGCCGGGATCCGTTTGCGTGTGCTCAAAGGGACGCTCGAAATTGCTCATATGACCTAAATGGAAAACTCCAGTTTAGCTTCAGCACAAGAAACGGAAGCTGGGAGTTGGAACTTACCGGTGAACATCCAAATCATGCCAATGACGATTATCATTACGAGTGCGCCGACTTTGGTGAACATGATGATGTTTTGCATTTTGGTGGTGACCTTCATATAGCACGAGTTGAGGTAAGTGAGAAAACATATGGTGACTGCTGCCAGCAGCTGCAGTGCGGCTTCCGGTATTTTGCACTCACCATCGAAGAATGGCTGCAGCACATACGAGGCAAACGTGAGCGCCATAATTGCATTCGTAGTTGGACTGAAATGAAAGCACAAACAGTAAGCGGTTAAGATCAAGTGTTACCAGTGATACAAAGTGGAAGTGTATCTTAAGTACCCTCAGAAAGTGAACTACAGTGTTTCAATTATAACGCCTCCAAAAATCAAATGATAAACAAGACATTCAATCATGGGCTCTTATTGATAGTCAACAAGTTTCTTTTCTCGAATCGAAAGTGCTCATGATTTACGATTTCAATTAGCGCTTATCAGCGCAAGGCTATACGATAATTACGAACACGAAACCAAAGCGTCACAAGCTACTACTTGAAAACTAATAAGTGAGGGTTCCTCAAACGAGATGAACGCACTACCGAGAGTTAGCGCTGATAGGGCATATCGCGAGTGCCGGGAGTGCCGGGCACAATCAATTGCAAATATTTACTAACAAGCCTACAGAGCAAAATTGCTTCCATAGGAGGCAGTCGAACTTCTACACGGCAAAACATGCATTTCTTATTTCTTTAGCATGCGTTATGGTGGTATATGAACAAATCTAAAACATGCAAGCATTAGTAGAACAAGTTTGCTTCATTAAAAAAACCCACTTGGCTTTCCGTCCTTGGGCACGAGCGTTGTTGCACCGCTGCCAAATGCTGATCTGTACATACATATACCTACACTTAATGCGAATTCGAATTTTTCAATTGAAACTATCAACTCGACGACTTTTATACTGTGGCATTAGTTACAAAAAGTATTACAAAGTAATCAAGCTTAATTGAGCGAGATCCGTATGCCACTACAAATAGCTGTTGCCTGCTCATGCATATATCTTTTGCGAAATTATCCACTGCAGACAATAAAACTATAGTACAATTACTAGTTGTGTAACTACAAAACGTCAATCAACAGAACCACAACTCTTGAAAATTGCATTCCTGTAGCCAAATTCTACTTACACAAATATCATCATCGCATCCCAGAGATATAGGAACGCTGGCAGTGATCCATACGCTTCCAAGATATAGGCGTAATCTCCACCCGACTTGGGAATCGCTGTGCCGAGTTCGGCGTAGCAAAGCGCACCGATTAAGGACAGCAGACCGGAGAGCACCCAAATGATGAGAGATGTGCCCACGGCTTCCACTTCGCGGATCACGCCCTTGGGCGATATGAAAATGCCGGAACCGAAGATGATGCCCAGTATGATAGCCACGCCCTCCAACAATCCCAACTGCTTCTTCATTTGCATCTTGCTGACATTCGATACGCTGGATACTCTGCGATTTGCATTACCACTAGTAATGAAAGTCGCGCCATTTGAGTTCGCGTTGGCGGAAGTGCTGGCTGGCGCATTCTCGCTACCGGGCGTCAGCAGAACAACTTCACTGGTGGGCGATTGCAGTTCCTCCGCGGGCATTTTATTTTGTACGTTTCGAATGCAGCGTCGCGGAAAAACTAACTGATCAAAAACAAGCAACCGACTGATATGCGTGGAGCTGGAGCCGGCAATTGAGCGTTTCAAACTTGTTGGTTGAATTTGTTACAGCCACTCCAAAGCTCTATCGCTCTCTTCCTCTATTGCAAAGTTATCTTACCCGGCAATTTGTGTTCGCTGTTTTGTTGTGAATATTAATGTTTATTATTTGCACTCCCGTTCATCCTTTCGATTTTTAGGTTAACCTGTATATCCTATTACCTTCAATTATTCAGTTAGTTTCAAACTTTAAATTTATAATCTGTGAATTTAATTGATAACTAAAGTTAAAAATAAATCTCCTTCCAGCCAAATTTAGTATTTCAGTGCTATTCTTTTGGGTTATATATATATTTTGGTTCCCCTGTTGTAACTTAACTTTTAGCACATGTAACAACCTAAATGAAAAAATTGGTACTAAAAAATAATAAATAGTATGTACTAATGAAGTATTTCCAACCCTGCAATGAAGAAAGCCATACAGGGTGATGAATAGGAAAATAGTTTACCTTTCAACAGCTGTTCCATTTGAATTCTGCTGATGATTTATATTTCTTCACAATAAAATGAGTATAAAAACAAAACTTTATTTAATCGAGCTATCACTCTTTAATTATAACTTCTCATAATTAAATAAATTAAACAAAGCTGTGTATTTTCCTCACTTTAATTGAAAATACATAGAGTACAATTGATCGTATTTCTGCCACCTCATTTCTTTTCCTTGGCATGCAATTTTGAATTGATCATTTCTTTGAATTGCGACAAAATTTTATTTTCACGCTTCTGGCGCTCCTCCTTGCTGAACATGGCCAGCGCTCGTTTTTCGTCGGCAGAATAGATTTGATTTTCCTTGCGTATACGAACAGCTTCCATGCGACGATGTCTAGATCGTAAAGTTATAAAAAGTCACTTTATGTCGATAAAAGTATACAACAGTTCAGGAAAAGCGAAACCC
The DNA here is from genome assembly GCA_963457695.1 of Neria commutata. NCBI lineage: Eukaryota > Metazoa > Arthropoda > Insecta > Diptera > Micropezidae > Neria > Neria commutata. The sequence continues at coordinate 15,605,472 of OY735245.1, read as the reverse complement.
ACCTGCTGCCGCTCATTACGTATCCCACAGACTCAAAGTTGGCGATTTCCTCGGAGGTAAGACCGATTTCACCTCGTCGTGGTATGCGTTTGCCCTCCGCAATGTAAGCAGCCATAGCTGCACCTTCACCAGGCAGCAAAGCACGTCCAAAATCCTTTTGATTCAAACCACCCGTCTGCCGCACCGTGGGGCCGAAGTCGTCTGTATCCAGGTCGGCGATGGAGTGGGAAGTCGACGCCTTAATAGAATCCCCGTGCTCGTCCTCATCCTCCGAATGTTTCTTTTTTGTCTTCTTCTTCTTTTGCTTCTTTCCATGTTTCTCTTTTTTGGTTTTCTTCAACTTATTTGCGTTCCCAGTAGTCTTCTCCACCCATACCTCCTCCGCTTCACTATCTGAAGAACTATCCGTGTCCGAGCTGCTTGATGTGCTATCTTCTGTTGTCGAAGACTCAGAGGATGAAGATGATTCCGACGACGAGCTCTGGGGTTTCTTCTTTTTCTTAGACACTTTGCGTTTCTCTTTCTTCTTTTTCTTATCCTTGGCTGCTTTCTTCTTTTTACCTTTCTTCTTCTTCTTTTTCTTTGGCCCAACATACGTTCCCTCCAATATTTTGACTTCATCGTCGTCCTCTTCATCTCCTGAATAAACCCCGTGATGCGTTGGACTCTTGCCCCACAACTCTGCTACACCTTCCGTTCCAATAATTTCCCGTTCAGCTCGTCGAGAATCTATAAACTTGGAGTCCGGTTTGTGCGAACGGCCGCCGCCTCCACCACCTCCACCATCAAATCCTACGCTCCCACTGACGCCAGGTCGGCCACGGAAGGGATTCATCTGGCTTGAGCGTCCGCTCATGTGACTCTTTTCGCGGAATTTGTCATTTGGCCAACGATCGGGATTATAGTTGCGATGTGTACTCCCACTTACGCGAGAGCTCGATCGTGAACGTGAGCGGCGACGATTCCTGTCTTTGGAACGACTACTGGATCGCCGCCTGTTTCGATCAGTTGATTTCGTTCTTGAGTGATTTCGCCGGCGCCCCTCGCGACGACGTTCAACTGGCGAACGACGCGTACTCCGTGAACGCGTGCGTGACCGTGAAGGCATTTCCGCACGTTATATTTTAACTCCTTCAAATAGGAAATGTGTTTGTTTTTGAGTTTTCTTTTCACCACAAATATAATAATCCTTCTGCAAACGTCAAGAAATACATTCTTCTTTCTATTCGTTTGCTACGACATTCGCAATGAGCTGGCAGCACTGGCGCATGCAACGCAGACTTGCCAACTGCATGCATAATTTGACATTTCCACTTTCTTGTTGACGTGTAAAATTTGGAGTTTTCAGACGGAAATTTTCGTGTTGAAAAATTCAAAAATTTGGTTTAAAAATCCTTAGAACTTAAAAATTCTTGTGTGGAAAGAGTGATTCAAAAGATTCGGAATGAAAATGGGTTCCTTTCGCCGCGAGAAAGATGATGAAGACGAGGGTAAGTTCCGAGAAGATGTGCCGGAAAGAACTGAACTGAGGCCGTCAAAGCAAAATGCACATGCAATAATGCTGTCGTCATTTATTAAAAATTGTATGAAATTCTTTGGTTTCGAGACGGCAGCGTAATTAAAGCAACAATTGAGTCGTCCAATTTGAGAAGTACATACATACTTATGTGTTAATTTGATGCGTTTTGCAAGGGGCTAAGTGTAGTCAACCCAAAAACTCGATTCTTCCCTATAAGGTTCAGAAGAAGCAGAAACCTACTTTTCGGGTGGAACCTTCTGCACTTTCAGAACCCCTCCTCAATTGTCAATTGAGCCATTTATCAGATAGTCGCGATTTATGTGTCAAATTAATTGATAGCATTTATAGCAAATTAGCTTACGTTAAAGGTTTAATTTTCCGCTTGACCTCGCACAAGGCTTAGTTTTACGTGATTCGTACAAGAAAACTAATCATTATGCGTAAATCTGTGAACGTAGGTCCAACGAACATGTATCAGAATTTGGAGAAGACGTCGGTGCTGCAGGAGACGCGCACCTTCAATGAGACGCCGGTGAATCCGCGCAAGTGTATTCTCATCCTCACCAAAATACTCTACCTGATCAACCAAGGCGAACAACTCGTTGCGCGCGAGGCAACTGATTGTTTCTTTGCCATGACGAAACTGTTCCAATCGAAAGATGTGGTGCTACGACGCATGGTTTATCTGGGCATCAAGGAGCTGAGCTCCATCGCCGAGGATGTGATCATCGTGACGAGCTCTCTGACTAAGGACATGACAGGCAAGGAGGACTTGTATCGTGCCGCGGCTATACGTGCGCTTTGCAGCATAACGGACCACACCATGCTGCAGGCGGTGGAGCGCTACATGAAGCAATGCATTGTTGATAAAAATGCTGCGGTGTCATGTGCTGCGCTCGTGAGCTCTATGCGTTTGGCTAGCACTGCTGGTGATGTGGTCAAACGCTGGGCTAATGAGGCGCAGGAAGCATTAAACAGCGATCACGTTATGGTGCAGTATCATGCCCTGGGTTTGCTCTATCACATTCGCAAGTCGGATCGCTTGGCCGTGTCGAAGTTGGTCAATAAATTGACGCGAAATTCCATAAGAAGTCCGTACGCTGTGTGCATGCTGGTGGGTGTCTTTGCTCTTGTATCTTTTGTTCGTATTTGACTGGATATTTTCCTACAGATTCGCATCGCGTGCAAGCTGATCGAAGAGGAGGATATTTCTGCAGAGGATTTGCCCAATTCGCCTATGTTCACATTCATTGAATCGTGTCTACAACACAGAAGCGAGATGGTAATGTACGAGGCCGCACATGCTTTTATCAACCTGAAGAATACGACAGCGCGTGAGCGCAAATTCGCCTTTGCCATTCTGCAACTTTTGGGCAGCTCGCCTAGTGCCACTTATCGCTTTGCCGCTGTGCGCACTTTAAATAAAGTCGCTATGACCCATCCCGCTGAGGTGACCACTTGCAATTTGGATCTGGAAGGCCTCATCACCGATACCAATCGTTCCGTAGCCACTTTGGCCATTACCACATTGTTAAAAACTGGCGCTGAATCATCCGTGGAGCGTTTAATGAAGCAGATTTCCACCTTTGTCGCCGAGATATCGGACGAATTCAAAGTGGTTGTTGTGCAGGCGATTTGCTCGCTCTGCGCGAAGTACCCACGCAAGCATACTGTGCTTATGAACTTCCTCAGCGGCATGCTGCGTGAGGAGGGTGGTCTGGAATACAAGACCTCGATTGTAGACACTATCATCACAATAATCGAAGAGAATGCCGACGCCAAGGAATCCGGCTTATCGCACCTCTGCGAATTCATCGAGGATTGCGAGCATGTCTCCTTGGCCGTACGCATTCTGCACTTACTTGGTAAGGAGGGCCCCTTCGCCAACACACCTTCGAAGTACATTCGCTTTATCTATAATCGCGTCATTCTGGAGAGTCCGATAGTGCGCGCTGCTGCCGTTACTGCAATGGCGCAGTTCGGTGCTTCTTGCCCGGCTCTGATGAGCAACATTCTAGTACTACTGGGTCGCTGCCAAATGGATCCCGACGATGAGGTACGCGACCGTGCCACATACTACTTACACCTATTGCAGTCCGGCAAACCCGAGCTCTACAAGCATTACATCATCGAGCGCGAGAGCTGCTCATTGGCGCTGCTAGAGAAGACGCTCACAGATCATTTGAACGGCGATTTGAACACCCGTTTCGATATATCTATTGTGCCCAAGGCCATAATCATCAAAGAAGAAACTAAAAATGAAGCCATGCTCATTTCGAGTGGTAAGTTTTTCTTTTAACTCATATGGAATCAGTTTTCGACACTAACTTTACTTTGTGTTTGCAGCGCCTCGTGCTCCAAAAATTACACGCGAGGAAGAAAGCGCAACTCGCTTGGCCCAACTTCCCGGCATACAGGTCTTGGGGCCCATACATCGCACGTCTGCGCCTATACAGCTTACCGAAAGCGAGACGGAATACACAGTGCAGTGCATCAAGCACATTTTTCCCAATCATATTGTGTTTCAGGTTCGCAGTCCTTGTATCCTTAATAATATTCGACTATTTTAACACCTCGTGTATTTTAGTTCGATTGCCTCAATACTTTATCGGATCAAATTCTGGAGAACGTGCGCGTTGAGTTAACAATACCAGAAGGCTTTACTATACGAGCGGCTATACCGTGCCCCAAATTACCGTACAACGAACTGCAGACAACATTTGTAATTGTTGAATTTCCGCCAGACGTGGGCAGCTCGGCGGGTAAATTGCGAACAGTTTGAATATTTAAATCTGTCAGTTTAAGTGTTTTTTTTTATTTGTGAGCAGGAACTTTTGGCGCTACATTACGCTTTGTGGTGAAGGACTGCGATCCCAACACGGGCGAGCCAGACTCCGAAGAGGGCTACGCCGATGAATATATGCTGGAGGATTTGGAAGTTACAGTGGCGGACCAAATACAAAAGACGAAAAAGAGCAACTTCCAAGCTGTTTGGGATGGCGCTGATACAGAGGGTAATTTTGTAAAAGATTATAAACAGAAATGTGTATTTATATAAAGGAAAAATCTTTACAGAATGGGTGGAAGCGGAAGACACTTATTCACTGTCTGCAGTCAACACTTTGCAAGAAGCCGTTAATACCATATTAAAATTTTTGGGCTTAGGCCCCGCAAATTTGTCGGAAAAGGTGCCCGAGGGCACGCACACGCACACCTTGCTGTGTTCTGGTAAAACGGAATTTGAAATGAACCCCTTTTCGACAACATTTCCACTTGCATTTCTTTTGACATTTTACAGGCACATTTAGAAGTGGCGCTGAAATACTTGTGCGTTCCAAATTAGCACTGTCCGACGGAGTCAGCATGCAGTTGACAGTACGCGCAACAGATCCGGATGTGGCCGAGCTAGTGACTTCAGCAATAGGATAAAAGTTAATTGTTTAAAAAACAACTGCATATTTTTATTTACAAGTTAAATGCGACATATTAATTAATAAATTTATATAATTATGTATTATTAAAATGAATTGCAACAGGATAGCATGAGTGCAGGAGCAGAGTCAGAAGGTATGCCATTCGTTAAATTGTTTCTGAAAACTCGTTAATGCCCACACCTTGCTGCAGATTTTATTATTGTTTATATTATGAAATGATTACAGTGATAAAACAAGAAAACAATTAATTTTGTATGTGTTTTAAAAACCAATTGTACATGTAAAAAATTTTAAAAATCATGCATTTCTAATAGCATTTAGTTTTCATATAAAAGAAATACATGAATAAAAACTACAACCATAATTAGCCAAGTCAGCAGCGCAACGATAAATGCATTCTTAAGTGAGTTTTCGATGGCAAAAAGAGCAAGCGACAATGCAGTTTCCCCAAATTCACTCGTGACATTGGCAGTGAACATGTTTCGCACATCTTTAAACGGCAGCAGCAGCCAGACCAGCAACCACCACAAGCAACTGCAATTCAGTGACGCACCTAAGACCATGTAATTGCCAATTAAATTTATAAAGATTCGCATGGTTCATGCTCATTTCCAATTGTTGGCAGTCATAAAAGGGTTGTACTTTTTCTCAAAAATATCTTTCAATGTACATAATTAACGTTTTGATTTAAATTTAACGAACCCATACATAATTTCGCTCGTTTTTTGTTGAGAAGTTGCGTTCGCTCTTTCCTTTAACTTCATGTTCAATCAGTTTTGCAAATCTACCACTAATCCGAGAAAGAATCTTTATAATGAAGAAGTTATTTCCTCAAGTCAACGCTTAAGGTACGTTCGTAAATGCAACCCAGCGGCTGCACTGCAAAGCAACGCGTTCGTAAAAGCAAAATGGCGCAATACTACTGCGTGCAACGCGTTCGTTAATGCAACGGCTTGGCACCGCAGTGACAAATTTCTGCAGTTTTCGCAGTCATTATCCTACTGTTGCCGTTTGCAAAACAAGAAATAGAAACGTAGAAAATTTATTATAAATGGATCAAAATTTGTTTGTCATCTTGTATAAAGATGGAATACATCATCTGGATAGGTTTTTATTGTTTTAAAGTAATTATTTACTTTCGGGATCGATCTTTTTTTATTTCTCTCTTTCAACAAGGTAGGTTTTTAGCACGACAGCTCGTTTTACCCTTTCTTTATTGAAATTCATTAAAAGACTCTCACTTCGAGTTTCGCAATTATCAATTAATGCCTTAACCAAAATTTCCATCCTGAATCGCGTTCGTTAATGCAACAAAAGTTTTTGCAACCAACCTGCAAACGAAATCAGCTGATCGGGCAGTAACAACTGAAGTTGGCTGCACTGCTACTGTCACTGCACGAATTTACTGCATTTACGAACGTACCTTTACTTCCATCAACAGATTTTGCTCCACTTACTGTATTCACTGATGAGGGAACCGTCTTTGTGCGTTACCACTGTATTTATCAGAATCGATGGGAGCTTCGAAATAATCCAAAATTAGCTGCTTTCAAGCTGGAATGTTTTATTGAAGGAAACTTCCGGAGGATGTATCGGTTCCCGAAAGACATTGAAGGGCGCAGCCAGTGGTTCGATCGCCCTGCCATTGACCCCGCCAGATTCATCTTTAAATCCAACAAATATGTCTGCAGCAAGCATTTTTCCCCGGAGCAAATTGAATCGTACTTTCTCCCTGCAACAACCAGCGCGGTTTCAAGTTATTTCCTCAACTGCCAAGAATCTTCGAATTTTATTTAGAATTGCATTTCAAACTTAAAATTATATTGCTTTTTTCCTAATCCTCATGCACCCGAATTTTAAAACGAAGGAGATTGTGCTTCTCCAGAACGCTTTAAATGTACGTCTCTGCACTCTTCTTCTCAAAATTCACATACACATGCACAAAATACTCGCACTCGCGCCAGCCAAGTGAAATGGTTGAGAAAATATTGAAAAGATTTTCAGATTTAATTTGAGCATACATATTTTGAAAAATATGCCGTTCAGTTTGTTTGAGGAAGTCGTCGCAAAAGAAACGCGGATCGGGTCACGCGCTCTAATATTAAATTAAATTAAGTTTAAGAAAACATAGAGTGATTGAAATAAAAAGTATATGCTAATCACAAGCGCAAGTGTCTACTGCAGTTTTTGTAAAAATTGCTTGTTTTAATAAAAAGAGCATGTTTAAAGTATCGCAGGAAATACGCTTGAAAACCAGCGGCCACGGTGATGACTCCGGGAAACGTAATAGCTACTGCAGCAACAGCGCCAGCAGCGTCGGCGGCAGCAGCAGCAACATCAACCACAGTGATAGTGAAAACGTTTGTATTTTTGGAAAATACCAAAGAACGCCAGACGCGGGTGAGTAAGCGAGGCTGGGCTGGGCTGATGGCAAAGCGTTGAAAAGTTGTGTGTTTCTGTTTTTTTTTGGCTTTGATGCGGACCAATTTATTGTGTGTAAACAAGACGACTTCAGTTTTGAAAAATAAAATACATTCGCTCTAGCAATTGACCAAACAGTAGGCATTGAGGGAAAGAGTGCAGACAATTTTTGATTGGGCTATTGGATACTTGTCATGAATTTCGCTGGTGATGCTCCGATTTTACTTGTTCGAGCGCTTTGAATATATCGGAACTTTCTTAGCTTTTAAACTGAAAATTAATATTTCGAATTGAAATCAAGTGCGATCAATTAAAATGTCGATCCATAAGTAAAGGTGAAAGATATCTGCATGCTTTTTCTATGCCAATGCTGGCGTACAGTTCGTACAGCGCATTGTTCCTTTAACTCAATACATTTGCCATGTATCTTTCGAAGAATTTTTCTTTCGAGCAATTCGGAATTGCCAATTCGAATGAGAAACCCAATCTTAATCTTCATTAGCAACTCAGGCTCGTCTTTCATATTGATACCCCTGCTCTGAAAATAGTTTCTGAAACGGAATCTAAAATAGACTCAAATTTAAAACGCATGCAAAAAGTAACCGTTTAAAAACATAATCAAGAGTAACTATTTTTTTATTATAAATTATAATGTAACTCAAAAAAGTACGCCCATTCTTATTTAGATTTCTATATAATTTTTCTTTACCACAGATGCCTATCTCAGCATGGATCATAGCGTCTTTGTCGCACCCGAATTGACGGATCCCAGCAAAGTGCAACTGCTGCACTTTCCCAGCGGCGCCGTGCGCATCAATTCCGACGTGAGCTTCATTCTGAAACGTAATGGGGTCAAGGGCAATTTCGAGCTCAAGGTATGTTGTTATTTATACTTTACACACAATCGGCTCCTTCAAGGATATTTGAATATATACATATTGGAATATGACAGCTGGAAAGTCCATCGAGCATCACGCAGGCTATAGCACTGCAGGTACTTGACCCGGAGCGCTTCAAAGTAGACTTCAATCTTAATCAAGCCGGCCTCTATAAGGTGCACATTAAATGCAATTCCGTGCCCTTGCCCAAGTCGCCATTCATCATTATATCCATTTGCGGTGAAGCCGAAACGACGCCGGCTAAAGTCGAATGTGTGTATAAATTGTAGCCAATTGAGTCAGTACTCATGAAACTTTTGCCTCGCTTGCAGTGCCTGTTTTCAAATCAGATGCTTCCAAAGTGACCTACCGCGGCTTCGGTCTCAACCACATCTGTCTGAACGAGAAGAATGAGTTCACTGTGGATGGCTCGGAGGCTGGCAGCAATATTCTGTTCGTGGGCATATTCGGACCGAGTGGTCCCTGCGATGAGGTGGTCATCAAGCACACGGGCCGCAACATTTACAAGGTGAATTATACAGTGCGGCACCCTGGCGATTATATATTGGCGGCCAAATGGGGCGATGAGGATATTCCGGGCTCGCCCTTCCATTTGGGTGCCATGTAGTGCAGCGGCGTGTGTGGTAAGGATTTAACTTTTTTGTAAGTACTATTTGTGTATGCTTATGCCTGTGTATTAGGTTTCATATGCCCATCTGAATAAAGGAATCTTTCTAATCAAATTAAACTTCGCTTTATTGGCTGTAGCTCTTGAAGTTCTGACTATATGTTAATGGCCAAATGGCACCACATCGCAGCAGTTCCCGCTCTTTCTGTTTAATGATGATTACCAGCGCACCAGCGCCATTATGATATATTTTCATGTATTTTCCTCGTGCTAATGAACATTCCATTTATATCGTTCTCCTCTGTCGCCTACCCCGGCGCATAGTCGACCCGCAAACACCATTTCAGCTTTGTCATAACCCTGCCAAGCACAGCACAACAACAGACCAGCCAACATAATGATATAATGATGATGACTGTTGCTGCTGCTTCCTGTTCACCCGCCGCCCCCTATGTATGTACACCGGCAAAGGCGCATTTGGGAGATTGCAGCCGTACGAGTGCGTCTCCCTGCGCACCATACTACACATGGACTCATGGTATAGCAAGATTGAGAGATGAGTTGATGATATAAAGCCAGACGACAAGACAAATTGCACGCAATATCAACGTAAGAACGTACAATCTTTCAGAGAAATTTTTACTGCCGACCATTTTGCAATTTCATCAGTTTTTGAACGGTCCATACCGTTATTAGGAACGATACTTTGTTATTAAAAAAATTTTTTTGTAAATAACGCTTCCTTCCTTATGATCTTATGATGAGGCCAACTGAGTTGGAACTTGGAGTTACAAATAATTTCGAGAAATATTTCAACGTAAAAAAATTAGAAATACCTATGTACCCACATATTCACTATTTTGGTACCAAAATTCAGTACAAAATGAGTTACATTCGCAGTTATATCTTTATTTCTACAAATTTTAACCTTTTACAGTTGAAAAGTAAATGCGAGTGTAAGAAAATGTAGCAAATGTTAAAGCTTGATTTAATTTTTTTTAAATTTACACTTACACCTATGCACCATAGTGCTAGCTAGACACGTGAACAGCCCTATTGCATAGTGCATATTAATATTCCCGTTAATAATCCGACTCCCCGTCGAAAAGTTCACTCTGGCAGTGCTCTGTACTGCTAAATGAGTGTAATTTCCTTTCTCAACGCTGCCTCACGTAAAGTACCTAGAACGTACATGCTTACGTATCTCAACCAGTACCAACCAGCCTTAATGATAATGATGATGAGCTCTGCCGCTGCGCCGTCGACTGCGACTTTGTATGCGGAAAATAATGAAGCACAAAAAAGAAGAGAATTTATAATGATGATGGCCGATATGACAGCGCACGCGGAAAGCGGCATGGTAGGGAGTCGCTCGTTGTGCGCAAGCAACAACAAACCAACTTGCAGGCTAGGCATTCCGTTCGCGCTTATGAAGCGCCTATCTGGCCATCTCATGCGGCGGCATGTATCTCAACGTCATTATCGAGCGAACATGGCAAATACGCCGACGAGAGTAGCCCGCAGATACAAGATACTCGAGTGAGCGAGCAAGCTCATCATCAAATTCAGTTTGGGTTCGATGTCGGACGGTTGTGAACGCGCTGAGCACGCCAGAGCAACAGCAACAACAAGAGAGGTAGCCGCAGCAGCAACAGTGAATTGTCATTAAACTAATTACATCATTTGAAATTTTCAACATATGTACATACATATGTATGTATTTATTAAGTTCATTATTTTTCGCGTAGTCTGGCGTAGCCTGGCCGAGTCCGCTGGGGTCCAGCGATGCGGGCGTGCTAATGTGCGAGCGTGTGCGTTGCGATTAATGCAAAGAAAATATTTTCCTCAACGCTTGATTTTATGGAATGCAATTTCCAAGTGCAAACATACTAAAAGAAAGAACAACAAAGAAGAGCGAGTAGAAAAGAAGCAGCAGTGAAACCAGAATAAAATTAAAGTAGACAAGCTAAAACGGCGAACTGAAAATCCGCTGCGGTGAGCGCGGCAGCCCGACGCAACCAAACGTCTTCTTTTTCTGCTGCTAGCTGGGCCACAGTGTAAAGTAAAGTGTATCTTGTAGAACGCCAGTTGGCATGAAGTATTTGTGTGTGTCTTCTTCACGTTCTCCAGCGCAGTTGCCACTTGGTATACTTGAAAATCCGCTTCGAAAATATTTCAGCATTAGCACGGCAGAAAAAACGCGTCAAAATGCACTTCAACGCGATGCATCTGCACTGCTCGAGTATCTTTTAATGAAACGAAATAAATTGTTTACAATTGCATTACGGTCTGTGTGGTGCATGTATGTGTGTGTGTGTGTGTGTGTGTGTGTGCACTTGAATTTGAGTGCTCGCCTCGCCGGGGGGACAGCATTTTAATGATCATTCGAAATCTATAATTATTTGCAAGATACAATTCCTATTCGTCTGTGCGTGTGTGTGTTTGGTTTTTGTTTTTGTTTTCGCTTGTAAGAGCAGATTTTTAAGATTCCGTCATTTGCCTCTCGTAATTTACATTTCACGACATTTAACTTATAGTTGCACAAAAACCGCTGCCAGTCCCCATGCTAATTTTAACGCTTCCTGCAGTTTTCCTGCATGTTTCGCAAGTCCTCCAACTGGTAGCTGCTACACCTTCATCATTATTGAATTTATTCAATTCGTAATTACGCACCTTTGCTTGCATTTTGTTTTGCTCGCAAACTCCGTAATGCTTTCTTAATCAGTTCCATCGCTAATAACAGGTGGGTTTTCGATTTGTTTCAAATTCTCTATCAATTGATGTACATATGTAGGTGGATGATGATGATTTAAAGAGTTTGTGGTACTCAATATTTCGATAGTTTCATAAAACTGAAAAAAGTTTTCTAAAATTAAGTTGTCACTTAAATATTATGGCATTTATTGCATACTATTTAACTACACTCCACCAAATATCCTTCAACGAATTTTTCGGCTCAGTATAGGCCTCAATTCTCGAAAATAGAAGTTGCTATTATTTTATATACAGTCGAACTTCTATAACTCGAATCACTATTATCCAAAGAAAAAGTTCGCCTTATAGAGACTTCGACTTTTAAATATGTATTTATGTATTTGCTCCCGATTTAGTTCGAGTTATAGAAAATTCGAGCTTTAGAAGTTCGAGTTATGGAAGTTCGACTGTACTACACATATCTTTTAATGATATCTTAAAAGATTTTCGAAATTGATTACTCTTGTAATTTGTTCTTCTAGCATATTAATCAATATGAATGAATGCAAATAATTGGCACGAAATTCTCAAACGGATTTGAGGTTGGCTCTAGGAAGGACTTCTTGTTTGCTGTGAGACCCATGTGAAATGCCTGTGAGTCGCCATTTATTTACGCCAATCCAGAAGTCGATGCTCCTTGACCAACAAAACGTTTATGTTCTATTTGCAGTATGAAAAATTCAATAAAAAACGTCGACAATGGGAGGATAACGGCGTGCTGGAATTGATAAAATTATGGAAAGTTTGCGCGTATGAGTTACGCACCATCAAACGCAATGGCCATCTGTACGTGGCTATGGCAAAGCAGCTAACTGGACTGGGAGTACCTGTAACGGCACTGGAAGTGCACTTCAAAGTGAACAATTTAACGCAGCGCTACAGGTGGGTACCCAACGCCTGTGCTTGCCTCCGCCGCAGGTCCATTGATACAATGACTTGCTGTTTTCCCTTTTGTTGCAGACAAGAACAAAAGACCTTCGAGGCCACGGGCATCATAAGCACTTGGAAATTCTTCAGCCAAGTTGATGATGTGTTCAAGAGTTTATCCGGCCACACAGGATACAAGTAGGTGCCCATGGTGCCCATTACTTTTTTTTATTGCAAACATAGATATACTGAGATAAAGTATTCTTTTACTCAGAGATAAACGTATTATGACACCGGCCTCCAATGCGAGCAGTTTACCTTCATCAGCAGAATCACCAGTTTGGAAAACTCAAATGTCTCAGCAAGAGTTCAACAGCAATAATTCCGAAGGATTTTATAAGTACGTACAGCAGTTCAATTAGTTAAATTGTCCCGCATTGTTTGACTTCTAATTGCCACTATATTTTCTGGCAGATCTGAATATGGAATGCACCGGCACTTTATGGACCACACACCACAGCCACCGCCACCCAATGGGGGTGGCGCGGTAGCTGGCGGTGATGTAAATTTCATGGCCTCCACCGCAGTAGCAGCGGTGGCGGCCGCATCGGCGCGTTTAGCTGACAACAATATGGACCAGTTGAATGCTGGCGCCGGAGGCGTCAATGCTGCCAACGGCAGCGTGCACAATTACAATAAAATTAAAAAGTCCCACGATGATTATGACAAATTCGTGGATATTGTGAAGAATATCGTGGACACACACAAGAGCACGCCAGACAAAGTCGACACTTTCGGCGATTTCATCAAATCCTACATGAAACGCTGGCCGGATCGTCTGCAGGACGAGGCCATAAATCACATCACGAACTACGTGATTGTGAAGAACATGGAGCACGCCATGAGCAATGCAGCCGACACCAGCGGCGCCATTAATAACCGACAATAATACAAGGAAGAGCCCGGTGATTAGGGTTGGCCATGTAGCTGTATTGGGCCATGCTGTATAGGGCCATGGTGCAATATCTCACTGTCAACCCCGGCTACGTGTCAGAATTAGACATAAAAACCCAAAATCCCAAAATACTTTACACTGGGTTTTGACTTGAATGCATACTTAATTCTACATTTAAGTTTAGTTGTTACAATTTAAAGTTAGCATATCGTATATCAATTTCGATTAATTTATTTAGATACTACTAAAGGCATTATTTAATTTAAGTGTTTGTTCGGTTTGAGGTTAAGTTTGCGTAGTATTTGTGTTTTACGCAATGAATAATACAAAGTGTAAAAAGACTATAATAAACATAAATTCAGCGGAAAGCTTGTTCGAACAATGACAAAAATTTTAAATTTATCTCGTTCGATATTTGCATTGAAATAAAAAAAGAAACAAATATATATGTAAATTAAGGAATCGACGGCCGTTTTGTATATTTTTATATGTTTCAAAGGAGAATAGCAAACAAAAGACCATTAAATTTAGTTGATGATTTTTGTAATGCTAAATTTTGCTGACCAAATTATGCTAGCCACTTTAAACAATTTTCCAGTGATCATCGTATCGTGCCATTTTGCATCTACAGTAAAGGGATTGGCCCGGCAGCCGTTGCAACCTCTTGGGGTGCCCTGCAAAATATCCCCGTAAAATGTCCAATACCAACGGATTTTTGTCTACGGAGCAACGTTGCCAGCGTTGAATTACATCGCCCTTCAACCAGCCATAGGATTGATTTGTGAAGCGCGGCGTGCAATAGTAATCCCGAGGATTGTAGTCGCGGAGCTTCTGTATTTCTTTCTCATAGTAAACGACGCGATCGGTATGATCCGGCACCAAGCATTCGTGGCGCGCATAGAATTTTTCGGTCAACCCTTGAGTGAAGTAGTCTGGCTGGAAGGCGTGGGACTCCGCTTTGGGAGTAGGACCGCAACAAGCCATGTTTTGTTTTTAGCACAAACAACACAATTTTTTTTCAAAGAATTTAATTTCTAAAAATACGTTTAATTTTCATGAAGTGTGAAATGAAACTGAAAACTTCCGGTTGCTTGTTCGAATTGGCATCATTTTGTGGAATCTTCAAAAATATGTGAGCACTGCATCAAGATGGATTTTGTACATTCCCCGAAAGTGATAGCACAAGAGGCAGAACTGTGAGAGCGCCCCAGTGCCTCCGCGTGCAGGTACTCGTTGTCCCTGTATGTTGACAGCTCATCGGTAGAGGAAGATGGGCTATGGTAGATGTGTATATATGTATGTATGTATGAGTGAAAATAGCATCTAATATTAATTAAACAAAAATTGCATACGTGAGCAAAATATGAGCTAAATCGCCGACTATGCCATTGCCGTAATGAAAGGACACTGCCGCAGATTCGCAAATGCTGCGCAGCACGCAGGCTCTACCATCGCGGTAACCGAGCCTGCCAAATAAACCATTTTAGGAGCGAGCGATTTGTATATATGTATATACTTACTGCTTAGCGAGCACAGCCAGCGCCTTATAGAGACTCCAACGGAATTTGGCAAACACCTTGGACTTGCTCGCATAGAAGCCTTCGAAAGCGTTGCGTCCATTTACATTTAATGGCATTGGTTGCCGCAGATCCTGCGGCGTGCGCGGCAATCTGTACTGAGCTTTGAAGACCACGCCGGCAGTTACGGTCTCATAGTCTAAGTCCAGCACTGGCACACCAAAACCGCAAATGAAGCTCAGAGCGCTAGCGTCTGCCGAAAATACTGGTTCAAAAAGGCCTTAGAATTTTTTTATGAACTTACTTAGATACGTTAGCGGGAGCAAACGCTTCTGGCGACCATGTACTGCACTAGACTTGTGGTAAAAGTCGGAAATGAGGTCGCTGGAGCTGGTATATTCTACATGAGTAAAAATAATAATCAGCAGTGAACTGGTGGTAATCAAGTGGCGTCGAAAGAATGCCATGCTATCAACTGTCTTGATTTTCCAATTTTGCATTGCACCACGCACAAAAATGTACTAATGGCGAATTTGAATTTTTGCAAATTCTATTCGCAGTTCTACTTCCTTAACAAGCATTTCGCATGCCCCACAAATTAGCACCCGATTGTACGCCCAGTTGGCTCCTCTATTCCATTTCATTGTAGTTAATAAAGTTAAATTATGCATAACTATGTAAACTGTGCCAAAAAATTAACACAATTTAACGATTAGCGCAAGTATTTTCAATATATTAATTAGAGTTAAGAAAAAAGTTCAATATAAAAGTGCCTATGGTACTTAGCTAAATTTGCACAAGAATTGCTGATTTCATTGTAGGCAAATATGCGTGCATTATTTGCTCCAAATGCTTGCACCACTCACACTCTTTTCTTTAAAGCCACGCACTATTACATCTGCTTCCCACCAGACAGGCGAGCAGTTGGCAACTGAGTACGATCGCTCCAATGTTTCACTACAAACAGTAGGCGCATCGTCTTGATTTATATTAAGTTGCAGCATATCCTCGAAGATCTGCAACTCTCCGCAGCACTGCAGCAGCTCTTTGCTATCACACTGCAGCGATGGCGTGTGTAGCAAGTGTAAGTGGACTTCCTTGCAGCTAGCTGGCAATTGACATATCTCCTTAGGAAAGACTTCGCTTGTGTTACCCGCAGCTCCTTGACTACTACTGCACAAATCATTCAACGTTTCGAATTCAAGATACAAATTGGTAGGACAGAGATTACTCGAGAAGAGAGTGTAGAGATCTTTGCTGGTGACGAGAGTACTGCGAGGGAATCATACAGTATAACTCTAGTAATGAAGGATGAAGGTAGCACTTATACTTACAGCAGCGCCTGGCTAAGATTTCCATGAGAAAGGCGATGATGTTGATGGTGGTGATGCTGCTTAATCGCCTCTGTTGGTATGTGTATAGTGTAAGCCTCCTTGGGTGTAAAGGTTGTAGCGCCGAAAAGAAAACGCAAGCGATTGATGGTATTGCTTTCAAAGGATTTCGAAATCAACTAATAGAACGGTAGCGGTTGAATTTTAAAGATTTGGTGTAAAAATGCGGCCATAAGTAACTGACCTCTTGCATAGTGCTTATGGCTTCTTTTGTTTTTACCGCCTGATCGCGTTGGCGTGAAAGTTGAAAATTGCGGATAGTGGCCTCTTTCTCGTCCTGCTCATTCAACCACTTTCCCACATAATACTTGAATGTCTTGCAGGCGAATGGAATTTGGTTGCGTTGGTAGAGCAGAAATTCCAAAATTGCATTCACTACTTCCGCTGCGGAGCCAGCAGTAAGAATATCAATTTCAATATTTAAATCCACTTTCCTTGGCGGCATTTTCGATTCCGAAATTGGTTTGGTGAAAATAGTTCGTTTCGCATGCTAAGTTTGACAGCCTTCAAATCGAGAATTATGAAGAGGGCTTACACGAACACAAATTATGTTGACGCAGCAATCGACAATCCACTGAGTTATATGAGGTCCAAAGTTTAAGAACTTCTTCAATCATGATTTTTTCTCAGAAACCTTCCATTGCAATGGCGAACGAATGAATATCTGCTCATCCGCACAGACTCTAATTTATATATGGGACTAGCGAAAAATATATGTGTCACTATAACAATCCAACAATCCAATGTAAATTATATCTTCTTACTTAATTGCTATCACTATTTAGTGACTGTATTAAACTCCAATATTATAGGAATTTTAACAAGTCTTAAACCTTATTGAAAAGATAAAATTGTAAGTAGATCAAAATGATTGTTTAAACTTTTTATTTATTTATTTAAACTTTTTATGTTTTTTTTAGTTTTAGCTTCAGCAATAATCAAACTGGATTTATTCCGATGTAAGCACTCCTGCAAGATGCTTTAACTGTCACAATCAGCTGATTGGTACGAAAGAAACGATTCTTTTGTTCAGCGGTTCTTTTGTTTCTTCAGTTGTTCTTCAGAATTGTTGAATTGCGTCTGGTGCTGGTGCTGTTGGATCAAAAGTGGTTTTGAGGACAATTTGACGTTATTTACTGTGCTTTTTTTAAATATTTATAAATTGTGATAAACTTAAATTTCAGCAGAAATGACCGCAAAACCAACTGTTTTGGTGCTAGGAGGTAAGCTCATAATACAGCAACCACTTGTTTGTCTGTTTGCCAGGGACAAGGAATTTTGAGGGGGTGTGGGAGAGCGTCGAGCGTCGACCTCGGGTGCTTGCTCGCTTATCAATTTTATAATTTTATGGTAATTTTTGGTATTTCCTTCCATTTGCATGCCTCATTCGCATTTTGTCGCTCGTTCTCCGTTCTGTGTAATTCAATGACGCGAAGGGTGTGGATTCGTTGGACGCAATCTGGTCACTTATCTGCTGGAAAATGATCTGACGCAGGAAATACGTGTGGTGGATAAGACGCCTCCTCAGATGGCCTGGCTGAATGCGACGCAGACAGAGGCCTTCGATAATGAAAAAGTGGAATTCTGCAGTGCCAACTTGATTAATGCCGGTGAGTGAGTCACGCAAGCACGGCGTATAGCGAGCAGAGCCCACGCTTTAAATCGAACTCGCCTGCGCGGCTATTTATAAACTGGTTTGTTTGCCCGTTCCTTCTTCTGTCCTCGCAGCCTCCTGCAAGACTGCCTTTGCGCCACACCCAAGCACCGGACGCTCCTGGGACTATGTCATAAATTGTGCAGCAGAGACACGTGCTAACCAGACAGATGCCGTCTATAAGGAAGGCATACTTAAGCTGAGTCTTAACTGTGCCACGGAGGCAGCCAACATCAAAGCACAGCGCTACGTGGAGCTCAGCTCAGGTTGCGTGAACAGTTCGGAGAAAACGCCAATTCAGGAAGACTGCAAACATGAGCCCTGGACGAGTGTGGCAAAGCAGAAGTTGAAGGTGGAGAAGGAGCTGCATGCCATGGAGAATTTGTCCTACACAATAGTGCGACTGCCACTGGTGTATGGATTGGGGGATAAGCGTTACTTGAGTAAGTCACAATTGCATTAATAGTAGATGCGTGAGGGACGCATATAAGGTTATTTGATTGAATTTCCTTCTCCAGTGCCGCGCATCATCATTGCAGCCATTTACAAGTTTTTAAGCGAGACGATGAAACTGCTTTGGAACGATGGCATGCGCCTAAATACGGTGCATGTGAGTGACGTGTGTGCGGCGATTTGGCAGCTGGCCCAAAGTTCGAAAACAGCTGGTGAGGTCTACAACATTGTTGACGATGCCGACTCCACACAAGGCTCAATCAGCAGCCTACTGGCCGAAATATTCGGCATAAATGTGGATTACTTCGGCGTTGTCATGTCTAACTTAACCAAGGTAATACAATTTTTCCCCAACAACAGATTTTGTATATCGTTTATTGATTTTATTGTAGTTGAGCCCCTCTGACACCGTGAGCGAAATCAACGACAAGCACATGGCACCTTGGGCTGAAATATGCCAGAAGAACGAAATTAATAATACGCCGCTAACACCGTACCTCGACGAGGAACAACTCTATCATAAGCATTTATACCTGGACAATAGCAAACTGAAACGATTCGGCTACGAACTGAAGGTACCGCAACTCTCGCGCGTACACATCACCGAAATGATCGATGACTACGTTAAGCAAAAACTATTCCCACAATCGTTGGTGTTTTAAAAAGAATTTAGCACTGCAACGCCTTAAGTCGCAGACTTGATGTGATCCTCAAGTTCTTTAATCTAGTGTACTCAAAGCTGTAATGGGAGATGTTTAAGACTCAAGGAACAATTGTAACTGAAAGCATACTAAACTATTATGATTCTTTCTAAAGTGTACTTATAGTATTATCGTAAGATTTTAAACTCTGATTTTCAACACTGTATTTATCTATTCACACTTGTCGGTACTCAATTTTGATGTTATTGATATTTTTTATATATTTGGATATACTGGTACCATGATGGTTTGATTACGTCAGTGTCCATTTGTCATACTATTGTGCCAAAATATTGAACTATACACATTTATGCATATTCGTAAATACGTAATGTAACTAAAGTGAAATCTTCGTAATTGAATAAAAGCGTCATTGTGCTACGAGAAAATATTTTAATGCGATTTAATCTCCATTTTTTTTGTTATAATTCAATTTTGAACATTGCTTCGAGAATTTTGCCGAGACTGGAATACGAATATTTGTAGACATTTAATGAAAATGCTTGCTCTTTTTTTTAAATTTATATGAATAAAAAATAAAACGCAATTTACATGATTTATGTATATTTTTTAATTCTATATAATTTTTTTAGTTTTAAAATGTTTAGGTGACGAGGCGTTTGTAATTTTTTTCGAAATTTTCAAATAAAAACCGCTGATTGAAACTGTTTGTTGTTGTTGTAAAATGCATTTGCTTCACACTTTTAGCTGCTTCTTTAAATCTTAATTTAAACATCAACAATGAGGAATAATCACGTTATTCAAAAAGTACACTCAAGATTAATTTACACACAAAAATAGACAAGCGGATAGAATTTCATTTAAAAAATAAATTAGTCAAAAAACGATGAAATAACAGAATTAGTTTTGTTGCTAATACGGACGTGCGGAAGCATGTTCCACGACATCAGGGCAGGACAACATTTCGAATTTACATGTTCCTGGTGGCTATTTAGTGAGGGCTGTGCTGTGACCTACGTTCAACACTGTTTGCGTTTCATATTATGCATATTTTTCTTCTTGGTGTTTTCTTGATCTGCTTAGGTTAAAATTTACGCTTATTAATTAAAATTGTTTCTCTCATAGTGCCGCTTCGAGCGCTTCTGGCTACGACAGCGCCTGCGACAACGACGGCAGCAGCAATTTGGAAAACAGCTTAGAAGGCCAGGCCAGCATCGCGGTAAGTGGTGAAGATCTTCTCAATGGAATTCACGTAGGCGGCGGTTCTCAAGTCCAAGCCCAGGTTGTACTTCATGGCCGTCTTCATAATGGCGCGTGCCGAGCGCTCCATGGTGTAGTCCAGACCGGAGTGCACGATATCTTTCTCAGAGGCACCGGAGATGCGTTTCTGGAATGATTCGGAGGGGGTGACTGGAATGCGGCCACCAACGCGTCCGAAACGACGCTCCAAAGATTCCTGAACGGACTCTGCACACAGAGAGAGAAATAGAGATATGAGTAAATTAATAAAAGCAACAACAAAAATGGCTAGGAATACAAATGGACAAAAGCATTTACAATATAGTTAAAAGAAAACACGAGGAAATAAAGTGCAAAAAGAGAGGTGAAAATTCGTAAGACGCATTAGTAACCAGCAATTGCAGTAGGTAACTGGGAAATGGGCTTGTGATATGTGAGTAAAGCGTGCATAGAGTGAAAATGAGTTGTGGCAAGTGTTGACTATAACAAAACTAAATTAAGGCATCATTTTAAACTATTTTAATAACGAATTGCCAAAGCAACACTAAACATACTCCAATCATTCAAAGAACCACTAAAAATTATGCAATTTCGAAAAACAAACGTTAAAGTTCTGTCAACTAGAGGGGAATGTTATTCTAAATTTTAACATAGAAAACATTTAAAAATTACAAAAGGAAAATT
The DNA here is from genome assembly GCA_963457695.1 of Neria commutata. NCBI lineage: Eukaryota > Metazoa > Arthropoda > Insecta > Diptera > Micropezidae > Neria > Neria commutata. The sequence continues at coordinate 15,584,416 of OY735245.1, read as the reverse complement.
AGGCAATGAGCACAAAAATGAGGATGCACATAGTTTTTGTATTTTGTAAAAAGAAAGAAGTAGTAGGAGAACTGTACCGTCTGAAACAAATCTTTCAATGGACTGTTGGACTGAGGCTGTATTGGTAATAGAGAAACGGAAAAAGAGAATAAACAAATTACTAGATGAGAACTTGTAACAAATTTACAAAGTTGTACAAATACATAAAAATAAAAAGAAACAAGCCGAAGCAGAAAATATACAAGAAAACTTAAAACTGTAAATGAGCTTACAGAACTAAGTCGAAAATAGCCAAAATAAAGCCACTGAAGATGTAGGCAAAACTATTCGACTTTAAAAGTGCAAAAATTAACTAACGAATGAAAACAATGCTTGAAAGCAGAGAATAGCAGAAGTCAATAAATGAGTGTGCTTTGTAAAAGAGAAATGGTGTTTGAAATAAATGTGTACGAAATAAAAACTATGAAATGTGTGTATGTATCAATAAAACTAAATTAAAAAATAGCGTGAAAGAGTGTCAAAGAGCTGCCCGGCGTATTTCAAAGTTGTGCAGTTGCTTAAAAGGAGACTGCAGGCGCAACACTTACCCAGCAGATGGTAATTAGATTCACGCTCATATTTGAAGGTCAGACGACCATATGACACGTGGTTCAAGTTCTTCAGCCACTCGAAGAAGGACACAGTCACACCACCAGCATTGATGTACAAATCGGGGATGACCAAAATTTTGCGATCGATGAGAATCTTATCGGCCGCGGGTGTGGTTGGACCGTTGGCGGCCTCAGCAATGATCTAAAGAAAGGTAGGAACAGCAAATTAGCAATTTGTGGCGATACGAAGTATCGGGGTAGCTTTTTACCTTGGCTTGAATCTTGTGAGCATTGTCGCTGGTGATGACCTTCTCAACAGCGGCTGGAACGAAGATATCGCATGGCTCGAACATCAAGTTCTCGCCCTCATACGGCTTGGCATTGGGGAAACCAACAACGGTACCGTGCTCCATTTTGTAGTCCTCCAATTGCTAAAAGCGCATAGAATAGCTTTAGAAGTGGGCAGAGCGTTTTTCTAACATGCGCACTTACCTTGGGATCAATGCCCTCTGGATTGAAGATGGAGCCATCGTGTTCAATGATGCCAATGCAGGTGGCACCGGCACGTGTCAAATAACGGCAGGTATGCAGACCGACATTACCGAAACCTTGCACGATGAAAGTCTTGCCACCCCAGCCGGGTGTGGTGCCTACAAAAGCATTAAGCCAATGAATAAACTACCAACGAAAAGAAATTTCAAGTTGCTCACCAATCATGCTCATGTAGTTAGCTTCGTTGATGAAGTTTTCCAGACCGTGGAAAACACCGCGACCAGTGGCCGAAACACGTCCGTGAATGCCGCCCTGGTTGATGGGCTTGCCGGTGACGCAGGCGTGCGCATTGATGTCCAAGTGACCAATGGTCTTTGCGTAGGTGTCCGCGATCCAAGACATCTCACGCTCACCAGTGCCCATATCAGGGGCTGGCACATCAACGCCGGGTCCAATGAAGCCCTTCTTGGCCAACTCAAGTGTGAAGCGACGCGTAATCTTCTCCAGCTCGTGCTCGGAATAATCCTTGGGGTTGATCTTCAGACCGGCCTTGGCGCCGCCGAATGGCACATCGACGCAGGCGCACTTGAAAGTCATCAAAGCGGACAGAGCTTTCACTTCATCGCGGGACACATCCATTGAGAACCGAATACCTGCGATGGAGGTAGAACAAATGAAATATTTTCATGAGACGGTTTCTTGCCAAAAGCATTAATCACACACGTTTAAAATAGACTATAATCGATGCACTTTCGCACCGCATAACCCAGTTTAGTATTGCTCATACGCCTAGTTGGACGCCGGCCAATACTTTTCACTTTTAAAAGCATGACAGCTTTTTCTATCCACTAGCACTGCCTGCCTCTGTGGCTACGAAGACAACGAGCCCTTTGCCTCTGCGCACTCGGGCGAAAAGGACATATTTTTGTCACTGCTTGAGAAGGTGCAAAAGTGACAAATGCTTGAACCCATCGTCGTCGAAACAACTGAGGCTCGTAGGGTCATGCTGGAGGGCTCTCTGTTCCAGCAATTGTTGTGCCAACGTGTTGAGCAAACAAGCCTATTGAAATGAGGCAACAATAAAATTGAGAAATAATTTTTATTGATTTCGACGAGAATTCATTGAAGCTATCGTGCGTGTTGCATTTTGGAACTGGGTTTTCTTAAGAATTGCCTAGATAAAAATTATGTAAGCGGCAACAGATAAGAGATTAGATAAATGCGCTCTTTGAGTTTACTAGCAGCGTTTACGAGTTTTTATTTTAAAGTGATAAAGAATTTGAGGGTCTTTGGGTGGCGACCGTTGCCATATTCAGTTTTGTGTAATTGCTAAATTGGCTCATAAAAAATGCTGTTGCAAATTGTTTCTTGAATATATTCCTTTTGGAAAAAAGCCATGTACAAAGTCAAAGGGGTCAGAAATTCGGCTGCAAAAGTCTGCTCGAATGAGATAAGCCTTTGGGGCTTGGACGATTGTAAAATGAAACGTGCCTTTGAATGTTTAGCGGCTATTATAAAAATAATTTCCGTATAGCGGTTCAAATTCGCGACGGTATCTCAAAATTTACTTCAACGTAAATAAAAGGGAACTTATAATGGGATAATAAAACGTAGAAAAAACACCATAAAAAAACAAAACTGGGGTGAATCTATACAGAAAACCAGTTAAGGTGCACGAAAGATTTCCAGAATCAAGTAAACAACTCGGCAAATTGTTTACATATAATTTTGTTTCTGCTTTTGCGGCGATTTCGCATATACATAAATGCCACAACGTAAAAAATGGAAAAACAATTTTGTGGTTCAAGAACTGAACGTTGTCTTGCAGATAGTATAGAGAAGGCACAAACAACTACATACATAAAATACAAATCCCAACAACCACAAGGAATAACCAATACCACTTGGCGCTCATACAAAACAAGAAGAAATTCGTTGGCCGATTCGAACCATCGCAGAACACTAGGAAGACAAGCGCGCGTGATCGTCGCCGATTTGACGCACATTTCAAGCAAGTTGCCAAAAAAAAACCACAGCGGAACTAAACAAAACGCAAAAGTGATCGCATCGAACAGTTGCCTGGCGAATCGAAGCACCGTCGTCGTCACACACACAAACCGATTCGCGTACACACCCAAACCACACCGTGCGTGCTGAGGGGCTCGACGATCGTCGTCTTGCGATCTTGCGCTATCTGGGGTGTGTTCGGAGGCGATTATCTCCACATGCATACATATGTACATACATATATATAGCATAAGGTGGCAAGAGCTGTATATAATGTGGTGACGGCAATGTTGCTGTGTACCTAGTGACATATTATGTGCTGTTGTCAGGTGATGCCAAAAACACCATAAACTCGAACCAAAGACCTAATCTCGAGTGATAATATAGGTATACGCTTTAGATTTTACACAAAAATGTGACATTTTGAAGGACGCGGTAACGCGTGGTTTCTAAAATGTGAAATGATGAAATAATTCAAATTTTAGAAACAGCCAAAAATGGCACGGGCGAGCCTTTTGATAGCAGAGTAATGGAAATCAATATAGAAAGATGGTATAATACAGTGGTGAAAAAAATGTGCAACAAACATTTTGAAAAAAAGTGTCCAAATCGTAAATGCTTCTTGTTAGATTTTTTTATAAACTTTTTGGTTTTTGAGTGCTACTACTATGAATTTTAAAAATAATTATTAACACCTTTGCATAACAGCTCGTAAAAGCTCTTAAGAATATACGTTCTATTTCCCTCCCCGTTGTTAGAGAAAATGCTCTCAAAGATGACGATAACGGGTTCGAACAGGGATTGAAGCAGCTGTAGTTGAGCACGCTTTACAAATGGAAAACATGTTAAAACATAGACTGTATAGTTAAGACCATTATCTAGCAGCACTTGCATTTAGAACTATAGCTTCAAACACTTGTGCAAATCTCACACTTGATTTAAAATCAATTCAACTTTCGCTTGTGCAATTGCTAGTAAAATCCAAGGAATACATTTTCATTTTCTAACTAAGGGGACTGCTGCTTCTGCAACGATTTTTCGTTGGTTTGATATGCCACTCTCCTTGATCAGCGTAGCATAGGTTCCAAATCAATGCACATGCGGCCATAATAATTGCTTTCAATTTGTGACAATTTGCATGTGCATGGCATGTGGCAAGTTGTCGATATGGCGACAGAAAGCAAAAACAAGAAGTAATAACGAAAAGTTGTGGTGGTGAAATGTTTTGAAATTATCAAATGGTCGAACTGAAGTGAATCCCTGATTACGACTGATGCTGGTGCCAATTGAGGCCAGCTGCATTTTGGCCTCAAGACCAGCACAGTTGATAGTGGACAGCAGACAGACAGCGTGGCTGAGGCAGATGCATTTAAACGTGCTGCAGTTGAGTTCATTGAATTGGCTTTGACAATGCACTTCACCATTGAAATTTTTTCATTGTTCAATTTCTGAAACGAAGTCAATTTCGTTAAAACAATTTGTTTAAATTTATTGTAATCAGTTTAATTATAGTATAAAAGTGCAAGCAAATTAAACAAAGCTATGCCAAGTTACATAAAATGCAAACAAATACTTTGTAGTGAAAATGAAATCACCGAATTTCCGTTATCATAATAATATTTATATTACTCTAACGTTCTATTTAGTCGCAAAGTATATTGATAAGAATTGTCAAGTGATATTCATTAAGTGCGCACATGTCAACATAAAATGTTGTGAAGTGTATGAAAGCGAAATCGAAACGCCTGATTATGCTGAACCGAGCGATGTTTTTTTCCACCAAGCGAAAATTTGGCGCTATACGAAAATACAGTTGCGCTACTCCAAAAGTCGAGCAGCTCTTTTTTTAAAGGTTTGATACGCAACAAAGACAAAAAGTTTATAATTTGTAAATACATACATATTTCTATTGGTATAATTCGAGGGTGCTCATCAAAACCAAAAGACTATGCACTTAAAGTTTTCATTATTTGTGCAACAAAACAATTGAAATATTTTTGAGAGTTTTTGTTCACATTAAAACGTGCCAATGCAGTGACTATATTTATACTATAGCAGTTGCAACTGAGTGCACTAATTTCGATTTTTTGTATCTATCATCCATCGGTTTTGTAAATTTTTGAAAGGCAAGTTGACTTCCAAAGTTACAAAATTCGTATGGCAGCCATTACAAACTTTCAAACAAATTTTATAAATGTTTTCGAGAGTTGCAACAGGCTTTTACGGTGACGTTTACAAAAGAAAGATTAATATTGTCTATAAATATAAAAATCACAAAACTTATAAATGCATTTTGCGACGAAGCTTATGCCTCAAAAAAGCTAATGAATTTGTTTACAGAAAATTTCATAAAATCTACTTGTATGACAGAATAGCATCCTGCTGTTTTATGAAGATACAATAAAATGACATATGCATAACATTATTAAAAAAATTGTCACATTGATCAAAGACAAATATCATGCGGGCAAATTGTTGTGTTAATTGTAGATTTTAGAGGAAATATTAATTAACATGAACCAAGAGCAGCCACCAGGCTGTTTTGTGTGATTCCTACTGACACAACAACAAAGTACACAACCGAAAAAGCAACAACAGAAAAAAGCTGAAAGTACAACAAAGTATATTTTTTTAAAGCTACAGGCACCATTTGTAAAATACAACTTAATCCAAATAAAATGATTAACATGCAAAGTACAGTATGTATGCGTAAATAAAGCTCCATATCAAATAGTTAGGCACATATGATATATATATGTACATACATACATATGTATATGCAAAATGGCACTCTTAGCACCTATACTTAAGAACGACGAACAATGCCAACTAAAATATAGATTCACTTTAAGTGATTCAAATCGCATCGCTCGTTAATCGAACTGGAAAATTTTAAAACTATTATTTGCTTGCCAAAAATATTGTAAAAGTTATGCAATGCAGTTTACGAGCTGTGAGCGGCGAGCTGCTATTATTAAGCCGCGTTTCTACGCCAGCGAATTTACCAAATTTGTTCGAATAATTAGCACAAAGCGTAACAAACAGCGCCATCGAGAACGCTTCTGGTTCGCCCCAATCTAGTTGTGCCTGCAGCCTTGCTCATGTAGAGAGCGTGTTATCTAAAATTTCAGGTTTGAACCGGGCGCTGCCATAGCAACAGTTTTGCAGCATATAGGTACGCCCATTCCGTACATTTTGAAGCGAAGCCGAACGTGTGCTTTAAAAACCAACTGCCAGGCAGACCATAAAATGCCGCATGACACAGAGCGAAAATAAAAACGAAAAGCCCAAGTGCAATGAACAAAACAAAACAATCAAAGAAAAATATGAGCAAATTTAAAGACGGTATTGCTAAAGCAGTGGCATGTTCGCGTGCTTGATGGACTCTTTTTTGGTAAACGCTTCCAACTGTTGCTGTGTATTATTACGAAGAGGAAGACCCGTCATTGATAAGAAATGTTATCGCTTGAAGTTTGTCAAATTTTAATGGCTTTGATACGTCTCTTTAAAGTATTTTTGTTAGGTACATTCCAACATGGGCAAGGTTAGAGCTATGAAACTGTTTTGCTTTCTGGTTAATTGCTTTTTTGATAAGCATACTGAAACAGACAGGAATTGGGTATGAGTTCGAGCAAATTTAAGCTACTAAATTCAGTTTTGTTAAAGGTTAATGAATGGAAATATAGTTTTAATCTATAAATAGGATTTTGAACTATAGAATATAACAAGAAGATGTTATAACAAGATATTGGCGGTGTAATAATATAGTATGATCGATTGATAAAAAAAATTAAATTACATTGAAAATATGCCAATAAAATATAAATCCCCTTGAATTCAAGCAGATAAGGAATTATATGGGGTACAATCTGAGCCAGTGGAACAAGAAAAGTCGAGTAAATTAGCTTCAAGCTTTGTAAAACATTACGTGCAAATAGAGAAAATGAAATATTGGCAATCAAATAAAATTACATCAGATAAAACGGGTTAATAACTCAGGGAATGACAAAAACGAAAATAACCATAATGTCTAACAGAGAACAGACACACAAGCGGACACATATTTTAAGCACGGGTAAGTAGCCGCCTAAACAAACAGATGCCTTACTAACACGAGCTCCCGAATCTGTGTTGAGCAGTAAAGAAAATAATATTGAATTAAAATTTCTTAATTAGATTACCTTAAAGTAATATTTTTGTTGAATACATATTTAAAAATAACCCAATACAACTTATGAACAACTTATAATCATTTATCATTTAAGTAATTTTTCTCAGCAAATTAACACATTTATGAATTAAGAATAAGTAACTAAAAAAATAAAAACAAAAACCTGCTCGTTTTCTAGAATCTTCAAATTTGTTATTCCTAATTTTCAGTTTTCATAAAGAATTCTAGATTTTAAGCATTTCTGCACAAAAGGTATGTACATATATGAAAAGAACCAAAAAATAATGCACACAAACGACGCATATTTTGTTATTGTTTATGTTAGATTATATGCCGTATAATATATAGATGCCTGCTGGTACGAGCAGCAATGTAGATTTTAAAAATAGCTCAAAACACACAAAAACAAGAACATTTACTACAGGTTTAAGTTTTGAATTTTTTAAGAATTTGCAAAGACAAATGCGCTGCAAGTAGAAAAAGTGGTGACGGCTTGGAGACGTGGCAGAGGATAGCAGTACTCGTACAGATCAACTGAGGAGCATATGGTATTACGTAGAAAATTTCGTCTTAAAATATAATTAAAAATTGTGCTTGTTTCTTGCGTTTGTTATACAAGTACAAGGCCAAGCCATAATGAGAACCGCTTTCACTTGAAAGGCTTGCAAATCCATTTCAGCGTACAGCGAAAGGTGGCAAATAAGGCAGCAATTACAGACGACAGGAAGTGGAGGTGTGTCAGATGCGATTATGCAACTGTTGCCACAACGAAAAATCAATGACGCTAGAGCGGTGGTGGGCAGTTTGCACATAATTATGCTGAGCAAGTGTTTAATTTCCAACATTATGCTTGCACTTTAGGAGTTGCATAATCTCAAAAAAATGTATGTGCCATTTCGTTACAGCGAATGTCCAACGAAATGCTGCAGCAGGATTGGGCCACTATGCAGTACAATACATAAATAGTTCAACTTTACATGTGGAAAAATCGATTTTCCCCGTCTTATAATTTGGCAAGCCATAAGATTAACGGTTTTGCGGCGCTCCGCTCGACACTTACCACCCTTGGTTGGAATTTTGTGGGTGCTGTGCTGCGCGCGATAACCGGTAATCATCTCGTAGTTGCCGGAGTCGCGTCTTAGTGGGAACGCAATCTCGATGATGTGATCGCAAGGTTGCATAAGCATGAGAATACCCTTGACCTTCTTTTTCTTTTCCTCAACGGTCAGTTTTCCCTTCATGTCATCGATGAGGCGGGGCTCGGCGATCTGGCAGCCGCGATGGAAGAAATACTCGACCATGTCAAAGAAACGTGGATCAGGGCTGTTGGGCACATCTTTCAAGCGGTCGGGGATCTGGTGTTCCGCATAGCCACGTGTCTGCAGCACAGCTGTTGGCAGAGCCTTCACCAGAGTGGCCACTTCCTGTTGGCGCACAGCGGCCTGACGGGCAATATTCTTTATGTGATACATTCCAATGATCTCACACGCACACACACTACTTCTGTCTGAGGCTCCTTCTTCTACTAAATCAAGAACGAGGTGAAGTATAGTAACTTCACACAACCGTTTGCAAACCGTTCCCGCGACAAACTGATTGCAGCACTGTTGTACAGTTCGTATTTAATGCGATTTGGGGTAATGCTCCACAGAATGGGGCCGACGTAGATCCGAGACTTGTCAAATTCGTAAAGTTACTGTGGAATGCTTTGGAAACGACACACACGCTCGCAAATTTGCACAAAGCGAGATGTCACGTATTTCGTGTACCGCAGTTCATTTCTGTTTCTTTATTTATGCCGAATTATAATAGAAATACGAAAAATGTTTACTGTGTGAATTACGAATTCTTTAGCGTTAACTATATTTGTTGAAATCCTTTTCAATTTTATGCATGATTTTGTTAGTTTTATAGATATCTTTCAAATAATAACACTAAAACCACGAATTAAGTTTCAAGTAATGGTTTTTCGAAATTATTTAGAAGGGCAAAGAAACAATTGTTGTACGGACACGTGGCACCACAGTGATAAGTGCTCAGTCGTTGGTTGAAGTCCCAGCCGACTCACACCATCTAATAAAATTATATAAACCCGAGTTGGCAACTCTCCGAGAGTATACTTGGCCATGCAAAAAATTTAATAAAGCTTCCCGTTCAGACACGGTTATAGAAAAATGTGTAGGTCCCTTTAATTTGTGCTAAAATAGAACGAGCACACACAAGTTAATACGAGAAAGCTTGGCCCAAGGCTCGGTTGCACAGGCTGCGTCAAAATTTCGGAAAATTCGTTCGCAAATATATTTTTATGTTCATTTATGTATGCATGCATATTTCGGTAGGGCTTATGATTTCAAACTATTTAAAAAAATATGAATAAAAAGATATGCAAATAAAAATTAACAAAAATAGAAAATAAATTTTCCAAATAGTTTCAAATATTTATTAAAAAAAAAATACCAAGATGGCAACGCTGATTCCCATAGTCGAACCAGTTTGGCATCTCCGAAAATTCGTAAGAACTTTTACAGTGTTGTATTGACCAGCTTTCAAAAGAGTCAGCTGACTTTGACGTAACACAATAAAGCTCGTTGGACAGTTGGAGGAGCCAAACAAACCGGCTTGGTCAATTTTGTCTGCGATTAGCAAATCATTGTCGACTACGAAAAGCGAATCAAGAAAAGAAGCATCAACAGAACAGAAGCCGCTAAAGAAAGAATACGCGAAGAAGCGCATTCTTTCGAACGACTTCGATCGGAAAGCAACGCGGAGATTTGGGCGAATTGGTTTATTTAATAATTGTACGGAACAAAAAAAGTTCCACCATAATATTTTTTGGCGTATGAGCCAAAAGCAAAAAACCAGATTGCGCGAGTGGCTCTGGTAGCTTTCGTGGCGTCACGTTAAACCGACGTGATCCAAAATAACTACATACGTTTGATATTTTGAAACTGGAATTTAATGAAATTTACTACACTTTTGGGATTCAATAACAACAGCAGCAGACTTAAAGTACTAACAAATCTATTTGCAAGACGACAAGTTGCAGCCAATAACAACAACAAGAACATTGGGATGGTGAGTTGCAAATTCGAATAGAAATTAAATTTAATACTTTGCATTATTTGCAGAAAATTCCGTGTGTGAAATTTCAAAAATATCAAGTGAGCGCGATTGCCTGCGTACCAGCTGTACCAGCTCACGTCGCACTCCCGCACTCCCCTTGCGCAGTCTCCAATAGCATTTGGGGTGTTTCATTCTGCAATTTTTCATACATATTCTCATATTTGTTGTTGCAGTTTTTGTTGTTTTCTAAAAATAGCTAGCGCGCCTCGCGGCTGGGTCTGCAGCAATGACTAAATCAAGTACTTACGGTATCGGGCAACTCGGGCAACCACACAAGTTCCTTCTGTCTTCGCTGTGAGGTTCTTGAACTTGTACTTGCATTTGAAAATTTCTTGAATTCGATTTTGGTCATTTATAAAAAAATCAATTGCTGTGACGTTTATCTTCATAATTTGTTGCTGTCGTATTAAATTTTATATAATTTTGTTGTAAATTTGTATTTATCGTTCCTTGACTTTGCTGTTATTGTATGCGGCGCTGTTTATCAGTTCACATTTCAAGGCCACACGTCTTATTTTCTTAAGCGCTTCGAAATGAATTTGCGTGTGGTTGTTTTTGCTAGTTCATTTTCGATTTAGTTTTTTTATCTTTGAAAAGTGTTTACCGAAATTTAAAAAGTTCTGCCTGCTTGTTGATTTTTCGTTTGCAATTGTTCACTTCAAAATTATACATTCAGGGGTTCATTAACGCTTAGCTAAAAGATATATTTCTTACTTATGTTGAAATTCCAATTGGGATATCTACAAAGGATTGTACAGCCCAATAGTAGTATTAGAATTTGCGAAGAGAATCCCAAACAATTCTGTGAAAAACTTTCTATTTGCATTGGGTACCGTCTTTAGAGTAATCAATATTAAGATGGTACTATGGATATCTTACTAGCGGATGGACTTGCCTCCATATACATATGTACATAGTATCAGGTCATTTTTTATAAATTAGTATTTTAATCAGTACAACACAAGTGTTTAATATTATAAAATCGTTTGTTTACATATTATGTACTCATTAAGCATTGTGTTTAGGTGATATCGTTTGCCGTTAGTTTTTCGCCTTTCTAAAAACGCAAGTTTTGTAGAATAACTTAGTTTTTCTTATCTAACTTTTTTTTAGATGAAGTAAGAGATTTGGTTTTTAGACCAAAATTTTTCAGCTTTTTATGCATAAAGCAATAAAACAATCTTACAACTTTAGTTGACTTTTCGAATGCATAAACATTTCTTTGATTCGGCTGAGAATTTGATTTTTGCTCTCTATAGTAAAATACAACCAGTTTGATTCAAAATTAAAATTAAAGGCGAAATATTTGAGAAGACGAAATCGTGTTTTCGGTTGTTCTCAACCGAATCTGAATTAAATTGATACCCTCCAATACGTTCAAATGGATAACAAGTTTATGCATCATAAGTTTATGAGGGTTTGTGTTTATCTTTACTTGTATTTTTATCTTGTATTTGTGTACATGTGTATTTATGTATTTTTCACAAGTCACTGCAAATCAGTGCATCATATTATCACACCTCGAAGATAACAGAAATTATCAGCGAAATTCCTACTAAAGTAAACATATACAAGTATGCGCTGCTGGAAGAAAGCCCAGGCAAAATTTATAACAATGAATGAGATTAGCAAAGAGGAATAAAATGAGCATTGCTACACGCTTGCATGCCCTGCTCACATGTTCCACTCAAAGGGTCATCGGCATTTCAAATTTGGTTTCGAATTAAAAAAAAACCTTAATTCTCTTCTCCGCGCACAATACGAACGAATATAAATTTCAGATCAAAAGTGCATTTAGAACGATGTGGCTGTAATGATGATTTGCTTTGATTGCCAGCAGCAGCGGCACATCGCACTGGCAATGCCAACCAAAAGCGTCCAAATCGATAAGGCCACACAGGCCACACTATCGCGCGTTTGCTGAGCGGAATCAGTGTTGATAGTTTAGAAACGGAATGCTGAATAAAATTTATAATTATTGCCAGCGTAAATCAAATTTTTCAATTGCACGCGAGCGTTGAAAGTGTATGTGGAGTAGAGGAATCGCCGGCAGGGTGTGCGAGAGCGGGCATAGTGCGTTTTCAATCAATTGAAATGCTTTTATTGAAGCCCGTGCGGCTAAGCGGAACAGAAGTGACCGTTGATTATTTTTTCATATCGGCATTGATTAGTTGACTTGAGAATTGTTGCTGGTGCGTACGGTTGCTCCTGCTATTGTCGTTGCTGTCTTGTTACTGTCTGCAAATCCGGCAGTCGTCAGCTACACGTAAGTGTTGACAGTCGCTTAAGCGTATCAAAGGAATATGAGTGCACATTCCAAAGAGAACGAGAATAGTTGGGTAGGAGTGATGTGTTTCTGGAAAATTGGTTCTCGAAAACCTTCAAACTGACATCGAACATTGGACTAAAAATTTGTCTTTATTACTTATTTTCATTTCGGAAGTCATTTATAAATATTTCTCTCGTTTTTTTTTTGCAGATGGCTACTGACATCAAATTTAATCCCTCCCTCACTGCCAGTGATCCGCACTTTAAGCCGGTGCTGATCATCGGTCAGCTGCGTCATCTGAATCTATTGAAGTTTGCTGACATCGCTTCCAAGTTGGAGCCTCGCGTCAGCGAGGAGACCTTCCAAAATGCCATCACCTGTCTGCATCCCTCGCCGATGGACAAGTGCTCGCTTTACTTGGACATGGCGACGGTGGCGGCTGTGCCGCTCAAATGCTCTCGTCATAATGCGCCCTCGCGTCCGCACGCCATCACGCGCCTGGTGAAGAACTTCGTGCTAAGCGTAGCCGAGGAGAGTGTGGTGATTGTGTGCGAGCGGCCGGACGTATTCGCCAGCGCCTGCGCCGTGGTGCGCGCCTTTCCGCTGTACTCGCGCAAAACTGGCGGCAGTAACAGTGCAAGCGTCAGCGCCAATGCCAACACGAGCGCGAATTGCGCCGATGCTACTGTTAAGAATGCAAGTACCACCGCTGCCGGTGACGGCAACAACAGCGGCAATTCACTTATCAACATTGAGTTTCTGGTCATCGAGAAAGATGGGCAAGTGCTGCAGACGGCGCTGTCACAGGCAGAGATCGCCTGCTTGGAGGAGGCAGCACGGGGCATACGCCTGGCCGCGCGTATTGTGGACACGCCCTGTAACGAAATGAATGTCAGCCACTTCGTGTCGGAGACGGAGCGTATTGCCAAGGAGCTCAACATCACGCCGAAAATTATACGCGGCGAGGAGTTGCGCGAGTGTGGCTTCGGCGGCATCTACGGCGTGGGCAAGGCGGCTGCAGTGCCGCCCGCCTTGGTTGTGCTCTCGCATGAGCCGAAGGGCGCGCATGAAACCATCGCACTGGTAGGCAAGGGAATTGTCTATGACACGGGCGGCCTCAGCATCAAGGGGAAGACTGCCATGCCCGGCATGAAGCGGGATTGTGGTGGCGCCGCCGCCGTACTAGGCGCCTTTTATGCTGCCGTCAAGTGTGGCTTCAAGGATAATTTGCATGCGGTATTCTGCTTGGCTGAGAACTCTGTTGGGCCAAATGCCACACGGTAAGTTGTTGTTTTTGCTCTTCTGCTCATTAACTGCTATTTGTTTATTGTTGTCTTTGTTTTCCTGTCTGCTCGCCATGTTTGCTTTTGTGTGCTGGTCAACGCTGCTGTTCTGGCGACCATCTTGCATAAACAACAACAAAAACCGCACTATCAACAACCACAACAACAACAAAAACAATAATGCAACAGCCCGGATGATGTGCATACACTGTACTCGGGTCGCACCGTCGAAATTAATAATACGGACGCCGAGGGACGCCTCGTGTTGGCCGACGGTGTCAGCTATGCTCATAAGGATCTAAAGGCAACCATCATTTTGGACATAGCCACACTCACCGGCGCTCAGGTGTGTATCTACGCAGGGAAAAGGGATTACAACTTTTGCCATTTAATTTGATAAGCATTTACATTTTTGTGGGTTAAACTGTTTCGAAGAATCTAAAATTGTTTGAATGGTTTTCTCATTTAAGTTCCTTGAGCAGAGTCCTTTTTACCATTGAATTTGTTCGCTAAATTGTTATTAATCGGAAAAGCACTCCAACATACACAATATACGTTTAATGTATGCGCATTTTACTGTCCTACTTGCATAATTCTTTCCATATTCATATCAAAAAGATGTAAGCCACTTTGCTCACTCCACTTTAATTATGATGACATTAAAACATGCATTAAGCTCTCTTCCACTGCTGGGAGGGATTGCGCATTGTATGTGCCTTTTGATGCTTTGAAGGACTGCCAGAACAGAGAAAATAAGCATCGGAGTGTGTATCTAAACATACCTTTTTTCATCGTAAAAACCTGAAATTTGGCTTGATGTTAGGTCTTTATAACTTAAACTTTATTTTCCTTGTAAAAAGTTTAAGAAATATTTTTTGAAATATTTTTTTTAACAGTGTACTCGTACTAAGATAAGGATGCTGCACACTTTGTTTTGTTTTCATAAGCCCACACACACACACACACAAAAATTTGCTTACTTCGTTGTAAAAATGCAAGCGATGTTGCTCTTTGTTTGCTTTGACAAAAGGCGCACCCCTACGTGCATCCATATTCATGCATTTGTTGTTGTTGCTAAATATCCAGGTTCCCGGCTGATATGTGCGCCTTTAGTTAGTCACTCTTGTGTTTAATTACTCTTGCATAAGTAATCAAATTTCCACGTAAAGCATATTACACTTGAATTGAAATTGCTTAATCTTTTATTGCAATCATCACTCACACATGCACACACACAATGCACATGTGGGCCAATTATTTATGCATGTATGTTTGTGTGCATGTTCTAACTTGGCACAGTGCAATTTTAACAGCAGCGCTTAAGCCCTTCGCCAACGCTTTCCACATACGCCAGCGTGCGCCAACTAATTGCATTTTGCTCTGGCTTGCTTCAAACGAATTGTTGGCAATATGCGAAATTAAAAACGCTATCTGAATTATCATAAATATGCCACTTTGCAATTAAGCTTTGATCTCGCACAAATTGCAACTTGTGCTGGCAGCGCTAGAAATCAGTTTAAAACGTCTGGGCGAAATCCGCTGCTCTTCATTTGGGCCACATAAATTATAAGCGACGTCATCCTTGTTGTTGTTGTTGCATGTTGCATATTGTATGCTTTATTTCGTCCTTGAGCATTTTCACATTTTTCATTTTTCTTTTTTCTCATTTCTTATGCTGCCTGCATGCGTCGTTGTTGTTGCTTATGTTTATGTTGTTGCTGTCCGACTTGTAGCTGCTTATACAAAATTTATGCAACACTTTATAAAGTCGTAAGGTTAATTGGAAAAAATAAATTGCAAATTAGGGGTTTTGGATTTACGCAGCTTGTTGTTTTTGCAAGTGTTGGCAGTGTGGAAAGGGAATGAAAGGGGGAGACTATGAATGAGTAGCGCGCGCTCATGGAAACAAGCAAGCAAGGAGCAGCTCGTGCTATGGCAACAATTACAATAAATCCTGACTGCAATTTGCTTGAAATATGACGCCAATGTGAGCGGCAGGCTATAGGAACCGGAGGCAAGTGCTGCTGCTGCTTTTGTTTGCGGTTGCTGTGGGAGCTCAGAGAACAGCAACGAGTTTGCTTAAGAGTTGTTCCCAGGGATTAGCGTTGAAAGCATTTTTGTTGTTGTCTGGAAAGTAAATCCGAATGCAAGAAATGGGCTTATTTTATGCCTTTATGTGAGCGTGGTGGCAGCGAGAAAGTCTTTCTCTTCGCTGGTTTCATATACTTATCTATACTTTTCTTTTATACTTGTAAGCTTTTGCGTTTGAGTTTCAGTCCTTCAACGCATTTGTCTACTGATTATTAAGCTACACACTCTAATTTGATTCAATGTTCAACTGCTTGTTCTGCTGATTTCAAAAGCGAGCCCACATTAAAAACATCCAATAATGCAATAAAAAATGGTTTATGTTAAGAGAGAACTCATTCAAGTATTTTCTTTTAGTTTTGCTTGTCACACTTCAATATCACACTCTTCCCTCGCTTCTCGCCCCTCTGCTTCACTTCATTCAGGCTCCTTAATATTCAGCGGTAACAAAAGGAAACCCAACAAATTTACCCTGAATGAAGTAATGCTATTAATAATTTCGAGCTGGTGCTCTTGCTCCCTTCCTAGCTCCCTTTCTCTCTCTTCCTCTCACTTTGTCGTTCAAGCACGCCGCTGTGCCTGTACCCGTGCCTGTCGCTGTTAATCCTGTTTTTCTATTATTTTTGCTATTATTTGTCTTAATTTTATTTTCACATTTTACACTCGCTAACACAAGCACGCATACATACATACATGCACGTATGCACAGACACTTAAACTCACACTTGCACCGCTGCAATCGTGCCGGCGGGGCACGCCAACAACACTCAGCTGGAACTCAGCTGGACCGTACCGTACCGTTGTTTTCAATACATCTGCAGGGTCTGCATGTGTGTGGGTGTTCTCATGGCTCTGCATCTGCTCGTGCGTCCGTCTGCACTAATAAAACCGCCGGCCCTCGAATGAACTTGTACATGTTCTTCCGCCGTAACGAGATTTCTTTATTTAAAAAAAGTTTTCAACACACAAATACATATTCATTCACACAACAGCTGCTGCATATATGCAACCATACACACACACACACACACATACTAGTGCAGTTGTTAAGCGCATAAAATAAAGTAAAAACGGCTGTCTTACAAGCGTCCATTTATACCTTTGCAAAAGATTAATGCATGGCGCTTGGTGCTTGTTTTTGTTTTTGTAGGTGTTGCTGCTGCCGTTATGAACAATATTGTGGAAGTTGTTGGCATAAAATTGCTGTATATTGTTGTTGTGCAGTTGCCGCAGCGCATGCAGCTAACATTAAGCATTGTCGGACTCTCTGCCTGCTTTTGCTACCACCGTCTCTTCTTCTATCTCTGCCTTTGTTGCGGGCTAGGCTTCTGCCACTGCTGGTGCTGCTGTCTCTGCTCATGCCTCTTCTCATGTCTCTTTGAGTTCTGCTGCTGCTACACCTGCATTTAGAGCAGCTGCTCGGTCGCTAAAGCCGTCCGCTGCTGTCCGCTGGCCTCTCGTTTTGCTGCTACCTATTTGTGTAGCCCCTCCATCTCGCACTCACTACCCGGACAAGCGTGTAAGTGCGCTCAACTATTTTTATTTGAAAATAGTCATGGAGACTTCTATTTCCGCTCGTTTCGCCAGCGTGCCCAGGGCATGCCACATGTGGCTGCTGTGTATGCTCACGTCGTGCTCATGCATTTCAGTGCACATTTCCTTTTAACCATCTTTTTTAGTTGCTAGACATTGTCCTCTGCTGGCGGCAACGTGCGCCTCCTCGTGCTTGTAGCTCTCCTACTTGGCACTTGCAGCTTCGCGCCACATATGCTCGCCATTTGGTGCTTCTAAAGTGGACTTGAGCATTCCTGTTCTGCGGTGAATTCCCACCATTGCTCCGGACTCCGCATACAAATCGCCGCCATTTTGTACTGTGCTGTGCATTTATGCTGCCGCAATTTAATAGTTCAATAAATTAGAAAAATTCTTGATCACAATTTAACAATTTTCCGCACCTTTTTCCATACACTCGTGCACACTTCCAATTGAGCTTCCTTCTTCCGGCTGTGCGCCTTTTGTATGAAGTTAAAGTTTTTATTGCCATTTTCTTGTGCTTTATTGTGCTCGTGTCGGCCTCTGGGGGTTAGGTGCAACACTTTTCGCCTGTATGTCTGCAATAAAATTCATAATTGCTGTCAATTGACTTGTGAAAAGTTGCTCAGTGCATGAGTGTGCTTGTGTGTCTGTGTGTGTGTGTGTGCAGAGTGAGTGAATGTCTGAGAACTGAAGAATGGCGACTAATTGGAATATGCATTTGTATGTGTTGAAGCGTTAGTCTGAACCGTTGAGTGTTAGAAAAATAATATTTTATAAGCGTAAATTTTGCCAAATCTAGAAATACACCAAAATTTTTTGGAAAATTCTTAGTCCAAGCGCAAAATACATTCTGTAGTGGCAATAGTGACGAGTTAAGTGCCATTATATTCGTTTAAGCTATGCGCTAGTTTATTAGTAATAAGTATTTAAACATGTTAGCAGCTAACTATAGCATACTCACTAAACTGTCAACAGCCTTAACGCTCTCGCTCATCGTTTACGTTTTCTTCTCTATTTCGCAGGGCATTGCAACAGGCAAATATCATGGTGCCATATTGACTAATTCCGAGGAATGGGAACTCAAGTCGTTGGAAGCTGGACGCAAGTCAGGTGATTTATTGGCGCCCATAATTTATTGCCCGGAATTGCATTTTGCTGAATTTGCATCGGCAATTGCTGATATGAAGAATTCCGTTGCGGTAAGTAGAACTGCACGCATGCACCCACACACATACTACCTTTACACATATACATACATACATACTACATACTACATAAAACTATACCCAACAAACAATTTTATTTGAAAATAACATTTTTGTTAGCATATTCCTGTCAATATTTCCATTGGGAAAAAAAACTTAAAATTCATCTAGGAAATGTCAAAAATTTAATTTAAAAAAATTTATTTGCATATCGAATTAAGATTCGTTTTTTTTGAATAAACAATATATTATAATTGTAGGTTAGAAATTTTTTCCTAATATTAATCGTATATGTACAATATATATTTTCTGATTTCCTTTAAAATATTGGATACAAGTTAAATTAGGTACATTTTTACCAAACAACGATTGGAAGCATCCTTGTACTTAAGATCTTTAGTAAACGCGATAATATAACATTTATAAAACTGTTGGTTGGGAAAGTAAGTACAGGCATAAATGCGACAGGGGCTTCTTTCTACCTATACTCATGCTATACGAGCACTTTTATAACTTGGTCAGTTAATTACAAATGCCGGAGCAGCTCCGGCTTCACATTGCGGCACTTGCATGCGTTCGGTTACGTGCGCTTTTGCCTTTTCCGTGCATCGCCTTGACACTGTGGGACTTTTTCGTGCTGTTGGCAGAGCTGCCAAATGTGACAATTTACTATGCTTAGAGTTAGACTTAGTTCGATTTTCAATTACACTACCCAACAGAATATATGCGGCTGTCATAGTATATAGTATATATTAAAACTGTTGACGACGTAAGAAAAAAAGTGTGGCAGCGCTGTTTGCTGCTACGTGGAGTTGCAGTGCAACTCCTTTTTGGGTCATCGCAAGTGTGCTGCTTGCTACTACTTCTGCTCGTCCTGCAGGCAGAAAAGCAGTGCGTGCCTTAAGGTTTACATTTTTAGGTTAGGTTTAAGCTTTAATAAATTTCTATGCATTTTAGTTAGCGTTAGTTTGACGTCTTAAGGCAGAGCGAGCAACTACTAACTAAATCACACTATATAAACTACCATGATCGATTGGTGTTTTGTGATTTATACAGAAGCTTACACTTATACACACTCACTGACACCTACAACGAAGCACTTTACTTGCTGTGGTCATGACCACACACACACAAACACACTCAGTGTGCGCTCGAAGTGCTCAGGTTCAATGGTCGTTCATCATTTCCACGCTTGATTTGGTTGTCCGGGCGAGAGCTGCTGCTGCTGCTGTGGCATGTTGCTGTATTTGACTTCATGTAAGTTGCCGCTTTGGCGCGCTTCCCCAACAACAACAAAAAGAAACAACGTTCACAGCAAAGGACACACAAAATATTGCACTCTGCGCTGCGCCGCGCTGCCGAGTTCGACTTACGTGGTCGTTATACACACCCCACACACCCTTCACACCCCGCACTCGCCGAACACGTCGCACACTTTGTCAAAGCGGATTTTGATAGAGTGTTTAAAATTCAAAATGCATTTGAAAGTCGTTCGCTCAGCAGCGCTCGCACGGCGAAGTCCTTTGGTCTGCCTGACTGCCTGCCTCCAGGCTTGGCAACCAAAAGCGTAAAATATGTGCACCAAACAAAAACATAGTAGAATGGAGAGTGGGGAGGGGGCGGTAGTGTATACCATGTACAAGTGTAGTTTTCTAAATGGGCGTATTATTAGAGTTGTTATGTAGTCGCTTGGCTTGTCTGTCCTAAAGCTATCAGCGTCAGTGGCAGTTTTTTGTGCCACTCACCGTCATTCGGAGCAAAGCAAAATGGTGCACACGCAAACACCAACAAAACATGGCCATAACATTGCCGATGCCGCTCGAGTAATTTAGATATTCATACAGTTCGTTATACCTGGCGTATGAGAGATTTTAGATCTTCCCGGCGTATGAGTGATATTGATACGAAATGTAGGGTGAAGAAGAAGTGACCTAACTAAAGAGTGACCGAATATCAATTATTGGCCGAAGTCGAAAAGGAAGACTTCCTTTCAAGATTATAGCGAATACCGTATTGCAGTCGGGGCCGAATAGTCTTTTTTAGACTGTAGAAGAATTCGATTATTAGAGGAAAAATTTTCTAGTTATGTAGCTTGCAAAGTATTATGCTATCTTTCCTCTGAAGTATTGCATATTCAGATCGAATTAAAGTTAGTTTTGTTAGTCTAATTGTAGTGGCCATGTTCCATATACTCGCCTTTCAGGCGCATATTAACTTTTCCCATATTTGTATATGAATTCACAAACACACTTTTTTATAAATACCCTACCGGCAACTCAACTAACTTTTAGTGCACTATAAGCTAACTACTTCGCAACCATAGCTGACTATTCTTCGACTACTTTCAGTGGAAATGACTGACTTTTTTAACATTGCGATGTCCTAGGCAGTAGTCAGTCCCGATTACCCTTCGATGACTTTTCAACTAACTTAAAGTCGGTTACTTTGAAGTTAGCTAAAAGTTTGTTGTTTAGAAGTTAGCTAAAAGTTAGCTAATTTTTTTTAGTTATAGCTAACTAATTTCATATGAAGCTATTCAATTAAACTAGTATGCTGTAAAATCGTTGCCTGTTTAAGATAATATATCATCATATTTCCATCATTTGGCAAAAATATTTGGTTTTTGATAAATCTTTTCATTTCCTTCTAAGCAACTGATTGAAATTTTCCAATGCAAAAGTTTTTTGACAAATATATAAAACAAAAAAGAAGGAAAACAAACGGCCTGCTTTGATTTTTCAATTTCAATTTCACAATGCACATAAATAAATTCAAAAAATTCAAAAAAAGCAAATAGCAAAAAAGAAGAAAGCAAACAGCTCGCTTTGATTTTGGGTCAGTTCTGCACTACATTGTAGTTAACTTATAGTTAGGTCATAAAAGTATATATATTATATATATATATTATAGCTAAGTGTGCTATTTTCGTAGTCGACTACTGAAAAGTCAACTATAAGTGCGTTATTTTCGTAGTCGACTACTGAATTGCTTATACGGTATGTATTCACACTACATATGTACATTTGCAATTTGAAAGTACGATCGACACTTCGTATGAGTGATATTTACAATTGCTAGCAATAAAATCGTTTTATGCAATAAATGTGCAAACAAACAAACATTTCTCACTCGACACAAAAAATTACTAACAATTTCTTAATTTAAAATGTTTGCTCGCTACTTTTTTTTTTTAGAATTTTTGGCGTTTTTTCCCGGCATTTTGGTACTACCTGAAAGCGTTTTGCGTGTTTTGTTTGCTTTTTTGTTGGTGGCGTTGCTTTTATTGCTGCTGTTCTCTGAGTTGTCTGCATTGCTGCAGGCCATTTAAAAAAAAACGCACGTGCTCACACACATGCACACTAATACACAAGCGCATTTACACAGCGACTTAATACGGCGAAAAAATTCTGCTGGAACGCAGTGTAGAAACCCCATAAAAATTCCAGCCACAATTTATAGCCATAAATTCTTCGAGTGGCTTCCAGCGCTGCTCCCTTTATACACACGTTTATTCACTGATCTCTCCCTCCCACCGCCGCCTGCACGTCGTTATTATTTATTTTCTGCTTCATTTTCTTTTTCATCCGGCGGCATTCTCTCATTTTAACGCCCGTGTTTGTGCTACATTTTTGTGCAGTGCTTTTGTTAAAATTGACTTGCTTTATTTCTCGCTCCCTCATTTCGTTCTGCTGTTGTGTGTGTGTGTGTGTGCGTGTCTGTGTGTGTGAGTAAGTGAATGAGCGCGTGTGTTTGTTGTGCTTGTGTGTGAAAAAAAACGCAATAAATCAACACTTGTTTAGTTTGCTGCAACAAAAGCAACAACAGCAAAAACAAGCATACTAAAGCAACCCACTTTGATGCCTTTTGTAATGCGGCCTTCACCCATAAAGGCAACCAACATAACCAAGCAAGCAATCCAGCAACAAAGCAAACAAGCAAACAAACAATGAAGGAAGCCGGACAACAATAACAACAACAACCAACAATAAAACAACAACAACCAACAATAAAAGTGTTTAAAAATTATAAATTGTTTATGAATGTTAGGCGCTGCGCCGATGCAGCTGCATGTTTGAGTACTAGGGCTGTCAGTCGCGGGATTTCGAGGGCATTTCTAGTTCCAAAAATTCCGCGATTTTTGCGGAAAACCCTTAAAATTTGAGAACCAATTTTTTTTAAAAAAACGTGCGCATGAAAGGGTTCAACCATAACATTCACTCTTGTGCCAGTGCATTGTAGTCCAATGGGTGCGCCATTCTCAATCTGATCAATGAAACTATCGACTAACTCTGATAATTTTCAATTGATTTTAGAAATTTTTAAAATTTTATTTATCTTACACTTTTACAATTTATTTCAAATAGTTTCCGAAGACAATATCGTTCAAGTTGCCGGCCTTATTAGTGAGACAAAGCGAGCTCATTTCTGCCCTTTTCCATCGAATAGGCCAGCGGCTCAGGCAATGTCGCCGCCATTTCGGTTCGAACATTGTCTTTGAGTTCTTTTATGGCCTTTGGATTGTTGGCATAAACTCTTAACTCTTCAAGTTCTCGTCCGGTTGAGTCAAATCTGAAAATCTTGGTGGCCAGTCAATATAGCAATTTTTCGACCACGATATTTGCAAAGATATGCACGCTGAGCTAACACAACTGAGCGATTATTTTCAATGGTCATAGCTATACAATTGTTCCATTTATCAGATTCAGACCTAATTCAACAAAATAAGATTTTTTTTTTAATTATACAGGTTACATTTTTCGGTTTTCAAACAAAAAATATTTAAATGCAATTAAAATTAGCAGTTTCCTTTAAAAGGTATGTGAAAAGTAAAAAGTGCATTCGAAATTGAAAAAAGTCGAATTTGTAGACTAGTGTTATGCTGTTGACAGTAATTTCAAGTATATATTATCGCTATTTATCAAAAATTGCAATATTGACATTTGCATGTTTTCTGCATTAAAATTTTCACTGCCGAAATTTCTGGTTAAGGAAATTTACGCCCCTGGTTAGTGCCGGCGTTTGTTGTTGCACTGGTACACTCGTGCACTTCTTTCATGCTTGTTGTTGTTGTTGTTCTATGTATGTCTTGACCATTGCTAAATTTTACGGCAACACATAAAAATGTGTGCTCTCTAGCTGCTCTTTTTCCACAACCTTCGCTCCCTGCTCCTTTCTCATGCCACTTGCCACGTGAGTGCTTGTGTTTGTGTTTAGCCTGTTGCCACACACGCTTCACACATTAAGCCGCACTCTTGCCTCGGTCTATTACTCTGCCCGACCTGTCAATGTGCGCTATTTTTATTTCTGCTTTTTGTTTGGGCCACGCTGGTGGCTTGTTGCTGTTGGCTGGCATATGCGTAATTGGTAATAATTTTCCTTCGATTGTTCCGTGCGCACGCTCAATTGCCACTGCTCGACGCTTTTAATTCAATTCCATTGCAATTCGTTGCCTTTCAATTCCGTGAAACAATTTAAAAACACATTCTTTTATTTATTTCTCTCTGCCACTCTAGTTGTCGCCTCTCCCCTCGCCTTCTTCTTCGCTCTTCTCAATTACTTGTTGCTTTTAGTCATGTTTTTCATTAGGTTTTTTGTGCACTGCTCGGCCACTTTGTGTAACATTCCTGTGCAATTTGTTGCCTGTTCAATGCTTTTGTTTGTGGCGCGCACGTGCATGTGCTTACACTTGTGTGCGTGCGTACGTGTGTATGTGTGCGTTCTAAGCACATTCATTGACTTGTGCAACAAACAATTTCACTGCTGAGCAGGCACCTTTCTCAAATATAATTTGCCATTTGCCATTTCTCATGAAATTGTGAAATATTTGCGCATGAAATTGATTTGAATTCGTATTGCTGTGCTTCTGTGTTTGTAAGTTGTGAATGTGTATAGAAATTGCTTATTAAAATGGAACGATCTGCTTGTATAGCATGTAATTGAATAAGCTTCAAATTTGGCAGCAACAACAACAACAGTGCCATTGGCACTTGCACTAAGCATAAGCGTGTTCCGTAGCGTATGCGTAATTTTATTTGAGCACTTGATGACATTTGTTGGCATTTGATGCTTTTTAATTGAATTTACAACAATCATTTTGTGATTAACATGAATCGACTGCAACAAGCATCGAAATAATTCAGCGACTTACTGACGGGGCATCGTCTAATGCCTGCGGGTAAAAGCAAAAGGAAAGACACAGAATGCCATGAATGGTTTTCTAGTTTGATTTTCGATTTTACAAATGAAATCAATTCAAGAAGATGAAAGAAGGTTGATTTAAATAAAATCGAATTAATCAAAAGAGTCGACTTTTAGCTTTTGCTGCTAAGGCGATTGCTTTGTAGGCACGCGAATAAAAATTCGCATAGAAAAAATTCAACAAAATTAACGATGGATTGAGTTCCATGAAAAAACCGACTAATTCTCTTATTTTCTCAAAAAAAGTGCGGAATTATATAAAAACTTTGAAATTTGACTCATGCTAAATTTTTCTTAAATAATTAATAATAAAAATTTATTGGCACAACAGGCCTAGCTTTTTCGCATTAACTTGTGTGTGCTTGTCATATTTTTGCACAGTTAACGGGACCTACTTTACCGAATCCGAACGGGTTTGAGAAGCTATTCATGGCAAAGAATATTCTCGGAGAATCGCCAATTCATCGCAAGAAGTGGCGCCGCGCAAAGAAACAATTTGAAAACAAATGCTCTATTTTATTAGATGTTATGAGGCCCCGGCTGAGAGTTGAACCGAGGCGATTCCGCATCAGCAACCAAGCACTTAGACCACTGAGCCTAGTTTTTTAAAATTTAGCTAATTTAGCAGAAATAACGACTTTTTCAGCAACTTGTTGCTTTTTTATGTGCACGGCTATGTATTCTATAGGCAATCAAAATACTCTAGTACAATCGAATAGAATTTCACTTTCGAAGAGGACTAATTTTCTAAACAAACTACAGCGTAATTCCCAGCGGACAATATACATTTTTTTAGTTCAATCAGCAATAACCGATTCTATTACTTATAATGGTTTCCTAAACAATTTCCTGAAATGGATTTTCTCGCTTTTAGCAGGAAAGCAGAATAAGCATTGTTCCATAGACGACACAATAAATATTTAAGGTCTTGGGCAAATCTATAACAATAAATAAATAATTATCAATTGTTCAACAATTTCTTTCGTTCTTTCGAATTTTCCGTTAGCTATATTTAGCCTTATCTTTTGTTTATCCATATCATAATCAGCCTCTTCTAATCACAATCATTCCAATCTTATTAGAACTAGTCTTATGGCATGCTTTTTTTCATTTACTTAATTTATTACATTTCAATAAAAAATACATAATAATTTAAAGCAAACCAACTTGCATTTTTTAATGCAAATTTCACGAAGCTACAGCTACAAATACTTTTCCCTAAAGGCATTATCTTTAAAGCAAATCTTTCCTGTTATTGCGTGCTGCTTCCGCTGCACACTGCCTGCCAAGCTCACTTTCCTTGCAGTGTTTGTGTGTGTGCTTGTGTGTGTGTGTAGCGTGCCGTCGCGTATCACTTTAAACAGCAATACAAATCCAATATGCTTCTCTCTGCTGGCGGCTCGCTAGTCTTCCTATTATTTTGCTTGGCTTGCTTGTCGCTTTCGTTTCTTTCTATGAAAATTTGCTGCGCTCAACACTTGCCAACGGAAACGATACTTCGTGGCGGTGGCGGCAGCAACAACCACACTACAACAACACAGCGGCACAATGCAACAACAACAACAACAACAACAATGTGGAGCAACTTTTTAAAACTCTGCTAAGAAAATTGAATAAAAATCGACGTCATCGCGAAAGCTAGCCAGCAGCAATGGCAAAGGCATCACACACACACACACACAATGTATGTATATATATATATATATACGTATATATATGCTTGCAAAAAATTCACAGCAGCGCGCGAGTTGCAGCGCAGTAGCAGGCGGAAGCGGAAACACGTAATCGATGACGACGCCAAACTGAAATGCTGCCGTCTGACGGCGACGACGGCGGCTGCCGCTGTTAGCTGGGTTAAGTGTGTACAGGGGGTAGAATAAAGCGCTCCAGTAATAACGGCGGCTTTAATATGCGATTTAAGTGCCATTGAAATGAAGTCGAAGCAGCTTTTATTTTATTTTTTATGCCGCTTTTCGTGGCAACATTTAAAAATAGAATTAAGTCACGCACGCACTGTTGTGTGTGTGTGTGCATGTCTTTTAGCTTGAAGCTTGAAAACACTTTGAAGACGCTGCTTAGTCTAGCTGAAAGCTTCAAGTGGAATATTCAAGCATTAATTTTGTCACTCATACGACGCGTGGTGCCATTTCCTCGCAAACATTTTTGTTGTTTTTTTTCTTTTTGTAAATTTGCATTTTTCCCTCATACTGCAGAAAATATGCTGTGGCACACTTTCCATTTTGTTGCTCCTTCAATTATTTATTACAAGGGTCAGATGAAAAGCCACGTGCCTGAAATCCGTACGAGAAGCCGTGTGTGAGAATCCGGCTGTGCATAAACTAACAGCGCCTTAGGGGAGGCTACCAGCTTTCATGTACGCATTAGCTTGCTCTGATTCTTCTTCGTTTTTTTTTGAATGCGCATGCAACAACTTTTTCCACTTTTGCTACGCTTTCGTTGTAAATCTTGTGCATTTGTTGATTCGCCGTCTGCTACGACAGTTGTTGTTGTTGTTGTTGTTGACTGCTTGTTGTTATTGTTGTTGGATTTTGGTGGTTGCTTTCTAAGGCTTTCTGCATTGCATGTGGCTCGTTGTCATTCTCATAATATGTAATTTATATAATAATGCATATCGTTTCCGCTTCCGCTTCCGCGTCTCGCTTTTAACCACAATACAAACAAACGCACACACACACACACAGATATGCAACCAGGCGTCACATAGGAGCACATTCAACAGCAACCACCAAAAGCAACAACAACAGACAGCAACAGCAACAGCCACCAGTAGCGACAGCTGTCTACCAAGTCTACGCCGTTTCAGCGGAAATTGCGCTTCATTTAAATGGCAAGCATAAATACAATTTTTAAAGAAAATAAAGTGTTCTTCCGCCCGTCAGCGGCCTCGTCTGCTTATTCCCTTTCTGGCTGCCTGCCTGGCAGTCTGTCTATCTTGTATGCTTGTCTGTTTGTCTGTTGCGTGGCGTTGGAGCGCCGCCTGCTCTTTTAAATGCATGCCAAATCCATTGCCTCAGTTGGTGACTGTTGCTGTTGTTGTTCCCTTTGCCGCCATGATTTCCCCCTGCTTTTAATATCAGCGCATCATATACTCGCAAATATATGCAGTGCTGCCATTTCCATTATTTTTAATACGACTCGAAGCGATCCTGGCAATCGAAAGGGAGCGCAACGCAATGAGCAGCGTAATAAAGGCAGCTGCAGTTGGCCGCAGGCATCCAGGCAAGTGGAGCGCAAGCTTGCCAGAGCAATGGCCGCATACTGCTTATTACTGTTATTTATTCACACACATGCAGGCTGTTTGCATGCGTGCGTGACTGCTGCCCACTTTTCTTTTTAAATACAGTGAGGAGCAAAATTTTTCACAGAAATGCTTGAAATAATAATTTTTCGTGTGCTTTAAATGCAAATTTAAAACTGATTTGGCACAATTCGAAACGAGTTTTTCCTAGCAATTTTGCAAAAATTCTTAACTTAACTTGGTAGGGAATTATTTTGCAATAATTTTCACTTTTTTTTCAAATTTAAAATTGATTTCTTTTAAATTTGCGAATAACCTTAGCACCTACGCGACCTCCAAAACCATGCTAAAGTCCTATGACTAAAGGTATACTAGGTTTACACTGACTCTCCCAAGAATAGAATGTAGAGCTATCACAGGTGCACTAACGGGACACTGCCTTGTAGCAGCGCATGCACATAGGTTGGGTATAACGAACGACGAAAGCTGCAGCAAATGCAAAGAAGCGGGTAGCAGGGAGACCTTCGAACACATACTGTGCTCCTGCCCCACCATCGCTAGAACTCGCCTGACGTGTCTAGGAGCGCCGTTCTTTTCAGGGCTCGAACAGATCTCGAAACTAGGTATCAAGCCTCTGGAAATTTGTGAAACGCACCCAAATTCCGACAGATCACTACTTTGAGAACTCCTAAAACGGAACCCTAACTGATATCACTAAGGACCCAACAGGGTCTATGCGTGGCCTTTCTAAGGCGGCCAGATTAACCTAACCTAAATTCTGCGAAAATTCTTAACTAAAATTGATAGAGAAACTTTTTTCTGGGGTTCTGAGGAAATATGAAATTAAATTCTTGAAAGATGAAATTCGTCGAATAAAAATTGTTGTTTCTAAATCTAAATCATGACAATAAAATTTTATATGCTAGCAAATGTTAAAAATTGTATGCTTAAAATTCTCAAATTTTCTTATAATTATGAAATTCTTGATACTTGGTCTACAATTGAGCCCTTCATTGTATTTTAGTTTCTTGTTTGTCTTTTCGTTTGGTTCTGCCTAGAAATAGACGCGTTTACTTGCATAATTGGCAGCGTTTATAAAGAATCGTGCAACCTTGCAATACAGGCAGGCAGCAGCAGCATTTTATAGAAAAATTCTAGCATGCAAATTTTCGATTCAAATATGTATGTATGTACATATTTCAAAATTATCAACCTCGATATGCAGTTGCAGCATTCCGAATTGTTTGCTTAAATGAATGATTGCAAGGAAAAATATCCTATTTATTGTCATTGCTTGCCTCGCCAGCTTCGCCTTCAGGACGTTCCATTTCAAAACGTAGCTGATTAATTTTTCAAGCTTTACATTCATTGACATCAATCCTGGCATATTTACTGGAGAAATTACGGTAATACGCTTCACTGCACTTGCACGGCTGCGGTGCATGCCTTGATAGGTCTCCCTTCCCCCTCTGCCTGGTTGTTTGCTTCAGCTTTAAAATGTGTCCTCGTTCGCGTGCTACTCGCAGTTACAAAATCCATCCGCAAACATTTTTACTCTGCATGCTTCACTTGGTGTGAATAAAAAATGTACACAATACGAGCGTGAATCCTGCTGCTTCCTGGCTGCCTGCCTGCACTACGAGGCTGCCTCTTTCCTTGCACACACACATGCATTCTTACACATGCACAGTCATACTAGCTTGTTTATGCGTTTATTGGGGCAGTAGTGGTTTCCTGCTTTGGTGGCTCAGCCACCTTCTTTCGCCATTGCTCTGGCTGCTTGTTGGCTTCCAGCTACGCTCGCTGCATCAGGTCTCTCTCTCTGTGCGCCCAGCCGAGCGTAGCCAGCGAAATCAGCGCAGTGTAGCACGCCGGGGCTTCGCTCGTCATTGAGCAAACCAATAATGCGCGTGTACGTGTACGGGTACAACTACAACAACTACAGCCTCACATTAATGCAAATGCGTTCCCAAATGCGCAACGCGCCGACAGAAATTCCGTCAACGTCGCTGAGCAGGCAATCTTAAAATGGAAAAACCGGCAGCGGCAGAAATTGCAGAAAGTATTTAATTTCGTGGAGTAAATGGAATTTAAACTTTCATGCATGATGCTCTCTCTCTCTCTCTCTCTTATCTCGCCTTCTACTCCATTTGCTCCTTCTGCTGTGCTTCGCTGCTGCTGAGTATTCGCAGTGCAGTGCATTACATTTTTTATGTTTTGTATAACATTTTTACTTTTATTCAATGTGCTTCCTTTTTGGCTTTACGACGTATGAGCAACTTTTCGTAAAAAATAGTTACATTATCCACTTTTTGATGACAAGATAGAGTGAATCAAAAAAGCATTATGTCAACTAAGAAATGTATTTATGCCATTTTTTTTGTTCAATCATTATTTTTTTTATGCATATGCACATTCAATGAACTTGGGGCTTGCAGAAGAATTCAATTCGAAAATTAGTTTGGTTTCTTTTTTCTGAATTTATAATAGACGAACATTTTAAATTTGAATTCTTTCAAGAAAGGAACATCTTTGATGTTGAAATGCTCAAAATTTGTGTCAGTTTTACAATCTCAAGAATTATAATTTTTTCATATGCGTTCAAGCTCATCAAATTTACGTCATATAATTCTGCTTAATACAAAGTGACTAAAAGTAGTTTCGAAATATTGTCTTACACTCAAACCTCAAAGGCAGAATATTCCAAACTATTTCAATTTTCAACTATTTAAGATACATATACAAAAATATGTTATCTAAAAAATTGCGAGACTATAAATTTATTTGATAAAAAAAAACAGTGTCACTAATGTTCTTTATTAATATTGTTTAAAAGGTTATTAATGCGAAACATTTTTTTATCTAGAAAATTGCCAACTATTAAATTTAATTGATCATGCCTTTAACAAAGAGGACTACCAAAATTTGTATAGTGCTGAAAAGGATCGAAAAAACGGCCATAGTAAACAATTACGCCTTAAAGTAAGCGTACAATAGAATGTAATGTGATTATGGCAATAATTTGTAACATAGCGAAAATTGCCAGAAAAGAATGCTAATTTGCAATTTATGCACGGCCTTCTAATTAATAATATTCCATAAACGTACGTATTCAAAATGTGGGCACCCTCTTGCTCAAGCCCATGTAATTAGCAGCACTCATTGTTGTTGCTTTTGTTTAACATTTACCGCAATTTTATTTGTATAAATAATGCTCTTTAAATTTCATAGAATTTTTTTAGCGCATGACAAATTAAAAAGCAATATTATGCTAAACATGCGCTTATTTGCATGTGGCTGTATACTGTGTGTGTGTGTGTGCATGCAGGAAAATGCATTCATACAAATTCAAAGGCAACGGTGTGCTGCAGCATGTTACATTAATGTCAATAATATTGACTCTAGTTGCATGCATTCCGAAGTAGATTCCGCAATCGTCTAGGCCACTCACACACACACACACAGACACGTATATATATGTGCACACACATATGCACACTGCTATTAGCGTACATTTGCTCGCTGGCATTTGTTGACTTTTCGTAGCTTATGCGCTCATCAATTATGGTAAACATTTGATGACATATTGACATTTCAATTGATTGAATATTAAACATGTCCCTGCCCCCCGCCCCTCCTGATGCGCGCATGTTAAGTGCACTGCTGCTATGGATTTCAGCTCTGGCAGTGGCTGCATTGTCATTGGCATTGTCGATTGCTCGCTCTTGCGCGTTCATCTGGTGTTGCTGTTGGCGCTGTCGGCCATTTTACTAACTTGCCAAGCTATGTACATATGTATGTATGTATGTGCGTGTGTTTGTATGTATTTATGCATGTTTGTTGTAATCTCATTGCTGCTATACTCGCTATCGCCGTCGTTGGTGTTGTTGTGGGCTTCTAATTGTTGTCGCAGCGAAATTGTAATGATTTCTGTTGCCTGACAGCCAGGACTTTCTCTCTACATACAGTGGCGAAAAAAAATCTGCGAACACGTAAATTTTGCGCATACCACCAAAGCAAATCGACGCATAATTTAAAGCTTTAAGCTCATGCACCGGAAAAATATATGAAAGCAAAATTTTTATTTATTGTTTATTGCTTCAGTTTTCCCCCCTTCGGTCTTCTTACCATTCTATTGAAAATTGAGCAGGCTTATTTCGCTTTTTAAAAGAAAATTGCTATCGCCTTTTTATTTTAAAAGAGTTGAAAATTATGCAGTTTTTATGATATGAAAATAAAAAAGAACATACAAACATTTTCGATAGTCATTCTAAAAAACTTATAGCGAGATATTTTAAAATATGTCATCAGTATATAATTCTTAAAGTATTTTTGATACTTAGGTACTTTTTTTTTTATAAAAATGCAATTTTCCAAGTAAATTATTTTCTTTGAAAAATTGAAAAAATTTAAACTCCAAAAATATATAAATTTTTGAATTTGCAGTTCAAACATGGCTGTACTATTTTTCATCACTGTATTTGTGCATAATTGTGTGCATGGCTTTTGCATTAGTATTGGTGTTGCTGTGTATTATTCAACATCATTATATTTGCTATTCAGAGCGTGTGCATATCAGAATATATGCATATACGAGTATGTGCATGTGTTGGGTTTATGTGAATTTCTAATATTTGTTGTTGTTGCGGCTGATTTTTGTGGCGTGACTTTAGGCCGCCCCTGTATGCCACAATTTATCAGCGGTTAATTGCAATCAGGCAGACTGTTTTGTGAGCTGCCTTGCGCGCCTTTTTCACGAGTGCAAATGTATGTGTGTGTCTACGATAAATTTTATTTTTGCAACTTTTTGTTTGGATAATGCAGACCAGACCCTAAACGCTAATGATTAGTCAATATTGAAAGTTTGACGCTTAATTGAAATTGTGCTAATATTTTGGCATAAAAAGGGGCAAGTGTGAGTGAGTTTGCGGCATTTAGCGTAAGTGCACATTTTGGTCGAAATTCAGAACAAATTTTACTATTTTTCGAAATTTAAAACTTCAATTTTAAAACGATCATAAAAAGCTCAGAAAGGGGTCTTAAAGAGGTGTATTTTCTTTACTGAATATTTTTATGAAATAAGTTCGGATTTTGGTTTCGTACGCAAATCGGTATAGAAGGGATTTTGACTCTGAATAGACAGTTTTCTTATTCTTATTATTATTATTAGTTCCGTGGATATAAAAGAGTCATTAGCGGAAACTTTCGAAAAAATTTTTGCCCGATTTCTTATAAGTCGTGTCTTATCTGACGACTTATAGCGCTGATTTTAGCTAGTAAGCTTAGCTAGTAAGCTTGGCTTCTATTGATCCTTCTTCTTTTTCAAATAAATGAGGAATAATATTCTTTGAAATATTGCTTAAGCAAACGTTGCATACATACAAAAGAAGTTTCAACTTCATGAAACTATTGCAAGTCGCTTATTCTAGAGAACTAAGACTAACTGGTTTAATTTTGATCTAATTTCTTTCATAAAATTTAACTAATTTTTGTTAATTACATTTTTATAAAACGCTTTTACTATTTCACTTTCGTTGCAGGATCGCAACAATGCGCAATCGTCCTGTGCCGGTCTCTTCGTAGCCGCCCACTTGGGCTTTGATTACCCTGGCGTTTGGATGCATGTCGACATGGCTACACCCGTACATTGTGTAAGTTGGATTGCTGCATTCTTGGCATACTCTAAACTGCTAATTGCTAATCCATGCATTTTCTCTCTTTTCTCATTGCTACAGGGTGAACGCGCCACTGGCTACGGCGTTGCGCTGCTGCTCTCGCTCTTCGGTAATCACACCAACAGCGCTCTGCTGCAGTCGATTGCACCGACCGAAACGGAGCCGCCCACCAAACGAGCCTGCCGTGATTAGACGCAATCCATTTCATCGCGCTTCAAACATTTATCTTCTCTTTTTATTGTATTATTTTCACAAGCATTTTGCGATGTGCGGCCACTGCTGAAAGAAATTCTGTATTCTTTAATGCTTTATTATTAAAAATCAAACGAGATGAAAAAGAAGCAATAATCATAAAAATAATAATAGCATTTTTTGGCGTCCTGTATGGCGCTTTACAATATTGATTTCCTTCGTGCTCTTTGTAGCCCCTCGAAAATGTGCTTTTTCCAGCTGCGCTGCTTCAACCGTTTTTATTATTTCCAGCTGTGCTGCAATTACGTTGACCATCTTCAGTTTCCACTGCCGCTGCAGCAGCTCGTCCTTCGTGTCGTTGTTTGCTTTTCTTATTTCGCGCTTGAATTTCCCGCAGCTGAGCACTTTAGTCTTTTGCTTCTTATTTCAATTATTGTTACCTTTTTTCTAGCACTTTTGTTGCAGTTTTTTCGCCTTCTCCTTGGCTGCCTTGTTACATTTTTTACAATTACTTCCTATTTCATCTGACTTGCGAAAGGATAATTTGGGTTATCTCTTTTATTTTTCTACATTGTTTTGGCGTGTTTTCTTTTGGCTGCTTTTGCGAATGATGTTGGAAACACAATATGAAGGATTACTTCGAGCAACGTTGAAACTTGATTTTAATTTCAGGTTTTGAAGCAGTTTCTTAACCTAAAAAGTATGGATTTCAGGATCTTTCATTTGTATGTCGTTCGCGAATTCGTATTACAAGTAGCAGGAATGAAATAAAGTATTTAATTTCATAAATAACTACAACAGTATTGTTTTTTCTAAATGTTTAAATTTAAAGAGTTTTCCTCATTTTCCATGCCTTGTTCCTTTTTTGTTAACTTTGATAGGAAATGTTTTGTTTTACTCTGAGAATTTCATAATATGAGACGCTCATACATCGGATCGGATATTGGAATATTGAGCTACTTTGCTCGTGTCGAATAAAATTTGCTTCGAAACAAAGTTCTTGAATTTTTCGGACGTTGATTCTTCTACAAAATAAAAATGCAAATTAATACAAGAGCAAAGGAAAAAAACCTTGAATGCTTCGTTAAGTGTTCAAACAATTCGTGTCTGCAAGCGCACACATGCACGTGAGCACTCACACAGACACACACATTCGTAAAAACTGCATTTATTGCAGGTATCCCCCGGCAAGCTGACGTCTGTTCTTATTAAAAAGGAACTACTATTTCAACAAGTGCGGGCGGAGGGGAACAAAGGAAGCATAAATCAAGTTGCATTGTGTTTGTTGTTGTGCTGGCATTTGTGTAATTTTAATTGTGTGCGATACGTTTGAGCCAATTGCCACCAGCAGCGAACTATCAGAATCGCTTTACCCTGCTGCTGCTCCCCTTCTTTATGCATGCTTTGTTTTTCTACTTCGTTGACATGTGGTTAAAGAGTCGCCTTCCGGTATGTTACCCCCTGTGTTCGATTGTATTTCCCCCTTCCCGCGCACGCTAAGCGTCAAGATACTTTCGCTTCAATGCTCATTTATTTGTTCAATTAAGCTGCAATCCATGGCAGCAACAAAGGCAGCTTCGTACAGTGTGTCTGTGAGTATGTGTGTGTGTTTGTATGTATGAGAGAGAGGAGGGTGTTTTTCTGCTTAAGTGGATTCCATTATGCGACTCAATTGCAGCAAGTGTTGCTGTAGTGCCAATATCCATCGAGCTAATACAAATACACATACCCACACATATGCGCTCATACTTACGTATACAGATGCAAGTGCAAGAAAAGTGTTAGCCATAAATCGAATTAGTATTAATATGCTCAATTTAATTGTTCGGTTCGAATACGATTGCGAAAATTCGATTAAGCAAATGGAGATGACAAATTTGAGTACGATTATATTTATTAAAGATATAGTAAAAAGAAATCCATTGGTTTTGCATGAAAATGAAGGATTTATTTAGCATAGTTAGAATGATCCAATTCAGATCAAATATGCAGTTTGGTTCGATAACTTCTTGTCATTTCAAAGGTAATTTCATTATGCATCTGTCATAAAAACCCTCGTCTCTATTGAAAAAACTGGAACATTCGATTTTCATAAGCTTCGCTTGAGGAGAATTGTTCACCTACAAAACTCGCCATTGACAGGAACAAGTGGTAATCACTTTGTGGCACGTCCGGTCTATAATGTAGATGCATAAGAACCTCACAGCCAAGCTTCTGGAGCTTCTGACGATTCACTATCGATGTGTTCGTCCTGGCTTTGTCCTGAGGGAACTCAATTCCTCTCCTATTAACCAAAGCTGGTCACTTCTAGGCGATCGCTTTCTTCAGAAGGTCCAACTGTTGAAAGTATAGTTCCGAATCATACAAACAAAACTGAGCTAAGCAATCACAAAACTATCGAATTTTTTTTACGAAATCTTATCTTTCAAACGCCATCTAGAGTAACCCGATCGCACTTATACAACGCGAGATACAGATTACTAAAGTCATCTATTGGAAAAATTATGGATTTGAGATTTCGAAACATAAGAAAATCTCTACAGAAGAAAATTAAATGAGTGTCCGTTAGTCTATCTCCTACTATCCGCTGCTCTTCTTTTCTGCCTTGTTCTAGGCTACATAATCCTTTTCAGAGTTACCTTATGCCCGCCTCTCCCATGCCTTTGGTTCTTCTTCTGCTGACATCGCATTTTGTATTCTGCTGTTACTATTCTGCTTGTTTAGTGTTAGTATTAGTGTTCCCACTTGGTTTTAACTGCGTCTTAAGGTTTCGTCTGTTTTTCCTGTTAGTTTTTTTTGTTGGATTTTGCTCTTTTCTTTTCTGTAGTTTTTGTGTTTGTTGTAAGAGAATGCATTCGTGCACTTTTTTAATTAGCTACAAAATCCACGTTTGAGTGCTGCTGTGCATTTTAAAGAATTTCATGGCTTTCGCGATTTTGTTGTTATGGCACATTTGGAAAGGCTCTTAAGTGGCAGCAGTTTAAGTACACTTTGGTTGAAATCGCGCAAATCCTGTTTCGCAGTACTTAAACATTTTGGTCTTTATTTGCAAAAAAGGAGAGTCGAAGATTTCTCACACAACAAAACGATTTTACAAAAAGTCTGCTATGTCTTAGAAACAACCCCACTATTTTTTCGATTTCTTCTTGTGGCGAATTAAGTTGACATTTAAAATCAAAAAAATTTTAAACTGGTTATCGCTTTCTAGGTCTAGTACGGATTAATCTATTCTAAAAACTGCAGAAAAAAAATTTGGAATTCTGAGTTACGGAATTCGATTAGGAAAAAATTATATAGCTGAGAAATACTTATGTATAAAATTTTAAAGTTCTCACATTGCAATTAAGAATATGGAAGAGCAATATTAAGAATGGGAATGAAATTCAGATTCCTGGGAACGCTGGTGTATAAAGTTAGAGCAAGAATAATATTAAATAAATTATAAAATACGCAAATCTGTGCCTCTTCTTGAAATGAGAATGCATCAAATCAAAACGATTGAACGATTAAACAGATTAAAATAAGCGTTTTCAAAAATTTTAATTGATTTAACAATGAAGATCAATTAAATGCAAATATGTATAAGCAGTGTGTTAAAGTATATATGGCCAAATTAAGATTGATTTAATTTGATGATTTGAGCTATATCAAAGCTGCTTTGCAAGCAAGAACAACAATAACATCACACACACACCTGCATATAGACTAGCAATTGTTAACTTCAAATGGCACAATCAAAATTCTACTAATTACACAAGTGCGCTTGTGTATGTATGTATGCAGAATATATCTCAGCAGAAGCTGAGAGTGTGTGTGTTTATGTGACATGTGCTCAGCTTTTGTTTGTGTATTGAAATAAGCAAAATTAATTGAAATGCAAGCAAGTGAGGAGAAGTGGAAGTGCAATTTGCATGCAGAACGGTAACCGGAAGCGGCGCAGACACTACGACGAAGCACAGACACTCACACACACACACGCTCAAATCACCATTTAGCAAGTTACAAATACTTATATACAGCTATGTATGCATTTGTGAAGCTTGTTTCAAATGAAATTCAAGACAAGGCTTGAAGTGTGAAATAATAAATGGGCGAGATTGAGAATATCAAGTGGAGTTTGAGGGGTAGTGAAACCCGTTTTGCGTGCTGGTGAGCAAAAGTGATATTGATAATGAATTGTTAATAATATAAACAATCACTTAAATTATACAATAATAATTTGTAGAATTTGAACAATGTTCTTTTATACATTAAAACTAAAGATCAATTAGCAAACATTTAATGCTTAAGAAGCAAAGCGTTGCCACTTTTAAAACTTTAATATTGAATTCTTTAAGCCTCTTGTTAGAAACGAAATGTGGGAGGCGTTAAAAAATGGAAAAATGAAGATGAAGAAAATATATATAAAATTAAAATAAATGAGAAGTGGCAAAAATTAAAAAGTTTTGCAATTAAAAAGCTTAGGATTTCAATTGTCATATGTTCAAATCTGAATCGTATTCGTTGCTATCTTTTTATACCATGGTTTACTTTGTGTAAATAGTACCAACTACTGAGGGAACCACTCATGTCAATATACTGAAGCATTTTTGTTAAATTATTATGGCGAGCAAATGTTTTATGAAAATTTGCCAAATGAAAAAGTTTCGCTTACAAAATAACAATAAACCAGAATATATTTTTAAAATGCTTTATAAGTGGCAGCGCTGTTCGCTTGGCCTCAAAGGATTGCATGCGATACATGGCGCGTGTAGCTTGGCGAAGGCTATAAATTGCATGCGCAAACAACAGTTAAAACAACACGTAACCGTTACACTCACACCAACAACAACAGCGACAACAGCGACTGCAAAGGCGACAGCGGCAGCGGCAGGAAACGGAAATATTTCAAAAGCAAACACATTTCACCCCGGGGAGATATCATAGTTTATTTCTTGAGCTTGGTTATTGCATGTTGTTGTAGCCAGCACGATTGTGCTTTTCCGTGGCATCTTCCGCTGCCCCTCCCGCTGCTGCTTTGCTTTACTTTTGCTGTCTTTGTTGTGGTTGTTGTTGTATGCGGCTTATATCCTTTTGAAGTGAACGTTCTACCTATTTAAAAATTAGTGCCATAAGTCAACATTATGGCAGCGCCTTACAAGCGCGAAGCGTGCCGCAGCAACAACAACAACAACAAAAACGACCAAAAGCCAGCAGCAAACTTTCAGTTTAGAATGTCATGCAGAGAGTTGCCGCTTGGGGACAATTGCGCCAGCAAAGCAGCTGCTGTAAAAAATCTTGCCACTCGCCTTTAGTGCCATGCCACGCTGCTGCCGTCCTCTGTGTGTGTGTGTGCGTGAGTGTGCCACATCTTTTGCAGCTGCTGTTGCTTTGGCTACGGCACTTGCTGCCTGCTGCAACATCACTTAACCCCAATACACAATTTAATCTTTTAACGTTGCTCTGAACGTGTTCGTTCCTCCGCTTCTCTCCGTTTTACCTGCGTAGAAAATGCATGCAAGATCTTACGCTTGCAACGTGTAAGTAATCTTAAGCATGAAAGCAAAATATTTTCTAAAAATGATGCAGTTCTTTTTGTGTATAGTGTTTCTATAGAAATACTGGCATTATAGTCTTCCAACTGACGGCATGGGACATGTCAAAGGCTTGCAGAAAGTCAGGCTTTTAGTTGGAATTTTCGTTAGATTCGTGGATGTTGAGAATATCGGACTAGAGCGCTGTTGGGATTACCAAAGAGTTGAGTATGTGAGCAATCTACCAACTCCGAGGGAGTCCCATTCAAAGCACAAGCTAACAATTAGCTTTACTTGCCAAATCGATCAACTCCAATTTCCGACTTTAAAAAATTTTTAATGTCAATAAACTTTACTGACTCCTCGATTTGGCAATGGAAGTATTCAATCATAACCAAAACTTAAAAGAAAACAATATTTAAAACCCGCAATTTAAAAGGAAAACTCAATTGAGAAAGAATACATAAGAAAGATTTTTTTCAAACCAAATATGCTGCGTATCAAATTTATGATTTCTGGATTATAGTCTTTCATGGCTAGTTGAAATGACGTCATCTTTGGTTAAAGATATCTTCAGTTTTAGTTTAATTTCATAGCAGTTTACTGAACAGGAGAGTAAAGGCAGATTTGGATAATATGCTTTACTATAAGCCGCTGAGAATAAACTCCAGAGCTATTGGCCAATTATCAATATTGGTAAATCTCTGAGTCTTAATGTCATAGTAAAGGACTTTGTAAGGTATGTGAACGCATGGTCAGCATATTTCCAATAGCTTTACTGGTGATATTTCTCAACTTCATTTTGAACAGAAACTCATTGGTATTTTTTATTGATGCGGCACGTTACGGCCAGATTATGTCGCACTGCCGTCGACTCATGCGGCAAATCCTTTAAATGCAGGATTTAAGCCAAAGCGTGTAAGAAGAAGAGAAAGCTGTGTGGCAATGACATAAAATAAGAAGCAGGGAAGCACGGAAAAGGAGAATGAAGTACAAGCGCAAAAGTTTGATTTCCGGCAAAAATTGTTGAACGCGTTTAGAAAATATGAACAGGGGAAATGATGAAGTTAAGTCATAGCCACCGGACGTAGCAAGCATATCCGCAGGCGTTGAAAAGGATTTTAAAAGTTTTGCCGCTTTCAGTGAACAGTTAGAAAGGCAGGCTGGAAGGACGAACAAAATATGTTGGCAGCATGTTTATTGCTTCCTTTGTTGTGGTCGTTTTTCCTCTTG
This sequence comes from Neria commutata, assembly GCA_963457695.1. Lineage (NCBI taxonomy): Eukaryota > Metazoa > Arthropoda > Insecta > Diptera > Micropezidae > Neria > Neria commutata. Next base: position 15,543,582 of record OY735245.1, on the reverse strand, counting down.
TCGTCATATTATTTGGCTTCCTTGATGTTGTGCCAACTTCAGTCAAGCGCCGCAGCAGCAAACCAACAACAACCACATTTTTGAGGTGACAATATGTTGCGGCAATAAAAAAAAATTGCACTTATAAAAGTTGCTCACACTTTGCTGCTGTTGTTGTTGTTGTTGTTGCCACTGGATATGTTAATCAAATTAGACACTGCATAAAAAAAGGATTTGAGTGTGTGGCTAAAGGCACAAAGGCGCCAGCAAGTCACACACACACACACACACGTTGCACTATGTGCTAATGCAATTTCGCCACGCCCCCCCAAGAGGCTGCCTTCACCAGTTCTGCCCGCGCTGCAGTCGAGCCATGTCCGAGCAGAAATTGCAGTCATAAATAAACTTTATGCAGCTTTTAATATGACTTATGAACACAAATTAAACTTCAAAGTGGCATGCCCGTGGGAGGCAGCCAGCGAGGCGTGTGGCGCTTAGCGTCGGGTTGCAGAGAGCGCGGGGGTGTAGGGTGCCAGTGCACGAGCCGAGAGTAAGCGTAAATAGCAAAGTCATGGCGCAAAGATGAGGAAAAAACAAAAATGGTAGACCGAGAAAAGTGCCCAGCAGCGGAAACTTTGTTGCCGAAGCTATGATAAAACAACAATAACAAGAACGAACAGCAACAAAAATATAACGACAACAATGACAGGCAAAGCATAAGCAGCATGAAGCAGCGATTGGCACATAAACTGGCGCTGTGTGTGCACGGGTTAAATGGCGTGCTGCTGCTGCTTTGCGCTGCTCCAAAGCAAAGAAAGCAGCTACTTGGATGTGCACGTCAGCAAGAAAGAGAGAGAGAGAGAGAGAGAGGCAATATTATATTGCAAGCATAATAATATTTGCAGCAAAATAAGCTGCAGTAAAGCAAAAAAAAAATATAAAAGCAACAACGGAAAATTGTAAAACTGCACCCAGCGGTCATCTTTGAGAAGCACTGTCCAGCAAGTTGGACAGGACAGAGCAGCACTGATGGGACGACTGTCATAAGCAGCAACAGCAGCAAGGAGCAGCGCAAAGTAGCAGAAAATCGCGCTTCCAACCTCCTTCGTTAATGTTAAGCTGTGAAATTGGATTAGAAAAAGCAATATTTTAGTTCCCACTCGCTGAGCTTATGAAAGCTAAGTTCTTAGCTGCGCAAATTTCTTTAAAAATTATTCAAGAATAATTGATATATTTTTTATAACTGCGCTAAAGGTTTAAAATTGAATTTCGATCTCTTTAACTGAAGAGATAACTCTTGTTTTATCTCTAGATAGCACTTGCATTAGCTCTTGATGTTATAATTGCTGACGTCTTCAATTTGTTAGGCAACCAACTCAACCTAACCTTGATATTAATTTACACAGCTACTGTAAATGTCATATGTTCTTGTTTATAAGGCAACTGTACCTCTATCTTGTTCAGACATTCAAAAAAATGTACACTTAATCTGTATGCTTTATGAATGCGAGATATTCGTGTTGCTTTTGAAGGTTGATTTCAAATAAAACGAAAAATATTTTGCATTACGGCTAGAATCTTTCGATGATATTTCGATCTTATGCATATTTCCATTAAATTTATTCATAACAAAAGAAAATTTACAGCCCTATAAGGGCACCGTGAGCGCAAAAGTATGGTATTTTTAATGTGAAGAACCAGTAAGAAAAGTCCCTATTCGTATTCTATATAAAAATCTATGGTTATTTCACTTTTACGTGTATATATAATTCAATATGGTGGATGCCACTTATCGCAGTTTTCTGTAAGGCTGCAGTGGAGCGGCTCATTAAAGACATCTCTTTTTTGGGCCAGAGTTGCTCCAAGTCTTGACAATGCCCTGCGGGAGTTGGCTCTAAAAAGAGCACTTTGCGCTTACGCTGACTGGTGACTATTCTGCTTGTTTCGCTGGCCCGCTGCGTGTCTTTTATTATTTTAGTGCAAGAAAGGATTGTAAAACATTTGGGAGTTACTTTGTTTGTTACTGTTGTCGTCACGCATACACACGTACATGCATATACATACATACATAGTAAAAGAGATGTGAGTTATGTGCGCGTGTATGTGTGTATGTGCACCCGCACAGTAGTACAAATGCGTGCATATAAAATGTAAAAGTCTCAATTATTCTCCCAGCGGGATTTTTCCTTTTAACACAAAGTTTTATCATCCGCAACAGCAGCAAGAACAACAACAACAGCTACAGCTACAATAACAAGTAGCAAAACAGCAGCGAGGGCGACCGCGATGGCGGCAGCTCATAAAATATGTTTCCATCTTGCTGTTTGCCGCTGCTCTGTCCTGCGAACATTTTATACGCGCTCAGTGGCTGCCACACTGATTCCAGCTGCAGCGTCCGCTCCTTCTGGAGCTGTTCATATTTTGCTACAATTCGGTTGCTTGCTTTTTGCCTACTTTCATTGCAATGTTTTTTTCTTGTTGTTGTTTTTGTCTAGTGCCAGTGCCAGTAGCAGTGGAAAAGCGGGTGTGTTTTTCGGCTTTCTTTTCATTTAAACCATTTTATAGCAATTTTGCTTATAGCCAATTTAGTGCCGCAGCCGCAGCCATTTTAACTGCTGCCCTTGCTGCCACTCCCCTCGGCATCATAGGTTAACTGCTTATTTGGCCCCCTGGCCGTAGGTGCCTGTCGAAGCGGAAGAGGGGGGGGGGGGGGTATACATTTATGTATGTTACGGTTTGGGAAAATGCTACTTTTGCGCAAAGCTATGGCCCCGCTGAGGAGTGTCGTGCCCCAAACGCCTTCAAAGTAATGCCCGCGCTGTTGGCGAGCAGCGGAAGTAAAGAAAAGTAAGGAAAAATCTTACACTTCACAGAATTATGATGTCTACCGCAACATATTTCACCTAATTTATTATTTATTAAAGTAAATTTTGCCTGAGACGTATGCGACGTCATCTCGTTTGCGGTTGGATACTTACTTTGAGGCGGACGCATGTTTGGCAGGTTGGCTCGCAGGGCTGAGCGGCACTTTTGTACTTTATAAATTGTCAATTTGTTAGCAAGAAAAAGAAAAAGTTTTCGGTTTCTCTTTTAATTTTCGTAGCAGTTCTTCTGGGGGCAATGCGTGTTCGAGAGAGAGATGAAAGTGACGGCTTGCTGCAGGCGTATGATCAAAAGTGGATTTCGAGCGTTTTATAAAGAGCCGTAATAATTTCATTTTTTTCTGGGTAACAGTTCTTAAAATTTTAGTCGTTGCTTAGGGAGCCGTAAGAATTTAGTTAGTACGTAACCGGAGGCACAATCAAATATTGTTTAAGCACAGAGAAGTGTAGGCTTTCATTTTGAGATATTGAAAGTATGGTTGGAAGAGTACAAGCACAGATGTTGATCTGCATTTTGATTTCATATTCTATATTCAATATCATATACTATATACATACATATACTAAGACCTAACCCAACTCTAGCTAAACAAATCTTACAAACCTTGGCCCAAGAGATGAGAATTTCAAGAGAAGTTTTCGTCTTGTTCGACAAAGTTTGTAAGTTTTTCATCTTAGTTCGAAAAAATTTGCTCTATTTTTAATTTAAAGTGCAAAAAATTTTTCGCTCGTATCCAATTTAAGCGTGTTAATTAAGTTGGCTTGAATACTGTCAATGTTGTCCAGCTGGCAGTGCATAAGCAACACAACAACAACAATTGACTGTGGCAGAAAAAAAAACCAGAAATAGTGAAATCCGCTGGCTTTGTTACAACTTGTGCGCTAGCCCAACATTGCATGAAATCCTTGGTTAAACTCTGCTTAAGCCGACTTCAAAGGACACTTTGAAAGCGAGCAAAAAATATAAACGAGATAAGGCCGTAGGAAAAAGCAATTGCTATTGACAGATCGAACAAGCCATAAACGAGAATGCCATATACGAATTGACACTATGCCTTTTGTGTATTTCTGGCGTGTGTGCGTGTGTGTTGGGCTTCGTGTTTATGTGTGTGCTGCTATAACGAGTTCAAAGTTGCAAAAAAGTGATACTCAGAAAAAGAAGCAAATAAACAGACGAGCATAGTGCGTGCGACCGGGATTCGCTACAAGAACTGTGTATGTGCGTGCGACTCTGTGTAAATGTGAGTGTATTGTGCTTTCGTTTTTGTGAACGTATGTCGCTGCAGCACTCAGACGACTGCTAAGAAATTGCAAGAATAAAATAGGCTATTCCATCAAATTTCTCGAACAATGAAGTGCAGGAGGTGTGCGTGTGTATGTGTGTGTTTGCCAATTTAAAGTGTAGTAAAGAAAATCAACTAAAACACACCCACACTAGCAACAACAACAACAACAACAAAAACAAGCGAAGTAGATTGCACAAGCAGAAGAATCAGTTTTAAAAGTTAAAACTGAAGGACGAAAGAACTTGCAAAGGGCACAGCTCGGCACAGAGCAAGGATAATGAAACTCATGGAATTGCAAATGCAATTTTATTTCACTTCGCTTCAGTGAGTGTGAATGTCTCAGTGTGCTTGTCTGTGCTGTATGTATGCCAGCATATCAATGCATAAGCGATGGCTGCCCAACTCTGACGCAGCCAGTCCAAGCGCTTGGTCCAAGCCGAGCGAGCGATGGCAGTGCTTCAGTAGTTGTGATTTACTTTAGCAGCAAATGGCTGTGGAATTATTTATGATTACAAATGGTTTTCCATCGATTGTTATCCTTGTAACTGGGTAACTTCTTGTATCTATCTACATATATTTTTCCTTTTTCTCTTCTTTTCTTTTTTTCTCGCTTTGATTACAGCGAGTTTTGTATGTAAATTACGTTAGAACAAGATTGTATGCATTTGATGGAAGCAACCCTTTCAAGAAGCAACATTTACATTTTGTGCAGTTTGTTTTTTTTCATGGTGAAGCATAATCTGCAGTGGAATTTTTAAAAATAATTGCAATTACGTTGGTTTTTATAGTGGCATCAAGGACTTATGATTTGACGAGGAAATTCCTTTGTTGTTGTATTTATTTTTGTCTCAGTATTTTTTGCTATACGAAATGTAGGCATGCTGTTCTTTTTAAAAATAGTTATGAAATTTTGCATCTCAAACAGACTTGTTATTTTGCTGTATATTGGTATTATCAATTTACCAGCTGCTCCAAAAAAATATTCCACATCACTTATACGCCAACTTGTACAAAATTTCAATGACTCCATATTTTAATCGAATTGAATACCTAAAATTTTCAATTGATAATTTGTTTTATTTACAATTTCAGCTTCAATTCCAATGTAATCATATTCAGGAAAAGTAATGAAAATTTTAACTAATTGGAATTACTACTCATAATGTCTCGAAGATTACTAGGTTGAGAATACGGGTCTTACTTCTTAGATCGATTTTCTGTGGCTACTGAATAAGGGTTTCCCTAGCTTTAGCCTGGAAATACATTTACCAAAAAAAATATTGGGCAGAACAATTTGCACGTTAAGAAACTAAACAAACGAAATTCCCATACACTCACAGAAAAATGTTCTGAAGCATAAAACGCAGTGGCGGAAAAAGACACTCTCTGCTTTATGCATTCAACAAGCTTTTTGTTGAGGTTAGGTGATAATCGGTTACTGTGCTGTTATTTGGCTTGCTCTAGGGACGCCAATCTCCAACGGTTTTGGGAAAAATGATAGTTTCGGCTTCGTAAAGTTGAATACCAGAAATTCACCATATTAAATGTATTTCTTAAAAATTATTTTTCTTTAAAAATAGATGAAATCATTAAGAGGCACCACGGGCAGTTTTTATTGAAACGTATTGCATTTAATTTAAGAATAGAAATTTTTACATGAATAAAAATCTTTAATGCAAAATCGAATTCCGCATGTCTTCAAGACAACAGTAAAGAAAATTTTGTTACCGCATTTCTTTCTTCGGAATGTTAAGATCAACAGCCCTGGCCTCGTCTTTATTCCGCTTTCGCATCACTTGAGCTGCTTATTGCCTTTCATGCAGATAAGTAGCGAAGAAGCAGGAACGAAAGCAGGGAGCGAACTGAGTTCGGCGCTGAAGTGCTGCCTAGCTGTGGCATGTAGAAGCGTTTAAAGATGTAGTATGTAAGCCTTTTGTAATGCGAGCAGGTGAGAAGGTAACGACTTGAGCGCTGTGCTGGCATTGTGTTGCAAGTGGTGGTTGTTGTTATTGTTGTTGCTGGCGCTATTGTTGCTGACAGCTTGTGCGTTGCATATTGTTGAGGTTGTTGCGCTGATTTGTTGTGCTGCAGTGTGCGGTGTAAGTTGTTGTTGTTATTGCAAACACTCTCGAGCTGCACAAGCGATCTGCACTGCTGTTTTCGTGGATGCCACTCACGTTGAATTTAGTTGAATGGAATGAAAAAGCTTGGGACATGCATAGTCCCTATTGTGCTTCTAGCAAAAATAGGTAACATCAGAATATCCATTATTTTTCCAATAAATGGCTTTAGTAATTTGTATCTCGGGATCAGCTTACGATAGATGGTGTTAGAGAGATAGAATTGCGTACTAAAATAAATTTGTCCGAGAGGTTTGTGATTGATCCATTCAGTTTGGTTAGAGCACACGTCAAAAATGGACACCAGCAAAGAAAAAATACCATCACTTTTGTTTCCGGAAATGTGTACATAAACATATTTTTACAAACAGAATAGAACAGAGTTTTGATTGATATTTTTTTAATAACTTTAGGGCCTTAGATCGGACCAAAAAGGTTAAAATTTTGATAAAATCAGGGTTAGTAGGTATTTAGTCATAGATTACTGGAAAACTGCAGGTTTATCGAATTATTTCTTTCTATTTTGTATTTTATTTTTAAGATGACCTACTAAGCAGAAAATGGTTGTTGTTTATACCTTTTGTCGAAAAATTATGCCTCCCCCCAAACCCCTCAGCATTCGCAGGTTTTTCTTTTGAACGTACATATATGTATAGTATATACGATCACCCCTTTCAAAGTCTCCAATTTCCAAAAACTGCCAAGTTTTAAATATTTTGCGTTCCACAGCATACCAACCACTCACACATACAATCGCACTTAAATGCATAAGCACAGCCAGCAGCAACCGCCCGGCAATGAGCAACAAACAACAATCAGGCAGCAATAACAAACTAAAACAAACGACCAACAACAAAGTGGCGGAAGCCGTTGAAGCCATTGCCGACAGGCTCGTGCATTATAGAAGCCTGCTGTGCATGTGCAAGTGTGTTGCATACTCATGTGTTTACGGCTTGTGCGTTTGCATGTGTGATTTTGTAAGCGTGTGTGCGTGAGGGAATATTCCTGAAAATTAAATTCGTTCGGTTTTAAGTTTTGAATTGCAATCAACATTTGATGGCTAAGTTTCAAGCACTGCTGCATTTCCTTCGCCCACTGTACTTTACAAACTTTCTTTTGACAAAAGTAAGTTGAAATTTCATTTAAATTTTTGCAGCATTTCCTAGTTTAGGTAACTGCAATTTAAAATTGTTTACATTTGGCTTAAGAAAAATGTCTTTGATTTTGGCTGCGCTGATATGCCATTCAAATTTTGGAAACCAATATGTGTGCTTTAATGTATTGTATGTGTATTGGAGCATAAAAATTACAAACAAAAAATATATAAAGACTTGAAAAAAGAACCGAAGTAGCGTCAACAGCATCTGAGCGAAATGTTGCCATAAACAATTTTTTACCGTTCATCGACAACTGCCATCCTTTGCAGACTACTATTTCACAGGACACATTATGAGATGCCTTCAAATATGCTTTATTAATTAATTTGTACACAGAGCATTTTCTGTGGTTTTTGCTCTCAAAGGCTTCGCAAGTTCACTTACTAAAAAGTGATCAAAATTATAAAGCGGAAATGGCTGAAATATGCAACACACACACGCATACATGCACTAAAGCAGCGTGCCTCAACATTGACACGGCTACGCGCGAAAGTGTTAAGTTTTTTGCACGCTGGCAAAATGTTTGAAGTATTTATGAACTTGGCTAATAAAAGTGAAAAGTGCGCCAGAGGCATGCAAAGAAAAACAAAAGTGCCACAAAACTTGTTGTTAGTTAAGGACGTAGAAAGGATACGAAGGAATGGCTGCTATGCGTGACTAGTGTAAAATGATGAAGGGGAGCGGTGGGCAGTAGGTGGAAAGTGCGTTTTTCGCAACGAATGCAGAACGAAGTGCGGCTTAATTGCAATTTACAACTGCGACGAGAAAGGGCAATAGGCAGCGGCAGCAGAAGGAGGAACAAAAGCAAACGCACAAGCTCCATGCAACAAGGTAAAGTGAGGCAAATGAAGAGAAGAGGCTGAGAAGCCGGCAGAGTAAGACATTTTCAATGGCAGCTGAAGCGTTGCAAATGCCTGCGCGCGCTGTTACCGAAGAATGTTTGCCTCCGATTGCGTGTGTGTTTGTGTGTGTGTGTGTGTAGAGGAAGCTATGTGTTTGTGCATATGCCACCAACACTTTGAGCAGTCAATTTAAGTTGTTGGAAATTTCAAAAGTGCACTTTTATTGCTTTCCTTGCTGATGCTGATGACGTCAGCGGTGACGTCGAAATTAGTCTACAAAACTTCTGCTGAACTTTCTTGCTTTCTTTAAAGAAAATCTGAATTTAAAGCACTTTTGCTTTCAATTGGCTTGATTTTAAGCTTAGCGCGCAGCAACCTTTGCCTAAGGCTGCAGCGAGTGGGTGTGGCACTTGTATAGCGATTTAATGTGCTATGCCAACAAAGATGGAAGAATCTGTTGGTTGTGGTTGGTATTAATGAAATTTCCTTCAGCTAGCCACGCTTAATTAAGCAGCGAATGACAAAGTTAAGCTTTTGTGGTTTTTCATTTAATATTTTAAATTGCTTTTCGCCCGGCGGGCATCTCAGCTGGTTTTTTAGCTTCAAAATATATTTGCGCTTCTGGCAGAATTTATTTTGACTAATTTGCTTTTGTATTTCTTAGCAATAATGGCAATTAAACTAACAAAGCTTTCTTAGCCACGAATGTCTCACTCCGAACATAAAGTTGAACTAATATTTCCTGCAGCCATTTTGGTTTCTTATCAATTTCAAAAGCTTCGTTTCATGGCAAAAAGCTGTTGACAATTTTACCAAGCTCACTGCCGATTTTTCTAATTGCTCCCTCTAGCTGAGATTCCCATCTTAATTTGAAGCCAAGTGCTTTTCAAGTTGTTTTGAACAATTTTTATAATCATATTGAAAGCTGTGCTCTCTTTTTGTTCCACGTTTCACCACCGGAACTTCTTCGGGAATGTTCCATTTTGAAACAGTTTCTTTTTTAATAAGTTATAAGAAATTTTCGAAAAAATTGCCATAGAAAAATATTTTTTAATTGTCTCAGAAAACCTTGGTATTCTGTTGTTAACCTCAGTTTTGGCCAATGTTGCCACATTTTAGTAGCATAAATTCTTTTATAATTTGCGGGTTTTTTTAGAAATCTTGAGGAAATAATTAAGGTAAAAAGATTCCCAAAACAAATTGTTTTATACCTTAATTTTGTCATATAAGTTCCGCTGCTTCCTGAAGCCAAAAGTTTGGGAAAATCCATGCTAATCTCAGCTGCATCCCACCAAGGCATTCGCCTATACCAAACTAAAACATGACCTCATTAGGCACGCCAGAGAAATCTCGCAAATTCAAAGCCACACGTGCGAGCAGAGTGGAAAATCCCTTAAGGATTAAACAAGCCACTTGAGCCACTTAAAAGTGGAGCGACTGCGGCTGATTGCGGTGTGCTGGCGTGCTTTGGGTAAGTAGTACGCATTACCCGGGCGTTCATTATCACTTGCGTGGATGTAAGCAGCTGCTTATGGTAATGTGATCAAGTGACGCAGCGGCAGATTCGGGTATGAGTGTTAGAAACCCACTTCTTGAAGTTGTACATATGTATGTGCGTGTGTGCGTGTGTATTCGTGAGTAGTTTTGTGCAAATTCCATTCATAGTTTGTAAACATTTTGATATTTGATGAGGTCTCTTCTTCACTTTGAGTGCCCTGGCTACGTGCCTGTGGGTTGTCATCATAGAAACACGCATGTATGTTCGTGTGTGTGTGTGTGTGTGTGTGTGTGTGTGTGAGTGCATGCACACAGACAAGCATATTAACATAAAAGCACAGCCATTGACTATCAAGAGTACATTAGTGCGATTTAAAGTTTCTACAAAGAGCCAACGCAAACAACAACAACAACAAGCACCACATGGGAGCGCATGCAGGTAAGTTGGGTAAGCAGGCAAAAGTCAAAGGACACTGCCAACAACAAATGCTACTACAACTATTTGGCAACAACACAACTTCAGTGATAATATTAACATAAATACGGATGCTGTTTGCATAGCTTTCCGTTGACTTCGAGGGAAGGAAGGGAAAAGGGGTTATCTGATAAGATATGCATGTCTTCTCCTTTGTAAGCTGTTATTCGCAAACTTTGCTTCAGATATTAAGAACTGCAAAGTTTTTGCTTTTTATGATTGAAAGCGAGCATTTTTAACTGTGGCATAACTTCTTTGAATTTTTCGTCATTCACATGAGCGCTTTCAATTACTCCATCTGGATCACTTTTCCCTCTTTTCCTTGAATGCTTGACTCTCGCCTAGCTATATGGCCCATGTGAGGAAAATAGTTAAAATTTTTGTTGTTGCTTACTTCTTTCACTTTCAATAGAGAAAATGACAGTTCTACTATTTTTTGTATGGCAAGAAGCGGGAATGCAAAAACTTCGTCTAAAAATTATAGCTAAAAAAATCACTTACAATGAGGAGTACACGCTCAAATAACATTCCAGTTCAGATTAAAAGTAGTTCGTGAGATTTTCGGGCAAAAACCAAAACAGCTCATTTTGAAAAAACAATGCATTTTAAAATTTTTTTTTCAAATAATTTTTAATAGTAAGTACCTAAAGCTTTTCCGTAAATGCGCCACTTTAGATGCGCTTCAGACGAGTGTGCTTAAAGTACTATATGCATTCTTCCTCTTGTTTTCTGCGACACAACCAAACATTTTTAACATTTTTCACTAAAGCTTACCCTCGTCTGTTTTTTCACTTCCGCTCAGCTCTCCTCACACTTCAGTTCTAACTTCTTTGGTAATTGCTTTGGCAACTTGAGCACAGCTCTTAGCTTTTATGCAAATAGTGGCGCTTTTCTTCAGACGCGTTTGTTGTTCTTGTTGTTATTGTACTAGTTGTTTGGAATTTTCATTAGTCTAGCATAATTAAAGCTTTCCAGTGGCATGTTTAGCATTTTAAATTTAAATATTGTGGCATAAAGTTTCGAATTCTTTACACTCACACTAAAATCAGTGAAGAGCGCACAACAACACTAATATATATATGTATAATAAAACATCTGTAGTTGTATACATGTAAATAGCATGCACATACGAACATATAAATACATGCACATCAGTTGCACCCAACCGTGCCCTCAACTCGAAAGTTCACTTCTCACTTTTTGCATAAGTGCAAACTGAGCAGCCATGCTGCACACATATGCAAGTGCCCCTATGCGCGTTTGTGTGTGTGTGTTTACGTGAGTGCCTTCTTACAATATGCCAACTATTTTTTTTTATAGCAATTTACGTAAAAATGCTCAAGTGTTTCAAAATACACGTTCTCAAATTATTTGGTATGCTCGGTTTTTTGCTGGGCTCTGAGTTGATCTCTTTGTATGGGTGTCGGTCTGTCGATGTAAGCGTGTGTGTTAGGCGGAGTTCATGTCTGTGCTGCTGCTTAAACTAAATGAGCCCTCTGCCAAAACTTGTCGTAACTTGGTCTTAAAGGCTTTAGTGTGTGTGTGTGTGCGTGTATGTGTGTGCCTAACAAAATTGTCTGCCTTAAATCCTTGAGAAGTTTCGACAATTTTTGGCAAATATTTTGTGCACTTCGGTGCGCTTTAATTGCCTTTTATGTGTTGATATAATCCCTCTTAAATTGTAATGACTTCGTATGCAAGTACTGCTGTTAGGCTCTCGTTTTGTTGCTCTTTTTGAAAGGATTTAAATTGTTTTATTTGAATGCATGATTTTATGTTGAATTTTTTTGGCTTTTCTGCAGAATTAAAATTTTCGTGTTAAGGATTTCACATCTGTAATTATTTTCTTTTATATATTTGATGGTCTGATTATGGTCTGGCTGGTTAGTGAGGAGCTCGAGCTCTAAAGACACCGAAGCACTTCATGGTGCAGCTGAGTTCTGTTTTTCTTTCCATATAAATTACATGTTACAGTGGAAAGTAGGAATATAATTGTTGAGAGAAAAAGTATCTTAACATCTTTACATTTTCGGTTGAGAACAACAAATGCTTCAAAGTTTTTATTTGATAGGGCTTGAAGTATTACTGAACAAAGTATCACAAAATGTCAATATTTTGTAACAGCTTTGCAAGCATCCTTTAAGATATATTTAACACTATCTTAGCAGTATTATATTTTCGGTCCAAATTAACAGCTATTTTGAGAGGTTTTTTGATATATCTTAAGATATGACTGGGAGTTTGGAGGATCGGAAGTTTGGGAATTGGAACTTTTTATTTGTTGAAAGTGTGATTAGGGTTAAGAATTCAAAAAAATTACTAGTTGTGACGAAAAAAATGCATATATCGAAAGACCTTTTGCTCAAGATAGAAATTTGAGCTCACAGGATTACAATTTTACAAATTTATTTTGAAAGTTAAATTGAGTCATATTTTAAGTTTTATTTCAAATGCTCTCTCTGACAACTATTTTCTGATCTTATATTTCAATATACCTACGCATTAGGTTCCTTTTTCGAACTAAATATATCTTTCACATATTAAAGCGCTTGTTGACATTTAACGAGATACTTAGTGTTCATACTTTTCCTTAGCTATTCCTTTAAAATATTTCCTCGCCGCAATTTCCCACACTTTATTCTAGCTGTGCTGGAAAACGACGCATGACCTTTAGCTACTCCTCTGCAACTTAGTTACAAAAGAGAATAGCAAATAGCAAAAATAGCTCAGCCTATTTACTGCCATTATGAATTAAGATATTTTGCCTGGGCAACCGTAGGGCGTTTGTGTGGTTGTTATTTTAATAATGTTGCTTTTTAGAATATTTACATTTTACGTTGAAGCATTTTCCATGCACATATAAGAAATAGTATTATTTCGTTTTTGCTTTAATGTCGAATCTGGCGCTTGAAGGCGAAACGACGCATAAGCAAAAGAATCACGTCGGTTACCATGTAGATACAATCTGCAGATACAGATAAAAGTTATAGCTACTTACGCGTTTATACGTTGTGAAAGTTAAGTTCGTAAGTGCGTGTGAGTGCTTTTGAGTGTGATTGTAAATTCTGTATAAATGCTGGAGGGGAAGGGAGGGAGTTTGTAAGAGTGCGCTTCGAAGCAAGAAACACATACATAAAAATGAAAGCACGTCAGCTGCTCACTAAACGCAAAAGTATACGCATACGCACACACACACACACAAGTACATAAATTATTTACAATTCCATCAAATAACAACAAACAAGCGCCATCTTGTTTGCCTTTCGACTCTCACAGCCGGACGCTGTCCTCCAGCAGCGTGCACACTCACATGCTGTACATAATCCTTGACGGCCACTCTCTGACAGCTTCTTGCAATGAAATGTTGTCCCGATTTGGGTCCTTCATTTATTGCGATTTTATGATTTTCCAAACTGATTCGTTTCGCTAACATTTTTCACATGCTTCAAGAGCCTGTGGCTCTTTCTGCCCCTCCTGCTTGATTTTTGCTGTTGTGGCTGCTTGCAGAAGCAGCTCCTTGTTTTTAGCGGGTGGCTGTGGGATACATTGTACAAGTTTCGAGTTGTGTCATTTGGCATATGCTGTTGTATTTTCTATTTTTATTTCCTTTATGTTGCGTGTGTGTGGGTGAGTTTTGCTCCGCTGTGGTTGCCATTGACCAGTCATAAATGTTCTGCTTCAACTTATTATCGGCGAAATTGCTGCTATATCCTTTACTGTTCAATGCATCATGTGTGTTTATGTGTGTGTGTGTGTGTGAGCTCGTAAAATTTTTTAGCTTCGGGCGCATGCGAAAGATTGAACATGCAAAGTTTTGATTCGATTCCCAAACTCTTTGCTATTTTTCATGCACGTTTCTGTGTGTGTCTATGTGTGTGTGTATTTGTGTGATTTGTATCATCCCATATGCCATTCCTCTGTCCTTCTCAACTAAACTCTTGCTTACAATTTCTTGCTTTGTTAAAAGTGTTGCTCGTTGCTCTAACTTTTTCTTGATTTATTTCGAGTGCTTTATTTATGCTTCTTCTTGTTCACCATACGAGTAAATTCTAAAATATTGTACTATACTGAGGAAAAGTTATGCTTTCTGTAATTACATGTCAGTGTGTTTTTTTTAGCATTGTCTCTTTTCCTCTGCAGTTATTAGATATTGGTTCGGTCATCAACATGCAAAAACTTAGAAACAACGAGATGCTCCATCTTTGGTAAGAGAGTGAAGTTGTTACGTTCATAGTTAAGGATTGCTACGTCAAAATATTTTTGTGTACCGTCCCTTATGGAATCACATTTTCTACTTTTAACTTGGATGACGGATATACGAGAGAAAAATACATACACATATGTATATAGAGGGCTAAGGGCCAGTTTCTCAGTGGATGTTTAAATCTAATTTGCGAATTGAGTTTAAATCTAGTTTAACTTTTCTTGAGTTTCACAGTGCATTTATTTAAATACGGAATAATGAATGGCAACTTCGAATATTTGACAATTGAACACAGCACAACTTGCCAAAAACATATGTTCAATTGTTCAATTATGGAGGCAGCGCGAGCTAAAAATTTTTCGTCGGCCGAAAGAAGTGAATTATTGGATATTCTTCAAAGAATCCAACAGTTTATATTATTTATAATACTACGGGATCATTTATATGTGCTACACCATGCAGTTGTATGTTTAATTTGGCCGCTTATAAATTGCAATATTGTCGACGCAGCTTGCCTGCATATCCGAAATCAGCTGTTTATTTGTTTTCGATTGCAACTCTGTGCCGTACTTAAATGCCCACAACCGGGCATTTAAATTGTATTTAACTTCCCACTGTGAAACTGAAATTCCCTATTTAAACTGCAATCAGAGTTTAAACATCCACTGTGAAACTGGCCCTAAGAGTGTCAACGATGTATTGGATGAAGCGTGTAGAAAATAATAATAGTACGACAGCTACTACAAACTTCGATGGGCCATTATGATTCAGACTGCTCAATTTCAATATAATTTACTTCATACTTAGTACAATATTAGATTCTGGTAATAAACGGATCTAAAATTTGATTGAAAGAAGAAGAAAGCCAATTGATGAAAAATTTTAAACGCATCTCACCAGAAAACGAGTGTTCGAGTTTGGCACGATTTGTATATTTTATATACCCTTCTCACACACAATTTTTCACAAACTTTTTTCTCTCGCCCGCAGAATCAAAATACAAAGCCTTAGCTCAGTGCACAAACTCAGTGTTTCAAATGTCCTTGTATGTATTTTTTTTAAAGTTGCATCCGAAATGCGATGAAACGCATACATAGAAATGCCAACTACTACAACAACAATACGAGCATACAAATATACTAACAACAACAACTAAAAGGGGGCAAGCTATGAAACTAAACGAAGACAAAGCAGATTCCAGAACAATTTGTATTTTGCGATAATATTCATGAGCAGAGCACGGACCGAGCAGAGTGCTTCTGTGAGCAGTGGCTGTGGGCGTAGCCAATGGGTTGTTGAGTTGTTGTAGCAGGTGTAGTGACTGCAGCAGCAATTACTTGAAATTCTAAAATATGCTGTGCAGCATGGAATCGGGCACACCCACTTTGAAGTGCCTTCATGCCGGACAGCGATGCCAGCGGATGTCAGCGGGCGCACTGCTGACGAGCAGGAAACTTATTCGTGTAAGCATATCCTTTTTAGTTGCATTTGATCCTTTAGCTGGTTACGACATGCACATGACACTTGCTTGCAGCTGCTCTTGTCATTCGGCATTTCGGATTTTTGCTTCGCTTTCGATGCTTTTTCCTTCGTTCTGTGTTCTTTTCATTCGTTAGCATAGTAAATTCGTATCAAGCGCGATTTGACAGTCTGTCCTTTGGATGTTGCATGCCTCATTGTAAAAAGCAGCATGAATGGGAGTGGCAGTTATCAGACTTCACTGCTGCTTTGTTGCCGGCGTGCATGCTCTTAACTCTTCTTCCTGTTCACCTTGCTGTTGCACTGCTGCTCTTGCCAGCACCTTGGCATCAATTGCTTCAAAACCGTCCATAGTTGCAGGCTCCTCTCAAGCACTCTCCAGCTCAAATTTCTACTACGTCTCCTGTTTCCTAACCTCTGCTCATTTTAGTTGTTGCCTTCCATCGCTTAACTTCGCTTCCCTTTCATACTTTTATCATGATTTTTCTATCGGCCGGAAGCATCAGCTGCCCAGCCAGCAGCAGCAGGGAATCGTCCAAATTGTTCGCTTCCTTTGTGCGGCAAATTCCTCGCCGCTTGCTGTGTGGGTGAGTGGCACTTTGGGCATTGTTATTACTGAACAATGCTTGTTGTAGTTGTAGTCGTAGTCATAGTCTTTGCAGTAGTATTGACAGTGAGAGCAGCGTGGGTTGTTGTTGTTGCCAGCGTTGCACAAAAACAAAGGCTCCGAATCTGGTAATTGCAATCAGGCATTTCCATGCAAATGGGATTTAATCTAATTTAGGCGGCAGCATCTTCCCATGGCAACGCGTATGCCGGAGCTGTGCGTCAGCTGAGTAGTGCGGAGTGTTGGCGTGCGATTAGCCCAGTCACTTACGCCTTACTTAATCCACTTACGGGACACTACATTTCAATTGATAGCGAGCTGCTGTCGAGCCTATCAAAATTGTAGCAAGCAATCAAATTAATAGGTGAGACGAGCAGAGCGGGAAGCGAGTGGATTTTCATACTTTTATTATACGAAAGGACTTATACTTAGTGCCTGTAATGTAGGTGTTCTAAGCTTAGTTACGTTGAGGCGTGGAAGCAATGAAATTGAACAACCTCAAGGTTTAATGCTTTCGAAATTTATAGCAGTTTCTAATTAGTGGAATGACTCAAAGGATGCCTTAGTGTAATTACAGAAAACTAGCTTTAATAAATAAAATGGCGAACATATCAAAGTTCTCTCGTGTTTTGAAAATTTCAGTATGGCAATAATTAAATAATTAAGTACAAACGATTATGATGAGGATTAAGATAAATAAGCTTTTTAGTACAAGTGGACACTTAACCAAAATTCCAGCAAAGTGTTTTATATAGAGCAGAATTTTCTTGATTTGGGTGAACAACTTGTTTGAAATTAAATTGTCAAAATATATCGAACTTTTCTATCGTCTCACCAAGTAATTTGCTTTCTAAAATTTGAAATGGAAAAATTTGTAAAGCATTGAATTGCACTAAACAAGCATTTATAGAATATATGCATCCGTCAGTTCTTTAGTCATGCAGGACTCTTTTAACTTTCACTAAATTTTAGAACATATTTGCTTACATTTGATATTTTTAATAGCTGCTGCTAATTTTTCTATGATATGACTTAATTTATGACTCGCAGCTGAAATTTAATTTTTGGACTTATATTATTGACTTGATTTATAAAAAATTGATTTATAAAAAATCGGAAGCTGAGCTTCAAACTTTAGCAAGACTAATTTTAAACAAAGAGTTTTTTCGGCAGGCAAATCTTTAAAATGTTTCCAATTTTAGATGGGTTGAGTGTTCCGAAAGAAACTTTTATTTGCATGTCAAGCCTTTTTGGAACATCTGCATTTTATTCTTTGTGAAAATATACGAGGAAGCAATTCTATTCTGCAACTGTAATTTTCACACACATTCAACTTTACTTAAATATGCTGAGATCAGATTCTTCATCGCGCTTCTTAAATCAAGTGCCCTTGAAGGACACTGCTGCCATTTAAATTCCTACTCGAAGCAAACTTGCTGTAGCCTATAAATAATAATTTCCATTTCAGCACGTTATAACTGTAAAAGGCTTAACTGCTTTTTTTAATGCACTCCAAGGGTAATGACTCGTTATAAGCAGTGATCAGGACATATGCAGTTTGTCTTGCAGGAATATTTACTGCTGCAGCTTTACTGCAGTTTTTGTTGCTTTTGTGTTAAGGCACAAGAAGCATGTCATATTTTAAAGTGCAATTATTGAAATCACAGCAGCTGACATATTTATTATACAGTATGCCACTGAACTGTGAGTGTATGTGAGTGCATAATATATGCAAGTTGGCTTTATATGTACGAGCGTGTAAGTGTGTGTGTAAGTAACTTCATTAAAAGTGCTGCAAACGTTGTAAGATTCAATTCAATCTGTGCACTACATATGAATACCATTGAGATGTATAAAAATATACACTGCTTTATTCAGATAAGAGTGTGAAAGTGTGTATTTAATTGAAATAAAATCAATTGTAATAATTTATGCTGAAGGCAGTAAAAATCATGACGTATTATAAGTTTATAGTTGAGATTATTATTTATAATTGTGGAATCAAACTAGGGCTATCAATCATGTTCTTCTGAATCTTGAAATTCAAAAATTTCCACAGCATTCAAAATGCTGGAAATGCCAGGATACCAAGTCCCAAGTTTTCATACTCTTCTTTTTAGAATATTCTCAGTGCTGAATGAAATTACCAATTAGAAAAATTACAACGTAACGAACTTTTGATTACAATATATCAGCTGAAAAGTATGAAACTTGGTCTGACGTTGATTTTATTTCAGTTATATTGAATTTCACTTATAAGAAACAAGTTTCTCAGTCCATTGGGCTTCGAAGGAATAGTTTCCAGTATGGAGGCGTGGTAGCGAGTCTCTCTCCTTGTACGAATCACATATTTCAATTATATATATTCACATAAGATAGTTTTCTTTAATTCTGTTAAAAAATTCCCGAAATATTGGACTTTTAAATTCGTGATGTGGAACACTTCGATTTGAGTGCCAACAAAAAATGACATCTTCTTAATTTTATAAAAAATATGTCGCTACTAAAATATTCGATGGTTACAAACATTGATCCCGTAGTTTTAAAGAGAGTGAACGCTTGAAAAGGCAAGAAAGCGACTTTGCTAGAAGTCTGGTTTCAAAAGAGTGCCTGAACTGCCCGAAAAGAACAAGTATGTGTATGTGTGTGTAAGTGCTCTTGGGATAGTTTGTATGTGTGCATGCTTGTAATTGCGGCACTTGCGATTGCAAAAAAGGCGGCAAAGTGCGGATGGAAAAATGAGAGAATCTGTTTAAATAAAACGTAACAATGCGCAAATTATGGACCGAGGCGTGTATTTACTTTTAATTAATTAAGTTGGTGAAAAGCTCATAGCAGCAGACTTCGTTTGCATGCTGAAGGCACACACACACACACACACACACACACAGACAAGCGCACCGCCGCATGCCGCCGACTCAGAGCAGCGTAAAAACCGCCACAGCGGCGGCAAGCAGAAGTGCTGCGGCAATTGCAATTGCAGTCATGCTGCTTGCCAGGATAATGCCGTTAAAATCCTTGCAATTGTTAAAATTTCATAATTTCTGCGTTGATGTGCGAACGATTCTCATGACATGAGGGGCGGGTAGCGGGTAGGCGGGCAGCAAAGGCGACCGAGGGTAGTTAGTGTGAGCGGTAGCTCGAAAGAAAGCGCTTTTATTATTATTGCTGCTGCTGTTGTTGTTGGTGCAGAGCAAAATGCTGCAGGAGCAGCCAAAAGCGGCGAGTAATTCTTATCTTTGTTTGGGCTTGTATCTGTGTATGTGTGCGTGTGTCTGTGTGTGCCTGCAGTGGCCAACAAGCTTGGCTAAATGAACTTTTTAATGCTGAATTATGCAGCGTAATGTGCAATTTGATGTGCTGCTCGTAGCACCCCTTCACCTCCGCTACCAGTCTTCAGTCTCTTGCGTTGCTTGCTGCGCGTTAATTAAGTACTCAAACATTTTTGGGATTGTCAAGAAGAAGAAGCGATAAAAGTAAAGCGTAAGGAGTATTTTATGTGCGGTCGACAGCGATTGTTTGTTAGGTGACATGGCTGCTGTTGTTGTTCTTCCGATTTTAATTGAATTTGCGCATCTTTTGTACGTCGACAAATCGAACGACAAGAATTAATTAGAGACGGAAGAAGAAGAAGTAAGACAAGCATTGAGCAGCAGCAATCGATTATTCGAAATTTATTGAATCGATGTAGAACTTGTTGGATTTTCCAATTGCTTGCATCGATTTCCTCTTAGTTATAAGCTTCCTAATGTTTGAACTTTTCATCGTCGTAGACTTTGTTCTTCTGTTAAAAAAAATTGTATGCATTATTGAATTTCTGCAGTTCAAAAATAAGTTTAAGTGGTCAATTTAAGAAAATTCAATGGGTTGAACGAAAGCTGTTAATACTTGAAGATATGTGGGTACATTAAAACTTGTTACCAATTCGTTAAAATATAATGTGCCGATCATGCTGATCACATAAACCAAGGCAGGCAAATGATGCTCATTGTAATTATCATCTCTATTTATACCGAAGGCGCCACAGTGGCTCGGTGTATATTGGCCTGGATGGATCTTAGTCTCTGATGCGATAGATCGCTGGTTCGACAGTTGACATACTCATACCATTAAACAAATTTGCATGGTGCCATCTCTCACAGAGAACTTTAACTTTCGTTAAATTTTGCAAAAAATAGAAGAAGCGCACAAAAGTTATTGAGAGAAAGCTATGCCATAGACCCATTTTCACAGTTTGTTGCGCCTCTTAAATATATAAGGTATCAGAAATCATCGAGTCGAGGGATCGTTAAATATTTGGCGTTTTGGTTAATTTTTATTGGAATGCCTTATAATCTTCTGGCAATCTGTTTGATCTGAACAATTTAAGAATATAAAATGTTAAAAAAATTTAAATTGGTGGAGCTTATTTCCTAGAAAAAGAAAGTTTTCAGAGGGAATAGATTTTGTTCTTTTGCGTGAGAATTGCAATTTACTTGTTTCCGAAATTTGACTATTTTTATAAAATGCCATGAGATATGTCTGTAATTAGACCTGCTTCGACTCCCCTGCTACGTTAAATTCTTTGCAATTCTCAATGCTGTTTTGACTTCTTACTAAACCAGCTTTTCTACCACTTTCCAATGCTTCCTCTTTATCTCTTGCCCTCACTTCGCCTTATTGCGAGTTGTGTGGCCGTGACAAGTTGTAAATATCCACATTATTACGAAATAAAACACGTCAAACGATAGCGACAATCAATGGCGGAACTTCCGCTGTTGCCTTTCGCTATGCCGCGTTGTTGACGTTGCTGTTGTTGTTGTTATTGTGGCTGTCGATACCGAACTAAACGGCAGACAAAGTTTTGGCACGCTTTAGCTTTTTTCACTATTGCCTTTGTCCTTGCTGCCACATCAGCAGCAGCAACTATTTCGATATTGTTGTTGTTGTCAAGCTTGTTGCTGTCATGTTGTTGCATTCATTTAACTTGGCTGATTTGTCGCAAACATTTTGCAGTGCTCCTGCACATTGCTTGCAGCTGGAGCTGGAGCTGCTGCAGTAATTCGACGAGTCCTTGGAATCGGCTGTCGCCAGGGACGAAGGTGTGGGAGGGAAAGTTGCAGCAGCAAATGTGCTTATTAAAAATTTACCAAGCACTTGCTTATGTTTGCTGGCTTGTTTTCGCCCTATTGTTGTTGCGCTTTGTGGCTGCAATCAATTATTTGCAATAACAAGAACAACAAAAATGCAAATTGTAAAAAAAAATTTACTGCGGTTGAAGTTTTTTCCATTTAGTAAAAGTTCTAGCAACAAAGCGATTTGCGGTTATAATGTTGTAGACGCATTTGTTGTTGTTACTTCATTGTTATTGCATTTGATAAGCAGGGAATGTGATGAAAGGTAAATAATTTCAAATCGAAATAGAGCTTGATTTTTAAATAGTAGATATGCGCGAAAATGCTTGAAATCCAATTGGAGATGCTTTGAACCGGTAGTACAGCACTTCCTGCATAATATGCAATACAATTAAAGTATAAAATATTTACTGTAAGCAATTTACTTCCAAAATGTGGATTCTGATTTCCTGGAGCGACATCTTTAAAAGAAAAAGAAACCATGTTTATGGAATTTAGTAAAGGGTTTAATATTTATAATTTGCAGCTTATTAATGGAGCAAAGAACTTGCAAATGTCGAATTGAAATACAGCAATTGAAGGAAATTCCGCTTTGGTTTAATTTGCAAGCGCAATAAAACGAACCGATTTTAACAACCCCATCATCGGAACAGCTCCATTTCCTGCACGATTCCACCAAATAATTTCAATTGGGTCAACATAAAATCTTTCCCCTTTCTTTGCAGCAATACAACAATAAAAATTAATGCGCTCAGTTACTTTAACAGTGCACAAGTCTACAAGAGGGGACAAACAGAGGGAAAAACAGTTTTCAGCTTGCCAATAGAAAATTTTGCTTTGTAAGTAAAAAGCAATAAAATTTTGATTTTCGATTTATTTTTACGACCACAAACAAATTCAAATAAAACCACGAAAGAATATCGAAATGTGCGCTTAAACTAAATGATGTAAAAATTGTTGTCTACTGACGAAATGAAAGAATATGAGACATATTCACAATATCGTATATCAAATACTTTAGAATTAGTTATTATAGATTGTGAGCTTAAAATAAAATTGCATTATTTGCTAAAATATTTAAAAGTGCATAAAAGATGAAGCTTGCTTGCTCCGATGCTGCAACTGCTAGGTCATCTATTTTTGATGCTGTCAAATTGTCTGCGCTCGAAGTAAGAGCAAGAGCAGCGTTGCAATTCGTTTGATGTGCGAGAATTGTTTTTGAGTTCTGGTGGCCGCTTGAAAGGGTCCTTGGCGCTTGAAGCCGGCAAGCGAGCGAGCGTTGCTGCAAGGAAATTTGCTTAACCAGCCATAAATATTTCCATTTATTGAGTGCTATAAAAGGGCAAGCCAGCTGAAGGCACACATGCCATCAGCCAAAAATACACACACACGCATATACACTCACAGATACAAAAAAAGAACGGCACTGCTGCTCATTCTTGCGCTTCGAAAGTAGCAAAACTTGAAAATTGCAAATTGAGCGAATGGATGACAATTTCGTTGGGTTGTAAAAATGCAGTCAATGTATGTATGTGTGTGTGTATGTGTGAGAAAAAACAGCATGGTAGGGTAGCTAGAAATAGCCAAATGGAGTAAGCAAGAAAAATATAGAAAATTGCTAAGAAAATTGGTTAAGATGGCAGAGGGATACATGCTCTGCATATGTGAGTATGTTGAGAGTGTGTGTATGTTGAGAGTGTGTGGAATTGAAGCGCATATAAAGTAACAACACAAACAAATATAAACAATTTTATATTGAAAAAAATGCGGGCGACTGTTTCGTGTTGTTTGTGTGTGTGTGCTGGCCTTTTCTTTTCGCGTTTATTTTGCTTTGTCGTTTCATTCCTCATTCGCAGCCCTGCAGGAAATTGAACTTGCATGGCGGACTAGAGAATGTCGAATAAAAGAAGTATAGTCACTAGTTCACTTGCTAGCATAGCCGATGAAGATTAACGATCGAACTCTCTCTAACGTTTTGAAAACCAATTCGAGCTTTCGTTCTGTTTGGTAGAAGTTAAAGCTTTAAAAGCTTCGCAAAAGTGCGCCACTTTTTTCATCACGGCTTCAAATTTGGAAAGAAGAATACCAATTTAGCTCACTTACACAGCCTCAAAAATCAAACGAACGCGATTTTTATAAGATATATAAATTGAATTTGTATTATATATTTCGAGTATTCAAATATAATTTTCGCTTTTTTTTAAATGAAAATATGTGTACATAAATTCCGTCATATGATAACAATTTAAGGAGGTATGGTATCTACATGTGAAGGACTTTTCAAGTCAATGCTTTATAACTCGATTCTTCTGAGCATTTAGATAACTTTGAAGTGGCTCATCTCAGAAAAACTTTTTAAATGTCATGTACAGAAAGCTTGCCAATCCCTTTCGAATATGGCTTCTATAGCTTTTGTAAGCTATAAAATTTATAGGTCCCATTGAAGCGGTGCTTCTCAACATTACATTTCAAACCAGATTGGAGTGGCTCTTATTGGCTTTACATTTGAATATATATGGAATGGTTTTTCTCAATTTGAATATTTTTAGGAACTACACTTTAAAGGAACTGCCTTTTAAATGCCCACAGGGTTGCTTTTGTTTTGAGATGGTTGCTGCTGTTTTTTGTTGTTGCAGCAGCAAGCCAACATATGAAAAGTGCTCAAGACAATTTAGATAAAAATTTAAGAAAAACATCGCCGGAGCCGAAAGTTTTCGTGATCGTTGTTGTTTGTTGTTGTTGTTGTAGCTGTTTGCTTATTTGCCATTTTGTTGCGGTTTGTTGGGTTCTTGCGCTGTGGCGTCTTTCTGTGTGTTCTTTTTGCTACGCTTCAGTTTTGTGTGCGTGTGTGTTTGTGTGCTGCCGAGCCAAAAGAGCGCTTGTTTCTGGTCACTTTGCTTTTTTTTTTGCCATTTGCTGATTTTTGTCAATTGCAAAAGCGCACGAAAAAGCGACATAAAAAAATTTAATTGGTTTTTGGTATTTGAAAGATACTTTGACAATTTTAGTGCAAGAAACTTATTTCATCAGTTTGTGTGTATGTGTTTGTGAGTGCGCGCAAGTGTGGGTGTATTTTTGCTGCTCGAAATTGATTGTGTAAATATGGCAATTGCCTGAGCTGGCAAGAAATCTAAGAATTTTTGTGAGGCGATACAAAAATAACTTGTACATTTTAATATGCTTTTTGATAGTTTACAGCTGAGCAAGTTTTTGATATTTAAATTGTAAATTTCCATCTGCAGCTCTAGGCTTTTTGGTCGATTGTTCGATATGGGTTCCATTCTTTTGACTGGCTTTACTGAGTGCTTTTAACATTTTATATAAATTTTTTATTAAGCGCACATCTTGTTATACATTTCGAGCTTCTTTTTGGTAACAGCTTTTTCTGGAATTTTTAAAATTTATTTACAAATCTGAGTATAAATAGAATATAATCAAAGTCATAAGTAGCAATATCCTATCAGGAAGCTGATTCAGCCGACAAGACTGTGAAATATTTCTATATATTTCTATGTATAAATAATGGTCTTATTTTTTCCGTTTGTTGATTTTGGAACTACTATATTGAAGATCGAACAGCTCTGCTTTCTAACATATCAATATCAAGTTCGGTTTATTCCCAACTCAGTTGGATTTAAGGGAGGCCATATCCTAGATTCAAACACAATGGCATTTGAGCCTCCATGATCTTTCGAAGTTTTAAAATCTGTAGTAATTCATTATAATTTATTCAATGTCTCAAATTTACCATTTTTGCTTTAAACCAAAAGTATTCCACAGTTTCTGCCATACCTTGAAGACGCTGATCACGAATATAAGAACAGTTTTCCTTTATCGGTTCTTGTATTGCTAAGTTTGCGATCAAACATGATTAAAAAACAAGATTAATTGAGTTTCCTTTTTGAAAACTTTGAAAATGTGGTATCAAATGATTTCTCAGTGTTACGAGTACGTTTTTTCCCAAATCTTGCTCGTACTAAAATATGCGAATATGTCTCCATGCTTTCTTTCCTTACATTGAAGGCATTTTTGTTATTGCTATTCAATTAATAATGCTTAAGACAGTCAAACTAAACTGCTCAGAAAACTGTGGTGGCCTGCTTCTGCCTTGTAATTTTAAAATAAAAAAGCCTTTTAATGTTGTCCAACACTGTTCCCCTACTCATAGTAAGTTTCTTGATGATGTTAAAAATTCCAAAAAGTTTGACATGTGGTACTACTTTGTATAACTCCGCCCTTAAGATGCAGCTTTCGTCTTCATCATTTGGTTTGACATTTAACAACGGTGTCCCTTTTGCACAGGACACTTTCATTAATTTGTTGAGTGCTTTGCACTAAAATTCGAATCCGTTGCAGTTTCACATTACCAAGTTTCCTTGAACCGATGACATTCTTTTGCAGCCAGCACTGCCTTTTCTCATTTCAGCCGCTACGCTTCACTTTTCTTTTGAGATTTGAAGGAATTAATTTTTAATTTTAATATTCGCAAGGAAAACCTAAAGAAAGTGCTAGCAAGCACTGCTGCTTTAGCCCTAATTAGAGGGGGGAGCTTGCTACCTGCCGCCACTAATGAAAATGCACAACCCAGCAAAGAGAGCAAAATAGCAGCAAAGCAAAGCGGAAATTCCATGAAAGGATTTATTTTCAGTTGTTGCAGTTGGTTAAATGGCAACAAGATTTCAATTTCTGTGGCAAGCTGGCAGACTTGGAAACCTGCACTGTTGCACTGCTGAGCTGATGACGTTTTGCCTGCCGGTGTCGGTGCCTGGGCCACTTCACCCATCTCACCCGCCTGTCACTCAACAACAGCACAGCAGCATATTCATCAAGCGCAACCGCAGCAGCAGCAACAGCCACAAGCAAACAACAAGCAGCGCTGCTCAATGTTGTGCCACAACCTCCCGCACTGCCTCTCAATGCCAAGTCATCAGCGCTAAGTAATCATTTGGGTCTCAGGTTGCACCTTTTAGAATAATTAAAAAAAGAGGCAAGCCAGCAAATTGCAACGCAACCAACAACATTGAAAAAAGAGAAACAACAACAATCAACAACAAGCGAAAACTATAACAAAGACACTGTGGCAAGCAAAAGAAATGCATCTATTCCGGTATTGCGTTTGCCTCGTGCCGTCTCAGCTGAGCTGAGCCCTCAACCCTGCACCTCACATCCTGGCCACAGCTGCTGCTGGCATGGCTAGGCTTGCCGCACGTATGGCAACTGCAGCCGCAGAAATGCGACGCTTAATCCCGATTTATACACGAAAACTTTGGTTTCTTGAAAGTCGAGTTCGTTGGTAAGAAGAGAAAAAACGAAAGGACTCTAATACAGACTTAATCGAAATGTAAAGTTTTTTTAGCCTTTATGTGCTTAAACATTTTTTACATGTGCAACAAGAAATTAAATGACAAAGATGCAGAATTTGCCAAAGAAAACTTTCTCTGAAAGTGCAAAATGAACGAAAGAAAAATTGCCCGAGAAATGTTTCCATATGTAAGCCGGGTTTGTATATGTAAGTGGCTTTTGAGTTCCGGGTAAAGTGGCAGCAAGTGTTGAGCGAAAGTGCTTGCAAAGTGTTTGAGCGAAGACGGAAAATGCAGGCGAAGAGCGCCAAGCAAGAAAAAAAAAAGAAAAGCGCAACAGCTTCAAAAGGAACAACATTTGCAAGAGCGAAAGTCTCGGCGCTTTGCATTTTCTTTTGCACGCCCCTCCGTTTCTTGCACGCTGACCCAAATATCTGTAGGCCAAGCAAGGTAGTGGCAGGTGACCGATGGAAGAAGTGGGAGAAGTTGGGTGTGGCAAAGTCGGCATGTGTGAGTGTTGGCGTTGATTTATTCATGTCGCAGGCAAATTAGCGCATTAAAATGCCTGCCCTTGCCATCTTGCAGCAGCCTTCAAGTGTTACTAATGGCATATCCTCTTCACAGGACGTTGAAGGCAAATTTAGTTATTATCTTAAATATTCTCAAGTGTAATTAGTTGTTAGTCAGTTGCTCATATTTTGACTTAATACACTTGACTGCGCTTGTTGGATCATCGTTAGTGCAATTTCTTAATAAGTTGAAGTATTAGTGATAAAAGCAAGGGTCGAGCTTTATGGGAATCGAATAGATGTAACTTGTGATTGACATTTCGATTCAGTGACGTTTTGGTGCATGGAAAATGCATGTAAAAATATGTAATAATGAGAAAGAATTTCAATTGTAAGAATTTGTATGTATTGAAGTTTTAGATGGCGCTGTTGCGGTATAAAAGGATATAAATACATTCTGCAACGATCGCGAAAAGAATTCAGAAGCTATTCCAACTTTGCAAGGACTATTTGTTTCTCTAATCCACAAGGCTTTCAAGCTGGATTTTTTTCAATGGTAACTTGATCGATTTTCGAATGGACTGCACTAAAATTAATAGTATATGTACATTTCTTCTATTTTAAATATTCTTGCAGTTCCTAGACAACATTTTTAAAATTTAATTTAAACACTTGCTTTTATTTGAGAAATTCGCACTTAATTTTCGTAGACAAGTTTTTTTGAGCCATTTGCAATTTCGGCAAATTGTATTTATATTCCAATTATGTATATTCATATTTTTCAAAAATTTGCTAATGAGAAAATTAATTTTTTTATTTGCTTCCTTGTTTGTTTGTTGGTTTTTTGTGGTTAAGAGTTGCTTGCATTTACAATACTTCAAAAAGTATAAGCAATTGAATTACAGGCTTTTCAATTTCAATGCCACAAAATTAACAATGCAAACAACAACAACAAACAATTTGACTTTTTGCCCAAGCATCTTCTTTGCTGCCCGCTGTCCTTAACTAGAAATCAACAGAGGCCCTTTTTCTGTAAATGGATTTGTGTATGTGTGTGTATATGGAAACGTGCAACTGCATTTGTATGTGAAGACACGCTGTGAGTGCATCTGTAGCGCCGCAGGTGAGACTGTCATTGACAATCATGACAATTTCCTCGACTCGCTTTTGTAGCTGCAACATCAGCAACAGCAACAACGACAATAGTTTTTTGTTGTATTTTTGTTGCTTTTTTCTTTCCGGCTGCTTTCTCGACGTTTGTGTCGTTTTATTCATTTGTGCCTGCTTGGAGCATGTTAGCAGCTGTCAGCCGGGGTTTGTTCCGTTTGTGGTCTGCTGGCAGTGGGACAGTTTGCTTTTGACGTTTCGTGCTGTTGATGTTGTGCGGGGAGGAGGAAGGGGGAGTGCAAGTGAATCATCAAGAGGAAAGGTTTTGGCAGCAGTAAAGGATTGAAAAACGTCTGCTAACCTTCCGGCTTGTGAATGGAGTTGCTTGCTCTTGCTTATTTCCTATGTTTTGATTGTGTTGCTTCTGCCGAAATTTCTAACTGCACACACACACACTTACAAACGTTTCCTCAGACACACTTACAAGCATGTAGCATGTTAGTTGCTGCTCGACATGCTTCATTAGCCGAATTGTAGCGCATCACAAGTCAAGCACTTCAAATCCTGCAGCTACAACTCTGCGCTATGTGCGCTCTTGAAGATATGAATGTGTGTGTGTGTGTGTCTGCCATCATTTGAAATCATTCATGCTGCCAGGCTGCTTTGCTCTTGCAGTCGCTTTTGTTGTTGTTGCTGTCCTTGCATAAATAACTAATGCCACTCAGCGCTCATTCTTGTTTCTTCCGTTATTTCAGCGCTCTTAGCCAAATTTCCCAACGAATCATGAAGCGTAATCACTCGAAAGTAACTCGCTAAGATATCCACTCTGCATGCGTTTTGTAAGCAATTTCCCTTACGCTTTTTTGGATTTGCACTGCGCTTTTGCCTGATATAAAAAAATATCATGTCATATAAAGTTTTTTTTTATTTACTTGCTTACTTTTTTGAGCAATTTGTTGCTCATATTTACATTTGAAAAATGTTGTTAACTTGTATTATTGAAATAATCTGCGCTCTGAAGTTTACATATATTTGAAAATATTTTATAGAAGTATCAAACATACTAAATACATACATACCTACATACTGGTTAGCATCTTAACCTACCAAATCATGAGCTCGAGATATTCCCCGTTTGCAGACTTTAAAATAAAATGTTTCTTCTTCGTACAATATATTTTTAAAATTACTAGAATTCACATTGAAAATTCACTAAAGAGGTTTTCTGACAAAAAGCGAAATAGCTCTACTAGTAAATATACTGATATAAGTAGCTAAACCAGTTCTGTTGTTGTATGGTTAAATCTGTTTGTTCCATACAGGAATAGATGGTTGTTGCCTTTTCTATGGCAGAAGTAAGTCAAGGAGATTCTTCTATGATATTTGAATGTTGTAAATTTCTTCGACTTTTCCTTAAGTTAAAATAAAAAATTCGAATCACAATTTTACTGCTAAAATACTTTTAAATGATGGCATACCTTTCAACTCTTTCACTTCTTGGCAAATTTTCTTGCACAAAAAGCTTCAATAATTCGCGCAGTTAATATTATGCAATGCACCCTAAGACGCGCTAAACGCTGCCAAATTATATCCTACAACAGGGTGGTGCATGAATAACAGAGCAGATCGGACGTGTCGGCAAATGCTTCACTTAATTTACAATTCGGAGTAAAAGCAACCAAAGAATGCACTGGAGAAGGCGCAGAAAAAGACGCGAAATAGAAAAGCAAGAAACTGCATAAAAAAACGATACCAAACTCGCCATTGCAAATTAATGGCCTGCCACCCAAAAACACCAACACAGCCGCACGCTGCCAAGACTGCGCCGCCAGTGCGCTGCACTGCATCTGCACGCCGAGTTCACTAAGGCCAGCAAATTTAATGGTTTTCCACTAGCGTGTGTAAGTGGGCGATTTTTGCCCACAGCTGGAAATTGCTGTGGCTTCAACTGCTGCTACTGCTGCTGTTCTGCTCTGTTGCCCAACTTCTTTGCTGCTTTTCTTTCATATTCGTTTACACTTTCGGTCAAGTGTTACTCTTAGTGTGTCTGTGCATGTGCTTCTGCGTATACATGTATGTGTGTATGCGTGTGATTTTGGCATTAAATGCAAAAGGATTTTCTTTCTTATGTCTGCAGGCGGACGCAGTTGCTTTGCCTGCCTGCAATTTATGCCAAATGCAACTCTGCGTGTGCTTCTGTGTGTGCATGTGTGTGTGCATGTACATACCACCCTGTGCTTGCGCCAGTGGCAATTTAATACACACATGAGTGCATTAGTGTCTGTTCCTTGTTCATTTTGTGCATTTTCTGCATTTCTCTTCCGCAAGCTCGAGCTTTGCATGTGTGCTTGTGCGTGTGCCTGAGTGTGTGTGCGCTTTTGTTGCATGTCTTACAGAAATTAAGGCTTGTGTGGTCATTTGTGTGGCAGTACAAGATTCTAGCAATTCTAATTGGCATTTCTTGTTGTTGTTCTTGTTATGCCTGTAAAGATGTTTTAGAGCAATTGATTGTGGCCATAAAAAGATATGTCTAAGCCGATGCTACACACACACATACACACACTGACAAATCGTTCTTATGAAACTGCACATTCAGTCTATTAAGGGTATATAACAAATATTTTAATGAGCAAATTTAAACGCTTTAAAATGGACTTGCTTAAAATAAGCGGTTAAATTTTCGGAATCAATTGCCAAATATCTTTCTATCTGTCTATCTGTGCTAACAGAGCTGCAATTTCTTGTCATTGAATAAGATATCTCATAGTTTAAGCAACAAAATGATCTTCATTTGGTAACTACATTTCTGGAGCGTTATATTTTGTGTATCGGGCTTTGAATATTGGCCCTTCCTACTTTTTGAGGAAAAAATATAAGTTTTAGATTTCCATAATTCCCTATCAAATTATAAATACATAGTTGGTGAACATAGTATTTCGAACACGATTCACTTTAAAATTTCCATCAAGTGTAAGCAGAGACGCCTGTAGAGAGCAGCTCGGAAGACTAAACTTTCAAGACTGACTAACTAAAGTAATATTCTGTCAGGGAAATCCGATAACAGGTTCCAAATTTCTGTTTGTTTGAATTAATAAATATATTTTTATATGTGATAAATCGATTGCTCTGTTCTAGCGAAAACTTAGTCCAAACATTTTATTTTTGGAGGACAAGCTTGAAGATTTTGGTTCTCATACAATATTGCTTGTAAGTAATTTTACAGTTTCTTTCTGTCCAATTGTCATAAATAAGTATGAGTTCATGTAAAAAGAAGATGTCCGGAAGAAACTGGTTGTACTGTTGCATGGAATCATCGATATACTTCCGTAGAGGATTGCAGAGTTCTTGAAACTGCATCTTTTTCCGATCACAGAAACTTAAGCTTTGTGGTATATACATACATATATGGATAAGTCGAGGGGTGGATGAGAAAGATAGTTGGAGTAGTCAAGAAGGAAGATGAAATCGAGAGGCGGCAATAGGAAAGCCAAAAGGAGGAGTTAGGAAAAGTTGGCGTTTTCCCATTTAACTTCACTTTAATTAATGCGCCAAGTCAGGTTTCTACAAGCGAATGACTTCCGACAAAATGGTGAACTTAATTTGCTTCAGCGCTGCACTGACGTTGTCATCGCACGCCCTCTAGTGGCACTCAACGACATCAATGCGCTGAGCAAAAGGCAGTAAAGCCGTAAACTGCTTAATTTTTTACTTCCTTAGAGAGTTGTGAGAAGCAGACTGCCACACACACACACACATACACATAGACACAGCCGAATACACAGACACAGCAGTTGAACATCCTGACCGCATCGACGGACACGGCGAGTCAGACACATAAAGGCGCATTAAATGCAACTGTGTATGCGGCAAATAGCCTCGAGTGAGATGCGCTACGCTGACTGCGCTGCCCTTTAACTGCTTGCGGCAGCCATTTTCATAATGGCCACGATGCTGGATGCTGGGCGCTGTAGCTACTGCAGCCACTTCTGCTACATGCACTTCTCCTCTTGTTCCTCATCCAGCTGCTTCTTTATTTTTTTCTATCTCCTTTTGTGGCTCCCTCTTCTTCTGCCCACTAACTCGCTCCAGCTGTGGCCTCTCTTCCTTCTGCTGCTGCTTCTGCTTCTATCTGCTGTTGGCGCTGCGTTGAAAACGAGCCCCTTTCCATCTTGCTGCACCTCTTGCTCCCCGCCTACTTTTTTTGCGCCGCATGCAGCTGCAATTCAGGCGGGAATCATCTGAGATTACAAATAAATTATCGCTTAATGGCGCTTTTTCTGCAGCGAGCCATGAGCCACTGGCCACGAATGGCTGAACCTTTTGATCCTTTGCGTTTTGGCGCGTACGGCTGGCCTGTCGGTCGGCCGATGCCGTTCTGCAGCTGACCGCTTGCCCGGCAACCCGACCCAGCATAAGCGGCAGGCAGACAGTCTGCGGAGCGTGCAGATAGCACTATTCAGGGGAGGGGGATGATGGCTACCTTGCTCAATGGTGCAATATCATTTCCCTGTGTTTTTGCGTGTGGTCATTACACTGCGCTGAAGAGCAGAAGAAGGATGGAAGGAAAACGACGAGAAGGGGGAGAGAGACGCGCGTTTATTGCATGAGATGCGGCGATAAAAACGTGCGAAAAGCAGCAAAATAAATAATAGAATAGCCCGCAGAGGCGCGGCGAGGCGACATTGATGCAGCATGTAAGTGCAGAAAGCGGAGGAAGTGCGGAAATGTGGCAGCAGAAAATCATGTTGACCATTGGCAGTTGGGAATGTCTGCCGTTATCTGCATGTGGAGCTGAGCGTATAAAGCTGGTAGGTATGGAAATGCGCTTCATGTCGAGCGCTGGTTCACTGTAAACTGCACCCTTTGAAGCGATATGCCAGCGAGACTTGTCCAAGTAGTCGCGCGGAGGGGGCAGTTTGTTTTCCAGCAGCGCCAAATTTATAGTTAATGCCATAATTTCGCGCTTTGTCTTTGTCATGCCTAATGGAAATTTTTTATGCGAAGCTGTTGTTTTGTTTGGTGTCTTATTTTGCATTTCTATTTATTTCTTCTTCTAGCAAAATGGAAAACATTTCCATGCCACTTCGCCTACGCAATTCGTCGTCTGGCGCACATTATCTAGTAATTTCTAGCGTGACCCATTTGCATACCTTTTCTTAGCTGTTGCACGCAAATGCAGTGCTCTAATCTCTCAACTGAAATATTCCACCGCTTGCAGATGCATTGCATCCCTGCGTGCACTCTAGCACAATTCCCTTCTTCAAGGCGTTCCTTTTTTCTAGTGTTTAGCAGTGTTTTTTAGTTAAAACTCAATTTACTTGAGCGCTTTTTTATAATTTCTGCTTTCCTGTCTTTTTAATTGCATAATGAAACTTAAACGCCAGCAGAGTTCCAGCAAAATGTCAGAATTTCCTTCATAAGCATCCAGTAGGTAAGTCTTTAGCAAAACTTTATTTCTTATATTTTGGATGCTAGGCAACGCAAAAAACTGGCGCGACATGAAATCATGAAATCAGGTGAAGTAGAAGAAAGCTTTAAGCAATTTGAGCGCTGGTTGATTGAGTTAGTAGTGGAAAGTGCAAGCGAGAGTGAAATGAATCTGCAGAGATTGTCATTAAGAAAACAGGGTTGGGTTTCAGTGGAGTCCAAAAGAATTTGTGAATTTGTGAAAACAAGTAGACATTGTTTTATAAGGGACAAATAATATAGAAAATGCACTATTATTATAGTATTTTGCACAGAGATCTCTCAATTAAACCTTTAGATTTAGGAACACGATGCAGCCAATTTGGGATTTTCCTGCTTACCCAGAATATATTGTATCAAAATATTTTATATACACTTTTATATATACATATGTATATTTATGTTTGATTATTTGGCCGCGATGTTATTAAAAAAATTTCCACACATTTGATGATCTTATTTACTTATTTATCTTTGCCTCTCAAATGCTTTTCATATCCCGTCTTTTTCACTTTCCAGAGCTAAAATTCGAAGCTGTGGTTTCCATTTTATTCATTGCAAAAATACGGATTTACATGTCCTGCAAACTTGGAAAACAATGCAAAGAAAACATTTCATCAACATTCGTATTTAACAAAGTTTTGTTTAATAGTGCTAATTGCTGTCCTGGACATTTCTTGCCCTTAGAACTGTATGTTTGTAAATCAAACTAGAATAACCCTTTCCATTATAACTGCTTCGCTGCCAATAATTGAATTGTTCTTGAAGGCTTATAATTTCCTCTCGCATTGTAATAGATTTCTTTTTGCAAATCCTTTTGTTAACATTTTACTTTCAATTAGTATAAAATAATTTACTAATGCCACATGTGCCCAAGATTGTGCTACGATTAGAATTACATATTGACTTAAACAATTTTTGGCATTCTCCAAACAGTTGAAGCTTGTTTACTTGGAAAAGAGTACGAATTTCG
This sequence comes from Neria commutata, assembly GCA_963457695.1. Classification (NCBI taxonomy): domain Eukaryota; kingdom Metazoa; phylum Arthropoda; class Insecta; order Diptera; family Micropezidae; genus Neria; species Neria commutata. The sequence continues at coordinate 15,508,585 of OY735245.1, read as the reverse complement.
TACTCAAATGCCTGCGCAATGATTTTTGGAGCATGAAACATTGATTATGAGTAGCAACACAGGAAACAAAGCTCAAACAAAAAGATAGAAGATAAAAGCTAAAAGTTTAACTTTTAAGCTGCTGCAATCGCATCGATTTCAATTAAATTAATTGAATTTCCAAAGTGAAATGAAATTTAATTATTGAATGCCAGCGCCACGCTCGGAATTGTTCCACTCTGCGGGAACTCAAATACGCAAAACAGACGCAAATGAAAAAGGATGTGCTCCTATAAGCGTGTGTATGTGTGTGTAATATTGCCTTTTATTAAATTGTAAAATGCGCCGCTTTGTTGGTGTGCGTAGCGCTGAGTGTTGATGTGTGTGTGTGTGCGTTCTCTCAACCCATTTGAACGGGTATCTGATACCGTACAAATAAATTGATAATTTTCTGAGAACTAGTTTTTATTTGGCTATAGATATAGCACGTTCCAAACATCAAGGCTTTATCTCAAATCGTTATAGATGACACAAAATATCTTCCATTGTATATATGTATATGATATATCAAAGTTGCTTGCTTGCATTAACTTGTGAGTGCTCGTACTATTTTAGCACAAATTGAAGGGTCCTAAAAAATCATGATATAGCCATATCCAAACGGAATTGAGAAGCTTTATTTTCATGCCAAAGAGTACTTTCGAAGAGTTGCCAATTCATCGCAAGAGACGGCACCAGTGGATGCACAAATACATACAGATTCAAAAACCCACTCACACTCCCGACGAAATACCAGAGGATGGTTCCGGGAGGATACCTGCATCCACCCGTATGATTGAGGAAGGTTTTTAGCGGGTAAAAGTTCTGCACTGGTTAGAAAAAAACTCCCACTCGGCAAATGTTTCGCTTAATTTCAAAGATCGACTGCCACGAACTTTTCTCGATATATCCGAGCAATTTCTCTAAATCTCAAGCGGTGCATTAAAAGAAAGAAATTCTTTCGGTATTATAACAAGTTACGAAAGAAATAACGTGAACAAAATAAAGCACGAAAAACGCATCTGCCTCGAAATGTTTTCTATATCATTGGCATTAGTTTTCTGGGCGAGGCCCTCGAGCATACCATCGTATTTGTGCTGAGTGGGCTCAGATACTCGTACATATCGGCATATGCATGTATGAGTGTGAAAACAAATGTTAAGCAAATAAAATAAAATAACTTTTACAAGTATCATCTGAAGGCAAAAAGCCGGCTCGGCGCAATTGCCACGGCAACAAATACACACATACACCGAAAGTTGCCACTTTGTACGCGGCAATTGAGGTGGCTGGGAAAAGGAGTCAAGGCATGGGAGGGGTATCACTTAATTGCATTTTCTACATGCATAAACTTGCGAATTGGAAATAGCAATCGAGCGCTGAAATTGCATATTAACTGCCGCCGTGGCTGCCAATTGCCGCCGTTGCCGCAACAACATCTCAAGTGGTTTTTAATTTGCACGCTCTCAAATGCAAATGAGCACAGTCCTGCAGGCCTGGGTGTGTGTGTGTGCCTGGGTGTATGCCTTCTGCATGTGTGCGCATTATTTCATAGCTGCAAAAGAAGATTTCCGCTACAGCTGCTCGTAGGCGTGCAAATTTTAAATGTATTTAAATCGTAAATTTACAGTTACTATTTTTAAATTTTATACAAATCGAATTGGCACGAAGATTTCGATTTTTCGAAGGTGATATAAAACACTTTTTTCTCCATCGAAATTTAAACTTTCTGAGTTTTGCCTACATCTTTCTTTATTTTTTAGCATGATAAAAACCATCAATATATTTTTGGAACGTTAAAATAAAATTATCTAATGGATGTGATTGCTTCACTGTTTTAAAACAGTTCCTGTTTGATAAGACTTTCACATGCTATAGCGTATTGTATGATATTCTTATGCGATGACATTCAATGTTATCCTCAATTCTAGAACTAATTATTTCAATGACAGAACTTTTCTAAAAAATATATATCAATATATTTTTTCAAAGATTTTATGGAAATCTTGATGTTATATTTTTTGCAGTTGATTTCTAAATTTGTTTCGTAACACCAGAACGATGCCTGTAGCTTGAGATTGAACCTCACAACAGATTTTTGTGTGTATATAAGAAGAAGAATTTTGATTTGTAAATGAAATACTGAAATACTTAAATTTAACACGAATAACATAAAATTTAATTTTTAAGGTTTACATCATTGATAAAATGAAAGCATGTATGTAAAAATTCACTTTATGGAATGCAAGGAATGAAGGAAAGAATGAATAAAGAAAGAGACATCGGTATGCAATTTCTCTTCAACAGATTATGCAGCGGACATTTCACCTCTTCTTACTTGCTCCAGCCATATGAAAAATGCACTTGCAAGAAAATTGACGAATACTTCTATGCCAAACGCTCGCTTCTCAATTTTCGAAGCTAAGACAAGGGAAATCATATTCAAATGAACATCTTTTCTTTATGTCAAAATCATGAATATCAAATAACAAATATTTCTTGCATTTCCACGCTTCCTTTTGTTAACTCACGCAAGAACTGACGCCAATCAAGCATGCAATGCATAGAGTAGCATAACTGACTGACGTAGCGCTACACAGGAAATGGATGTAGAAGTCAAATGCAAAATTTGCCTGTCATTACACGAGTTAAATGCAAATTTGTGATGGTTGTAACGAGGTAAATTGCCTTGTTTCAACGCAAATCTGCTTGAATTTATGGCCAAAGCGCTGCCGCTCGGTGCGTCTGTGTGTGTGTGTCTCTGTGTCTGTGCACTTACAACCTTACGTTTTGATTTTGGCGTAAAATGATACGTTCGAGTTTCAATGGCAACCCCTACAGGAATAACGGAGACTACCAGCTAAAGGGACGACTGCTACGAACAATGAAAACTTATAATCTAGGAATTTGTAAAAAATGTATGTAGACAAGCTTCATGAGTAAGGAATTTGTAGCAAATATTTTTGATAAATGAAAAACTGCCTCCGCTGAGCTTCCAGCAGCTTTCCGTTTGAAAAGATATACATACTTACATATATAGAATATATCATAAGATCGCATTACGATACTATACTATTTATTTATTTATTTAGTAGTAGTTAGTTGAGGGTGCGAAGCACTTTTTGCCACAGCATCGATTGAGCTCGACCTTCTCTATGTCTATTAAGAACTTTCAACTGTCTAAGAATAAACCAAGATGGTCTTGACTGAGGAGGCTTTAAATTGGGAGCATGTAGTTTATAAAAGTTTTTTGAAGTGCCAAGCACATTACTGAAAATGTGGTTAGATTATTTTATTGTCTTTGAGACTTAGTCTACATTCGAATGAATTAATTAGGTCCATATTACTTAGTCCATTTTGAGTCAATTACGAAGCTGATAGGAGCTTATAAGCAGCCAGAGTTTGGCGGCGCAGCTCATTTAAGCTTAGCTGTGGAAACACTCTCTAAAGTGAGGACTTGAGTTCATAGAAAAGTCTTACTGGAAGCATAATAGGCTAACACTAAAGGACACATATCGCCATAGCAGTTCAAGAGAAAGCATTTTTTCCTACAGGCATCGCGTTCAGCCTACAATCTTCTCAAAATTTATTCTCCATTTCCAACTGTTATTCTATCTGTGTGTGTGTGTATGTCAGTGTGTTTCTGCGTCTGTTACTCATTGCGTTTCTGCAATGCAAAATGTCTTCGCCGTCAGTGTATGTATGTATGTATGTATGTATGTGTGTATGTATTTGTATGACTCTGACAGTACTTAAGGGAAATTGAAGCTCCCTCGACTCTTCTTTGCGCTGCGCCTTACCATTTTATTGTTATTTATTTTGCATTTGTATTTGTATTGCGTTGTTGAATGTAAATTTGCTCAAATTGTTTATTTAATGCTAATTCTATAAATAATTTATGTGCACAGATATTCTCCAGGGTTGCCTTGTTATGTTGCCTTAATTTGTAGTCGAAAACACTGGGACTGCTACAATATAAACAATTTTTTTGCGCTCTTGTGTTGCTTCATTTTGTATTATGTTCACATAAATTGTATATTGAATTTGCCGATATCGTCCAGTAACTTTGCAATTGCTCATTTTGCTGCCTTCACGTATCCAATTAGTGTATTGTCTCAGCTGTCGATAGATGCCGACTGCGATGAAGCAAATTAACAGCTGAACAGAAATGCATAAGAAAACAACAGTTGGCATATTTCCCAACATAATATATTTGAATTTCATTTCTTTTGGTATTGCTATCTTGCTATCGACCAGCAGGTAGTTCCCCGTGACCTGTAAATTTTTTGTGAACTCGGCATGGCTATTGCTGGCGTAATAAAGCAAAATGAGCAAAAGAAGCTATCATGCAAAATATTGGCAAGTTAAGCAACAATCTTGAGAGCTTTCAGCAGATGATAAAACGGCAGCCAATTAACTCTGGTGTTATAACTCTTTCCAGTGGTTAAAAACTTTACAATTATACTCAAATAGTGTAAATTACTGTCGAAATGAGCCTTTAACACGCTACAGGCAGACCAGTTGTCGTTTCCACAGTTAGTTTCGTCTCTACAGATGTGTTAACATAGGCCTTTGAAAGGGGGCCCTCTTAATAGAAGACAAAATGCCGCAGAAGTCCTTCGTTTCTGGCATCTAAAGGCGGCAGTGGGCCACACTCTAAACGTTTGCAAAAGCGTAAGCGTTTGGCAATTGGCGTAGTCAGATAAGTCAAGGGTTCCGTATTATTTCCATAATTCTCGCGTTTAACGTAAATAAACCTTCATACCTTCTACCACCGCCGTTGTCCAACCTGCAAACTGATGTTCATATTAAAATTTTTTGCCAACTTCATAAACTTCATGACTTATGACTAGTCAGCAAGTAGCAGATACTTTCCATGCTTTAGAAGTTCACTTTGACGAAATCTCAGCAGCTTAGTTTTTTAACTGATCAACAATAATAATGATGGAAAAGAAACTAAGTACTTAAAACAATTGAAAAGGTGTTCATTTATTTTAAATTCAAAGTGCTGTCCGTCTGCATTATTTTTTCCCTTTTACAGTTTTTATCGATTTCATTTTCACATAAATGCGTGCAAGTCTTGCTATGAATAGTGCTTGCCTTTCCATAAACGCACTTTACACTAGAAGCGCTGAGCTGTGTGCGCTGGCGTGTGTATGTATTGGTATCTGAGTTGCTTGTGGCCATTCATCAATCTATAGAAATTGTATTCTTTTTGTTTCTTTTTCTTTTTTATTGTTGTTGTTTTATATTCGACGCTTCCACTGAAGTAAATTAAGTAAATTGTATAGTAGGTACACACACTCACACGCTGCCATACGCAGCCAGGCAGATTGTGAAACACAAATAGTGCCACAGCCACACACGCATACACACTCACACTGTCCAAAAGCCACGCCTCACTCGCAAATAAATTGACAGCTCTGAAGTGGGTGCTGTCGCTCGCTTTGATGAATATGTCTTGCCCGCCCTCCGAACCAGGCAGCGGTCCATTCATTCCTGCGTCCGTCCGTCCGTCTGTCCCGCCAGCAGTTTATGCGACTGCTCCTTTGCGCCCTCCCCTCGGCATGCGAGCGTGAAATACATGCTTCAATTTTAAATTGCATTCAGGTGTATTGTCAGTGAGGCTGTCAGTGTGTGAGTGCGCATTTTTGCAATAGTTCCAAGTGTATGCACACACACTTCACTGTGCTTGTGTGTGTGCATGTGTGAACGCATATTTTTACATCTGTTCGCATTCAGCTTTTATAAATCGCCGTTGCTGTTGCGCACGTTCACTTTTTATGTCACTGTTTACTGACCACCACCACCGACAGCTCGCGTTCGCCCCTTACCCCTCTTCACACCTGCTGGTAGTGGCACGTTTTTGTGTGTGATCGCACTTACACTTGATTTATTGCCGCATGATTGAAACCATTGGCAGCGTTTTTTCCGTTATTCACAAGTGAGTTCAGCACTTCGTTTATTGTTGCCTACTTTTAGGCACTTTTTGCTGGCTGTAGTGTTACGCATACGCCGTGTGGGCCATAATTGTGGGCGTTAAATTAAATTGCTTGACTTTTTGATCTTTTGCGAGTAATTATTGCAGTTTCACTTAACATGACCGGTCAAAGTTGCAAAATGTAGAGCAGATAAAGGTTAATAGTCGTTTGTGTGTGTTGTGTGCGTTAATATCATATATGAGTATGTAAATGGGAAAAAAAGCTGTGTGAAATTGACAGCATTTTGTAGAGTAATGCAATTTTGCATGCAAGTTTTAATCAATATGTTTCATTGTTCCAGTAAGCATGTAGTTATAGCTCCTATTACAGTCACCATGCCTCTCATATGTAGATAGATAAGACACATAGAATTGTATTGGGCAGAAGATCTCTCTGTTGAATAGGCAAACCCTCAATCACTCAAGTGCTAAAGCTACTTGGTTGACTCAGAAGAAATTTTTGAAAAAAGAGACAGTGTTCAGACTGGATTATAGATATAAAAAACCCGAACAGTATAGAAAGGTACAGCTATTATTATAGAATATATTAGTGGGAAATGGCAAAAAGTATCATTTTGATTTGTAACTTTTTTAGTTTTTACAAAATAGATATCTAATAGGTACTTATCATACTTGCATACTCTGGCTTCCAGACTGTTGTAATTCTTATGAAATAAAGAAATGTTGTTTAACACATAAGGAGCCAGGATTTTGTTGATAAGATTAGATTCTATTTTTTTTGACTTGTCGTTTCTTGGTGGATTCGCTGTTGTTACTTCCCCAGTTCTGTTTTTGACCATCAAAGCTTACCATTTAAATAAAAAACCAATACTTATTAACAGCATTTGCATTTATTAATTACTTTCTTTATAAGTTTCATTCAAATTTTAGTGCTTGGCTAATTTTTTTTTGATTTGCCAGTAGTTTTGTGTTTTCTTTTTATTTTATAACTAAGCTTACGTTTAATAGTGGTAGTGTTGATTTGGCATTAAAAACACCTCAAGTAGTACAGTGTAGATTGTTTGCCTTTGTTTTCGTTTTCGGGTTTTGTCGCTAATTGTTATTACAATTACATGAAATAAGGATAATTCAACACTTAGACTGGAGCTCAAATTGACGGCATAAAAAATTAAAAAGTGCAGTAAGTAGTCTAGGAATTTTCATCTGCCGAACGTTGGTTACCGCAGCAGCTTGGCTGAGGTGGCGGCGCTTTTGAATCGTGATTTTATGTGCTGGTTTAAACTACTTTTTCTTATGACTATATTGAGAAGTGGCAGCATGAGAAGCAGCATCATTGATATGGCGGATAAAGTTGGTAGCTTTGTTGCAGCTGCAAGTATACAGACATTTTAACATTACTATAAGGAATCAGTTCAAGTATCGGCAGCTAGCTAGAAAATAAGTTGTGATATAGGTTCGGATAGAGAACGGTTAAAAAGGCAGCGGGGAAATAAGAGAAAGAAGATTTTAAACCACAACTTTCCAAAATTATTGCCCTTGTGTCTTATTTTACTATTATTTAAACGTTTAAATGAAGTATTTCGATCATATATTGATGATGAAAATGTTTGTTTGTAAAGTTGACACTTCGATTGCTTTAAAAAGTTTCAGTAGTAAGGGCGATTGTAAATGCATGTAAGGGCATATGCAACTCGACAAAATAAAAAAAAATACGTTTTTCATCTATTAATTTTTTGTTGCTACTTAATGACTGCAGCTATCACACAGCAACTGCGCGCTGGTCAGTGCATGTGGTTAAATGCATTAAAGGGTTAAAAAGTGGCAAAAATAACATTTGGCATGTGCTTTTTTTCACAGCAGCAATGAAAATGCGCAAAAAAAGACAAATAAAGCGAGCAAAATGTGGCGGACTGAACAGACCACAAAACTGCAGCTGTTGTCGCATTGAGGTAACAGTTACAACAACTACATCAAAAAAAATTGCTACAACAACAGCAACATAGGCAGTTGTTTTAAGTGAAACATTTTTATGATTTTTTAACCCTCTGATGAAGAGATGTGCATTTCTTCAGATTATATGTAAAAAAGTGCATATTGATTTTTGTCGAGTATAACATAGAAATATGTATGTATATAGAACATATGACGCGCACAGAGCAAAAACGCTTCGAGTGTCAATTTTCGCCTCATTGCGCACATGCGCTGTGTAGGTATAAAAGTCGTTTTTGCTCTGGGCGCGTCATATATATGAATGTATACTTTCATTTTCGATTTTGATTTTAATTTCATTCACTCTCTGTACTCTCTGCACTCTCTGCACTCCCTGAAACTCACCTGAATTTATCAGTTGCTGATTGCTTAAATCATCGTCCTGCAGCAGGCGGGATCTGAGCGCACTCTCGCGCCTCAACTCCGGATAGTTCTCGATCTCTGCCTGGCAGCGCACCTCCAGTGAACGACTCATCTTCTGGCCGCTGCTTGCGCTCTGATGGAAGCGCGGCTCGTTGGCGTAGAAGCTCAGCTGCAGCGTCTGCTGGCGCAGCTTGTACTCGTGCGTCGACAGTGTCGTCTCGATGCTGGGCTGCAGGTCGACATAGGACGCCTGTGGGTAATAGATTACGTAGAAAATATCAATTAGCTTGATACTTTCAGAATGGCGTGCAAAAGTTCAATGGAATAAAGAGGCCTATGGGGGTGGCTGACTAAGGCTGCGTTCGTCGTGTGGGTTCAGATTACGCTTGGCTCTCGCTTGACGGCTGCACTTACCTTGGCGCCATTCACGAACCAGTGCAGCTGCAGTGGAAGGCTGGTGAAGTCTGTGCTGCAGTTGAGCTGCACAAAGTCATCGAAACGGTACGTGCCGTGGTAGCCGCTGATGCTGGGGTCTCGTTGTGGCAGCGCTGGAATCAGACAGATAAATGAAGCCTATAATTTGAGTTGGCTCTGAAATAGGATTCAGTTTGTGAGTTGGGACAACAAGGACATAATTTTCAATTTGCAAATTTTGCATTTTTTTCAGAAGGTTCGATAAATGCACAGTTCAGCGCGAGAAGCTTTAAAGTGAGAGCAAAAGTTTTATAAATTTTTTTAAGATTAAGTCAATCCCAGGAATTTGTAGGGACACCACTTGATGAGGACTGACTTTCCTACCAAATCCTGCCATATAATCTACAATTTTAATATAAAAGTCCCCTGTTAGCGCCGATTTGGCAAACTCGCATTCCAGGAACAACAGCAACCCTGCTCGAGACGAAATAACAGCCCGACGTAGAAAGAGCGATCGGAACAAAGGCATAGGAAAAAAGAAGTCGATGTGAGCACATGGCTAGTTGGAATCTTGTGAGGTTACATACGAAATCCTGAATGTCTCTCTGTTTAAAATATTAGATTAGAAAGCATCGAAAAATTGCCTTGTCTGCAATGAGAAAGAGCTTGTATTGCAGCTTTGTTTATTAAAGAATCCGCTAATTTTTCTTTGAAGCTTTATTTCGATATAATCTTTACTGAAGCCAAAATTCCAGTAGTAAATAATTTTCTTTTTACCAATCAGCTGGGAATTTGGTGCTTTGCGGAAAAAACTGTTCACAATTGATGGCAAATCTTTACCATTGCACAAATTTGCAATCTCAAATGCACAAGAGTGCGAATAGGGCTAATAATATGTTGAAATTGTATCCAGAGTGTGATTATGCAGAGTATAACATGAGCAGCTCGAGTGTTCAGCTCATAAATTGTTGTGCGTGTCTTTGAGAATCATGCAGAGCAGTCGTGGAGCTGCAAGCAATTCCCAGGACGAGCTTCTTCGAGCATCAAGTGCATATTGCGAGTGAGCCAATGAAAGTAGCAGCAGCGTTGCAAATGTGGAAAATAAATGAAAGAAACTTATGTGAAATGGAAACTGCAGCTTGCAATTTACCGCCGCCTGCAGCAAAGTGTGCCACATGAAATGCAAGCGTCAGGTGAGTGCAGATGTATCTGTGGCGCACGTGCGAGTAGTGTGCGTTGGAGTCTTCACTCTGCCAACGGCAGTGCTTGTGAGCGTGTGAATGTGTTGAACATTTCCTTTTGTGATATTTGTTGCCGCTTGTTGCCGCTTGCATGCGCATATGCTTTTAATATCTTTGTCTGCATTTGTGTGTGTGTGTGTCAGTGTGTGCATGCGCTTCCTTTCTTTGCAACTTTGCGATCAATTGCAAAATATCCTGACAAATTTTAAACATTAAGCGACGTCATAAATCACAGTCGCTGCTATGCCACAATATCCTGCTGCGCATATCCTGCACACAGACACATGTATATAGGCAAGCATGCATTGCGTGTATCTGTGTGTATTGCACTTTCTATGTGTGTTATCTGCTTATCGCGTGCGCATCGCTTGCATGCGTTGCCATGGCATTTTCTTTTTTTATGTTTGATTATATGTGTGTGTTAGTGTGTTGCAGCCATGCATTGCGCAACATGCAGCCGCCATCTTCTCTTGCAATTTTGTTGTTGCTACTTTCCTCTTCCGATCCTGTTACATCTTATCCCTTCTTCGTGTTGAGCGCGCTTTTGTATTGCGCTATTTTTACTACTAAACCAACACTCACACACAGAAATACATATGCGTGCAAAGTGCACTTCGCTTTTTTTTTCCGAAAATTGCTCTAAAGAAGCTTTATTTATTTGTTTGCTTTTTATTACAACAATCTTTGTGCAGGCAGCGCACTTCTGTGCTTTTCCGCTGCCAACATAAAATGTTGAAATTGATTTCGCCAGCGTGACTGGATTGTGAGTGTAGTAAGTGTTTCAGCGCTAATTTTTTTCAGCTCATAAATGCGTGTGTGTGTTTAGTTGATGGTTTTGTTAATATAAGTGTAACATAACACCATTTTCTGGCTTTGCGTAATGAAAAACTACGAGATTGAATGAATGAAGAGCAGTTAAAAAGAAAAATTATTGCAAGGTTAAAATTCTTCGTAAAATCATAAATAAACTTTTGTCACCGACTGGCGTAAGATATTTTAATACACAAAAAATGTCAAAAAGCTTCAAGTTGCCTGTAAATCTTATACAAGCCTCAAGCTTCAAATACAACTCTTAATTTTCTGCTGTGAAACTGAAATCCGTTAATATAACGTCAGTTATAAGTACATAGTTATTTTTTAATAGTTTTGCTTAAATTGGTTTCGAAGATATAGCTCAAAATGTGCAAACAATTACCACCTCTGCGAATAACAGCTTCTGGAAAAAATTGTTATTGTTGTTTGTGTCCTGTAGGGAACCGTTAGAAAGGGCTACTTCTTTGTATTCCAAAAATTATTGTTTATATAATTTAAGTTGAATTGGGTTCAATGATATAGGTCAAAATGTCGAAAATTTACGGATATACGGGCAAGGAGAAGCGCTGCTATTCAAAGGACACAAACCCAAATCCACCTAAATAAATTGAAATAAATTGAAAGATAGCTAATTTTCAATTAAACATCGTCATCTTAGTTTGGTAAATTCTTAGTATTTAGTCTATGCTCTTGCCTAATTTTGTAGTGGAATTAAATGCTTTTAGTATGCTATCATAAATTAAGCAAGATTATTTCATTTTGGAATACGATATATAAGGTACTTTTAAGAGTTTGACGTAGCATAATCAAAAATGTTTCCTCATAATTAATAAAATTTTTAAAATGTTTTTGGCACATCACATTTGAAACAAATAAAAATCAGAATACCTTTAACCAATCCACTTTTTAGTTAGTTTTTGTTGCTCTCCCATTTTGTGTGGCACTCACCTGCAACTGTCATATTGGCCGTGCGTGCAGTCAGCTTGAAGTGCGGCGCATCACCGGAAACTTCGCACCTGTAGACGCCCGTCGATTTGCTGCTCAACGCGCACAGTTCGACGCGGCAGGACGATTCGTTGCAGAAATAGCTGTCAGGCTTTAGTTGTAGGCCCTCCACAGGGAATTTCATGTAGACGGGATGCATCAGCGGCGAGTATCTGCAATAATGATGAAGTAGTTTTGTTTGTTAGCAGTTGAGTAGCGATACAATAGCGAACAGCTGCTGACAACGCTTTCATTTATTTAAAGCTTTTTAGTGAGTTGGAGCGCTTTGCAGCTGAACATGTTTAAGTTGATCGTCATTCAAAATTTGAAATTAAAAAGAATTTTTTTTTGAAAATGTCAAAAAATTCTAAATTTTTATAAAAATGCAAGCTTATTTTTTTCGGCACATTAGTTTTTAGATAGAATTTATATAAAAATTGATAAAAAATTTTAAATTCCTTTAAAGCACTTTTTTAGATTAACAAAGTTTACGATTTTTCTTGAACATATTAACTCAGCTGCGTGTTAACGCATGCAGAAAGCGATATTGTTGTATGTGCTTTTAATTAGCTGCACTTCAACTGATATGCAACAAGCCTCAAGAGCGAAAATTGTAATTATAAAAAAAGTGAGAGGGGAAAAGCATAAAACAGGGACAAAGAAAAAGAAAGAGTTAAAGCAGCGAAGTGCTTGAAGTGCCTCTCGGCGTTGTGTAGGTCCTAACACGACACGCTCGCAACCTCACACTCACACATATTTATGCTAGAGTTGAAAAATACCAGCTCAAGGGTCTTTGTTGTTATTGTTGTTGTTGGAAGCGGGGCGCCACGCGCGCGCTTTAAAATGTGTGAAGTAATTGCGCTGTCGATAAAAGCATCAATGCCTCCTGTTATAGCCACACTGTTGCTGTATTTGTGTGCATGTGTGTTGGTGTACGCGCGCACATAAACATTCGCATGCCTAAGAGTTTGTTTATGTGAGTGTGTTGAACTTAAGGCGAAAAGCAAATGTTACACATTTTACTTAACCCTTGCAAGCGGCTCTTTTCGCTTGTTCGCTGAGAACTTGTTGGCACGTACACAGCCACACACACACATACACGCTTGAGTGAGTGTATTGTTGTTAAATATGTTGAGTGTTGTTGTGTTTGTTGTTGTTGGCTGGTGAGCTGCTAATTAAAATGTGGTAATTATAATCATAAAAAAACATAGCAGAAAAACACGTTCATTGCTTTTATCTGTTTGTGTGTACCTAATTTGTGTGCTTGCATGTATGTATGTAGGTGTGAGTGTGTGTTATTGTGTCCTCAGGTAAACAGTCAGCGAATTGTGTGTGAGAAACGTGCAACATGTCGTATGAGTAATTTTGTTGTTGAACTTTTCTAATTAATTTTATATTACTTTGGCGCGCTGTCGCCTGTCGTTCGCCTGCATGGCACTTTTACAGGTCGTGTTCTGTGTATTGGTATTGGTACTTTGATGTAAGACAAAAAAGATTTGGTGTAAATTATGAAATGGCATGGCAGATGATCACATTTTTCATATACTTTCTTTTACTTCACTTTATAAGAGCGGAAGCTTCGGATTCAGAATCGACTGTATTAAATTTTGTGGTGCCATCTTAATCTGAAATTCTACATTGATACATATCTGAAATTGATTAAACTAATTCAGAGATTTATTTGACGATCTGTGAGGAATTGTACGACTTTCATTTATTACATAATCATATTTTGAATTACATTCACTTGCCACACATTTCTTAGTGATTAGACACAATCATTCTCACCGTTATTGCTAAATGTAGCACCAAATTAGAGCTCTACATGCCTGTGGTTTGTCACTACTCCCTGTCTATCCGCTGTTCATCTCTGTTTGGGCTCATATAAATGACAGACCATTTAAATGCCATCAATTAGAAATTCAACACTTTCCTCAACATTAACCGCAAAAACCTGCTGTGCAAAATTATAGACTCATTTGTAATTTGTGGCCGCAAGCTCCCTGCTCTTGCTGCTTCTTCTTCAGCGCAGAGCTTTTGAAAATTGCAATCGAAATGCTTGCCTTACTCTTGCTTGCCCCCTCTTGCTTACACACATTTGGTTGCCTTTTTTGTTGTCAATATTGTTGATTTTGCCGTTAATGGGATTCCACTTCGACGCCTACAAAAAAAGCACCAACACAGAAGCAGCGACAGACAGAGACACGCTGGCGCATTCATCAATTGCTTCACGTCGTGCTGTTCCCTGCCGCTCGCTGCGCTATTAGCAGTTTTCGATCAACACTTATCACTCACTCACTTGTGCCCAGTCGAGCAGAAGGCCGGACCGGACCGGGCTGGGCTGGTCGTTGCGGCATTAGCGCAGAGCTTTACCAAGCAAACAGGCTTCTGTATGCTGTGCGATTTGTTTCTTCTTCTTCTTCTGCTGCTGCTGCCTCTCTGTAGTGCTGTTTAGTGTGCAAGCATGTAGTTGTGTTTGCGTGTGTGCGTGTGTGTATTTTGCGTGCTCTCTGTGGGGCATTTTATGCCGAAGGATTAATGACCATCAGTGCAGCCACAAAACAAATTAAACGAAAAGTGAGCAAACCTATTCGCACACTAATACTAGCCCACACTCATACACACACGCGCAGGCGATGGCATTCAAGGTTTATTTGACCAATAAATCCAATTGACCGTTTATCGCAACGGCATCAGCTCAAAGGCTTTGAGTGTGTGTCGGTGTGCTGTGCTGCTTTAGCTCGTTGACTGGCAGGCACAAGCGGCTTAGAAAGGACCGCAGTGCGGCTTTGCGCCGCTGTCTGTGCAATTGTCAGCGAAGGCGTAGATTGGGTTTCGTTTGGCAAAAATGCTGTTGGCAAGCGGCTGGCACACACACACATACACAAACAACAGGCAAAATACACACAAACCAACAGACTACAATAAATTCGAAATGATTTCGTCGTAATCTCGATGCGATTGAGAAATTGTGCCAGAATGCTTGATGGGCTGCATGTGAAAAGGTGAGATTAGAGCGTCTGTTGAGCGGCGAGGAATGGCAAGTGGAAGAACAAGAACAAGAAGAAGAAGAAGCGGCGCCTGCAGTGGATAAGAAGTTGAGGCAGCAATTGTGGTTGCTGTATTAGGGCTTTGTGTTTTGTAATACTCTTTTTATAGTGGCCTCAATTTAAAAGATAATAGCAGCAGAGGATTTGCGGGCGGATTATTGGGGGCGTATGAGTAATCGAATGCGTATTTTTGCAATTTAATTTCAGACTGCCATTGAAATATACCAAAGAGTTCGACTACTGTCTTATTTTTATTTCTCAATAAGTATTAAATGATGGCAAGCAAGAAAGGTCCTTAAATATTACGCATACGCCACGCAGCCGCAAATAAATGCAGCGCATATGAACATTACAACAAATTCAATTAACATTTATTGCAAACAGCAGTGCAACTGCATCAATGTGCTGTTATTTAGCAAATTTTTACCAGCCAATCTAATTGCAATTACATTAGCAAATACTAACAAAAACACACACAAAATTTTCCAATATATTTTGCAAAAAAAATTGCCTGCATTTACGCTTGTTATTTGTGCTTATTACAACAACATAAACACCAATGACAATAGTAGGTAGGTGACAATAGTAAGCAAAATAATAATAGCATAGCAATAACAACAACAACAACATTTGTAACATGCACCATTTAGTCCTCCTTAATAATCGGTAATAATGTTGTCGATATATTTTTATGGCTTAATCGATTGTTATTTATACACCTAATGCCAATGCTCACACAAACACACACACACATATGCACATGTGCATAAACATAAGCTTCTATAGTTGTTTGTGTGCTGCTGTCATGTTGCTGGGCGGGATTACATGGCAATGTTCGGCATCGCATCGCATCGAAACAATCCCACAAAATGCCAAACAGATAACAATTCCAGCAATTCAATGCACTCACACCAACGCACGCCATATGGACAGCCAGCAGCAGACATGATTAGGGATTTGAATGTGTTTTGCTGCAAAGTGGGGATCTGTGCATGATCTCTGCTAAATTATTTGCTGCAACTTTTGCTGTTTATAATCTGCTGCCAATTTAAAGAGTTTAACTTTACTGAATTTCTTCGGCAATATTTTTATCTGTGGCATGGAAAAACTACTTTTTTCATTTGAGTGCTTATTTCAATATCATCTTCGGGTGCTGTAGAATTAACAGCACCGTTTTAAATGATGCATAAAGGAATTGAACCTACTTTTATTATCACATAATTTCTTTTGAAAATTTCTATACTTTGTTTATACTGCAGTGTAAGTCAATAATTCAATCTGATGACGTGCAAGCACTGTTACTGTTTCTTATAGAAATATAATATGAAACCAAAAACATAGAATATTCTAGAGAAAATTTAAAAGTGGAAGACTAAGTAGGCTTGGTTATGAACAGAACCATCGAAAAGTTTAAAAACTATTATGCATTTTTTTGGTAAAACTGGCAACAATAAAATAAATCTACTGGAAAGCAAGTTGATATATTGAATTTGTAGCCTTAAGCTTTTGCAGCAAACGCGCTTATATTTTTGTAAAATCGAATTTGGGTTACTATTTTCCCTTCACTAAATAAATATATATTTTCTTATATTTTTCAGAATAAAATTTATTTCTTACTTGCTTTCGGTTTAGGTTATGTTGGCAGGATAAATAGTCTCCTTAGCAATACCAAGTGGCTATCTCTAAGAGTTCGGGAGAAGCATTGACCTGTTAGAGTGTGAAAGATTCTAGCGAACTTCAGTAGAGAGCTGACGCCCAGCTTTGAGGTTACCTATAATCCAGAAAGTTATGGGGCTACCAAGTCGGTTAGACGAGAACTAGAAATGGCGATACACATGCTCAGCGGCTGATCGATAGAGTTTATATGGAGAGAGTGGCTGCTGGCTAATATCGAATTGACCTCTCGTAAAGGGGGCAAGGAGCTAGACAATCGTTCTCAACATAACGAGTAGGGAGTGTCTATACACAGCAGACAACTTCAGCGTCATATCTTCATGAGTGTTTATATATCGAAAGCTTAGGTCGATAGCCTTTTGCAATGATAATTGCAAGCTCTGTTTTCTACTTAAGATAATCAAACTAACATGTTATACATATATATATTTTGAAATTGCTTGCCAAATCTGCATGCCTGAAGATCATAGTTTCTACGCAGCCGAATGTGGAATTTCCATATTTGAATTTGCTGTTGTTTTCCAGCAATAAACTTCTCAACTTTGTGTCATTCGACTTTTAATCGCGTTGTATATAATACTCATACGACCCACATAGCGCTCATGGCTTTAATTGCTTATAGCTCGCATTAACTACTCAATTCGCATTAAAAGTTGAAACATTTTTAATTTAATATGCATACAAACATGTAAAAGCACACATACACACTTGGCCACAAGTGCATGTTCTATATAAATACGCATTAAGTGAAATGGCTTGTGACACGGTGCAACCGCCACTCTCTGCTGAAGCGAAATTCAGAACTAATTTAATTTATTAACACAACATAAAAGCGCAATAACATATCAATTAATTTTATAATTAATAATGACTGCAATAACAACTGCGCAGTTGATGAAACCACGTTAGTACCTATGCTGCTATATAGACATATATGTACAATATATTTTGCTATATGCAGTCATTTTAAATGCAATTTTCGTTATGAGAAAGGCTGAAGTTGAGGTCGTCTTATATTCAAAACAATTACGAACAGCTTCATTTCGAAATGGATTATCACAAATGTTCGCACTTGGCCTACATTCCTGTCATAAATTCAATGGCAAACACACATTCTGCAACTTCTGCACTTACACTCATTGCATTAACTCACACATAAACATTCACTTTCACATGCATGAGTACATTATCTTAAGCACTTAACGCAGCACACAAATTAAATTTATGACCTTTGCAATTTCCGAGATTATTTTAAGCATTGTATTAAATTTCTACATACATTACATTTACTCTACATTACTTTGCATTGGATTGTGTAGGCGCGCGCGGGTGTGTGTGTGTGTGTGTGCTTGCATACAGTGTTTAACATTTTCGCATAGTTTATTTCATTTGCATGCAACAACAAAAACAACATTAAGTACATTTTGATTTTTGCATTTGTGTGAAAATATTTCTGAGATATTTTTCACGCGCGCATAAAAATCACTTCACTTCATCGCAGCTTTTATGGTAGCTATGTATATGAATGCTCAATGGAAGTGGGTTGAGAAGTGAGTGGTGGTTGAGCTTTTGTGGCATTTTTTTTAGCATGTCTTTTGTTTTTTCAGAATTTCAATTTCGGCAAAGTATACGCACAAAATTATGTAAAAAAAAATTACTTTCAAAAAGAACTGCAACAATTTTTTCACACAATGTCTTTACAGGTATTACAGCAACATCAACAACAACAACGACAATAAAGCTACACACACTTACGCAAAATATCATCATATATCTTTTTGACAAATCAAATGAAAAGAAATAAAAAAATAAAAAAAATAAATGAAATGAGCTGAAATAAAGGGAGAAAGTAGAATATAAAAGCAACAAAGCGGCGTATACACAACAGCTGAATATGTAGCAGTAGCAACGGGGCGTGGCAAAGATAAGTAATAACGTTTAAATGCGCACACATGAAAATGAGCGCCGCTGTGCTCCCAGCGGGTTTGGCTGGGTTGGGCTGCTCGCTCACTTTTGCGGAAAATTGAGGTAAAACAAATAATTTTAATGTAGTTCTCATGTTTGGCAGGCATTAAATATGAATGGGTAACACACACACATACACGCACGCACTCACACGCTAATAACGCAGCAGCACATTCACACACACATACAGATGGTGTAGTGTATGCGCAGCGACGCGTTTATGTGATAAGTCAGCGGAAGTAATGAACTGCACAAATGTGTGTATGTGAGTATGTGTGTAAGTGTGTTCCGAGCAGATCAAAGAGCAGGTCCAGTGCGGGCGCAGGGAATGAAAGAGCAGCAGGTGAGGCAGAACAGCTGCGGAAGTACTTAAATTAGCGCATGCTGCCTTGCTTTTATAGCAGGATGTCCCTTTGTGGTCGCCGTTACATGTGTGTATGTGTAAATACATACAATTAAAAAAACATGTATGAGTGCTAACGTATGAATATGAGTGTGTGTTGGTGCTGGTGTTACTGACCTTTCGATGGTAGCGCGCACTGTAGCTTTTAATAAAAATAGCTGCAGCTGAGCTCGTATTTGCATCTTTTAATTATTTGTTTCTCTGTGTGTGTGGATGAAAGTGTAGTTGCGAAGGTATGAATTAAGTTATTTTTTATGCTTTTAATTGCCACTTTTATGCGAAGGCATTGCAGCTGCTGTCCAAGTGCAGTGCTGCTTTTGCAAATATCATGAACGGTTTAATATAGCAAGTGTCGACGAGAGCGGCAAATTGAGTGCAGCCCATCCCCTCGATTACTTGGAAGTTAATCGGAACTAAATAATTCGAGTTAATCAATGCGAAAACCTAAGCATTACATGCATATATAAAAAATTTTTGGGATAATATATGATAAAGATCGAATGCTCAATCCACACGTTTTTTGTAGGCTGGAATATTTTCAGTCCCTGAGATCATTGCTGCTCGATAAGATAAAAAATTGACTCTAGTGAATTGAAAGTTTCGGCAAAGCAAAAAAACAGTAAGAATCATAAAAATTTTGTTTGCGAATAGAATAAAGTTGATCTTCAATACAATCAATAGTGACAATCTAGAAAAGTTTCTAGAAATGGCGACAATGCCATGAAATAGTCTTTGTTTTGACTTAGATAATAATGATTTATTTTGTATTCATATTATAACTTTCTATTCAATGTTTTTATTGTTGCAATAAGTCAAATCGTATATGCAGTGATTGGCATACAATAGAGCTACATATGATCACATCAAATACTTCTTTAATGTACCAACATATACATATATACATTTGAATATTATATATGCCTTGCGCGTAAGCATCAATATACGCAAATATTGATATGAATTTCCAGCACATTTACGCTAATACGTACTTTATGCCGCATACACCTACACTCAATTTCATTACCGTTACTTTGCATGTGTGCTATTTATCATAAATACACACAAAAGAAAAAACCCAAAAAATAAGGTAATTGAGAATGCACGCAATTTGCGTAAATATCAGCAGGCAATCATTGCGGTGCACCCACACACTCATATACACAGCTACATACACATACACTCAATTACACACAATGTCATGTGCCTGCTCAACGTGTATCGCATGCAAGTGTGTGCGTGCGCTTTGTTTTGCTGGCAGCAGTGCGGCAAATGTACTCACCTGAAAAATTCCATTTTGTCCTTGTACCATTTGACGGAGTTTAATGTGTGGCCACTCATATCGTAACTGCAGGATAATGTCACGTTATCGCGAAAGTCAACAATTTGCGGCACATTGATGTCACTCACGAAAAGGCAACGCACACAGCGTAAATCTGAAACGAGAAGCAACGCGGAGAGACTGAGCTGAGGTGGCTACAAAATGCAGGCACAGTGGAAGACAAATAAACAACATACAATATATATGCGATATAAACCCAATGAACCAAGATCGTAGCGTTGTTAATAAATATACTACAATAAATTCTCTTTGCTATAAATTAAGGATAAAATTTGAAATTATTCGTTAGACTATGAAAGAAGACTTAAAAGAGTCTGATTGGAATTTTTTAACACTTCATCGATGCTTCAGAAATTTGTTCCAATGAGCAGCAGTCATCTAAATTTCAAATAAATTTTGTACCAAAATAGGACATTTACGAAGATATTATAATACAATAAGCCCAATGAACCAAGTTCGCAGCGATTGAATAAACAGACTTACGATATATTAAAGATGAAATTATTCGTTAGACTATGAAAGAAGACAAAAGAGTCTGATTGGAATTTTGTAACACTTCATAGATCATATAGAAATTTGTTCTAAGTAATGAGTAAAGGACCAACAGTCATTAAAATTATAAAGATGCTTTGTACAAGAAAGGATATTTACGGAGATATTGTAATAAAATATATTAAATGCGCTCATTAGTGCGATTATCCGATAATCCGATTATTCAGCAATATAAAGTAGTACTTTGCCAGTAGCATAGACAATTGTTGACTTATTCCATATTACGAAATCGAATTCGTATTAATTGCAAGCTTTATAATCGATATCGGAATTTGAAATCAATTGTTCGGATTACTGAGCGCGATTCTATAATGGAACGGGAATTACTTTAGCTCTCTTTAAATAATTTTATTTTAAAGCCGATAGCCCTGGCAGCTAGTGCTTGTATTTATTATAATTTAAATTGTAATAAATGAAAAATAATAATAATAATAATTATTTTAAATCTTTTTACTAGGTATATCATGTATACATATATTAAATGTTACATTGAAGGATGATATGAGCTCTGATTTCATATCATTTTGAGACTGATTTGTGAGCAAATAATGAGAGTAAATAAATAGGGGATTATTGCACAGCAGCCTAAAGATGCACTGTGTCCACTTTCACGAATCTGCAACTCAACTTTGTTATTTCTACCATCAAATAAAACATGCTACCAGGTTTGCTGGTATATTCGTGGCAGTAATATGAACAAAAGAATTGGGACAGGACATCAGCTTGCAAGGGTATGAGGTAGAGACTCAGGGGCGGATTGGAAGGCAGGAAAGGGTGTGGCCTGAAGCGAAGCTGCAATGCAAATGCGTACTTAATAGCTGCATATAAATGTCAGACGTGTGTGTATGTTGGGGTGTGTGTACGTGTAAACAACAACAAAAACAAGAGCAGAGGTGTGGGCTGAAGGCAGGCAAGCGGAAATGATAAAACATGAGTAGAAATGCTGCCGCCTGAAACAAATGTATTCAAATTAATTTCCTTTTATTTTCCGTGACATTTAAAAAGCGGCGTTATGTTTGCCAGTATGCGTCAGCCTACAACCAGCAACAACAACAACCACAACACTGACACTTACTACAATGACACGAACACCGCAAAAACACAATCACAGTTGTCAGCTATGCGCTGCCATTGTTTACACCAGCCCGTTTGCCCCCATGTATATATGTTTATGTGTATGCATGTGTGTACGTATGCATGTTTGTGTGCATGCATACTTCACCTTATTAAATGAAGTGTAATAAGCGCACGCATAAGAACATTATCGCGTCACTTCTACAGCAACAAATTTGCGCGCTGATAAATTTCCATGATGTGTTGCTGTCATGCGACAAGCGTGAGAGCGTGAGTGTCAAAAATTGTATACAACACAACAACAACAACAACAGCAACAAATGCTGACAATCATCTGCAGTATTCGCTGATAAGTAAATATTTTTCACGTGTTGTCGACATTGTTTATTTTCACTGTTCTGCATGTTATTGCGCAAAGGTGGGGGAAATGAAAATGGCAAATTTTAAATTTAAAATTTGAAGAAATTTTTGAATAAAAAAATTTCATATACTCGTATTAAATTTAGAATCCTAAATTACTTGCCATGCAGCTGATAGTACATAAGCACTTTTAGTTTGGCATGTTTAACGTTCCTAATATTTGCTATGGACGGGACATGAAGTGTAGACCCTCTTTCTATATTGTTATTGTTGATATTGCTAGAAGGCCTTTGTAGCGCAGCGCGACCGCAAATTGGATCTATTGTGCTGGCATCTATTTAACTCAGTTGTGTTATGCTCTTTCTAAAATTTTGCACTTTATTTAGTTTAGTTTTGTCTTCCATATTTTCCGTCGGAGCACCGAGTAGCTTCATAGATGTATGCTTTTGAGCCTACTGATTGTAGGACTATCGCATAAGATGTCCTCTCTCTATAACAACAACAATTGAAACGCACGTTCATTCACATGAAAATGATGCTTGGCTTTATATCAAACAAGAATCGGTTTCGTTCGTGTGTCTGACGATTTCGACTGCTGTGTTCATTATTGATAAACAATAAAATAATTGTTTTTATAGGAAATTTGAACAAAAGTATAGACTGAAATCGTATTGCCAATTTTTTCCTCACTACTCATATACCAGTTCCACTGCTAACCCACATCATAGCCTGAAAATTTTCACAAGCACGATAACAGCTGCATAAATACTCAATAGCTCCACCCCTGCATCTACACGCATGCCGATGCATATGTGTGAATATATAAATGTACATGTTGCAAAAACCAGCATAAATTGTCACTACACGTTCCCCACCAGCAAAGGCGCGCACTCTTGCAAGAAATTCCTACCTGCACAGCTCTTGACGTGATGTTACGTTTTTAATTAAATGAAAAAATCAGCAACAAAAAAATAAAGGAAGAACAAGCAGCCAGCAAATGAAATGCGGAGCAGAGCAGAGCAGCGCAAGAAGAAAAGAATCTTAAGTGAATAATTAGATGAGCTCCGCTTGGAATTGCTTTATTTAATTAAAGCGAACATATTCGCTGTGCTGCGATGTATATCAATGTAGTTGAGAGTGTGGGCATGTGGTGTGCCTGTATGTCTGTGCTGTTGTGTGTGTGTGTGTGTGTGTGCCACTGTTAATATGCTCAGCTTTTGTAGCATTTTCGGCGCAGGCAGGCAGGCAGCGGATGGAAGCCAGGCCGAGGCAGGCATAGTTTATTTCACCAAAAATGTCAACAGTGGCTTTTGTGGCTAGAACGTTGTGTTAATTTATGGCCCGTTGCTGTTGCTGGTAGTAGTACTTTTGTTCTTGCTGTTGTTCTTGTTGTTGCTGCTGTTGTCACTGCATAGACATTGCCATTTCGAAGCAGTCGCCATTTCTGCACACTTTCCTCCCACTCAAGAGCTGTAATGCGTATTAAACAATTTTCAGCAATTTTCTTAATTTCAAATGTGCGCTGCCTTGCAGCTCCCTCTCTTTCTCCCTCTTATCTCTACACCATTTCCAGCAGCTGCTTACGGAAATTTGCTGTGTTTTCCATCGTTCGCACAGCTGTGCCAGCTTTTCTTCAAATGTAGAATACACCCTATGCATACTATATTGAAATATTAGGTTAGATTGGGTCACCAAGCTGGCTATCTAAAAAGGTTACGCATAGACCCTGTTAGGTCCTTAGCGTTGTCAGTTGCAGTTCCCTTTCAGAATGGTTAAAGTAATGATCTATCAGAAATTGGGTGTGTTTCATAAATTTTCAAAGAGGCTTGATACCCGATATTATAATATTGAATACTATAAAAAAATGTACAACCATCTTATTGTTTGTAAAAGTTATTGTCACCGAAGAGTTTTCAAGCCGCGCCAACTAGGTGACTTGATCCTTGCTCAAGAAACTATATAATCTTATATTATTTCCATAAGGCCTTCAACGCCTTTTTATCTATATAAAAGATATTCTGTGACGCAGCATCAACCCTGAGTTGGAAGTTTCTGTTCAAGAAGCAAGAAGTCTTGCAAATTACATAAAAAATTCGTGGATTTTTTACAAAAAATTGGTTTTTACTCTAATTTTCTTAACACAAGTAAGCGGATAACGTTTATTGGTTATGATTATTTAAATATAGCGCTCTTTATATGCTTTATAGAACTCTTTTAAGTGCATATAATATCATAATTGTCTACCTACTCTTCTACATAGCCTGCAAATTTTCTACATTTTCCTAACACACTCAAAAAAGTGCCAAATTTTGTAAAATTTTGCAACTGTGAACTCGCTTCGTTGGCTGCGTTGTACTTCTTACTTTTGCTGGCAATTGTCAATATCAAGCTGGCAGTCGCAGCAGCGGAAGTTCTTAATTAACAACAACCAAAAGTGACAACAACATCACGGACAAAGTTGACGCAGACGCCGCTGATGAGCAAAATGCTGATGGCGCTGATGAGCTCGACGTTATTGCAATATGCCTGCCTGCAGTTGTTAATTCATACACACACATACATACATACATATATACAACATATGTTCAGTCATATACATATATACGCGCTGAGATTGACAGCGTCGCAGGCGCGCCAGCAATTCCGTAAACGCGTCTAATAGCGACATTCCGGCTAACTGTGTCATGGTGTCTGTGTGTGCAGGTGAGGGTGTCCCAGTAGGAAACCAATGTCATTATGATGTTTATAATGCCAACGGTATTGGAAATCTAGTTTGAACTTTAAAATTTCAGGTCTTTTCATCTACAGAAAAGTACGCAGATAGAAGGAAACTAGTGGAGCTATCACCTATTTTTTTAACAAAAATATTTTTGGAAACTAAAACATTTTGGAAAAAAAAAATTTATTTGATACATTTTGACAAATAAGAAACTCACAACAGGAAGAAAAGAATACAAGCACTAATTTATTTTGAAGCCAAACGTTTAATATTTGTATAATAATTTTGATAAAATTTTTGGAAATCATTGACGAAAAGTGATTGATTTTATTATTGGAAAAAAGCTTATAATTTTTTAAAATCAATATTTAAAATTTTTATTAATGGGACGGTATCGAAGCAAGTTTTAGTTTTATTTCAAATTAAAATTTTTCGTGTTAAAAATCGATTACTTTGCGATAAGAAAATGGGCTTGTTTGCTATAACAGCTATAATTCCGGCAGACATTTGGCAAAGCACATTTCTTTGGAAAGCTGCCATCATTTTCTGTTATTGATTGCTTTGCCTATCAAAGTTAAATTTCCTGCTGGGGCGTTATTCTTAAGTGTTCCAGTATGTGAGCATGTCTGCGCGTAATTGTTGTCAGCTTCATTTTATGTTGACAACTGAAACGGAAACACACCTTCTGTCATATATCCGCTTTTCGTTAGACGTGAGCGTGTGTGAGTATGTGAGCCGGTGCATGTGTGTGCGCTTCAAGTACACGCCATTATCGTGTAGTTTTCTTGTTCCACTTCTGTGATTGTCTTCGCAGTTGGCTTCATGTTTGCGCTTGTGCTCACAAACAAACTCACTGTGTATGCGTGCGTGTATGTGTATGTGTATTCGGATATGCGGTGAGTTGCATGCATGTGTGTGTGTGTGTGCAGTCGCGCCTTTAGTATTTGCGCGCTGTCTTAACATGTGTGCACTTGTGCCTGCGTCTATTTCTTGCTTGTATGCATGTATGTATATGTGTGGCTGTTGGCATGGCTCTATGTGTATGTGTGAGTGTGTGCGTGTGTGTGCATTGCATTGGCAGCCGTTGTTGCGTTTGTTTGCTAAAACTTTAACAAGTTGCTAGTTTGATTGTTGCTTACACAGCGGCATTATTTACGCGCCTTGCAAACGTCGACAGTCGCCGCGGCAGCAGGAGCAGCTGCAGAATTTGCGGCGGCTGTTAACTGCGCGCGAACTTCATCTGTGGCTGTGTTGGTGCAGACAGCGGCTGTGGCGGCTGCACTCTCGCAATTGCTTAACATTTTGCGGAAATTTAAATTTCTTGTTTCATGTCGTTTGAGGCTTCAGTTTGTGCAGAGCAGCAATTTGCGGAAGGTGCAGAGGGGGGAAATATTGACTCAAGCAAGCAAATATTGTGTGTTGGTCTGCAGTCTTTGCGCATTGCCGTGGTTTAAAAACGTTTTATAATGGTTTGAAATGAAGGAGCAGCTATAGCTTTTTATTCGATTGTATATGAAAGCAATTGCCTGATTTCAATTTCGAAAGAAATTCATTAATAAAAATGGAAATTTTTTTTGAAAAGCCGTCATTTTGTTAATATTTCAATTCTTTCTTCTATCAATTCCTGGGTAATACATTTTACTAACAAACTTTTTACTATTTTTCTATTTTGAATTTTACATTTCAGTGATATCGTGGTCACCGCGAGATGCCATTTTTAGGGAGCTACGGGCGATCCACTATATATACAAACATATATGCACCTATATATATAACTATTTTTCCAAATGAAAAAAAAGGAAAATACAGTTTAAAGTAACCACAATGAGCATGTAAATTTTCACGTTAATACATTAAATCCTTTTTCCAGCAACAATTCTTGATAAATCGATTTTGCGTGCTTCCCCTACCCCTTAAAGAAGCATTCAAATCACAACCAAAAGAAGGAATATCTGCCATTGTGATACGATGTTATTAGCTGGCTGCCAAACCTTTATTAAAAGAGGATTGCTGTGCTTCTTACACTTTTTAACTGACAATAAAATCTACTGCAATTCCTTCTGTTTAGCATTTTACAGCAATTCCATTATTTCCTGTTACTATCGCCATCAAAATGTTCGTATTTGAAACTTATACTGCCAAAAACAACACAACGACACAAACGAAAGATAAAATTCCAAGAAATTTTTAATTATTTCCAGCTTTCGGATTTGGCGTTGCTGCGCTGATTGCATTTAATGTGCTGCCATTCGAAATGTTGCTGCATCCGTTGAGCTGAGAGTTGCTGGCGGAGCATTTTCGAAATTATCATAACTTGTTTATGCAACAGAACTCGCAGCATTAAAATAAAGTTAAGAATTTTAACACTTCAAAACTTGGGCAGCGTCATTTTGCCAAAGCGGGCGGAAGTTGGGCGGCGGTTGGAGCGGCAAGAGGAAGGGGAGCAGCGCAACGACGTGGAAGGCATGCAATGGCGCGAGTGAAAGCGAATTCAGGCAAAACGCAGTGGCATTGCTGCTGCTGGTTGCTGCTTTGCTATGAACGGTGTTGGTGGCACGAAAGGAGCAGCAAGCAAATACTAAAACAACAACAGCAACAGCAAAATTGTACAAACACTCTTCCGCCGTTTAATGCGATTTACACAAATGCATAAATCTTTGCAAGTCGCAATGCTGATTGCCGGCGAGTGGTAGTTGTTGTTGTTGCTGCTATGTATGCAACACTCGGCATTTCTTGTTGCTGCTGTTCGTATTTAAGTTGTTGCTTATCAGGAGCTGCACTATTTCAACTGGCAAAGATTATGCAAATTTGTTTGCACTGTGAATGCAACAGCAACAACAACAACATACAAGACCAGCACAGCAACAGTTGCAACAAGCAGCGCAAACACTAACAGCAGTTGTACTCAAAGTTTTGCCTGGCAAAAGAGCACGTTGGCAAATCGAAGTCGGCAGCAGAAGTCGCCACTTGGCCATGTTGCTTTAGCGCAGCTGCATTTGTGTTGTTGTTAAGGCAACAAGCCAACGTGAGAGAGAGAGTGAAAAATTGCGCTGCCGATAAGTTGCAACATTTTGCACTTTAGAAGCAATGGAAATGGAAAGTGAGCGAGTGCAAATTGCAAGGCTGTGTCATTGATTTGTGTTGGCTGTGGTGTGACAAATGGGAAGTGGGGCAGGTGAGAGGGAGAGACCAAGTCAAGAAGCTAGCAATATGTTCTTGCTACAATATGTGCCTATTATGTTTCGTTCAGAAAGAGCGATCGACTGTTCGTTTATTGTCCATTTTGTTTGTATCGATCGCGCGTTGCCTTTATTTCGTTCAGTCTGTCCGTCTGTTCACGTAGCTATATTTTTAAGATCAATGTCAATATTGCCGTCAACTTCTAGTCCTTAGTAGGTCTGCCACTTCCATATTTCTTACTAGTTTGAGCTATGGTACTGAGAGTTAATGCCTTTACTTATATCTGTATAAACGATTGATGATTTAATTTGCGCATTTCATAGAAAAATTTCATATTTCAGTCATTTCCTATTTGAATTTAGTCAAAGTCTTAGAATAAGTGCAACTCACAGAGCTATTTTAAGTTCATTACAGCCTCAGATTAAAGTAGAATTGATTACTTTTACTGTGCATATTTCGAATTAATTTTACTTGAACTATATTTCAACTAATTTCAAAAATAATGTTGATTCTTTGCTTGAATCTCGTTATTTTTTTCTATTTATATGTAAACATAAAAATTAACTCTACACAAAACGGCCAAAAGCCTTAGACGCTAGCGCCTTAGCTTTAAGTTTATTTTATAATTCACTTATTAAATAAACTGTAAATAATAATAATAATAATAACTCTACACAGAAATTACACTTACCTTGAAGCAGACATGTTTGAGTTGGGCGGCAGTCAGAGCCTGTCTGCCCATCGCCCCGCTGCTTCCTTTCTCTCAAGCATGCAACTAACACTAATTTCAATTTCCTTACTATGTTTACAAAATCAAAATTACTTCAAATACAATCAACTTCAGTGTTCTCCTACAACTTTTCAACCCTTCCCGCCGAGAAGATGGCACGCGGTGAACTGCGTCCATGACAAATGTCTAAGCCTTTGCTAAATGGAATTGTTAATATGTCATGCAAATGCGGCAACTGTTGCCGTTACAAATATACAAAGAAAGCCACAACAAGACAGCCAGTTATGTGGTTAGCCTGACGAATGGCAGGGGGAGGGGCATATTAACATATAAATTAACTTGCGGCAACAATTTCAAAAGCAGCACTGACATTTTAGAACCCCACTAAAATGCTGACACATAATTTGTCATTGTTGTGACAAATAAAGATTCAACTGCACAAGCACACGCGCAGACACACACACACACACACGAATACACTGATGCAAATACGCACACACACATACATTTAGGGCATTAAGACAGAAGAGTGATTTCGAGACAAGAGTCAAGGCAAACTACTTACTTTCACTAACAGCAGCAGTAGCTGGGTAGCTTGATGACAGAGCGTGCGAGGGGAGAAGGTGGAGGCAGTGCCTCGAGCGCTCTTGCAGAAACACCTTAATCATTTCGAGTGTGATTTTGATAACATGTCAAGAGAATTTATGCAAATTATATGTTAAAGCTGCTTAGAGCTGCGGGTGGCTGACAATGTGCATGTGTATGGTGTGTGTAGGTATGTGTGTGTGTGAGAGTGAGTAGGAATATGAGCATAAAACGCTGCTACGAGGTGTCATATACATTTTAATGTATGTGTCAAAATTCAGATTTGAAATTAGTTACCTTTGTCAGAGCACAGAAAAGTCAAAGGCACAAGCAGAGTCGAGCTGCTGCTGGAGTGGAGCAAGTGGAGGTGGCTGGGAGCTGGAAGCTTAGCATTTTCTGTGGCATTGCAAATGAAAGAGTTTCAACACGGCTGAAGTTGATAGTTTTTAGGCAATTTATGCAGCAAACTTTGTCATTTGCCAATTCCCACCTTTAAAGTGTTAAAATATTGCATATTTGCTGAAGAAACAGAGGCAGTGGAAGATGTGGAGTAGCAAAAAAGGATCAGTGGCAAGAGCTGAATATTTTGATTGACGCTGAAAAAATCTGCATATAAATATGAACTGGCCCAGCTCTGAATCTAAGAAGTGAAGTAGTAGTATGCAGAAGCTTGCTTTGCATATTCCAGCAGCAGTTGTTCGGATACACACTGACCAACATATGGGAACATAACATGCATGTCGTCTGGTCAAGATAGGAACTAAGCAACGTTTGGTCTAAGCGGAAGCATAAAGCTAAGCGCAGGTTGCCTCTTTGCAATATGACAATAGCTTGGCAAGATTCTGCGGCATATATGAGCCTGTGAATGCAGGCCACTTCAAATCAGTATCAAGCACAGAGTGAGAGAAACAACATTTTTGAAAAGAAGGGAGAAAGTGTTTAAGGGAAAAACTAAGTTCAATAAATTATTTTCGAAAGCGCATGATTCACTTTAAAATTTTTGATTGGATTTTCTCTACAGTCAGGCAAGCCTTAAAAAGTGATATATATGATATAAATTTTTTAATTTTATATAAAACTTTATACCAACTTTTACGGCAAATATGATTCTGTAGCTTATCTGAATACTTTTAGAAAATCGGCTCTTAACTGATATTTCTTCATATAATGTAAATAGCAACTTATGACTTAGTTCATACATTCAAGGTCTCTGATGCCAGAAATTCATGGATGGATCACAAAATGAAAGCTAAGAACAAAAATTTGGGAATACAGAACTTAAAAAATTGATTGTTTGGAAGCCCCCAAAAAGTATTGTCAGCGAGGCTAAGCTTAAGTTCTTTAGCGACTCCTGAAAGAGTTTTCTGGGAACGTCATCGTTCGAAAGGATTCGACATAAAATTCTTAATTGAAATAAAATTTTCATCATTTTAGCTTGTGTGAACTAATTAGAATAAATTTCATATTTAGCATAATGTTTGTAAATAGCAAAGCCAATCAATATTATTTTAAATGGTCCATCAAAATCATTTCAACTCTCGAGTTCGAAAGACAAATGCTTCTTAATTTTTGCAATACGCTTGCAACTGCTACGTTTCCCTATTAAATATTTAAAGCACCCTGATTCCGCTTGCAAAAATGCAGAGCTACTCCATTACTTCAACTGAAAAGAAATCCGCTCTATTTTTGGCCAAGGCCAGTGACCACAAAATAAACATATCAGAGCAGCCGGCAATGCACGAGAGGGCAAAGAGAAGTGAGGCATGGCGAGCAAACCGCATCAGAATTTTACATTCCGACAATCTGCCGGCAGGTAGTCGCATAAAAAGGATGCTGATAAGTAGCAGATTCCTTTAACATTTCGTTCATTTCATTTCACTGCAGCTCCCGCGGCTGTGCCCGTGTGCAAATGCATGAGCAGAAATCTTTTCAGCAGAAAAATTCAATTTGCATAATTTGAAGGAAAGTGGCCGGGCGGAAAGTAATCCAGTGAAGGAGGGAGGCGCTGCTTAAACGGCGAGAGAGAGAGTGTTTGGGGAGGGATGGCCAGCTGTATGTAGGTAAGAGCATGCTAGTTACTTTGCAGCGCAACGCAGGGATACGCTGCTATGTAGTATCCTCACTGCAATGCCACATTTTGAGGCAACTGAATTGGTTTGAACTAATAGAGAAATTCGCTCAGGCAGGGTAAATATATGAATATGCTACATAAAAAATGTTTATGCATGCCATTTGATTGGGTAAATGGAAATGTATTTGTGTGCGTATTGCTATGCATATGTGTATTTGTGTGGCAGTCAGCTTATTTAGTGTCTGAGGTCCGTAGACATGGAACTAGCGAAACTCGCTGTATTGCTAAGCGTATAGAAAATGGAAAAAAGACATGCCAATATTTGTTATAAAAATCTGCAACAGCAAACTCTTTATAGATTCTAATTTTCGAATTGTGTAATCGGCGCTCTGCCATCCCTAGCATGGGCCTATCGGTCACCTCTCAATGAGAGCGAGATGGCTTGGCCACGGCACTAACTTGAAAGCATTTGGCCTTTACATTACACTTCGTTCTCGCACAACAAACAACCTTTTGATTTTTTTGAAAATTTTTTCTAAATTGTAAATTTCTCCACTGAATTCCATTAAACTGCCAGCATTGAACACATGTTCACTAACTGTATTTTCACTTAACTTCCAAAGAAATCAAATGTTCCATAGAACCAATACAATTCAATCCATATTCAACCCCACAATCAGCAATATCCAAAAGGTAGTGAACTTTCTTAAACGGGCAAATATATATAATGAACTCTAAATAAAATTAAATCAATAGCTTTAAGTCATATTTTTAAATAGTCTTAAGTCTAATTAAACACACACTAATTATATTCGGAAAAGAAGCTGAAGGCCATTGCTGCCATAGCTCTTGTTTCTATGCTTGTAATTTCAATTTCCCAACTGTTATAACGAAATCTCAAAAAATCTTGCTTTTCATAAAATTTTTTCTGCAATTTTTCTGACCATTCCACGGCTAGAAAAGATTCAATAATTTCCTTCTAATATTCTTCGTCTAAACTTTTTAATTCCTTCTTTTTTATAGCAAAAATTGCCTTGTCTCTCTTCAACTTTCCACCAGAAGTGCGTTAATAGCAACATAATTGGCAATGCATAAGCGGCTCTCTATCCCTTTATTTCATAATATCTCTCTTGAAATCTTTCTCGATTTTGCTATTTGTTTTTGTACTTCGGTTTTTTAGGAAAGTGACAAAAGTGCCCTTCACAGTAGCTTCTTTCCGCTCGCTTGCCACGCCGAGTGCCTTCCAAATGCAGTGCGCATACAAGCTTAATTGCCGACGCTGTATTGCCATTGTTTGTATGTGTTGAATGCAAATAGGAGAAGAGAACCCCTCGCCACACTTTCCGTCCGCACTGCAGCAGCACTGCCACTCAGAATGGCGCCGGCACGCATTAAACGCGCTCGCATTTCCTGAAAAAAAGAGTGCTTCGGCTGCGCTGCCTCCACTGCCTCCACTGCCCGGGGCTCCCTTCGTCTGGGTCACCTACAAGTGGGCTGATTATTTCGCTGCTTTTGAGCTGCAAAGTGCCATAATGACTAACTTCATTCATGGCTCGCCTTTCGCCTTGGCCTCTTCTGACTGTTGAGTGTGTGCTTGTGTTGAGCTGCCGCTGTCGCTGCTGACATGCAGGTGTTTGTGTGTCCGCGTGTCTGTGGCGAGGGGCAGACGGCTTGCGGATAGCGTAAGAAATTTTTATGTTAGCGCAAATTCGCAGCGTTTTTACACCTTTTAGCTTTGCTTGTTTTGCTTTAGCATTTAAAATGTTAATGCGATTTTCCTGCGCTTTCATTTCACTCTTTAGCTGGCAAGTCCTTTTTGTGTTTTACTTTTGCTGCTTTTGATTTTGTTGTTGTTGGGTATGCGCGCTTTAAGTAGCGGTTGACGCGAGGGCGAGCTATAGGCACGCTGCTGGTGTGCGCTCAGCCAAACTTGAAGCAAGGCTTCACGTGCGCCGCATTTAAATGGCTGACGCACGACCCTATTTTCCCATACGCGCCTTCCCTAACGAGGCAAAAAATTAGTCTTTCAAAGTGAAACTGAAAGCCTTTAAAATATTTACACGCCACTGCATTCAAGCAGTCAGTCCATTTGCAGAAAGGTTAATATTTTCGGGGTCAGTGTGCCGTAAGCACCTCCGCCTTTTTAACGGCGTTCGGAATTATTAGGATGCCTTTTGACTTATGCAGAGTTAAAGTAATTATCATCGTGTTATAATGTTGAAACTATTACTATAAAACTAGTTTTATTCACAGCATCTTAATCCGATCCGAGCTTTCAGTACTATAACACTTCAAAGCGTTTATAGCGACGAAGAAGCCAAATCGCTTTAAGAAATTTAACTGACTGAAAACAGTTTGAAAACTATAAGAGGAATGGGAACAGCAAAATGAAAACTGTGCTAACAGCTGACCAAAATCAGTATACATTCTCTCATACAAAAGCAACAACAATACACACTCAAGGACAATGCTCTGCAATAACATTAGCTGGAAGAAAACAGCTACGCTCCAGCCAAACTTCTGAGAGTGAACTGCAATCTCTTAATATAAACAGTCAACTATGCTTTTTAGATTATATAGACTTCAGTTTCTTGAATCCTTATCTTTGAAAGAGCGCGCTAGAGATTCTAACGGTGCTGTGAAATAATTCCCCAATTACTTATGATTATGAAAATGGTACTAGTTTTTTTCTTCAATTTAAGCAAATTAAAATATGTATTTTGATGTCCAAGTGAATACCATTTCGAACGATATCCATCCAATCTAATGTATGGTGCTCCTATGCAGTGATATCCAGTTGACATATATTTCGTAATTTTTATTTTGCAATGCAAATGTGTAAACGATGGCTAAAGAAAACAAAATTATGGCTTATTGCAGCTTAAATATATTTATTCTTCTTACATTTATTATTTATATTTTTCAGAGCATATGCATTCAAGTCTTTCTTGCTCTCTCTTTCTCAAGGACGTACCAGTATTTTATGATCGAAAGCAAAAAATTTGTGAAAATATGAAATATATATGCAAATTATATTGCAACTGGCAAAGATCGGACAATAAGAGGAAATGTTGCAAGTATGTAGCTGCCTTAGCTGCAAGGTGTACTAAAACAACAAAGTTACCCACTTCGCGCTGCTGCGTTGTAAAACGTTGTCGCTACGCTTTTGCACTTTTGTTATGCCGAACAATTTTATTGTTCACTTGAGTTGAAAATGGCGCGTGAAAAGAATACAGACATACACACAAATACACAAATACACACACATAGAAAAGTGCCAAAAATTGCGTTATATTTTATGAGTGAGCGCATATCGAATGTCGAAATGGCGCAAAGCTAACGAAATATATTGTAGCTTTATTTTCTGCACGTACACGCACATACACGCACACACACAAATAAAGCTGGCGTGCCCTCACTTGTAATCTTATAGTGAAAATATTGTAGTCCTCATTCTTTTTGTTGTAGTGGTTTATTGTTGCTTATGTGTAGCGCTCTTTAACTCGTTGTCATATTGTGAATGTCATAAAGTTTAAAAGCATTCTCCATACAACAATTGCACATACACACTGACATTCACACATTCAGGCAAAACTACTTACAATCACATACGCTTTTGCCGGTTTGCTGATGTTTCTTTAGCATATTTGCGAGTAGAGTTGAGCTTGCATCGAAGCAGGCAATAATTTGTGTGTCCCTTCGCTGCCACGCTTTTACCCACTTCTTGTGTGTTTGCTAACAGCGGCGTTTTAATGAGCTTGCAGTGCTCCGGGCCCAAAAGGTTTGAGCGCGATTAAAAAACATATTTTTTGAACTTGGCTTGGTTTGAAGCATCACTAAAAAATAATACTTCGTTACAAGTATTTACATTCTATATAGGTTCTATATGTATTAGAAATTTTTTTTTTGATTTTGCACTTTTCAGCAAAACAACTTTATATAAATCCATAGTGGTATCCTTCAGCACCTTTTACAATTTCACTTTAGAAAATTCCAAATTTACTTCAAAAAATTCCAAATGTAAACCCTTCAGATATTTCCCGATGTATTTAAGAAAATTTCAAATCAGATAAAATACTTTTGGAATTCTGACGAACATTAAATTTTTCTGAAAGGCAACTAAAATGTTCTAAAGAAAAGCTAACTCGAGTTAGGACAAAACTGAGTTTTTAATGCCTTCGTGTATAAATCAGCGTGTCTTAAGCTATATGCCATAAAATTTGCATGCTTATTCATAAAAATTCTAATAACTCTAATACAAATATTGCAGTGAGAATTTGAAACTTTAAACTGCTCTTCTGGAAAAAATTTTAAAACAGCGCTTGGCGTTTATGACTTGTGACCACAGCTATTAAAAGTTTTAACATTTTTGAGACTGTTTACTGACTGAAAAATTGCCAAAAGAAATATTAAAATTGATGAGACGCTTTTGTAAGAATTTGTTTGTAGATAACGAATTCAAATTCATAAGTTTCTTGGCTGCTAAATTAACCTCTATAAGGGATCCTTAAGCGTCATTGTTAGCAGGCAAATTGTATTGGAGAGTCTTCGTATACGTCCCGAAAAAGCACAAAAATGGCCATGAATTTTTAAACTTAAACATAAAGTGGAACATTTTGATCTCTCAGCCATCAAAATGGAAAGGCAAGCATCAATTTCGAAAATGCTGTCAGGCCATCAAGTTGGCAAAGGCACAGGCCACAGACGCCTTCTCGCGCACATACATAAAAGACGCACAATCAGCAGACAGGCAACCAAACAGGCAAACCAGAATAAATGGAAGCAGAAGATGGCCGCAAGAGTACCAACAAAAAAAAAGGATACTCGTTCGCCGGTCTGTCATTTGTCTCGAAATTTGTTTTAGGTCTGGTGGCGCACATTCAGTGTTTGCATGCATGTGTGTGTGTGTGCGTGTCACACACACACACACTCAAACGCAAATAGCGTTTGTGCTGTCGCCTGCGGCTGGGTGCCAATACTTACGCGTATCCGCACACGAACCGCACAAATGGAATTGCGACTTTTATGACGCGTTTCTGCCAGCGCTCCATCTAGTGCCTCTTCTGCTATTTCCACATTTTCTTCTTCTTCTTGCGCACTCGTCGTCGCTCTTCAAATGGCAGGCAAACGTTTTTGCACATTTATTTAAATTGTTTCTTTCTTCTTCGTCACACTCGCAATTTTTTTTCTCGGCTGATATCTCAACTGCTTGTGTTGTTGCTTTAGTGTCTTTGTTGTTGTTGTAGTTGTATTTCGGCTTTTTATGTAAATTGTCAAATTCGTAATGCGCTTAAATGTGTGCCTCGGCGCTTGCCCTAACACAAGTGCCAGTATCAGTGTATGTGTGTATGTGTGAAGAAGAAGAGTGAAGGGCGGTGTGGAGTGTCTTTGGGTTTAAAGGCGGCAGCGTTTTATTTCGAGCGACAACTACAACAAAGTAATGCAGCGGCTGGGGGCGGACAAAGTTGGTGCTATTTATTGTGTAGTTTTATTTGCAGCTCGTGTTTTGTGTGATTACGGCTTTTCGGTTTTGGGCCGTTGTTGAATATTTAAAGATATGCAGTTTATTTAAGCACTTCAAAGCAGCAGCAGATTCTCAGATAAAACGTGCGGAGAGAAGAGAGTCTTATGGTTTTTCATTTATAAACAGGAAATGATTTTAAAGTTTCACTTTGCTATTTCTTGCATTTTGATTAAAGCAAACAAGAAGATTACCCTTTTTACAAAATTATATTTGCAAAATTATCTAATTTAATATTTAATATATTTAAATTCTGTTCTTGAAAAAATGCCTGAAAACTTTGCTTTGAAATCTATTATCCATTTCCTTTCATGTTTTGGTATGAATTTTTAATGCCGACTTTTTGTTAGAAAAAAAGATAAGAATTTTTTGTTTCTTTAGTAAAAAAAAATGAGTAGGTATAATAATTTTTTTGGAAATTTTTGAAAATTTCAATTTAACATTTGAGAAGTTTTATGAGAGTGCACGGCTCAATTGTGAGAACTCGTGTTAAAGTAGAATTTTTTCAGAACTACTGAAATTTTTTTAAAAGTGCTTTCTACTAATTAAAAGCTGTAAAGCTTTTTGAAATCGTTGTTTTGCCTTCAAGTTTTTCAACTGAACCACTTATTTCCTCTTAATAGAAGTGCGAGAAATGCATTCTTTCCAGCAGCAATTGCTTTAAAAACTTTCACTATAATTTGACCACTTTTTTTCTGTTTCTGCTTAAAATAGAAAAAAAGTGGAAGAGCGCAAAGAAGTAAAAAGAATGCTCGACTGTGACTGCAACTGCAAGTACACACACACTTCACTTATTATTGGCCTCAATTTGCCGCAAATACAGCAACTTCGAGGCGTAAAACGAGGACAGAGAGAAGAGGCAACAGCGGCAGGGGCAGCGGCTAAAGTTTTGCTGCCACGCCGGTCCGAGCCATTGTCTTGCTGCGGCGGGTGAATGCTGGAGCAAAGTTTGCTGTAGCGTTGCTCATTGTGAAGGAGGCGGGGGTGGGGGTGGATGCTCGGTAGAGGCTAACTTCATGCGTCAATGTGCGCGTTTAGCTTTTATTACCACAGAACTTTCAGTTGCACTTGCACTTGCAGTGGCAGTGGCAGCAATAGCAACAACAATAAAGCCAAACGATTGTAAATGAACAGCAGCTGAGAAAGAAGAAGCACAGAAAAGCAAAGTGAAAGTTGAAGTAGGCCCCGTAGCAATACTAGCAAAGAAGTGGCCATTCGAATTTACAGGCTGCATTTTAGATTTTGAAATTACTTGCTCTTAAATAGAAATTTACGAACAAAGAGCTACTTTTGAAAAATTTTCGTATTGAGATGTGAGTGCAAAGAAGTGAGCTCGCCAAAAATTTCGGGATTTTCAAGATTTACTTAATCGAAATTTAAAACTTAGCTTTTCCGTGCTATTTCAGATCGAGTACTATTTTTCAAGCGCGCTAACAATAATTACCTTTTGTATGATCAGAATATTATCAAAAATCAACCCTGGCAATGCTCTCTAATTCTGAACACTCAATCCAAGCATCAAAAAGGGAAACGTGGCGGCGGTTGTTCAGCATTTGAAGAAGACAGACGTCTTGAAAGAGTTATGGCAGCTTGAAATTTAAATTATTCGTTTAAGTTAGGTTAAGCTGGTTGTCTAAACAGGTCACACATGGACCCTTTTGGATCCTTAGTGATGCCAGTTAGAGCTCCGTTTAGTCCATTTAAATTATTACTTTTGTTCATTCACATAAAATCAAATTGCATACGAAATTATCTTGTCTCTATATTCATGAAAATTTCACTTATTTTACATGAGAAATGATTCAGGCGGGTATTAATAAAGCGGAACTTATTTTGTTACTTAATTGAAGAAAAGCCGATTAATCGTTCATACAATTTAATATCTGTTCACTTATACTGTTGCAATGGTGAAGACTCGAGTGAATGAGAGTGCCCACAATGTAAATGGCAATGGTCCACTGACTCAATATAAACACTAATCAGCCACAATACAAGCTAAACATGATAGGAGCAGAGACAGTGGCTCGAATTGAGTGGGGAGGGGAAAAACTTAGTGGCTACAACAGTATTTAAATTACGAAGATTTTACAATTTGTTTTGCTGTTATTGTAGCTCGCGTCGCTTGTAAGCACAAAAGAAGCTTGTGCTCTTGTTTATAATTTCCTTTATCTTTTCTGCTTGCCTCCACTTTGCTGTTGGCCTTAAGCTGCAGCTAACTATCAAGCACAGCAAAGAGGCACCTTTTGTTCTTGCATATTTTACTAAAGGAAAATATGCAAAATGCTAGCTGGCTGCCAAGGCTAGGGAAGCGGCGCATGTAAAGACAATGGCGACGACAAGAAAATCAAATTACGACTGCACTTTAAAGTGTTCGCGTTGCAATCCGCGCGCATTCCTTCTATTTATGCTGCTTCTTCTAATGCTTCTGCTGTTGTGTGTTCTTGGTTATCGTTCTGTGATATTGCATTTTTGTTGTTGCTAGCAATTTGCTTAAATCGTTTTGCATGTTCGCACTTTCAGTCAAGTTGCTTTGAAAATCGCAAAATTGCATTTCTGCGTGAGAATTTTTTTTGGCTGCTAATATAAATGCGGCAAATCTGAAGCATCAAGTTATCAGTAGAGTTATGCAGAATTGTAGATGCAAGCCTTTATTGCAAAGAATTGACAATGTAAATGTTAAGCAAGAAGTGAAAGGGAAATGAAGTTGTCGTTAATTTAATTGTTCCATTTTTTTTGAACAATGATTGCCCTGCAGTTTTTGTTTACAAAGAAACTAAACGGTTATAGACAACTTCAATTTTTAAAGATTCTAAATGAATATTGATTTCACTCGCCTTTTCGTACGATTTCGATTTCTATCACATGCCTGATTTTCTTTTTAATTTTGCTAATGAAAATTGGTAATGTTTTGACATTGATTTATTATATAAGTACATATACCAGGCAGAAGCTGCAACTAAAGTTGACATTTTATTTAGAGCTGGTCACCAAATTTTACAAAATTCATAGAATACTATTCAATCCAATTTGTAGGATAATATAGGGAAAAAACCTAAAGCTAGATCACTCAAAATAAAGTGGAAATAAAACATAGAGAATTTGAAAAATTAAGAAAGTTTTTTTATAGTATACATATATGCATTAATTTCAATAAAATTCAAAAAGGTGGTCTAAGCTAAGCTTGTTACTATGAACCGAGCGTTTGTTGAACCAAGGTCGAACGTACGGTGGAACATTATAATATACTCAGTATAATGACTGCTACATATGAATTTTCAATTCAGGCTCAAAATTTCGATGCGTTGTTCTTTTCATTTAAATGAAAATTAAATTTGAGAAGAAATCCAATCCAAAGCCGTCGAATGTTTGTAAAAAATTCCATGAAATTGTGAACATGAGTGTTGATAATTTGCTCCTCCGCAGATTGCGCCATTTCTAGTTAGTACACATTTTAGTTTTTTTTCAGCTGAAATTTACACATACACGTGTGCCCCTCTCTATTCCCCCCGCACTGCTTTGTTGTCTCGGCATTGTCAAGTAAAACTTTTGCTGTGGCACAAACTTTTGTGCTCATTTACATTAGAGTAAATTTTCCTTAGTACACTTCCCGCCCCGCTGACAGCAAAATTTGCAAGATTTTAGCATGGATAGACGCTTTTCACTTTTACTTTCTATTTTCTACTTGGCCGCCAAAGCGAGCTAACTTTTGCTTGCTGCGTAATGACAGACACAGGGGACATATTCATGCTTACACATACATACGTATACACATGTATTTATCATAGTATGTGTCCATTAAAAGTTAAGCGCAAATACATCTTCAAATTACAGCAGCAACAGCAGCAAAACTACACACTCAAGTAGTGGGCAAAACTAAATACACACACACACACATACACACATATAAGTATGCATTGTTGCCTATTACTTCAAAACTTTACAAACTCTGCTTCACACATGCATATGAAATATTTGTCTTCATTTGCATGCGTGTGCGTGTGTGCTCGTATGTGTTGGCATAATGATTAATGGTATTTCATTTGTAGCAGTTGCAAGAATTCTTGTGAATTTCATTCAAAGCATTACCTTTGATTTTCTTAAATATTTACTTGGCACTTCTGGAAGTGTGACGAATTCTCTGCAACACACTAACACACTCACATTCACGCCTTAAAGTACTGCAACATATTAAAGCCTTATACAAGTAATTAAAGCAGAAGTTGAATTGACTTTACTACCATTGAGGAGAGCAGCCTGTCAACATGTCTTGCACACCACATGCATGTATGTGTGTGTAAGTGGACTTGTATGTGTGTGTAGGTAGACTCTAAAACGACAGACTAATGAAATTGCATTCCTTTTGTGTGTATGTTTGGTTTTCAAAAATTGCATGGCATGGCTCAAATTTTGCAGGCTGCTATTTGCCTCTTTTTCGTTTATCAATAGAATTTTTGTTGTTTTGTTTTGCTTTGCTTTGCTACCACTTGCAAATGTCCAGCTTTGTTCAGAAATCTAATTCTGTAATTGCATATTTAAAGCTTGCCCATATCTGACAAATTTACAATTACTCGGCATTTAAAAGCATAGAATTGCTGCCATTCTGTCTTGCTTTGACTTTTCTAATATGCAAAATGAAAGTATTTGCATAATGCTGAAATAATTGTGGACATTCTCTATATATATGTATGCTGATAAATTTGTGACACATAAGTAAAGCTAAAACCTAATGGGACAAATGAAATTTATAGCAGCAAAAACATGCAACGATGAAAGTTGGCAAGTAGCAGAGAGAAGTGGGCTAACACTAGCAAGAAATGTATGTAAATATATGTTACCCTCAGCATGATATATGTATATGTATGTACCTACACATACTCGTGCATGTATATATGAAACAAACTAGTCATTATTATAAATTTTCCTCGACAATGACGACAGAAGCTCGATTTAAATAATTCACACAATGCTGTTTCTTTTAGTAAACAACGTTGGCGCTCGAAGTCTCACATAAAGCAAATG
Source organism: Neria commutata (assembly GCA_963457695.1). Lineage (NCBI taxonomy): Eukaryota > Metazoa > Arthropoda > Insecta > Diptera > Micropezidae > Neria > Neria commutata. The sequence goes on along the minus strand of OY735245.1, from coordinate 15,466,580 downwards.
ATGCTTACCGACTTTGGAGAAAAACTTTTTTTCAAAAATTATTCAACTGTTTAAATGTGCTGTAATTGGTCTAAACCACAGCAAATTTTTATATTAAATCTTTCTATCTCAAAAATAAACAAAATATTTCAGCAAAATAAATTCTGTAAAACTGACACATAGATGGCTCTGCCTTAGGGTACGGTCTTTTCGTTAGAATGGTACAGAGGCAGCGAGCATCTTACGCTCTTTCAAAAAGATCACTAAATCTCAGCCAGCAGCCAATCGACGTGGTGAAAGCGCTACCTTCAAATAAAATACCTTACCATAGCAAAAAGAGTAGCTGTTGGGTTTTTGTAGCTCTCTTTTGGAATAACTTTCGATCCCCACACAAAAAGTTCCTATTAAATTCAATCGGATATCGATACGATTTGCAAATATACGATTTTGAAAAACTTTGTGACAAGCATTTTTTTTACCAATAGCACATTTCGGTCGAAAAAATGGATGTGCAAATCTTCACACAAAATAATTTGACTGGTCCAGTGTCTTTAGTGAAGATTCCATTTAAAGAATAGCGGTAAGCCAGGCTCAAGTGATTATTACAGCTGCATACCTTCCAGCAAAGTAGGTAATACACCGAAAAGCATTTAAAACCAAAATTCAGCTGAGCACAAATAAACGCCTACTCGCAATTTAAAGAATAACTGAACAAAAGTAAACGGAATCGTTTAAATGGAATGGAATGTAAAACCGGAACACAGAATTTCAAGGTCATACTCTCAACGTCTGACATGATAAAAGCATAAAAGCTCAACGCAATAAAAGAAATAAAAACCGAATTTTATGAGCCATTAAAAATTAAATAAAAATTATGAATGAATTAAAAATAAATTCCAAAGCATTTGAGCACATGAAAAATTTACATAAATTTTGGCCAGTTGAGAACATAATCTTTATGGCCACGTTAATGTTGGCGCAAAGAAGGAGCGAAAGCCACGGCAAAGGTTTTCCTTTATTTTGTGGGTCGACCTAATCGACAAAGCGATTGTGCGTTAACAAGCGTGGGAGAGTTAGGGGGAGAGAGAGAGAGAGAGAAAGAGCGAGGGAGGGAGGTAGAGGGAAAGTTTAAAAGCAAGTTTCGGCGCAGTTTACATGCAAAAGAAAAATTACAATAAAATGTTAAAATTTTTTGTGTTCATGCTAATGTTGTTGTTGTTGTTGTATTGTAGCAGCAACTGCATATTAAGTACTCACCCAGCATGCCCAAGCAGACGACGAAAATCGTGCAATAATCCAGCGCTGTAAGCGACATGATGGCCATGCCGTGATGTGGCGCTCGATGCTTCGCTGGAGCCTTCCACTCCTCCACTTTGGTGAGTGCCTTGCTGCCTGTTACACGCCGTTTAACTGCGGCACATTTCAAGCGCGCTGAATTCACTTCACTTCACTTCAGTTCGGTTCGGTTCGGTTCAGTTCAGCTGGGAAGGGCTTAAATCGTCGTGGTTGGCCTTCACGCGCCGCGTGTCACGGCAGAGTTTGTCACATTTAATTGTGGTATTTACAGTAAGCTTGGCTGGCGTTAAGGTCGCAAAATAAATTTGAAATTCATTTATATAGCAGCAGCAGCAGAGCAGTCAGCGGCGACAGCGAGAAAAGCGCGCTTTTAAATGAAACTGCGAGTAGCGCGAAAAACGGATTTCACGCGTTTCGCAATTGAATTCGTTATTGAAACGTGTCAGTTTCGACGAAAGGCATTGATAGTCAGGCTGGGATGGCCTTGGTGAGCACAATGAACGGAAAGATAGTACTTTTGGATGATGCTGGAGATCAGAGCAGCTGCTGAATTGAATTTGGTTTGTGCTGAACTGGTTTGGCGCTTTCATGCCGCAACGACAGCAGCTGAAATCGTGCAAGCGTGTCATAAGCATTGGTAGCAAGCAATAACAACAACAACAACAAGGATATAACAAGAAGAGAGATAAATCGAAGGCGCAGAAAAAGCCCGAATTTTCATTATTTTCGTTCACTATTCAATAGCCGCGCGCTGTCATGCAATAGCATGTTGTTGTTGTTGCGGCGGCTATTTTTTTGATATTGCTGTCGCTGTTTTTATAGCTGTGGTTTTTGTTGTTGCTGTACGTGCTTGCTGCGCTCTAACTGAAAATATGCTTTTCATTTAAAGCATATTAAATTTCCAAAGTTTCACTTTCTCACACTAAGCTCAGTCGGCTTCGCCCTTCTCCACCACGCCCCCACTCTACGCAACAACAAAAGATGACAGCCGCAGCGATGACGCTGACGGCACCAAACTTAACTTACGCTTGCGTAAATTTTGGGCATCCACGCGCTGAAACTTTCGGACGCACTGCAAATTGCGTTGACAATTTAAAAGGCGACCAAAGCCAGCCGCTGGCACCGGCGAGGCAACCAACAGAGAGGCAGTGGCAGTGGCGGCGGCGGCGGCGACGAGGCAACCTTTGGCGGCTTGTAATGCGCCAAATGAAATTGTGGCTTCGTTTAATGCGCGCCTTGAAAACAGCAGCCAGTGGGCTGCAGGAATGCCGCTGCCACTGTTTTTATTGTTATTATTATTGTTGTTGTTGTTGTTGTGGTGTTTTGTTGGCAGGCGTGCTTCATTCACGCATTTATGTAAATATGCCATAAAAAGCGGCAACTTTGTGTCGGCGTGAAATTTAATGTTCTTCTGTTGACTTTTTGTGCTTCTTCTTCTTCTGTTTTTTTAGCATAATAATGCCAACATTTAGGAAATCTTTAAAGTATTTAGGCTATGCATTTGTCGATGACGGGAAGCAAGTTTTGTCGTTTATGTCAGCGCAATTGGTTTTTGATTTGACTGCTGGAAGGGGCTACACGGCGTATGAGTGCTGGCATCTAATTTGAAATTAATTAATTTGCACAAAAATTACTTATCCTAGTCTTTTAAATTTCTGTTTTAAACTGCAAACACTTTTTGGCTATGTTTTCATTGCGGCTATTAGAAATTAATTAAAAACCTTTTAGGTTTAGACTCTGCAAAAGTTGGGCAAGTAGAGGCAGAGCGCAGGACTTAGCATAAATTTAACCCTTTTAAATATGCTAATCCTTGAACGCGAACAACGGAGAAAATGATAAAAAATCTTTGCAACTGAGCAATTAGTTTGAACGATTTTTGTAAGCAGAAGACATAACAGCGTAAGAAATGCACTTTGAATATAATGGTATGTATTGAAATGTTGGACTCCAAAATGCAGGCATAAGCTGGCAACGCACATTAATGATTAGGAAGTCATCTCCTCGTCTTACAAGTAAAGAAAGTAAAGTCTTACCATTAACTTCATTTTTTTAATGGACTTGCCCCACGTTCAAAATAAACGGCTTAATTAATTGTAAAACATTTTCTGCAGTCATTTAAATGTCAGTTTTACAGTAACATCCAAATTGTGGCATAACTCGATTTACATTGTTATTGCTTTTGATAAAAATATGTATAAAAGAGCAATAATCGAAAGAAATCTGACAACACTTTGGTAAATGGAATTTTGTATTTTCATTTTCGAATTTCTTTCCGTTTCTGTACAAAAAATTGCATAGTAGGTTAAGCTGAATTTTGTACTTTGGCATTTAACCAAATGCTAATTTTTTCAGTTAGCGTAGGTAAAATAGTTATTTAGAATAACTTAGAAAGACTTCAAATAGAAATCGCATAAACTTTTAGCTTATAAAGGTAGGCAAGCATGTACAGGATGGTGTGCAAGTCTCTGTACATCATAAACGGCTCAATTATGTCAAATTTGATCACCTTAAAAGTTTTCAAAAAGCTTTAAATAGTGAATTAAGTAGAATATTTGGTAGTAGTCAAACTTGTAAAAATTGCATCTACGAATTTTATGGAATGCACTTCTTTTGTTTCCTTATCAGTTAAGTTTTCTTAATATGTGATAAATGAAAATAAGCTGGTCCCTATCTTTTGCTGTAAAAGAAAATGCTGAATTTTAGCCCATTTTCATTTGTATTTTCTATATTTTGTGTCGTCTTTTAGGCCAATTTTTTTAGAAGTCCTAAACATTATTACATAAAATAAAAGAAATGCATATGTTTGTATTAAATATAACTAGCTTAAGTTCCTATTGTCCTCAAATATTTATGCTTAAAATATTTTAAAATTAGTTAATTGGTTACGATCCATTTCAGTCTTATATGAATATATCGAACGATGCTATGCCACATATAATGTAGTAAAGAGAAAACCAAAAAGTTTTCTGCTCAGTTATCTACTCTATCTTCCTACAAGAACACACTATGTAGAACAATATGTATATCGCAGCAAAAATATATTTTCTCGGCCAAAAGAAAACAACGAAACTACCAAACTAAGTGCAAAATAAATCTGTAAAATGAACAAACAAACAATAAAATGAAATTTATGGCATTTACATAGCTGCATATGTGTACCTCAGGTCGTATGAGTTATATTTCACTGCGCTTTCTACTACATTTGCACATACATATTTTCATTTTATTCTCGACTGTGCAAGTTTTATAATGGACTTTGGACTTAAAAAGCCAGCAAGGGTCAACAACACGGCCAGATAAATTCTAAGCCTTGCATTGTTATGGCTCAGCCTTATCTAAGGCCATTGTGCGTTTCAGTGAGCAAACAACAAAAAGAATTTCCGCACAAAACAACAACAAGAACAATGACAACAGCAGCAATGACCACAACAACAAGCGACACCTAACAAACAACAACAACGACAATGACAACGACAGCAGCAACTTAAATGGAACGACGCTTTTATGCGTTTGTAATAGTTTTATTAGCACCTTGGCGCATTATCCTTAAAATCCAGGCGCACATTTATTCGGTTTTATTGCCATACTCACTGACATTTATTGCACGCTCGGCTGGCTGACAGTTGCCTTGCTCCTCGCCGCTGCTCGTCGCTAATAATTCTTAGTACTTTTTAAGGGGGTAAACAGAATTTTTGTCGTATTCTATTTTGCTGGCTGAGAGTGGATTGCCAATCTTGTATGAAGCGAAAAGGCGTTTCTTGTAATGCTATCTATGTATATGTAAGTTTGTGTGTGTGCGTGTGATTGTTACACATGCCACAACACAACATGCTGCTGCACGCTGACTATAATGAATGATGATAAACTTTAATGCTTTTATTGCATGGCGATTGTGCCACAGAAAGCCGTAATAATCCGTCGAGTTGACATTACCGGCAAAGCGCCAACAACAACAACAGCAAAAAAAAACACACACACATATACAAATTTATATATATAAATATACGCATGCAGCAGCGGCAGTCGGAAACGAGTCAGAGACATAAAGCAGCGCCATAATGGCTTAAAGGATGTGTGGCGTATATGCCGTGTCGCCTCACAAGCAACCAAGTGCGCTGCCTACACGCTGTGTATGTATGTTTGTATGTATGCGACTATCTCATAGCAATTTCAGTACACCAAATTTTAAGCTCTTCAACTATTGTTGTAGCCAGGCCAGAACGGAATGTGGCTAGCATAAATCCCTTTTTTCGTTGTGCTTGCCAGCAGTAACTTTTTAGTCAATTTATGCAAGTGTGTGTGTGTGTGAGTGTGTGCATTGGCTTTTGTTTTCGTATCTGTGTGTGTGTGTGTGTGCTTTGCTCGAATTATAACTAAAACTGGTTTAGACTATGTTTCCATTGTGTGCGCTTCTTTTAGTTGTTGTTGTTGCTGCTTTTTTTTTGGGGGGGCGCTGCGAGCTGGCTTGAAAGCTGGCCAAGTTGAATTGAGTTGAATTTAGTTTAGTGCGAAAGTTTTTAATTGCTCATGCCATGCTTCATTAGAGCGCTTAGCATTTTTGTGTGTTTATGTGTGTATATTAAAAGCGCCAACACACACGCTACTGAAGCTCTGCTGCTACTGCTCTCGGCGGCTTTCGATTGCTTTCGACTTCTTTCATCACTTTGGCATTTCACACCAAATTACCTGCAATTCATCAATTTGACAATTCCGAAAATTTCTAACTTAGTAACTCATCCATCCTGCCGCAACGCGCTTTTGTCTACACTTCACGTATTTCATTTATAATTCGCTACAGCAGTTTGAGCGCTCGCTCGCACGACAATTTTGAATGCCAAAAGTGAACTCGTTTTGGAGCTACGCTGTCGGAACTATGCAATCTGACTGAAGCAGCGTGAAATGCTGGTATCTTCTGAATGCCCCCAATTCGCAATCGGCGGCAGTTGAGCAGCTGAGCAGCGCAGGAGCGACTCTCTGCGCTCCTTTGAGACAATTGCTTTTTCGAGCTCAGTCTCTCTCGCTTGGCCTGTAGCTACGTTTCCTCTCACGCTGCAGTAACGCCGGTCTTTAAGCTTGTTAACTTCCGTAGTGTATCTGTCCCAGTGAATTATTTGGGCATGTCGCTCTCTGAAGAAGCGTAAGTAACAGCTTAACGTTTCACAGCAGCAGTTCCGAGTAGCAGCAAGGAAAAGTAAAAGAACAATTTAAATTTTCTCTAAAAGCATATGAGAGTGTTTTTACACTCTTCCTATCTTCCACTCTCCAGATTCACTTCATTTTTATGCGAAACCACAGTGAGCATTTCCTTTCAGTTTTGTAGTTTTGTCGCCGCAGCATGCTGTGTTCATAACAGCACTGTAGTGCAGTTAACATTGCTGTTAACTAACTTAACATCATTCTGCTATGAATTTGCAATACGCAGAATGTTAAGACAGATTTTGTAGACTTTTTGTGCCTAGTCACTGATGCACACTTTACTACAGCCATAGATTTAACAGCATATCTGTGGTCATATGCAATAACGACTTAAGTCGACTTAAGACGAAATTGAGTTGACGTTACCACTGTATTCCTGACGTTGATGCGCATATTTTGTTCAAACCCCGGTATCTGTACCCATCTCAGAAAAAAAGTTATTTAAAAAAAACACATGCACTTATGTACATGCACTTATGTGCATTTCAAATTTCAAATTGCATTTTCTCGAAACAGTTGTTTTCGACTTAAGTCGTTATTGCATATGACCACAGATATTTCGGCTGGAAATGCACACAGCTGCATTTGCAGTGGCTGTGAGCACATTAAAAAGAATATTTATGACAATGACTTCATTCTGTAGTAATAAAACAAGTAAGGAAGTATCAGTCGGGTTTCACCGACAGAGTAATACCCTACACCATGTTCCCAAGTAGGGTGATAATTCACTGAAATTGTGGGTGCATTTGATTTAAAACCCACATAGTGGGCGGACCACGCCAATTTTTGGCAGACTACAAGATATACCTAAAAGGACTATACAAGCCAAATATTGATGCTCTGATAGGTGTACACCAGATGTTATCGGCATATTTATTTTACTGCCCCCATGGTGGGCGGACCATGCCCATTTTTGGAGAATTAGAAGATATTCATAACAGGAACGAAGTAACCAAATTTGGACGCTCTTGGTTATATATTATGGAAGTTAATAGGATTTTTAGTTTATCGTCTATATAGTGGGCGGACCACGCCCATTTTCTTGTGTGATATCTAAGAAATATATATCAACTTGGGAACCGAATTTCATTCATTTATATTCGTAACTAGTCAATTGGGAGCCATTTTACCGGAAAAATTTTATATTATATATAGTGGGCGGACCACGCCCATTTTTTCGTATGACATAGATAACCGACCCCTTAACTTGAATACCAAGTTTTATTCTTTTCATGGAGTAATTAGACAAATTACAGCAATTTGAACGCAAAACAAGTCCACCCTGGTGTCACTTTTTTTTCTTTTTATTTTTTTACTTCTAATTTCAGTGCTTTATTTTCACATAAAACTCTTTTATTTACAAAATAATTGGTATTCAAGTAATATTAATACAATTTTGTTCGAAATAATGGTATAAATACGGCACAAACTTCTTACGTTACCGACTTGAAAATTCGGCAACGAAGCGCGAAAACACAAAATCAAACGTAACTTTGTCAGCTGTTCAGATAGAGATGGCAAACTTTGTGAGGGGTATTTATGCTAGTGATGGGTTAGTTTTTACTAATAAACAGTGATGTTCGGTGACTCCTTCATACCGAAATCGCCTTTGACGAATGTGCCCCAATGACGAAGGTACCCCCCTCTCCCCTACTCATTTTCGAAAATAAGATAAATTATAATATTTATTAAAATTCGATTCTTCGGTAATTTTTAACGGATATAAGAAGAATATTCCGTGAACTGTTTATTAAATGGGCGGACCATGCCCACTTTCAGGAGAAAATCATAATAGTGACCAAATATGGCCGTTCTGGTGTATATATTATGGAAGTTATGAGGATTTTCAGCTTTCCGCCTATATAGTGGGCGAACCACGCCCATTTTCTTCAATGGCATCTAAGACCTATATATCAACTTTGGAACCGAATTTCATTCATTTATATTCGTAACTAGTCAATTGGGAGCCATTTTACCGGAAAAATTTTGCCGCCTATATAGTGGGCGGACCACGCCCATTTTTTCGTATGACATAGATGACCGCCCCCTTAACTTTAATACCAAGTATTATTCTTTTCAATGAGTAATTAGACAAATTACAGCAATTTGATCGCAAAAAACCCGAGGTAGAGGGACTTATAGGTCCATTGGGGGCGTATCCTTTGACCGATTTGAATAATTTTAACACTTTACCTAACCCAAGGTTCACTGTGACTGTGTACCAAATTTGGTCCAAATCGGACAACTCCTTCTTTCTTTTTTTTGCGTACACGCAGACAGACAGACAGACGGACGGACAGACGGACAGACGGACAGACGGACAACCGGAAATGAAAAGAGAAAGTGTTTCTGATCATTTCTATATACTTATGTCTATACCTAGGAAGGCTCCTTTAATGCGTTACAATTTTGGCACAAAGTTATTATACCCTATTACCATAGGTGTAGGGTATAATGAGCATATTATAAGCTTTAAGGCTTCGGCTGTTGACTTTTAGAAACGCACTGTTGATTTTAGAAAACACGTTTCTTTTTTCGTCGAAACAGTAAGAAATTTTTCATCTTTATTTAGGGCTAAATTGAAGAATATTTAAAATATTCACTTACAATGTTGGTTTGAAAATGTTAATGCAGCTAGCAAAAATTGTACGGAAAATATATACATACATATGTATGTACATACCTACTCCTCTTGTACAGTGAGACTTTGGCGTTGCCACTTTTAAAAACTGAGGTTGATTATATATTTTTTTCCAAAATTTTGTTAACAACCATTTTCCAACTTTCAGTATACATCTTTTGACATTTTTATTTGCCAATTTCGAATTTCTGCATATCGATATATTTTTCATATTATTTGTGTATATAGATTAATATAGGACATGGCTCCCTTGCCACATGCGCAACATAAGACAAATTTGTTTATTTCCCGTCAATATTTAATAATTAAATCATGCAAGAAACGAACAAACCAAATGAAAACTGGAAAGCTGTAAAAGTCAAAAGCCGCTGGCGAGTGGTCCGGCGGGCAGTTGGCGTAATACGCGCCGCACACAATGAGCAGCGTTAATGAAGCTTGCTTAAGCCATATTGATTTTTAACAAGTGCGCAATTGCAGCTGCAGCTGCTGCTCAATACAATGCAATACAGCAGCAGCGCTGCAATTTGTCTTTAATCATCTGTGTATGTATGTATGTAAGCTTGTGTGTGTTGCTTTGTATGTATGTATGTACTCAGAAGTCAGTGCAAATTGGTTTTTTATTAAACAAATTATGAAAATGTACGTAGAACATGCGGCAATCATGCATGTATGCATACACACACACATACAAATAAATGCTCACATGTACTTACAACAATTTGTTAATGGACATTAAAAGTCAGTTAAGCTTTAAGTACAGGCTATTTTTGTGTTGAGCATTTTTTTCCTGGAATAATTGAAGTGGAAGAGCGAGGCAAGTGGCAAGTTGGCGCAGCGCCTTAAATAAGCAAGTGGCAAGGGTCTTCGTTATGTTGTTGTTGTTGTATTATACAATTTACTTTTCATTTTAATTTTACTTCTTTTTTATGAAACATGGCAGCGCGTCAGTCACTGCACTTGCTCATTTCCTCGATCTAGCCTGCAAAAAGTATTTCTTCACACTGGCTGCTGCTGCTCCCCCTTCATTTTTGTTCAGCAGCTTCAACAACAACAACAACAACAACAACAGCAACGAGCAGCCACAGCAAAGCATTAAAATCAGCTCAGCTCCACAGAGCTCAGTGCGGCTCAGTCAGAGCCTCAGCTGTCAGGCGGCTGCCTGCCACAGGCTGCATGCAGCAAGCTACGCGTATATGTTGCAAGCTGCACATTTGCATTTAAGTTTGTTGTTGTTTTTATTATTTCTGTGGTTGCAAGCATAAAATTGCTTGCTTCAGCTTTCTTTTGCCCTATTTTCATTTCGGCTTGCTGTCGCCTTTTTTAAAATTTCTATTCCCGGGAACTGCTGCTGTTGGTTCTGCTGTGGCAGCATCATCTTGTCTTGTGGCAAGTTTGGTTGCTTCAGCTTTGCAGCAAATAAAAGCCTTTAGCAATGTTACAAGTGATGCGATTTTATAGAAGATTTGCGTTTGCGTCACTCACAAATTTACTAGACATGTGGCTAATGGGATTTTAAAAGGGTTGCATGTAATGCAATGTTTGTATGTGTATGTTTATTAGTATAGTAGTTGCTCTCGTCAAGCGATCTCTGAACTTCGATTGGTTTATTGAAAATGTTCAAATAATGAAAAATTAGCACAATATTTTAAAATATTTACAGTTACAAACATTGGACATTTATTAAGTATAGACTGAGCTTAGTTGCATTAAGTCCAGTCCAAATGCAAATGTATGAGAGTCATTTCAAAGCATAGAATGTCAGCCAAAAGCATTCAAAATTTCTAGTTAGAAAGGTCTATGCCAAAAAATACACACTACGACTACAAAACGACTACAGTAACATCATCTAGTCGCTCAATGTGCTTCAACAAAATTCCAACTTTTCTATTACAGTGCTTCAATTCAATAAGCCAACCCTTCTCTTGCGCTCCGCTGCGCTCCGCTGCGCTCCGCTGCGCTGCACATGCACAGCGAAAATGAAACTTGGCTAATGGCTTTGGCAACAGTGCCAAAATAAAAGTTTATTATTTGGTTTGGCGCATGCAGAACACGGCCCTAATGAATCGTAAGTACACGTTTTGCGGCGGGCCCCGAACGAGACGAACAAAACGAAACGAAATGAAAAGAGCCGCAAATAAAACTGAAGGCAACGAAAGAGGAAAGAGCAAAGGGAAGAAATGCTGCCAACAAAGGATTTCATGCAACCAAATGTAAATACAGCGATTTTTAATAAACTGCTTTTGCAACAAATTTACCCGCTGCATATTTTCAGGCGCATTGCACGCATTTCGAGCGATTCCGGTTCCGAAGTTGCGGTTCTTGCGCTTGCTGCCGCTGTTAGTGGCAGCAACATGCAGTCGAAATGTTATTTTTTCTCTGGCATTGGCCAAAAATATTTTCCATTTCGCTGTCAGGCCAAATTGGAGGAAAGAAAGAATGGGAAAAGAAAGGCAGAAAAGGACAACAGAGAGAGGGAACAGGAAGAGGGCTGCTGCGGCAAGTTTGCGCGCGTGGCGCACTCACTTCGACAGCCGGACCCTTTCGTTTTGTTTACTTTTATTGTTGTTTTGCCATGTTGTTGTTGGCATGCTTGGTAAGTGTAGCTTGCCAAGGCGTGCATAATGAGCAGCGCAATCGGGCAGCCAAGGCAGCCGACGACGAAGCCGTGCAAAAGCAAAACAAATGAAAATTTTATGAACTTTTGCAGATCATTAAATGATAAGACGGAAAGTTTATGCCAAACCGAAATGAAGCGGCAAGCGGCGGCTGCTCAAGCTGAAGCTGAAGCACGGCCCAGCTGTGGGAACGCAGCCAAGTAGGCGAGCAACGCTGGCAGGGGGACCAAGCGCTGAGCAGCGACTGCAAAGAAAACAAAAACGAGAAGCGGAAGCGGAACATTTCCGGCAAAATGTTGCGCTCGCTGCTGCTGTCTGTTGACTTTGGCAGATTTTTGATGTGTTGACGTTTGCCTGCGGCGTGCTATCTGCTGCGAAGTGGAGCCGGCGAGCGGACGGGTGGGCAGGCAGGCAGGCGAACGTAATTTGGTACAATACTTTTTGGCCGGGGCAATAAAAATGTTGGCAGGTACATTTGAAATTTGTTAAGCGTCTGCTCAAGTTTTTCTTTCTACTTTTACTTACTTCTCTGGTTTTTATGCCTTGCCCCTACCCAGCTCGATTTTTTTTTGCCCGCTTGTTTTGGCCCTTTTGGCAATGAATATTTTATTGTTTTCATTTTGTTTCGTGGGAATTGTCTTGGCATTATTTGCTTCATGTTGCCGTTGCGGCAAGTTAATGTGCTGCAATGAATTATCTGTAGTTTTATGATGAATTCTACTGTGCTTGTGGGAAGAAGGGTGGGGGGAGGGGGAGTGGGTTTATGAGCCAAAGCAAAATGTGCGGATTGGCATTTTTGTGTATTAATGTGAGCCTTTATACTGCTACAACTGAGCTTTTCTGCATTTAACTGATATCTGCTTTGGATATATATATAATATGTACATATATATGTATATTGGTGGGAGTAAAATGTCGAATAACTTCATTTCATATACCAACTTACCTTATTCAAAATTTCTTCAGGCGCCCTCGCATTGCGCACGCTTTCTTCAGTTCCTGGATTCTTCCCCTATCAGTGTTCCGGTAGCCCCCTTCTGCGCCAGCATATATTCCCTTTATATACAGATATCTATCTGCGAGTGTTAACGATTCTTCTAAGCTTTTTAGACTTGAAAGAAGAGTTTCCAGACTTATCTATAGAGTAATAATAGACACTTTGGAACGATAAATTATAAATTATATTTTATAAAATAAATTCTGTCAAGCTCTTTCCTATGATGAAGTTAGCAAATTAGTTCAACAGTTATATTTAAAGTGAACTCGTTCGCTTAAATGAAGTATTTATATGTCAAGTGATCTAGATCAAATTAGTTCAGTAGTTATAGTTAAAATGAAAGAATTAATTTTAGTTCAGCAGTGCGAAGATCTGCATAATAAAGATAGGAGTACACACTGAGCTGCATTTTGCATGGTTTTTGGTGGGTCCTTTGACATTCCAAGAAATTTTCCGCAGAAAGGTTTCAGTAAAATTATATTGTTAAGCATTTTATTATCAAGCAAACAATTTTTAAAATACACTTGCTATTAAAGCACAGCATTTTATAAAAACCAGTGACCGTTTTTCAACTTTTTATTTACAGTTTTTGCAACCATAAAAAAATTTCTACCTTAAACCACGAAAGCTGCTTGAGTATTCAAACTTTGGCTTGCACGATTTCCGTAAATACTTGGAAATTTTAAATTTCTGGCTGCAACGCCTGCATATGCCAACAAGCCAACATCAGTCAACTGTAGGTGTGTGTGTGTGCATGTGCCTGTGTGTGAGATTGTGTGATTGTGTGACAAACATTGCAGCACAGTAAGCAACTAGAAAAAGTTATAGAGCGACCGTAGGAAATTGTCAGAGCAGCATACGAAGAAGTAGAAAAGCAGGAAAGTGGTGAGAGGGGTGGAGGGGAAGAAGAAGAGCGATAGGAGTAGAGTCAGCTGGTGCCTGGTGTCTGTTTGCTGGCAAGTGTAGTGCACGTAGAATGGCTTATCACGTTTCAGTTCAAAGCCATGGCTTTATAAGCCAAGAATAATGACAAAGAAAGAACAACACGTAATCGTATGTTGTTTTATAGTTGCAGCAGCGCCAGCGCTAGAAGCAACAACAACAACAATAACAGCAACCCCAAAGCAGTGGAGTATGTGTTAAGGATGCACTGGAACACTTTTGGCTGCGAATTCGAAACGAACACCAACGCCGATGCGCCACCAAATCGAAGCGACAGCCAAGAGATGCTCAGATGCCATCACGCACACAGAAGTAACTTTACGTAACGTGACGTAACATGCATATATAACGCAGCGTGGCATATTTGTGTGTGTAGGAGTGTGGCAGCGTATTGAACAGCATACGATTTGAACAGAAGCCGAACTGAAACGTTGCCTTGACATAAAATAAAATGGCAATATTTTTGGAATATCAGAAAAGTGAAAAGCATATAAAAAGTATTCAAAGTAAACTTTAAAACCATGCTCAAAAATATTAATTTTTGGGGTTCCGTTCCTCTAAAGGGATAGAACGGGAACTCGTAAAAAGCTCACTTTGGTTTTCAAAGATGTGTATGTAAACAAACCTTTTTTCAACGTAGAAACCTGAAATTCGGCATGATATTTTCACTTTAAAAAGCTATTAAATATTTTAGAAACATTTTTTTTTAAATTTTTTAAGTGGTTTCGGACAGCCCAAAAAAAATATTTTTAAATCGTATCGTTTGGGGTATCGTTAGAAAGGGCCCAAGGGATTCCAAAAATATTTTTTTCTAAAATTTTCGATAAACGGGCTATAAAGATATAGCTCAAAATGTAAAAAAAAATGATTTGTCCCTCATGACCACATCGCACATGCTGAAATTTTGATAAAATCAGGTTTTCTAGGAATTTTATCACGCATTACTTCAAGGCTGCTGATATTTTCGAAATAATTTAACTTTTTTTTAATTTAAAATGACCCCGTTATAAAAATATTGTTGTTGTTAATATCTTGTGGGGATTCGTTAGAAAGGTCTACATCAATGGATTCCAAAATTTTTTCTTACTTTTTAGTGAATTGGTTTCGAAAACAGAGCTTAAATTGTCGAAAATTTTACGGGCAAGCAGAAATTGAATTCGAACGCTAAAGAGGGTAGTTCTGGTACGGAACCCCTGTGTGCGCGAGTACGACTCACACTTGACTGCTGTTTGGTTTAAATAAAAATTTTAACCGTACTTATAAGAAAATATTTTCATTCTGTAATTGAAAACCCAAACACATACAACCACAGTATTGATACGTAGCTGTGAATACTCCGATTAGATGAGATAGGTTTTGTAGAAAGCCTCTCAGTCACTCACTAGCTCACAATTCAAATGCTCTCAGCTGGCTTACACTCCCAATAAAAAGGATACTGAACTACAAAAATGCAACATGCCAGAAGAAACGTCGGAAAATAAACAGAAAATGCACAAAAAAGCATAGAAAATATTTCGTACAAAGCAAAGAAATATTAAAAGCCTTTGCTCACACATACTGACATACGAGAATGCATGCATGAAGCGTGCCACATGCGAATCGTGCTGCAAGGTGGCTGCCACATGTGCGCAGTCATAATTTAGCTGCAAACTAGCAACAACACTAAAAACGCAACGTGACAATATTGCAGCGACAAAACTTATCATATTTCTCAACTGACGGCGTCCGCTGCAACGCCTTGGCAGCAGCTGCTCCTGCTGCCGCTGCTGCTGCACGTGCAGCACATGTCGCCAAGCTTGCGCTGCTCTTCTATTATTTTTGTTGTTGTTGTTGCGCTATCAATTCGCAAAAAGCTTTTGTGTCCTTGCATTGCATGCTAGCTGGCATCCCTTTGAGTCCTTGTGTGACTTCATGTCTCTTCCGAATAAACTGCTTAACTAAGAAGCCGTGAAGCATGTTTCCTGCACAGCAGCGGCACCCGCACTTAACGCCAGTTTGTCACTCCTTGAAGTCGCACTTGATTGTCTCTCGTTGTTGCTGTGACATTTGAAAGAGTCGTTTTTCAAAAAGAATGGAAATAAAATAGAAATGCGAAAATGGAGCACATGCGAAAAGGTCAAGGCGCTTCCAAATTGAGCGCAGTTGCTGCTGTTCGAGCTGCTGCCTGGCTGCTGCACTGCAATTGCTGTTTGACATTTGCAGCAATTTTGTGAAATTGTATATCGCAAAGGTTGCAGCAGGGCTGTGGCAGGTGTAAGCAGAGTGCAAAGGTTAAGCTATGCGCAATTACTCTTTAGCTACATAAATATAGGTGTGGCATTTGTTGTTGTCTGCTGTGAAGAACAACAAGCTTGATTAATATGTGGATTGAGCTTGAAGGTCATATGCTGATGAAGCAGCAGCATTAATTCGAAAGAGAATATTGTATATGAATTTCCAAAATTTGTGGCATGTACTAGCGCCTTTATGAATGCCATGGATGGCATGCAAACAACTTTAGAAGCTTTTCATATTTGAGTAGATGTCATAAATAAATAAATAAATAAATAAATAAAAAAATAAATAAATTGCACGAATTCAATTGGCTTTAATTATGTAAGCAAAAATTTACAGCTCGGTTTTTTGTATCGATTGATATTTTCTTTGAATGCATGACTTTTCCTTATGCAAAAAGAAACCATTGAATTGCACAAATTGTTGCTTATAATATCAAAATATAAAATGGCCGATCTCTGTTATTGCTTTTGTTATACGGGAACATAAATTCCATAATAAAATTGAAATTGAGTAACTGGTTCCATGATTGGCATTCATTTCATAGCCTCTAGCATAATTAATTCGAGCCACAGCGACTCGGTCCATTTAAACACCTATATTATACTTTCAAAACAGCAAAAAATAGAAAGTTTAAATCAATTACTGATATATGGAATCATCGAAAACTGTGTCGGATCTTCGTCGTAAAAGTTTCCATTCTTTAGCCTCTTTTCTCTGACTTTTATTGGGAATGACAGAGTATCTCGCAAATGTTCAAATTCAACTACTTTTCAGCATGATCTAAAATACTTTCTGAGCATTGCTAAACATTTTTCCATAAGGATCTTATGGTCTTTGTAGCCTTTTGTAAGGGTTGTCGCTATAAACTTCCAAAAATTTGCCAAAATAAAATTTTTCGCGGTTTCGACATTACGTGTCTCTTATATTGTTTGTATGTATGTGATGTAGAAAAATTTTATGGCAAATTCGGATTCATCATCTAAAGGTCTGCTCGTATTAAAATAATGTTGAAATATTGCGGCGAGAACATTTTGTGCAGCTGATCCTTTTGAGCCAGATAGTCCTTGCTAGTAGCATTCTGCTTCATATATGAACACACACACACACACACGCATACGAATATATGTGCCCCTGGCTTATGCTCAAGTTGCAAAATGCTACAGAATGGCAGCGGCAATGCGATATAAACTGCGGCAGCAGCAAAAGCAGCGAGAATTACTTGCAAATCAAGCGGCCAAAACGATTTTTCATATTTTTCATCAAAATATGCGCCAGAATTGCAATGAAATGAATGTCTGCTATGCGAGACACTAAAAGCGGAAGCAAAAATGCGCAGAAAAGCATTAAGTAACAACAACAACAAGCATGCTATGCGCGTCGCTGTCTATGCCTCTGTCTGTCTGTCTGTCTGTGTGTGTGTTGGTGTGTGTGTGTGTAGTGCGGATGTAGCGCTAAAATGTTTACGTATGCAAGACGCATTCCCTTTTGCTAAGTTGCAAATCCCTTTAAGATGATCCTCCCACCACATTTGCGAATGCTGCCGTCGTCGCTTGTATGTGTTTGTGTTTGTGTGTGCGTGTGTGTCCCTGACTGTGATTAGCATGCCGAGCATACATCATGCATAATATGTTTCCGCTGCCGTTGCGCTGGCTGCCGCAGGCACACACACACTCACACACACACAGTCATATTTGTATGTAGGTATATATGCATGTATTAGACACACACATGCATTGCGAAGCAGTTGAAAGCATTGCAGCAGCTCTCTACACGCTCGCTGAGCGCGCACACACATGCTCTCGTATGCAACCCTCGTTGCGTTGGTTATGGCTCGTTATCCTTTTGCCAACATAAAGAAGTCCTTTATCATATGCGAATGTGATTACGAGTTCCTGCGTCGGTGTGAGGCTCACAAGGCGGTATGTGTGTGTGTCTGTGTATATGTGCGCTTATTTGATGGCTCAATGCCGGTTTATTGTAAGGCCTGCAGTGGCAGTGCGGAGATGTGCTGGGGGTAACAGTTCTGAGCAGCAGGAAATGTGTGTAGCAGTTGTTAGTTGCTCAGTTTCTTCTTGCATTTTGATAGCGAAATGAAGGCTTTACACAAAGGTTTCACTTACTTAGCAATAGGGCTGCCAGCTTTTGATTTCTTTATTCTATAAGGTGGGAAAAAGAAGCCGATAAAAAATTTAAATTGCAAGAAATGAAAAATTGGGAAACAGTAAAATAAAATTAATTATAGAACGTTCATTTTGTCCAAGCATCTCTATGGCATTGAATCATGTACGTCAGTACAGCAAACAAAATAATTGTTCGATTTTCATTTCTCATGTCTCCCTATGGTGATTATGGTTCTTTATATTCCTTTTAAAAGTCAAATTTCTAAATCTAAAAATTTCTTATATAAATAAGAATCACACTAAAGCTACAAACATATTTGAGAATTAAAAATTTTTGTAAAAATGCATTTTGTAAAAATCTTTAGAGGTCAACTCAAGACTAAATTGACAGCCAAATTATAGCTAAAAAAGCTTCTTGAGTATTTTATAGTTGTATACAAGTATGATTCCTCGTATTTCTTTATAATAAATATCCTTTTAATAAAATTAATATAACAAATACATATTTTCCTATTATTTCTTATTTTAGGCAAATTCATAAAAATATGATTTCATTAGAAAAGACCTTTTTTCTTTAAATTTGCTGATGAAACGTCATTAATGAGGGCACATTTTAGAGTTCGAGCTGGCAGCTCTGCTAAGCAGCGAACTTCCTTTCAATGATAGGTGCGCAGTCAAAAGTGGGAGACAGGCTAAAAGGATATTCATCATAAAGGCTTGCAATTTTGCTATGCTGCAAGCAAAATAACTAAATGACGCTGTTTATAGCAACTTGCGGAGAGAGGGGAAGACAGAAGACAGGAGCTATGTTTGAATTTTCATTTGCGATTTGTGCGGTAGGAAGTTTCATGTCATGTCATAGTGTATTTGTATTTGTGCATCTCTATTGTTTGATTGCACGTGAGTGTGTGTTTATGTGAATTACGTTGAAACAGAGTAACTGTAAATGAAAGCAAAACCGCTGCCAGCGTCCCGCAGCTACGTGTAATTTACGAAAAAGTTAGTGCGGTCAGGGGCTGGTGGCGCGGCAGGTAATTGAACGCCACTTTGAGGCGTATCATTTGCCAATGCGACAGCAGAAGATTTAGCAACGGCGCCGTGGCAACGCCCGGGCAGAGCAGAGCAGAGCGGACCACCGTGGGCGCTTAGCAAGTGGGTTCCATCATAAATATTTTGGCAAAAAGGAAAAAGTGCCCCTTAGTACTACTATTTCTTGTTTTCTGCTCCATTTTTGCGCTTCTGGTTTTTTGTTGTCTTTTTTATTGTTTTCTTTTCACGTTTGCGTAAAAAGCATGAAAAGAGATAAAGCATGTGTGTGTGTGTGCGTGTGTGTGTCACTGCATGTGCTAAAATATGTTACTTTCACGTGTGCTCTCACACACATAACACTTACGTTTACAAACCTCCACAGGACCATCGTCCCACCTCTCGAACATTCTTACGGGGAAGGAAGAAGTGTTGGCAAGCAGAGCCTGGCAGTCGCTCCCTTGGCATTTGTTACAGTCCAAATCCACCTGGTTTGCTTTATTTGGTGTCATTTTTTTCGTTTCCTTGCACTTTTTCACATTCTTCACTTGACTCTGTGTGCGTGTGTGTGTGAATATGTGTGCTTGGCATAGTTGCTATTGTGTTGGATTTCGGCGCGCGTATAATGCTTCCGGTTGATTTATGCTTTGGCGCAGAACGTGCTTAATCATATTAAAGTGCATTAAGCGCGCCATTACTACCAGCCCACCTCTCACTTTTTTTGCTCATGCAATTTTTATATATGTGTGTGTGCTGTTCTGCGCGTATTTTATCATTAGTTCATATAGTTTATGAACTGAAATTATTGTGTCTATGTATGCACTTATCTGGGCGAGTTGAAAGACTTGCCTTTTTCGGCAGAGAACTGAAGGCTATTTTGAGCTTTCAACTGCAATCTCTAATGGCAAAGCTATGGACCCGACCAAATGCTAACAAAATCATATACTTTCGGAGTTAAACTCAATAATCCTTTAAGGAAAAATTTGCAAATTTAAATTGTTTAAATTCTGAGGCAATTAAGCGCAAAATACTTACAGTGATGTGAAAAATAATATGCACATACATATATGTCATATTTTTTCAAGTTAGTTTTACTAAAGTATGCCGCCCATAAAAAGCTAATCAATGGTACATATTTAGAAGTTTGCTTCTATGGTAAATAAGGTAACGTTATCCTTATGCCAATATTCGGCGTGGTTGTTGGGATTTTTTATTTGTTTGTTTTGAGCTTTTGGCTTGAGCTGTGCAAAATATAGTTTTGTCTGGATATAGTGAACTTATTATTGCAAAGCGTGTTCACATTATCCCGGTTGTTCACTATATCGGGTAACTGTAATAAGGACATTGATAAAATTTTTCGCAAAATTTTTGGTTGCATCTTAGTTTTTCTTAAGCTATATGGTATGTGTCTCTACTAATTTTCACATCTCTGTATATGTTCAGCATTTGTTCGTTCTTTTAAGGTTTGAGAACAATTGAAAAATATTCGCAAAATGTACGTTGCCTTCCTTTTGTTCAATGCAATTTGATGAATGCCATTGAATTTTTTCAACCAGAAGAACTGTATTGCATAAAATGTATTGGAATTGCTGCCACTGAATGCAATTTGCAAATTCGGCAACAATTCCAATTTCATTTCGGATACTGATAATATTCTATCGCCACTTTTCGCCATTAGATCCTCGGAATAGACACTAAATTCTGGTGTCATATTTTGTTTGTATGCATATGTATATTATATTAGATTTATGTGTGCATGAGCTGTGCCAAGATTAAATGCCAGCGCCAAAGTGTATTAAAGCCCTCAATTCGGAATGCTGGGCATAAGCCGAAATGCGCCATTCGCAAATATTTATGATGATACCAAACGACGATGAACTATGCGCCATTTTTATGAACTTCATATGTCGTTTGTCTCCATATTTTTTGCGGTTGCGCAGCGGAGGCGAGCGGTATTCAGTTTTACAGCGCTTTGCAGCGCTTCCTAGCGCTATGCTGTTCAGTTCGCTGCGGCAATGCGTTCCGTCTTGTGGCTTTATTTGCCTGTGATTTATTATGCCAAAGATAACAGGCGAAGGATGCCGAATGGACGCATACAAACGCATTTCAACGGCGCTGCCGGCCAGCAGCAGCGGCGGAAGAAAAAGCGTACCGCACGCTCGCTTTTTATAACACACAATTTCACCGCAAACGAGAATGTCAGGCGGCTGTGGGTGTGTTCGGGAGGGGGGAGGAGGTGGATACAGCCGTACGACGCGCGACTTCGCCGAACATGCAAAAATGTTCTGACCGCAACACACCACAAACACTGTAAATCTGCGTCTGTTCGTCTGTGCCTCTGTGTGTATGCATGTGCAACTGTTTATGTGCTTGTATGTGAGTGTGTGTGTGTGTGTTTTTGGATGTGTAAGTAAAAGCAGAGAAATTAACTGCTAATCTGCCGGCATAGCTGATAGGCAAGTAGCTGTGTGGCAGCTGCTAAGAAGGAATAGCCATAGGTGATGAGGAGCTATAGCCCAGAAAGGTGAGGGGGGCATAGCCGAAGTAGGCTGCGGCAGTCTGCTACCCCCCCTGCCCCATTTGATGTCGATTTTAATTTGGTAAACGGCAAAATTGAAAATGTTCAACTTGTAACTTGCTCGGCAAAAAGAGACAAGCCCGAAAAGGCCGAAACTTTTTTAATTTCAAAGTGAAGAGCCGAGCAAAGTTTCAAAAACATTTCGTAAAAAGAAAAGAGATTTTCGCTTTCATGTTGCCGCTGAGCCAGCCAGCTTGAAATTGTAGTCACGTTTCTGTCACTTCGTTGTCGCTTTCAATTCGCTCGGCTGTCGCTGTCGAGACAAAAAATAATTATTTACCAAAGGAGTATTTCATGTTTTGAGCAGCGTCAGTGTGTGAGTGTTTTTGCGGTGCAGGGGGAGGGGGATGGGCGAGACTCAAATATTGATGCTGAACTTTTGATGCGCATAAGCGCGAAAGTTCAAGTTTCAAACAGCCAAAGACAAACAGCAAGTGAATACGCGTCGAATATGAGAAGGTTGTGGTGCTTGTGTTGGTGTGTGTTATAGCTATAAACAACATACTTGACATACTCACACACATACCTACACTCATGCCAACACGTATATATATATAAGCATTTTGCTACTGCTGCAGGGCACAAAACTTTTCGTTTTGAACTCATTCATTAAAGCATTTTTAAAAGATTTCAACAAAAGCTCTCTGCTACCCTTTCTCTTCTGTGTTGCATATCTCACATATACATATGTAAATTTTTTTGTCAATTACTCATATAAACACAAAGCTTTAAGCCGCTGCTTAACATTTTAACGCATGCTCTTTTCTTCTTGCAAGGAATTCAATCATCAAGGACTAAGACTAACAAAAGGCAACCAATTCTTTCGAGAAGATATTTTGCAATGAATTTCAAACAGGCACACCAAATATGTTTTATTTTTGTTTTACAATAAGTTGATAATGAGAAAAAATAGGAATTATTTCTCGATCTCCGCAGCAGTTCCACACCGTAGAGCGAATTCTTTTTCAAATTGTCATCTCTCGCGAATAATTTCCAAAATTTTAATGAAACATGATAACACAATTCACAAACAAACTGCTGCTTATGTGTCCTTTCGCAACGTGCTGCTGTGTTATGGAGTGTGAGGTTAGGACTGGTTGGTTACGTGCCATAAAGTTGTTCTAAACTGACGTTGCAGCAAATCATTTAAAATCAACTCCTACTCTTGCTTTTAATCAATCTTGACTTATTTGCATGTGTTTGTGTAAAAGCGAAAGTAAATACAAACAAAAACAACGAACATAAACAAGTAAAACCAACCAATACATTGGAATAACAAAACAGCCACAGTAGAAAAAACAGAAACAACAAGAAACACAAAAATTACCAGTTGAAAGGGCAAAGCTTGCAAGCAAGGACATGCAGAAGTTTTCGCCTTGCGCTTGTATTGCAACCTAACGAAATTACCTTTTGATCCTTGTTGGCCTTTCATTGACGCTGCGCCGCTTTGCCTTTGAGTTTGACGAGACAGAAAATTGTGAAAAGAGTAATGAGTGTGAGCGTGAGAGGGACTATAAGCAGAATATAGCAAATTGAAATATTTAACAAAATTACGTTTGTTTATTTATTTTAAATTTGCATAAACAATTTGCTTGGTAGGACTACAACGACGAGTTTGGAAAACAACAACAACTGCAAGTTTATTTCTTAACTGACAACAAGTGAATACAAAATTTTCACAGCTCCTCATCAGTGTTGCGCCATTTCATGTGTTCTATGTCTTCCTTTCTTACAGAAAATGTAGAAAATACGTAGATAATCTTTTTTATGAAGACAAATCCTTGTTAAAAAAAATATGTAAAAATATCAGAAATTGATATTTATTGTTTGGGTAGGGGCCATTTTGCAAGCTATAGAAAGTGGTTAGAAAAGAAACTGAAATACAGGATCAACTGCTTTCGAAATTTTCTACATGTAGACATTCAATTATTCTTCATATATACAAATCTGCGCTCAACACTGCCGGTCACGTAAAAAGTGAAATTCATTTGAGTACGGGCCCAAAAACATAAGCAGGCAGCAGCTGTAGAGGAAGGATTGCACTCACGCTCGATGATGAACTTGATGATGTACGCTTTTTTGTTGGTGCGCTTGTTTCCGGTTAAATGAATGCCTTTCGTACTTCATCAACATTTTTAATGTTTACTCATTTAACGTAATGAATGTGGTGCGGGGTGTGGCATGTTACAACTGGCAGAGTGGGGAAGCAAGAAGTGGGTGACTCGTCAAGAAGCGGGTGGCATGTGTGCGCGCGTGCGTGTGTGTGTGCGCCTGACTTGATGAAGTTGCTCTGAAGATGATGAATATTTAAATTAAATTATTTTTGCGTGCGCTTACATCAAACACGTCGCCAGGCTCATGCTGCCCTTTCATTCCTTCACTTCTTTTGTTAGTCCCTTCGCTGCAGCGTTGAGATGCCAAGACGACGTGTAATGCTAATGGATCAGCTGACTTGAAGTATCTTTGCTCCGTTTGAGTATTAATCGAGTAAATTATTTCGCAAATTGCCATTATTAATAGACGCGAATGATGGCGCAAACTTTCAGCTGTTGTTGTTGTAGCCATGTCACTCTGTGCGCCAAGGATGCGTGCTCGTAAAGTAATTTCAGTAATGACGCTGGCGAGCACTTCAAAGCTGCCGCGTCATAGGTGAAAGCTGCCAGACATGCACTGAAGCAAATGGATTAGCCGGAAAATGGCAGTACAAGAATTTATAATTTACAACTTTGAAGTTTCTAGAAAATATGCTAATACAAGAAAATTTTAATTTTAAACTTGTAATTTTCGCTCTTTTTTAAAGGCAAGCGTGTTCAACGATAGATCGTAGATTGAGATGTAGATTCTCAAAAAATAATATTTTTGGAAAAGAAAAATCGTCGGTCTTTTAAAATGTGTGCGTGGAAGTAAAGGTTATTAATAGAGAAACATTTTGTTCAAGAAAATATTTTCGAGCAATTTTAATATTCAATTTAGATAAAAAGTGTGACTGTTAGCGGGACTTAAAAATCGTTTCAAGGCCATTCAATTTGCACGCGTAGAAGCTCAATTTCTAAGTAAAAATAAGGAGCTTGAAAGAATTTGGCAAAAAGAAAAAGTCTATAAAATGCAAAAGCTAAGGCAGGAACAAAACAAAACCAATGCAATTAAAAGCGAAAGAATACAATTAAAAGCGAAAGAATGGATGATAGGACCGAATTATGTTTTGTAATGTCAACGATTTCCAAAACTAAGGCCAAAACTGAGCCAACATTTTATAAAGCGAAAGCACTTGTTGACAATTTTCTGGCGTAAAATCCAACTAATATCTAGTTGAGCTAAACTTTTCTTCGAAATTTGAAACAATCTTGTAATCGCAAATCATTAGCCATTTCAAGAATCTCAAAATCGAAAAGTATAGTTTGAAAAATTGAAAAAAATGTTCAATTTGATATAAAAGCATAGTTTTAATTTGATTCCAGTATGCACATATCGAGTTGGAATCGAAATCGCTACTATCACTTTGTGATAATTTGATTCAAAAAAGAAAGAAGAAAGGTGTTTGTATTGAAATTTTTCTTCTTTCGAAAACATCGAAACAAAAAAATTGTAATAGGATTCTTTTCTTTAAATTTTGTTGAGGATGGCATTTTCTTGAAAGGATATTGATATAATAAATTTGAAGTGAAACGCAAATTTTACTTTTGCAGCCAGGAATGTTCCAAACTTTGAGTGTTTGGCTAGTGCTAGAAGGGATTTAATAGCAAAATGGATCGTGGTGGCAGTGCACCCATCATTGGCTTCTCTTCCGGCGGTAGGTATATATCACACCTAATCGCTAAACAAACATGCGAACTCACACACACACAGCCAAACACACACACAGCCAAACAAACAAACAAACAAACAAACGAACACACCAAAAGCAGTGCAAATTATTCCCAGGTTGCTAATCTTGTCGCACATAAAAGTAAAATAGAAGCAGCCGTGCGCCCGCATCACTGCCGGCAAATAAACTTGGCTGCCTGCACTGCCATTTGCGCCTTGCCACGCGGCGTCAGCCACAAGACCAAAGAGACAAGCGACAGCAAGGAGAAGTTGGTATTGGTGGAAGTGGCTGGACCCGCCTAAAGCGCGCATCAATAAAATCGAAAACGCAGCGGCAAAAGCTGCAACTGCAGCTGCTTTCAGGCGGATGCGCTGCTAAATTTATGCCGTGAGGCAAATACACATAGATACACATGCGCTGAAGTACACACAAACAACACACGTACACAAGCGACAACTTAAATAGCGCAGCTGAAAAACAGCGGAATCGGCGCTTATTTTGAAAATACTTGTCATACGGTAACCGATTAACTGTATATATAATACATACATATGTATATTAACCATGCCGAACAAACCTTCGACTATTCACTGCCTCCAATATCCGTTTCGCTTGATCCAGTTATTCGAGCCATTCCAAAAATTTAACATTTATATGACTTGTACGAAAAAGATTAAATGAAAATGCATCTTTTGATAATATAATTTTATAAATATTAATTTTGAACGATATTACAGAATTTTGGCAATATTCGTATTTCGTTTTCGATCGTTATCGACTTCGATAGGAACTCAATTTCAGTTACGATCGATTTCAAATATTTGTTCTGGGTACTGACTGATACTCGCTTTTAACTTCAATCGAAAGTTAATTGTTTAACATGGCAAAATTGTTCTTTTAACTAATTCACCTAACAACTGCTCATGCAAAAAAGTTTGTTCTTCCAAAGTTGTCATTTATAAAATACAGCGCAAAATTTCAAGCGGAATATCATAGCCCCGAAAATCCGATTAACCTTTTACAATAAGATTCATCAAAAACCAATTTTGTAATCACTTAAAGCCTTATTTATTCAAAGAATGCTTAAAATAGTTTTCATTTAATTCGAATAGTTGAATACCCTAAAAAAATATACACCACAAATCCAAAACACATACACATATGCACAAAATCAGAGCAGACGAAAAATCGAATGTTAAATTTGTGTCGTTGCTGATTGTCGCATGCAATGAAGATGCACCGCATTCACACACACTTTCAAACACACGACACACACACACACTCCGACTGTCTCAATCGCTTGCCATTTTGTGGCTTTTGTCGTCGGAAATAAAATGAAAAAGCAAACAAAGGCGAGTGCCTCTGCCAAAAAGTATAACAGAAGATAAGCGCAAAAAATTTGGCTGGGAGCGTAGCTGCCCTTCTCCGCCTCCCACCGAAAAATCACAAATTCACGCAAATCCTTAAATCCCTTCGGTTTATGCATGTCACCTCGTCATGCCGTGAGGCGCAGCGCAGTGCGGCTCAGTGCCAGCGAAGCCTCAAGCTGCTGCCGTTGCAAGCGACCGAATCGATGACGTAGTTACTGCTGCAGCCGCTGCCTGCGCTAGCGCCACTCTCTGTGCTTTAGCGATTGTCGCTGCACTTTGCTGTGTGTGTGTGTGTGTGTGTGCCGTATCTTGCCGCCATATTTCATTTTCGATTCGCATTTGTGCCGCGCGATAGTGTAGAGTGCAAATAAATTGCAGCCGGCAATTGGCAATTGGCCTAAACGGTTCGCTGTGGCGACGCGGAGCGGGGAATGGCGGCAATAAAAGGCATGCACACATTTCGATGCGCCAACACATTCAACTTTGGCAGGATGAGAGAGAGGCTTGCTTTTGGCGATTAATACAACAAATACGTTTACGTAGCCTAAGGTATTGCAACAAAACGTAGTGGAAACGCAGTCAAGAAGTGTCAAACGGGCGTAGCATCAGCCTAAAGTAGCTAGTTGTGAGTCCCTAAGGCACTGCGTTTTTTGGCAAAGAAGTCGACCATAATTTCTTTGTAGTAGACTCTAAGCACGTCATTGTTTTAGAGTAAAAAAAGGAATTTGCTTTTTGGACCTGTCAGCAATATCCAGCAGTTGTAGATAAATATTTACCTGGTGACGAAGTCTCTATTCTTACTCGCCCATTAGATTCATCGATGTTTAAGCAAAGCTTACTTCCAAGTAAGTGCCGACCAAGTGCTCCTTAAATTTTTTGACACTCTCGACACAGTTTTTGGGGCTTACTTCTAGCTCCCAAAAAATTTCTGGAATGTCCACTGAGGGTGGCCTTGAAAATTTTGCACACTTATTTTTCGTACTTGCAATCCACTCGCAATTTTTAATTGAATAAAAAAGTTTAGCGAATAAATTTAAAAACGGTACATTTAAGACAGTAATTTCAAAGCCAACTACAAACAATTTTTTCAGATTGTGTAATCAGAAAAAAATTTACTGAAAATGTAGGTGGCAATTTTTTCAAACAAAGTCTTCATCTGAACCTTGGGATGAGATCTCATGCAGATGAAAATTGAGCTAACAATATGTAGGAAAATTTCTCTTCGGTAGAAGAACCAAAAGTTTTTACAAAATGGCCCACATACTGTTAAGCTTCCAAGGTGGTATTGAGCTGTGAACCAATACAAAAAGATAGACTCTAGCTTGCAAGGTGGTATTGAGCTGTGGACTAATACAAAAAGATCGACTCAAAAGCAGCTCCAACTAAACATACTTGTTGGATTTAAAAATATTAATAAAAAATACTGAAAATAAGCAACATGTCGCTGTTTGGCGAAATATGTAAAAAATTTTAAATAATTTTTCATTTTAAATTGTAACAATTTACAAATTAAACTCTGCATTAGTGACATTGCAGAAAACCAAAGTAAAACATACAAAAAGTTATTTTAAGCAATATTGCATTAAATTCATCTACATTCTGACGTATTTTGTACATATACGTACATACGTGCATATACACATGTGCATGCATGCATGTGAGCGTGTGAGCAATTGTGTGCATGTGTGCATGTGTGCACGTTGCTGACACATGTTGTCACAGTTGTCAGCTTCGACACACTCTCAAAGCCACGCCCCTTTGATTTCACTTGCATTTTAATGAAAAATTCACACTTGGCAAGCGTCCTGATGCCTACACGTAAAATAAAAGTATTTTCAATGCACACACATGCATGCATTGTTTGGTAATGTCATGGTGTTAGTGGTAGTAGTCGAGTTGCAGTGTTGGGCCACTGAAGATGACAGCTTAAGGGTGCCGTTTTGCGATCGGGCTGATGGTCAGCTTTAAACTGGTTTTATAATTGCCTTTCACAGGAATTCCCGCCGTGACAGGGCTGCTCTTTGGAGTTTGACTCCATCCAATTGGAAACATAATCCTTTAAAGCAAAACGGCGAACAAAATTGTGTCTGTCTCACGCCAATTTTACAGGTAAAAATAAAGGCGCCGAATTTCAAATGGACCACGTACTTGGCACTCAATCATATTCGGAATGTAGGCTTCTCATCTCCACACCTTTCCAATGAACTGTCTGTCAGGACGTTGAGGCTATTTAAGTCAGTGGCTAAAATTCCGCAAATGAAGAACTGTCAGCGCACGCATCAAACACTTCGATCACAAAGCACTCACACACACACATGCACTCACTCACTAACACATGCACTCAGCTAACGAACAGCATGTGACACTTGTAAATGCTGAAGCGCAGCAGTGCTAAATGTCAAATCAAAAAATGTCAAGAGTAAATTTTAAGTTATTCCGGGCAAGTGTAGAAAAAGCAGCGAAAATACACACACATACACACACATGAGTCCGTCTGTAGCAGTTACAATATGTGTGCATTGAAGCGCACAACTGCCATTCACGCCAGGCAATGCAACGCGGCGGCGACTGTCATGACCTTTCAGAGAAGTCAACGTCAACGTCGACTGAAAATTGTGCTGGTGACAGTGCATCGAGGTGTGCGCGTCCTTTTGTGCACTCATACAGTCATGGGCAAATAATGGAGCCACAGTAAATGTAATAAATTTGTAGCTTAATAAATTTTTGTACAAAGCTTATAATTGATCAATTCTATGAAAAACTGCATATAATTTTTAAAGCGAAGCCGTGATATGTCTTTAAAAATTATTTTGAAAATTGCTAAAAAAAAAACAAATACGATTTGGCACATTTTTTTTTGCAATTTATTTTAAATTACGCCAAACTAACCAAACAAGTTCAGAATATTTAGTAAAATTGCACAAGTCATGGTTCCATCA
Source organism: Neria commutata (assembly GCA_963457695.1). Taxonomy (NCBI): domain Eukaryota; kingdom Metazoa; phylum Arthropoda; class Insecta; order Diptera; family Micropezidae; genus Neria; species Neria commutata. Next base: position 15,436,799 of record OY735245.1, on the reverse strand, counting down.
TTAATTCCAAAATAGTTCTTGAATTCGTACTGGCTTTTGTTTTGGTGGTGTCTCATTTATTATTAAGAATCAGATTTTCGAAATAGAATAAACTTTAAATTACCAAAGAAAAAGCGGTCTTTAGAAAACTAAAGTTTTGATCAGAGCAAATGGGGATGTATGTACTTTAGAGTCCTTAAACAAGTTGACTTTTTTCATTTTGCCAACGCTCAACAGTCGAATTTTTAAGCCATCACTGTTTGTGTCAATGTATGAGTGTAGCCGCGTCTGCATGCATGAGCAGTGAAATAGCCAACGAAAATCATGTCTACTCTTAAGTGGCGTAGTAATAGCCTCATTGATGTGCACTCGCCCGGCGCCCAAACGCACACACGCACATCACACTTGATCAATCACTTTTGACAGTTATATGAATGAATGACAGTTATTCGATTAAAAATGTTCGAAAATTGCAAGCAGCGGAGCGTGGCGCTTTGATTGAGGCGAGCGCAGGCCCAGATAAGCGTATTCGGCATAGTTGGCTAAAATAACAAACCAAATTTAGGCAGTAACTTGCGTTGGAAGAGGGAGGGGGAAAGGGGACAAATAATACCCGCTGTCGGCAGCATAATTAAAAGCATCATTAAAATTGTGCCGCAAAAATTCCCATCACGTCTGCCAAAAGTTTTCTACGAAACTTGCTCCACAGCTGGCAGCTCCAAAATTGTGCGCCCCTTCATTCTATTATTGTTTGGCAGTAGGTGGCAACACTGGTCGCCAGCCATGCCCACCCACACAATGCGACGCTTTGACAATTGTAATTTCAAGTCCAACTTGTAGACAATAAATTGACTTTTGCATGTGCAGAGCAGTGCGGAAGAGGCGCATGAGGAGCAGTGTGGAATAAATGAAGTGAAGTGAAGAGTGAGCGCAGAAGTGGGCAGTGCGGGCGGGGATGGCTTCACATTTTTCTGCAGCAGCATTTGTTATTTACGAAACAAGCAAAGTTTTCAAAACTCGTGCTAATCTTTGCTCCGAACAATTTCAACTGTGAAAATGTTACACCCACACCAACACACCAACACACAAACAGACAAAGTCAAACACGCAAGCTGACACAAAATTGTGTATTGTCACAGCGCTGATAAAGTGGACAGTGGGGCGGGTGTTTGGGGAGTGTGCACTGCCGTCCCGATGCGGCATAACGAGTTACCAAGTCCATTTTGAGCGCGGACACACAAAAGCACTTGCCATTGCGTTGCAATGTGTGTGTATGTGTGTGTTTAAGTGTATGTGTGCTGCTGTGTTGGTAGTGGTGCTGTGATGCGTCACAAAGCATACAATTAAAATTTAAAGCTTTCGTTCAGCGATAAAGCATGGCGGAAATGTAAGGGAATTTTTGCAGTGAATTTCAGGAGCGCATTTTGGAGCGATTGCTGATCTCGGCCAATTATCGAAAAATTAACATAATTCTTTGGTGCTCTAATATTTTAAAGAAGCACTCTTTTTGTGAATTAAAAAATGCTTTTCGGAAAGAACAGTACTTCTTTTTTCTTGATTAAAAATAAAAAAGTCGCTCGTTTAATTTGAATTTCAATTTGGAAAATTCATATTACGTCAGCTGTTTGGGATATATGTACGCTTGAAAACTCAAAAGCGACGTTGTTCGCTGTTTCCTTATTTGAAAGCTAATCTTACAAAGTCTTATGTTCATTATAGATAGCTAACGATAGACGGAAAAGAGTTGCGCAATGTAAAGACATTTTAATTTAGAATTCAGAAATCATACGAGTCTCTTAAAAGTAACAGAATTTGGAAAATCCTAATATAAAGGTTTCAAAACCAAGATAAAATTCAACAAAATGGGATGTATTGTCGATTTCTGCAAGTACTTATTGCCTCAAATATTGATCGCTTGAATAAATAGTGAGAAATTTATGACCGACTGATTTAAATAAGTAAATAATTTCACATAAAATAAAGGGAAAAAAAAATATGTTGGAAAAAATGTGGCAGAATTTAAAAATGATAGGGCCGAATTTATAGCCTTTAACCGCTTCTGCGCTGTCTGTGCATACTTCTGCGTATTTTTGTTTCATTCAGATGATTAAAATAGACTCACTTGCAAGGGACTTATAATAACAGTTGGAAATTGCATACGAATAATAATCCTATTTGAACAATTTCTCATTGTGAGCGCTAAGCTTGCACCTCTAGGAGAGTCGGAGTGCGAGTGTGCATGTGCATCTCTGTGTGCACTCAAGTGTTAGCCGCATTTGACATTAGCATTCGTTTAAGTATGAGTGTAGTACAATTTCCTTTCCGCTTGCTTGAATCGCACAGAGTTGCAACTGCTTCACTTAAGTTCTGCATGTGCGGCAAGCAATAGTTGTTGTTGTTGTTGCTTCTGTTGTTCTTTTCTAATTGTTTTTCTTTATTAATATTTGCTCTAGTTGAAGCGCACATTGTTGCAGTTTATTTTAAGATGCGTACTAATTTACAACAACGATAACACGAACTACAACAACATCATCAACAACAACAACATCGAGCAGAAGGCAACAAAGCGCGAATGAGCGAGTAACGCAATGATAACTGCTCGCAGATTTATTCCCACGCGAATTGATAAGCACAACAGAAACTTTTGTAATATTAGCAGCAAATATTCATAAACAGAGCATAAATATTCAAGTAGCCTAGGGGCGAGAGGCGTAGGGGTGGGGGAGGGGGGCAATATGGAGGGTTGAACGCATAGCCTACCGAGACTGCAGAACCAAAAGCCCAGAGCATTCATAGGAATGATGTTGCGCTACTATTGTTGTTGCTCTCATTGTTGTTGTTGCTGCTATTGCTAAAATAGCTCTCATCCCTTTCAGTGTTGTTGCTGCTGCGAGAATGTATGAAACTGCCAAAACTAATTATCACATTTAGTACGAGCATTCGCTGCCATTTCATGTAGATTATTGTTATTATTGCGTGTAAGCTCTCCCCAGCGGCTTCAGAGTGGCTTCAGAGTGGCTCCGACGCAATGGCACTGCATGGAAAATTTGTGTGCTGCTGCTTAGTCAGTCAGGCTAGCAGTCAAATGGAGTAGGAGGGGTGTACTTAAATTTGTTAATTTATTAGCTGTCAGTAATTTTGCAAATTATGAAGTTGCAGATAATGCGTGTTCACTTTGTTCGAGCGCACAAAAGAGCCTGCATGCTTTATTCAGTGGCTTAATTCATTTTTTGTTGTTGTTTTTTATGTTGAATGATGCCATTGGGCCATAAAGTGGGTTTATTGCTCCGATGTATGGCATGAGCATCTATAAATACATAATAATTTGAATGGTTTTTCTTATGGCATATCTAGTAACTTCCAGAAACATATTTGAAATGATACGAGAATATTGTGACCAGTATGTTGGAATCCCAAGAAGCCTGGGACGCTGTGAAAAATATGGGCGCAACCGTAATGCAGGAGTTGAGCAACATTGCTCTTAGGACTTGCCGAAGTAGTACAAAACGGTAGTCCAGGAAGGGCCAAATTGTGTAGACGTGCAGTGTAAAATGCACAAATCTGCGGTAGTCCGGGTTGATCACGCAGATTTTGTTATGCCAGGGTGCCGGTGAGGATTTATAGTCATCGTTTGGGAGGCATAAAGCGATCTACGAGGGGAAAAACAACAACGAATTTGGTTTGGTTTAATTTTAGTTATATATATGTATGTTTGTATTTCGGAGATTATTTTATTTGCTTACAGGCGTAAATTGCAGTTATACAATTTCTGAGTGTTCGTTATCCGTTTTCTAAGTCAAACGAGTCATTTTTACCTGTAACCCCAAGCAATATAAACAATACCCCCAAGCCAAGTGATAGCTAAACCTATTCAATAAGTACACTTCGGACCGAAAAGCTGTCATTCTGGACTGGGTTGCCAATTGCCTTCAGGATAGGATGCAGAGCGCAGACGTTTGACGTGAACGAAGTGGTATTAGTGAGTTAATGCGCCACAGAAGTACAGAGATAAATCACATCGGTTGAAGGACACGCCTACAATGGGTCTGTAAATCCCACTACCTCGGATTTTTTTCTGTAAAATCGGAATAATTTGTCAAATCATATAAATTATTTAACAAAAATATTAAACAAAATAATTTCTGTTGTACACCCTCCAAAGTGTCAATATTTCCTATATATAGTGCTATTAGGAATATCTTATAGATTGCCAGAAATGGGCGTGGTCCGCTCACCATGTTTTTCATATAGTTAGCACGTTTGGAGAATTTTAAGGAAATTCCTTTTAAATACGGTTCAAAAAACTAGCATGAGATTTTTAATCCATCGAGCTTGGCATCGAAGGATTAAGTTACTTACTATCCACCAGCATCAGTTAATTGTTTAACATTTACTTACTCCGCACAATTACATTATGCACTACAGTCTCCCTTCATTCCACACTCCGGTGACTTTTCTAATTACGACAGCGCACTCAATAGCGTCTGCTTGCTGTCGCTCAACGTCTCCATTGTTCCGACTGCCAGCAGCGCAGGCAGCAGGATGCAAGATAGAGCAGCCGCCTGCTGCAGTGCATCCGTTTGTTCACATTGGCGCAGCTGCGGCAAGTGTCTTCCTTATTACAGCAATGGAAGCAGCGGCAGCAGCTGCAGGAAAATACGAGCTGACAGCTTGATTTGTCGGCGGCAAAAGTGTCGCATGATTGATTGTGTGCCACTTTGTGTGGACGTTCACGGTTTATTGGCCGCAGTCTGCCACTGCCGTGTGTTGCAATAAGTGCGCGTGTTCACTTTAAAGCGCCACAAATTTTCTCATAAAGATTGCCTTCAGTTTCAATTCTTTTAATTTTTCCAATTTTCATTTGTAAGTCGTATTTGCTTTCTCTTAAGAGCCTTTCACTGACACGCACACATGCACAAACCAATTGCAAGATAATTGCAAATTGAGCCACAAAAATTCCATTTGAAACTGTCAAAACTGAAGCTGGCAAAAGGCCTTCAAAACGGCAACAAAATACGGCAGCCTTTTGTGCTTCAGTTCACACATGGAATTATACAAATTCATTCACATACAAATACACACACAAACAAACACACATGCATGCCTAACTGCAATAAAGTGTATGCCAGGCATGGAAATATTCTGTGGCGTTTTGCGGACATAGAATTTTTCTCAATTCAATGCATTTCGTTGTTGCAAGCTGCCAGGTAAACACACACTCACACACACTTTTACAGATTCATAAATGCAAACAACATAGCAAAAGCAACACAAACACTGACACAAACACAAACACAAACTCAAACACGTGCAAATTTGCACACTAGCGCACATTCAAATTGCAGGCAGGCTGCCGCATCACTGCAGCTCCTATTTGGAGCAAGTGCCCGTACACCAACACATTGCATACAACTGTGTGAGCAGTGCGGTTCTATGATGCTCTAGAGCTCACAAGCCCCTTAAATTTGTAGGGCCTTCGGCGATATTTTTCTTTAACGGAACTTTCTTTAGGAAAGTTTGGTTTAAGAAATCCTTTTATACAAGCAATCACTGTCTCATTTCCAATCATATTTTCTATTATTTTAAAAGCACATTTTATCGTTTACGAAATTTAAAAATCATGTGTTTAGAAATTTTGAATAATACAGAATATAGAGAATATTAAGAAATAGAATAAATTTTTTTAGTTATTTTAATATGCCATCATGTGGCTTAATGGATATTTGTTTGGTCTCTGATGCAAAAAATTATAGTTTTGAAGCGTCCGGCTGAAATCAATGTCTAATTTCACTTCTTTTTCACGTATTTTAAAGGAAAGCTCAAAATGTATTTAAGATAAAAATGGAAAGTACTTTTTAGCATTAATTATGAAAAATTTCTGTATTCAAGAATAATTTCTGTAATAACTGAAGCATTTAATATTCGATTTTCCTTTTCTGCAATTTAATTTTTGACATTTCCAAAATGAGATTTAAGCTTTTTTCTGACGGAAAGATTAAGAGGAAAAAGCTCACACAAGTATTTTTTGCAAAGAGAATTGAGGCACAGCTTTTCGATGATAGTTTAGATTAAACGATAGTTGAAATCAGTTGCAAACGCGAAACTGAAATTTAAGGTGAATTAAAACTAAAGCTGGAGTGAAAAGGATACATAGATTAAAGCAGGCTAGACTCAAGCAATAGATTAAACCAAATTGAACAAATTATTATATTATTTAGTGCCACTTATTGTTAGTCTTACTCAAGTTTCAATGCCAACTTCTGATATGCTTGGTTAGTAAAAATTGAATAGCTGGAAATTGCTAACGTAGATAAAAGCAGGAAAAATCCAAAACATTCGCTAATTTAAAATTATGCCAAAAAGTTTAAAAATTTTGAAATTTTCCAAAAAAGAATATCTAAAACTAAAAGTAGGCAAAATTGACAATAACTGCCAAAACAATTGATAGCATTCAATTTGATCCAAGGAAGAACAAGTATTGCGGCCTTTTTATGTAGAAGGCCCTGTGTTCGGGCAATATCAGGTCTAATATGTATGTAAAAACCGTGCGATTTGTAAGTACTCACTGAGTGTGTGAGTGCTGCTGCATGTATTTGTGCGCTGTGAGGCAATGTGGTATAGCATATGCACTTGAAAAGATTTTCGTATATATTATTTTTCAAATCAGTGCGCAACGAGGGCGCAAGCGATACGATATGCTGCGATACGATGCAATGCGAAAGCGATACGATACGATATGATGCGAATGCAATGATATGCGTGAGTGCGCCCAATAATATGCAACAGCAGGCGAGTGTGGAGTGGCATGACGGCAAAGTGTTTGTTGAGTGCCTAATACACACACACACACACACATCTATATATACACAAAGGGTGGAGCAGGCACATGCAAATGAATTGATGATGCAGTGCCCGCAGAAGTGTGAGTGTGTGAGTGCATGCTTGTGTGTGCAGCGGGGCAAACGGGCATGAACTTAATTCAAAATGAATTGGTTTCAAGTTGGATTTCCACAAAAGAGCAGATTATTTTTCAAATGCTGATTTTATTGCGTATTCGATTAAATGCTAAAGTGCAATGCCGACAAACACACACCCACACACATACACACAAGCGCTTATGCAATTACACTTGCACTTCTTTTGGGCTGCGCTATAAAGGACACTGGCTAGTGATTGAGTTGCTGTGTCTTGTTCGGCGCCAGCAGCCTTTTGCAAAATGTACACAAAAAAACGCTCCTCGACATTTGTCTACATTTTGAGCACAGCAATTTGACACACTTGTCTACAATTATGCAAGGTTTTTAGAACTTCATCCTCTTTGCCATAGTTGCATTCAAACTTTCAGTTCGAAATATTTTGTTAGAAGCAGGAACTCAGCTAACAGTGCGCCTTAATTATTCCACCGACAATGAGCGGCATATACTTTTGCCATATTCCTGTACGTGTGTGTATGCAAAATTGTGTTTACATCCAACGTGAAACCATTTCGTTCTATGTTTATTAATGAAATTCTTATGTGTTTTGCATTTAAATTCAAGCAACAACAAAAGAAATAAATTTCGACTCTAAAAGGATATGCCTAATTTTTACTGCTATAGAGCAACAACAACAACAACAACAGGTATGTGGCATACTTTCAGGCACTGTGCTTTGCGGCACTGTTTTGCATACACACCCACACAAAAACCGTTTTTACGATTTCAACGCACTGAATTTATATGCGCGAGCATAACATTTTAATGCTTTTTTGTTATAATCTGCTGAATTGATAATTAACAAGTCAAATACACGTAATTAGCATGCAAAGTGCTACTTTTGCATTTGAATATGCTGAAAGTAGGTTTCATTCCAGTTTACAGTGCAGTTACTAGCTACTGGGCCCAGAAAATGTTCGTTAAATTTTTCTCAATATTAAACTTGAATATTTAAGTTTTATTATTTAAAAATATTAAACCGAAGTTTCTGAAAAATTGCTGCCATAAAATATTCCGAAATGTAAATTTCTTTTAGAAGATTAATCTAGGAAAACTATATAATTTCCTCCATCTCCCATCCGCCACACCTAGATCTCACCTAATCTACTTGGAGTTCCATGGCTTGTAGTGCTGGAGCAGGCTTCAAGTCTGAGAGCCAACTCTCTACTGAAGTTCGCTTTAAACTCGCGTACTCCAACAGGTTACTACTACTCGTACTGTTTTGTGTATCGCCGTCTGTTATATAGTAACCAAAGACCCACGAGAGCCTCTGCGTGGTCTTTTTAGTAAATCAGTAGAAGCTTAGCTTCTTCTTATAAGAGTAGACTTACAAGTTTGTATGATAAAATTTATTATATATATTCACGAAGTAGCGCAACGGATCTAAAAGCAGCAGATTTGCGCCGAACAACAACAAATCCCAGAAAGATCTTGCAAGGTTTTGTTTAGATGAAGTTTACCAAAACATTTGAACTGCTTCGTGAATTTCGAAATATATTTTATCTTATGGTGCAAATTTTAAATTGACGATTGATAAATGTACAGATTTTTATAAATTTTAAGCATTATCTGCATATTGATACTTTTGGGAATTCAGGCAAAAAAATTCTAAAATTCATTAAATATAATTTTTGAAAAAGTTTTATTGCTCACTATTACTTGTGGACCTACTGTAATTATGGGCCCTGGGCCCTACTTATCAGCTCCCATACACTTTTGCTCCGCTTCAGCCGCCCCATTATGTCGTCGCAAATATTCATGGCATTGTGTTTTAGTGTACTTTTTCGGGGGAACTGCGAAAGGATCGAGTGGAAGTTTTTATGCGCGCAACTGACAGTCCGCTCTGTTTGGCATGCGAAATTAGGAAATGGTTTTTGTTATTTTGAATGTTTACGCGCGTTTTTATAGTTTCCAACTGTATTTAATAGCGGTCATTGCCGGCTTCAAGAGCGAGATGAGCTGCTGTAGCTATTGCAAACAAATGCACATGAAATAACTTTTGATGGGATTGAAGCGGCAAACTTCAAAGCATTACATGCCTTAATATGCTAGAGGACACTCAGAAGTAAGGATGAGCATATTGCTGGCAAGTTTTATAAGGATATCTTGCGCTAATACTTCAGCAACGAGAATTGAGGAACTGCAGATTGTGTTTGTGGGTAGTGAAACTAATAAGAAAAATGCACTAAAAACAAGCGCCGTAAAGCAGGCGTGCACTGAAGTGTCAGTCAAGCAGGCGGTAAGGGAGAGGGGTGCAGGTGAAGTGCAGCAATGTTGGCGCAAACGCTGTGAAAAATTGCTTTATTAGCTTGTCTTATGCGAGTGCGTTTCAGTGCATTTAGATGAGCAAACAAGCATAAACACACATGCACCTACATAAACACAAACACAAACACAAGCATATGTATGTGTGCATGTGTGAGCAGCTAAAAATGGCAAGTGTGTGCCTGTTTGTGTGCGTGTGCAAGAGTGTGCGCCGGCGGACATGACGAAAACAAGTTCAAAATTAAAAAACTTTTGCGAGCATTTAACACGCGCGCGCAGAAAATATACAACGCGCATGTAGCGGCAATGGCGTCTGTGTGTGTGTGGCAGTGCTGGAAAAATTACATGCCAACACATGCACACACACACATGCATGTTTTATTATGAAATTCACATATTTCCAGTGTTGCTCATCGCTCGCTGGCGCAACGGGAGCCGAAAGTGCAAACACTGCCACACTGCCCCCTTCCACATCCGCCAGCTATGCGCTGACTTGCTCTGGCAGTAGTAAAATGCCAAAGTGTGGCTGCGTAACAAGTGTCCTCCCGCAAAAAAGCAACGCTGTGCGAAACTTTAATGAAGTTCTACGCCTTGTTAGGCTGCTCTTCTTGTTGTCTGGTTGTGTTTTTAAGCACAGAAGCGTCACTTCACCCAGCAGGCAAAATTTATATTTGACATTATTATATAGCTCTGAATTTGCAATGAATTGCAGTTATACAGGCGTGATTGATGAACAGACTAAAAACGCTTTAAAAAGAAATCCTTCAAATATAATATATACTTCGCCTAATTCAATTTAAGAATACAATAATTATCATGTATTATCAGTTAGTAATAAGAACCTTACTGAACATAGGATTCAGTGAGGATTTGAAATTTTAAATTGTTTTCCCAAAAAAAATTGGCACTTAGACTTTGAGATCACAGATGGTTTAGTAAAATTTTCATTATTATAAATATAATTAAATAATATCGTGCAGACACAACTTCATGCGAGAAAGCTGGACCAAAGTCCATTTGGGGACTGGGCTGTTGCGCAATTCAGAGTTTTGGGTTAGCATAATGTGTGAAGATATAATGATAGAGAGCAGATATAATGGCTGGAACTCGCAGAAATTGGTAGATCATAAGATTTTTGGGTGGTATTGATTTAGTTTCAGTTTTGTTGAGTTTTTATTAATTTTGTTACAAAGAGCTCGGTGCTAGATTTTCAATTCATAAGGAAATTTGTATTAATGTTTTTCATGAAAAGTATCTGCCCAACTTTCATTGGTTGCAATTCTAAACACTATTTATGTCTGTTCCTATTAAAGAAACTACCTTAATTGCAATAATTTTGATGGAAATGTCTGGTTAAGCTTCTAAGTAGGAGAGCCTATCGCTTTGTCAAGGGAAAATATTAATAAGGTATACAGATGAGTCACTTTAATTGTGTGTAATTTTTTAGCTCCATTTCCTTTTTGAATTTTGAAGATGTTTATGCTGAATTTTTTCTCAAGCTTTCAAGTAAAGATTTAATTTGCCTGAAAACTTCAACTGAGATTATTACAAACCCAAAGGCTTAAAGCAAGTTAGAACTGAGTTGTTCCTGCAGGGTTCTTCCATTAAATAAAAGCACACACACACACTTCTGTATATAGCGCGTGTATTGCTAGAATATTAATAAACGGCATTTCAAGGATAAGACATTACAAGCCATTAAGCGCGCGTGCCAAATGAAACAAATGACCCACTACTTCGGCGCTTTGGCTTCAAATTACAAAATTTACACACGCCAAGACATTTCGCGCTTTTAAGCGGGATTATTGAAGCGCATATTTATGCGCGCCCCCGAAGTGCGGCACTTCACTCATACACTGAAGGCTGCGGCTGCGGCTGTCGCATCGTCCGTCTGTCCGCCGCTGAAGTAATCCACTTCAATCTGTGGCACATAAAAATGGCAAGATTGTTTTCTCTGTGCAGTGCCAGAGAAGACAAGCAAACAAATCCCAATCAGCTCGTAAATTTTTGTCATTTGTGTGAAGGGCAGGCGGCAGGAGAGCTGCAATAGACCAAAAGCGACGTAGAGCAGTCGTAGCAGCGACGCACTAGCGCAGAAGTGAAATCCACATTAAAAGCAGAGCACTTAGCAGGGCTAAAATGCAAATCGAAAATGCTTAATAACCAAGCGCAGCTTCGGCCGCCGCCCCCGCCCGTCTGCGCGCAAAGTGGTTGAGATTCGAACAGCTTAATGGCCTTTCCCCGCCTCGTGACACTGCGGCGCGCCTGTTGCCGTTGCGGCCGCTGAGGTTTCTGCTGCCACTCGAGGCAGTGCCCCAAAAGGGCCCACTGTTGTTGTTTTTTAGTTGCCAATAGCTGCGTGGCGCACGTAGTTGGTAGAGCTGGCCGGTAGCAGCTGTGTGCATTTTCCAGTTGCAGGCGCTTCTGCCCGCGTTCGAGAAAGCGTTTAATTGAAAATGGATTAACATAAATCCAACATTACATTTGCGCCATTTATAACGATTCGTTGGCTGGTACATTCTGCTCCCCCCTTACCACATGTGCCCGGCAGAAGCGCATTGAATTCACAATTGTTCGCTGGCATTCGTTTCTATGTGGCAGCAGCAGTTGCTGCTAATTTATTCATTACATGCGATGGCATGCACACACGCACAATTTTGAACCAATTCTGTGTGCAATGCAAAAATGTTGAGTGAAAAAAATTTTTAAATTGTTGTTGCTAATGGACGCTCGTTTTTTAATGGATTTGTAAGCGCTGTTGCGCATTAATGCAGTGCCTCGCTGTGACGCTGTAGCATTAGGATGTTGCTGTATTAGTGTCATAGTGTGCATAAGTGTGAGTTTGAATATACTTCTATTGTTTTTTCTTCGTACAAACGAAAAATATTAGCATTTGCTTGTTTGTTTGAGTGTTATCGTTTATTTAGTGTCACTCATACGCCTTGTTGTCTGGTTTAAGCCGCATATCAGTGGGCACAAACCATAACAGACCTAGTCCAGTTAATTGAGTTTTAATTGCCAGCGTATTTAAATCTATTTCCTATAAATTGTTCATGTCTGTATTTTATTAAGGATGGCAATTATCCATCAGAAGCTTAATGGCTGAAGATACTTTGCTGTGAGAATTTGAAGCTTTAAACAGCTCTTCTGAAAAAAATTTAAAAACAGACTTAGGCGGTTATGACTTGTACCACAGATATAGCTAGTGATGCTGCAGTCAAACGCTATCGAGCCAAATCTAAACGATCTATTTAGCTACGGTATTAATTGCTGTCGACAAAATTATGTTTAAAGATTATTTATAAATCTTATCTAAAGCGAAATCGAAATATTCAAAATGTGCGTGAAATTTTCTTTCTCATCGGAATAAGTTAATAGAATTTCCGCTTTTAAGCGAAATATTAAATATGTATGTATAAAGATAGATAGTTGTATATATACATGTATAAAGATAGATAGTTGTATATATACATTTCAGTAAAAAAAAATCGAAATACATATTCAAAATGTGCAATTAATGCAGCAATTTTCTTTCATCAAAATAAATTAAAAAATTGTTTGCCTTCAACTGAAATTCTAAGTTTTCACACTTTTTCACTACTTTTCCTACTTCACTTTTTATAAGTGACAGTGTGTCCTTTAATTAAGTATACACATTTCTCACTAAGATTATTACTTTTTTTAATATTATGGAACAAATTTCTGCAATTTCATGTAAAATTAATTTCGTAAATTTTTTTAAATTTTCTTCGTTGCAATTTTCTTAAACTTGCTGACATTTTAAGAATTTACTAATGCTCTACAGCTATAGGATTTTAGTCGCTTTCCACAGCACTTCTGCACTTTACATCCAAATAAATTTTATGTTTAAACTTTAAAACTTTAAAACTGTTTATTTTAAATCTTATAAAACCAATCTTCCTAAAAGCAAATAAATATTTTATTTAGATTTCACTTTAAAATTCGAAATTGCTGTTGTTGCTCAACAGATATATGAGCATGTATGCAGATACAAATGTACAAACACAGATATACACGCACGCACACTTGCAGCCGTGAACTGCCTGCCCTGAGCTGTTCTCCCTAAATGGTAAGTCACAACTCTTAAGTGCACTGAAGCGTTTTTAATTTCAAAATCCTCGTTTTATTTAAATTTAAGCATTTTCTGCGTATTCACCCCTGCCCTCACCCTCCTGCGCAGCATAAGGAAACAAGGATATAAGAAGCTGTTTGCTTGGTGGGTGGGGGCAAGTGTGAGTGGGAAGCCAACATTTTCTGTTTGTCATGTCTTAATGAACGCGCCCCAGCAAAAGGGAAGCGGAAAAGGGCAAACGGAAAACCAGCAAAGCCAGCAGTCACAGCCACAGCCACCACTGTAAACGGAAGTGTGCAGCCGCCGCCGCTGCTCCACTGCCTCACCGCTCCTCCACAAAAATCTGCGCCAGCACTAGCAAAGCTCTTATTTTGAATTTTTTTTCGAAATTGTGCATTTGGAGCGAAAATCTCGTCGACGATTGTTAAGAAAATGCATAAATCTCCGACATGAGTTCTATGCGAAATCAGAACTCTGAACTGAGCTGAGCTGAGCGGAACAACGCTGGCGCTGCAGATGAGCTGCTGATTGGTAGTGGAGCAGCAGAATATGTTTTTATTTGTGTCAGTCGTCAGTCACAACTTCATTACGCTTGGTCGAGTTAAAAGGCGCTTCGGATGTTTAGTGGCGCATTAAATTCGAGTGAAATGCTTTGCGATTTCTGTTCGGCGGAACGGGGGAAAGAGAAACTATTTCATAAACGAAAGTGTGCATTAATATGGTTTAAGCATGCAGAAATAATTGTTTATCACTCTATGATTTAAGTCATTCCAGCATGGACTGTGGCTGTGAGAAGTGGGGCGAGATGCAAAGCTTATCGGCATGCTATGCATCGACAGGATATGCGCAAAAGATTTGTGAGAATATAGTTTTAGAAAAAATATCTACATGATTGCCGCTTAAAACTAGAAATATCAACAATTCTCATATACCTTTTTATATTAATAACTCGATGAAAATGATCGCTTTGTTGTTTAGTTGTCAAAATAATCAAATTTGAAAATTTTACAAGATAAATTCGATTCAAATAAATTAAAATATATTTTATTTAAATATTGAAAGTATAATAATTAATACGCTTTAACCGGTCGACAGATCTAGTGTTAATGCCGACTTAGAAATTTGTTTCAACGATGATGTATAGGCCGAAAACTTAAATGACGGCAACAGAATAAATTACCTAAAAAGCTTATAAAAGAAATCCTTTTCGTTTTTCTTAAGCCTTTTTATTGATTAAAAGTAATTAAAGAGTTATATCAGAAAAGTATTTTGAATATACATATGTATATTTTAACCCTTTCATGCCCAATGTTGCCTATAGGCAACATTGTACTTATTGGCTTCTAAGTCCCGCTATTTAAAATTTTTTGACATGCGGTTTTTGGCATAATGTAGCTTCATGTATTGTGCAAGCTTACAGCTACTTGCTCTATTGCAAACTGTGCACATGTTCATGCAGTAGCCGATCTCCACAACGAGAAATTGTGAAGATCGTTTCGCAAAAAAAGTGTTTATACAAAAAGTTTTTAAAAACATTAAAATAATTATTTTATTGTAAAACCAAGTAAACACTATACATTAATAAAGGTAATAGAGATATTTAGGGAAAACTAATCATGAGAAAAGTATTTAGTTTGCTTGTAATATTTTTTTAAAAGTGCAGTTGCCTATAGGCAACATTGGTCAACTGTGGTAATTTCCGAGCAATGTATATTTCATTATGTATATTCATATTTCGATGCGTTTAAGAGGTTTAAGCCGACAGAAATTGGAAACAAATTTACACTTTAACTGGGATGATTTGCGGATGAGGAAAATGAAGAAGAAGAGCAGTAAACTTCGAAAACACCATCGAAGAAAAATGAGAAATATGATTGATAAGGGCGGAAATATGCAAGTTTATCTAAATGAGGAACTAATCAGCAAAGAAAATGACTGAAAACAAATTTAGAATGAAAAGTTGTACAGGCGGTGATAGAGAAAATTTATTTGCAATGCTTGAAGTTATTTTGTGCAGAGGTAATGGAATGTAATACCAGTTGGAAAAGCGGACTGCACAGCAATGAGGTGAAACAATCAATCGAATATTTCACCCAGTTCTTTGAAGATGGAATCTGGAAGAAGATTTATGACTAAACAAACTTGTATGCGATGTAAACTAAAGGAACGGCGTTCTTGCTGACATGCTACTAGAATTATACAAAATAAACCAAAGCTCAAATAAATGTTATATGCTCATAGTAATCTGGTGTATGAATTCATCTATAGTCGATAGATGGCTGGTGTATCTCAAAGACCTCAAATGTACAGACGGCGAAGTGAAGCATATTCCATTAATATGATTCCAGTTGGATATTGCTTGCTACCGAGCTTTTGAACGCAACTCTAACAGTAGTTTTATCAAGGAAAGGAGGTCGACCAGAATCACTCCTTACAGATATTGAGTCAAATCCTTCATAACCAGTCTCTTTATCACCACCTCCATGACCCCTAGATCTTCCGATGGCCTCTGAGTTAAGCTCCTGTAAAAGAGCACATGCTGCAGAACCTATAAAATCCATACGATCTGAATATCTTGGTCAGTGGGTACGATGGGGAGCAAAAAGCAGATGCAAGCTATGCAAAACTGGTTTTCCACGCTCTAAATGCAACAAATGCAATGTTTAATTGTGCTCCAATCTACAAAAAAAATGCTTTTGTGTCTTTTCGTATTTAAATTTCAATAAAAAATTCATAAAAAAATAATTTATAAAGTTTTTCAAATTCACCACCACTGCCCAATGTTGCCTATAGGCAACATCCTGTATCTTACGAACCAGGACACCAAGGACTTTGAAATTTTTGTCAGTTCATATTTGAGTCAATATTACCACATATCTGAGCTCAAAGAATTTTTAGCTCTGCCCAATTTAATTCGGGCATGAAAGGGTTAATGACGTCCTGTTTCGAAAGCTTCTCTGCAATAACTTTTTCGATTTGCTCGTTTGTCGTTTGCTCTCTCCAGTTGCCGACGTCAACTGCTCGTTGTTTACTCGGAGTTGGCAGATTGCCAATCTGTGAAACCTTACCCAACCTAACCTAACCTAACCTAACCTAACCTAAATGGCGACATGAGCACTCGCGGAGCTCTTTCCTGCAATAATCACCTATTTACAATGCGCCAGGGGAATTTGGCTCCTAGCGTAAATATGGCTGGTGTGTGTGTGTGCGTGTGCAACATTTTGCGCATATAATTAATACTTTTGAGCGAAAATTTTCTACATTAACTCAAAAACATTTACACGCACTCATACACACATACACGTTGAAGTAAAAAGTGATAATATTTGTTATTAGGTAAAAGTGTGCTGTGCTTTATTAACGTGGCCAAATGGAATTTTCATGTACGCCGCACACACACACATACGCACCCACTGACAAAACACAACAGCAACTCGTTATAAATAAAAGCAAAATCAAATAACGCGCCACAAAAGCACGCCCGAGCGCGCTGAGGCCTAAAGAAACTGCAACAACAACATGGCGGCATAAAAATTACAAGAATTATGCCAAAAATTATGGCAAAAATTACAAAAGGCTCAAATTTATGTGAGTCTGTTTAAGGCAAAATGAAGTTGTTGTTGTTTGTAGAAATGCAAAAATGCATTTAACAACGGCCACGCCAACAGCAACAAGAAGAGTAGACAAGAGCAACGCCAGGCAAATATTGGCAGCGACAACAGCAACAACAACAACCTTCGAGCAGCAGCCTTACATTAAGGGCAGCAGGCAACATTACAACTGGGAGCGCAAATGAAGAAATTATAATTAACATCCATTAAGCGCGAAGTATGTCGGACTGGAAGCGCAGCCATCAGCCGCAGGATCAGCAGCGGCAACAGAAGCAGCGGGAGCGCAACATAAAGAATGATATGCCACGCCGCACCGCACCGCGCCGCGCCTTTTCGTAATTTATGTTAATTTATATTTTTTTTAATGAATATAAATAAAGGCGCCATAAAGCCAAAGTCAAAGCCAGCCACACACACAAGAGGCCGATGGGCGTGTGAATGGCGGCGACTTCGCGGCGCACTCAGCGAAATTTTTCTGCTTTCATCGAAGCGCGGGGCGTGTAAATTAAAACTTGAGCCCTTGTAATTCTTGCTTCGGCCGTGTTAAGGCATCTTTTTAATATGAATTAATAATGGCTCGCATAAATAAGAGAGGACCTTTTTTAGTTGATTCAAGGCGGCAGATAAGTGGCCTTATCAGCACACACCGAGAAGACCAAAGGGGAATACTTAGGTATGTATTAGTGCAGTGGCTGTGAAACTGGTTGAGTAGAAAGAATATTTATTATATATTTAGAGCAAAATTGCTAGGTTGAAGAATTGAGGCTTGGTTTATAATAATTTATCACATAATATAATTTTTCTTAAAACTACATTTCCCATAAAATTACGCATAATGTTAATAAATTATCAGAATATGTTAAGATAAAATATTGAAATTTTTAATAGTATGACTTCAGATATACCAAAGATGATCGACTTAGCTTATAAACAATCTCGTTAAAGCGACTTTCTTATAATTTAAGAATTTTTTATTGCAATGTAGTTGGAAACGCCGAACAAAAATCAATTTGAAGACTACATAACTTAGAAGAAGCATTCTTTGCTTTCATTGCATACTTACTTCTGTATATAAGAGGAGTGCCCATCTATATAGAGCCATGGCAATTCATTTAAATTATATAAATGAAAACTTCAAGAAGAGAAGATTAATCTTAAAAATATAATTCTAGCTTCATATATCAGGTGTAGTTAAAAGGAAATCCATTATTTTTCTGCTCTAATTTCATGCAAAAATATTGGATTTCTTTTTACTATTCCTAATATAATACTTTGACTAGTTTCATAGAAAGTTGTTATTTGAATTTCTTACAAATACATGAGGCACTTCATTTAACTGCAATAAAATATTTTATTTTAAAATTTTTCTTTAAATTATGTAGATTGGAATGAATAAAGTTAAAGAAACAAATATTTCTTCAGCGGATTTTAGTAAAGCTGCGTAATTTCTACAAAATTTATTAAGCAACTGTGAGATACTTAATTCACCTTTTGGTTAAGCGGATTTCAGTTAAGCAGAGCGCAGTGTTATTAAAAATACGTCTTATATTTTATGAAATCTTGCGTACCTTAAGCCATTTGAATTTAAAGCCAAGCTGTAACAACACATTTCAGTTCCAAATCAGTTTATTATAGCAATTAACGCTTTAGAAATACAAATCACATACTTGCTGCAGGCTACAATTAAAGTGTGTTTAAAACAAAGCTATAAAGTTCACTTTAAAAGCATTTTATTGCAAATTCGATTTCAATTAACGCTTTAAAAACACAAATCCTGGAAATCCTTGCTGCAGGCTATAAGTAAAGTGTAATAATAATTGAAAATACTCAGCACAGGCAAAAAGACACGACTACTACTTAAAATACAAATCAGATATAGTAAATATGAGTGTGTGTGTATGCTTTCGAGATGGTGTTAGTGCGCATGTGTGTTTGAGAGTGTATTAGTGTGTGCATATCAGCGCCCTATTTAACCAACAAAACCACATTAATATGACAAATACCACCACTGGCAGCGCTAACAGTGCTACAACAAAAACAATGCCAACGCCATTGTCAACAACAACACACACACATACATATATGCACACATACGCACTGGCAAAGTTAATTAAGTCTCCGGGTTTAGCATGTAAACATGATTTGAGCTTTTGTTATTCTATAATCTAATTGTCAAACATCAGGCAAGAAAACAAGCGAGTCTCTTTTGGCGCGCACACCAACACAATGTAGAGTATGTACATATACATACGTGTAGCTGTGTGTGCATAGTGCAAGCAGTAGTGTTGTATGTGTGTATTATGTAAGTGCGCCTGTATGTGTGCTATTTGATTTGAAAACACATTTACAATTCAATCTCAGGAGTTGTGCTTTACAGCAGCGCGTTACGCCTACTTCGTCTACCCTCTTCCTCATCTCCCCTGCTCCTTGCCTTCTGCCACGCCCTCGCCTGTAAAGCGGCTCTGTATAAGTGCGTCGTTTGCGTAAGTACATGCGTTAATAATGTCGCTTACGCATGCCATGTCTGAGAAACACACACACACACATACATAAGATATATGAATACATACACGGCTAGTGATATTGGCTTGCCACATATCCTCAAAATCAGGACGGTAGTGCGTGTTTGCGTTTAGCATGTTGAGCGGCTGTAATGCTTGTTGGAAACTTGACTCGTTCGCTGCCTTCTAAACTGGGTCTGCTCCAGTCTGACTTGCCCCGTATTGCCGGTCCATCTCCTTTACCAAAAGTAAAAGTGCTTGTGTCTTATTATGTTGCCAGCGAATGCACAAAGAGCAGCTGACAGCGGTCTGCCTATTTATACACACACAGGCATACGTGCATGTGCAAGTCGATGTGTGTGTGAGTTATTTTGAAGTTAAAAATTTTCAGAAAAATTTTGCTGCCCTTTCTCTTCCCTTTTCCATTTTTTTGCTACTACTAGTTGTATTAATGTATTAGTCTGCTTATACAGTTATGAACTATTTATATTTCAAAATATTCAACATGTTTTTGCATTAAAGTGCTTAGCAGATGTGGCTAAAATTGAATGCAATTAACAAGCTTAATAAAATATGATGAGATAATCGATTCTAGAACCTTGGACAACTAGCGAAATGTATTAAACTTGCCCCACCTCGATTTTTGTTGCTAAATATTAAATCGTTCATTGCATAAAGTACAAAAATACAAATTAACACTTTTAAAACAAATGAGCATTATCATGGTAAATAATTTGCATTAATGTTACAGTTTTTGAGGGAACAGCATAGATTTTTATAGCAGCACAATTTTGCGAGGTTTATTTTAGATCTGTAAAATAGTACGGTTTGGATTTGATGGCTTGCACCTGCTTCTCAATTTACTACCCGGCAATGTTGCCACATGCCGCCGAAGGAAGTTACATGCGAAAAGTTGTATACACAAAATAGCATTGGATGCAGTGGATGCGCTTGTGACACACACATACACACCGTTGCAGTCATGCACATTTTGTGTGTGTATTTTTCATTGGCGCTACTAAGCGGATCGGATGATTTAAGTGTTGTTGTTGCTTTCCACAGCTTTATAAATGAATTTTTATTATTTATATATATTTTGCAATAAATCGAAGCCTGAAATAAAGCACAAAACAGATGAGAAATGATGCAGTTTGCATGGTCAAATGTGTTTTTGAAATTTTTATTTTATAATTCTATAAAAATAACCAACAACCTTAACGAACAGTCTTCTTGCAAAAACTATAAGCAGAACTGCCACTGATTGCCCCCATTTTTTTAAATTTTAATTTCTAAAGAATGGTGTACGATTTTGGTATCATTTCCTATATTCGGCGACTTTTAAATACCAATATAACTGATTCTAATGCATTGCAATACCTTCTAGCGGCAATACTATATATTGCAATGCCCTTCCAATAACAAAACCTAAAATATATATATTGCAATTTAATACTGACTAATAATGTCAATGCTATTGGTACTGAACATATATTTCACTGTATATCACGTTAATATTGCTATTGTAATTATTGCGATTTATTGCAATTGTTATAATTTATTCAAAATTTAGATATTGAAACAATGCATTCCAATAGAAATATACTGATATATTTGGCATGTCTGCATACGAAAATTGTTCTTTACGAGTGCGATATATATATATATATATATAGAGAGAGAGAGAGAGAGATATGAGATGCATAAACTTGACAAAATCCGAATATAAATAGAGAAAAACTCTTTCCTTCCACAATAATTTCATTTTCACTAAATATTCTGCAAGTATTTGAGCTTTCATTTCATTCCCGTTGGTTATATTCTCTTTAACGTTAGCTTCAGTACTTACCACCAGATACCATATTATTCCAACTTCCCCTTTATTTGAAATTAATGCATTAAAATTATGTATTTACGTGAAATGTGAGTGCCGAAAATTGGAAGTCCACCCGTCGTTTCCTTACCACTTCCGTCCACTAGTTTTTGCGGTCTTTGGCTAAATTGTTTCGAATGCCTATTAAATGGAGCATCTGCAAATGTGCTGCTTGCCTGGCTACATTTGAACTGACCACTACAGAAATGCGGCACAAAAGCTGCAGTGCCTCCAGCCTCTCTTCCGAGTATTTGCATTGCTGCGAAAACAATGAAGAGAATGAATGAGCGAATGAATGAGTGGCTTGTGGCACGCGGTTCACTTTGTTGCCGAAGTGATTTAAGGCAATTTTTAATTTGCTATTTCTGCTGAAAATATGCGCATAAAAAGTCGATGCTTTATCTTTAATGTGGCATGCAACAAAATTATGCATTTAAAGTAACCAGCCTCGCTCGCCGAGGAAGTGTGCATACAACTCGCTTGGCCATAAACTTGCAATGCTTTGTAATTTAGCTGCAAATTACCGCTACGCATTTCAAGCCCTCACACACACACACTAACATGCACACAACTACAATGACGATTGCACACAATTGGCACAATAATGCGTTTGCCACTTTCCGCAAACACACACACACATATACACACGAAACTATCTGCTGTTGTTGTTAAGCGCACGTTTACTGTTGCTGCTGCCAGAAAATGCAACAACAATTGCAACAACTTTAGCAAGTGTTGCCAATTTCAACCAAAAAAGTAATTGCCTTGGGACGATGCATACATCTCGCTTGCGAAATGCATGTGAGTGTGTGTGCTTTTACGTGTAGGGCTGTTCATTCCGAGCAGCCAAAATCACGAAACTTCAGCTTTACTATTGATGAATTTTGGATCACTGCAGTCATTACGTTTATATGGGTAAAACATAAATTACATACAATATCGATACTTTTTTGGGAAAACCTCGAAACTAAAAAAAATGTATGATGTCTTTATTAAAATGTTGATATTTTAACTTAATAAAATCAAAAAGCATTTAGTTATAATTTGTCTTTAAAAATATTGAAACTATATTTATGTATAGATTGCATTTCAATAGGTGTTTAATCGACTTTGGCCCAGCACTGGCGAGCCCAGTGTCGTTCGGCCGTTCGATGCCACTACGCCGGTGCCGGTCTGCTCGCAGTCATCCGATGCGATTACAACTTCTTCGCTTCTTTGCATCGCTCAACGTCATCACTTCGCTTCCAACACTCCATCCAAGCACTTCGCTTTTATTCGCATTCGAATCACATTCCGTGTTCGCTTGCCCTTTTCGTTCTTTTTGCATTGTAAATTCCCAATTTTATTATATTGTAAATTCCATTCTTTCTTCTTTTGTATATTCTACCAAGAAATATCAAATTTGTGAATTCACTTCATTGTATTGAATAATTGTATATTCTGAATTCCATTACATTTTCTCTGAATTATATTTGAAAGTTCCAATAAAATTCAACCCGTTCTCATCATTTCATTGTCTCTGCACAACGCAGCCAAACGCTGTGTTTAATAGGAGATATAGTCTCCTGGTCACGGCAGCCTGAAAAGCAAATTTGAACAGTTGTCTTAATTTACATACGATGCTGAGGGATGTGCAACTTCAAAATGTATAAAGCAATTTCTTTTGGCGATTTGTTCGCTCTTCTGGCATGCTATTGCAGCTAAATATTACTTACATAGTGAAGTCTGGTCCCTTTAAACCCATCAGCGAATTCAAATAAATTCAATATGTTCTTTTTCCTACCTATATATTCATATCTTAATCTTATTGATTTCAATGTTACAGCTAAACGGTATGAATATGGCTAAACATATCTGAAACCAAAAATCCTAGCACAGCAGTATTCAAAAATCTGTTTTAAAAAAACCCAGGCTTGCCAGAATCCCTGCTAGACGTCACCCCTAGATTGCGTGCCTTTACTGTCCAGCACTTTTCCACGCCTTTCGATTTTTGCTATTTTAGAATGACCAAATTGCGTGTGCAGGGCGACGGGCGGAAGCAGAATGCCTCAGCTATACTCGTATAACATGCACCCATATACCTACACACATGCACATGTATATTCAGCCAGAGTCATTTGTTCGCTACTCTCGCACATTGTTATTTATGCCAATTAAAAGACTGATGAAGTCCCATTGCGGCGCAGCTTAATGTGTTGCAGTGATGCTGCCTTAGTTGCAGCAGCTTCGTTCGTTGTGTGCGTGTGTGTGCACGTGCGCCTCTGTGGCATGTTGCAAGAACACTGCTAAAACTAAAACTTTCCATGTAATCGGCCAGAGCTGCCACTTCATGCACATTTTGCCCAAATTGCCGCATTAGAACAATTAACTAGAAGCCTTGTGGGATATCATCTGCTGTTGTGCCCCAACTGCATTTAGAACAACAGCTCATGTTGTCTTACTTATTATATTACAGTACATATAGTTTGCTCTTTCACACATACATATGCGTACCTCTTGTGTGGTGTGATGTAGTGAGGTACTGTTCGGTCGACCGCGCAGGATTTACGATAGGCTAGACGAAAATTCGACTATAAATAATCTACTACAAAAATTCCACTACAAAAGTTCCAATATAAAAATTCGACATCAAAAATATTCATATTCGAGTTTTATTTTAGAATGTGTGAAAGCTTCGCACACGAAAAACGATGTAAAGTCCATAGTTCATATTGTAGAATAATTAGACTTTCTTGTATCGCCCCAAGAATATGAAAGATGAGAAATTTTCGTTGACTAAAATATACTATTTCGTCCAAATAATTACGAATTTTTAAAAAATGTTCATTATCTTGTCAATATTACTATTTAACAAAATTTTATCCGGCTGATAGGGAGTGCTGCCTGTCTACAGTGAACGCCCATGTATGAGGGAGTGGTTGGACTTGCTGGGTAAAATAGGCTTTGAAAAAACCATTATATGATTTATTCAGCTTCTGCCATTTTTAGAAATATTCGTCTGCGACAAAAAACAACATGCGGCCACCTTCCAGTGGCTTAGCATGTTTGGCGATGGCCTTATGTAACTAATGCTATTTAAAAATATTTATTCTAAATTACTACCGAATGATTGTTGCATGAACAGCGTCTTTTTGTCATATGGCAACTCTGTGAAATCTTTAATGTGTTTAAATTGCTTGTTGGATTTTATTCGATGGAGCATGTGCGCACACTCACACGTATGCATACGAGCAGCAGCATAAGTGCGCCAGTCTGCTTGTGTTAGTGCGCACCAAAAGTTGCACGTTCCCCTGAGCAATTGAACTGCATTTAAGCTCATCAGCTGAAATTTTATGGAATGAGTTCGAGCGCGCGTCAATGTGAACGCCACAGCTCAATAGCTACGAGCAATTGCTGTGCTGCAGCTGCCCAACTGTGCTTGTGTATGTGTGTGTGTAACATGTGCTTGCACTAGTGTGACTGATGAAGAAATTAGTGTGTATTTAGGCATGTAATGCAGAGCTGCAGTGTTGGGAGGGGGAGAGGGGCTGAGCGGAAACGACTTCTCGGCAACTCTCAGCGGAATTTTCAGGCGTTCACTTAGTAGAATAACAAAATGTCAAAGCTATAAAATGCCAAAAACAAAAACAACAACAAAATAAAGTAAAGGCCTGCTTTCTAAAAGCACTTGCAACATCTGCCACATAATTCGCGCGCAGCTAATTTATATGCAAAACATTTGCAACATATTTTCGGGCCGCTGATGCGATTTAGCAAATTATTTGTTAATTTAATTTAATGCCATTAAACGCTCAAGCAGCTCAAGCGATCAGGCGCTGAAACGGCTCAAACGCTCAACGAACGTGCGGCATGTTGCAACAACGCAGGCAAGCAGCCAGCAGCAGCGGAGCAGCGTGTATTTTGCCATTTTGCAGCCGCCTGCCGAACTTGGTAATGAGTTAATTTCATTAGTGCGCGTTGTTATGAACTCGTTTACATGCAAATTCCTAATTGAAAGTTACTTTTTACGCGCACTCGCTCGTCGCTCGTCGCTCGTCGGCGCGCTCCACGCAAGAGTTTAACGCTTCAACGCAATTTAGCCATTATCCTTCAGTCGGCGGCGGCGCTGAGCTGGGGATTTTATGTTTATTGAATTTTTGGACAAAGTTGTTTATGTGGCGTGTTTGAAGATTGCCAAAAGATAAACTGTGCAGGAGGGGGCAGAAAGTGTGAAGTAATGGATCATGTTTTGCCATTCATTTCAATAAAGATTTATTACTGAGAGTTCAAAGGGTTTGTTAGTGTGAACTCGTACTTTGTATTTAACAGCCGGCTTTCGCACTATCCGCTTCCTGCTCTTCAGCTTCCTCTCGCACAAAATTGAAAGTAATATTCTGTGTGAACACGTAATATGTAAGATACTATCAACTTAGTAAGATACTATTACTTCTCCAGTTTCCTATACCTAAATTAGGTGTAGTAAAAGAAATTCTTTATTTTTGCATGAATTTGAAGGCTTTATTTATATTTCTATATGTGTGTAAGTGTGTGTATGGGTATATTTTTGCAAATTGTAATAATTATAATGATCACATAGAAAATGTATTTGAATTTTGAATTTCTAAAGTGCGCAACTTCCAATTAATTGCCAAAGCAGTCATCGTCGACAACAGCACCGCAGCTTCTGACTGACCACGTGCATATGTGAACTAGCGTATACCCAGTTAGCCTTTGGCTTCAAGCTATTTGCAACTTATTTTCAGTGTTGTATTTCAGTGACTTATTTTACATTTGATATTTAGCTTGAAATAATTGTTTATAGTAATTTGAAAAAATAAAGCTTTCAATAAAATGTAAACGCTTGAAAGCAAGCCTTTCTTTCCATTTCATATCAAATGATAAGGTAATTCAAACAACAAACTTGATAATTATATTGTACTTTATATTTATTTGAATTTTTACTTGCAGTTATGACATCAAAACTCTCTGAATGCTTATTGGGTTTGCACCAGCGTGCATGGGAATGTGTGCGTGTTTCAAGTGCTTGGCTCAAATGTTCAATGTGGACGCGAAAATTAGCATTAATGGCCGATAACATGATTAGGCATAAGTCAGTAGTGATTTTGGTAAAATTACGCGAAATTCGAATTTTCATTTGATCGATACTTTGCCACTGGTTAGGGAAAACATACGCGTAAATTACGTATGTGCCATTAAAAAAGGAATTTCCAATCTTAATGCTGACATTACTGGCCTAATATCCTAAGAACCATTTAAATAGTTAGTATAATTTGTTGAAAAATAAAGTAAAAATACTTATTCCTACAAGTGAGCATAATCAATATGTACTTGAGTAATCAAGCCATTTGTAGTTATATGAGTAAAGCCTTTGAGTCGCATACACCGTTTAGGAGAAATGTACTAAGAATTTTAGGCGAAGAAATCATTATATAAACGACTTAAATTGTCAAATAACATCTTTTTCTTTCCCCCGACAGCTGATGCAATTTTCTAATTTAAAGTTATGTTAGTCCTTTTGAATTCTAAGATGATAAAATTGGAAACCTAAATGTCAAATTGACTTGAATTGCAATAGCTGATTTGATTTTCTAAATGAGCAAAGAAGCCCAGTTGATCGCTAAGTCGAAATAGGACATCTTTTTGGAAATTGATTGGATAATATTACCGCTTCTATTTTCGATTTGTATTCTACTTGGTCGTTGTTTATTCATATTTATAAATGCTTGCATATGTATAGGGAGATAGTGAACAAATTCGGAAATAGGGGTTCAGTTGTCATCAATGATGTCACCAAAGATTTGCATTGGCTGTTCATAGACGCGTCATGCTAGCGGCCCTAAGTCTTGCCTGCCTGCTGGTACATGACATGTTCAACTAATCCTTTCAAGCATATATTTTTGTGCTTTAACACATACAAACACAGTGTATAGTGTGCTGGCTTACAAGCACATATAAACTGCAAGCTGGCTCTTTTGTAGCGATTATTTTATTATTCGGTGAATAGCATATTTTTAGGCGTTGGAGCTGCTGCACTTGCATGCGGATATGAAAATGACCGCGACATTGCATGTCAGTGGCGGAATGTCCCACGCCTCTTAGCACACGCGATTGTCTCAATGTGGCATGTGGCCAGGAGGCACGCTCGGCTGCGCTGTTAAATTGGCTTTCAGCATTGTAGCGTAGCGTGACGATGACAGCGCGGTGGTCAATTGCGTTAATAGCAAAGCAAATCGTCGTGGCCAGCATGAATGCTCGGAATTGCACAGAGAAATAGAACACACAATCAATCATGGACAGATTGCTATTGAACATGAATATATATTTACCTTTATTGTGAAAGTGTGCCTACATTTTATCCTCAGGACAGATGCTTCGAAAAAAGTAGCATGTTTAGTAATTTCTTCTTTTAGATATTGCTAATAGTTTTTGCAATTATATTCGATATGCCACAGATAACAGTATTCAGCGTAAGTGGAGCACTCTCTGCTGCAGCTTCACTAACTGAAAGCAATTATTAATGTAAGTGCGCATTAATGCGCTGTTGCTTAACATTAACAAGAAAAACAGCAACAACAACAGAAGCTTGGAAAAGTTTCAGCCATGCCAGTATGGGGTAGTGCCTGCAGCCGCAGCTTATCTCACGCCGACACACACTCTCACTATGACGTCGATGGACGCACATATGTATGTACATACATACATACATATGCCAACTATATTGAAACCTAATCAGCGTGCGCTTCACATATCCGACGAGCTGCTTACAGCCGCCCACGCTCACGTCAGCGCTGCGCAAAACCGAACCACTTAAACTCATTTACTCACCTTCCTCAATGGCGGCTGGCAACAACAGCAACAACAACAACGCCGAAAGGAAGCAACGAAGAAAACAAGCAGGAAAAATAGCATGGAAAAAATTACTTTTGCAAGTTTTTGATGCTTCAGAAACTCATTAAAAAGGATTTGACACGTAGAGAGCGAAAGTTTGCTGCTATTCCTTATTCCTTACTTGTTTTCATTTCCCGCTGTTGCCGATGTCTGAGCTGCATCAGGCCAGGGCAGGCTGAATTGGCAGTATGTGTAAAAACACAGAAACATGCATGCACGCATAACCACACTCTTCTTAGTGTGTGTGTGGGTGAGAGAACCTTTGGCGCTTAAGCATGTGCGTATTGAATCTCGATAGCTTATTACAGCGCACTGCATGTGTGTATTCTGGCATCCCCAATTGGAAGCTGGCTTGAGCCAAGAGCAACGAAAAAAGCGCCAGATTCTGACTAAATTTATATGGAATTTAGTCAAAGCTAGAGTTGGCCTTACGCGATAAATGGAGTGTTTATTATTTTGCTAATGTCAGCGAATTTCGGCATTGAAGAATAAAATAAGAATAGAAGAAGAGTTTGAAAAAAAGTAATTTCTGCTTCGATTTATTATTCCAAAAATATTCTCCATCATTTTTTAATGACTATGCCAATTTTATGAAAATTTAGCTGTTGTCTACACAAAAAATCTTACGGTCCGACAGTAAGTCTCCTATATTCTCTTAAATTCTGACATACGTCGAAGTGGCTGAAAGTATAAACAAGTAGAACAATTTAAATAATATATGATTAATTTTTTTGCTAAAACTAAAGAAAGCAGGTGTCGATTTTTCGTTAGTCAGAGTAACTTAAAAAGGCTGACCATTGTTAAAGGCTGAAATACTTATGCTGTGCAAGTATTTCATGACAGAACCATTTTTGGAGTAAGCACCTCTGATACCACTCCAAGATCTACTTTGTTTTATTCACCTATCATTCAGATTTGAGAAAGAAGAAATTTAACATAAACTGAAGTACAATGAGCCCAAAGCAAAGTAATCACTCATTGTATCTATTGAAGGCACTCACATAATTTTCCAACTGGGATATGTGTGCGCCTCTTAAACTCTATGTTTGCATGTGTGTGTGTGTGTGTGTGTATTTCCTGGTTGGTTTTGTAAGCGGCAAGTGGCATTGGCTGTCATGCAATGAAATCTTTTTGGCTAAATTACAATT
Source organism: Neria commutata (assembly GCA_963457695.1). Classification (NCBI taxonomy): domain Eukaryota; kingdom Metazoa; phylum Arthropoda; class Insecta; order Diptera; family Micropezidae; genus Neria; species Neria commutata. The sequence goes on along the minus strand of OY735245.1, from coordinate 15,407,470 downwards.
TTGTTGTTGCTCACTTTATGATGGCGCCCTTCTTATACACAGACACTTGCCTTTTCGTGTGTGCGCTCTTCATACATACGGACCTTTGGACTTGACGTTGATGAGCCTTTAAGCCAAAATGAAAGACGTGATAACGTTGCCGAAAGGAAATAATTTCAAAAGTTTCTTTGCCATGTTTATTTGTGTTCTCTCTCTCCGCTGCGCTTCTCAACTGCAGAGTTTTTCCCACAATTTCTTTCCCACGCTCGTTCATTGCTGCAACTACTCCGGCCGTTCCACTTGACTGGCTGGTGGTTAATTGCAAGTCTAGCTGCGTTTATACTTGGACGCCAGTTAATGACAACTTAGAAAACTTCTTTGATTGAGTCGGATTGAAAATATGAAGCGCACTTCAGAATGGTTGTGGAAAGAGCTTCCTCTTGATGCCTGCTGTTCCTTGATTTCGCTGATAATTTGATTTTTGTAATTGGTTTATATTTTTGAAAATATGAAACTTTTTTATAATAATAATAAAAAGAAAGGAATTGCGTGCTCGTGTCTGCGCAACTTTTGAGAAATATTTCATACCAAAACACAGTCTGAAGAGTTAGGGCGCTGTTCCAGCAATAGGCACAAAAGTTGATCCTCAAGGTTTTTGTTTATTAATTTTAGTCAGATTAAAAAAAATTTTTATGGGAAACCGAAAACATAATCAGATCGTATTTTCTTGTGTTCCTTTTCATCTCTGTGAAAAGACGTCCTTGACAGATTCCCACGAGTTGCTCCGGCAAATTGAACTTGAACCATAGCCATTGTAAATTGCCTCAATGGCCAACTAAAAATGGTTCTACTTATATACATATATAGTGTCAAATTCAAATGGCTCTAGAAGCTGTGCTAGTGCAAACCAATATCTAATGATAAATGTCAGCTTATCGTGAAAGTGGCGCCATACAAAGAATAATGATTTTCGTCTTTGTTTTAAATTGCGTTGGTAATTTTTGTCTTCAAAGAGCGCCAACATTTTCATCTATGGGAGCAATGACAAATTGTTCATAGTGGCGATAAAATCAATCTTCCCAAAATTCAGCAAAATATTATATCTTTCAACGAAATCGAAAAATCCAATTCCATAAAATCTCTAACAACTTTAGTTGTAGCTCATTCCAACATCATATGTATTTCTTCCCCTGCCCTCATATGCTTAAAATTTACAGCAGCAAATTAAGCAAAAACTTTCTGCGACTAAACAAATCTCCACTCATATTGCTGCTTCCTGTCAACTTCTTATCTGCGCTTCATATCCCACTGGCCCTCTTCCGCTCTGGCATATAATTTGCACAAATATTCAGATTGAAATATTACAATGACAGCTTCTACGGCTCCTTTTTACGGCTCACTATTCCCAACGCATGGGCCAAGAGGGAGCACACCATGGGAAGGGGCAGCCACACGCATGCCGGCCGCAAGGGACGAGGCCCTGTAAATACTTTTGCACAATTCTCAACATAATAAATTTGTCTGGTGGGATTTATGAATGAAAACTAAATTAAGTAATATCTCTGCTGTGTGCGTGTGCATCTGAGTGTGTGCCGGTGACCTTAAAAGACAGTTTATGTGCGTGTGCGTGTGCGTGTGCTTGTGCGTGAGCGTGCGGTTGTGCGCTTTTGCGTGTACAAAAGTAGCTGTCAGGCGGCTCAAGTGCTTGGCTTGCGAATGAGCGTGAAGCGCACAAAGTAGCCTCATTCGGCGCAGTTATTAAATCAAGGGGCTTATGCAAAGATCAAGGGTTAACTTTTTGCTGCTGCCACTTTTCAATATGGTTTCTGCATGTGTGCATGTGTGTGCGGTTCTATGGCCACATGAGCATTTGTGTGTGCGGCTGGTTGAGGTGATGAAAAGGAAAGCCGTGTTGAGTTAATAAATTCTTTGCATTTTGGGGGTAATCTTTTCAGTTGGGATTTAAAATTTATTATGACTTTTGCGTGGCAAAAAGGACACACACTGGCAAAAGGAAATAGCAAGAGTGAAGTTGCAAAACTTTTGTTAATGAAATTTCACCATAAGAGCAATAAGTTTTAATTAACAGATTAAATAAGTCAGAGGTTAATAGTGTCGGCGAGCAATGGGACAGCTCATTTGTTAGCATGGCGTGGAATTGTGACTGACGTTGCAGTGGGAATAGCTGATTTTCCAGTCATGTTCATGGGCTTGAGAAATCAAAACGCATGTCCTTCTGATAATTTTTGTTTCGCTTATTAAAACCGACATTTTATATATGAAACCATTTCACTTTAGTGAAAATTTCACTTCAATGAAAGTGAAGGTTAGTTGAAGTTATCTAACTTCAAACTATAAGCTGATAAATAGTATAAGCAGTTTGTTTCGGTTCAGTGGTTGAAGTCATCGATTTAGTTCGCAAACCAGAGTGGTTCAATATCAAAGTTCTCTTTACTGGATTCGTTTGGTAACCACACCTTATCAAACCAATAATGAGAAAGTACAAGACAATAATGAGAAAGCGTATTTTGATATCGTGCATATGTAAAGCTCTGTCAAGATCATAAAAAATCATGATGACAATTCCAGTTGAATAATGAGAACATGTAAAACTATAACGTGAAACCGCGGTAATACATTGATTTACATCGTGAAAATGTAAAACTATATTGAGACTATAACAATGAACCAATGGTTCCATTTGTAAACTGGCTCGAAAAATAGCTTTTTGCTTGAATGATTTTCTTTGGCTTAATAAAGCAAATATATTTTAGTAAATGCTGATTAAGATTACGACTACAACTTTAGTAAAAATTTTGTAAAAATGATTGCGTTTGTAGTAAATTTCGGTAATAACTGAAGTGTTTATATTAAATACTACGAAAAAGCAATGAATAAATATTTGACAGTACTGAAAATTTTTCGGTGTGGTTAACTAAGTTCATAAGTATGTGGCTTTCTTTCGCTAGTCCCTTGGAAATTATTACTGTTATGATCTGCTTGTCCTTCATTATTTATTCTCTTAATATAGAAGCATTTTTTTCAATACTAGCATACAGCATAGCTTCATTTTCAAGCGAGAACTTCAAGTATTTAAATATTCTATTGGTTAAAAAAATGCAAAGAATTCTTTTAAACATATACAAACAAACTCAAGACAAGCTACAAAAAGTAAGAAAAGTATTTAAGTTAAAATTCAACTTTCTACACACTTTTTAACAGCCAAATATTTTATCTTTTAAGTCACAACTTACTACATACGGGCATATACGGGTCTGGTCTAAAAATGTGCAGCTTGTCCTTTTGCATGCTTCAACACTTGACAGACGTAGGCACATAATCCCAAAAAACCCATTGAATATTCGGCCAAATATTGTATTTGATTTTGATAAGACGGTAACACATGTTCGCCGAAATAGAAGCCACCCGTCGACGAAAACTGACAAATATCACTACGCCAACCCGTCCCCTTCCTCACTGGGCTACCACTTCACGCACAGCTTCTGCTATTCGCCAACAAGCAGTGTGGCTTTTTAGGCGTGCTGGCTCAGCCCCTGAACACTCGCTCTACCAACAACAAAGCAAAAATACATATGTCAAAATTTCAGCACAACAACCACAAAAAAACACAAATTTGAAGTGGGCTGACAGTTTGCGTAGTTGTCAAAATTAATAGCGCCGAGCAGCCACAACACGGAGCCGGAGCCAAGATTTTGATTGGGCGTTACAGATAGCAGACACAGACACTCATATGCATATGTAATTTTGAATTATGGATATTTGTGTGTGTGTATGTGTGTGTGTGTGTCACTGATGAAGTCATGTTTACACAAGCACAGCCGCACAAAGGAAGACGCGGCGGTCCGCACCGCAAACAAGCCAACAATTCTAATTGGATTAGGCGGCGGCAGTTGCCTTTAATTGAATTTGCATGGCGGAGTAGAATAATGGATCCTTGCTAGAGCATCTGTGGATGCTGTTAAAGCGATTTGACAAGTCAATTTTCTTCGAAATATGTCTATGTGTATGTTTATGTGTGTGAGAGCTAGCGTCGACATTGAAATCTAGAGCTTGGCTGAAGGCTGACGCTTTTACAAAGGCAGAGCAATGCTGCCGCTTTCAATACAGACGAACCTTCAGACTTCTGTCTGCTGCGTTGGTGTGTGCACTTCTTGTGTTAAAGGGTTTTAATAAATTTCATGTTGGCTGCATATCAAAAGCGCTTGTCATAACACACATGCACGTTCTACAGTGGTGTTCATATAAATAGCCCTCACATATTCCTTTATGAACACACTGCTGCAAATGTGATTTGAAATAGTGTTGTAAAAGCGATATTCCGCTGAAACGTATCTGAATTAGCGGGTTTATAATGTAGCAAAGGATTAACACTGGAGTTAACTTTTCATAGTCGTGTATGCTTGTATGCATGTGTGTGTGTATGGAGGCGTGTTTATTTCTATGTTTATATGTGCATGATTAATAATTTTCTTGCCATTGTTTTTGGATTTGAAATTTGCGCCATCAGGCACAGTTCAAAATTATTTGGCGCCATAATCTCATTATTCATGTGTGTGTGTGTGTGTGTGTGTGAGTAAGCGTAAAACTAATTAGTATCATTGAAATTAGCGCTATTGTTACTTCATCAAGGCTAAGCCGTGTGCGTGTTAAGGAAACATTCTACAAACATTTCACAGCACAGCGAAATTTTTAAAGTAATCAATCATTAAAATCGAATGAAGTGTTCTTAACCTGCATGTCGATGGCAAGCTTTTAAGAAAAAACTTAATTAGAAGCTTCGCGGCAGAAGGTGGACGAAATAGTTGCACATTTTTTTAGAATCGGCTCAAAAATTCAACTTCTATAGAACGGTAAAATTTATAGATTCTCATAGGGCAAAGAGGGACAATATTTCAGTTGAACACGCAGGTTAAACAGTCAATTGCTGCTTCGTTTCAGCGCTAATATTTACCATTTTCACTTTTTATGACGATAATTCCATCTTAAAAATCATCCTTGTTTATCAAATTGCAGTTCTTTGAATTGCGCTAATTTAACTTGAAAGCAAAATAAACTTATTTCCTTTTTGGAAATGCAAGTAAAAATATGTTACTGCATTATTTTGTAAAAAAAATGAAAGGGAATAAACATTAAAAATTCGATTTTCAATCAATGTGTTTGCATTGCACACATACCTACTCATACACATATACAAGCACGCGCAGCGCATTCAATGCCTTGCAAAGCAATTCAACTTATTTGCATATAAATTCATTTAAGTTTTACAAAAGCGCAAAAATGAAGGGCAAAATAGGAAAAGGGCGAAAAAAATAGCACACACACACACTCACACTTTTAAGCGAGCCATGAAGGCGAGCGTGGCACTTGACACTCGCTCATCGTTCGCTGTCAGACGGGACTTTGCCGATTTCTCGCACTCGCAGTGCGTATGATTGTTTTCTTTTGATCAATCAAGTGTAGAGATTTCACTGATTGAGTTGAGAGCAGCTGAGTACGAACACACAGCAACACTCACACCCATACAGCTACATTTCGAAGCTGACAACTTCGCGCTGACATTCGACATGAGTGTCCTTTTGTAGCTTATCGCCGTCACAGCCAGTGCGACCTTGTGTAGCTTGTATATGCGTGTGTGTGTTTGTGTGTGTGTGAGCCTTTGCATTTGTGTTGCTGTCATTTTAAAATGTTTGAATGCTCGTCAGTGCCTTGGCGCGTATTTCCACTTTGCCACTTCGACTCTAAGGATATAATGTGTGCTTTTAATTTCATTGGCGCTCAAAGGTTTCATCTTCTTGTCCTCTCGCCCTGACGTCCTGCTCTCGTCTGTCTCGTCTGCCATTGCTCATTCCCATGTCGTCATTTTGCTGTTGCTGTCTTCTTTCAGTTTGGATTTGATTGAAATTCAATTTACATTTGTCTTTTGCTTTTGTTACGCCGTCGATGAGTTCGCATGTGTCATTTGCATACGCCATGGCCAAGGAGCACGCCTGGGAGTAGCAGTCTGGCTGCTGCTCGCTGCCGAGTCTGACATGTGGCACATGTGGAAGCATGTATGAGGTGCTTTTCTTTGGTTCATGCTGACTCGAGACGTGTCGTTTATGTGTGTCAAGAGGTTTGATCTAGCGATGGCAATCTCTTAGTATCGATAACTTTTGAAGATTGTTTCTTTAAAACTGTGCACCACAGCAGGACATGCGTGTACTGCTATTAAACATTTACAAGCCAATCCGCCGGCTTAAAAGATGTTATTATCATCAGTTTCAAATCAAAAATGAACTACCTTGTTCAGTTCTAAGATACTGATCTTCTCTCTACGCTCTTAAGTTCTGGCTGTTCTTATGTTCTTAGGAAACTTTGTAGATTTTGTAAAACCTGAGCTTCTTATATACATACATACGTAAGTTGAAGACTGCTTGCCAAGAGTCGGAAAGATGTGGTTTTAATACGAAACTGTCTTATTTACTATCGAAACAATCCATTAATAATTCAATAGAATAACGCACATAAAATTTGTATTAAATGAAAAATGATTTGAAAAATTGCAGAAAAAAATAAAAATCAAGTATCAGAGCTTTAGTGCTGAAACTTCATGAATTTGTTGAAAATATATTATAATTTTCATAAGCTTAAAACAATTCCAATTAAAGTTATTTGTCTTCTGACGACTGATCTTCAAGTGCTGTGATGTTCCAAAGTAAAATCGTTTACAATATTCATGAAGCAAATTGCGAAGGCGAGAACTTTATTATTAAAATGAGCCACGAGCTTTATGCGCCCCCGATATGGACAAAATACACACCCAAAATGCTTCGCTGACTCATGTCGGGCAAAAGAGCGATAATGCTACAGAAGGAAGGTATTCAATGCAAAGGTTTAGTGAGTGTAGTTTCCATCGACGGAGCGATCAAGAAGAAGCTCCATCAGCAGGAGTAGCTGAAGATACTTGACACGTGAAACCGAAACCTTCAAGTGGTTTAATGGCCATATAAGTTAGTAAGTAAGTGTCCATAAATTATGATAATTTCCACTTAAATATATACAATTCTGATAGTGTTAAATTTAGTGTGAAGCCTTCTTCTTGCCCTCCAAAAAGTCAGTATATGGGACTACACAGTATGTGGCACATAACATGAAATCAGAAAATTTATTCTCATCTCTAACAAGCTTTCACTCTGAGTGCTTTTTTCCATAGATGGAAAAGCATATGGGAGCCTGTGGTTGTTCATGTGTGTGTGTGTGTGTGTGCCAATTTTCAGGTCTACCTACATTGGGTGTGTGCTCTTATTTTACCCACTTTTTTCTTACTTACACGTATACACGTTACATACATATGTAACAATGGCATGCGTGTGTGTTTATTGCGCCTGCAGCTCTGCAGCGCACCGCAAATGGGCGGGTTTGTCAGCGCTGAGAGATGCTTCCGCCACAGCTATTTGGATTAATTTTGCGCTTGAACAAATATGCAATTATTTCAATTTAAATAAAGCAGGGGAAAGAGGGGAAAGACTGAAATGAAATTGGCAGAAAAGAAAGCGCCCTCTGCTTGCGTTTTTCCGCTTGTTTCGCAATTGCTGAAGCGTTTAAGTGACATTTTGATTTTGAATTCAATTAATTTCCGTTTCCTTCTGCTTACATGCACACACACACACACGCATACTCTTGCATGCATTCCTCCTGCTTAAATACAAATTCAATTCATTTCGTTTTGTCATTTGAGCTCCTGTTATTTCGCAGGCACACATACACACACACACGAAATACTCATTATGGGCTCATATATACAGAAGCACATATACATATACAGACACATGCTGGTATATGATATTTGTAATATTTCCGTCTGGCATTATTTATGCTCAAATATGGTGGCACAACAAAAAAAAAACAGATATAGCAATAACAACAACAACAGTAATTTTGGCGAAAACAACAACAACATTTTGGGCAACGCTGCCATTATTTCAGTTTCACAGTCGACGAAACTTTGCAACAAACCAAAAAGCAAACAGCTCACCAACAAAGGTAGCAGAAAAAGGGGCAGTTCCATGGGGCTGGGGGGTGGGAGGCTAGTGAGCAGATATAGCAGCTGGCTGCCACGTTGTGCTGCGACGTTATAAATGCTTAAAATGTTGCATTATGCATGTTGCATGTTGCACTTTTGCCTGCATACAAAATGACTTGGCGCACAGTTCTTTTTATGTGTGTGTGTTTTTGTTTTCGCTGCTGTTACTCCGTGGCACAGCCGCTTGCTCTTTGCACCCTTCACAAGCTACGCGCACAAGTCAAAGTTTTCAAAGCTGGTCATAAATGCATACAGCAACCAAAACAGCAACAAAAAGGAGCAAGAACTAAAAAACTGTGATAAAAATTGTGAATGCATGAATTTATTGCCAGTGGCAGCAACGTCTGCTGCTGCTCCTTCCTGCTACTGCTATTGCACCTGATACTGTTCGCACTGGCTGACAAAAAGTTTTCGGGTACAACTTTTTCGTATCAACTTGACACTTACACCGTCGAACTTTGTCGCCGTCGAATCAATGCTGTTAATTTGTCAGCGCGCAACGTTTTAGGAAAGGGCAAAGTTCATTGCGGCGAGTGGAGATGTTGCCTTGGAAATTTTGCTTAAATTTAGATTTGTTTAATTATTTATTAGAAATAATTAGAATTCATATTGAAACTGACACTGATAAGGTTTTCAGACAAAAAGTGAAATATATAGCTACTTGACTGTGCTCAACTGAGAATGAAAACCATCCTAGTGGTTGCTGGTGTTGTTGTTGTACATTCAAATATGTTTAGTTTCATACAGGAAAATACCGTTGTTGTCTTTTCTATGGCAGAAGTAAATTCAAGGCACGTTTCTATAAACCTTAAAGTGATTGTAGAGTATGCTCAAAGAATGATGTAAACTCCCACTTTACGTTCAGTAAAAAGTACAAATACGCCCATACTCCAATCGAAAAATGAAAATGATTTGAAATTTTTATTTTCTACATATGTCAATATTCTTTCCATTTGATTAAGCCACATAAATACATTTTTAGTGTAAAACTGTTTCTCCTAAACTGCCAAAAAGCATTGTCCACCTTGTTCAGCTTTCACCATCAGCGTAATAGTAGCTATTAATAGAAACTTCCGAAATGTCATTTCGATTTATTGAACCTGCATTTGCTTGTGCTAGCATAAATAGCCCACACTCTGCTACTATTTATTGAATATTTCCGAGGTTGATTAAACCTTGTATCCGTCTTGTGTGATTATTTGAACCATAACTATTGCCATTTAATATTTTATAGGAATGCCTTGAACGCTACAAGCTATTGCCGCATGTCTGCCACTTAATTAGCCCACAAGGACGCTCTAGACAAATTCCACATTTTTGTGGCACAATTTTATGTTGTGGACACCGGTTGCTACTTTCAGCGTGTTGCGTTGCTAACAGCGCCCAAAAAGTGCGTCGCCTTGCCGCTGCCGGCGATGCGTGAGGGGCCTTTATCCTTAATATGCATGCCGTCATTTCAGTCTTGAGCGGTGAAGTTAACTGAAATGTTTAACAAAAATCGTCAGAATTCAACGCGTAGAAAGGTAACATTTAAAGAGAAAAATTTGTAAAAATTTCCAAACAAAACAAAAGTATACAAAGTTTTAAGAAGTGTAAAAGGCGTGCTTTGATTAAAGCCAAGGGAGGCTTTGAAAAATTATATTCAACTCTTTTTAGCAGCACAGTGTCCTTTTTTTTAATCGAATATAAGCAATATGTAATTAATTGTGAATCATTATGCAAAATTATAATCTATAGCAAAAAGTGCAAATTTTGACTGACCTTCAGCTTGAGCGCAGTGAGCGTCCTTGCCGGCGCGAAAAAAATCGATTCCATTTTATAGTAATTGCAATTACTTATTTAAATGTCCTTTTCCCGAGTTCACTCTGACCGCCTGCTGCCATTGTTTTTGCGCACTCTTGATTGGCAAGCACGCTATTACATACCCTAGATATGTACATTGTACATATGTGTCAGTGTATCGGCTCTAGCGCCAGTGACTTCCGCTAACGGTCTAGCTGAGCGCCCCGCTGGCTTCCTCACAAATGCCCGTATCGCATTATCTGACAAATCCGCATGCAGTCGCTCGCTCGTATTTGACATAGGCAAACAGCAATTTACTGTCGTACCATAATTATAACGTTCGCTATTGTTGTTGTTGTTTTTGCTGCTGCTGTATTATTCATCATGCCAGCAACCTAAAACTGTCTGTGTAACTACTTCACCTACGCCGATCTGTGAGCGCTCTCTTCTTACTCTCTCACATCAGAGTTATTCCTCTATAGTTCCTATGCTTTTTTTTAGCTGCTATCTACTGCTGTCTCGCTCTTGATTTAATTTAGTTTATCATTGCTTTCAATGCGTCCGTCCGTTCGTCCGTCCCTTCATCAGTCCGTCTGCCACTGTCGCTGTCTGCACTAATCCACATGTGTCCATGTGAGTGAATGGGAGTACGAGTATATTCGCTGGTGTATGTCAGTGTGGAGTGTATCGCACTCACACACTCGTAACTCATGTGAGTAGCTACGTCACAGTGTGGCGGCGGCTCAACGTCTGTTCTCTTGCTCGCTGCAATTTTAGTTTGCGCTTTAACCGTTGTGTCGATCGTAGAGCCCACGGGTACATTTGCAACTTTAATTTTCCTGTATCTTCCAAACGGTTAGTCCGATTGACCTGAAATTTCATGATATCCTCAACCATACACTTTTGCATCATGTGGAAAAGTTTCATCAAGATTGGAGCAGCAGTTCAGTCGATACAGCCCAAATTCAAGTTAGTGGAATGGCGTCGACTGCTGATGTACCCGGGTACTTGTATGAAAATTCATACAAATATATATGACAAATATATATGGCAAAGTTCACTTTATATTGCTATATCTTCCAAGCGGCTGGTCCAATCTTGATGAAACTTCGTATCATAGCTTGGAAATATGTAATTGATATTGGTGTGAAATTTCAGGTCAATTGGACCAACCGTTTGGAAAATATAACCCAGTTACTAGAAAATGTACAAGCTGATGTACAAACTGGTTGTGCAAGGGTAGGTAGGCAAGATATTCCCAAATACCCTTTTGTTCCTGTTAGTAGACGTGTTTTCCTACACATTCCAAAAAAAAAATGTTTACATTGAACAAATATTTTATGAGTTATAATTATTCGCACCAGGTACTAAAAATAGCACTATGAGCAAGAGGGGTTGATTTTCAGTTCAAATATAACGGAATTTTGCGAATGAAAATTCAATGTTAATTATTTTTCTTGGTAAAAAGGGATCAAATTACAAGGATTAAAAAAGAATTTGGAAATTGTTAAATTTTTATGGATTTTGGCAATTCCCATTTTTGGTAAAAATGGATTATTTAGGTACCAAATTTTTTTTTTCCCAAATTATGATAAAAGTTTTGTTAACTAGACAATATTTCCAAGAAATAAAAAAAAAAAAACCAGAAAATTACAAGAATCCAGGTAGTAGTTAATATTTGTATATCAAAAGCAACTATCTGCCATACAAAACGTATGAAGTACCCGGGTACATCTACTGTCGATGTGGATAAAACCCAACAGCTGTTGACACAACGGTTAAAGCCGCTAAGGTAACAAGCTCCGAGATTTCATTCGTTTGCCTTTGGCGTACGTTTACTATTGTACCGCTTGAGATTGTCGTTGTTGTTGTTGCCAACATTTGTGCATTTTCCTTGTAAACGTGTTCACTGACAGAAATTTTGCCGGCTGTAAAAATGTCTGACGTCGAGGATGTAAGTGCTTTTTCTGATTTCAAATTAATTGGTTTGAATTGCATTCTATTTTGAACTTATAAAATTAAGCTGTATTATTCAATTAAATTTATTCAATTACGTTGAGAGCTCAGCTCAGCAGGGAAGATTTAATTTAAATATTTACAGCCCTAATCAGAGAAGCACCACTGAAGTCACATTTATGTATAGCAGCTGATTTTGTGTCGAAATTTGAAATTTTGAACTTTGCATTGGCATTGTTTATATGTAAAGTTTTTGTAAAAATTTTTGAAAACTTTTTTCGGGTACTTGTTTAGAAAATTGTTTAAAATAATTGACGAAAATGGCATAAACGACCGCGAATTGTAGCATAATCCGATCTGCACACATTAAAAAGATATTCCGTGCACTATTTTTATCTAACACACCTCTTTATCCCTTTTACTCTTTCGCTTTGAAGATTATGAAACTGATCACTGCAGAAAAGGTGTGAGTCATTGTTTTAGTTTGATTGTCTTGACTCATAGCGCCACTTACCTTTAGATACTGATGCGAATTTATTTTTATGTATATATTCATACTTTTATTTACTTATATACATTTACTATTTAAATATGTATATATAAACCAATTTCATTGTTCTTGCTGCTTTGACTTCTGCTTAGTTAGAAAAAGGTTTTAAGAAAAAGTAAATTTTTTTTTGAATGTTTACTGAACATTTTTCTTTTTCCTAAGTAGTTCAGGAATACACAATAATATATCTGCTTGCAGATTTGAATATCTACATATGTATATATAAGACCATAAGCTTTTTTCGATAAGATTTCTAAAAATATTTCGTTAGCTTTTCCCATGTTCAAACCTGAAGCCGGATTCCAGTTAGGCGCTTTTTGTACAGTTCACAGATTCCATAATTTTATCGTAACTCCCACTCTCATAGAAAATTTATGAATGCTGCTCAATTTCATTTATAAAATACGATAATGTTTGACAGCAGCTAACTTTATATCGATTCATCGATTTTTGTGGAAATTCCAACATTTCTGTTTTGATCAATGTATGAGTATAATATACTCGCGTGTATATGTGTAAGCACATACCTTTCTTCTCGTTGCTGCTTTCAGCCCTACAATTAGTCTAATGGTTGTATCGACTGAATTTAAATTCAATATGCTGTATGACCTTACAGCAACAAAATGGAGACATGTACTCGCTCGAGGCAAACCTGGTGAATAAATCCTTGCGCGAACTAGCAGATGGCGAGGATAAGGATCCCATAACGAAATTGCGTTTGCTGTGCCTCAGCCGTGGAGCGACTGGCATACTGGGTCTGAGCAGGTAACAACAATGCAATTTAGCTTTTGACCTTTTCTGTGGAATTCAACATCGGTATGCCAATGCTAAATACTATGTAGAGCCTTTCGAAATATGGACAATGATGGCAGCAAGGCGCTCAACGAGGAGGAGTTCACGCAGGGCATGCGCGAGTCCGGCATGGATGTGACCGATGAGGAGATTAAGCAAATGTTTGACAGGTCAGTGGCCAATAGCTTCACTTATACTATTTTAACATGAGCAACAGCTGAAATTAAAATTTCTTTTGTCAATAGTTTTGATGAAGATGGCAGCGGTTCCATTAATATGACAGAATTTCTGCTCAAGCTCAGGGTGAGTTGCATACACTTTTGTGCGTTTCCTATTTTCATCTGTGTATGTAATGTCAATCTGCCATTCATTTCCATTAGCCTACAATGTCGCAGTGCCGTCAAGACATCATTGATCAAGCATTCGACAAAATGGACAAAACCGCCGATGGCATCATATCAGTGGATGACTTGAAGAATGTGTACTCGGTGAAGAAGCATCCGAAATTCCAGAGCGGCGAAATGAGCGAGGCTGACTTGTTCACAGAATTTCTGAACAATTTCGAGGGCGGACGTGGCAATCAGGATGGCTTGGTAAGCATATCATACTCATATATAAAAAGTTACTGTTATTCTTTATTTTATTATGTGTCAGATTACCAAGGAGGAGTTCACCAACTACTATGCCACCATCAGCGCCTCCATTGACAACGACATGTTCTTCGATCTGCTCTTGCGCCGCGCCTATGCTTTGTAATTCAGTCTGGTCAGCTGACTCTGGACTCTTTCTCGCTTTTATAAGATTTTCCACTTGCAAATAAATGTTAAATTATTGTGTGTTTGTGCTTTAAGAGCTTAAATTTAATTTTCTACAATTTGGCTTTATTTTATTGCAGGCGGTAATTGCTTCGCTTTTGTCTCTGTCTAAATTATGCGATACATTCGCACATTTTGCATAGCTAACGAAGTTTCGAATGTGGCAGCTGCAAGCCATTGGCCCTGCTGACAGGCGTGAGAGCGCTTCCTCTATTGGGTTGCTTTGTTGCTTCTTTAACACTTCAATCAAACTGCATAAAATTTGCTAAATTACGAGCAGGCGCTGCCAAATGCTAATAATGTGTGTTCATTTGCGTCGATGTGTAAGCATGCGTGTGTGTGCATGTGAGCTAGTTTGTATGTGTGTGTTAAGCCATACCCCTGTCGAACGAATGAATGCCAATTGCCGCGGAATTTTTGTGTTGAAACGAATACAAAACTATTGTACAGAGCAACCACTGAAAAGTTTATAAAAAAAATTTTGGCTGTTAAAATTTTTAAAAGAAATTACTGTAATGCCAAGAGAGCTTAGAGGAAGCACTGGCAATACTGCGAACTTCCAACTGGAGAAGGTGTACGGAAAGCAGAAGCGCTTAAAGAAAAGCCTTACGTCTGGTGGTAATGCGGTAACTGATTGTTCTGGCCAATTAAGAAGAAGAAGAATGTTCAGAGCTATCACTTAAAAGAGTTTTAAAAGCAATTTTGGCTTTTGCAATTTTTGGAAGAAATTACTGAAAACTGGCACAAAAGTAATTCTTTAAAGAAAAATGTTTAAGTTAAATAATTTTGTTAGAGTAGTTTCCATTAAAAGTTTATTTTCATGAACATTTTATTTGTCAAGGAAGCATATTCACAATAATTCAACAGACATTAATACATGCATATCGTTATATGTATATTGTTGCAATTTAATATAGAAGGTAACTTTTAAACACTTCCATCAAAAACTAGTTTTAATGCTATGCTAGATTTTTCCAAGTGTTCGCACAGAAGCAAAATCAGAAATTTTAAATTTGTTTTGCTATTAAGACATTTTTTTCGAAACGGATTTGCCAACTTGAGCCTTTAGTTCGAAAATATTTATAAGTCGACGTATAAATTCTACATTTTTTTAAGGCATTCATCGGAAGCAGTGTGGTTCAGGCATTAGCAAGAGTCGGAAGCGTGTCGCCGACAAGAATCGGAAGCAGTGTGATACCGGCATAAAAGTTTTGTCAAAATGTAGGCTGAATTTCAGTGTTAAAAAAACATTCTCGAGGTGCGCTTACATTTGGCTACCATTTTTTAAATAATTTTCAAAAACAGTTGAACTGGCCTTTGAACTAGAATTTCCTACAGAGGCTTGTAAGCACGCTCGCACACACAGTCACAGAGCCATGCTGCCACACATGTTAATGTGACATTTGTATGGAGCACTCAATTGCAGCAACATATGCCACAACAACAAAGCTAACAACAACAACTGTCAAAAATGCAAAACGACAGTAACAAGATTTGTCGAAACTTTGGGTTGTTTGCACTTAAGCCAACTTGCATGAAGACACACACATACACACACGCATAAGCAAAACGATACGCATTCATAAAAGCCACAAGTTAAGGCGGCAATCTAAAGAGCATACTTGCTGGCTGGCTTCTATGCTTGTCTTATGCTGCCTAAAACTATGCGCCACATTTGACAGAGCCGCAACACACGCACACACACACACACTTCCACTCACACATGCATGCATTGCATTTGCATTGCTGCCGGTGTTACAGCTGCACTGAGGCATATTGTCACACACACACACACAGCTGCAATGACAACGGCAGTCTAAGCCCGGCAGGCAAACGGACGGAGGGACAGACGAACGGATGGAAAGGCTCAGCGACAGACAGATACCATATGCAAAGTGCAACTTGCTCTTGATTGCAATTTAGCCAAAATTTTAAATGCCAATAATAAAACTGAAACACACACACAGCCGCACACTCCCACACATGCAAGAGCTCACAAGTTTTATGCATTTAACTTCATTTTATTGCACTTCTTGGCAAATTTTATTGAAATTGTAAATTTTCTGCTGCCAAAGTTTACTCATTCAGATATGCTAATCAAACTTCCAATTGCACGAAGTCCACACTCTTTGCTATTTTCATTCTATATATGTATGTATGTATATATGTGAGTGGGTGTTTGTTGTTGTGCTGGCATTTCCAGTTAGTCAATTCTAATTTATTGCCATTTAATATATACTAGTTTTATAATTGTCATTCTCTTGTTGTAGTTGTAATTGCAAAATTGCATTGGCTTTGTAGCTTAAATAATGCTCTGAGCAGCGGCAACTCTGTACAGCTGCTTCTGTTTATTGTTAAGCGCCTAAAAGTATGCTGCCTGCACATTCAATTGAGACAAATTGCATGTTTCCAGAGTTGCAGAGAGTTATGTGGGATTTTCTTGTGGTATTTTCCAAATTATTGTGACAGTTTAAGAGATGCAGTTTGTTTCTCGAGAGGCATGCTTATGTCCGACAGACACGCATATCGCAATTTAATGGTACAACTAATTGATTGTGCATGCTAATATGAGAAGCATACAGCTGCGGCAGAAATAATAGCAGCCATATTAATATAATTATACGCAATAGGTTAAATGCTTGATTTGCCATTGATTTTAAACATACTCATTGCCGAAGTAAAGGCATGTGTAGTATCAGACGAAAAGTGATTGAAATAAATATGGATTAATACTAGCCACACCCCTTTATGCTTGCTTGAGATTTCCTTTTTCTTTGCAAAAAAAATTTAAGACGCTTCTAAATGATTAGCTTCTCAATTTATAAGATTTCCATATAGTTAGAATTTGTTCATGCTTTGTCAGCATTGACAATTCGCCTGACAATCGCAATATTAAATTTCAAAAGTCCTGCATTATTATTCAACGCACCGGTATGCATGCGAGCCCGCATATCCTGTGCGACTGCAATCCCCATAAAAGGCTGCAAGCAAATCCACTAAATTATCAGCAAAGTGATTTTCCGATTAATGTTTGTTAAAGCCGCCATTTGTCACGGAGCTGACAAGAATCTGTTGTTTTTGTTTTCGGCTCTTTTTACAAACGGACGCACAGACGCAGCTCACAGCATCACAGCACAAAAGGACATGCAATGGCGAACAATGCAGCGCGCAAAAAGCATATTAACATGAATTTATGTATTGAAATTAATTCATTTAAAAGCTGCTGCGAAGCAGGCAGCGGGCAGAGTGTCGGGCAGTGCAGTGGTACAGTGCCAGCACAGGGTGACTCATAGTGCTGTGGCATTAAAATGTTAAATGCTGGTAATTAATTTAAGTGAAAAATGTTAATGCACAACAAATTGGCAGCTAATATTGTCAGCGGCGGCACATGAAGCAATATGTAAACGTCAGAATGTGTGAGTGTATGCGAGATAATATACTACCACAGCGCAGTTATCTATGCCAGACCACACACACATGCACTTCCATATGGAACGCCGTGCTGTGCAATTAATTTATTTGACGCGTGAGCATAGTTTGTATTCATTCAATATTTTTTGTGGCTGTTGTTGCTGTTGCTCCGATTATGTCCTTTACTCGCATAGCAGCAGACACAAACA
This sequence comes from Neria commutata, assembly GCA_963457695.1. Taxonomy (NCBI): domain Eukaryota; kingdom Metazoa; phylum Arthropoda; class Insecta; order Diptera; family Micropezidae; genus Neria; species Neria commutata. The sequence goes on along the minus strand of OY735245.1, from coordinate 15,389,893 downwards.
ATATGAACATCGCTCTGCATTCAACTCATTTGTACGGTTTTTGAGTAATCTGTAATTGTCTTCGTGCACTGTAGCATATTATTTCGAGAGTTTATCTACTGTTTTTATAGACATTTGGACGCTATGGAAAATAGAATTGTTGACATTTATAAATCCTTAAGCTACTTACCACTGTGGAGTATTCATTTAACAATGTATAAATTTTTTAAGCAATTCATTAAAATCTTCCTCAGAGACGAACAAAGCTTACTTATTTATATTAAAAAATTTTTAAAATTTTTTTTGGCCTTACTACTAAAAGGTGTCCTTCTATAATCAATGTAAAAGCATCTTAAATAACAGAACACTTGCTCAACTAGATGACATAAAACCTTTTTGAGGGATGTGAATGAATTCTTAACAAAACAAATTTTGTGATTTATATGAAATAAAGCATTTACCTATCTATCGATGATGGATGTTGAAAAAAAGTTTAATTTTAAAAAGTGAATTTATTGCAAAAAAGTGCACATCGTTATGAAAAGAAAATGCGCTCATTTCAATTGGCAAACAACAATTTAGACATAAATTTAAACAAAACCAACAGCAATAACAACAAAATATCATTTTTATTGCAGCCCAGTGTAGCTAAAAATACTATAGATACAAATACCGTATTTAAATGACACAAAAGCATGCCGTTACGGCGCATTGGAGTGAGTACTTTTCAGGCATGGAATAAATTCCATTGAATTTGCACCCCAACAGGCCGAAATTTTCCAATTTTAGTCACGTTTTAAATGTGAAAATCACCATCACGTGATATACAAGCGCATTCAAAGTATGTATACTCACGCACACACACACATACACACACACACACACACATAGCCACATTTGTATTGTGGGAAGGCAACTTCCGCTGGCAGCCGAAATGCGAAGAGCATACAAGCACGGTGGAAGCCTTTTAACAGGTACTTCGTGCTCTTAATTTATGGCATTGGCAGTGATGGCTAACGAGCGCGGGGGGACAGGGGGCAGAGTAGGTACATATAGCCAGCCAGGCAGCATGTTTTAAAATTTTTAAACAGATTAAAAAGAAGAAAATTAAATAAAAGCGCAAAAATAAAGTAAAAGCGGCAACCATTGAAATCAAGTGCAGCTTAACATTTGTGCGTGTATGTGTGTTCGAGTACATGCGAGCTCATGCTCAGGTGTTTCTCACACATGTATATGTGCATGTAAAGTGCAGCAATTTCCGTATCCGCTGCTGATTGAGGAGGGGCAAAGGTCATGCAATCATGTTGCTGCCGTTGCTGCCGTTGCTGTCGTTGCTGCCAAATGTTGTTAAGTTCAATGAATCCGAGCTTGATTTGAGCCACCTCAATGCCAGCAACAACAAGTCCTTCAGCAATGCTGCTGCTATTTTCAATTATAATGACGATGTTGCTGTTGCTGTTGCTGTTGCTGCTGGTCTTGCAATGAATATGTTGAAATTGCTGTTGAACTTAATTGAATGCGAAGTGGCAGGCTATTGTACATTTCGACACATTTTTGTTGGTATTTTTGCCAGGCACTTTACTCGGCATAAAAGTCGTTGAGTGTATTGGTGAAAATTATTTTAATGATCTGGCTGCCGTGCATATCAAAAGGAAATAAGCCAGATAACAACATGCAGAGCACTTAAATTTATCACTCCAAAATATGATTTTTTCTGGTGATATTTAAAAGCACTCTTTATTCAATATCGAGCATCTGAAAAGCATTAAAACGTACTTTTTTTCAGTGTACGCACAAATTTCATTCCTAGCAGTACCTATATTCTAATTATTTTATGAGGTATGGTTTTACAATTACAAAAAATTTTAATAAGTGTGTATATTTTCGCTCTGGTAATTATTTACTCAAAATTATGAAGATCTGTTGGTAACTTAAGTAAGCATATTTAAGAAACCGACTCTCATAAGAGTCAATATGCGCTCTGAATTAGAGTATGATATATAATCAAAACGATTTTAAAACATTCTACGCCAAACTAACGTTTTATTATTAGATCGAGCTACTAGTTTCGGTAAGACTATATATTTTTTCGATTAAACCTCATTTGAACTAGCCTTATTTATTTTAGCTATGTAAGATTTTTGTTTTCTGTTCTCCTGCAATCTGCTATATTGCTTATAGCTGCAATTACTCTACAGATCTGCTCAAATCATTTGCCATAAAGTCGTTCTTTATCGAAAGCTCAAGAGCCATATCATCTCTTAAAACATCAAACCAAGCTTGCGCTTTAATTTCGCTTGAACGAAAAATCGCGCAAAGAGTAAAGCAAAAATATAAAATTTCGTTTTATGCTTTAGTCGCGAAACTAGCAAAGCCATTACCAACCACGAGCAGCGACAGCGGCTGTAAAAACTAAAGCAGTCGAATTTCTATAAAGAAGACATTACAAAGCTGAGTGCGCTAAAAGATGGTAACAGCAATTTTCCGCTTGAATTACGCTCGAGTTCATGCTTGGTTTGTGAAAAGCAAATTTCCATTTTACAACGTGCACCCATTCTGCGCGCACACACACACACACACCAGCACATTTTCATATAAACGGCAGTGTTCACTGAAACATGCTCGCACAGACAGACAGACAGGCACACACACATACACACAAAAATACAGCGACAAACGTGCGTACCGCAATCGATGCCTGCAGTAACGTGCGCAAAATTAACGTAAAGAAATCGCTTCCACCTGGCGGAAGCGGCAGAGACGTGCCTAATAGGCATCATGTGGGTAAGGTGGAGTAGTAAGGAGAGGAGCAGCAGGGAGAAAAGACAAGAGTATGCTATTCGGTTCATGCTGAAATTGGGTATGCGACAAGCGTTGTTTTTGTTGTTGTTATGCCTGTTAGCCTTGATATGGCCTGTGAGCGGGAAGCCAAAGGAGCACAGCAGGCAGTTTGTGCAGGCGGGCGAAAAATAATTTGATACTTGACAATATTTTCAATTATTCTTAGTTAGCGTTCGAGGCTGTAGAAACATACCTATTACACTTAATATGGAAAAATGGGATTGCAGGTTTTCTTCGAAAAGTGATAGTTATCAGCTGCCAGCAGATTGACAGCGCTAACAGTGCGGCATGAACTTGAGCTATTGTTGACTTAATGCGCAGAGCTGTGCATATTTGAAAATGCAACTCATTACACTTATATGTATATGTTGTAATGTACTCTGGAGTTTTCGGCAAATAAATTTTTGTTGCATAGAATGTTAGCATTATATCTGGAGAATATGTCTTGAATATACCTTGATAATTTCAATACGAGATTTTGAGAGAGAATTTATTTGACGGAAGGTAGAGAATAAGAACGCGACATTGACGTGTTCTTTATGTGTCTTTCTTTCTTTCAATTCTTTTGACTTGCACACTTAGCATGATCAATCTCCACTCACTATTGCGAACTCATCAGATATTAGTGTCGTTTGATGTTCTTTTTTAAATTCCAACGATTTTTAGAAAAATTGTCTTCATGGTATATCATTCATCTCTTCAAGCATAGCAAAAAGTCATCAGCTAAAGTTAGTTATTCGTCAGCCGAGTTAGGGTTAAGGGGAGATAATAGCTCAAATTATTTTTACTGGAGCAAGTGTTTTCTTTTGGAGGTGGTGCCAATAAGCAGGGAACACTTTACTTCAACATTTACAGCACAATAGTTCATAAAAAATTCTTTGCTTTATTGAAGCCTTATTTTTGAATTATTATTCGCATGTATTTTCATACATTTTACGGATACAAAGTTTCGAAAGTGCTCTAACTAACATAGTCTATTCTTCTTCTACTTCTCAGTTATGCGCCATAGCTGCTGCTCAAGCAAACCTTTACATTTACATATGCATAGAAATACAATTTCCATTTACATGTAAATTAAGGTTTACATACAGATTTACATAAATTTCCTCACATAATTTACATGCAATTTTTCTTGCACTTTCTTGTCGTATCGTCGACTGAAATTGCTGCTCTTGCGCTTAGTATTGTTGTTGCAACTGCTCGTAATGTTGTCAACACTCTGGTTTAACACCGCTGCTACGTAGGCACCTCACTCTAGGGCAGAGAATGGCAACGCAACAATCGATTCAATTCTCCTGTTTTCCATATGTGCAATTCCGGCCACACAAATAATTCGGCTAATAAATATATCTGCTGCCCTCTGCACACCCCACTTCTCCCCTTCTGCTGCACAGCGTGCGCCAGCTCTGCCTTTGTCTTTGGCTTGCCTTATTGTCTGTCCAGTGGAGCAACTTGTGCAGCACAGAACATAATTAAATGATTACAATTTCAGCAGATAATTACAACTACACTCATATACATAAAGAGATATACATACATTAACACAGATATAGCTACTTGCATGCCAACGTAACTGTATTGATTTGGTTTTCGTTTAAGGCAATTGTTACAGTCCTGGTGTGTCTTCCTGCTGCGCTGCCGCCACAAGCATAAGTGCAATTGGAATAGAGCGCATAAATCACCAGGTGGAGGGGTACTAAGCAGCTGAAGAGCTGAGACAGGTCGACCACAATTTCATGGCAATCAATAACAATTTCAATTGGTTTCCTCTATGTCGTTTGTGAGGTTTAAGGGCAGTGGTGTAGAACAAGGGTATCGTATATATGCCTGGATTGCTTTTGATTTTCAAGTGTATGTGCAAGTGTATTAAGTAAATGTTTTTAAAAAAGGTTGAAATCGGTTAAAGTCTTTTGAGCTATTTCAACATAATAATGTTGATTGGAATAAGCGATAATAAAAATTAAAATCGTATAAAACCGATAAAGCCTACTTCAGAACGAAATCATCAAGATGCAAGCAAAAAAGGGGAGCAGCAGACCTCTTTGGCTAACCCACACATTCTTCGCTGCTTAAGCTACCTTGATACCAATCAGTCTATGCCATACTAACGTGGCCTTATTATGGTGTCGGACAAGTACTTTCGACAATTAGAACAGATCGATATCAAGACGTTGCCTTCCACTTGTATGTATGCATGTATGAGTGTGCAAAGCGAATTAATTGAAAGCAAGCAATGAGTGGATTCCACAATGAAACGGTTTGATAATAGTTTGAGGCATGTGGCTGCTAACAGTTGGGAGTTGCCTTATGTTGCCATGCCGTCAGCAAGATGTGGCTAATTATGGCGTATTGCTGAAGTATGCGTAAGTGCGAAATACTTGCAACTTTCTGCACTGCAATATTCTGACAAAATGTCAAGCTAGATACACATACACACACACACATTCACTTACAAAACACACACACATACAAATTTCAGCACTGCTGCTTTTCAATTTTCAATTTCTGCTGCAGTTATTTTTGTTGTAGTTGTATTTGTTGCTGCTGTTGCTGTGAGACAAATGACAATATTCGGTGCTCATTAATTATGAGTTGGAAAAAGCAACAAACGTTGCAATAACAGTTGCTGTTAGCATAAACAAATTGCAATTGGAAAACTTTTAATTGCGAATAATGTTTTTCGCCTTGCTTTGCGCTAAAATTTATGAATAAATGCTGCAAAAAGTACAAGCCGACACACACACACACATGCATGCAATTGCATGCACATGCATTTGTTTATGTAAGAGTGGGAGTTTTGCGCAAAAGTTGACTTAAAGACCATTTGCCATGCAGAGTTGACTGACAGAAACAACAACAAAATTATAACGATATGAATAACAACTATAAAACTGGCAATAACAGCTAAAACAGTAAGCTATCATTTTAATTTTCGAAAAAAAGCTATTGTCATTGCAGCAAAAATTCACATAATCCATAATCCAAATGGAACTAGCAGCAGCACAACAAATGTCAGCGCAATCGGACGACAAGTGGCACAGTGGGACTGTGATAGAGTGCAGCAGAGTCAGATAAACTCAAAGCTCTGCTGGCTGCTGTTTTCGTTCGCATCTGCCATGCTTTTAATAATTAATTTAAGAGATAACAGCTTAGTATGTTAGTTGAGGTTAAGGTAAGGTGATAGAGGTAGAAGATAATAACTAAAATGAAAAGATAATAATTGATAAAGCTTAACTTTCTATAAGAATTTTAAATATGATATTTTTTATATATACTTACATATAAGCAGTATAGGGCCACCGATTGAAAAACTCTGTGCATCTAAACTTTATTTATTTCTAACGCTTTGAATTATATTTTCTAGAATCTCATATAATTATTCTAATTTGTTATTTGCCAATTCTCTCTCTAACTATGTATTATAATTGCATGTTTGTCCATTTAAAGCTATTTTCTTTAATTTCTTCGTATATTACGACCTGCATTTTAAATAAACGATCTTTCGGACTGATGACCGTCAAACTGAACACATATCGTCTTCTTGTTCTTTAAGTAAAATTAGTTTATGCCGATTTAATTGCTCTTTAATCCAACAAGCTGAAATTTCAGCTAGCTATTATTTTTTATTTAATAAATCCCCTTCAATTCGATTAAAGTTTAGCTCAAAGTTGACAAAAATCACAGCAGATGCAGCAACAATATTTAATAGAATGGCATCACAACTGAACATTAAAGATTAACTCCGAATTTTTCAGAAATTGCCCACTGTGCAGCACAAAAACAACAACCATGACCGCCGGCATTTTGCACACCTCAGATAGGAAACAGCAAATGTCGCCAAGTTACAACTAAGCAAAATTAATTAGCATTTTGGTAGCTGAGGCGAGGCGAGGCGCGGCGAGGAGAGGAGAGGCAGTGTGAGATAAGGTAAGGTAGTCAGGTGGGCGGTTGGCAACTGTGCCCATTAGATTGCTGAAATGGCAAAACAATTTTTAAAGCAACCAAAATTTTGTGGCACACACACACACACACACTTCACCACAATCACTCACACTCTCACACATTGTTTTACCTGAAGGCCTGGACTTGTTTACTGGTGACAGTCATTAAAAGTTTTATTTCTGCAACAATTTTCACACCAACACGCGTTGCCTGGCACACGCCACGCACTCACACTAACACTTATGCGCACGTAGCGCGTGTGAGCTTAGCTGCTAATGATGTCGTTGCATATCGGTGAAGAAAAATTTTAGCCACAACTCCAGAGCCACGCCGTAGTTGGCAACACTGCAGCGCATTACCATGGTAAAGTGAGAAGTTGGGAAAGGTAATACGCTCCGCGGAGATGTGTGTGTTAGTAACGGGTTAAACACAATTTAGCACTTTTAATGAGCCAACGACTAGTTTAAAAATGTGAAACGACAACAAATTTTTGTTGAAAAATATTTTTTACGGTTTTTCGGTTTGGGGTAGCTTAAATTTCTAACTAACTTTCGCCACAATATAGCTGCCACATTTTCCATTGTAAACTACAATAATTGCTTATAAATGTGTTGGATTTATTTAGATTTGCTAAATAAAGTTCAGGTGCACATACTTTATATTAAGGCTAACACTATTTCATCAAATAGGCCACGCATATGGGACTATAGCGATACCAGATCCCGAGTGCGGAAAGTAGTGACATGCTAGAATACTGAGGTTTCTAGCGAAATCAAGTAGAGAGCTAACTCCCAAGCTTTGAGGCAGCGCAGCAAGCCAAGGCCCTTCAAGTAGATTAGGTGAGATTAAGAGATGACGGCAAAGAACACATGAGATGCTCGGGAGTTTCTCTGCATTCAAGATTCCTTCACTGCTCGCTATCGGCGAAGTCTTTTTTGGTTGCATGAAACGCTAATATAAAGAATTTGGGTTTTCTTTTTTTCCAATTTTCAGTGAACTTGGTAAAAATCAAACGCACACTCGACATATCTTTGTAAGTAATTTCAATAAAATTGACGCCAACCATTTAGAATCAATTTTGGCGCAGTGAGATACAATTAAAAGCACAAGGCCATAAAAAGTGGTCAGCGATTTAAAGAAAATAACAACAGACAATGGCGCATAAGAAATGCAATTAAAAGCAATTGCCAAGTGGTCGGAAAGCAGAAAGGAGCAACAAAATTCGTTGAGCCTAAATGCGGCGCAAAAAAGGAATTCATTTAAATGCTGGCAATAGCAGCAACCGAGAAGCGGCAATGAACAACAATGGCGGCTACATAATCGGCAGCACTTGCCACACACATACACACACTCATGCAGAGAGTGCATGCGATAGTTGCCTGTGTAAGTGAGAAAAAGTGCCATTATTTAAATGCCAAAGTGCAGAAGATCGCGGGAATTGAAACCGGCTGAGGCGACAAAGGACCGCAGGTGGCAACCGAGTACACCTGGTGGCCGCTTATGGCTGCCAACAACAGCGACGCTGCCAGAAGAAGCAATATCAACAACAGCAGTTGCATTTAGCGCCAGCAACAACAACAAACACAGCAGCGGACTGCAGTTGCCCGGAGCAAATAACATTAATTAACCACATCGTGGCAGTTTTCCTGAAATTTAATTGCATTTCCCTCTCAATTAATAACAACAATGGTAGGACAGGCGCTGCTGTTGGGTGTCGCTGCTTGCACTGTGCATGTGTGTGTGTGAGTTTTAGTCTTGTTGCTTGTTTTCTTGGCGCTGCTGCCGGTGTTGTTTGTTTTCCTATTGTGCGCTAACAGCAAAGCATTGTTGCCCCCGCGCTAGTAGGCAGACAGACACACACAAAAATGTTAGTAATATGAATTAAAAAGTCCTGACATGCTTCTACTAATTAGTTAGATAAGAGAGAGAGAGAGAGAGAGAGAGAGCTGATTCAGATGTTATTATGACATATTTTACAATAAATTGCGTTATATTCCATCACAAGTTAACGGGACCTACAGATTTAAACTTCTTACCACAAGTTTACGGCAGCTATAAAAGAATTCTATAACCGTATCCGAACAGGATTGAGAATCTTTATTTTCATGGCAAAGTTAACATTCAAACAGTTGTCAATTCTACGCAAGAGAAGGAAGAGATGAAATAATTTTAAAACGAATTATCTATCTTTTTTTTCATTTATCATTTATTACGATTTTAAATTTTTACAGAAATTGTTTCATTTAGAAAGCATGCGAAGCCACTTTTTCATGAGTGTAGTCTTGCTTTGTTTGAAGTTGTTGTAGGTACTACTATTATTGCTAGTACTGCTGTTGTTTTTGTTGTTGTTGCTGTAGTTGTTGCTGGCATTTAGCAAATATATTTTCTGCGCAGTTATTTTCAATTATTGCAAATTCCGCAGCAGCGCAACTTTATGTGCCGCATTCGCATTCAGCAACAACAACAGCGCCAGCAACATGAACACCAGCAGCAGGAGCAACATATGTTGTTACCCAGTTGCTGATAATCTGTGCCTGTGTGTGTGAGTGTGTCACAGTGCTGCAACTGAAAACAAAAGCTTAACATTTTAATTGAGCTGGCACTTATTTCACTTTAGCGCTTGCTACCTGTCACGCTCGTTGTGTCTATAGTTGCATGTGTGTGTGCATGAGTGTGTATGTGAGTGAAAAAAGGATACTACAGCAGGACCACAATAGCATGAACAGAAAATAGGCAAACTAAACAACGTAACAAGAGCAAGTTAAGTCGCTCTAACAATGAAATGTAAATTTATTAACCGAAAATTGTAAAGCGAACAAATAAAAATTATAAAAATTGCAGCAAAGCGACTAAAACAACAACGACTAACCACAGCAATAATTACAACATTATCCAAACAAGGACATTATCATTTGGACATTTAATGCGGCAAAAAGCAGCGCAAATAAAAACAAACCAAAAGTAGAGCGATATGTCGCTAGCACTGTCCAGCAACATTAAGAGCAGCATTATATGTATAGTCTGTGTCAGAAGAAAGAAACCGCGAATTAGAAAAATTAATTAATGCAAAAACTGACAGAGTTGGTTACTAATAAGAAAGGTGACAAGATCTTTTCCAAACCAACATTTAGGCCTTTTGAAAAATCGTGAATTCGTTCTGTTCAGACAGACTGTATGTGTGCTTATGCACGTGTGTGTGTATGACATGGCATAATGGCCACTAAATGTAATTGCTGAAAGACCAAGCAGAGCTTCCGTAGATGCTACTGACCAATGCACAGCAAGAAATTGAGTTGTAGAATAGCCTTTACTTAAATTTGTTGTCTTAAAAATAGAAAACTAAAACAAGATTATATACGACTAATGCAGATCATATATTTTGAATTGTTAGAAAGCTAGAAAAATAGTCCATATGTGAAAGTTAGTATGCAAAAGCTTCGTGAGACCCATGTTTAAACTTATGATGGCAATTTCAAATAGTTCTTGGTTTGTTCCTACAACATTTTCATAGAATAGATATAAGCATTCCAGGCATTCGCTGATTACGAATGCAAATAATTTATAACTTTTTTTTGCCAGTGCGAGTGCTATTAGGAATATTTTAAAACAATATTCGCGTCCTCTGTATGTACACAACGCTCCTGTTGATGGTCGAACTGTGATTGCGAGGGAGTGATGGTCCACATCATTAAGGCGCAGTTGTAGAATTAACGTGAACAGTATGATTAGGGTGTATAAGAAAACAAAACAGGAAATATACAGTTAATATTAAGAAAGCATGTGCACAAGTCACTGGAAATCAAGAAGGCACACAAAAACGCGTAGTGCAGAATATAAATAAAGTCGCAAGCAAGTATAGGTGACCTTCCAATAAGATCATCATCAATATTCATTCACCAAGACTATAAAATTAAGCTTCTTATTGTATTTCTAACTAACTTTATAACTTTTCGATCTTTTAGGCAATGGTGCATTCTTTATAGAATTTTTTTTCAAAAACTTCACATAAATTTACGAAATGAATATTAAGACTTTGCTTACTTTTAAGATATCATTTTTATATTGCTAATGACAACATTCGCACTTGCCAAGGCGAATCTTCCTATAACACTTCAATCCCAAGATCTTTAATACAAACAGCATACATCAATCTGAAACAGTTTTCAGTAGCATTGAATATTGATTTGCGAAAATTAGGTGGGCCTTAAAATTGTACCTTCAATTAATAACCTCAACATTCCACTCAAAGTACATAGCTACAAAAGAAATATGTTCCACTACCAACTTCATTAAGATACTTCAGTACGAAAATTGTGAAATGTAAATTTTTCGGCGTGTACGTGCAGCTGCAGCACTAACACACCTGCACGCTGAATTTGCACCAAAATATGTACTAGCACCTGGCTGCCTGCACTCACTGCCGCTGGCGAACGCACAATAGCCACAGCAGCAGCGACAGCGACAGCAGGCGCAACTGAAGCAGCAACAGCGGTGGCAACAATGCCCAACCGACCGCAAATCCAACACGAGCGGGCAGCGCGCGCAATTGTGACAACAACAGCAACAACAACAGGCAATGGCATACTACCAGCCACGTTGACGCTGGGCGACCGCAGCATGGAGCAAAAATTTCGCGGCACCTGGCGGATATGGCAACACGCTCACATGCACACTTCACGCCGCAAGGATGTGCAAAAGTGGGAATAACGTGGAGTGTGTGTGTGTGTACCAGTGCGGAAGGCGGAGTGCTTAAATTTGCTATTTAGATGGGCTGCGCTTGTTGTTGCTGTGGTTATTGTTTCACGTGACAAGGTAAAATGCACCAGCGACGGCAGCAGCAGCAAGGGCGGGAGGGGGAGCGGGAGCAGTTGGCGGGTATTGCCAACCAACAGAACAACAAAATTATGCGCCGGGCTGCATTGTTTTGAAAGTGCAGTCGCTGCCTGAGGAGGAAGGGTGGGGAAGTAGTGGGTGCGACCAGCGGCAGAGAGACACGCTTAAGTCAAAAACAATGGAAACAAGCATTTTAGAAGGAGATGAGGGAAAGGAGCAGGTGAGCAGAGTATGGCACTGCACTAACAAAACATTTTACATGGTTATTATTGCTGTTGCTCGTGTTGCTGTTGTTGTTGTTGTTGTTGGTTGTAGTTGCAGCAAATTGTAAATTGCAATCACACGCTGCCTCTAAATAAAAGTAGAAAACGAGAGGAGTGTTGGGAAAATAGCAGGAAAAGAGGGCGAATGTATGGAATGGAGAAGCGAGAGAAGTAATAGATAATAGGGGAACAAAAGCAGTAGTATGCTAGGCAAGAAGAAGCGATTTGGTCAGTAGAGGCGACACACTTATAAAAATACTCAGCGAAGTCAGTTAAAGAATCAGTGAATTATCAACTTCAAGAAGTGTAATAATTAGTTAGTTTGTTAAGAATATGATTTAGACAAAATTCTTAGTTTTGAAATTTAGAGATGTCAAATACTTTCTAATAATAGAATGCCATAAATGTAAGAGAAACGTTGCTAGTCGGATGTATCTTTTGATATGGTTCTTAATGCCAACTTTAATGATGCCAAATAAAATCTAGAATTTCGAAAATTATAGTTCTTTAGCTTTAAATTGTTGTAGAAAACAACTTCTGACTGAAAGTTACTCACTTTAAAACTCTTTTGGCATTTCGTTCATATTGACGACCTTTATAGAATGCGATATGTCGGAACACGATCACTTTTTTGTGTTCCAATGTGTAAGTTTTAATGAAGAAATATTTACAATATATGTTATGAAATCTATTTTTTAAAACAATATAATTTAGACTAAACCGGCAATGAGCGGTTCGATAGTTAGTTTCAGTGTTTTAATAATTTACAAAAGAAGTTTTTTGAATCGATTACCAATAATTGAAATTCAGTTACTAAATCTTGCATGGTTAAATTGGTTTTATTTAAATATAATTAAGCTAACTAATTGGAAATCTTAAAAAATTTTGTAATCATGATTTTAAAATTATTTCCGTAAGTGTAGTTGTGAGCAGTAAGTGGAGCAAATACTGGGCTGCAACAAGGAGGAGAAGAAGGCTTAGTATGAGGCAAAAATGAGGAGAACGTGCAGGCAGGCGGAGTCGCAAGGAAAGCAGCGTGAAAGGTGCGTGGCATGCTGAGGCACGATAAAGGCATAGCGGATGTACGTCGTGTTAAGTGCTGCAACTGCAGCGGCACCTGGCACCAGGACGATGAGAACAAGAGCAGCAGCAGCAGCAGCCACAGCAGCTGCGACAGTGGCCAGCAACTGGCAACCAACAATCAACAGCGGAAGCACTTGATAATATCTTAACGAGCGAAATTCGTGTTAATGGCTTTGAAAGTGTTGGCGACTTTTATTGGGAAGCCGGGGAGCGGCAGAGGCGTGCCACCGAACGGACAAAATGAGCAGCGGCAACAAGCGGAAACGGAAATGCCAGCTGCAAAGGCGTTTGTGGCAGCAGCCGCAAGTGTTTTTGTGTGCGTGCTGGCATTTGAGTGTGCTCATTAGAGGGCAGGTCAGGTGTGAGTGTGTGAGTGTATGTCTGTGCATGATCACAGAATTAAGCACTTTTTGATGTGAGCCGCTTTTTTGGGTGCACATTCTCAATTAAATTATAAATGTCGACTGCTGCTCAAGCACAAAAAATGAATCCTTTCCGCCATTTTCCTATAAAAGCTTCAGAAGAACCATAATTTAACCCTCTACTGCTGAAGATCTTGCTTCGAAAAAGTGCCTATGTGCTTATTTGCATGTCATAAATATGCAAACTAAATGCAGCGCATGTAAATCGATCTTTATATTAACACTGCCAGCAAAGGGTTAAGCAGGCATTTTGCATTTTATATTTTGCCAACACTTCAAAATGGGAAATGATTCTTAGGAGCCTTCTGTTATACATGCTTGTTATGTTTTCCTTCATTTTGTGAATGCTCATGTTGTTGTTGTTATTTATGTTGTTTTGCCGTTTTTGTTGTTGTTGCTGTTGTTGCTCTTACAACCTGTGATTGTCATGACATTTGCATCTCAATAGTATCTTTATGTGTATTCAAAATGTGCTTCCAAACGTTGGGGCTTGCACACGCACAAACACATAAACACAAGCACACAGACACAAAAACAACCACACACAGATCAAACACAACCACACACATACACATTCACAGGCAGTAGTACAGCGTGCATTGCTTTTGCTTATACTACTTCGGCTTCGACTGCCACTACTTTTGCACTTTTGCTGCTGCTTATATTGCCTCTTCTTCTGCCGCTGCCACTGCCGCCTCCCCTACTCCATCCTCATCCCTCTCCTCTTCTGGCGCGCCGCATTCTCGGCACATTCAAATTGTAGCTGTTTATTATTCCTTGCATGCGCCTACTTCGATTCCTGCCTGACATATAAATGACTTTGTTGAGAGCATCGTACGACGAACGAGCGTGCAAGAGTGTTTGTGTGCGTGGCTGTGTGCATTTTGTATGTTTTGCATGTGTTTGTGTTTGTGTGTGTGTGTGCGTGGAAAGCAAAACTTTTAAGTTTGCATCTTGTTAGCATGATTTTAAAGCCTACTTTGCACAAATATGCGCTGTTTCAGTACTTCTGCCCTCTTCCATTACGTCAGCGTGCTGGTTGTTGTTGCTGTTGTTGCTGTTGTTGAGCTTATTGCTGCTTTTCACCTTTTTGTTGTCTGGCAATTTCAGCAACTTTCTTGGCTATAATGCCACGAAATGTGTTCAGCTCCATTTCATCGCCACATTGCTAAGTAATGGCGGCTCTTTCAGTGAGCAGTTGCATTTAAAATTTCTGTTAATGCTTTGCAACTTCATGCCACTCGTTGTTGTTTCTGATTACATCTTGCATTTAACTGTGATTATCAATGAATGCCATTTAAATCATTCATTCCTTATTAAAGGATGCATAATTGGTCTCCTAGGAATAAGAATTGCCTATGCGAGTCTTGTTTGTTTTTGAGTTTTTCCACTGGTTCCTTTCAAGGCTTAAACTATTTTTCTTAGTAACTTATATTTTAATCATTATTTATTATAAAAGTTTTATTATAATTTTGGCATCATCTCTTGCATTGTTGATATTAAAAAAGTCGTTGCTTTTCAATATGAATCGAAGGAAAGAATTTGTATATAGGTACAATATATAAATGCTTTTTGTTTCTGATCAAAATGTTAAATAGAATTTTTTAATTTTTTTCGCCCATCTGCGCCGGTCCACCTTGAGGCGGAGTCTATAAACTAAGAGCTAGCTCAGGGCTACGAAGAAAACTTCTTATCGAAAAATGGAAACTATAAAGGTTACTCCTCATTTAATCACCCCAAATTTTATATATGTACTTCTATATTTGCTCTATTTGGGAAATTTTGATTTTCACCTGATTTCACCTTGCCAAACGAATAAAGCTAGATCACTACAACTTCGAGGAAAAATGTGTGTCAATTTCTTGTTTACAATAGTCGCTTTTAGTTTCAGACAACAATTCAATACTTTCTTTGTTATGCGGCTCTATATTTAACTATATATTTTTATGGTAGACTGGCCAGTCAAAGTTTTAAGCGGTCAATATGAAACTGGTGCGGAGATTAAATGGTATTAAAATGAAGTGAGAAATGAAGAATATAAAAGTTGGTTTAGTTTCAAATACATACATACATATATGTATGTAGAGAACGTTGACATATTTTTAAATATTGCATCTTTTTGATTAAATCCATAGAATTAGATTGAGTACTTTTGTATTTATAATGAAAGCCGACATCTTTTATATTATTGCTTCCAACGGTACTGATGTACATGTACTCCCTCTTTCTTTCTGACTAGCTGACTCACTAATTTATATCATCATATCATTTATATAAAGTCTTAGCTCTAGCATCTAGTTTACTATGAAGAGTCATTATAAGGAACTGATTGCCTGGACCAACGCAATATCTTTAGCAGTAGCATACACTACATTTTTCCCACTTTTGAATATATAATGACCGCACTCTAAATACCCACAATTGCTTGCCATCAGACTTGTAAAATTGTGTAGTGCAAAAAAATCGTCAAAGAAAATAATTGCCAACTGTTAAAAACTTTTGCACTCATGCCCACAGGCAATTGCGCGTCCATCTTGCAGAACCGATCTCTGCTCCAACTCTCGACTTCCTTCAAAGCGCCAACCACTTGCAGAGATAATTTGATTTAGCACAGAAATTAAAAAGTAATTTGCTAAACACATAAGAAATGTTAAAAAAAAAGAAATGCAAAGGGAGGATGTGGACATAATGAAGGCAAACTGGGAAAAAATTATTCGAAAGATTTGCAATTGTCAGTTGAACAGAGCAGTTTGGAAATGGCGAGATGCGCTGCATGCAAATGAAATTGAAGAAATGCCGAAATAAAAAGTTTTAATTTGATTTGCAGCATTTCAATGAAATGCAAACAGTCAAAGCAGCGGCGCAGTCGTCGGCAGTCGGCAGCAGCAAGGACACTTGAGCTGGCAGGAAGGAAACTTTGATAAATGCTAAGCAGAAACTTTTGTTCCCTGCGCAAATTTCACAAATTCGCTTGTTAATTGGAAATACGTCAAATTCCACCAGTACACACACACACACACTGCTAGCGAGTACACAAGCTGCCATGCAGTGACTGACAAAGCAACTGGGTTCTTAGAATTATGACAAACATGAAGAAATTAATTTTAATTATGTCGAATGAAGCAGGCAGCATGACATGCGTCTTGTATTTTTATTAGAATTAATTCTGGTCCCCCTACACCCCCTGCTACCGTGGAAACAGCAAAGAAATTAAACAATATAAAGGACTTATTATGGTTATGGCCGAACTCCGCGCCGCAGCCCACATCAGAAACCACGCTTTGTAAGCTGCCGGGCAGTGGCTTTTATGCGTCAATTTGTTGAAAAGTTAAAAAGGACACTTACGGCGCACCACAAAAAAGCCATGAAACCGCATTGTACCTCACCTCACCTCAACCATTGCCACTGGCCAGAGCTGCTGGTGTAGGCGGCAGGCAGCTTTAAGCAGCACTAATTTGATTAGCTTACAAATTCCACTTGCCAAAACACACATACTCACACACACATACAAACCCACTAGTAAAGCAGCTATAAACCCTTTTTCTCAACATTTACTTTTCGCTTTCTACCAAAAATTTTTTCAACTTTTTGTCACTTCTTGCGCTCCGACTTGCCTCGTTGCTTGTCTTCGCCTTCGAGCGCTGGCAGCGCCGCAATACTTGCCAGCTTCCGCTTTGTTTGCCAAAGAGCTAAGATTGTAGGGCGCGCGCAGGGCGGCAGCGTGTGCGGCTGAAGTGATCCTCGGCCTTCGCTAATGGATTCATGCAAAATTAAAGGCCAAAAGAATTGCAGGCGGCAGCTACGAGCAGCGAGCACCGCACACTGTGCAAATTAATTATTTAATCCTTTCGAAATTGTGAAGATGTCCTTTGAAGAGTAAAACTGTGTGCTTAACATAATTTATTGTGCATATTCAGTTAATTAAATAAGTTATTGTTAGGCATAATTTGAGGCACCCTAATAGGACGCGTTAATGTTTAATGTGCATTATTACGCCAGTTGATGAGTTTGCGAGCAGCAGGAAATTGTGGCAATCCCAGACGATGATGACATTTATACGGAGCGCATAAAAGGCTTGACTATTAAAAATTGTATGATACTTAAAAAAGTCAAGGCAATTGAATGTGTCAGAAGAGAGAGCAGACTGAAATATGGTAACTTTTTCTTCCTGCGTGAATGAATGAATGGGCTTGGCTTAATGGCACCATCCAAATACGCTGGAAAGGGAAACGACGGGGAGAAGGCGCAGATTAAATAAAAGAAATTCAAGGGGTTAGCTTTCATTATGAATATTAGCCTCTTTATTTGTTACCAGCGCGGAAGATGTGGCGAGCTCGGTTCCGGCATCTCAGCTCAAGTGAAAGAGCAAACTAGAAGGAGGACTTACAAAGAGGCCAGACAACAAATATTGCTACACTTGGAAAAATCTGCTTACATACATCAAGCGCTGGCGTAAACATATACAATTTGTCACTGTAGTAAATCTTACTGTCAATATTCCCATATCCGCATTAATGTAGCCTTTAAATTCCTTTCCAAAAAGCAGACGTACAGCAAGCGGCTATACTGACAAATCAACTTCGTTCATCAAAGTCTTCTTCGTGAAAATGGAGTGCCATTACTTGAATTCCATGAACAATTTTGAATATTTACTTATACTCTTTATGCTCTGTCTGATATATCGACAGTCCTGTGCTGAAACAAATATCAACATAACAAATTTTTTGGAATCTTAAGTCCCAAGACTTACTTTAGTTAGAAGCTGTTACTAAAAACGTTACTGATCCAACTGTATTAGTTTAAATTAGTTTGGAACTCTATTTTGACAATCGATGAGTATAAAACATAACTTGTAAAATTTTTCGTCATTGTTTTCTACGTACTCTGCAATATCGACATCTCTTCTTAGATAGACATATTATTAGTATTTTTTAAATGATCTTAACTCATATGCAGAAAAGCCCTAAAATTCGCGAATTCACTGACAGTGCAAATATTGTTGACATTACATTACGCCGTGGATAAGCTGGCCGTGGCACAAAGGCTATCCCTTTCAGCACATTTTTCACATTGCCAATTCTTGTGCACGGGGTCGAAGAGAGGAACATTCAGTAACACTCTGCCTCACTGCATCAATCTTTTAAGGCAAACGAACACCAGACGTTGGCCATATGAAATCAACCTGAAACATAAAACGCGCCCTTTATTTGGATTTTATGGATATTATTTTAAAAAAATGTTGGCCAAGTTCCAAGAAAGATTTCTGACTTTAGCAATTCCGGCTCACAATCAATTTAGAAGATTAATAACCCTTTAATTCCATTAGAAAACTTTCAATTTTCTTCACAGTTGACGCAATCATGTAAAGTATAAGGAAAAATTTTACAATTGCCTGAAAGGTGATGCCATTGTCTGTCAGTTGACGCAAGCTGTCGCCAGCAGAAAGTGTTAGGTTTTTACATCTTCTTCTACTTTTGTCTTTAGAGAATTTTTTGTAATAAACTTACTCTTATTGAATCCAAAAACAGTTTTGAGTTTCCATCTACAATACTTTTTCATCTACAAAACTAGTTTTTTTTCATATCGATGTACCCTTCTGGTCTATGAGCGAATCTTGTCAGGACGAGTCAGTATATTACAAGTAATATCCGTTTCTTTACATTGGTGTTATATAAATTTTTGCTATCACTATTCAAATTGATCCTCATATCTCAAACCCTTGAGAGTGTTTTGCCTTCTAAATCCCACGTCGATGCACTCCTGTCTACTTTTCTGCATATTATGTGTCCTTTTTTGAAATCCCTTCACACCAAAGTGTAGTAAAACAATTGATATACTTTAATTAATTGTATGCATTAATTTATTTATAATTTCGCTTTTTAATTGGAATTTTTCGTTAACAAAAAGAAATTTTAACAGTGACCATATCTCATAAATGGCAGCTTACATTTAGGTTTTTTTTTGTATTTGTTAATTTTACTTTACAATCTTTTCAAGTATCTGCATTGGTTTTTTCTTTTCAAATTATGTTGTTGCTATTTCTGCCTTTGGCTTTCAATGTGTTGCAATTTTACGCAACATTTTTTACTTGTATTGAGTCATAACTTTACGCATTTGTTGAATTTTTCGTCCTTGTCTTAATAAATTAACTTAATTACTGTCATTAGCCGTAATATATACGTAATTCCTAAATGTACTCTTAAGTGAACGGGGGCGCACGCCCCTCTTGCGTTCGCATAAGATACTAGATTTCAGTTAACATTGGTAGAGTGTCTCCGCTGCTTCCTCTCTTGGCAGCTTATAGTGTACCTATTTACAGAAGTTCGAAATTAAATGAAAGTTCTAAGTTTGCTGATTAGCTGATTTGCTTTATTAGTTGATTTAATATTTTGACAATTTTTTACAGTGTACTCGTGTGTGATTAGAGTGTTAATAGTAACGTTTGTAGTGCGCAGGTGTGGGTGTGTGTGAGTATAGCATTAGTGCTGACAAGTTATTTGCATGTATTTACATACTAAAGGTAAGTTGTATGTGAGTTTTTGTGTGTGTGAGTGAGTAAAAGTGAATGTGCTTATAAAATGATTTCATGGAAATGTTTTCGGTGCATTACAAATAAACGTCATACTTTACTCTACGTGGAAAAAATTGGGCTATTTACAAGAAAACGGAGTCTTATATTCTTCTTATCATATTGCCAAAAAAAAGTTTTAAAAAATATGTCAAAGACAATTAGAAGAACTGCTAAATTCTCGCAAAATACTTTTGGATGCCTGAATTTTAGAATTACTTATATTCTACTTTTTTGAAAAGGAAAGTGAGTGTTCATTATTAGTGTTTTGGATTGGGTCTAGCTAACAAACACTTAGGCTCTGGTGTGCCATTGTATTTGCGCTCCGCCGACGCTCTGAATTTGCAGTAATTTATATGCCTACGACTGTCAAACCGTACAATGATTTTTGCGAAGCGAAATATCTGGGACAGCAACATTTCCTTCAGCTCACTACGCATAAGAATATATTTCACCATATCGCACCCTAAGTACAAAGAGTCATATCTCGAAAATCAAGAATTTTCAGCAGAGCCAAAACAAAACTAATCAGCTATTCTTGAGCATATTAACATACAAACAGACACAAAGTGCTTTCCCAGTTAAATTAGATAGTGTAGAGAAGCCAAGCTTTCAAAAAGTGGTTCTACATTTCGAAATGCTATAGACATGCATCGCATATGACTGACTAGCGATAGCAGCCAGTTAAAAGTATTGTAAATTACTCGCGCTCAAATCGGAAATCGAGTCAAAGAAGAAAATTTTAAATTTTACTTTTATGTACTTTAAAATCGCGAACAATCGCGAACAAGTATTATTTTTTATTAAAAAATAGAAGAATAATTTTTACAAAAAATTATTTCTTTGATAATGTGCGAAAATATGACGATTGCAAATAGCTTACCTGCTTTTTAAACTTAAATGAACGTGCTTATTAACTAGATCTTATTTCTTACTTTCGTATTGCTTCTAGAAAAATACGTTTGACGAATAAAGGACTTCTCTTACATGCTAAATGAATTAACAGAATAGATAATAAAGCATGTATGTATGTATGTAAAAACTACTCACAACTTAATGCGCCATAAGCAGTTTGCAGTGTTCTCAACACGCTTTGGTACTTGTTAGCATAAAAATACCGAAATCAAAATATTTAGCACATGAATTTGATTCCATTAAAATTTATTATAATTTATGGCTTAATTTAATGCTGCATAGAAATACACTTAAACTTTAATTAAAAATTAATTCACTGTTTTGCATTTCTCGGAATGTGAGCCTGTATGTGTGTATATTTACATAGAATTGGTTATGGCTAACTAATGTGATATAGTAGTAACTGCCTCGACGCTGTCTGCCTACTGCGCCCGGCTTCCCAACGCACAAACAGATCATAAGAAGCGCCAGCCGCTGCCGAGCAGCAGCCATATCACAAGGAAGACGGCATCCAGGCGCGCGAAACGCTGAGCAGCTGCGCCTGCAAAGACAAGAGCACACCGGAAGAAGCCTTTCAGTTCAATAATTTCGAAATGAGAGCTGCGGAAGACGCTCTGCAAGCGTATCGAGTATCATGTCAGCCTCGTCTTAAGTTGTAATTTCCACATTTCCGCCCACACACACACACACACATGCACATTTGAAGCGGCTCAAAAAGCACCAGCTCCCACTTACCGCTGCCGGCAAGCACGAGCATTTGGTTGTTCAAATTGTCGTAGGGTATCAGCGTCGCGCTCAGCAGCGTCTCCCGCTTTAGATCCGGAAAATTTTCAATTTCCGCCACGCACTTCAGCTGCAGCACCTTGCCGGCGTGATAGAAGCGCGGCCCAGTCAGGTAGAAGTGCACCTGCAGATGGTAGCGCCGCAGAATGTAGTCATGCGCATGTAGCGTGGTATCCATGCTAGATTGCAGCTCGCCCAGCAGCGCCTGCAAGTCAATCGACATAGAAATGCACATGATTGAGTTCGAGTGAGATGAGTGTGGAGAGGAGGGAGAGGGAGGGGGTTTGGGGCCACATTTAAAAGCAAAAGAAAACTTGAATAATATAGCCAAAGGCTTGATTGTCTTACCTGCTCGCCATTGATGTACCATGTGAGCTTTGTTGGCAGGCTGGAGAAGTCCGAGGAGCAACTGGCGCTGAGAAACTCCTCCATGTTGTACATGGGATTAAAGTTTTCAATCAGCGGATCATTTTGTGGCAGCGCTGCAAGTGCAAGGCGGAAATAGCATCAATATAATTGAACATTTTTGCAATATTGCTTTGCACATTTTCTTATTTAATTTAATTTGGTTTTGCTTTGTTTTCTTTTGATTATGTGGCACTTACCCTCCACCGTCATATTGGCCGCCTCAGCTGCCAGCTTGAAGTGCGGCGCATCGCCGGACACTTCGCACTTGTAGACGCCCGACGACTTGCCACCTGGCAAACTTATTTGCAGTTTGCAAGTGGACTCGTTGCAGTCGTAGATGCCATCATGCACTTGCACGCCCGCCACTGGGAACTTCATGTACACCGGATGCATCATGGGTGAGTATCTGCAAAGGAATTGTGACAAAATAATCATAAACATTCAAATGAAAAATTTTTTAGAGAAAATATATGGCTTCTTTTTACGACTGCTTGATATTTTTAAAGTAAAGGTTCAGTTAGTTCAGACGTCCCTTTTTTACGACGTTTACTTGCATACGTAAGACTTGTTCCAGCTGTCAGACTTTTGCATATTTCTCATTTTGTTAGTGCTGCCATATAGTTTCGTGCACAAAATAAGCACGCTGTTCTTTTTGCTTTTGAGGTTAAATTTTATATTCTTATTAAATCCATGACATAGAATTATTAAAATTTTTAGATCTATTTCTTGTCTTCTACTTTTATAAACTAAATTAAATTAAAATCGAAGAGCAGTGGCTGCACTTTTCTGCAGCAAAGAGAAGCCTGTTTCGATTAGGTTTACAACGTTACGTTTACGTAAAAATACGTTTAGAATGAACGCATGCATAGAACTCGGGTAGCGTAGGTTGTGTCAGCTGATACGAGAAAATATGTTACGTCTAGATTAACTGAGCCTTAAGCTGAAAAGTTTAAAATAATGTGCAAGCAATTGGAACTACATAAATATGTGGCTGACGGACATTTCCAAAAGCTTGCAAAAAACCAAAAATTTCAAGGAATTCTCCCTCCGGTATAAAATAGGTTAATTGTTTATGGCTGGCCAACATAATTCACTGCCTGTGCCAATACATTCAAAGATTTTGTGGCCTGTTTAATGCGAAGCAATTCAAATGAAGCCTCCTACTTCATTGCGAAAAGCAAGAAGAAGAGCGGCCTACAATAACAACACAAAATTGAGTAGGTACACTTTTAGAAAATGCGCAAAATACCGCAAAATTATCTCAATGGGATTATTGCTCCTGCTCGGAACAAAAGCAACAAATTGCTTTTTGCAACAAGAAGGCAAAATAAACGGCCGTTTTGCTTGCTTGCTTCCAAACGAAAGCAACAAAACATCATTACATTTTTAAGCCGCTCCACGCACACATACACACGCACACGCACACACAAAAGGACTGCTGCAGCTTGGAGAAGAGCAGGCTCAACTCGAGGCACTGAAGCAAATTCAATTAGTGCGGTTGCTTGCTGCCTGCTGCTGGCGCCTCGAGCGTGTTGAAAGTGCTGAGCAGTGCTGGGGCGAAGGGCAAGAGCAGAGTATATTGTGTCCAATTGATGTTGCTGCCAAGCTAAGGTGTATGCCTCCAATGCTGCTGTTGCAAGGCAGCATTTAATCACGTTCCGAGTGAATTGCCTTAAGTTGCTATGCCACGCAGGCACTGCAGCGCATTATGAGTAGTGCTGAAGCACAAGTGGGGGGAAGGATCTAAAAGGAGCTGCACAGCAGGCTGCATGCAAATTTGAATTTTTCGAGCCCCCGCTGCCGCCTGTATGCATTTTCAATAATGCGAACGATTAAGTTTTGTAATTTGTTCAGCTGAGGCAGAGGCATTGAGCCATGGCAGCCAAGCTGCTTCCTCCAGCCTCGCCTGGTTGCCTGGCGAGTGAAGTGCTGCTGGTTGAACAGGAATCAGCGCCCTGCAGCTGTTCAGCAGGAAGCGGCAATTGCCAAGTATGGCAGCATATGAGCTCCTCTACTGCTGCCTCAGAGCCTCAGAGGTCGACTGCCTGCCAAAAATAATTTATAGACGATTTAAGCATTGCCAGTGCTCAGCTCCAATGCATCGAACCTTGCCGCAGCAGCGGTTGCTGCTACCACTGCTGCTTTCGCCTTGCATAAGCGGTGAGCAGCAAGCTGAAATTTTCCAATTTACCGTGCGCAAAGTTGCAAGCAGATGCCGGGGGTAAGAGGCAGTAATGTTGTTATCAAATTCGTAATTGCAATTGCCGAGCGATTGTGTTGCCGACTATACGAACTGTTGTTGTTGTTGTTGCAGTTGCCTGCTATACACACACATCGCTTGCCTTACAGGATTTTTCATTCCATTTAACATTTTGCATGCATTTACCACGTGTGCGCCTGCTCGATAGTGTGTTGCTTTAATACCTTACAACCAGAGGAATTTGTGCCTCTCGCACTGGCTTGGTCCTTCCGGAACAGATGCTCAAGCTAGAAAATTCGAACAATTGCAAAATTTTGCACGCAATGGCAATTCATCAATTTAGCTAAATTTTTGCAATTGTACTAACATCTTTTGTTCTGGTGTAGTCTAGTGCCAATATGCCGTACATATTTGCTATGCATTGATGAGAGGTTTGCAGATGGTTGCTCTAAAATGCACAACGACTGCTGGGAATATATTTCATAATCAGCCTATCGGAGCTCAGTTGCACTTTCCTTTCCGCGTTGGCTCGTTAAGGACGAGTCGAATAGGAGTAAGCGATATCTGCTGGTATTATATAGTTATTACATAGTTCTTCTCTGAGAAGTAAATAAATGGGTCTTGAAAACATCGCTTTATATATAAAGTATTAAATTTGAGGCACATATTTTTCGCCATAAAGTTTTAAGCTAATTACAGATGTTAAGAAATTTTAGACAATTTAGTTGAATATTGATTACAATTGTTCTGCACTTCAATTTTGATTTCGAGCAAAAAAAATTTTGTTTAATTTTCTTAATGTGGATTTTGGTTCTAAGATACTCTCTGAGTGGCAGCAGCTCAACTTATTCTCATAGTATTATACAATTTTTTGCTTGGGATTTTGTACGTAGATTGAGGTAGATGTACATATGTATGTGTGTCAGAGAGTTTGCTATGCTGAAAGTGCATAATTGTAGAAAATTTAAATTTTTCAATGAAATTTCTTTCGACATCAACCTGCAAACTTTAATAAACTCATACAAATTGTTCCTAACTTCAATAAATATTAATACTTTTTTATAAACCTGCTGCAGCACACGTCATCTCCGAAAGATAAACTCATAAATATTTTCAACTGCATGCGGCAATCTGCCACAATAATTAATCACTCACTACGTTTCAGCTTTATAAGTACATAAATACCGCACAATAATTGACTTATTGTTGCAATTAATTACAGAATTAAATAGAAGCCTGCAATCTTATTGTTTAAGGCATCAATGAATAAAATGCCGAACAATGAATGCCATAAATTGCCACTCACCTGAAGAATTCCATTTTGTCCTTGTACCATTTAACCGAGTTGAGTGTGTGGCCGGCCATGTCATAACTGCAGGATAACGTGACATTATCGCGAAAATCAACAATTTCCGGCACATTTAAATCAGTTACAAACAGACAGGAAACACGTCGGAAATCTGAAAGGGAAAAATGATAAAACAGACACGGCGCTCATATTAATTTAAATGTAAATGTGAATGCAAAAACTTACACATACACACATTCAAACATGCACACACACATGCACAGCAATGCGTCAACTTAAAAGCCTTTGCTTTTTACAAAATTATAATGATATGTATAAACAGTTTACAGCGCGATAGAAGCACGAAGAAAAGTGGGGAGCGCTTTCAGACTGGCTTGCAAGAGTCCTCCAGCTCTCCCGCTGCTTCTATTTCCGTTGAAGGTAAAACTATTTCACTTTTACTTTGGAGCGCCGCTTTGCCACGCATGAACGTGCAACATTGCACATGGATATGTGTGTGTCATCGCTACGTCAGACGATGTATTTGTATTTGCCACCAGTAAGTGCAGTGGAGGCGACAGAATCACTTTCCTGCTGCGATGTTTTCGGTGAGTCTGTCATAAACCATGACATTTCAAAAAATACTACAGAACTAACAAAAGCATTTTCTACAGCTACAATGCCAGCTGGAAATTTGAGCATGTAGATGTGTGGCACTCTTTTTGCCAGAACAAAACAGTGACGTAGTAAATCCAATTTTCGAAATTCTAATAATTGCAAAAAAATTCAGAAAAGGAAAATCTTAAAATAACTATCACATTATCATTATCTTTAAATGAAAAATGAGAAAACCAGGTCTAAGCATTACTTAAAGGGTTTATAATTTATGATTGAAAAATTTTAGTGCAATTTCTTTTAAGTTCTTGGAGCAAAAATGCGGAAATGCAACTGGAATCAATCAAAGCGCTTTACTGAAATCTATTGTAAAAGAGAAACATCTTTAAGTCAGCAAAATTCAATTTAGTAAAATGCATACAATTAAAAAAATAAAAGATGGCTCATCTAAAATGTGTTTTTTAATTTAAATATAACCTTTGTCAGAAATTCATGTGCTCTATGAAGTGAAAAGAAATAGCGACGTCCTTTTTTAAATACACATAGAGAGTAGCGAATTATGCGTAATCTCTTTTATGTTGACGACGAAGCTATTCTTTTTGTTTGCTCTATGTCTGGACTTTTGGCCCTACTCCACGGTGTCTGAGCCGCAGCCTTTCTACCAACAGCTCGCTGCTCGCTATGACCCTGGCTTACAAGGTATATATTGTATGTGTGTTTGCTTAGATGAGAGTAGCGAAATAACGAAATAAAACATAAAGTACAATGATAAGCAAAATACACAGAAAACATACACATCTAAACTACACACACACACATACAACAGTACACTGCCGCGCACATTTCCGGCAGATATGCCGGATATAAATATTCAAATTCACATGGCTCGAAATTCTTGGCTGTTCTTTTTGTTGTTGTGGTTTTATTTGTGTGTTGAATGTGTGAGTGTGCGGCTTGACGTTGGCCTTGTGCTTGCCGTTCTTGCATGTGTATGCGTGTGTGGTGCACCGTTATTGGTACCAAAAATTCCGTTACGGAAATAACGCATAAATTAAAAAACGACTAAAGCATGTAGGCAGGAGTTCTACCAACACACACACACACAACCGTAGACACAGATACATATGTTTTTGCTATTCTCATTTCACTCTCGTTGCTTGCAAATTTTTTATATGCTCCTGTGTGTTGGTGTAAGTGACTGGCAGTTTGAGTTTCGTTTTGTTGGTGCGTTGCTTTTAAGTTGGATTTCCGGTTTCCAATGCCATCCAAAACAAGCATGCTGTATGTGTGTTTTTGTGTGTGTTTGTATGTGTATGTAAATTTCGAAATAGCATAAATCCAATTTCATGCTTTGCTTTCTCATTTTTTATGCGCATAGCATTTCCTACTTAGAAGAGTGAAGCAATTTGGGTCACACTAACACACACGCACACACGCACAGATGTCTTCTTTTAACAGTGCTGGCACGCACACTTGAGCTATAGCCACTGCAAGAGACAAGTATTGGAAGCAAGCATGCCAGTAGATAAGCTAAATAAAGAGCATAACTGCTTCGAGTGTCGGCTTGCAACTTTTTTCCATACTTAAAAGTGGAAATGCAGTTGAAACATTGCTCAAAAGCACTGCTCATAAATGTGCTTTCTGCACCCACACTTGCTTGCACTTAATTTCTAATTGCAGCTCTGCATGTGTGAGTGTGTTTGTGTAGTAGAAATTCGATTTCAAGTTCGTTACCGGAAAATAACAGCAGTCGGAATTTTCAGCACTCTGCTCTTAGTTCAAGTCTCTGCCAGTCTGCCTATTTACATGTATGTGCAAGCATGTGGTTTGTTTGTGTATGTGCATATGCATGTGTGTGAAATGTGTTGCTGCAGCTGATGGAAGTGTTGAAGAGCGGCGTGTGGACGTGGCAGTGGCAGTTCCGTTGTGCTTTGCTAGTTTAAAAATTTAAATTGATGCCTGTTGTGAAGCTCACAGAGCTGTGCATATGGCGAGTATGTGTGTGTGTGTGTTTGTGTGCTTTTGTGTATTGTTTTATGAAAATGCAGTTTCGTTTGTGCATATTTTATTATATTAAATTATGTTAAATTCATGCTTTTCAGTTTAAAACTTGAATAATTCGCTGAGCTTTGTCTGTTTGTGAGTGAAGCAGTGATCGTTGAGCTGTGGCCGCGCATTTTCTGTTTGGCAGTTAGAGTGTTAATTGAGGCACTCAATTAATATTCTTTCATGCACTCTTAGTCAAGCATTAAGCAGCAGGTATGCTGGTATTTATAAAAATGAATAGAAAGCCTTTGATAAAAAGCCACTTTTATTTGTTGAAGAACAAAAATTTTTTTTCTCTTTTTGGGTCAATTTGCCTTTTTTCCGTTCTCCAGAAACATCTCACATCTTTTTAAAATATGGCAAAAATTTCTATGATTAAGATCAAATTATCAAAATACAACTATTTGTATTGCTTTAACTACTGAGTTCAAAAACACTTTTAAAGATCTGATATAATCGTTAATGATTTATCAAGTATCTGACATTGTTAAGGTTGATGATGCTAATATCTGGCAAGCTCTTATAAGTTTCTAGTTTGCACGTGAGTCCTGACACAAGTAAGATAACAATACATACTAATAACGAAAAGAAAAATTTAGGAACATCTTCGCAATACTTTTTTTTATTTAAATAAAGAAATATTTTTTTCAAAATACAGTGGCGGACAGTGAAATCCGCACATTTCAAAATACTACAAAAAATAATAGTGGACTTCCACCAAGTCACGATTTTTATGCTTTTTTTATGCGATTTTTTTAAGTTTATTCAAGCTATTTGACACCTTTTTTTACGGCTTATAAAGTGTCCGAAGTTTCCGGAGCAAGTAAATTAGTAAACTTCTACATTCAGTAACTAAAACGCAACCAAGTGACTTCTTTACCTACAGCAAAAACGAAAGTGAATCATTTCTGCACAGATTAGCATTTATCAAAGACAATTCCAGCAGAATAACTTCAACTTCTTACGCTACAACAAATCTTAAACTTCAAATTTGTCAATTGTTTGTAAATATGAAAATGGATTTCGTAGCTCAGATTGTGGCAACTAAGCGAAAGTGGAAGCGCAAAATAAGTGTAGCACAACAATTGCCGGCAGCAGACTTCTGCAACCCGCAATTCTCTGTTGCTGTCACAAGCACAAAGAAAGGAGGAGAGTGATAGAGAAAGCAAGAAGAAACAGAGACAGCGCAACTTCATTGAATGCTAAAACCCATTAAAATAGAAAACAACAAAATGTGCAATCTGAAATTAAATTAAAATTCCAAGGACGAAAAACGAACAACTAGCAAAACAAAACTATAAATTCACTTTATTTGAGTGTATATGTATGTGAATCTACAGGTGTGAGTGCCAGGTGTTGGAGAAATTGCTGCCAGACTGATTTTAAGTTGCAGCCGCTGTAGCAATAGCATTGGCAGCAACAAATTGGCCAACCAGCAAACCCAGGCAGCAATTATGGCCAGTTAAATGGTAGCAAGTTGCTTATAAGTAATCCTTGTTTAGTTAAAAATGCACTTCGTTTTAATTCTAAATGTAACTGTATTCAAATTGTATGACAATTATATAAAATTTGTCCTTTTGCTGTTTCAATATATAGGAACACCAATGATGTCTTCAGTTGTTTGAGCTCGCAAGACAAAATTGGCTTTGAAAGTTCTTTGCAATAGATCAAATTGATCCAATCGACTTCTGGGTCGATTCTTTGCAAGGTTTATTTTTTTTACAGAAAAAGCCTTTTCTTATAAATAACTTTGGAGAACTCAAGGAAAGTTTATTTGATAATCATTTGTTATTTATTGTAGTTAAAATATTAACAAATATATTAGCATCATATATGAACCCCTAAAAGTAAAGGAATCTGGCAACCGGTTAATAGTCAAGGAAGCACTGATACGGCTAGAGATCCACCAAAGTATAGAAAACCTAGTCTTTTTCGTATATTTTCATAAAAACTTTTTAAAATCGCTCATCTTGCTTTCGTCCACCAGCCAGAAAATAAATGTTTTTATTTTCAAAACTTTTCTCTATTTTCGTTGCGCTCGTAAAAAAAGTTCTTCGCCAAGTCATGATGACATTGCAACTGATTTTCATTTTCATCATGTTGCTTTGGTTGTTGTTGTTGCGGTGGCATTTTCTACTTTGGCACAATTTGCAGCCATTGCTGCTGCTGTCTTTGTCGTCTGCTGCTGCTGTCATTGCCGTTGGCAACATTCCTAATTACAATCGTTTTAAATGCAATTTAACTTTAAACTCTACTTAAGAAGAAAATGTCGAGGCAAAAACAAAGGCAAGGACTGGCGCAAAAGCGCAACCGCCAGCAACAACGAGCGCACGAGCTAGCATCAACATCAGCATTAAAAGAATGGCTGGCGCCCATTATGGGCGACTCTAATTCAGCAACTTTGTCGATATCGATTTAAGTTGCAGCAACTTTAGCGGTTTCTTTTTAATTATAAGCATTTAAAAATTTTGTTCCTGCTACTTCTGCCAACTTGAATTTTAATTGTTGCTCAAGTTGTTGCAAGAAGTGTACATTATGTTTATCTCGAATGTTGCGTTGCCCACTTTTGTATTGCATAGTCCTTAAACTGAAAATCCGAAAGAATTTGCAAGTCTAATTACCAGCAAGAAGTTTCGAAGCCATTATCCGCGGAGGCAACGAAACTTGCTGATCGCCCAGAAACAACAAAGCAATTAAAAACTGATTTTGCGTAACATAATTCCAAAAAAATATGTGCAAAACTTCCTCTCAAATATAACTAACTAAAGTTTTTCAAATTTTGGAAACAATTATTTATCGTTGATATATAATCGATTTCAAATTATAAATGTCAAATATGCCAAGAACATAGAAATCTATTACACTGCCAATACTGCAACTCCGCCAATCCTTTTTACTTTCTCGAAAAGAATACAAATATTCGGTTACGAAAATTCCCTCTCATCTCTTGCTCATATTACAACTCAAACATAACTCTAGTAAACATAAAACAACAATATTCCATTGACTTATATCTATCTCACGCTTTTACGCATCATCTTTAGCCATTCTTGCTTGTGATAAAATATCCTCGAAAACATTTTTGTGCAATATATCAACCCTGCCAGATGGGGCTAGCCATTACATACAGTGACTAACAAAACTATTCGGTTTTTGTATTGAATGCAGTTCATAAATATTATATGATACCCAAAAGGGAAAAATGTTGTATGTAACAAATACAGTTTCGACTGTTTTAATGCTTTTTTCCAACTACTAAACGTTTTTTTTTTTATTACTAATCATACATTCCTCCTTATTTTGTGCGAGCTATCATAATAGGCCATTCAGATTGCAGTAATTAGAAGATTGGATGCCTACTTTAAATACAAACCAGTTTCAATTGAAAAAGATTTGATATAGCAGACTCGAATCTGTGCTTTATGGTCTATTCATTCAACATAGATTATTAGGTCCTGCCTCTCTATTTGATGCTCAAAATAAATTCGTTACAGCTCTTTGCAATATAGGTAGGTACTCAGTTTTCCCCTCTTGTTTGACAAGACTTTTAATTTAATTTGCTCTGCCAAATGAGAAAACTGAATACATGGAAATAATTATAATTAGTTAGTGATTAACTTTCTCTTAAAAATAAAATAAAATTGCTTTACAAAAATTGCAATTAATCACACATGCACACACATACACACACGCATGAATAAACGAAAAAGTTTCAAAACATGTAATGCCGCCATAAATACTTACCCATAATTAGGAGGGCAAAACAGCAAAGCCAGTAATCCATTTTGCAGCTGACGACAGCAACGGCAGGCGGCTCGGGAATTCTGTTGAATGCCGGATGCGATGAGTGCGTCAAACGGGATCGCTGTCAAATGACGCACAATTTGCAAAAGAGCCGCTTTCGCGTGTACACAAGGGATTTTTAATTATTCAACAAAACAATGTGGCACACACAGACGCAGCCACAGACACAAGCGCACAAGTTAAGTATCGGTGACAGCCTCAACAATTTCGAGAAAGCTGCTGTGAGTGCGGAGAAATTGCTTACACTTCGATGAGGAAAGAATTAATTGAATGCTCTGCCAAAGCGGCAGCAACAGCAAAGCAGACTGTGAAAAGTTCAAAAGGACGATGGCATTGCTGACGTGAATAAATAACAATCGTTTAAATAAATACGAGCACGATGCGCAGCAGCAGCGAAATGCAACCCGCTTCCCTTTGCGTTGCTTCGGTTCCGCTTTGGCTTGTCTGCGTAAGGAAACACTCGCAAGAATATACGACAAATATAAATAATTTATGTGCTTGCCTGCAAGTGGGGGCGTGGCACAGTGGCGAAGATGAATGTGCAAATTATTTTTGTACTTTTGCAAAAGGAAGAGACGCTGCCTGCTTTTTGGCGCTGGCAGTGCTATTTTTATTTTCAAGGACGTGCTGTGGTATGTGTGCTATTTTACCACCGCTGCTGCGCTGTTGTTGTTGTTGTCATTGAAATAAATGAGTTTGTGGCATGCTTTTTGGCAGAGCAACGATAACGAAAATGATGCTCCTTGCTACGCTGCGCGCAGTTAGTTCGGCATGTGTCCTTTCAACTTTTGCACTTAAAAATCCTTTCAGTCTAATTATGCTTTTTTTGCAGTTAGTGGCAATTTAATGAGGGCAATGGCGGCAATAATGGCTACGCCATAATGGCGGTGCACTTGTGCGGCACATTTCGCTGCCACAGCCGGCTGAAGATAATCACTTAAGTGCCTCAATAATCCTGGCGCTGGCGTCTCTTGTAAGTTAGGAGGCGAACACTTGTATGTGTGCGTGTCTTTAAATTTCAGCTTATTTTCGTACACTCTTCACAATTGCACTGCAAAATTTTAGGCGCATAGCTTCAGCCTAATTGGCCTTCTGCATAAAAAGCAACCACACACAATGAAAGACGCTGCTCGTCGCTGTTCTGCAACGCGTTTTTGGAACGATTTTTGCGGTTATGTCAACCGACTTTCGCGAGCTTGGCCCGCAAATGTGCACGATTGAATTCAGGGCGCATCAAATAAGTGATGCCCTTTGAACAATTGCTTTTATTTTGTGGCGACCATAAAGTCGTCGTCGTTCGCGGATTCAGCTTATTGTGCCACACTGTTTCAAGTTTACGAACCGACTGAAGTGTCAAATGTGCTCAGCTGCTGCTCCATGTCCTGCCGCAGCATCCTTCAGCATCGCTCGCTCGCTGGCATTCGTTCAATATGCGAGGGAGTTGAGTTGCGCAGTTGAAGTCGCGAGAGTGGCGATTACGAGCAAGGATGCTCCTAGCAAGGATGCTGTGTAGAGCCGAGAGCGCAGTTTCGAGAATTTCGAAATATAAACAGAGCAAGTGAAGCAAACTTGCAGGCAGTCACTTTGTCGCGTTGTGCATAACAACCCTGCTTTTTTGACGCTGCTACTACAATGTGACAGAAGTTACGCTCACAGTTCCACAGAGTGCTGTTAGATTGCTGTAAAGTAGCTGTTAATGTTAATAGCTCAACTAGCAATTTTGTGCATTCTCATATTTTTATGTGACAAGCAAAATGTTGAAGCATTAAAATGCGGCAAAGTTTTTACAGCGTCAACTTTGTGCAGAACTGTTATGTAGCTGTGAGAGAATGTTAAAAAACTGTGCAGAGTTTGTTAATTACAGTCGCCGTAAATGAGCGCCGGTGCAGCCAAATATACGTATACACCTACCCAGGAGTGGTAGGTCATTGTTTAAATCCCCTCAAGCTAAATTTTTGAGGAAATCTCGTAAAATTTGGGGAAAAAATAAAGCTTGATCTACTCCAGCTTACCTTCAAATATTCATAAAAATTTCCTGATTAGTAATAAAAACAAGTAATGCCACGCTCCAAATTCAAACAACTCCTAACAAACTGCCACGAGTTTTTCAGAAAACCACCGGTCAGGGGATGCCCTCTATATGTGCACAGCACTTGTTGGTTTGAAAAGAAGTAGAGGTAAGTGGCATATGATAAAGTGGAATAGTGATGGTAGACATTCATTCTAGAGAGATTTCCGGGAATTTTCAGTTAAAATATTATAATAAATATTGCATTTCAAGTAAAGACATTATAACTGAATATACTTTCAATTCTAATATTTTCTGGTTCACTTCTCATGATTTCAATTCATAAAATATAGTTCTTTACATTTTGAATATTCAATGAATCTACGAACATTTAATGGACATTACTGACTTGTTATGCCGCCCTCTTTATATGTAAATCATATTCTTTCATGAAGTAAAATATCATATAATCACTCATTTATACATTTTAAATAATTCGCATTATTTCCTTTAAATATTGGTAAGGACATCGCTCATAGTTTGCAAAGAGAATCGTGACTCAGAAACTGCAGTACTGGTACATTTTACATATTGTATATCACACTGATGGCAGCTGAAAATTTATAAAACTTCCGAATAATAGATATTTTTTTTTCAAAGGGCTTTAGGAAATTTTTCCATTGCACGATTCACATTTAAGAGTGCTTGTG